>JAZHRO010000024.1:153133750-154375625 GCA_037157565.1 Thalassia testudinum
GAGGGAAGGGGTTAGGTTTTGCTGTGCCTTTTGTGCAGGAACAAGGCGCGAAGGAGAACAGCTAAGTGCTTAGCCGCAGGAAGGAGAAGGAAGAAGATCTGAAGAGAGGCTGAGCAGAGGAAAAGGCAAGGCAGAGAAGGAGTAGAAGAAGAAGAAGAAGCAGTGAAGGAAGAAAAGGAAGCACTGTAGCAAACTGCCGTTTAAGTCGTCTGACTGCGGTATCAGACGACGGATGAAGCTTCAGAGGAGATAAAGCAGAGAGGAAGAAGAAGAAAAGAGAAAGGAGAAGAACTGAAGAAGAAGGAAGAAAGAAGCAGAAGAAGACTTCGTGCAAGAAAAGAGAAAGAAGAAGAACTGAAGAAGAAAAGAAATAGAAGACAAGCAGAAGAAGAATTGAAGGCAACAGGAAGAAGAAGACCCGTAGAGACACTGCAGCTGAGGAAAAGCCAAAGAAGAGAAGAAGAAGAAGCCAAAAACTGAAATCTATCTCTCTCTCTCTTATTTTTGTAATAAAGAAAACTCTGTACTTCTACAATTCTAGTAGCTCCCTGAGTTCGACCTCGGGAAACCAAACTATTTCTGAGTAAATTTTGATAGTAACGACAACCGTTGCTATCTTATTTTACACTATAACGACATTACTGTAATAAGCACTAAAACGAACAAAGATTAGCTGCGGTTGAAAAACCCGTTACCACTCTTGGCGCCGTTGCCGGGGAGCAACGACTATTCTAGAAGCTTTAAAATTCTTTTAAACAATTGCTAATCTTTTTATCTCTCTTGTGTGCAGGTAAAGGGAAAGAATTGGAAGAGCAGCCGTACAACAAACACTCCAACAAACTGTAATCTTCATCAGCCCTCTCTTAAACTCCCTTGAAATCTGAAAAGAAAGAAAAAGAATCAACTTAGGGTACCTGTGTTATACTTAGTAATTCCTCAAAGTTGCCTAAATTTTTCATTTCAACACATTTTAACTGTCCATCCAAATAAGGTAACTAGGGCTAAAACCTTCTTGATTGAGCCCTAGTTACTAAATTTTGAGGCAACTAAAATGGACCAACTAGAGCCAACTCAAGGATTGAAAAGCTAGGGTTTTTAGAGACACACCTTCTATTAACAAAGAAAAGATCTTCCCAAAAAGAGGCGTACCTAAACCTTGTTTGAAAAGATCTATACAAGAGGAACCCTAAGCAAATCAGGCTCTTAAATCCATTTGAACCTTAAACGAAAGGACCCAAAAGCTCTCAAAAGGAACAAGAGGTCAAGTTGACCCCCTCGGGTCAACCAACCTTAAAATTAGGTCACTTTCTCACTCAAAATACCTAAGAGTTCAAGTGGAACCTTAAGCACCCTGATCTTAAAGTAAAAGAGGTAGACTTAAGAGGTCAAGGCCCCATTCTGGTCTACCTGGAACCGCAGTGACAAGAGAGGTCGGGTGGGGGGAAACCCTGTGACCCGTGGGGACACTCTACCGTGTAGGGGTCTTCGCGGGACTCACCCTCTCTGGCTGCCCAGGTAATTCTCAGGTGGACGATCTTTTTGATCAAGGGGTCCATCTGCCCCGCACCTCTATAGTCACCCAACAATTTTTGGGTCCCTCGATTGGGCCCAGCACCTTCTAAACTCATCTATTCCAACAGTGCATGTACGGTCGGAGGTCCTTAAGACCACCCTTAAGACCTCCTTTAGAAATTCACTCTCGTCAAGGCCAAGCCTCGACGCCTGTGTTTGTGCAGCAACCCCACCACATTATTCTCTCATCTGATTTAGAACCAAGCTCTTCTTCTTCCCCCATCATGGCTCAGCCAGTTGAGGAAGAAAACAATCTGGAGCACCAGCTCCAACGACTCAATGACCTCTTCCAAAACTTTGTGCACCCACCGCAGCGTCCAATGATGCAGGACCACTATAATCCTGCTGCGGTGGCCATTGAGCCTTGAGTCAGAATCCCGGCTGGAGGACCTGATTCCGAATTAAAGCCCAATATGATTCATGCTATACCTAAATTCCATGGGCTTAATTCCGAAGATCCCTTCCAGCACATCAAACAGTTGAAGCATCTGGCCTAAACTTTTGGGTCAGATGCACAAAATCGGGACATTCTTCTCATGAAGATGTTCTCCTTCTCTCTTATGGACAAGGCTGGTCATTGGTATCAAACTCAGACCCGGCCGATCAACACTTGGGAAGAACTTCAGTCCGAAATTTTTGAAGAAGTTCTTTCCCGTTGGTCGAACCAATGCCTTGCGCCATCAGATTACTCACTTTACTTAGCAAATGTGAGAACCACTCCATGAGACATGGGATCGCTTTCAGGATCTCATGAGAAAGTGCCCCCACCACGGAGTTCCTAAATGGGAACAAGTCCAGTCTTTTTACCAGGGACTCCGTGACGACATCCGTCTTTTCGTCAATGCAACTTGCGGAGGAAATATCATGGGTCAACATGAGGACACCATGTGGGAGATTCTCGAAAACATGTGTGAGAACTCCATCAACAATGACTCCATGGGATTATTCGACAGGACGAATTCCCGCGCATCGACGAACCTCAGGGGAGCACATGAGATGCAGGGCCAGTCCGCATCAGTCGACCTGGAATTAATGGCCAGTCGATTGGACAAGGTCTCAATCATTGAGAAGGAGGTGGATGAGCTGACTCAGCACTTGCAGCGAGCCACCTCTGCGCGTAACTCCTTTGCACAACCTCCTTCCACATAGGAGACTGTGCAAAACATTCTCCACCGATCTTCCCCTGGGATGGATCCATATCCATTCGCATCTGATTCTCGGATCGGAGGGTCATCCGATCCTTTCTATACCAGCTTGGGGAATTCCATTCCCCCTTTCTCTGATTCTCTGGAGGTTCCTCAGACTTGCGAGGACCTCAACGCCATCTAGAATGACCCATTCTCCAACACCTACAACCCTGGATGGCGAAACCATCCCAATTTTCAGTGGGCGGGAAATTCCCAAATCCAAAGACCACCCTTTCAGTCCCACCCACAGCCCCTTCGTCCTTACTAGCCGCCTCAGCCCCAGCCCAACCCTACTTATCCATCAGGGCCAAATCAAGATCAAATGTCCCTTATACTTTAGAGTCTGGCTGACATTCAAAGAACGAATGCGGCTACCCAAAAACAGCACAAGGATGAACTTACAGAGGTCCGAAATCAACTGGCCCAGTTGGCAAATTCTCGCCAGCCAGGCACACTTCCTTCCCAACCTCTTCCTAACCCGAATAACGTGCCAACTCAGTGGCGCATTATGAACCCAAACCCAGGCCAAGCCCACATGATTTACCAGGCCCCCTCTGTTCCTTCACCCGACGGGATGGAGGCTTCCACTTCTTTTGCGGGCTATCAGCAGCAACCCGTCTTACCCAATCCCAACCAAAACCAGGCAGGACTTAATTCAGTGACAACCCGTAGTGGTAAGGAAACCCAAGATCCACCTTATCCAAACCACTCCAAGCCTTTGTAGTGATCCCAAGCCTAGGACAGTAATACAGAACATTCCTACCCCTGTCCTAGATCAAGGACCTGGACCTATCCTAGAAGAACCAACCAAGGTTCCGTTTCGTAAGGCCTTGACCAAGGGAAAGAAGACTACCAAGCCTGTGGCACCTGAGGAGGACCTAGTCAAGCTCTTTGAGCAGGTCCACATAAACATCCCCTTGATGGATGCAATCCACCACGTACCGGCTTACGCACGATTCTTAAAGAATGTGTGTACACCCCAGCGTAAGCCGCGAACCAAGAGTGGGAGTCCAATTGTACTGTCAGACCAAGCCAGCTCTATAATCCTAAGCAGACTCCCACCCAAGGTTAAAGATCCTGGTACTCCCCTAATTTCCTGCAAGATAGGTGATACCCAATTTGATAGAGCATTGCTAGACTTGGGTGCTTCCATAAATCTGATACCCACATCCTTACTTAGCCATCTAGAAGAATCTGAGCTAAAACCAACTGAGGTGACATTACAATTAGCAGATCGATCTATAAAGTCACCAAAAGGGATTCTCGAGGATGTTATTGTAAGAGTGAGGGATTTCTACTTTCCTGTAGACTTTATAGTCTTAGACATGGATGCACCTGAAAACCCTAGGGATACACCAATCATTCTAGGGAGACCTTTCTTAGCTACTGCTAGAGCCAACATTAGCTGTGAGGAGGGCCAAATAGAGCTCAAATTTGGAAATCAAACCCTGAAAATTGATATATTTAAGGCCCAACAAGGAATCAATTGCGGTGTCATCGAACAAATTTGTGACATTAAGGCTTTGGTTGATGAAACACCCTTTCAGAATGACCTGATTATACCTCATCAACTACAGAAAGATCTTGACCCACAAACAGAGGAGTCGAATCCCGAGTTAGATAAACCAATAACTCCTACCCTTGAACCTCACATCTATTCTGAACCACCCGCTGTTGCTGATAACCCCATCCTCGAACTAAAGCCCCTTCCTGATCACTTGAAATACATCTTTCTGGGTTCTAATCAGACCCTTCCTGTGATTATCAATTCCAAGCTCAAGCTCGAACAGGAATCCCGTCTGATTACTATTCTCCAGCAACATCGTAGAGCCATCGGATGGACTCTCGATGATCTGACTGGAATAAGTCCCTCTTATTGTACTCATCATATCTATTCAGAAGAGGGTGCACGACCTTCTCGTGAAATGCAGAGACGCTTGAACCCCAATCTGCAGGAGGTCATGAAAAAGGGGATCATCAAGTGGTTAGATGCTGGGATCATCTACCTGATCTCCGATAGTCGTTGGGTGAGCCCAATTCAAGTCATGCCTAAAAAGGCAGGACTCACCACTATAAGGACTGAAATCGGAGAAGTCATTCCTACTCGATTAGCCAACTCGTGGAGAGTCTGTATAGATTACCGATGACTCAATTCCTCCATGAAGAAGGATCATTTCCCACTACCTTTCATAGATCAGATTCTTGAAAAATTAATGGGAAATCGATTCTTCTGCTTTCTTGACCGGTACTCCGGTTACAACCAGGTGGCAATCCATCCAGAGGACCAAGAAAAGACCATATTCACCTGCCCCTTCGGAACGTACGCATTCCGAAGGATGCCTTTCGGTCTTTGCAATGTACCCACGACTTTTTAGTGGTGCATGCTTCCCATATTCTCAGATATGGTAGGTGACTATCTGGAAGTCTTCATGGATGACTTTTCAGTTTTTGGAGCATCATTTAACGATTGCCTGCAACACTTGGTCCAAATACTCAGGCGGTGCATCGATGTGAATTTGGTTCTTTCCTGGGAAAAGAGCCATTTCATGGTGCCTGAGGGAATTGTCCTGGGACACTTAATCTCGGAGAAAAGCATCCAAGTGGATCGAGCTAAGGTTGATCTAATCTCTCGCCTTCCTATGCCTAGCTCGATCAGGGACATCCGTTCTTTTCTGGGGCACGTCGATTTTTACCATCGTTTCATTCCTGATTTCTCGAAAATCACGTGCCCCTTGACTACTCTTCTCTCTAAGGATGTACCCCTTGAAATCTCCAAGGAATACACACTAGCCTTTGAAAACCTTCCTGACCGAGTCACCCAGGCACCTATCCTACAATCTCCTGACTGGTCTCAACCCTTTGAGATCATGTGTGATGCATCTGATTTCGCTGTAGGAGCTGTCCTGGGGCAGAAAGCTGACGGGAAACCCGTGGTCATCTACTACGCTAGCAAGACACTTGACGAGGCTCAGCGTAACTACACGGTTACGGAGAAAGAGCTGCTAGCCGTAGTATTTGCCCTTGAAAAATTTCAATCGTATCTCCTAGGTTTCCACGTCATCATCTACTCGGATCACATAGATGTGAGGCATCTCCTTGCCAAGAAGGATGCGAAGCCCTGACTAATCCGATGGATCTTGCTGTTGCAAGAATTCAATCTCGAAATTCACGACAAAGTGGGAAGACAGAATGTGGTAGCCGACCATTTGTCCCTCCTTCCTTCTGAGATTATCAACCCTTCCGGACCCATCACGGAACATTTCCTGATGAGCACCTGCTGACTATTGGTACTAGCCTTCCATGGTTTGCTGATATAGTAAACTACTTAGCATCTCATCAGATCCCATCTGATTGGCCGAAGACCAAGAAAGACAAATTGTGCTCTGATGCCAAGTATTACATTTGGGTAGACCCGTACCTCTTCCACATAGGTGCTGATCAAATCATCCGGAGATGTGTTCCCGAAGAAGAAGTCAATAATATTCTCTCTTTCTACCATGACCAGGCATGCGGTGGCCATTTCTCTGGGCATAAAACTGCATCAAAAGTCCTCCAGTGCGGCTTTTACTAGCCCACACTATTCAAAGATGCATACAGTCACTGCAAGGCATGCAGTCGTAGCCAAACTTTGGGCAACATGAGCCATCGTGACATGATGCCTTTGCAGCCGATTCTCGTATGCGAAATTTTTGATGTTTGGGGGATAGATTTTATGGGCCCCTTTCCTATTTCGGATGGTTTCGAATACATTCTACTGGCTGTGGACTACGTGTCCAAATGGATCGAAGCCATACAGACCTGAACCTGCGATCACAAAATCATTCTCAAATTCATTCATCAAAACATTTTCTCAAGGTTCGGGATTCCTCGTGCTATAATCTCTGATGGGGGGACCCATTTCACAAATGCTCAGTTTAGGCCACTGATGACCAAGTATTGGGTGTCTCACCGAATCTCTACTCCTTATCACCCCCAGACTAATGGTTTATCTAAGCTATCAAATCGGGAGATCAAGAAAATCCTGCAGGTCACTGTTCGGCCTGATAGGAAGGACTAGTCGTCCCGACTTCCGGAAGCCTTGTGGGCCTATGGGACCACCCACAAAACCCAATTAGGCATGTCTCCCTTTAGACTGGTGTATGGGAAGGCGTGCCACCTTCCCATCGAACTGGAGCATAAAGCCTATTGGGCAGTACGAAACTGTAATCAAGATCTTTCGATGGCTGGAACCCACAGCAAGCTTCAAATCAGCGAGATCGATGAATTATGCCAGGACACGTATGAGAACTCGCAAATCTACAAGGAGCGGGTTGAAGCCTTCCATGATAGGCATATCTTGAGAAAGATTTTTCATCCTGGTTAGAAGGTCCTACTCTTTGATGCCCGACTCAAACTTTTCCCTGGAAAGTTGCGATCCAAGTGGGTCGGACCATACTTGGTCTGACAGGCTTTTGGAAATGGAGCCATCGAAATCAGTCCGCTCAGCCACGATTCCGAACCTTTCATCGTGAACGGTCAGAGACTCAAGCTATTCATTGATGTAACTTCTACTGATTTGGCTGAATCATCTTATATCCTCCATTCCCCTTGAGCTTATTACGCCCAGCCGATGGCGTAAAACTCAGCGCTTAATGGGAGGCAGCCCATCATTTTCCTTAAAAACCTAAAACCTTTTTGACACCATTGCGCACTTAAGGCTCACCCTTTAAGACAGTCGACTCCACCTCAGATGCTTGCATCTGGGATTAAAAATCGTTCACAACAATAACCTCGACCCATTCACTCACCAAAATACCTATCCTAAGGAATGAACTAAGCGGAATAAAAACCCCGTAAGTCACAATTAGGACATTGCAAACCTTAGGCATGGGGGGGTATGAAAGTGCAAAACTTGTAAGAAAAGGTTTTAAACAAAAAAAAAATCACATATGCCAAAAACACCATAAAAATTAAAAAAAATTTTAAAAAAGGAATAAGAGAATAAGAGGAGAAAGGAAATTTTGTGAGAGAAGGAAAAGAAACAAAATGAAAAAGGAGCACAAAAATATGAGAAAAGAGTAATAGTAATTAGTAAGAAACTAAGGAATTGACCTAAGTTCTAGACCTCATTCAAGAAAAGAAATGAAAGGTGCATGATGGGATTAGTAAGAACTCAAACCTTAGGAATTCTTGGATAGACTCTTAGTACCCATTACGATCTGGACACTCCTTAAGAGGTTGAGGAAAATGAAAGGCTTAAGTATTAGGTCCAAGGCTTAGGGAGTATTTGGCCTCATTAACTAACTTTTGGTTTACGGGACTCAGTAACCTAAGCACCCTAACCTCACACACAGCCTGTTTCAGTAAGCGTAAAAATCAAAATCACGAAGAAGCATCACAAAATTCTGAGAAGAACACCTAGAGTAGGAGCAGCCGATCAACACAAGTTGATTTGGACGAGTTCCCAACGCGGAGAGGTGGGAAATTCCCCTTGAAGATGCATAACAAAATATCATCTCCTTGGTGCTTGTCTCTTAGGATATTTACATATCCTACTGAGGGCATGTAAGCACTCTGCTGGTTCAGATTCCATGGATGACATTATCGTGAAGTGTCAATTGCCAGGGTCTGGATTCGGCCACAGAACACCATGGATGGGATTATCTCAAAATTTCAATAGCCAGGGTTCCGGGGCTTGCCATGGGCAGTGCTATCTCGAAGCATCGATTGCCAGGAACCCTTGAGGATTGATGATGGGAACAAGGAATCTGATATAGACCGTGTTGAAAAGCCAATCCTAAACTAGAATTAAAAAGAAAAAGAGAGAGAAAACTCTCCAAATAGAAAAATCTTCTATCTCTCTCTCTTATAAAATGCACTGTGAACTGAGCCAGGGCTAAAATCATTTCAAGCACGGGTGCTTTAACCACAAAGTGCAATAAACCTTAGGTTAGTTCTTGTGGGCCTTAAAAACCTTTGCTAAGGACTGAGGCTGAGGCTAGACAGATCTAGATTTTGGTTGGCACTAGAGTACCTTTTAGGCCTATGGTCAGCATTCTGACCTAATCTACGTTCAAATGACAAAAGCACTTATCTGAAACCATTAAGAACTTCATGGTCTAGAACAAAGGTTGAAACCTTAAGTTTTTGCTAAGGAACTAGCAAAAGCTAGGCATGGGGGTATGATGAGAACCTCATCATGAACCCTAACTAGCACAATCTAACCTAGGTATGCAAGAAAAAAGCTCCTACATAACTCAAAGAAAGGCTTAACTCAGAGAATTCCGAGTTTAAGAAGAAAATAAGTCATAAGGGGAAAAAATGCAATTTCACCAATACAATCTGCAAACAGGGTAACTCAGGATCCAAACACAGGTCAAACAAACATAATAATAAGGAAAGTGGGATGATCTGATCCAACAAGGGCTACAGCAACTCCAGGGAATTAAATGACATTCTGTAACCCTAAAACAAGCTCACTTCAATTCACGTGGGTCGAGGTAGGTTAAAAATCAACTAAATCCTCTAAAATTCATAGAAAAATAATCTCTAGGGTTTAGAACCTTCAATTTGGCCTTAGAAACCCATTTTGACCTACATTGAGAACTATGCCCAATTAATGATTTAATTTGGGTTTTTATGTAAATTGGACAGTCAAACATGGTCTGACATAGAAACAAAATTCACCATTAAAATCCTTAGGTCCAACTTAGTCATGTATAAGAACTTGAGCCTAAGAAGAGACCTCCTTGACCGACTTTGCAATTTCGTCCTCATCATTTACTTTTTGACCCTCAACTTTCGAAACCCTTACATTTTGGCCCCTAATTTCATCTTCATTCTTTGCATTTTGGTCCCTCCTGCAAGTCTCTACGCAGCACCATGCTCCGGCGACTTTGCGTAGAGCATGGCGCCGTGCAAGCTGAGGGGGGCGTCCTGCCAAGAGAACGCGGAGTTCCCTGCGATGTCTGCTATCGCAGGGACTCGGCCTTGCGACCTGACGATGCCCACACCTTCCGTGCGAACGCACGGAAGGTATGGGTCTCGTCTCTGACCATACTCCGGCGAGGGACGCACATCGCCTCCCTGCGTCTGCCCCTCCGCCATCGCCTTTATAAAGACAAGCATCGCCACTCGTTTCTCCCAGCTCGGTCTTGACGGAGAATCCCTCAACCCTTCCTCTCTCTCCACTTCGACTGGAACCCACCAGCTCCGGCGGCTCCTCCTCCTCCTTCTCATCACTCTACTGCAATACCATCAGTAGAGCCACCTCCACCTGATCTCCCCGCGTCGCGTCGCACCAAGTGCGCGCATCCCTACCCTCTTCCTCACCGCCGCTCTCTCCCTCTGGGTATTTCTTCTCCGACGACAGTCGATACGGCTGTCCGCCTCTCTGGCCCCCTTTGTCCCGGCAAGTAGGTTACAATTACTCCCAATCTTCCCCTCTTTCTTTTCCCCACATTATTTCATTCAAATCGACCCTCAACTGACCCTGACCACCATCACCTTCCCCATCTCCGGCCACCCTTCGGTGAGTTGCCCCCGTCGATCCGCAGCTCCACACAACTCGCCGACCATCCCACAAGCTCCGCCTCACCACACTGAACACCCTCCGCCCCTCCACAATCCCTCCACACTCACTCAACACGCCACCGATCACACCAACTTTTCCGGTTGCTGTCCGACCTAGGGCTGCCAGCATACACCGCCCCGCGACTTGCTGCACCCCGCACTACCTTCGCCATGCCACGGCGAAGGTTCCCCTGTGGTCTGATTAGGCCGACAGGACCTATTTGTGTTAGATAGGTCTGCTGCCCCAGCCGCCATTGGCGACGACTTGAGAAGCTCCCAAGCGTGCTCCAGGCTTCAGAGCTCCAGGCTATCAGTTGCTGCAAAGGCGGGCGAGTCGTGTGAAGGCAGGCAGCTGGCGAGCGAGGGGAATCGACGTTGCAGCTGCTGAAACAAGGCTGCGGTCTTCCTACGGGCACGCATGAGGAGAGGCAACCGTTTAGTCCCACATTGTAAGTTCTCGAAGCACCGCATCGATTTAAATTGATTTTATGCATACGGCTTATCACCTCTGAATCACATGGGGTGAGGTCCCTCGCCCATCACACCCGCCTCGTCTGCGGATTCACCTTGCGGACCTGGCGGATCCAACTCGACGCTACCCTGCACTCCTTGCGCACCACCCACGCCGTTGCGCTTGGTCACGGGTACGCTATCTGACCCGTCAACCCGGCTCTGGGAGAGCTTCCTGTGAGCGGTTTACAGAGAGAGAGAGATGTGCGGGTAGAGGGAAAGGGTTAGGTTTTGCTGTGCCTTGTGTGCAGGAACAGGGCGCAAAGGAGAACGGCTAAGTGCTTGGCCGCAAGAAGGAGAAGGAAGAAGATCTGAAGTGAGGCTGAGCAAAGGAAAAGGCAAGGCAGAGAAGGAGCAGAAGAAGAAGAAGAAGCAGTGAAGGAAGAAAAGGAAGCACTGTAGCAAACTGTCGTTTAAGTCGTCTGACTGCGGTATCAGACGACAGATGAAGCTTCAGAGGAGATAAAGCGGAGAGGAAGAAGAAGAAAAGAGAAAGGAGAAGAAATGAAGAAGAAGGAAGAAAGAAGCAGAAGAAGACTTCGCGCAAGAAAAGAGAAAGAAGAAGAACTGAAGAAGAAAAGAAATAGAAGACAAGCAGAAGAAGAATTGAAGGCAACAGGAAGAAGAAGACCTGTAGAGACACTACAGCTGACGAAAAGCCAAAGAAGAGAAGAAGACAAGCAAATAGAGAAAGAAGAGAAGAAGAAGCCAAAAATCGAAATCTATCTCTCTCTCTCTCTTATTTTTGTAATAAAGAAAACTATGTACTTCTACAATTCTAGTAGCTCCCTGAGTTCGACCTCGGGAAACCAAACTATTTCCGAGTAAATTTTGATAGTAACGACAACCGTAGCTGTCTTATTTTACACTATAACGGCATTACTGTAATAAGCACTAAAACGAACAAAGATTAGCTGCGGTTGAAAAACCCGTTACCACTCATCCACCACTGCCGACCCAGAAGAGGGTGAGTTTCTCATAGGCAGCCACTGATGGGAAGGTCCCATACCATTTATATGTATCACACTCCACCAGCGTAGGTCTGAAAGACTCAAGTTCCTACAGGAGGCATTCATTTTCTTCCCATTTTCTTGTTCCATGGCCATTCCCCACCTCACTATTTAATGTTCAAATCTCAGAAGCCGTGTCCCAATAATCACATACCAAGGCAATTTTATCAGTGGTAGCCAAAAAAGCAAGAGGGTACCTGTCCTTTATCACCACACCAGGCAGCCATTTTCCAACCAGAATTTAAAGCTTCTCCCGTCACCCAAGACTGATTTGAATAAATTCCAATTATCAGCCAAGGAACGCACCATGGAGGTCCAGAAAGGAGACGGCTTATGAGGATTCATATGACTCCTCTCATCATTTGCCACCCCATAACTATCATGAATGATTTCTGTCCAAAGATGTTGTTCCCTTGCAGCAATCAATCCACCCATTTCAACAACAAGGCATCATTAAACTCTTTGAGAGATCTGATTCCCATGCCACCATACTTCTTAGGAGAACAAATTGAATCCCATTTAATAGGTTGGAAGAAGGTACCTTGGTGAGAAGCCCCTTTCTGGAAGAACCTTTTGCACATAACATCAAGTTTTTTCCAAATTGACTTAGGAGCTCAGAAGACAGAGAAGAAAAAAATTGGAATGGATGTGATAACTGAATTGAATAGGTTAAACCTGCCCCCTTTCGATAAGTAACGGCTGCTCCAGCCTTCTAGCTTCGTATCCACCTTCTCAAAGAGAAAAGTCCAATAAGTTTTCTTCATTTTTGTGCACTTCGATGGCAGCCCCAAATATTTGATTGGCAGTGATATAACAGGCATGCCCAGAATGCTGGAAATGTCACACTGGTCTATACCGTTCATACCAAAATAGACCAAGGAGGATTTACTTCCATTTAATTTTATCCTAGAAATTTCACCGAATATATGACCATATAATATAGCACCTGTGCTTCCCTCTTCCCACCTTCCACAAAAAAAAACTGTCATTTGCGTACTGAAGAATGGGGGCCAAAGCCCTTCTATTTGTCATCAAATATCCCCTTATCATCCCATCTACTGCCAACTTGCAAGCATATCTTGACAAAGTATCCACTACAAAAGTAAAGATCAATGGGGCTAAGGGGCAGTCTTGTCGCACCCCACACTGAGGCTAGATCCAGGCTCAACATGGCTTCCCATTTATCAAAGGGGAATAGGAGGCAGTCGTGATGCACTGTTTCACCCATTGTATACAAGGGGAGGGGGGGAATTTTCTCCTTTTAAGAATTTCCCATAAATACGACCAGGAAATTGAGTCATAAGCTCTAGAAAAGTCTACCTTCCATAGGAAGGCCTTGGATTTTCGCCTATGCCATCCCATAAACATTTCTGGAGCCATAATGAATGATTCCTACAGTGACCTCCCTGGTAAGAATGTAGATTAGATAGGCATAACAAGGTCTTGCAACACACCATAAATTCTATTAGCTAGAATTTTGCTAATGATAAGATAAATGAAATTCAACAACGCAATAGGCTTGTAATCAGAAAAATGCTCCACACCTGACTTCTTTGGTAAGAAGAACAAGTAAGAATTGTTTAGTCTTTCAAATCCAGAGTTGCCCTTTTCAAACTCATGTATAGCTTCCATCACATCTTTCTTAAGAACATTCCACATTTCCTTGTAGAAAAGAACTTGAACCCCATCTGGTCCTGAAGCTCCTTCATTATTCAAATCTTTGATAGCTTCCACAGTTTCCTGTTCATTAAAAGGGGCAACCAACATAGTAGCTTTTTCATTGTTGACACATGGGAAAGCAGTCGAAGCCATCCTCCAGGAGCCTCTTGGTGTAGCCTTAGTTGTTTCTTTAATGTAACGGATAGCTTCAATTCTTATCTCACGAGTATAGGTAATGGTTCTCTCACCCACTTTGATAGAGGAGATGAGGTTGAATCTTCTTCTAGCATTGGTAGCAAGATGGAAGAATTTCGTGTTGGCATCCCCTTCCTTGAGCCACAGTTGTCTAGACCTCTCACGCCAATCCATCTCTTTCCTTAAATCCTCCTCACCAATGACCTGCTGCCAAAATTTCCTTAGTTCCTGCTCCTAGGTACTTAAAGCCACATGCATTCCTTCAAATCAAGCCTTTGGACCTCAGCCAGTGCCTCAACTCACTTCTGCTCCCTAATAGCCGCCACTATCTGCCCATATTCCTTTAGCATAGTACGCATATCTGCCAGCTTTAATGCAAGCTTCTGTGTAGCCGAGCCTGTTACATTTTTATTTTGCCACCAACAGGATAGCATGTCTTTAAACCCCTCTTCTCTAAACCATAAATTTTTGAGTTTGATGTATGAACCAACATCCGCGCTCACCCCACAATCCCACACAATTGGTGTGTGATCAGAGAATGGCCTATCAAGACTCACGGCAGAAGATAAATGGAACCTCTCTAGGAGACTGGGGTTGCGAAAAAACCTATCCAACTTAGATAACAGCCCACTACCATTTCTCCAAGTAAACTCTACCCCACTGACAGGGTATTCAGTGATGCCCACTCTCTACACAGCCAGTTGAAGCCCTGCCATTGCACCATCAGTACTGCCACCAAGTCTGTCCCCACTTGACAAGGAGCAATTGAAGTCTCCACCAACAAGCCATGTCACTTGTTGGACCTTCTGATGCACTACTGACAAGTCCTCCCACAACTCCACCCGACCTACTGCTACCCAAGGTCCATAGACACATGAGATGAACCAATCCAGATCACCATGAAGATTCTGACATCTACAAGTAAGCACATGTCTGTCATAGTGGATTTCAGTCACATTAAGGCTGGATTTTTTTCCACCATATTGCCATCCCACTAGACCTGCCATTTGCGGCCATCCCCACACAATTCGCTCACCCAGATTGTCTCAGAGAGTCCCAGACAAGGCCATTTTCATCATCCAAGTGTGCCTCTTGAATAAGAGCACAATCAATCTCCCACAACACAAGATATCTGATAAGGGAAGCCCTTCTCACTTTGTTGCACAACCCACGCACATTCCACGCTAAGACTCTCATCCATTACATGGCTGATCCCCTTGAGCCAAATTTTCCACATATTCAACCATGATGGATTTTGCAATAGTTTCCTCCTCTATGGGACTCAAGTTCTCCTTCCTTCACCTCCTAAGCATGTAAGGAGAGTGCCCAACCCCCCTCTTTTGGCTGGTCCCTTTGCCAAATTTCAGATTTTCAGGTGCAGGGAAAGGCCTTTGATTCACATCCCTAAGGACACTTCTTCCACTACTACCTTCTATTTCCTCCCCCGAATTCACCTCCTTACAATTGGTGTATTTTCCAGGGTCCTCATGTATTTGGTTAGCACTCCCCATGGCAATGTCATCAACTAGAACCATCTGACCCCATTCTAAGACATCCTTGTAGCAGTCTTTCCTCTTCTTTGGCTCAGGCGCATCATCTGAGGGCTTACGACCCTCCGATTCCTCCTATTGTATCTCTCCAGATCTATCAACAGACATCTTATCCTAACCTAGTTCTGGTAATATTAATTCCTGCCCTACCACTGATAGACGAATAAGCCACGGATAACCCCCACACCTAAGGATGACTTTATCAAGCAGTGACCCACTTCTAAAAACCTCAGCCTCAACTTGTAGTATATGGGCATCACCTTCCTCGATTGTAATCTCAGCATTATCACTAATAAATGCAAAACTAATAATCATCTTGGAAACCACCCCTCTATATCTCAAATGCAGAGGCAATCCCTTGATCGCAAGTGTCACCCACCTGGTACCCAATCTTAGAGGAGGGAAATCAGGGAGTGGCCCATCAAAGGGAGAGACTAGCCTACATAGCACACTGATGTTCTCAAGGGTACTTGAGCGAAAGTGTAGCCTTTCCACATCCATCATCCCCAGACCAAAGACAAGGAAACGAGTCTGGGATAGCATAGCAATCTTCCAACTCGACGAGACAAGGGATAAGGAACTCACCAGTTGGTGGAACCTTTCAACAGAAGGATTGCCAGTCATAACTTCGCTGATCAAAGCACCCCACAGCATCATCTTCGCAAAATGAATATCCTCAAAGAAGTGGATCTCGACATCAATTGTGTGGCCAACTTGCATCGGTGGTGGGGGCAGCCAAGGTTCCTTCAGAACATCCTATTTCGGGCACGAAGGATTCATCTTCATACGTTGCTGCCTCACCCAGGTGCACGAATCACGTTTGTGACCATCTCCCCCACACGCCAAATATATAAGGGGATTTCTGCACACTGCCGCCATATGCCCTCTTCGTCTTCACCTATAGCACAGAACCTCTCCATTCGTCCTCCTCTAGCCCTCTCTTTAAACAAATTTGGTTGCCCCACCCTCATAACTCTGCCATCTCCTCTCCCTCCATCGCAAATTTCTCAATCTCCATGTTTTCCAGTCACCCTCATCCCCAACCCTAGTCGCACCCTTGCCTTCTCCTCCCATCACCTGTCGCCACTCTCTCACCACCCTCGCCATCCAGCTTTTCTCCAATATCATTATGCTCTTCCCAAATCCTCTAGTTAGCTCCAACCAAATCCGATTTCACTTGAACTTTAAGATGTTTTTGTGCAAAGTGACCTAATTTGAAGATTGGTTAACCCAACATGGTGGGTCAACTTCACCTGTTTTGTCTTTTGAAAAATTTAGGTCCCTCTTGTAGTGTTCAAATAAAATTAAGAGCCAAATTTTTAGGGTTTGCTTGAATAGATCAATTCAACCATGTCTTAGGCACACGCTGTTTGGGAAGGTTAATTCTTGATTATGCAAGTGTGTCTCTAAAACCCTAAACTAGAAACCCTAATTGGCTCTGATTGGTCCAATTCAATTTTGTCCAAATGTGGTACTAGGGCTCAAGTAAAGAGGTGATAGCCCTAGATACCTTAATCTCTAAGTAGGTGCATAAATTAGGGTTTGGATGTTCTCTAGAATGTATCAAATCAGGCAACTTGATGATTTATCAAAGAATAGAATGCAAGTAGTCCTAACTGATTTTTTTCAATTTTTAGCTTTTTAGAATCAGGGGTTTAGGAGAGATTGGATTTGTGTTTTACCTGCCCCTAGAGTGGCTGATGTGTTGCTGATCTTCTGCAATGAATCCCTTAAAATAGATCAAAGTCAAAAGAGATAGAGCAAGTTAGTACCAAATCTGATATTGCAATCGAGAGATCCAAATTGTGCGTTGCTCACTGGCAATGGCACTAAAATGTTGATCACTCTGAAACAAGTTTTAAAATCAATGAGTGTAGTATAGTTCAAATCAGCATGAAAAACAAGTAAAATTTACAGCTCAAATATCAGCAATGAAGTCTGAGGTCGAACATAGGGAGCAATTGGCAAAATAATTCACAAAATCACAATTCAAATGCAATATAAGCAATGTATGATAGAATTTCAAACAAGAATGATATATAAATGAAATATGATGTCGGATAATGCAAAAAGAATAGGATAAAATGATGATTTGAATCACCAATTACCCCTCACAATTTATATCAAATAACTAATTAGCACTAAGCAATTAAATGCCACATAGGATAAGTGCACAGTGCACTTCAAATGAAGCACAGACGTCTATTCAGTCGGTTAAACGGCTTATCCTGCTCAAAGGTATTTCTCTTTTTCTTCTTCCTTTTCTTTGTGCCTTCTCTTCTTCTCCTTCTTTGTGCTTCTTCTCTTCTGTAGCACTTCTCTTCTTCTTTTTCTCTATGCTTCTTCTCTTCTTTTTCTTCTAGCTGTTCCTTCTCTCTTCTTCTTTCTCTTCACGCTCAGGCTTCCTCTCCTTCTTCTTTCTTCACATGCAATGGGGGGTTCCTTAAACGACTAAGTGTCAGCCGTTGGTCCTGAGAGCAAAACCCCCCTCCCCCACATGCTTTCCTCTCCTTCTCTCTCTGTGATCCACCCTCTCAGGGTCTCAGGTTATCGGGTATTTGGGTAGAGTGCACCCGGTGCCAGGGCAGCTGGTCATAAGTGGCAGCCAAGGAGTGCTTAGGTTAGGCGAGTACACGGATCTGCTAGACCCGCGTGTAAGGTTTCATGGGCGAGGCGTGTGAGCGGCGCAGGGACCTCACCCCCTATCACTAGAGGTGAATATCTTGAGTGATAAAATCAATTTATGCGATTGCAGACGCTCTTCGACTTCCGAGGTGGGACTATCCCACCGCTCTTCCTCTGCGTGCAGCTACAGTTGTTACTTCATGCAATTGCAGTCAAAGGCTCAGCCAAAGGACCAAATTAGTTCTTGGGTCATGATCCTAGAAACACTCCGTTGTGCCTCGGACTTCGCTTGGGGTCAGTAGATGCTGGAGCAAGGCTTCAAGCTTCACTCGAAGCTACGGTAATGGCGATCGAGGGAGAGAAGACCTGAAAGTCAGAATACGACCTCTTGTCCTTGTCAAATAAGTTTAGGAGCTTCACCGTAGGGTGGCGAGTATGGTGGTGGGTGCGACTTGTCGTGAAGGTGGCTGTGGTGGTCAGACGGTGTTGGAGTTGGTGCATGGAGGTGGGTGTGTTCTGCAGAGGGTTTAGAGGAGCAATCAACCTAAGTTAGGGCTTTTGCTCCTGGGGTCGAGGCGGAGGTGTAGGGATGAACGGTGAGGGGTTTGGTGATGTGTGGAGCGAGATGTGCCTCACCGAACTAGTGGTCGGACGTGGAAGGGATGATGGTAGATAGGCGATAGCGTGGTCGAAATTGAGTGTGGTTGGGATGAAAATGAAGCAGAGGAGTTACGGGACTTATCTAGGTAGTTGGCAGATGATGGGGAGTCGAGGCGGCGCTGATTGCGGTATGGTAGGCATCGGGGAAGAAGGTGCTCCAATGAGTAGGAATCAGCGAGGAAGACGGAGGACATGGCGTTTGCGGGCATAGCATGATGTGGAAGAGAGCGAGGAAGATAAATGCACTACTGGTATTATGCGGAGACGAAGGATGGAGTCGGAGGAGCTCGTCGGACGTCGAGGAGCTTCGGCCAGATAGGGAGAGATGAAATTAAGGGGGAATCCCATCAAATTCGAGCATGGGAAGTTCAGTTTGATCTAGAGGTCCTTTTATAGGCCTCTGGAGGGAGTTTTGAGCTTGGAAAGCAAGCTTCCCATGCTTGGAAAGCTCACCGGAGTTTGAATTCTCTAGGATACCCAAATCTCTCATGCATTCGCATGAGATTGGGAAGGTTTGAGGGCATGGGGATTGGCTCAAAAGGAAGCGAATTCCTTAACGAACTTTCCTTTTAAATCTGAGAGGGCTTCGTCAAGGAATCAAAAACTTGCCAAATTTAGGTCACTGGAGTTTGTAGGAATAGGATTCCTGGTGGTAGGGACCTATTTGATGAAAATGATGATAAAGATAAGGGTCTTTTTGTAACGATTTTGAAAGTAAAGTTCATATGTGTGATATAAAAGAATCAGATAGGACTAAATTGCAAACTAGGTCAAGATAGTCTCAGATTGGGCCCAAATTTTGGTACAAACCTAATTTGGGCCTAAGGAATCCAATGGTGAAGTTGGATTTTGGTTTTGACCTAGTTTGACGGGGTAATTGATGGGAACACCATCATGAGCCCTAACTAACTCATTTTGACCCAGAAAAGAGAATAAAAGCTCCTATTTAACCAATTGGATGTCCCAATTCACTAAATAACCATTCTAAGTAAGAAATAATGGGTAAAACTACAATTTTACCATTGCAGTACAACAACAGGTTTTCTTATGGGCTAAACACAGGTCAAATGGTCATAATAAGATAAAAAGTGGGTTGGTTCAAATAGAAAAGAGTTCATGTGTATTCTGGGAATTAAATGACTTCTTGTAACCCTAAAATAGATCCACTTAATTTAGCAAGGTTTTGGTCAAGATAAAATTCACCTAAACCCTCTAAAAATCATGAAAAAATATTTTCTAGGGTTTAGAAACTTCAATTTGGCCCTTGGAACCTATTTTGACCGAAATTGGGGTCTTAGTCAAATATTTACCCTAAATTAGGTTTTTACGTAAAATGCCTAGTCAAACATGGTCAAACCCAAAATTCAACTTCTCCATTGGATTTCTTAGGTCTAAATTAGGTTTGTACCAAAACTTGGACCTAAGGAGAACTCATCTTGACCAACTTTGCATCAGGTCTGGCCCAATTACATTTCTACCTCTATCTTTTGAAAATCTCTGCAAAAACCCCCTATCTTTGTCTTCATTCTTTGCAATTAGGTCCCTCTACCATTATAGTTGAGGGAATCCTACTCTGGCAAGGTTTCGAGGGCAAGATCTCTCTGATTTCTCAGAGAATTCCCTTCAAAATTGAAAGGGAGATTCTCTGAGAAATCTCCTCCGATTTGAACACAATTCGAGCCTCTATTTTGTACCCAATCTCATGCGAATGCATGAGAGATTCAGGTCTCCTTCAACCTTCCATCTCCAGTGAGCTTGCTGTGCTTAGAAGCTTGGCTTCTGATTAGCCCATAGTTGTGGGCTATTTAAGTATTTAAGTGCCTAGACATTAGGTTAATTCTAACATTTATTTAGCATAAATTAGGATGTAAATAGATTAATTCATATTTCCAATTCAATTACATAATTCATGCATCTTATTCATATTTAAATGCATTTAGAATTAACTTAGAATTGCACTCGCCCGCTCACCTAAACAGCCAGCCCTCACCCGCTCACTCCACGCCTGCCCGCACGCCCACCAGCCACGCGCAAGGAGGGCACGGCCAGCAGTCCTCTCGCGCCCTCCAACATTCGTGCGCAGCAGCACATCCCACCAACAGGCCATGCCCACCGCCAACAGCGCGTGCATCCTCCTGCAGCCTCCCCGCCGCTACTTGCAGAGCCGCACCAGTGCGTGTGCGCACCCACGCCAGCGTGCAGCACCGACTGCAGCGCTCACCTACATGCAACAGCAGAGCCGCCCTCCTCCAACGCACCCGCACCTCCCGCGCCTGCAGTGCCTCCCGCCTATGCACGCAACAGCAGAGCTGCTCTCCTCTAGCACGTGCACCCGCCTGCAGCGCCTCCCTCCAACAGGCCGCGCGCACCACCCGCCAATAATAGCTACAGCACCGTTTGCAGCCACCTCCACCGAAGCTCCGTCCAGCCGGCTCCAGCCATCGCAAGACATGCCACCACCACCGCTTCGAAGCCCTGGGTCCAAAGAACTTCCTCCGAGCTTCCCGCGTCCGTTCGTCCACTCTTCTTTGCGCACGGCCAAGGGGAATAAATCCCCTGTTTTGCTACAGTAACCATGCCATTAATAATTACATTTTCTACCATTGTGAACTTTTAATGATATTTTATTGAATCTGCATTGCAACAAATATCCTCTAGTTATTAAGAATTGCTATTTTAGCATGATTTCTTGATTCAACATTAATCTGAAGGCAATTTTGGCTTGATTCTTGTCTAAACTAACTACGAACGAACATTTTTGACCGGTGCGATTTTAAATACATCATTCCCTCCCTATGGATATGACCCACTCTTTTGCGAGTGGTTATTTCTTTTTAAATATTGATTAGTCGATTTTTCCACCACATAAAAGTACAAACGACTTTAAAGCGAATAATCGACTCGTCAAATGGCACTGTTGCCGGGGAGGCAACAGATGCAATAATTTCACCTAATTTTATTTTGATTATTTCTCAATTGCACAGTGATTTGACCATTTGTTATTTTCTTTTCTGTGCAAGAAATTTGTGCAAGAATCAGCCATTATGAGAGGCAACCCTTGACGTCACCAGAGGAGAATTGGACGAGCTATTTTGAAAAGGAGGAGAAGGACGAGGACGCGACGGTCATCATTGTATATTTAGTCACTAATCTGATTAGAATAGAATTAAGACTTTAGATTTAATTTTTCATTGCATTTTGTTTGAAACCCTTGCTCTGGGGTATATTTTGAGAGATTTGTTCCTCGATTTTGTTTTGGACCCGCGTTGGGTAATTTTTGGGAGTCTATTCCCTTTTCTTTAGATTTAGGTTTTTAGTTTATTGATTAGTATTATTTTCTTGTGCATAAGTAGTTTAGAAAAATAAAATAAAATAAAACAAACGAGCTACTTGCTAGAAGCTGCCTGCCCCTAGGACAAACCATTTATGTCTGTATGAGCAGCCTCTAGATTTATATCTCTACATTACGTGCATTCTCGCATCGTTGATTGCTGGAAGCAAGGTACACATTTTCTTACTTTGCATCCTATTCTTGATCACACATTGCATTTGGACTTAATGCGAAGACCACCTAATCTGTATTGAATAAATTAAACAACTGGTCACATATTTTCTAGAAAAAGGACTAATTAAAGGAGGGACATTTTAAAAACCAAGGATTTGTTTTCAAACTTGGCGTGCGATTCAAAATTCAAAATCTTTTGCGGTGTATGCATAGTTATTTCACTTGCACCACGACACGCTTCTAGACACTCCTTAGGTTTGGAAATACTAGGACAAGAGCCCTTCTATCGTTGGATTCTGAAGTGTTCGGAACTTGAGATCAAAGGTTTTGTAAATCCAAAGAGGGGGATACCCTGTCACGGATTTTTGGGGTAGTTGAGAAGCACCGCGAAAGCACAGCTTCAAAGGAAGGCTTAGGCCTACTTTCATCCCTCGATCTTTCGTCTTTGGATTTACTTGACCATTTGAGATTTAGGGAAGAACACCTAAGCTCTAACTAGGTCTTCTTAGGTGAGCCGTAGGTTGACAATAGGTGCGTAAATTGATTGAACAAATTGTATTGTCACCTGCAATCTGACTTAAAATCAAAAGCCTATATTGGGAAAGACCTAAACGGTCCTTTTTGAATTGTGTTTTGCTTGGGGAATTCTGATTGAGGTGTGAGTTATAATGGACCACATTAATTTTCATCCTTTCACATCTTTCCCACACCCTCACCCCCACTCTGCATCCTTCGATCCCAAATGCCGAGATGGTCCATCCCTTGATGGACATAATGACAATCATTGGGATCCGTTTTACTCCTGTTATAGGAGTATTGGCCTGGTTAAGCCCCAAATCAATGAGCAGAACCTAGGAGCGGGATTTGCTTTGCCCAATATCCCACATACCATAGAAATACCCAACCCACCCTCCCTGAAAAATTATAATGGTTGGACAGACACTCTTGGGTACTATAAGCCTGAGCCTAACTTCTCTCATGATAGAAATGACCTCTCCTCTTTGAAGATGGAAATACAGAAAATGCAAAACGAAATGATTGAATTGTTAGGAGAATCTTCGAGAACAAGCCAACAAGAAAGAGATGAAATTAGCCACCCAATCTACCCCATTGAGGATGACGTACACCCTTCTACAATAGATGCATCTCCCGTGGGAGAGCTACACTTTAAGTTGGAGGGAAATTCTGGGGAGAATAGCTACTTTTCGAGGATCAATTTTGAAACCTCCCCATTAGATGACACTTCCTTGAGAGATCCACACCTTAGGTGGGAGGAAGATACACATGAAAGTAGCTATGCATTGGATGAAGAAAGGTGACAACCCAAGGAAGATAATGATAAGGTTGAGTATCCACCTAAATTATATTGGAGTCAAAAGAAGGGAATGATGGTACCATTGGAAGACCTCGACCCAGATGATAGTATTTTTGTGACATTTGATGAAGTGGGTCGTAGTCAAGTTGTTAATCCTACCCTTCCTTTTGATCACGATATGGAACTCAAGCCCACCCTTAGGGAACCTAACCATAAAGAAATTGACCTATCTGACGAGTCTGATGTTACCAGTGTAAACCATTTACCTCAGATAGAGCACCCTTGGGGATCTGCTGAGATATTAAATGATTCTAGACCTCGGGTACATGATGAATTGTGTGATGAGGAGAAAGATGAATTATATGACGAACCTACATTCAAGATTTGGAGTGACACTAAGGGTGATTATATCTTATTTGAAGAGTTAGCCCCTGAGGATGTCACAAATTTGACCAAATTAGGTTTCCTTAGCACAACTATTGATGATATTTCTCCTCATGATGAAATGATGGAAAATTTGGAAGCAATTTCTAAGATTTATGTGGATTCACATATAGGCTCCGGCGAAGATTTGAGTAAAGAACAAAATCCTGGGGATAACATTGATAGAATAATCCCTAGATTTGTTGCTTCCAACCTGCCTTCATTCATTTCGAAGTCACCCTCTGATTCGCTTATATCTAAAAGCGAAATTGTGACTCCTGATGAAGAGTAGGAAGATACATGTGATGGTGCAAGGAATGCTAGGGATGAAATTGAGGATTTAGGAAGAGTGTTAGGGATGGACACCGAGCTGATTAAACCCAACCTAGATCTTATGGCCATCCCGCAACCTCGCAACTTGGACACCCTAGACGATCCTTGCCTTAGAAATTGCTCACTTTTGTTCTAACCAGGGGACTTAACGGACCAATATTTCCCATAGTGGAGTATCGGGTATGGATTGATGATTTCTTTAGTAAGTCCATTACCCTGGGGGTTTATCTCTGCACCATTCCTTCCCCATTCTTTTTAGAGGATCCATCTTATCCTCCCCCTACCCCTTTGGAGGTTGTTATACCTATTTATCCTTTTGAACCTCTTCTGGTGACCTGGGAAGATTTCATTCCCATTTTAGTTGGGTGAGCATTTGCTATCGGGATTCATCATCAGCTCGCCAACATCCTAGGTTACCTATTTTCTAGGCCAAGATTGCTTTGCTCATTTTTAGGGCCTATTTCTGCAATTCTTGAACCTGATTTGCAGGTTCTTTGGCTATTCATCCTAGCTCTGACCCAGGTAATATCCTTCTATGCAATGAGGACATTGCAGAATTTAGGCATGGGGGCGTGTACTTGGGGATATACATAGCATAGTGCATTCATTGCATACATTTGCATAAAAAAAAAAAAAAAGAAAAAGAAAAAAAGAGTTTTGAGCTGAACTGGCTAGATCTTGCAGTCTTAAGCAAATCAGAACTCTAGGGTAGATTAAATTAATTCTTGGGTCAAACTTTAGAAGCTAAATGAGCTACTAGCTTTAGACCTTTAGGGTCCTTTGTGGACTTAAAAACTTAAGTAGGAGTTAAGTTGCAGACCATTCCTCAAGAGGTTGAGGAAGGGAAGCTAGGGTTTGAGTTAAAAGGTAGGGTAGTACCTAGAGTCTTGTTCTACCTTTTGGTTTACGGATCCTTGTAACCCAAGCATCCAAATTTCACACACTTGGTCTGGTAATTAACTTAATTTCTTTCTTTCTGAAAAGAGATTTGGTTCTCTTAGTTTTGACTTAGGAAAGGCTTGAAAACACATTTTAATTGGAAGAGTTCCTGCCGTAGGAGAGGTGGAGTATATACTCACCTTGAGGATGCGATGATAACATATTACCTCCTCGGTGCTTGTCTCTTAGGATATCTATCCTACTAGGGACATGTAAGCACATTGCGCAGTTCAAGTACCATGGGCGGCCCTATCTCGAAGTGCCGATTGCCATAGGCCTGAATTTGCTTAAGAAACCCATGGGCAATACTATCTCGAAGTGTCGATTGCCAGGAGTTCTTGGGGTCGTTATGGGCGGTGCTATCTCGAAGCATCGAAAGCCAGGCACCCTTAAGGTATGGTAATGGGGACAATGAATCCGACACAGACCGTGTTAATAGCTGATCTGAGGTTAGACTTAAAATAATCAAACAAAAATATATATATATATTAAAAAAAAACTTTTTCCTTTAACTCAAATAACTCAGACCAATGCACAGGCACGGATGCTTTAATCTCAGGGATCAATAAAGTTTAGGGTAGAGTCAGAAATCAGGAAAAGTTATGCCTGCAACTTGTCTTTAGCCGACCTACTCTGTAACTTAGCAACTACTTGGGAACATTGGTTTAGAGTCTGAACTTAATATGCTTCTGAAGGAAGACCAAGCGAGTTGACTAGTCTACTTGGAGTGCTAGGTTTCGCTTAATTTTGCTAGGGACTAGAAAAAACTAGGCATGGGGGTATTTCATTAGCCCATAGTTGTGGGCTATTTAAGTATTTAAGTACCTAGACAGTAGGTTAATTCTAACATTTATTTAGCATAAATTAGGATGTAAATAGATTAATTCATATTTCTAATTCAATTACATAATTCATTCATCTTATTAATATTTAAATGCATTTAGAATTAACTTAGAATTGCATTAGTTAACTAATTAGGTACATTGCATGCATTAATTTAGGTTAACATAAAAGTTGAGGGCTTGTATATAAATAACCATAATATTTTATCACTATTTTTTTTATTCTTATTCTATGTGCAACGGCTGCATTTCTTCCTCCAGCTGCCGCAGTGAACAACCCAATCAAGGAGGAGCGGATGTGTTGGATCAGGTCGGGCAGCTAACTTCAAAAGACAAGAGGAGGCAGCCGAGCTCACTAGGCCTCCACCCCCAACCCACAATGTGCAGAGTCCATCTCTTCCATTCCACACCGCCAGCCTCAACCGCGGCGACAACCCTCCACCACCGTGGGCGTGTGGTGTGACAGGCTACACCGCCATCCGGAGGTCGTCCGCATTACCGTGAGCACCTCGTCGTGCACCTCCCTTGTCGTCGTCATCAACAATCCGTCGCAGCTACTGCAATCACCCCTCAGCTAGTTAAGATGTTCGGGAAGTTTCCCGGACATTTGAAGCTTCAACCTCCCACTCCTGCAACAACCACACTAGCCTGCTCACCTGAACTGCCAGCCCTCACCCACTCACTCCACGCCTGCCCGCACGCCCTCCAGCTGCGTGCAAGGCGGGCACGGCCAGCAGTCCTCCAGCACCCTCCAGCCTTCGTGCGTAGCAGTGCCTCCCGCCAACAGGTCGTGCCCACTGCCAACAGCGCGAGCATCCACTTGCAGCCTCCCCGCCGCTACTTGCACTGCCGCACCAGTGCGTGTGTGCACCCACGCCAGCGTGCAGCACCGGCTACAGCGCTCACCCGCACGCAGCAGTAGAGCTGCCCTCCTGTAGCACACCCGCGCCTACAGTGCCTCCCGCCTTTGCATGCAACAGCAGAGCCACCCTCCTCCACCGCGCGCACTCGCCTGCAACACCTCCCGCCAACAGGCCGCGCGCACCGCCCACCAACAGCAACTGCAGCACCGTTTGCAGCCACCCCCACCGGAGCTCCGTCCAGCTGGCTCCGGCCACCGTGCGACACGCCCCCACCACCGCTTCGAAGCCCTCGGTCCAAAGAACTTCCTCCGAGCTTCCCACGTCCGGCCGTCCACTCTTCTTCGCGCATGGCCAAGGGGAATAAATCCCCTATTTTGCTCCAGTAACCATGCCATTAATAATTACATTTTCTGCCATTGTGAACTTTTAATGATATTTTATTGAATCTGCATTGCAACAAATATCCTCTAGTTATTAAGAATTGCTATTTCAGCAAGATTTCCTGATTCAACCTTAATCTGAAGGCAATTTTGGCTTGATTCTTGTCTAAACTAACTACGAACGAACATTTTTAACCGGTGCAAATTTAAATACATCATTGCCTCCCTATGGATACGACCCACTCTTCTGCGAGTGGTTATTTCTTTTTAAATATTGATTAGTTGATTTTTCCACCACATAAAACTACAAACGACTTTAAAGCGAACAATAGACTCATCAACTTCCAAGCACAAACCCAACCTCCAAGACCTATTTAAGAAACCCTAATTCATTCCGCACCTCCTCAGCTTTGAATTGGGCCAATTCACCCCACTTTCTTCTCTCCTCGTTGGCCGCAACCTCTCCGCGAGCTTCGGCGGCTCCATCCCCTCTCTCTCATGGCCCAACCACAACACCAGTGGTTGGGTTGCCTTCCTCTCGTTCATCCGCATTAGCCATACCAGCTTGATGCTGCCTCTACCCCTGTCATTGCCGCCGCATCACCTATGGAGGGCTTCGTCTCCAGCGATGGCAACACGTGTCGGCCGCCATGCCTACCTCTTTCGTCCTTAGGTTAGGTTAGATAACTTATCTCTCCCTCCTCTTCCTATTCCCCCTCTTTATTTCTTGAAAATTTCCCTTGACCCCACTAATCACCACCACCTTCCCCACCTCCAGCCAAACCTCCGACGAGGCATCTCTGTCGCTCCGCACCTCCATCTGCCTCGCCAATAGCCCCATAAGCTCCGCAATACTCCACTGATCATACACCTTCACCTTATTCACCGTGCCACACACCCAAACTGCCCACCGAACACACTCATACACATAGCCATAGGTTGCCCAAGATCTGGCACTACAGCAGCTCCCACGCCACGTCGACCACCGCCACCTATTCGCCATGTCCTGGCGAAGCTCCCTGAGTGCTTTGATGTGGCCGCAAGGCCATTTTGGTGTATTCAGTTACCCAGCCACTGGCAGCCATTACTAATGACCTTGAAGCAAGCTTTGAGGAGTCCCAGGCTTCACGCAGCTCCAAGTGAGACTCCAGGCTATGCGGATTTGAAGCCCACTCACGTCTAGGCCCTTACGCAAAGACTCCAGCCTCTGTAGCTTATCCAATTGGATGAGCCATCTGCTACTGTGCGTGTAACAAGAAGGTGGGACATTTAGTCCCACCTCAGAAGTGGGTGAGCAGGTGCAGCGGAATAAGAGGAAAAAGTGAATCAGGCTTATCGCCTTCTGACCACAGGGTGAGGTCCCACTCACCCTTTCACCACCTTATCTGTGACCCGATCTCCACGCACCTAGCTTGACCCATATACTCGACCTGCACTCCTTTCCCACCACCGTGCACCGGTGGGCCTGGTTTCAAGCGCGTATCGGACCCAATTACCTGAGAAAGTGGCTCTAGGAGAGCAAGCCTAAGAGAAAAAAGGAAGAGATAGCGTGGGGGGGTAGGGGTAGGTTTTGCTCTCACAGGAAAGAAGATGAAGAAGCCAAGGAAGAAGAGGGCGGAGGCCAGAGAAGGCTAAGGGAGGAGAAGGCAAGGATTGAAGAGGAAAAAGTTGAAGGCTAAAGGGCTAAAGAAAGTGAAAAGAGAAGGAGAAGGAACTAAAGGTAGAAGAAAGAGGAGCCGCAGAGAAACAAGAAGAAGAAAGAGAAGAAGCCAATGGCAAAAGAAAAGGCAAAGGCACAAGCATGAGAGCAGAAGAAAAGAGGGAAAGAAGAAGAAGGAAGCAACTAGAGACAGAGATCAGAGAAAAGAAATAGAAGCACTGTTGCAACCATAAGTTTAAGACATCTGATTCACAAAATCAGATGTCCATTTTTTGTGCCTTCTTTATATACATTGATATTCTATGGCTACATTTACATTTTTGCATTACAACTCCAGTTTTCATTGCATATTATATTCAATTTCTCAAAAGTTGTGCTCTTGATTTTTAAACCCCAATTTGCTCCCTGTGTTCGACCTCAGACTTAAAACTTCGAGTGATTTCAGCTATACTACGACGCATCGATTTTAAAACCTGATTTTGTCTCGTAAACATTTTGGCGCCGTTGCTGGGGAGAAATGGGCGATTTTGAAATCTTGATCACAATTTCGATTTGGTACTAACTTGATATATCTCTTTTGTTGTGATTGTTTCTGGAGAGAAGATTCAAAGGAAGACGGCCGCACAGCAAACACACCTGGGGTAGGTAATCTCTAATTAGTCCTTTCTCTTAAGTCCCTCATTCTGAAAAGGAAAAACATAATAAAATCAATTAGGGCTACCTGCTTTCCATCTTTAGCTAAGTCACCAAAGTTGCTTGATTTGATTTCAACAATAAATATTGATTTGTGCATCCATTTAAGGTAACTAGGGCTACCACCTTCTTGATTGAGCCCTAGGTACCAAATTTTTGGCAACTAAATTGGACCAAAATCAGAGCCAAATTAAGGATTCCAATTTGGGGCTTTAGAGACACATCTTTCTAAGAAAGAATCAACTATCCAAAAAAAGGTGTGCCTAAGCCTTGGTTGAAAGGACTTATTCAAGAGAAACCCTAAAATTCAAGCTCTTAATTTCACTTGAATCCTAAAAGAAAGGACCTAAAACTTTCCAAAGGACAAATAGGTGAAGTTGACCTCCTTGTTGGGTCAACCAACCTTGAAATTAGGTCACTTTTGCACTCAATACATCTAAAGTTCAAGTGAAATCTTAAGCACCTTTGCTCTTAAATAAAAGTGGTACACTTAAGAGGTCAAAGTCTCCATTCTGGTTTACTTGGACCCTCAGTGACAAGAGAGGTCGGGTGGGGGAAACCCTGTAACTCATGGGGATGCTCTACTATGTAAGGGTCTTTGCGGGACTCTCTCCCTCTCTGGTTGCCCAGGTAATTCTCAGGTGGACGACTTTCTGATCCAGGGGTATCATCCACCCTGAACCTCCATAGTATCCAAATATCTTTGGGTGCCTTAATTGGGTCAACATCACATCCAGTCCCTCATCCCTTCTAGTTAGAGAACACACATAGATTTTCTATTGGGAGTCTCTATTCAGATCTAATCACTTCATTCTAAGACTTAAATTCTGATACTACATCTTGATTCCACCATCTGATTCAAATATGCAGCCTGGTTCTTAGGAATACCATTGAAGAAACCTGAATCATGAAGAACCATGAGAGATAGAATGATTAAGGATGCCCTTGAATTTTATGAAATTGAATACAAAACCTCAAAACCAGTAGAAGACATTTAGGTTAGTATACCAACAACAGTAACTTTCATCATAAACTGTGCCCAATTGCTATTAACAGAAGCCACAAAGGGATCAACCCGAGACATTCTCATAACAGGATACAATGAGATAGAAAAATTACATAACTTTGAATACCTCCAATGCATGACAAATCCTGTACTTTGGGAACAACACCAAGATGGTCTTGAAAAATGGGAAGAGATGGTGAGATTGTTGAAACAAGTTATTGATCAGAAATAACCGTACATGCCCCAAACAGATAATGAACCATCTTGGAATAGTGTTGAGGATCAATCTAATTTACCAAATTCTAGGTTTGAGGCACAAGGTTGTTGTGGATTCCCAACCCAGATGGAATATAACATGCATGATCTTGAATTAGGTTGGGAAGTCCCAATTGCAGGAGAACATGGTTTTGAGCCAGCCTTAGAAAACCAAAATCCTGGTTCACCAAGCATAGAATTCCTAGACTTCCGTAATGATGAGATTAAAATAGAACCTCTCGAGGGTGTAATTCCCACCCCTTATTCTGATAAGGTGACCCTCGAAGGTAACTCAGACCTAGATTCTAGTAATTCAACTCACATCCTCTGCCTAGAATCTGGATCTGAAACTTATTGGGAAGATTACAAGGCCCCGTATGATGAAGATCAAAGTTTAAATGAAGAGTTTTATTTTGGGCCTTTATTTGATGAATATCCCTCTCCAACATCCTCAGAGATATAGATCGATTTCTCGGAAGTCACGCTAATCTAGGATATAGAAATCGAGGAGTTGGAGGAGTGGGGGTTTGATTGGTCTTCCCTACAAGCCTAGAACTTGAGCCAAGACTAGATAAGGATACCTCCTTGAGCTCAGAATCGAAGAATAGGCTAGATCCAAGTCAGGTTGCTAAGTCCACATCTTGTGATTTATTCTATGGTGGAACCTCTGATCTCGAATCAAACTCAGAACTTGATTTTCACAATTTCTCCGACGATTTCAAATCTTACCATGATTTCAGAGAACCTTTGTTTCCTGACTACGACAAGCCAATCTACGACCTCAGCTCACATGATTCATTCTCCACTCCAACTCTGAGGTCCCTGATCCCAAGATCACTTATTTAAATTCAGATTCCAGTGAGATGGAATCATTTCTTTTCGATCCTCAAGAATCAAAATCAGAAAATGCCGAGAGTGACTACAACCTCGAGTTCGAATCTTTTCTTGACTCAAATTTTCCTCATCCTATGAACACTCTTCAGGCTTTCACTTTTGAATTTGATGGCTACTATGAGGACTCTCTAAATGAACCCACATGTAATTCCTTTCTAGAGGAGCCCTCATACGTAACTCTTATTGAAGCCACCTCCTCTACATATACAAAACCTATCCAAACCTGTTTTCATCCCCGACCTGCAACCGGACTCAATTTCTATCCTGATTCCCCTCTTACTGAGCCGATTGCAGATGATTCGCCTCCACATCTTTTTCAGGTTTCGGACATTGATCAGACCACAAACCATGCTCCATCATTCTTTGATCACTCCTGTAGGGTTTTCGCACTATCCACTGATTACTTTACGGATCCCTACTTTGATCAGCCTGATTCGACTCAGCCAAACCCTGAATTTACACTTCCACATCATTTCGAGCTCCATAGTATATGGTGGGTTCCACATCTCCTAATCTACATTTATCAACCCACCAGATTGATTGGGTTTAGGCTGCATCATCAGCCTGCTGATCTGAATAAGAACCTGGTTGGACCAACCAGGCTTTTGATCAAGGTGCTTGTTCTACAAGACTCAGCTGATTTGACCACTCCCTCTCCATATCATTTCCTGCTCGGCTGAAGGTGTTGAATTTAGTGCTTAGCGGGAGGCAACCCATCATTCCAAAAACCTGAGATCCTTCTGATTATCCATCCGTACTTCACGTCTATTGCACCTTGAGTTCGATTTTCTTAGAGCAGTCGATCCCACCTCTGGTACGCATGCCAGAGCTTGAAATCGTACGCAACAGTCATTCCCGACCCATTTGCTCACCCAATAAATCCTGTTCTAAATCCTTAAACCCAACACTATTTCACACCCTCCATTTACAATGAGGACATTACAAAACTTAGCCATGGGGGGCTGGTAAAGTGCAAACATACAAAAATCAAAAGTTTAGAAGGGTTCTCACAAAAAAAATCACATATGCCAAAAATACCAAAAAAATAAAAAATTCTGAAAAAAGAACAAAAAAATTGGCGGAGAAAAGAAAATGTTGAGGCCATACAAATCATTAGGAGAAAAAAGGGAAAAGTGAAAAATGTCAAAAAAGGAGCACAAAATGAAAATAGTCATTAGTAAGAAATTAAGGGATTAGCTAAGTTCTAGACCATATCAAGAAAAAGAAAATGAAAAGAAAAAGTGTTAATGAAACACAAAAGAGATTAGTAGGAATGCTAATCTTAGGACTCTTGAGATAGACTCTTAGGCTTAAAACTTCAAGTATCTGCTAAGATCTGGATAGTCCTCAAGAGGTTGGGGAAAATGCAAAGCTTAAGTGTTAGGTCTAAGGCCTAGGGAGTATTCGACCTCATTAACAGACCTCTAGTTTGCGAGACTCAGTAACCTAAGCACCCCAATCCGTAGACAGTCTGGTTCAGTGCGCATAGCTATCAAAATCACGCAAAAGCGTTCAAGTGTTCTAAAAAAGTCACCTAGATTAGGAGCGGCCGATCAACACAAGTTGATTTGGACGAGTTCCCGGTGTGGAGAGGTGGGAAATTCCCCTCGAAGATGTACAATAACATATCATCTCCTCAGTACTTGTCTCCTAGGATATTTAGATATCCTATTGGGGGCATGTAAGCACCCTGTGCTGGTTCAGATGCCATGGGCAGCATTATCACAAAATGTCTACTGCCAGGGTTTGGATTTAGCTACAGAGCGCCATGGGTAGGATTATCTCAAAATCTCAAATGCCAGGGTTCTAGGGGTTGCCATGGGCGGTGCTATCACAAAGCATCGATTGCCAAGGACCCTTCGAGGATTGATGATGGGGACGAGGAATCCGATACAGACCGTGTTGAGAATCCAATTCGAAGCTAGAAATAAAAAGAAAAGAGAGAGAAAACTCTCCAAACAAAGAAAATCCTCTGTCTCTCTTACAAAAAAATGCACTGCAAACTGAACTGGGGCTAAAATATGTTACAAGCATGGGTGCTTTAACTGCGGAGTCCAACGAACCTTAGGATAGTTCTTGTGGGCCTTAAAAACCTTTGCGGCGGACTGAGGCTAGAGCTGGTCAGGTCCGGATTTTGGTTGGTACTTGAGTACCTCTAGGCCTACTATCAGCATTCTAACCTAATCAAAAGAAAAAAAAAGAACTCATCATAGTTTTGAACAACAAAGAACTCATGGTCTAGAATCGAAGTTAAAACCTTAAAATTTTTCTAAGGGACTAGCAAAAGCTAGGCATGGAGGTATGATGGGAACACCATCATGAGCCCTAACTAGCTCATTTTGACCTAGAAAAGATAACAAAGGCTCTTACATAACCAGCTGGAGGTCTTAATTCATTGAGTAACCATTCTGAGATAAAATAAGAAACAAGGGGTAAAACTGCAATTTTACCATTACAGTACAACAACGGGTTTTCTCATGGGCTAAACACAGGTCAAATGGCCTTAATAAGATAAAAAGTGGGTTGGTTCAAACAGAAAAGGATTCATCTGTTGACTTACTTTGCAAATTAGGTTTGTACCAAAATTTGCACCTAAGGAGAACTAATCTTGACCTACTTTGCAAAACAGGTCCAGCCTAGTTACATTTCTACCCCTATATTTTGAAAATCTCTACAAAAACCCCCTATCTTTGTCTTCATTCTTTGCAATCAGGTCCCTCCGCCATTATAGCGGAGGGAATCCTACTCTGGCGAGGTTTCGAGGACAAGATCTCTTTGATTTCTCAGAGAATCCCTTTCAAAATTGAAAGGAAGATTCTCTAAGAAATCTCCTCCAGTTTGAACACAACTCGAGGCTCTATTTGGTACCAAATCTCTCATGCAAATGCATGAGAGATTTGGGTCTCCTTCAACCTTCCATCTCCAGTGAGCTTACCGTGCTTGGAAGCTTGGCTTCCAAGCACAAACCCAACCTCCAAGACCTATTTTAGAAACCCTAATTCATTCCACACCTCCTCAGCTTGGAATTGGGCCAGTCCACCCCACTTTCTTCTCTCCTCGTCAGCCACAAGCTCTCCGCAAGCTTCGGCGGCTCCGTTCCCTCTCTCTCATTTCCAAACCACAATACCAGCGGTTGGGTTGCCTTCCTCTCGTTCATCCACGTCAACCATACCAGCTTGACGTCACCTCTGCCCTTGTCATCGTCGCCGCCTCACCTACAGAGAGCTTCGTCTCCGACGACGGCAACACGAGCCGATCACCATCCTTGCCTCTTTCATCCTTAGATTAGGTCAAATACTTCTCTCTCCCTCTTTTTCCTATTCCCCCTCTTTATTTCTTGAAAATATCCGTCGACGCCACTAATCACCACCACCTTCTCCACCTCCGACCAGACCTCCGGCGAGGCGTCTCCATCGCTCCACACCTCCATCCGCCTAGCCAACCACCCCATAAGCTCCGCAATACCCTACTAATCGTAAACCCTCACCTCACCGCGCCACACACCAAAACCACCCCCCGAACACACCCATACACATAGCCATACGTTGCCCTAGATCCGGCACTATAGCAGCTCCCACACCACGTCGACCACCGCCACCTATTAGCCGTGTCCTGGCGAAGCTCCCTGAGTGCTTTGATGTGGCCGCAAGGCCGTTTTGGTGTATTCAGGTACCCAGCCGCCGGCAGCCATTACTGACGACCTTGAAGCAAGCGTCGAGTGATCGCAGTCTTTGCGTAGCTCCAAGAGAGACTCCCAGGCTGTGCGGATTTGAAGCCCGTGCACATCTAGGCCCTCACGCAAGGACTCCAGCCTCTGCAGCTTAGCCAATTAGATGCACCATCTGCTACTGTGTGCGTAACAGGAAGGTGGGACGTTTAGGCCCATCTCAGAAGTTGGTGAGCGAGTGCAGCGGAATAAGAGGAAAAAGTGAATCAGGCTTATCGCCTCTTGACCACGGGGTGATGTCCCACTCACCCTCTCACCACCTCGTCCATGACCTGATCCACACAGACCTGGCTTGACCCGTATACCTGACCTGCACTCCTCGCCCACCATTGCACGCCAGTGGGTCTGGTCCTAGGCGCGTACCCGAATTTATTATCCGAGAAAGCGGCTCTGAGAGAGTGAGCCTAAGAGAAAAAGATGAAGAGAGAGTGCAGGTGGGTAGGGGTAGGTTTTGCTCGCGTAGGAAAGAAGAAGAAGAAGCCAAGGAAGAAGAGGGCGGAGGCTAGAGAAGGCTAAGGAGGAGAAGGCAAGGACTAATGAGGAAGATGCTGAAGGCTAAAGGGATGAAGAAAGAGAAGAAGGAACTGAAGGTAGAAGAAAGAGGAGTCGCAGAGAAAGAAGAAGAAGAAGAAAGAGAAGAAGCTAAAGCCAAAATAAAAAGGCAAAGGCACTGGCATGAGAGCAGAAGAAAAGAGAGAAAGAAGAAGGAAGCAACTAGAGATAGAGATCAGAGAAAAGAAATAGAAGCACTGTACCAACCATAAGTTCAAGACGTCTGATTCACAAAATCAAACGTCCATTTTTTGTGCTTTCTTTATATACATTGATATTATGTGGCTACATTTACATTTTTGCATTACAACTCCAGTTTTCATCGAATATTATATTCAATTTCTCAAAAGTTATGCTCTTAATTTTTAAACCCCAATTTTCTCCTTGTGTTCGAGCTTGGATTTTAAACTTTGAGTAGTAAAATCTACTTCTTTTCGAGTGATTTAAACTATACTACGATGAATCAATTTTAAAACCTAATTTCACCTCGTAAATAGTAATTTATGCAAAAACCCAAATTAGGGAAAATGTCAGTCTGAGACTCTGTTTTGGGTCAAGATGGATTCTAATGGTCAAATTGAAGGTACCAAACCCTAAGGAATATTTTTCTATGAATTTTAGAGGGTTTAGGTGAATTTTATCCTGACCAGAATCTCAGTTAATTAAGTGAGTCTATTTCTAAGGTTTTAGAAGTCATTTAATTCTCAAAACATGCAAAAATCCTTTTCTATCTATATTATCCACTTGTTTGACTATTAAGATAATTTGACCTTTATCTAAGCCCTGAGAAAACCGATGGTTGTTCTACACTCAAGAAATGATGGTAAAATTACAAAAATAACCCTGTATTCTTACTTTCTTCTCAAATTAATGTTTTCTGCCCTTATGACCTTCTGATGGATATGTAGGAGCTTTTGTTGACTTAATTAAATCAAACTGAGCTAGTTATGGCTCATGATGGTGTTCCCATCAATTAGCTAGAATTCATCGACCTGATCGCCCTATTAAAATACCAGAAAAAATAACAAAAGATAAAAATGACAAAAGCAAATTAAAAGCGAAACGTGGATTTTATAAACCAAACATTCGCCTTCCCGTGTTTGACCCAAGACTCCCTTGGAGTTTTAATTAAAAATTGCATTTGCTAACATGTTTTGCGAACTACGACGACGGGTTCTCGAAACCATGATTTTACTTTGCCAAAACCCGTACATCACTAGTCTACAATTAATATATGCCTAAGCTACTCCTAATCTACTCAATCTATTCCTAAACTGCACATAATTTAGTCTTAATCTACTTTTAATGTACTCAGAAACTATTCCTAATCGAGTTCTTATCAACTCATACTTTATTCCTAAACTGTTCTTAGTCTACTCCTAATATAGTCTTAAACTATTCCTACTATAGTCCTAAGCTATTCCTAGCCAAATCCTAATCTATTCCTAAACTATTCCAAATTTCCTTTTAATCTATTCCTAAACTATTTGTAATCTAGTCTTAATTTTGCCTGAACTATTCCTAATCTACTCATAATCTATTCCTAAACTATTCTTAATCTACTATTAATCTATTCTTAAACTATTCCTAATCCATTCCTACTCCAGTCCTAATCTAGTTCTAATTAATGCTAATCTATTCCTAATCTATTCCAAAACTATTAATAATCAACTCTTAATCTACTCCTAAACTGCTATGAATCTAGTCCTAATCTTCTCTTAATCTAGTCCTAGGATATTCCTAATCTAGTACTAATCTAATCCTAAACTACTACTACTCTAGCGTTAATCTACTCTTAAGCTATTCATAATCTATTCCTAAACTATTCCTAATCCTGTCCTAATGTAGTCTTACTCTTCTCCTAAACTACTAGTAACCTAGTCCTAATCAACTCTTAAACTATGACTAAACTTTTCCTAGTTTAGTCCTAAGCTATTCCTAAACTACTCATACTTTAGTCCTAAGCTATTCTTAGTCTACTCAATCTATTCCTAGTCTACTCTTAACTTATTCCTAAACTACTACTAATCAAATCATAATCTACTCCTAATATACTTTTAATCTATTTCTAACATATTCCTATTCTTGTCTTAATCAACTCCCAAACTATTCCAACTTCAATTCTAATCTAGTCCTAAACTATTTCCAATTTACTCGTAAACTATTCCTAATCAATTCTTAATCTATTCCTAAACTATTCCAAAACATTTCTATTCTAGTCCTAATCTACTTTTAATGTATTTTGAAACTATTCCCAATCTAATCCTAATCTATTCTTAATCTACTCCTAAACTACTACTAATCTAGTCCTCATCTACTCTTAATCTAGTCCAAAGCTATTCCAAATTAAGTCCAAAACCATTCCTAAACTACTCATAATCTAATTTTAATTTACTCCTAAACTATACTTAATCTTTTATTAATCTACTTTTAAACTATTGCTAATCCACTACTGTTTGGCAGTCGTAGAGCGTAGTTTGATAGGAAAAGAGTCATAGTATAGTGCGCGATACGATAAAAAAAAATATTTATAAAAAGATAACGAGACTTTGAGTCTCGGTCATTCGTCTCTGGGAGGTGTTTGTTTAATTCTGAAATCGATCTTTTCACTCTACTTGCTTACAGTCACATGGCGGTTTATGGTTATTATGTATTTAAACACGACATGCTTAGTTGCAATAGATCATAATGAAAAGCAGGAAACTTTAACCACATGAAATATTTTGCAATCAATAAGCTCATGGTGATTTTCAACACAGAGATATATATGTAAAAAAATATTTCCTTCATTCATTCATTCATTCAGGAAGGTCTTTGCAACATGGAATGTAGAAGAAAGCTTATACAGGAAAGCTTGAAAACATAAAACTAGCTAACAGAAAATGATCGCATACAAGAATCTATGGGGGGATTTTGCATGCATCATTTGGGGAAAATAAAAGCTACACTACTAAGCAGTAAACGAAAGCTTGTAAATATGAAGAACTAGCTACTAATCTAGCAAAAAATAAGGGCATTCAAAGGTGTGCTCCGATGGCGTTTGAATGGTTGAGGGGAGAAGGAGGGGCGGCCAATGGTGCTTAGGCCAGCCCTTGGAGAGAGATTGGAGAGGTGATCCGGCATCCTGGCGTGGAGATGGTGGCAGCCATGGTGCACAACTTGTGGAGGTGGAATGTAGGTGAAGGTGGCTAACCTAAGTGTGAATGAGTGCCAAGAATGGGATGGGTGCAAATGGCCACCCCTTAGGTATTTTTATAGACCTAAGGGAAGCTCTCTAGAGAATTATGGAATTCTCTAGAGAGGCCTATGGTGGGAGCTCGTGGGAGAGTGAGAGAGAGAGCATGGATGGTGGTTTTTAGATCCACCAAATGTGGATCTAAAAATTGAATGGCTCTTGGTTGCTAATTTTAGCAACCAAGGCAACAACACATGGTAGAAAGTTCTAGAGAACTCTAGACTAGGTATTTTTCATGTGGATGATGTGTGTGGGTTGAAACTTAGGTGGCTAGGTTGATTAGGTTAGGTTCTAGTGGGTTTAGGTCAAGGTAGGTCTCAAATTAGGGTTATAAACCCTAATTCACTAAGGTAAAGTGCAATTAAACTTAATACAAGTTTAATTGGGTGTGTGGAAACTTAATTGAGAGTACAATAACTCAATTAAGTCAGGTATAGGTCAATTGGACTCTCACTGAGTCCAATTGGATAGTGTGTGCTGAGATTAGGGCTCAATTGGACTTTCAATTCCATCAACCTATTCAATTGGACTTAATGAGTCCAATTGAATAGGTTGATGGAATTGACTAAGATCCAAGTCAATTAAGTTTAGTGAGGACCTAATTAGGTCCTTAGGGAGGCCTAGAGGTGGTGTACTAGGATTAGGGCACCTTAGTTTAGGTTCCTATGGGGTTTGAATTGGGTTTAGGGACCTAGAGATCCAAGATCAAGGCTTGAATCTCAAAATAGGAACTAGAGAGCAGTTCCAGACATCCAATAAAAGTGTCAGATGTCTTATAGTGAAAAATCAGAAGTCCAGACTTGTTGTCTGGATGTCCAATCAGAGTCAGGAGGGATTCAAGGTTCTGTCTTGGGTATTCTATAGAAATTGGACATTTGACCAAGTGTCTGGACGTCCAATAACAGTGCAGAAGTGGGTTTAAGGTGTGCGGGAGTTGGCTAAGGGTTCTAGACATCCTATAATTCATCTGGACATCTAGATAAAAGTTGGAATTAGGGTTTTAAGATTTCCTAGGGAGTGGTGACCTAATCTAAGGGTGGCTAAGGCTTGGAGAAGTCTCTAGGCTATCGTAGGGCTAGGATGGACCTCAGCTCTTCACATTTTACTACTTTATTCCTACTTAATAGAGTAGTAGACTCTAACTCCCTTTCATTATTATCTACTACATCTAATCTAAGTCTTCAGCTCCTGCTCTACTGCAACACCTATTATTCCTGATCAAGCTTCAGATCCAGCTTGTTACCTATAATTGACATAATGCACCTAATCAGCACATTATAGCATTATTTTATACATAACTAGAAGAAAGCAGTAAAGATGCAGATAATGCTTATGCATGCATGAATTACCCTAACTTATGCTGAGTTCTAGCCTAATTTAGGTTAATTAAGACCTATGATTGCTGTGCAATCATACCACCATGCCTAAATCTTGCTAGTCCCTAGCAAATGCTAGACTAAATTATTCACAGCAAGGGTCCCTAAGGGATTGATTATTTTATCAAGTGTATGCCTAGAGATTTTTCTCATTTTGTTTTCATCCTATGCTCTAGAAATCCAGACAATCATGAAAGTGTAGCTATGTAGCTTTTGCAATGAATTCAAGTGAAAAGCTGATACACCTCTAAAGCCTGTACTTAACCCCTAGTAAAATACTAGTAGGATAGGCGGATTTCTTCCCTCGAGGTATTTAAGATATTCTATGAATTCCACCCCTACTTTAGGCTTAGGTAGAGAATCTCTGAGGGGTACGGATGTTTATTTGGTGGCTCACACTCACTTGGTGCAACATAGAGATTAGTATTTCAAAATCTAGATTCTTGGATTATCAAGTAACTCAACTCTGAGAAAGACGAGAAAAACTATGCTCCCTTCTGATTCCTTTGTATTCATTCTCTCTTTCTCTCTCTATTTTTTTCTTAGAGCTCACACTCTCCCCAGATTCTCACGTATGATCTGTATTTAGGGGTCACTCATGGCATTACTACTTTAATTGTGTTTCCATAACCCTAAGGCTAAGTCAGAATTCCTCAGACAGTATTCGGGTGGTCAGAAACACAACAAAGGTGGGTTAAGGCCATATTTGGTGGATCTCAAATTTATTTGGTGGTATTACCTCAATGCAACTGAACTAAATATTCGCTCTTTTTTATTTGCTTTTTCCTCTTTTTCTAAATTTTTTCAATTTTTCTTTCTTTTCATCATTTTTTTTTTCATTTCATTTTTTTTCTCTTTCTTTTTTTTTTCTTTTCCAACATAACACAATTAGCACACATCCATGAACTTTATTGAGGATGCATTATTAGGGATTGGTGGTATTCAAGAGACATTGGGTGGCTTATTTGATGAAAGTGCCTACTCACAGCACTGGGAGAGATGGATAGAATGGTGTATTTTTGACCTTGACATCAATACCCTCCTTCAGCCAAGGATTCCATAAAGAATGGTCATAACCATCCACCATAGCCCTAGTTTTATGAAAACACTCTGCATATTCGCCTTATTTGGTGGCTCTCACAATTCTCACAAAATGTATACATAGGAACCAAGAGTGAAAGCTATGTCAATTCTCAGAGTATCATCACCTAATTATCTAGGATTCCGGATTCCTTGTACTAATCTTAGAGCACCAGTACTCTACTCTCATCTCACACTATTTGGTGGATTTTTGGAAGAAAATCAGCTTGACTCCCAAAACATTGTCCAGGGGTTCAGGAAAAGAAGCACTGCTTCTTCTCAACAAACTAAAGATGTTTATCAACCTTCACCATGAATCCATTGCAAATTCTATGTGTGTGTGAAATGTTGTACTAGATTCCAAATTACAGGAATCAACTAGAGGATAAAATCCCTAATGCATTCTCTTAATAAAATAATCTTATTCATGAATGCAATATGTATATATGCTATAAACAAGTAACCTCGTATATTCGTACTTCATGGAATTTTCCTTTTGAGTTACAATCAGCTTGACCCTAAATTTAGAACAAGAGGTGAGCGAGTGAGTCGGAAATGGCTGTTACGGACGATTTCTAGCTCCAATGCAAGCATTGGAGGTGGAGTCAGTTGTTCTTTTATTTAGGATCCTAAAGTACATTTTACATGTAGCTCCGAGGTTTTCCTAAGTGTTGGCATAAAAAAAAATTCAGTTTTGTTGTATCTACCCCCCCATGCATAAGTTCTTGCATGTCCTCATGCATGAATATAAAAGAAAATAAATACAGCAAGGAGAGAATGGGTAGAAATCACCTGTAATTGCTCCTGAAAGTATACATTCAGCACTGGCCAACCTGTCAGTATGCAATATGCAGAAACAAAATATGCTGAAAGGAAAAATATGCTATATATAAAAAATGGTTATGTATAGATGATGGTAGAATGTGAGGTAGATACTATCTATACGTGCTGAGTTTAACGCCTCCAGCTGGGTGAGAATTCAATCACACGTCCTCAATAAGATGAACAATCTCATCCTATGGTGGAGGTTCCTGGGCCAAAAATGACTTGAGGCGCTGGCCATTTACCGTAGATATATGCCCAGATTTTAGGTCCCTGATCTGGACTGCCCCGTTAGGATATGGATGAATCACAACATATGCGCCAGTCCACTTGGACATGAGCTTCCCTGCAAAAATTTACAGTTGCAAATCGAACAACCAAACTTGCTGGTTGGGCATGAATATTTTTCTCCAAATGTGGTAGTCATGAAAGGCCTTGGTCTTGTCCTTGTATATCAATGCATTCTCATAGGCCTCCCACTGGATCTCTTCTAATTCACTGAGCTAGAGTTTCCATTCTTGACCTCCTGCATCGAGGTCAAGGTTACATTTTTGCACCACCCAAAAGGCACAGTGTTCCAGCTCTACAGGAAGGTGACAGGCCTTGCCATATACCAAGCAATATGGTGACATTACGAGTGGGGCCTTGTACGCAGTCCGATATGCCCAGAGTGCATCAACAAATTTGTCAGACCAGCCCTTCCTGTCTGGTCAACCATCTTCTGGAGAATCAGCTTGATCTGACAGTTAGACACTTCAGCCTGTCCATTGGTCTACAGGTGATACGGGGTGGCTATATGGTGATGTACCTCATATTTCTTTAATAATGACCTAAAATGGGCATGGATGAAGTGGCTTCCCCCGTCACTAATCAAAGCACGGGGTATTCTGAATCTCGCGAAGATGTACTACCGTACAAAGGAAGTAGAGGCATTATGATCAACCTGTCTCACCGAGATGGCCTCAACCCACTTCGAGACATAGTCGACGGCTACTAATATGTACTCGAAGCCATGCGATTTCGGAAAGGGGTCCATAAAATCGATGTCCCAGACGTCGAACACTTCTACAACCATGATGGGCTGGAGTGGCATCATGTCTCTCCTAGTCATAGAACCAACCGACTGGAATCGTTTGCAGTGTTGGGTGTATTCATGTGTATCTCTGAATATGGTTGGCCAGAAAAATTCTGACTGCAAAATTTTTGCGCCTATTTTCCGTCCTGAGAAATGACCACCACAAGAATCATTGTGGCAAAAAGATAACACACTGGGGATCTCAGAATCTAGGATGCATCTTTGAATAATCTTCTCCTCTCCAATGCGGAAGAGAAGTGGGTCATCCCAAAGGTAGAATTTGGCCTCCGCAGTGAATTTGAGTTTCTGGTTCTTGGATAAGTTCGCGGAAATCTTGCTTGCAGCAAGGTAGTTCACGATATCCGCATACCAGAGGAACTCAATAGAGTGAACTGAATTCATCCAGAAATTGCTAGTGGATAGGTAGGGAATATGGAATGTAGGCTGGGTCCAGTCTGGATAGGTGATCCACCACAACATTCTCCTTTTCGGCTTTGTCACGAATTTCAATATCAAATTCTTGCAATAGAAGGATCCATCTAATGAGCCGTGGTTTGGCATCCTTCTTTGCCAACAAATGCCGAAGGGCAGAGTGGTCAGTGAAGATGATGACTTTGGACCCTAATAGGTAAGATCTGAATTTCTCCAACTCGAATACTATTGCTAGCAGTTCTTTTTTAGTGACATTATAATTGTGCTGAGCCTCATTCAGCGTCTTGCTAGCATGGTAACTGACAAAGGGTTGTTTTTCCCGATGCTGGCCTAAAACAGCACTGACGGCAAAGTGAGAAGCGTCGCACATCATCTCAAAATCAAGCGACCAGTTGGGTGGTTGGAGAATCAGGGAATCGGAGACAATGCTTCGTAAAGTCTCGAAGGCGCTGAGACATGAGGTGCAAATTCAAATGGGACATCGGCAACAAGGAGATTCGTCAAAGGTAGTGCAATTTTTGAGAAATCGCGTATAAATCTCCCATAGAAGCTGATGTGACCTAAGAATGATCTGATCTGCTTGACCGAGCTAGGTGGTGGTAAGTGGGAAATAATCTCCAATTTAGCTTGATCGACCTCGAGTCCATTTTCAGAGATCTTGTGTCCTAGTACTATGCCATCCCTCACCACGAAATGGCTTTTCTCCCAGGATAGTGCTAGCTTTACCTCAATACATCGTTTCAAGATCTTGGTGAGGTTATCAAGACAAGATGTGAAATCATCTCTGAAAATGGAGAAGTCATCCATGAATAACTCCACATTGTCCCTGATCATGTCAGAGAAGATGGCCATCATACAATGGTGAAATGTTGCTGGTGCGTTGTAGAGGCCAAAGGGCATCTACTTGAAAGCGAATATTCCAAAGGGACATGTGAATGTAGTCTTGTCTTGATCTTCTGGGCTAATCGCTACTTGATTATACCTGGAGTATCCATCTAGAAAGCAAAACAAACTGCGTCCGACTAACCGTTCCAAGATTTGATCAATGAAAGGCAAAGGAAAGTGATCCTTCTGGGTAGCCATGTTCAGTCTCCTATAGTCGATGCAGACCCACCAAGATGTCGCAGTGCGGGTCGGGATGGATTCACCCTTATCATTTTTTACTATGGTGAGTCTTGCTTTCTTGGGCACTATCTGGATCGAACTCACCCACTGGCTGTCAGAGATTGGGTATACAATACCTGCATCTAGACATTTGATGATCTCCTTCTTAACAACCTCTAGCATATTCAGGTTTAGCCATCTTTGATGTTGTCTCGAAGGTTTCACCCCCTCATCCTTGTAAATGTGATGAGTGCAATACGAGGGGTGAATACCGCAGAGATCAGCAATACTCCACCCTATAGTAGCCCTATGATCTTGTAGCGCAGAAATCAATTGATGATCCTATTCTTGGGTAAAGTAGGCAATAATAATGATTGGGTATGTCTCACTTTCACTCAAGAATACACTTAAGTGAGTCAGGTAAGGGCTTCAATTTAATCACGTGTGGGTCAGAGTCAGAAATGGTAGTGGGAGGAGCAAACTCGAGGGTGCGAATCTACTGATCTCTATGCACGTGAATTCCCGCTGATTCGCTTCCTGTGAAATAATCGGTTGTGACTGCATTAACGGGAAACTCGCTAGTTGTGGTCATGTCTTCCTGCAACAACAGGGGCAATTCAACAATGTGTGGATCAGGACAGTTGGATTCAGGGGTGTTGTGGTCAGAAGCACACCCTAAACAATCAGATCCTCAGGGAGTTATGTGTAGTGCAGTGGTCTCAGTCCCATGTTGATTGAGGTCCAAGAACCCTGATAATGCAGACGAATGAGACATTGGGTCGTCACAAAGGAGCCCAATGTTACCACAGTATGCCAAATCTTCATCTTCACCATCCTCCTCTATGTGATCACAGTCAAAATTCCTTAATGCCATAAATATGTCAAGTCAAAGTCGCTCATTACCTAGGGCTATCTCCATACACCCGATTGCACAATCAATATTTGCTCGAGCTGTCGCTAGAAATGGGTGACCCAAAATAATTGGTGCATCTCAGAGATTAGGAGGAACTTCCATATCGAGAATGAAAAAGTCTGCGGGAAAGCAGATCCTGCGAACTTTTATGATCATGTTCTCAACCACACCCTCGGTGTTTTTACTGATCTATCAGCCAGTTGTATCATGACCGAGGTGGGCTTTAACTCCCCAAATCAAAATCGATCAAATACGATAATGGGAGTTAGGATGATGGACACACCCAGATCTAGAAGGGCCCGATCAAATGGAGAATCCTGAAAGAAGCAGGATATGAGTGGGGTACCAGGGTCTTTCTTTTTCGGCGGCAAGTTGACTAGAATTACGGCGCTAGCCTCTTTTGATAGTGCCGCCTGTCATCCAATTCTAGGTTGTCACTTCGGGGTACAATAGTCCTTGAAGAACCTAGCGACATCGGGGATGTGGTCAATTACCTTGTGGAGGGGACCTGAATTTGTACTTCCTTGAACATTGACTTCAGGTCCTCAAAATTCTGCATGTCCTTTTTTCGTACTACATTTCACGTCATAGACTCAGGAAAAGGGACAGGAATCTCAGGGTCAAGTGGCCTCTTACCCTTGTCTACCAAAGGTGGCTCCTGAGATGAAGAAGGAGTCGAACCTGCCTGCTGTGAAGGGTGACAAAAATCAGGACCCGCCTGCCTATGTTTTGGGTCGAATGTCTTCCTTCTGCTCCTCAAAGAGACAGCATTTGCATCAGCTTGCTATCCATGAGGTGGTGGGGGAGTGGAAGGGGCAAAGTATGTGGGGTTCTGCAAAGGCAGCTGGCCTTGGGCATAACTAGGTGGTGCTGGAGGCACCTGTAATATGGCGTCTGCCTATCCCTATGGTGCCTAAAACCTAGGCGAAGCGCCTTGGTTCTGCACATATCAAGGATTTGGGACGGGTTGGGAGGGCAAGGCTCCTTGAGTCCTATGCTCCTGCAACAACTGGTTTTGTGTGTTCTGTATAGTCTGTATTTGGTCATCCATCGCCTTCATTATTTGCAAGCTATCCTGTGTAGATTTCCTCATCGATTCTTGCAGCTCCTCTTTCAGTGCCTCCAAAGGGTCAGCCTGCTTTGGAGGGTGACTGGCAGCTTGGTGCAGTGACTGGTATAAAGAATGGGGTTGCTGCTACTGAGACAGGAATGGCTGCTGCCTAGGGTACATGTTTTGTGCATTCCTCTATTGCCTGGTCTAGTAGTGTGGATCTTGATGTGGTCTCTGTGAATTACCAGACCAAGAGAAGTTCGGATGCTGGCACCAACTAGGGTTATACGTCTCTGAATACGGGTTATTACGCCCGTATCCTTAGATAGCACTGACGTCCTCGTAGGCCGAAGATGTTTGAGACATATATCAGTCAAGGGGATACGGATTATAATCTTTGGGTGGTGCGCAACCCTGGTTGTAAGGTGCCAGATCTGGATCGTTTACGAGATCTTGATATGCGGGATCTCATAAATAAGGAGAAGATGCATCCCGAGTGAGTAGATTAACTCCAGCAGGAGGGGCTCGGGGTGCATAGGAGGGTCTTGAAGCTATAGAGTTCATGTCAGATTGACCCTGACTAATTTGGTCAATCTTTTTCTCAATCAGGTTTATTCTATCCAGTTGCTTGACGATGATATCCATGTCGGCTCAAATAGACTCGGTGTGAGCCTCATGGACACCAACCCGCTGCTGACCAGGCTGCTGGAACTGGTTCATGGATGCAGCATCCATCGAATTCTCTGCCAAAGATTCGAACAACTCAAATGCATTGTTCTTATCTTTTGCGAGGAAATTCCCGCCACTAGATGCATCGGCCAGATACCGATGTGTGCCATCCAGCCTATGGTAAAAGATTTAAGCTAGGTGCCATCTACGTATACCATGGTGTAGGCATTTTCGGAGAAGGTCGTGAAATCAGTCTGAGGCTTCATACAACTTCTCCCCAGCTCCTTGGGAGAAGGTCGTGATTGCATGCCTCATCACGTTTGTTCGACCTATTAAGAAGAACTTTTGCAGGAATTCATGTTGTAATTCCGGCCAGGTTCCAATTGGTTTCCCAATCGTCATGAACCAGTATGAAGCTTTGTCCCTCAGAGAGAATGGGAAAAGCTTCATTAGAACAATCCCAAGATCAATGTTCCTGGGTCGAATCATTTCTGTGAGTTAACTCAGGTCCTCTAGGTGCTGGAATGGATCTTCGCTTGAGTTTCCATAGAAGTAAGTACTGAACAAACCAATCACGTTAGGCTTGAGCTCAAACCCGTCTCCGCCTGCGGCAATCCTGACTAAGGGTGTGATGATTAGTGCAGCTGGATCATAGAAATCCTGCAGTTATTCTCCTCACGGTGGATGCTGCATTCTATCAACCACTGTCGAAATGTGGTCCATGATCTGCCAATACTGCTCCTCAGATTCAACCACCCGAGCTTCCAGACGAGCCATCGGGTCCAAATTATCAATATCCTGACCCGGTCTAGGTCCAAGCCCAGGATTAGCCATTCTGGCTACGGGGGTAGAAGTGGGGGGAGAAGATGGTCCTGGCGAGGTGACTTGCCTCCTTGGGAGTGGCTCCCAAGGTCCAACCAATTGAGGTCTAAGTGACCTCCTTCCTTGCATACAACACCCAACCCCTAGGTTGGTGTAGCCAAGCCAAACAAGGCTAAGGCCCTATCAATTAGATGGTCCTTATGAATCTGATGACTAGATTTTTCATTTTAAGTTCTAATTCCTGAAGAAAATTCATTGTACAACTGACTGAAAGTGAATCCCGCCTCTCGGCTAACCCAGCCAAGAGGTTGAAAGCACCCAGTAGTACAACAATGAATTTGGGTTTATTTCATTTTTTAGACTTGACTTTTAGCCTGTTTTTCTTCAGTTGGGGTTTTTGGTGAGTGGCCCACAAGGCAACCAACTCACCTGCTAAGTACTAGACTTGATTAAGTCTAGGTTAGCTCAAATGTGGTCTCTAAATTGTAACCCTAAAGGTGCAACATAGGGTTCATGCAATTCTAGGGCTTTGCTCTTTTGTTTTCTTTTTTTCTTCAGTAGACCACAAAAATTACAATCAGTTCTATAGCAAAAATTGGAATCCAATTAACTTAAAATTTGGCGAGAAAATTCCCTTTCTAATTATCTTTTTAGGGAATTTTTTTTTGAAATTTTTACTATTTTAATCGAATTTTTAGAGATTTTTGAATGTTAGGGGGTCAGATATGGAATTTTGACCCTGGGTCGATTTTTCGCTTTGAAACTATAACACATGACTTTCAAAAATTTGGGAAAAATATGGGAAATAGAGCCAATGAGACTAGCTTTCAAACCCCACAATTTTTAGTCAAAATATATTCGCAGATTGCTCGAAATTGTTTTATGAATTTTGAAAAATCTTATATCTGGGTCAGTCTGACCCCCTTGCACTTCGCAAATTTTTAAAAATTTTATGCTTGTAATTTTTTTAAAATAATGGTGCTATTTGAAAGATGGTTTGAAAATAAAGGTCTAACCCAAATTTCAAATTTTTTTATTCAGTAGTTTTTCGGCAATCGAATTTTTAAAACAGACTTTCAACCCTAGTCGAAAATCAGAGAATGGTGGAGAAGCTTTTAAAGAGTGTTTGAGTTTGAAATCCAAACTTTCCACCAAAAATATTTTTCTTTCTTGAAAAACTTTTGCAAATTTTTTTCAAAAAGGATTTTTTTTTCAAAGGATTTTCAAATATATATATATTTGCTTTTCCAAACTAACCTAGGATTCAAAAAGAGACCTAGTCTAGATTTTTTTTGATTTTTTTTATTTGTTTTTCTTTTTCATGAAAATGAATAATTTTTTTTTATTTTTCAAAAGAAATTGCTGGGAACAAATCTAATCCTAGAGTTCAAAAGAAAACCTAGACTAAGACGAGATAATGTGCACCTGGAAATCTTTTTCCACGCTCGTGTACGCAGATCCCATTTTTTTTTCTGTGTTGTCCTGCACATCCAAAAATAAAGTAGAGGAAGATTTGTAAGTGATAGTTTAAAAGATCGAAATTAAGAAAAGAAATGATGTTGCCTCCCCGGAAATGGCGCCATTTGTTTCGCAATCATAGAGTGCGGTTTGATAGGAAAAGCATCATAGTATAGTGCACAATACGATCAAACAAAAATATTTATAAAAAGATAACGAGATTTTGAGTCCCGGTCGTTCGTCTCTGGGAGGCGTTTGTTTAATTCTGTAATTGATCTTTTTGCTCTACTTGTTTACAGTTGCGTGGTGGTTTATGGTTATTACGTATTTAAACATGACATGATTAGTTGCAATAGATGATAATGAAAAGCTGGCAACTTTAACCACACGAAATATTTTGCAATCAATAAACTCATGGTGATTTTCAACACAAAGATATATATATAGAAAAATATTTCTTTCATTCATTCATTCGTGAAGGTGTTTCCAACATCGAATGTAGAGGAAAGCTTATATAGGAAAGCTTGAAAACATAAAATTAGCTAACAGAAAATGATCCCATATAGGAATCTATGAGGGGATTTTGCATGCATCATTGGGGGAGAATAAGAGCTACATTACTAAGCAGTAAACGAAAGCATGTAAATATGAAGAACTAGCTACTAATCTAGCATAAAATAAGGGCAATCGGAGGTGGGCTCCGATTGCCTTTGAATGGTTGAGAGGAGGAAGGGAGGCCAATGGTGCTTAGGTTAGCCCTTGGAGAGAGGTTGGAGAGGTGATCCAGCATCCTGGCGTGGAGATGGTGGCAGCCATGGTGCACAACTCGTCGAGGTGGAATGGAGGTGAAGGTGGCTAACCTAAGTGTGAATGAGTGCCAAGAATGGGATGGGTGCAAATGGCCACCCCTTAGGTCCTTTTATAGACCTAAGGGAAGCTCCCTAGAGAATTGTGGAATTCTCTAGAGAGGCCTATGGTGGGAGCTCATGGGAGAGTAAGAGAGAGAGGATGGATGATGGTTTTTAGATCCACCAAATGTGGATCTAAAAATTGAATGGCTCTTGGTTGCTAATTTTAGCAACCAAGGCAACAACACATGGTAGAGAGTTATAGAGAACTCTAGGCTAGGTATTTTTCGTGTGGATGGTGTGTGTGGGTCGAAACTTAGGTGGCTAGGTTGATTAGGTTAGGTTCTAGTGGGTTTAGGTCAAGGTAGGACTCAAATTAAGGTTATAAACCCTAATTCACTAAGGTAAAGTGCAATTAAACTTAATACAAGTTTAATTGAGTGTGTGGAAACTTAATTGAGAGTAAAATAACTCAATTAAGTCAGCTATAGGTCAATTGGACTCTCACTGAGTCCAATTGGATAGTGTGTGCTGAGATCAGGGCTCATTTGGACTCAATGAGTCCAATTGAATAGGCCGATGGAATTGACTAAGATCCAAGTCAATTAGGTTTAGTGAGGACCTAACTAGGTCCTTAGGGAGGTCTAGAGGTGATGTACTAGGGTTAGGGCACCTTAATTGAGGTTCCTATGGGGTTGGAATTGGGTTTAGGGACCTAGAGATCCAAGATCAAGGCTTGAATCTCAAAACAGGAACTGGAGAGCAGTTCCAAATGTCCAATGAAAGTGTCAAACGTCTTATAGTGAAAAATCAGAAGTCCAGACTTGTTGTTTGGACGTCCAATCAGAGTCTGGAGGGATTTAAGGTTCTATCTTGGGTATTTTGCAGAAATTGGACGTCTGACCAAGTGTCCGAACGTCCAATAACACTGTAGAAGTGGGTTTGACGTGTGTGGGAGTTTGCGAAGGGTTCTAAACATCCTGTAATTCATCTGGACGTCTAGATAAAGGTTGAAATTAGGGTTTTAAGGTTTCCTAGGGTGCGGTGACCTAATCTAAGGATGGCTAAGGCTTGGGAAAGTCTCTAGGCTATCTTAAGGCTAGGATGGACCTAAGCTCTTCACATTTTACTGCTTTATTCCTAGTTAATAGAGTAGCATACCTTAACTCCCTTACATTATTATCTACTACATCTAATCTAAGTCTTCAGCCCCAACTCTGCTGCAACACCCATTATTCCAGATCTAGCTTCAGATCCAGTTTGTTACCTGTAATTGACATAATGCACCTAATCAGCACATTATATCATTTTTTATACATAGCTGAAAGAAAGCAGTAAAGATGCAGATAATGCTTATGCATGCCTGAATTACCCTAACTTATGCTAAGTCCTAGCCTAATTTAGGTCAATTAAGACCTATGATTGCTGCGTAATCAACTACTAAACTATACCGAACATAGACTTAACTTTGTCGTAATTTATCCCTAACTTATTCCTAGTCTATTCTTAATCTAGTCATAATCTACACCTAGGTAATTTATAATCTAGTTCTAATCTACTACTACTCTATTCCTCATCTAGTCCTTATCTACCCCTAATCTTGTTCTAATCTACTAATAAACTATTCCTGGTTTACTCTTAATATAGTTCTATGCTATTCCTAATCTACTCCTAATGTAGCCCTAAACTATTCCAACTCTAGTACTAATCTAGTCCTAAACCTTTCCTACTCATAATCTAGTACTAATCCACCCCTAATCTACTCTTATTCCTAATCTAGTCCTAATCTACCCCTAATCATGTCCTATTCCATTCGTAAACTATTCCTAGTCAACTCATATAGTACTAAACTATTCCTAATCTACTCCTAAAATAGCCCTAAACTATTCTTACTCCAGTCCTAATCTTGTCCTAAACTATTCCTACTCATAATATAGCTTTAATCTAATCTTAATCTACTTTTAATCTATTCCTAATCTAGTGCAAAATTACTCCTTAAATACTCATAATCTAGTCCTAAGCTATTCCTAGTCTACTCTTAAGCTAATCCTAACTGACGAGTCAAATTTCGCTTTCAAAAATGATGATTAAGAAGATTTATCATTGCATTTCTAGGTGATGGAAAATTGGCTAATCAAAACAATTAGAATTAAAATTAAACGACTCGTAGAAGAGCGGGTTGTGTCCACTGGGAGGAAATATCCTATTTAAACATGCTACAATTGAAATCAAATGTTCATTATTTGCTTCTCCGAAAAATCCAACAAAAATTCCCTTTAGATTAAGAAATCAATGTGAGATAAAATTGGAATCATATTTATGAGAAAGATGAAAGATATGATCATAAAATTTAACATAATACAATATTCATAAAGCAAAAATCCCCTCTTGCAAATCTATCACTGCCAAACATTTGCTCACTAATACGGTATAACATTTAACTTAGGTGAGGCTAATATGATGGAAGAAGAGATATAAAAAGAATGCAGGAGAAATAGAGAAGAGCAGAGGGGCAGGCCAGCAAGTGCCACAATATATCTTCTAGTATTTAACTAAAAAGGTGAAGTTCTCAATGGCACGGAAATGTAATAACTAATTGAATGTTTCCTATAGCAAAATAGGGGAGAACCTTCCCTTTAGGGAGTGCACACAAAGCAAGGGATGGAAAGAGGGGAGGAACTCGTCGGAGGTCAAGTGGAGAGAGGGCTTTGCAATGGTAACAGTGGCGAGTCACGAGGTGGCCGAAGGTGGGTGCTCTCAGGCGAGGAGGCTGGTGGTCGTGTGTCGGCCTGCTGCTTCTATGCTCGACGTCGAGCATGCTGAACGCACGCACGTGGGATGGATGCTGCGCATGGTGCGAGAAGCTGCTGCAGGTTCTACAAGGAGTGGAGAGGGTCGAGCAGTGCTACGTGCTGGTGCATGCTACAGGGGGTGCAGCGTGCTGTTGGGCGGCGCTGCAGCTGGCCGCTGCACACAGGTGGGGGCCGCACGTTGGCTGGAAGCGAGGGTGACGCTGTTGGTACGTGTGCGCGCGAATGGCCACTCATGGTGCACGTGGAGAAGCGGCCTGGACGGTCGCGTGCGGTGTGAAGTTGGAGGTGGCTGCTGCTGCGCGTGGGGATGGTGTAGCGTTGAGTTTGTTTTTGGGTTCTTTTTCGTGGAGTGGAGGAAAAACAGAGGATGGGGAAGAAGATGAATAGTGGTGGATTTTGTTGAGGTAGAAGAGAAACAGAGGAAAAATGAAGATGGAGGTGGCGTTGTAGGGGTTTTAGACATCTGGGAACATTCCCAAATGTCTTAACAAACGAGGGAGATGAAAATGTAAGGCGTGAAGTTGCGATGGCTGCGGTGGTGGATGCTGGTGATTGTAGTGAAGATGGTAGCATGCATGCCTTTGTGTGCTTATGGTGGAGCAGTGTGCAGTCACGGTGATGTGAGCAAGCTCTAAATGCCTATGCGGCCTGTCACACCACATGCCCATGATGGTGGAGGCTTGCCGCCATAGTTGAGGCCAGTGGTGGTGGAGTGGATGAGAGTGGTGCACTCTCTGCACAGTGATGAATCGGGGTGGAGACCTCCTCTAAACGGCAGCCATTCCTCCTTTGTAGCCATAGCTACAAAGATTTTGAAATTCAAACAGGCCACCGCCGAGTGGATGCTGGACGAGTGAATGCGCAGGAGGAGGCAGAGACAGAGCGGTTACCTGCAAAAAGGAGGAGAAGAAGAATAATAAAATAATTAGGATTATTTATACATAACTCAACTTCTATGTTAATTAAAACAATGTATGTAATGCACCTAATTAATTAACTAATCAAATGTATGCAATCCTTGGTTAATTCTAAATGCATTTAGATATGGATGTCACACATGAATTATGCACTTAAACTAAAAATATGTATTAATTTAATTACGTCCTAATGTATTCTATCTGTTGAACGTACGAATTGCTACGCTAACGTGTTTGGTTTTAAAACCTTGTCGTTGTAGATTGAAAGTGAACTCTTGTTCAACAAATAAAATTTATACTGAAATTGAAATTCCGGGTCGAACACAGGGAGGCTACGTTGATCTATTTTCGCAATTATATATATATTTTTGGAATTTTTCTTGAAAAGTGAGGTGATGTAATTACAATGAAACTATTACAACAATCAAACTAAACGGAAAAGAGAGAGAGAGAGTGAAAACATGCATTCAATATTTCAAAATGTTTATACAATAAAACCAAATAAGAATTACACTAGAAAGTGGGAAATCAGTTACACTAGAAAGTAGGAAAATTCTACACTAGAAAGCTGTAAAGAAAAATGGGAGAGAGAAGTTATCCTCCTCGACGATTGCTTGGTGGACGAGCTGGATGGGACAATGCCTGGATGAATGAGGACGGAGCAGAACGAAGGAGGACGAAGCAGAGGAACGGAAATGGGGCAACATGTCGTCGTCATCGTGGGATCCACTTTTGAATGGGGACGAAAATTTGGACTTTAAATGTGTTACCCGTCTTTGAGTTAGAAATCTAAACGGCTCCATTTGGAAAATTCTGGTCAATTATGAATGGGCCATTCCATTTAGATCTAAGTTTGCCAGGAAAGAGCTTAAGTTTCAAATCAAATAACCAGACCTTCTAGTTCGGCTTAAAGCTCTTGCAGGAAATTAGTTGATCGTGTAGAGCTTTGGTCTGAGCCTTGTAGATCTTGGCATTCTCATAAGCATCATTTCTAAGCTCCTCCAACTTAGATAGTTGGAGTTTCCTGGTCTCCCCAGCTAAATTCAGATCTAAATTACATTGTTTGATCACCCAAAATGCCCTGTGTTCAATCTCTATGAGTAGATGGAATGCCTTTCCATAAACCAAACGGAATGGAGACATGCCGATGGGCGTTTAATACGCCGTACGGTAGGCCCAAAGAGCGTCCTCAAGATTTTGAGTCCAATCCTTGTGATTAGGCCTACCGTTTGCTGTAGAATGTTCTTGATCTCTCGATTGGAGATCTTGGCTTGTCCATTCGTCTGGGGATGGTAAGGTGTGAAAATTTGGTGATTAACCCCATATTTGGCCAATAAATTCTCAAATTGGGCATTAGTAAAATGAGTGCCACCATCACTGATGATAGCCCTCAGAATCCTAAACCTACTGAAGATATTTTTCTTGACAAAATTGATGACCACCTTGTGGTCATTGGTTCGGGTGGGAATCACCTCAATCCATTTGGACACATAATCAACAACAACAAGAATGTATTGATGTCCAAATGAAGGGATAAAGGGTCCCATGAAATCGATGCCCGAAACATCAAAAATTTCGATTGGAAGAGTAGGGTTTAGGAGCATCATGTCTCTCTTAGTTATGTTCCCGAGTGCCTGACATCGAGAACATGACTTGAGAAATCTTGGGCATCCTTGAATAAAGACGGCCAATAGAATCTAGATTGCAAGATTTTTGCAGCCGTCTCTTTCCCGGAGAAATGTTCACCACACCCAGATGCATGGTAGAACTTGAGTATACTGTTGAATTCATTCTTCGGTATACATCGATGAATAATCTGATCAGAGCCGATGCGGTACAGCTCAGGGTCCACCCAGAAGTAGTATTTGGCCACAGATTTGAGTCTATCATGTTGTTGCTTGGTCCAATCCTAAGGGATTTGACCAACGGCCAAATAGTTAACAATGTCAGCAAACCATGGGGTGCGGACACCTAAAACTGTAAGAATAGTTTCGTCCAGAAAAGTGTTAGCAACCGGAATGTCCGAACAAGAAGAATCACCTAGGAGTCTCGACAAATGATCCGCTACCACATTTTGTACCCTGCTTTTATCCTTGATTTCAAGATCAAATTCTTGATGAAGAAGAATCCAACGAATAAGCCAGAGTTTAGCATCCTTTTTGGCCAAGAGATGTCTCAAAGCCGAGTGGTTAGTATAGATGATAACATGAGACCCTAAGAGATAAGCCCTGAATTTTTCCAAAACAAACACTACAGCTAGTAATTCCTCTAGGCTTCATCCAGAGTTTTACTATTGTAGTAGATGATAGAGGGCTTTCTATCAATTTTCTGACCCAGGACAGCCCCGACTGCGTAATCAGAAGCGTCGGTCATGATCTCAAAAGGGGCTGTCCAAATTAGTGGTTGCAAAATTGGAGCATAGGTGACTATCGTTTTCAGGAAATCAAATGCCTTTTGGCATGATTCGTCAAAAACAAACAGCGTTTCTTTGGCAAGAAGATTGCTCAAGGGACGAGCAACCTTCGAGAAATCCTTGATGAATCTTCGATAAAATACCACATGGCCAAGAAATGATCAGATTTGTTTAACAAATGTGGGAGGAGGAAGTTTAGCGATAGCATCAACCTTAGCTTTATCCACTTCAATTCCCCGTTCAGAGATTATATGACACAAAACGATGCCTTCTTGGTTCATGAAATGACTCTTTTCCTAGCTAAGGGCCAAACGTGTTTTGATACATTGCTTAAGAATCATTTGTAGATTAGCCAAACAAGAGTCAAATGATTCTCCAAAAATAGAGAAATCATCCATGAATACTTCCATAAACTCTCCCACCATGTTAGAAAATATGGCTAGCATACACCTTTGAAAAGTTGCAGGTGCATTGCATAACCTGAAAGGCATCCTACGAAAAGCAAAGGTTCCGTAGGGACAGGTGAAAGTAGTTTTTCTTGATCCTTGGGATGGATAGGAACTTGGTTGTATCCCGAGTAGCCATCAAGAAAATTGAAGTACTTCTGCCCGGCTAATTTTTCCAAGATTTGATTGATGAAGGGCAGGGGAAAATGATCCTTTTTAGTGGCTGCGTTCAGCTTCCTATAATCAATAAAAACCCTCCAAGTGGAAGTTGAACAAGTTGTGACAAATTCTCCTCACTCGTTAGTCACAACGGTAATCCCGGCTTTCTTCGGAACAATCTGAACGGGACTTACCCAGGGACTATCAGAGATTGGATAAATAATTCCTGCATCGAGCCACTTGATTTCCTTTTTGACCACTTCTTGCATATTTGGATTCAATCTCCTCTACATCTGATGAGAAGCACAGGATCCATCTTTCAAAAATATTCTATGATTACAATAAGATGGCTCGATCCCCCTGAGGTCATGAATGGTCCAACCAATTGCCTCCTTATGTTCCTTCAGGACCTTGATCAATTTAATCTCTTGCTCCTTTGTCAATTTAGCACTGATAATCACAGGGAGCATCTTCTGATGTCCTAAAAATTGATATTTCAAATTCTCAGGCAATGGTTTCAGCTCAAGCTGGGGTGGGTTGATGATTGATGGTAGGGTAGATGCTGAAGATTCAACAAGAGGAAGAGGTTGTGAGTGAACAAAATCAATAACCTCTTCAGAAGATGGCAGGTCAGCTGTTGAACGCACGAATCGCTATCGCTAACGTGTTCGGTTTTGGAAAACCTGTCGTTGCAGTTTGAAAGTGAAGAATTCGTGTTCAACAAATAAAATTTATACCGAAATGAAAATTTCGGGTCGAACACAGGGAGGCGAACGTTTGATTTAAAAACTACGCATTTCTTTTTATTTGTCACGAAGTAATTCAATTTAAAACTATCTAATTATTTACAATAAATAGAAGAGAGAGAGAGGGTAAGAGAGAGAGAGAATATTACACATAGAAATCAAATGAGATGTAGAATAAACAAAGAATTTATCATTAAGAAGATTGTTCATTACAACTAGAAAGCATAAAACAATTGCACTAGAAAGTGATAAATTTACTCTAGAAAGCATTAAAAGAATGGAGGGAGAAATGTCCTCCTCGGCGATTGCTTGGAGGACGAGCAGAACTATTCTAGAAAGCAGTAAATCTATACTAGAAAGCAGTAAAAAGAATAGGGAGAGAGAAATCCTCCTCGACGGTCGCTTGGAGGACGAGCCGGACGGGACGGCGCCTGGACGAAGGAGGATGAAGTAGGACGAAGCAGAAGAACAGGAACGAAGCAGCACGCCGTCGTCGTCACGGGATCCACTTCCGAAGGGGGACGAAAATTTGAACTTTATCTCACGAGAAGCATCCCAGGTGTGGGACAAGCTTCTCTTGAGCATTGGAGAGGTAGAGAGGAGAAGGGATGAAAATTTTGTATGGAGGGGGTCTCCTTTTATAGTTGCAATGAGTGGGGGCAAAATGGTCATTACAACTTTAAAACAATAAATGAGGGGTCTTTAGTGACGGATAAATCCGTCACTAAAGGCCCACACGTGGGCGTAGCTCCCGCGCCCACGCGCGGCCCCCCAGCTGCCCGCTTCTTCAACGCCCACGCACGTTCCTTGATTCTCAGCCATCCGATCCTGTGATCGGACGGCTTAAGATGCATCTCCGCCCGCTGCTGCGCCTGCCTGGCGCGTGCGATCGCTCGTGACGCCGCGCGTGCAATAGCGCGTGATCTCGATTGAGCGCTGACGGCCGTCCATTCACGATCCAATGCCTGCCATCTCCCGCACGCTCGTGCCTTCCTCCCCTTCGCTGCGGTTTGAACCTGCGCCCGCGGCTCGCGTAAGCACGCTCGACTGCTGCGCTACAAGGCGCTGATGGTCGAGAGGACGCTTTTAGGCGCGGCTGACCACAGCCATTGGATCGAGATCCAATGGCGAAGAGCGAGCAGGTGTGGGGCCTTCAGGGATTCATGTACCATTTGGGCGGCCTGGATGGTATCACGTGGCGCCATGTTGGCCGTCCATCTCCTGTAAGTTGTAGATGGTGCCATGGATGTCGGATTGACTTGATTTTTGCGTCGTTGGGCTACAATCGTCGATCCGAATTCATCCGTGCGGTCGGATTTGTCATTTGAAGAGTGGATTTACACAATCCTGGCCCTTGATCTTCTAGGGTTCCCCGGTCACTATCTGTGCTACAGATGTCTGATTAGGGCGATCTTGGAGTCGTTGAACTCCAATTGTCACCCTGATCACATCCATACGGTTGGATCTTCGATCCGAGGCCCCGATAAAATGTTTTCCCTGTCCAAGCACATAAAAGGAGACAATCAACCACCATTTTATTCAAGCTACTCTAAATGCAAGATGATGCATGTTATGCAATATTTATATCATGAAATGCAATCCTATGCTTAAGAACATGCATAAATAGACATCTTAAGTAGTGTAAATGTGTTTACAACATTCCCCCATGCCTATCTTTTGCTAGTCCCTAGCAAAAACTATATGCTACTTATAAAAGAATTAGGTTGGATTATTTGGACCTGAGTTTTATTCAATCATTAAGAAATTGTCTACTTAGGAACTGAACTTTCAAAGACGCAATAGTGCCCGAGTATCAGCCAAAATGCAGACCGCCTCAAGCCTCGCCTTATTCAAAGAAAAATTTCTCTCTTTTTACTCTTTTCTACTTTTTTTGATTTTCAAATTTTAGGGTTTAAGAGTGGCTTTCTACGGCCATTCAACTCACCCAAGATTTGATGAGAACCCTAAGTTTTAAGCATCTTATTGTGATTGTGATAGACTCGTTGACCGGTAATTAAAACGGACTTCGGATTTCTACGCCTCTAGGTGACCTCAAAAAGAATTCTGCCTAAAGGTGTATCTTTACAACCGGTAACTTTCTCCCTACTTTTATTTTTTTACGGGGTCAACACAAGGGTGAATCTAGTGTATATCTCCCCGGTTTATCGTACTTCTCCACTTCTTCCTAAGTGTTTTGGAAATTTTTAGTGCATTTACTGAGCTGGGTTCTGGAAAACCGGTCGATGAACTGTTACCACCGACAACTTGCTAGCCATACTCGTGCGGCGAAGTGTGGCTTATTATTATTTTTTTTCTTTTCTCCTTTTGATTTTTTTTTTTTTTTTAAGTAGGTGGCTTCCCAGATCTAAGATTTACCTAAAGGCAGCAAAAAGAGAAAGGTCTAGTGACTGGGCTCTGGACAACCTACCTATGGGCTGTTACCCATGATAACTTGTCAGCCATATCACCCTAGAAGGTTCATTAGCTACCCAATTTCCGTTAAAATCGCCGAACAACGAGTCAGTGCAAAGATAGTGTGTAGATGCTAGAAACTCAAAATTCCCTCAAATTAGAGGGCGGGTTGATAAGTCGTGTACTTATCACCCAAAATTTATTTACTCCAATTGAAATAAAATTCAGGTTGGCGAGAACTCGAAAAACAAATCCACATTTTAGTGGATACACGCGCTAACTAAGTCCAAAGACCTGAAGGGTCTTTGTGTTCAAATCATAATGTAGTATTCCCTAAGATTAAACCCAAATTCTCTTTCCTAGTTTCGAAATTTTTTTCTTTTATATAAAAGAAAATAAAACAAATCTACAGAGCTGATGAATGAATTCAGAGATGAATGTCCACCCCCCAATGCCTATCTAATGCAATGTCCTCATTGTATTAAAAAGACATAAAACAGAGTGGAAAAGCGTAGAAAGCACCTGAATTGCGTAAATGCCAAGTCCGCTCCGAGATGAAAACTAAGAAAAACTATATATGTGCTGAGTTTAGTGCCTTCAGCTAGGCACACTATACAAAGAAAAGAAATGAAGAATTCACAAGTGCAGGTTAGAATTAGAATAAATAGAAGAATCCTCTGACCTATCAACAGTGGTCCACAGATGTGCACCAGATTGTGGTGCAGACCCATTCCCCATAATCGAGAATATCTTAGGTTCTGGATAAAAATTATCCAAAACCTGAAATTAGAATGCAAGCGGGGTCGGGCCTACGATTTATGAGGATGCAACCCAAGACCAAAAAGTCGGGTTACAGAGAATTGAAGCTCAAAAGGATAATCGTTGAATGTGTGCTTGAGTTTGACATCCTCGAAACAAATGTCGTAAGGGTTCTGATTTGATGATTTCAGCTTAAAAGGAACCCTTCGACTCAATCTTCCATTTCCTCCAAAATTAACTTCCCAAATCAAAATTTCCCAGCTCCTATCCTCCTCATTCCGAATTTTAAATTCCGAGACCTCTTGCATGTTAATCACCCCGTCTGAAATCTCCAAGTCTAAATGGTATGGCAGAATCAGAATTGACTTGGGTTTAATTATCTCAGAATTAGAATCATCAATAAGCTCAACAGGGTGTAATTGACAATCAGGGCATTGAATTGATTCCCCCAGAAAATGCGATTCTGGATCCGTAATGTGTGCCCTAAGATCAGTTTCCTCAATTTGTTGGGCTATCAAATGATCTATCAGATTCCTTAGGCCTAATCGTCTCACAGAAATCATGTTCAGAAAACTCTCGTGAGACTTCGCAACTTGAATCTTCATCATCAAAGAAATTAGGATCCGTATCAATGTATATCTCAAAATCATTTGTCACTTTCTATTCCAAGGTGACATGCGTTTCCTCGTAACCCGACTCAGGGATCTCAAGTGAAGAAATCAGATCTTCGTTAACTGGTCACTTTAATTCAATCTGGTCATAACACGTGTCCCCCTCAACAGGTGCCTGAGCAGGTTCTGTCATTGGCTTTCCTGAAGAGGGTTCATCCTGGGAATGATCCCAAGATTGAATCAAAGCAACCACGAATCTCATCCTCAATTTCACTAATTTCCCAAGTAGAAACTCATCCGGGTTCTTATCCTTAACGTCCTGGAGCCAATCCAACAAAGACTTATTCAAATCATCAATCATTTCAATCAGGGGCTCCAGTCTCTCAATGCAAGGAATTGGCTGAACTTCTAATGATTGTATGATATTCCTCGAGTTAGCCAGAACCTTATCTTGAACCTGGTTAACCTGAACCAAATGAGTTGGTTCAGGGTTGAGTTGGTTTGGGCTCAATGTAGGGGAATTAATGAATTGAGATTCGTTATACCCTTCCTAATAATAGGTCATTTCAGATTGTTCAAAAAATGGTGATTACCTAAAGGCAGTGAAATCAGAGGATGGGTAAGGATCGGTGTATCCTTCTTGATTATAGATCGTATTAGGTTGTTCATGAAAGGAAGACTATCTATAATCGATATAGCTCTGAGAAGGATAGAAATCAGAATCAAAGTGTTCAGGGTTAGACCCTAAACACGAGGGTCCAGAATTGTATCCCCAATCCGAATTATCCCAACTGACTGATGGTTGATTACAATACGAGTCGGGATAATCGTCATGTTGAGGATAATTCACAACAGGAGGGAAAGAGCGAGAATGCGTGAAATATGTGGAAGGATTCATGAGACACGGGAGGAAGAAAGGCACCCTGCAATACAAACAATCAAACCTATCCTTAATTGGGTTAGCCTACAGACCTACAAACTCCCAAAACCCTTCTTGATCTAGTTCCGTTTGTTCAATCCAACCAATTAGGAGGGACTGTGGAGAAGGTTCTTCCTTTGGCTAGCACCTCCAGTTCCTAGTGTATCCCCCAGCCGCAATCGTTTGATTCTGCTCCCCTAGCTAGACATTAGATTGAATAGTAGAAATAGACTAATCGAAAAAAATCTCGTTCTGGATTCTGAAGAGCGAGTCCAATCCTTAAGGTCAATGTCTACTCTGTTTTATTTAGGGCTATGTTTGAATGTGCTTTGGAATGTGATGGGCCCTTTAAATGGGTTCTGCCCTTAATGTTTGATTGATTTGTGTGTGCGTGCACAACCAGTGGTTTTCAAGCAAGATTATTTTTGATGTGGTGAATTTTAAGGTTCAAATCTTGCTTAGTAGCTTTTAGGATTCAACTTTAGGTGTTTTCAAATAAGTTTCATTGGCACACCAGGTTTTACAAGCACAGGTGAAGATGTTTTCCTTTAAAGCTTAAAAAGAATGTGGAGTGCCTGGTAAATCCCTAAGAGTTGAACCTAATTGGCAGCTACTTGATTAGTTTATTTTATTTGAAGTGGTGTGGCCCAATCAACTCAAACAATTGGCCACAAATGCACCACTAAGTTAAGCACACAAAGATGGTTAACCTAGAATGATTTCTACTCTTTTATGTGTTGCTTTATGTGTACCGGTTCCACAGATCAGAACCCGATTGAGTAGAAACAAATCAATTCGGTTAAGTGCCTTTGAATGTGGGTGTATGTTGTGTGTTTGTTGAAAATTGCCCCACAAAATTATCTTTTTATTTTTTTTTATATAAATGAAGGTGGAATGAATGTGAGTGAGAATCCAAACAACCAAACTATTCCTAGGATTTATACAAACACCTAGGTTAATTGGAATTTGGATTTAATGTGGCGAATGAAATCTATGGAGGGGGAAAGAATGGGGGATAACTTACAAAACCTTCCACATCACTTTACTCCAATCTACCACTTTTTCTCATCTCAAAAGAGTACCTGCAATTACAATAAGAAAGGAGAAAAGTGAGGTAAATGATTTGTAAGTTACAAAATGCGAAGAGAAATCAAAGATCGTCGCGTCCCCAGCAACGGCGCCAAAATGTTGAACACACGAATCGCTATCGCTAACGAGTTCGGTTTTCGAAAACCTGTCATTGTAGTTTGAAAGCGAAGAATTCGTGTTCAACAAATAAAATTTATACCGAAATGAAAATTCCGAGTAGAACACAATGAGGCGGACATTTGATTTAAAAACTACGTGTTTCTTTTTATTTGTCACGAAGTAATTCAATTTAAAACTATCTAATTATTTACAATAAATAGAAGAGAGAGAGAGAGAATATTACACATAGAAATCAAAATAAGATGTAGAATAAACAAAGAATTTATCACAAAGAAGATTGTTCATTACAACTAGAAAGCATAAAAGAATTGCACTAGAAAGTGATAAATTTACTCTAGAAAGCATTAAAAGAATGGAGGGAGAAATGTCCTCCTCGACGATCGCTTGGAGGACGAGCAAAACTATTCTAGAAAGTAGTAAATCTATAGTAGAAAGCAGTAAAAAGAATAGGGAGAGAGAAATCCTCCTCGACGGTCGCTTGGAGGACAAGCCAGATGGGTGACGCCTGGATGAAGGAGCATGAAGCAGGATGAAGGAGGACGAAGCAGAAGAACGGGAACGAAGCAGCACGCCGTCGTCGTCGCAGGACCCACTTCAGAAGGGGGACACAAATTTGGACTTTATCTCGTAAGAAGCATCCTGGGTGTGGGACAAGCTTCTCTTGAGCTTTGTAGAGGTAGAGAGGAGAAGGAAGGGATGAAAATTTCGTTTGGAGGGGGTCTCCTTTTATAGTTGCAAGGAGTGGGGGCAAAATGGTCATTACAACTTTAAAATAATAAATGAGGGGTCTTTAGTGACGGATAAATCCGTCACTAAAGCCCCCAACGTGGGCGTAGCTTCTGCACCCACGCGCGGCTCCTCAGCTGCCCGCTTCCTCAACCATCCGATCGCGAGATCGGACAGCTTAAGACGCATCTCCTCCCACTGCAACGCCCGCTTGGCACGTGCGATCATGTGTGACGCCACGCTTGCAGTAGCATGTGATCTCGATTGAGCGCTGACGGCCGTCCGATTGCGATCCAACGCCCGCCATCGCCCGGACACCCGCGCCTTCCTCCGCTTCGCTGCGGTTCGAACCCGCGCCTGCGGCTCGCGTAAGCATGCTCGACTGCTGCACTACGAGGCGTGGATGGTCAAGCGGATGCTTTTAGGTGCAGCTGACCACAGCCGTTGGATCAAGATCCAACGGCGGAGAGCGAGCGGGTGTGGGGCCTTCAGGGATTCATGCGACCGTTTGGGCGACCGGGATGGCACCACGTGGCACCATCTTGGCCGTCCATCTTCTGGAAGTTGTAGATGGTGCCAGGGAGGATTGACTTGATTTTTACGTCGTTGGGCTGCAATCATCGATCCGAATTTATCCGTGCGGTTGGATTTGTCATTTGAATAGTGGATTTACACCATCCTGGCCCTTGATCTTCTAAGGTTCCCCGGTCACTATCTGATGCTACGGATGTCTGATTAAGGCTATCTTGGAGTCGTTGAACTCCAATCGTTGCCCTGATCACATCCATATGGTTGAATCTTCAATCTGAGGCCCCGATAAACTGTTTGCCCTGTCCAAGCACATAAAAGGAGACAATTAACCTCCATTTTATTCAAACTACTCTAAATGCAAGATGATGCATGTTATGCAATATTTATATCATGAAATGCAATCCTAGGTCAAATTTGTCATCCAAGGGGGAACCTTCGATTGAAGAAACCATCAAACAAGTTTCAATGTTATCATTATCCTCATCTAGTTCCTCAATAAATCCACAATCCTCAAATTTGTTAATCGCCTTAAAAATATCCAATTTCATTCGTTGGTCCCCAAAGGTGATTTCCATGCTACCACTTTCGCAATTAATGTTGGCCTTTGCGGTGTGTTCCTTAGATTATCAGGTACATCCATGTCAAGGACAAGAAAATCTACAGGAAAATAGAAATCCTTGACCTTAACTATAACATCTTCAATAACGCCTCGCGGGTTTGTGACCGAGCGGTCCGCTAACTGTAGCATTACTGAAGTTGGTCGAAGTTCACCTAACCCAAACTTCTCGTAAAGAGAAGTCAGAATTAGGTTGATGGATGCACCCAGATCCAAAAGTGCTCTATAAATGTGTAATCTCCGATGATGCAAGAAATCAATGGAGCACCAGGATCTCTCTTTTTCTGAGGGAGGTAGTGTAGGATAACAGAACTAGCCTACTCAGGGAGTACCACCTTCCTCAGAATAGATTCTCTTGACTTACGCTTTTGTGTACATAATTACTTTAAAAATCTTGCGTAAGCTGCTATGTGCTTAATAGCATCAAGGAGTGGGATATTGATCTCAACATTCTTAAATAGATTCAGAAGCTCCTCATTGCTATCAACAGACTTCTTCTTTGATTTGGTTAAGGCTTCAGGAAAAGGAACATGAGTCAGATTTTTGGAATCAGGTTCCTGAGCCTTGATTTCTCCTTCAGGAATCTCCTTTCTCTCCTCAGGTTCTTCAGGATTCAAAAGATCAGAATAGTGTGGTTGTGGATCCTGAGTCTTCTTACCACTCCTCAAAGTGACAGAATTTGCAGATGCATAAGAATTTGGGTCTTGGGGAGGGTTAGGAAAGATTGGTGGGGCTTGATTAACCATGAATTGTTGATTTACAGAAGAAGAAGAGGAGGATGAGGAACCCTGCTCAACCACCTGAGCATGTGCGTGTGGGTCCCTCTGATTTCCGTACCCATGGGCTTGGTTGCCTGAATTCATAATATTTCGGGGGTTGGGTACAGGTTGGGATGGTAGAGATCCGGGTTGACGAGAGTTAGCAATGAGCCTGGACTGCAAGTTGTTAAGCAAGGTTCTCATTTGCTGCATGAGTTGGAGCATGGATCCTTGCATCTCTACCATTTGACGGTTCAAATCAGCCCACCGTGCGAGTTCACGGGCATTCCAAGCTGGTTGATTGACCTGATTCGGAGGCAACTGAGTATATACTTGACCCTGACCCATTGGTCGTTGCGGAGCATAGTTGCTGGGTCAGAATTGGGTCTATTGCCCTGGATTTTTCCAAGAGAAGTTAGGGTGGTTTCTCCAACCTGGATTATAGGCATTAGAGTAGGGGTTGGATCTAACATTCTCTTATATAGCACAGACATCCTCATAAGGTGAGGATGGAGAGAAAGAAAGGGAAGGATAAAAAAAACTAGGATCAAAGGCCCCAGTTTTGAACTGGTGGGGTTCCAAAAAATGCTAACTCACAGGTTGAGCTGCATCGAGTTGATTCACGAACTCTCGTTCAGAAGGAGCTCGTGAAGAATGGAATCCCTAATTTTGGATTTGAGTGGATCGAGAGTTGTTCATAGAATTGCCAGCCATCAACTCTTCCATTCTTTTAGCAACCAAGTCCACCTTATTAAGTTTGTTACAAATCAATTCAATATCAAATGAATGAGAGTCATGAACTTCATTGACATTTGATTTGGGTTGCTGGGACCGGTTAAATATATCCATGGAGGCATGATTGATTGAATTCTCACTCATTTCCTCAAATAAATCACGTGCACTATCCGCATCTTTATTGAGGAAATTGCCTCCACAAGAAGCATCCACATGATTTCTAAGTTGCTCAGTCAACCCATGATAGAAGATCTGCACGAGTTGCCATTTCGGCACCTCGTGGTGTGGACACCTCCGCAATAAGTCCTGGAATCACTCCCAGGTCACATGAAACTACTCCCCCGGCCACTGGGTAAAGGTAGTGATTTCCTGTCTCAAAGTATTGGTACGTCCGACTGGGAAGAATTTCTTCAGAAAGGACAATTTCAACTCATTCCAGGTTGTAATTGGTCTTCCTATTATCCTATACCAATGCACAGCCTTATCCCTAAGAGAGTGGGGGAAGAGCCTCATGATCATTTGCTCCTCGTTTACGTTTTGTGCTTTGGTGGTCTGGACCAAAGTGGTCAAGTCTTCCAAGTGCTGAAACGGATCTTCAGAGCCAAGCCCATGATAATGTTTAATCAAGCTTAACACCTGGGGCTTGATTTCTATGTCACTGGCTGGAATCTGGACACTGGGACATTCCCCGTAATTTGAAGGATCATAAAAATCCTTCAAGGGCTGAGCGCCCTACATTCTCTGGAACCATTCTTGCATTCTCTGCATTTATTCCAGCTACCTACGAAATTCTTCCTGTGGATTTCCAAGCAGAGGAGGTTGTTGGTCAGCCATGGGATCAATTTCACCAAAATCCAACTTGCGCCTCCAAGAATGTTCTAATGGTCGTTCCAATCGAGGATTCAATGACCATCTTCCCAACATAAACTAGGAGAAGGTCGGAAGGACTTGGGATAGGGACCCTGCAGCACAACAAAACAAGGCTGTCCTTAAGTGGGGTAGCCTAAAGATCTACTGACTCCCAAAACCCTCCTTAAGACTGTAAATGATTTACTCTACTTGTGTCTGTTTAATCCAACTAGTTAGAAGGAGGGATTGGGTAGAAGGTTCTTCCTTCGGCTTTCGCCTCCAGTTCCTAGTGTACCCCCCAGCCGCGCTCGTTTGACGCTACTACCCTAGCTAGACATCAGATTAATCAGTACAAGTAGGTTAATAAAAAATAATCTCAGACTAGGCCCTGAAGAGAGAATCAGACCTTAAGGCCAACGTCTACTTAATTTAATTAAGGCCTGGGATTGTGGTGCTTATGGAATGTGATGAGCCCTTAAAATGCGTTGTGCCCTTAATGATTGATTGAGATTTGTGTAAGTGCATGCACAACCAGGGTTTTCAAGTAAGATTATTTGTGATGCGTGAATTTTAATGTTCAAATCTTGCTTAGGTAGCTTTTAGAGTTTCAAATTAGGTAAATTGCAATAAAGTTTCTAGGCAAACCAAGTTGTAAAACATGGGTGAAGATTGTTTTCCTTTAAAACCAGAAAGAAAGTGGTGTGCCTAGAATAGACCTAGATTGAAAATCCTAAGGAGGAGCTACTTGATGAGTTGATTTTAAATAGAGTGGTGTGGCCTAAACAACTCAAACAATTGGACACAAATGCACCACTAAGTTAGGCACTCAAAGATGGTTAACTTAGAATGATTTCTACTCTTTTATGTGTTTCTTTGTGTGCCGGTTCCACAGATCAGAACCCGGTTGAGTAGAAACAAATCAATCCGATTAAGTGCCTTGAATGTGGGTGTACATTGTGTGTTTGTTGAAAATTTGCCCCACAAGATTATCTTTTTGTTGTTTTTTTTATATAAATGAGGGCGGAATGAATGTGAGTGAGAATCCAAACAACCAAACTATTCCTAGGATTTATGCAAACACCTAGGTTAATTGGAATTTGGATTTAATGTGGCGAATGAAATCTATGGAGGGGGAAAAATGGGGAGCACTTATAGTTGTCTTCAACTACACTTTACTCCAGTCTACTGCTTGATGATTCCATGATGGAGGTCTCTTCAAAACAATAGACACAAGAGAAAGCAAGTTAAAAGCAATAAAGTGCAAGAAATGCAAAAAGAAGATCGGAAATCGTTGCCTCCCCGGCAACGGCGCCAAAATGTTGAATGTACGAATTGCTACGCTAACGTGTTTGGTTTTAAAACCTTGTCGTTGTAGCTTGAAAGCGAAGAACTCGTGTTCAACAAATAAAATTTATACCGAAATTGAAATTCTGGGTCGAATACAGGGAGGCTACGTTGATCTATATTTGCAATTATATATATATTTTTAGAATTTTTCTTGAAAAACAAGGCGATGTAATTACAATGAAGCTATTATAACAGTCAGACTAAAAGGAAAAGAGAGATAGAGAGAGAAAACATGCATTCAATATTTCAAAATGTTTATACAATAAAACCAAATAAGAATTACACTAGAAAGCGGGAAATCAGCTACACTATAAAGAAGGAAAATTCTACACTAGAAAACTGTAAAGAAGAATGGGAGAGAGAAGTTATCCTCCACGATGATGCTTGGACGAATGAGGATGGAGCAGGATGAAGGAGGACGAAGTAGAAGAACGGGAACGGGGCAGCACGTCATCGTCGTCGTGGGATCCACTTCCGAACGGAGATGAAAATTTGGACTTTATCTTGTGAGGAGCATCCCAGGTGTGGGACAAGCTTCTCTTGAGCTTTGGAGAGGTAGAGAAGAGAAGGGATGAGAATTTCATGTGGAGGGGGTCTTCTTTTATAGTTGCAAGGAGTGAGGGAAATTTGGTCATTTAAATCTCAAAACATTAAATAAAGGGTCTTTAGTGACGGATAAAACTGTCGCTAAAGCCCCATTGTGGACGTAGTAGGCACTACCCGCATGGCTGCTTGCTTTCTCGCTTGCTCAACGCTTGCACATGTCCGCTGAATCTCGTGATCGGACGGCTTAAAGTTGCACCTTCCCCGCTCCTCAACGCGCGCCCGCCCGCGCACAATCCTACATGAGGCGCGGTCGTGCGATAGCGCGTCGGTGCTATCTAGCACGCGCGGCCGTTGGATCGCGATCTGACGGTTGATTGAAGGCGTGCCCCCACTCCAAATCCCGCTTGCTATGACTTAAACCTGCACCAGCGCCTTGCGATAAGGAGCTGAACCGCTGTGCTCCGTCATCCAAATGGTCTCGCGGACGTTTTCAAGCGCACACATCCACAGCCGTTGTATCAAGATCCAACGGCCTAGAAGCGACGCTCTAATTGAAGAAGAGAAGGTGCGATGGTGCTTGAGGGCCGATTGGACGGCTGAGATGTTACCACATGGCGCCATCTTGGCCGTCCATCTTCTGGATGATGTAGATGGTGCCATGGTTGTCTGATTGAGTCAATTTTCATGTAGTTAGGCTACGATTGTTGATCCGAATCCATCTGTGTGGTCGGATTTGTCATTTGAAGTGTGGATTTACACCATCTTGGCCCTTGATCTTCTAGGGTTTCCCGATCACTATTTGATGCTACAGATGCCTAATTAGGGCGATCTTGGAGTCGTTGAACTCTGATAGTCACCCTGATCACATTTGTACGGTTGGATCTTCGATCCGAGGCTCCGATAAAAAGTTTGCCCTTTCCAAGCACATAAAAGGAGACAATTAACCCCCATTTTATTCAAACTACTCTAAATGCAAGATGATGCATGCTATGCAATATTTATAGCATGCAATGCAATCCTATGCTTAAGAACATGCATAAATAGACATCTTAAGTAGTTGAAATGTGTTTACATCACTATCTAAATGCAAAAATTAACTTAATGTTGAGTCACTTAAGTACTCAAATAGCCCACAAATAAGGGCTAATCAAATACCCCCATGCCTAGTTTTTGCTAGTCCCTAGCAAATCTAAGCAATAACCTAGCACTTCAAGTAGACTAGCCAACCCAATCGGTCTTCCTCTAGAAACATGTTAAGTTCAGACTTTAGACCTAAGGTTCCTAAGTAGTTGCTAAGTTACAAACTTGGTCAACTAAAGATGAGTTGCAGGCATAGGTTTCCCTGATTTCTAACTCTACCCTAGGGTTTATTGATCCCCGAGATTAAAGAATCCTTGCATGTGCATTGGTATGAGTTTTTTGAGGTTGGTATGATTACTAACCCAGAGAGGAAAAGGATTTTTTTTTTCATTTTTTTAATATATATATTATTTTGTTTGATTCCTCTAAGTCTAGCCTTGGATCAGCTATCAACACGGTCTGTGTCAGATTCATTGTCCCCATCACCATACCTCGAAGGGTGCCTGGCTTTCAATGCTTTGAGATAGCACCGCCCATAGCGACCCGAAGAACTCCTGGCAATTGACACTTCGAGATAGTATCGCCCATGGATTTCTTAAGCGAATTCAGGCCTGTGGCAGTCAACACTTCAAGATAGGGTTGCCCATGATACTTGAACGGCACAATGCGCTTACATGCCCCCAGTAGGATGGGTATCCTAAGAGAAAAGCGTCTAGGAGGTAACATGTTATCATCGCATCCTCAAGGTGAGTATATACTCCACCTCTCCTGCGGCAGGAACTCTTCCAATCAAATTGTGTTTTCAAGTTTCTCTTAATTCAAAACTAAGAGAACCAACTTTTCTTAAAGAAATGAATTAGGGTGATCACTTACTTACACAAAGACCAAGTGTGTGTGAAATTTGGATGCTTAGGTTACAAGGACCCGTAAACCAAAAGGTAGAACAAGACTCTAAGTACTGCCCAACCTTTAACTCAATCTATAGCTTTCCTTCCTCAACCTCTTCAGGAATGGTCCGCAACTTAACTCCTACTTAAGTTTTTTAAGTCCACAAAGGGCCATAAGGTTCTAAAGCTAGTAGCTCACTTAGCTTCTAAAGTTCGACACCTAGAATCAACTTAGTCTAACCTAAAGTTCTGGTCTGCTTAAGAATGCAGGGCTCAGCCAGTTAAGCTCGATAATTTTTTGAAGCAGAAAGGTGAGCTATCGTCCTACGATAGCAGTCTGGAATAGTATATTATGTGCAAAGCAAGGGAGATTACAAAAAGGATCCCCAAGAATGTATGAGGGACCAGCACTCTCTTACAATATTCTCACAACATACTGGCCTCTCTTGAAAAAGTCTCTCATTCCTTGCCTTCCATACACACCAAAAAGTAGCAGCCATGTGGACATGTGGTTTCCCTCTCACCTCAAACCCATGCCAAATAGAATCCCACTCTAGTAATGGCTCCTAACAAATTTTTCTCCAGATGACATCAGTGACAAGGCAAGAAGAGAAGAGGTGATTTACATTATCAGTGCTCATCTCACATAGAAAACACACATGATGATCAGTACCCAATCTTCTGTGGCATAGATCAGTTGTGATTAATCCATCTCTCCTGCACAGCCAAAGGAAAATTTGTACCTTGAGAGGAATTTTTAATTACCAAATCTTCTTGTTAATGGAATAATGTCTCCATCCCTCTTCAAAATTTAACATTCTATTATATCCAGCTTAGACACTATAGATCCCCTCCCACAGATATCTATCCTCCATTCCATGCCTAGGTATGAAACTTTCAAGGTCTAATAAAAGCCTTCTCTTTTCTTCCCATAACCTGGTAGCTCTTTTGCTGGACTCCATACCATCTAGGTTCCAACTGCTGCTGCTACAGGACCAAATCTTGCTGACCGTAGCATCCTTGTCAGCTGCTGCAGCAAAAGCTCTCGGATAGAGCTTCTTCAAGACACCCATTTCAAAGTAGTCCTCCTTCCAGAATCTGAAAGACCTACCATCTCCAAGTGACGGTTGCAGCAGATGGAAGTGATCAGCCAAAGCCTTAGTTACAGATTTCCAGAAAGGTGATGGACAGTTGGGTTGAAGTCTGGATAACCTGCTGTTGGAAGCTCCATAGCTATCTCTGATCAAAGCAGACCACAGTTTCAGATCACCTTACAGCAGCTTAACAGCCCACTTGAGCAGCAAGGCATCATTAAAATGCTGCAAGGACTTGATCCCAAAACCACCCATCTCCTTAGGATAGCGGATTTGATCCCATTTGGGAGGATGCAAGAAACTGCCCTTATATCTAGCTCCCTTCCAAAAGAATCTCTTCCTCATCACATCTAATCTTTTCCAAATGGATCTTGGTGCTTTGAAAATGGAAAAGTAGAAGACAGGGATGGAGGTGATCACCGAATTGAGCAAGATAAGCCTTCCACCTCTAGATAAGAACCTGCTATGCCAACCATCAAGTTTCATAGAGATCTTGTGGAAAAGACAGTTCCAATCCCCTCTCTTCAACCTGGAAAACTTCAAAGGTAGCCCAAGATATCTGATAGGAAGACTGATGTGGGGAGTCATCAGGATGGCTGCTAAGGCTTCTTGCTCCTCCTCAGATAAACCAAAGTAGACCAAAGCAGACTTGTCCCTATTTAACCTCAATCCAGAAAGCTCACCAAAGATATTAACCAAATGATGCAGAGCCAACGCTCTATCCATGGATCTGCATACTAAAGAATGGGAGCCAGACTGTTCCTACAAGATAGTGAATATCCTCTAACAAGACCCACTTCAAAAAGCTTACAAGCAAACCAAGCTAAACTGTCAACTGCCAAATTAAAGATGAAAGGGGCCAGGGGACATCCTTGCCTAATGCCACATTGAGGCTGGATCCATGCACCACAGAGTTTCCCATTTATTAAAGGGGTAAAGGAGGTAGTGGTAATACATCTCTTAACCCAAACTATCCAAGTAAAGGGAAAGCCCCTTCTTTTAAGCACATCCCAAACATAAGGCCAACTGATTGAATCATAAGCCTTACGAAAATCAACCTTCCACAGGGAGTTTTTGCATCTTCTCTTATGCCAGCCACAAACCATCTCTTGGGCCAAGATAAAATATTCTTGTAGGGATCTACCTGGGAGGAAAGCAGACTGAGCAGGATGGATTAGATCTTGTAATACAGGCCTCAACCTATTAGCTAGGACCTTGCCAATCACCAAATACAAGGAGTTAGAAAGGGCAATGGGTCTAAAATCCTGGAAGGATTCAGCACCCGGGGTTTTTGGCAAAAGAAATAGATAAGATCTATTAATTCTTTCAAAGCCAAAATTGCCACTTTGGAATTCTCTAATTACTTCCATAACCTCTAAGCCTATAATGTCCCACAGTTTTTTGTAAAAGAACACCTGGATTCCATCAGGACCAGGCGATCCTTCGCAGTTGAGGTCTTTAATAGCCTTCAGTACTTCAGCTTTAGATATAGGTTCAATTAGGTTGGATCCCTAAGACGCATTAATCATGGGCAGATCATTTACTGTCATTCTCCAGTTGCCCCTACCTACAGCCCTTGAAGATTCCTTGAAGTATCTGACGGCCTCAACTCTGATATCAGATAAGGAGGTAATTCTCTGCCCCTCTATAACCATTGATGAGATCAGATTTGTTCTCCACCTAGAGCTAGCAGCCAGATGAAAGAATTTGGTGTTTGCATCCCCCTCACTTAGCCATAGCTGCCTAGAACGCTCCCTCCAATCCATTTCCAATTTCAGGTCTTCTTCAATTACCACCCCCTACCATCTTCTTCTATTAACAAGATCCAGTTCAGATAGATGATCCACAACTTCCTTGGTATCCAGTTCTTGAATTTTTACCAAGGCCTCATGATGCTTCTGATGTCTGAGAACTGAGACAATATCTCCATACTCCTTCAGCATGCCTTTCAAAGCCATAAGCTTAGAAGCCAATCTGGAGGTGGCCGTGCCTTCACCCTACTGTGACCTCCACGAGCTGACAAACATGTCTCTGAACCCTATTTCCCTCAGCCAAGATCTCCTAAATTTAAAGTAGGATCCAACCACCACCTGCTCACCATTGTCCCACACCAAGGGTGTATGGTCAGAAAAAGGACGTTCAAGACCACACACAAATGACATCTGGAAGAGATCCAACAGCTCAGCATTCCCAAAAAATCTGTCAATCTTGGACATGAGCCCATTACCATTCCACCAAGTGAATTCAGCCCCTGATGAGGGAAATTCGCACATCCCCAAGGCCTGGACCACCAACTGAAACCTAGTGGAGGAGCTGTCGACCACCTCATTATGTCTATCACTCCCCACTAAAGTACAATTAAAGTCACCTCCAACAAGCCAAGCCCCCCCACCTACAAAGTCTGCAGCCAGATTCCAGTCCTCCCACAGTTCCTGCCTCCTGTTAGGATCGTTTGGCCCATACACACATGCCACATAGAAGACACTGTCCCCCTGGCCTCTTGTGAAACTACAGGTCAAAAGATTCTTAGCCACAGACACCTCCTGCAAGCATAGCATCTGCTTCTTCCAGCAAATGGCAATTCCCCCCGTCTACCATTGGAATTGACCACCACAAGATCATTTGCAGATCCTGTCCTCATCTCTTCCCATGCCCTATCAGACTCACAATCAATGTGTGTCTCCTGAAGGATGGCATAGTCGATTTCCCATTCATGCTGATATCTAAGTAGAGACCCCCTCCTGCTTCTCTTGTGCAACCCACGCACATTCCAGCTCATGACCTTCATTTGGGAATCAGGTCTGTCCCCTTCTCAGCTGCAGAAGTCCTATTAACCTTCATCACAGCTGCAACGACTGATTCATCAACCTTTTGTGTGGGAGTGTGCCTTCTTAGCCTCAGCTTATGGGGAGGTTTCCCACTCCTAGCAGTAGGAGTCTTTGACGTCGAGTGCATGACTTCATCAACAAGAGAACAAGTCTGCAAGTTCAAGGAACTCACAGAGGGGTCCACCATAGCAGAATCAGCAGGCTCATTAATCACATTCATAGTAAACCCTTCATCAGGCTCACCAAGGTGGGTTTTCAAATCCTCAACCAAAACTTCATTAGTCATAATCATTTCCTTCCCATTAGCATCCACCATTGTAGCTACCTCTTAGATCAGGGGTACATCGGCTACATCATCTAGGCTTTAGACCTCATCTCCATAATTCCCAGGCTCCCCACCTCATCTACCAATTCCCTCTCTTTCGAGCATTCTGCCACCACCTCCTGACAGTCACCGTGTGGTTGCAAGGAAGGGGCTTTGGTCTTCAACACCACAACACAGGAGGGGAGGTCTTGGATCAGAGGTACTTTAGCCACACCTACCAGAGCTTCAATGCAGGTGATCAATGCAATGCAGAATGCTTTAACTAAATGCATATATGCATTATGTATAAATGCTATGTATATCCCCAAGTACACCCCCCCATGCCTAAAATCTGCAATGTCCTCATTGCATAGAAGGATATTATTTTGGTCAGAGATGGGCTGCTCTTCTTTTGTTAGCAGCTGAGTAGCCAAAAAACCTGTAAATCAGGTTCAACGATCATAGAAATAGGCCCTAAAAATGAGAAAAGTAATGCTATCCTAGAAAATAGGTAACCTAGGATGTTGGCGAGCTGATGATGAATCCCAATAGCAAACGCTCACCCAACCAAGATGGGAATGAAATCTTCCCAGGTCACCAGAGGAGGTTCTAAAGGATAAACTGGAATAACAACCTCTAAAGGGGTAGTGGGAGGATGACAAGGATCCTCCCAAAGAAATGGAGAAGGAAAAGTGTAAAGATATACCCCAAGGGTAATGGACTGACCATAGAAATCATCAATCCATACCTGATATCCCATTACAAGAGATATTGGTCTGTTAAGCCCCCTAGTCAAAATAGTAGTGAGCATATCTTTAAACCATGGATTGTCTAGGGTGTCTAAGTTTCATGGTTGCGGGATGGCCATAAGATCTGAGGTGGGTCCAGTTGGCTCAGTGTCCATGCCTAACAACCTTTCCAATTCTTTAATCGCATCCCTAGCATCTCTAGTAATATCATAAGCATCTACCTGCTCTTCATTAGTGATCATTTTTGCACATGGAGTAAAATTTTCATCTTCAGACATAGGTGAATCAGAGGATGACTCCGAATCAAATGAAGGCAGGTTGGAAGCAACAGACTTAGGGATTATCCTATCAATGTCATCCCTAGGTTATTGTTCTTTACTCAAATCCTCCCTGGAGTCTATATGTGAATCCACATAAATCTCAGAAGTTGCTTCCAAATTTTCCATTACTTCATCATGAGGAGAAATATCATCAATGGTTGTACTAAGGAAACCTAATTTGGTCAAATTTGTGACATCTTCAGAATATAACTCTTCAAATAAGACATAATCACCCTTAGTGGCACTCTAAATCTTGAATGTAGGTTCCTCATATAATTTATCCTTCTCCTCATCATACAATTCATCATATACCCAATGTCTAGATCCATCTAAAATCTCAGCAGATCCCTTAGGGCACTCTATCTGGGGTAAATGGTTTACACTGGTAACATCAGACTCCTCAGATCGGTAAATTTCTTCAGGGTTAAGTTCCCTAAGGGTGGGCTTGAGTTCCATTTCGTGATCAGAAGGGAGGGTAGGATTAACAACTTGACTTCGACCTACTTCATCAAATGTGATGAAAATACTATCATCTGGGTCGAGTGATGAGAGACTCATCATGATCTCTAATTACCCCTAATTAACTAGTCTTCCTAGTTAATTAGCTAAGGATATGAATATATAAGGGTTAATTATAAAATAAGGGATATTTAGTAAAGGAGCTTAAAATAAGTTTAAAATGATATTTTATCATTCAATCAATATTATTAATAGTCTAATTAATAATTGGACTCGAAATCTTATTAATCATTTCCCTAATTAATAAGTTAAGTAACTTAGACATAATGTATACATAAGTATATAATAACTTAAGTAATTTTACTTAATCTAATAAATTAACTTAAAAAGGTCAAAAATGTAAATTCAAGGTCTAAACATAATAGTTACCTTATTTAATAACATATATAAAAAGTTGAAAAGAATCTAAGTTAAAATAAAACTTTAAAACCTGAGTTTACATTTAGGTCCTTACTAATCATTACGATCGAGTCCTTAATTTTCATATAGGTCCTTAATTTTCACTGCACATTGGTCCTTGTCCCTTTCTTCTTCTTCTTCAGCTGATTGGACAGCTGACGAGGGAGAGTGACTCCACCACGCGATCACCACCCTACCGACATCATTCTTCCTTCTCTAAGCTCTTGGAGCTTGAGCTCACCGCTCCATCTTCATCCATCCATCTAGATTACTCTGAAATCCTAATTTCTGGTGGGAGTTAACCACACCGTCATCGGAGATGATGCTGGAGGTTAAGCTCCCCAAGCTTCTTCTTCGTCCAGACTACACCGTCCACTTCGTCGCCATCCACTATAAATACCCCCTCACTCCTTCGATTTATCTCAAGTTGGCTCCCTTCCCTCTTCATTGCAGCCGACTTCGATAGGCTATTCTCTCTGCAACTTCGGCAACTCCCCATTTCATCTTCCGACTTCCTCCATCCATCCTGATCAGTTGAGGAGCTTCGTCGAGGTTAGCCGCGTCTCTAGACAAAGGCAACGACCGAGGAAATCCTCTACTTCACTCACATCTACCGTCGGAGATTTTCTTAAACCCTCTGATTTCGTTGTCCGCCATGAGCCTTCAGCGGGATCTTGTTGACCACTTCATCCAGGTAATAGTAGATTAGGAGTAGGAGTAGGAGTAGGGTAGTTTAGGTAGGTAGTTAGTTAGGTAGTTTAGTCATAATTTCATAATTTAATGATCATCTTCTTCGACTCTGGCGAGCTCCTTGATCTCGCCAGAGTCCTTGTTTTGTCTTTTAAAGCCGTTGTCCACCTTCCGTTAACCTTCACGACCATTTCTAATCCATTAAAACACTAAATTGATCACTGTTTCACCTAATTCATCTTCACCTTCTCAGCTATTGTCGTTGTCCATGGCGACAGTAACTAACCTTAGATCCACCTTCATAGGGTCCTCCAATACCTATTCACAATCTAAGGACCCTATTTTACACTTAAATTTGAATAATTACCACCTATAACCTAAATGCCCAATTTTAAATAAGCTCCTCAGCTCGCTGTCAATGGTGGCTCAGGAGTAGTTGAATCTCTTAATTAATTATATAATTATGATCGCAATTACTTTTTGACTTGTCTCAACCATTCAATTAAGTAGGAAATCAAGTCCTGTGCTTCAATCCACTTAAAATTCATTCAAATTGAATTTACTATTTAATCATTCATGTAATGGATTAAAGAAGAATTTAATGAGTTCCTAAGATTCCTTAAAACTTCAGGAACCTTTTCAAATCAAAAATGGCACAGATTCATCCTTTCTACACACAATTTATGTTTTTTTGGACTCACTGGAGCTCCGGCGAGCTCCAGCGAATCAAAAATATTCTTCATCCAATAGAATTTGATGAGAAACTCTAGATCGATGAGATATGGATTACTGATTATTTTGAGGTCATTTAATTGAATTTTTGATGACTGGAGTTCTAGTTAGGGATTCAACTTCTCCAACTCCAACAGAATTGGAGAAGTCTGACAGGAAACTTTAGGTTGTATTTAAAGGATCTAGAAGCTTCAGTGCAATGCACTGAAGTTATTTTTACCCTCAAATCTCTGTAACAACCTTTAATTCACTCTAATGAACAAACCACTTTTGAAGTCTAGGCGATGAGCCTGAAACCCTAAAATCCCAAGTTCATACATCTATTGAAGGATCTGAGCATGTTCCTGGGATTGAGAAGACATTTGAGGCTTTAATTTCTTGAGAAAAGATTCAAAGCAAAAAGTCCAATCTCGAGGCTTAACAGTCAAACCTGAGTTTGATACTTTGATTCTGAGCTCAATCTGTTGAATTGAGGAGCTTGAACTAATTCTGAGATTTGCATGAATGATTTTAGAGTGAATTAGATGAGATCTGTGGATTAATTTGGTTGAAATTCAAATCTGCCAATTTGGGTTGTTTTCGAACCCAAAAAATTGGCAGTGATTTTTAGAAGTTTGAATGCGATTCCTGCCCAGACAAGCTTGTAACAACCCTTAGAAGCTATTCCAATCGATTAAGAATGATCCTTAGTGTCTGTTGCATCCTTTCTTCATCTGAATTCCTTTCTCTGAAGCTTTCAGTGAAGCTTTTAGCTTCTGTGCCTCACCTAAAGCTTTTGAGAGCTTGAAACCCACATAAACAGCTGCAGAATCATCTGTATAACCTATTTAGACCTTTAGATAAGCTAAAATACCTATCCTATAGACTCAGTAGATTTATTTCATTTCCAGGCATGTTTAACCTGTAGAAACCCCCTAATTTCACCTATCAAATTGAAGAGGAAATCATCCTCTAAACTTCAAATTGACTCAAGAATCTTGTAGAGCCACGTTAGAGCTCCCCATCATGCTTTATTTCGCTTGATTTGGAGCTCTGAGTAGGGAGTAATCTTCGATTGAAGTCAGCACTGAAGGGGGGAACATTAGTCCCATACTGGAAGTTTTCGAGCATCCACCTTAGTACGAAAGGAATTTGTGCAGGGGGCTTCTCAGCCATCAGCACTCGATGCACGGTTATCGAATGAACTTGAGCATGCGTGTGTGTGTGTGTGGGTGTGTATTTGCCTGTGAGTGTGCACCTGTGTGGCGTGCGGATGTGTAGCCTTGGGAGGGTGAGGCCTGGGAGGCGTTGAGCCGGTTGGCTCGAAACTCTGAACCGAAAATAAACCAATCCATAATTGAACCAGGCAAGGACTTAGTAGGGTCTGGTCCCACCCTGCAAAGGGTGCTGTGTATCCCCGAAAAGTCTAAGCCACAAATAAAAAGATTAATTTTTAGTTGAAGATAAAAAAAACCCAGTTTGGCTCAGTAAGAAGTGCTAAAGGAAGAAAGGTTCAGAAGCTTATGGCTAAGTGTTGAAGTCCAAGACTCAAAAGGTTAAAAGAAAGAGAATGAAAGGGTAAGGAAAGAAGGCTAAGGAAAATGAAGAAGGGCAGGAGTAGAAGAGAAGGGTAGGAATAAAAGCATAATAAGAGGAGAATAGAAAGAGAAAGAAAGAAAGAACAAAGGATTAAGAAATTAAAGAAAAGAAGATAAAGAGAAGAAGAGAGGCTGAAGAATAAGCAAAAGAAGTTAATTTTTCTTGTTAGATTTTAATTTCTTTTTGCTCTTAATTGTTATATTAAGGCATATATTGATTAAATAAACTCTTCTTTGCCTTAAATCATTTGAAATAGAGAATTTACATGCTTTTAAATATTGAAAATGAGAATTCATATGGGATTTGCATGTATAAGGCATATGTTTTGAATGTATAAATCTAATTTGCCTTTAATCATTTGAAATAAATGTTGAGAATAAAAGTTCATATGGGATTTTGCATGTTATTTCATTTTAATCAAATTTTTGGCAAAATTCACGCTTTTATAGATAACTTAAATATACCTCCTATACTTATAAAGAAAAATAAAGATAACTAGTGAATTTAGAATGAATTATACCTCCCAGCGAATGACCTGGACTCAACCAGTAAAAATTTTCTAAAATGTTAGGTTAATTCAACCCTATACTACTAATCGACAGAACTTTGAGTTAACCTAAGTGACTTTTCTCTACTCTTAATTAAGTAAAATTAACTTAATTAACTGAGTTGAGGTAAGAAATGACCATCGAGGTCTTCCAATGGCACCCTTATTCCCTTCTTTTGACTCCTATATAATTTAGGTGGATACTCAACCTTATCATCATCTTCCTCGGGTTGCCACCTTTCTTCATCCAATGCATAGCTACTTTCATATGTATCTTCCTCCCACTTAAGGCGTGGACCTCTCAAGGAAGTGTCATCTAGTGGGGAGGTTTCAAAATCAATCCTTGAAAAGTAGCTATTCTTCCTTACATAATCCCCAAAATTTCCCTCCAACTTAGAGTGTGGCTCTCCCACGGGAGATGCAACTAGCGTAGAGGAGTGCCCTTTCATCATTAATGGGGTAGATTGGGTGGCTAATGGCTTATTTTTCTTGTTGGCCTACTCTCAAAGATTCTCCTAATAATTCAATCGTTTCGTCTTGCATTTTCTATATTTCCATCTTCAAGGATGAGAGGTCATCATTTCTATCAGGAGAGAAGTCAGGCTCAAGCTTATAGTACCTAGGAGTGTCTGTCCAACCATTATAATCAATCAGGGAGGGTGGGTTGGGTGTTCCTATGGTGTGTGGAATATTAGGCAAGGCAAATCCTGCTCCTAGGCTCTGCTCACTGATTTGGGGCTTAACCAGGCCAATACTCCTATAATAGGAGTGAAACGGATCCCAATGATTGTCATTATGTCCATCAAAGGATGGACCATCTCGGCATATGGGATCGAAGAATGCAGAGTGGGGGTAAGGGTATGGGCAAGATGTGAAAGGATGAAAGTTAACGTGGTCCATTCTAACTCACACCACAATCAAATTCCCCAAGCAAACATAAATCAAAGGACTTTTTAGGTCTTTAATTAGTTAAGCTTTAGAGACTTGTAGGTGACAAATCAACTTATTTAAATAGTTACGCGCCTACTTGTCGACCTACAATGCACTTAAGAAGACCTAACTAGGACTTAGGTGATCCTCCCTAAAGCCTAAAATGTTTAGTTACCACCAAACATGGCAAAGAGGGATGCAAGTAGGGTCAACCCCTTCCTTTGAAGCGTTGCTTTTGTGGTGCTTCTTAATTACCCTCAATTCGCAAGGTTTGGAGGCAACTTCACCTCTGAACTAAAGTTCAGGTCAATTTAGACCCTAGTAATAGGAGGCTCTACTCCTATCGGTTCCAAACCTACGGAGTGTCAAAAAGCATGCCGTGACGCAAGAGATATAAGTGTGCATACACCGCAAAAGATTTTGAATTTTGAATCACACGCCAAGTTTGAAAATCAAGTCCTTGGTTTTTAGTGCTCCTCAACTTAAAGTCCTTTTTCAAGAAAATATGTGACCACTTGTTAGATCTTTTCAATTCAATTAGGTGGTCTTGCAATTAAATCCAAATGCACATGCGTGGACAATATAGAATGCAAAGAAAGAAAACGTACCTTTCCTCCCGCCATCAGTAATGCAAGATGCACGCAAATGAAAATAAAATAAATCTAGAGGCTGCTCATTCACACCTAAATGGTCGTGCTACGGTAGGCAGCTTCTAGCAGGTAGCTCGTTTCTTTTTTTTTTTGTTTAGCTACTTATCCACAAGCAAAGAAAATGATAAACAACCACCAAATAAAATAAAATAAAAACCTAGATCTAAAGAAAAGAGAACAGACTCCCGAAAATTACCCATGCAAGTGCCTAAAACAATCACGTGGAACAAACCCCTAAAAATGTACCCCAGATCAAGGGTATCAAACCAAATGTGCAATGAAAATTAAGCTCTAAAACCTAAAAGCTATCTACTAAAAAAAAAATCAACTGAGATGAAAATGATCACTCCAGATGTCCTCCTTCAGTGGTGGAGACAAGGCCCACCACAGTGCGTCGAGCTCCTACCTTCAGAAATGGAGTTCCTAGTGTCCTCTAAGAAGTGGAGACAAGGTCCACTACGATGTAGCTGAGGCTGGTGCAACAACTTGTCAAGTAGATATGAGTACCTCGCACCAAAAAGATCGAAGTTAAATATGCCTCAAAAAAAATGTGTGAACCAATAAATAAATAAATGCAAGTTTAACAAGCTCGTTGCTTCTCCAGCAATAGTGCCATTTGACAAGTTGATTTTTGCTTTCAAAAATGATGATTAAGAAGATTTATCATTCTATTTCTAAGTAGTGGAAAATTGGCTAATCAAAATAATTAGAATTAAAATTAAACCACACACAGAAGAGCAGGTTGTGTCCACAGGGACGGAATGGCCTATTTTAACATGCTACAATTGAAATCAGATGTTCACTATTTGCTTCTCCCAAAAATCCAACTAAAATTCCCTTTAGATTAAGAAATGAATGTGAGATAAAATTGGAATCATATTTATGAGAAAGATGACGGATATGATCATAAAATTTAACATAATACGATATTCATAAAACAAAAATCCCCTCTTGCAAATCTATCACTGCCAAACTTTTGCTCACTAATATGGTATAACATTTAACTTAGGTGAGGGTAATAAGATGGAAGAAGAGATATAAAAAGAATGCAGGAGAAATAGAGAAGAGTAGAGGGGCAGGCCAGCAAATGCCACAATATATCTTCCAGTATTTAACTAAAAAGGTGAAGTTCTCAAGGGCATGGAAATGTAATGACTAATTGAGTGTTTCCTATAGCAAAATAGGGGAGAACCTTTCCCTTAGGCATGCGCACGGAGCAAGGGATGGCTGGAGCGGAGGAACTCGTAGGAGGTAAAGTTGAGTGAGAGCTTCACAACGGTAGTGGCGGTGAGTCACGAGGTGGCTAAAGGTGGGCACTCTCAGGCACGGAAGCCAATGATCGTGCGTCGGCCTACTGCTTCTGTGCGCGGCGTGGAGCTGTTGAATGCGCATGTGTGGGATGGATGCTACGCACAGCGCGAGAAGCCACTGGAGGTGCTATGCACGGTGGAGAGGGGCTTGCGGTGCTGCGCGCTGGTGCGTGCTGCAAGAGGTGTGGCGTGTGGTTGGGCGACGTTGCAGCTAGCCGCTGCACACAAGTGGGGGCCGCACGTTGGCTGGAAGCAAAGGTGACGCTGCTGGTGCATGTGCATGTAGATGGCCACTCATGGTGCACGTGGAGCAGCAGCCTGGATAGTCGTGCACAGTATGGAGTTGGAGGTGGCTACTGCTGCGCATGGGGATGGCGTGGCATTGAGTTTGTTTTTGGGTTCTTTTTGGTGGAGTGGAAGAAAAGCAGAGGATGGGGAAGAAGATGAATAGTGGTGGATTTTGTTGAGGTGGAAGAGAAACAGAAGAAGAATGAAGAAGATGGAGGTGGTGCTGTAGGGGTTTCAGACGTCTGGGAACATTCTTAGACGTCTTAACGGACGGGGGAGATGAAAATGTACGACGCAAAGTTGCGGTAGCTGCGATGGTAGATGCTAGTGATGGCAGTGAAGATGGTAGCATGCACATCTGTGTGTGCTTATGGTGGAGCAGTGTGCATTCATGGTGATGCGAGCAAGCTCCGAATGGTAGTGTGGCCTGTCACACCACACACCCATGGTGGTGGAGGTTTGCCGCCATAGTTGAGGCCGGTGGTGGTGGAGAGGATGAGAGTGGTGCACTCTCTACATAGTGATGAATCAGGGTGGAGGCCTCCTCTGAACGGCAACCATTCCTCCTCCTTTGTAGGCCACCGTCGAGTGAATGTGCAGGAGGAGGAGGCGGAGACAGAGCAGTTACTTGCAAAAAGGAGAAGAAGAATAATAATAAAATAATTAGGATTATTTATACATAACTCCTTAACTTCTATGTTAATTAAAACAATGTATGTAATGCACCTAATTAATTAACTAATCAAATGTATGTAATTCTAGGTTAATTCTAAATGCATTTAGATATGGATGCCACACATGAATTATGCACTTAAGCTAAAAATATGAATTAATTTAATTACATCCTAATGTATGCTATCTAAATATTAAAATTAACTTATTGTCGAGACATTTAAATACTCAAATAGCCCACAAATATGGGCTACTCACTAACCAATTCTGAATCTACTCTTAATGTATTCCTGAATTATTCATAATCTAGTTATAATTTACTTTTAAGCTATTCAGAAACTATTCCTAACCTAGTCCCAACCTACTCTTAAACCACCCATAATCTAGTCATAATATACTCATAATCTAGTGCTAATCTAGTCATAATCTACTCATAATGTATTCTTAAACAATTCATAATCTAGTCCTAATCTAATCCTAATGTATTCCTAAACTACTACTAATCTAGTCCTAATATACTTTAAAGCTATTCCTAGTCTACTTCTAATCTTGTCCTAAGATATTCCTAAACTACTTATAATATAATCAAAATCAACTTTTAATTTATTCTGAAACTATTCCAAATCTTGTTCTATTCTACTCCTAAACTAATGTAATATACTCTTAATCTTCTCTTAATATATTTCTAAACTACTCTCAATTGACTCCTAAACTGTTACTAAACTATTCCTAATCTATTCCTAATCTACACCTAAACTACTAATAATCTACTCCTATATACTTTTAATATATTGCTAAACTACTCATAATCTAGTCCTAATCTACTTTTAATATATTCTGAAACAACACATACTCTTGTCCCTAGTCTACTCCTAAACTACCACAAATCTACTCTAAAACTATTACTTCTAATCTAGTTATAAACAATTCTTATTCCTAATCTACTCTTAAGCTATTCCTAAACTACTCATAATCTACTCCTAAACTATTCTTAGTAAACTTTTAATCTACTCATAATATATTACGAAACTATTCCTAATCTTGTTCTAATCTACTCCTAAACTATTCTTAATCCATTCTTAATCAACTCTTAATCTATCCCTAAACTATTCTTTATCTACTCCTAAATTATTCTTAATCTATTCTTAATCTACTCCTGAACTATTCCTAGTCTACTACTGATATAGGCCTAAAGTACTCCTAGTCTACTCTTAATCTATTCCTAAACTAGTCATAATTTAGTCCTAATCTAATTTTAATCTATTATGAAACTATTCCTAATCTAGTTCTAATCAACTCGGACTCTATTCCTAAACTAGTCCTACTCTATTCCTAAACTATTCTTAGTCTACTCCTAATATAGTCTTAAGTTATTTCTAATCTACTAATATAGTCTTAAACTATTCCTACTCCAGTCTTAAATAGGTCCTAAACTATTCCTAATCTACGCATAAGCTATTCCTAAACTATTCCTAATCTACTTTTAATCTATTCCTAAACTATTGCTAATCCATTCCTACTCTAGTCCTAATCTAGTTCTTACCAATCCTAATCTAGTCCTAATTTATTCCTAAACTATTCATAATCAACTCTTAATCTACTCCTAAACTGCTACTAATATAGTCCTAATCTTCTCTTAATCTAGTCCTAAGCTATTCCTAATCTAGTCCTAATGTAATCCCAAACTACTACTAATCTTTGCCTAATCTACTCCAAAACTATTCATAATCTATTCCTAATCTATTCTCAAACTATTCCTAATCTTATCCTAATGTAGTCCTAATTTACTCCTAAACTACTAGTAATCCAGTCCTAATCAACTCTTAAACTACTACTAAACTAATCTTATTCTATCCTAAGCTATTCCTAAACTACTCATAATTTTGTCCTAAGCTAATCTTAGTCTACTCCTAATCTATTCCTAGTCTACTCTTAACCTATTCCTTAACTAATACTAATTTATTCATAATCTAGCCCTAATATACTTATAATATATTCCTAACATGTACCTAATCTTGTCCTAACCTACTCCTGAAACTATTCCTACTCAAATCCTAATATAGTTCTAAACTATTCCTAATCTACTCGTACACTATTCATAATCAACACCCAATCTATTCCTCAACTATTTCTAAACTATTACTAAACTATTAATACTCTAGTCCTAATCTACTTTAATCAATTTTGAAACTATTCCTAATCTAGTTCTAATATACTCTTAATCTACTCCTAAATTATTCCTAATCTACTCATAAACTACTGCTAATATAACCCTAATCTACTCTTAATCTACTCCTAAACTATTCCTAAACTATTCATAGTCTACTCCTAAATAATTCCTACTCTACTCATAATTTATTCCTAAGCTATTTTTAATTTATTCCTAAACTACTCCTAATCTTTTTCTAATCTACACTTAAACTATTCTGAATCTAATCCTAAGCTATTCCTAATCCACTACTAAACTATACCTATCACAGTCTTAACTTCGTCCTAATTTATTCCTAATCTAGTCATAATCTAGTTATAATATACTCCTACACTATTCCTAAACTAGTCCTAATCTATTTTTAAACTATTCCTAGTCTACTCATAATATGGTCCTAAGTTATTCCTAGTCTACTTCTAATATAGTCCTAAACTAGTCCTAATATAGTCCTAAACCATTCCTAATCCAGTCCTAATCCACTTTTAATATATTCGTAATAGTGCCTCATGAATAACATTTGAGTGTGTTGTGTTGTGTTATAGATATGCATGAAAAGAAAAGAAAGAAGAAAAGAAGAAGAAGGAAAAAAAAAGAAAAATATATATATCAAAAAAAGGAAGAAAAAGAAAGGAGAAAAAGTCTCAAAAAAAAAAATTGTTGAGTTCATAATTGTTCTTATTTCATTTTTTAGTCATTTACATTGAGGCAACAAAACCCACTACCATTGTGATCTACCAAATATGGCCCATATCTCATTTTCTGTATTTCTAACCACCTAAATACAGGTTGAGGAATTTTGGCCTAGTTCTAGAATTATCAAAATTTTAATCAAAGTGTTAATGCCATGTGAGGCTACCAAATATTGAGCACATTTACAAAATATGGTGAGATTGTGAGCTCAAAAATGAAAAATAGAAGAAAAGGGGAGAGAGTATGAAGGAACTAAAGAGAGAATAGTTTTTAGCCTCACTTTAGGTTGATTTGTATCATAGTCTGGAAATCTAGAATTTGTAGTACTAGATTATATGAAGCACCATATGAGAGTGACCCACCAAATATAAAACCATTTGATTAAGACATCTTCTACCAAAGCTAAAAGGCTAGTGAAAACTTATAGGTTATTTGTTACATATCCCTGAGAGGAGTTTACCTATCCTGATAGAATTTTTACTAAGGGTCAAGTATGAACTTTAAGTGTGAATTGGCTTTTCACTTGGGTCCATTACTTAAGCTACCATCACTACATTTTTACAATTGTCTGGATTTCTAGTTTTCTGAATGAAACGAAGGGAGAAAAATCTTTAGTCAAGAACTTTGATAGAAAGAATAAGTCCTTTAGGGACCAAACTTGTAAATAACTTAGTCTTGCATTTCCTAGGGACTAGCAAAGTTTAGGCATGGGGACATGATTGCGCGGCAATTATAGGTCCTAATCAACCTAATTAATGTTAGAACCTAGCTTAATTTGTAAATATGACACTTATATCATGCATATCATGCATTCCATCATTTTATATAGAATAAGATGAGATATTTTGCTATTTAATGTTTTTATTGTTATTTGCAGGAACTAAAGTGATCTAGGATATGAGATAGAGTTGAAAAGGATAATAAAGAGATAAGAAGACTGATCCAAACAAGAGGAGTGGGGAGGATAGCCTTACCCCTACCCTTAGAAACCCTAGGACAGCCTTCCCAGACTCAAAACCACTTCCATTAGGACATCTTAGCCTTAGAACCTAAAACATGGATAGAGCTATCCATGTTCTTATCCACCTTATCCCTCTTCTAAACACTTAGGAACCAAAACCTACCTTAGAAAACCCAAAACCCACTCTCCAACACCTTCCTGGACGTCAAGATATTAGGCTGGACGTCTAATTTCTGCAGAAACTCAATCCATGAAGCCATAACTCACACTGACAGAGAATTAGACATCCAACCTAACCTCCAGACATCCAATTTTGGAGTATAAGACTTCTGATCACTTGTCTAGATGTCTGGAGGTCTTCTCTGGTTCCTGTTTTTGGTGTTAGAAGCTTGAGCTTGCCTCTTTTGACCTAAAAATCCCACCAAACACCTTAGGAAACCTAATTAGAGATCTCTTAAGCCTATCCCACTATCCATACCATTAGTTATCCTATCTCTTACGTAATTGAACTAGCACATACCTAGTTGGTGCATCCATAGTTGATTGGGTGCACCTGAACCCAATTAGATCTACACAGGATGTAATTGACTCATACCTATTAGGATTACCTTAGCTTAAACACAGACACAGATGCTATTAGACTCGCCTAAGCCTAATTAGGTCCACACCCACTTAATCTTGGTTGACCCAGCCTAGATTTACTAGAAACCAACAACATAGCTCTACGAATTTTAAACTACACACACACACAACTTCCTATTCTATGCTTACCAAAAACAAACCCTACAACCTATGCGTCAAACCTAGATCCTAAATAGGTGGTGACCACCTATTTTTGGAAGCCACTTCCCTTTTAAGGAAGAGGAAGAGGTGTTGCACATCACTCCATTCCCTTCCACCTCAACTTGCAATCCCTCTTCCTCCCCCAAAAAACCCAAGGCCGTCCTCTTCCTCCACCTCTCTAAGACGACCTCCATGGATGTCTAAAGAAGGTCCCCCAAGGTGCTCCTCCATGGATGACTAGGTGAAGCTCCAAGGTGCTCTCCTCCAAGCTTCAAGGATGGCTAGAGGAGAAAGGGTCCACCACGCTCTTCTCCTTTTCTTCTTCATGGGAGTGCCCTGATTTAGACACAATTATTGAGGGTAAAATGTCTATTCATGCATGTTCCTAGGGTTAGATTTGCATTTCATGCAATAAATATTGCATAGCATGCATCATTCTGCATTTAGAGTAATATATAATTTAGATTAATTACGTACTTTTTGTGCTCAGGAGAGAAGGATTTTTATTTCGGAGCCTCAGATTGATGATCCAACCGTACGAATCTGATCAAGACGACGATCTGAGTCCAACGCCTCCGAAATCACCTCGATCGAAGTCCCGTAGCACCCAAGGAAGATCAACGGCTAAGGGACTAGGTGTCATAATTCAGAGCTTCAAATGACAAATCTGACTGCATAGATGCATTCGAGTTGACGATCGTAGCCTAACGGCATGAAAATCGACTCATTCCAACCTCTGTAGCAGCCCCTACAATAAAGAAAAGATGGACGGCCCAAATTGTGCCACGTGGCGTAGCCTAGGCCGCCCATGCGCACGCATGCCCCACTGCACGCGCACAGTAGTGTGGGTGCGCGTGCGGATGCAGAGGCAAGCATGCACACAGTGTAGTGCCAGCACGTGAGCGTGCACGCACGCGGCAAAGAGTACGCACAGCGCAGCACTAATAGAGCTTGGGGAGGGTGCGTGATCGATTGGCACCAACCTACAGTGACGCCTGAGCTTGACCTGCAATGATGCTTACAGCCATCGCTAATTATTCACACGCCAGCAAAGCTAGTTGCATGCGCTAGCGGGCATGAGCTACCTACAGCGACACTTCCAGCAACGGCCTAGAGGTCACTAATGGTCCCATACCTATTTTTACCTCTTCTCCTACACTATAAAAGGACCTACAACCCCTCCCTTCCAAGCCATCTCTACCTACTCTACCCCCACCTACTACTAAGCTCTAGCAAGTCTGCTAATGCTCCATTAAAGCTTACTCTCAAGCTTCGAAGGCTCCTATTAGTGTAGTGAACCTCTACCTCACCAAATATTCCTCCATCTTCCCATCCCCATTCATAAGTTGCCTTGGAGCTATCCTCCCACCTCCATTCTGGTAGCAGATCATCTTCGCCTTCTCACCTCCATTCCGGAGCCACGCCGAAGCTTTCCTCTACCCAACGTCCTCCTACATCTCACCTCCGTCGTCCCGCTCCTTGATGAGCCCATATTTTTGGGCTAATTAGTTACTTAAGCCTAGGCATTAGATTAATATTAGCATATACATGGCATGCATTAAGATATAAATAATTTAGTTTATATATATTTGCTTGTATGCATTCCATATTTAAATTATTTATCATGCATTAGACTAACTTGCATTAGTCTTTAGGTTACAATATATGCATATATTAGAACAAACATTTTATTAAGGGTTTATACATAAATAAACCAATATTTTTACTATTGATTTTTATTCTCTTCTTCTTCTCTGTACCAACGGCCTCCGAACAATGAAGGAGCACCTTAATGGCCGAAGAAAGTGGATCTTGCATGCCGTCGTCGCTCCATCTTCTCCAGGTTCCTGCAAACATAAAAGAAGGGCTCCTGCATCCTTAGCATAGCAGGCCATCACCCTCAATCCACTACTGCGTAGAGATTAAATTCTCCTTCATTCCAACACCGCTGGCCTCCTATTGTGTGTGCAACTCCACACCACCGTAGGCAAGCAGGGTGATAGACTACTGCATTACCATTGGACTGTCTAGATTACTGTGAGCAGCTTAGCGTGCGTTGCCACTGTCACCAACATCAACAACTAATACAACTCCACTCCCTACACCTTCATCTCCCCCACCAATTAAGATGTCCGAGAAGTTTCTCAGACATCTGAAGCCCCCTCGCTGCACCTCCACACAGCACCTCCGCAGACTTCGCCCACAGTGCACGTCCATCTCCTCCATGCTCTAGCTACACTAAATGCTACACCTCCAGCAGCTTCCACCGTGCCTTACCACGCGCACAGGAGGTGCCCAACCACTATCCTCGTGCGCCTTTCAGCCAGATCTCACGCGCCTCTCAGTTCAAGCGACCAACGCACGCCACCCCTTCCACGCACGCACAGCAGCAGCGTGCATGCCTCACCGCTCGCCTCCACATCCTGCAAGCTCACAGCTGCCGCACGCACAACCAACAGCAGCTCCACTCGCATGCTATAGAGCGTTGTGCCTCTGCCTGCACCTCCCATGCTGTGCGTAGTAGAGCCATCCCACGCGCACACGCACACGGCCTACGCAACCCCCTAGCTGTGCCTCCGCCCCGCCCGGAGCAGTAGCACCGGTCACGCTCCACCAACAGCTTCTTCTTCTTCTTCTTCTTCATCTCCACGCCTCTTCCCTGCCACGAACAAAAGAACCAAAGGCAGTAGCCACCAATCTGCGTTGCTACCCATCTCCGGCTACCCAATCTCTCAGCCAACACCACCGGGGATCTACATGCAACTCGCCGACCTCTTCTTCGCCAACTGCCACCACGCACGCATCTGGCACCAACAACGACTTCCTCCTCGCCAACGACAACTCCAACCACTGCTGGGCACCATTCGCCACACCGCAACCATCATCGAGAAGCCCTTGACCAACTTATGCCCCACCGTGAACCTCGCAGCTAATGAGGCTTCCTTGGGTAAGCACAAGCCTCTCCACCAAATCCCTTGTTTTACTTCATATTAAAATTTATATTGCTTGCCATTGCAAGAGAGGGATTTTTTATTAAACAATATTATATGTGGTTGATTTTGTGAAAACTCCCTCCTCTTTTAGGTAAATGCCATTTCAACATTATCACTCATTGCTTTCTTAATATAAAAGGCAGATTTGGCTTAAGTTTTTGGGAAATCAAAAGTTAACATTTGTTTTTAGCCCATGCGAGTTTTAATAGGCCACTGCCTCCTTGTGGATACGACATGCTCTCCTATGAGTGGTTAATTTCAATTCAATACCTTGATTAGTCAATTTTTCCACCACTTAGAAATTCGACAAATCATTTTAATCATTTTTGAAAGCAAAAATCAACACGTCAAATGGCACCGTTACCGAGGAGGCAACAGGCTTAATTAACTTGTAATTATTCATTTGTTCATGTTGATTTGAATTGATGCATATTTAACTTGTTTTATCTGATTTGGTGCGAGGTACGTATATTACATACAAGTAGTTGCATCGGCCTCAGTAACATCGTGGTGGACCTTATTTCCATCACTTGGAGGAGGGATTGAGCTTCGCATCTTGGTGGACCTTGCAGCCACCTCTAAGATAATCACAAGATCTTGTGGGCCTTGACCCCACATGCATAAAGTCGCACGGAGGACCATCTAGGAGGAGTCTTCCTCCTAGAATTTTCATTTTGCATTTTAGAATAGACTCTTTAGGTTTAGTTTAGTTGTTTATTTTCTCACCCTTATACTCTGGGGCCATTTTTAGGGGTTTGTTCCCTGATTTTTTTTTAGGCCCATGTTGGGTAATTTTTGGGCGTCTGTTCCCTCTTTCTATAGATTTAGGTTTTCACTTTCTTTTGTGGATTAATTGTATTTTTTCTTGACTGTCCATAATTAGGTAAAAAAAAAAACAAAAAAACAAAAACACGAGGTGCCTGCTAGAAGTTGCCTACCCTTAGGACGAACCATTCAAGTCTGTATGAGCAGCCTCCAGATTTATTTCTCTGCATTGCCTGCATTTTTGCATCATTGATTCCTGGAAGCAAGGTACGCATTGTTGAACGCTCGAATTGCTATGCTAACATGTTAGGTTTTGGAAAACCTATCATTGTAGCTTGAAAGCGAAGAATTCGTGTTCAACAAATAAAATTTATACCGAAATTTGAATTCCAGGTCGAACACAGGGGGGCTACGTTGATCTATATTCACAATTATATTTTAGAATTTTTGAAAAGTGAGGCAATATAATTACAATGAAGCTATCAGACTAAAAGAAAGAGAGAGAGAGAGAAAGAGAGAACAAGCATTTAATCTTTCCAAAATGTTTATACAATCGAACCAAATAAAAGTTATACTAGAAAATGGGAAATTAGCTACACTAGAAAGCAGGAAAATTCTACACTAGAAAAGCTGTAAAGAAGAATGGGAGAGAGAAGTTATCCTCCTCGACGATTGCTTGGAGGACGAGCCAGACGGGACAATGCCTGGACGAAGGAGGACGGAGCAGGACGAAGGAGGATGAAGCAGAAGAATGGGAATGAAGTAGCACACCGTCATCGTCACAAGATCCACTTCCGAAGGGGGACGAAAATTTGGACTTTATCTCACGAGGAGCATCCCGGGTGTGGGACAAGCTTCTCTTGAGCTTTGGAGAGGTAGAGAAGAGAAGGAAGGGATGAGAATTTCGCGTGGAGGGGGTCTCCTTTTATAGTAGCAAGGAGTGGGGGAAAAGTGGTCATTACATCTTTGAAACATTAAATGATGGGTCTTTAGTGATGGATAAAACCGTCGCTAAAGCCCCAATCTGGGTGTAGTGGGTGCTCCCCACGCACGCCTCCTCGGCTGCCTACACTCAACGCCTGCCGCACGTTCATCCATCCATAGCCATCCGATCGCGAGATCGGACAGCTGTGAATGAGCCTGACCTGGCTGCTGTCCGCCCGCCCAGCACGTACAATGCTGCATTCCCACCTCGCATGGGATAGCGCGTGGCCGCTATTGGAGGATCTGAGCCGCTCGATGATGATCCAATGGACGCCCGCGCTCGCTCACCTGTGCCCTTCTCCCCTTCGCTATGGCTCGAACTCGTGGCTACAGCTCGCGATAGCGCCTTCAACCGCTGCGCTACGACGTGCGGATGGTCTAGCAGACGCTTTTAGGTGCAGCTGTCCATAGCCGTTGGATTGAGATCCAACGGCGGAGAGAAAGCGGATGCGGGGACTTCAGTGATTGCATGTGGCCATTTGGGCGGCCGAGATGGCGCCACATGGCGCCATCATGGCCGTCCATCTTCAGGGTGTTGTAGATGATGCCATGGATGTCTGATTGACTCGATTTTTGCGTCGTTGGGTTGCGATGATCGGTCCGAATTCATCCGTGTGGTTGGATTTGTCATTTGAAGTGCAAATTTACACCATCTTGGCCCTTGATCTTCTATGGTTCCCTAGTCACTATCTGATGCTACGGATGCCTGATTAGGGTGATCTTGGAGTCATTGAACTCCAATTTTCGCCCTGGTGACATCCATATGGTTGGATCTTTGATCTGAGGCCCTGATAAAATGTTTGCCTTGTCCAAGAACATAAAAGGAGACAATTAACCTCCATTTTATTCGAACTACACTAAATGCAAGATGATGCATGTTATGCAATATTTATGGCATGCAATGCAATCCTATGCTAAAGAACATGCATAAATAGACATCTTACGTACTGTAAATATGTTTACATCATACCCCCATGCCTATCTTTTGCTAGTCACTAGCAAAAACTACATGCTATTTATAAAAGAATTAGGTTGCATTATTTGGGCTTAAATTATTTTCAATCATTAAGAAATTGTTTACTTAGGAACTGAACATTCAAAGACACAATAGTGCCCGAGTATCTGCCAAAATGCAGACCACCTCAAACCCTCGCCTTATTCAAAGAAAAAAAATTCCTTTTCTCTTTTTACTCTTTTCTAATTTTTTGGATTTTCAAATTTTAGGGTTTAAGAGTGGCTTTCTATGGCCATTCAACTCACCCAAGATTTGATGAAAACCCTAAGTTTTAAGCATCTTATTGTGATTGTGATAGACTCATTGACCGGCAATTAAAACGGACTTTGGATTTCTACACCTCTAGGTGACCTAAAAAGAATTCTGCCTAAAGGTGTATCTTTACAACCGGTAGCTTTCTTCCTACTTTTATTTTTTTACGCGGTCAACACAAGGGTGAATCCAGTGTATATCTCCTCAGTTTATTCTACTTCTTTGCTTCTTCCTAAGTGTTTTGGGAATTTTTTAGTGCATTTACTGAGCTGGGTTTTGGACAACCGATCGATGAGCTGTTACCACCGACAACTTGCCAGCCATACTCGTGCGGTGAAGTGTGCCTTTTTTTTTCTCCTTTTCTTTTTGATTTTTTCTTTTTAAGTAGGTGGCCTCCCTGGTCTAAGATTTACCTAAGGGCAGGAAAAAGAGAAAGGTCCATTGACTGAGCTCTGGACAACCTACCTATGGGCTGTTACCCATGATAACTTGCTAGCCATATCACCCTAGAAGGTTCATTAGCTACCCAATTTCCGTTAGAATTGTCAAACAACGAGTCAGTGCAAAGAAAGTGTGTATACGCTTAAAACTTAGAAATTCCCTCAAATCAGAGGGTGGGTTGATAAGTCGTGTACTTATCACCCAAACTTATTTATTCCAATTACGATAGAATTAAGATGGTGAGGACTCGAAATACAAATCCACATTTTAGTGAATACACGGGCTAATTAAGTCCAAAGACCTGAAGGGTAATTGTGTTCAGATCCTAATGTAAAATTTCTTAGAATTGAAAAGTCCTAATGTCCAACTAATCCTAACTAATTGTGAATTTTTTTTTTATAGATAAGAAGAGAAAAACAATTTATATGGATTTCACAAAGCTGACCAAATAAATTAAAAAATGAATCCACCCCCCTATGCCTAGCTGATGCAATGTCCTCATTGGAAAAGAGACATGAAAGAAAGGGTAAAATATGAAAAATGTCACCTGAATATGAAGCTCGTATCATCCTTGTGTCATATGTACAACTGCTGAGTTTAATGCCATCAGCTAGGCGAAGTCCAGCCAAAGAAGTCACAGAATGGCTAGAGCAATAGAGTCTGAGACGGGTTGTGGAAGAATATGGTCAACAGGCTTCAGACGTTGACTTTAAAGGTGTTACCCATCTTTGGGTCAGAAATCTGAACGGCACCATTTGGAAAAATCTGATCAATTATGAATGGGACATTCCATTTAGATCTAAGTTTTCCAGGAAAGAGATTAACTTTAGAATCAAATAGCCAGACCTTCTGTTTTGGCTCAAAGCTCTTGCGGGAAATCAATTGATCATGTAGGGCTTTGGTCCGAGCCTTGTAGATCTTGGCATTCTCATAAGCATCATTTCTAAGCTCCTCCAACTTAGGTAGTTGGAGTTTCCTGGTCTTCCCAGCTAGATTCAGATCTAAATTGCATTGTTTGATTGCCTAGAGTGCCCTGTGTTCAATCTCCACGGGTAGATGGCATGCCTTTCCATACACCAAATGGAATGGAGACATGCCGATGGACGTTTTATACACCGTACGGTAGGCCCAAAGAGCGTCCTCAAGCTTTTGAGTCCAATCCTTGCGATCAAGCCTAACCATTTTTTGCAGAATGTTCTTGATTTCTCGATTGGAGATCTCGGCTTGTCCATTCGTTTGGGGATGGTAAGGTGTGGAAATTCGGTGATTAACCCCGTATTTGGCCAATAAATTCTGGAATTGGGCATTAGTAAAATGAGTGCCACCATCACTGATGATAGCCCTCGGAATCTCGAACCTACTGAAGATATTTTTCTTGACAAAATTGATGACCACTTTGTGGTCATTGGTTTGGGTGGGAATCGCCTCAATCCATTTGGACACATAATCTACAGCAACAAGAATGTACTGATGTCCAAATGAAGGGATAAAGGGTCCCATGAAATCGATGCCCCAAACATCGAAAATTTTGATAGGAAGAATAGGGTTTAGGGGCATCATGTCTCTCTTAGTTATGCTCCTGAGTGCCTGACATCGAGAACATGACCTTGAGAAATCCTGGGCATCCTTGAATAAAGACGGCCAATAGAAGCTAGATTGCAAGAATTTTGCAGCCGTCTTTTTCCCAGAGAAATGTCCACCACACCCAGATGCATGGCAGAACTCGAGTGTACTGTTGAATTCATTCTCCGGTATGCATCGGTGAATAATCTGATCAGAGTCGATGCGATACAATTCAGGGTCCTCCCAGAAGTAGTATTTGGCCTAAAATTTGAGTCTATCCTGTTGTTGCTTGGTCCAATCCTGGGGAATTTGACCAACGGGCAAATAGTTAACAATGTCAGCAAACCATGGGGTGTGGACACCTAAAACTATAAGAATAGTCTCATCCAAAAAAGTGTCATCAATCGGAATGTCCAGACAAGAAGAATCACCTAGGAGTCTCGACAAATGATCCGCCACCACATTTTGTAGCCTGGTTTTATCCTTGATTTCAAGATCAAATTCTTGAAGAAGAAGAATCCAACGAATAAACTGGGGTTTAGCATCCTTTTTAGCCAAGAGATGTCTCAAGGTCGAGTGGTCAGTATAAACGATAACATGAGACCCTAAGAGATAAGCCCTGAATTTTTCCAAAGCAAATACTACAACTAGTAATTCCTTTTCAGAAATAGTGTAATTCCTCTGGGCTTCATCCAGAGTTTTACTAGCGTAGTAGATGACAGAGGGCTTTCGATCAATTTTCTGACCCAGGACAGCCCCGACCACGTAATCAGAAGCATCGGTCATGATCTCCAAAGGGGCTGTCCAAATTGGTGGTTGCAAAATTGGAGCACAGGTGACTGCCATTTTCAGGAAATCAAATGCCTTTCGGCATGATTTGTCAAAAACAAACGGCGTTTCTTTGGCAAGAAGATTGCTCAAAGGACGTGCAACCTTCGAGAAATCCTTGATGAATCTTCGATAAAATCCCACATGGCCAAGAAATGATCTGATTTGTTTAACAAATGTGGGAGGAGGAAGTTTAGCGATAGCATCAACCTTAGCTTTGTCCACTTCAATTCCCCGTTTAGAGATTACATGACCCAAAATGATGCCCTCTTGGGTCATGAAATGACTCTTTTCCCAGCTAAGGACAAGTCGTGTCTTGGTACATCGCTTAAGAATCATTTCCAAATTAGCCAAACAAGAGTCAAATGATTCTCCGAAAATAGAGAAATCATCCATGAAGACTTCCATAAACTCTCCCACCATGTTAGAAAATATGGCTAGCATACACCTTTGAAAAGTCGCAGGTGCATTGCATAACCCAAAAGGCATCCTACGAAAAGCAAAGGTTCCGTAGGGATAGGTGAAAGTAGTTTTTTCCTGATCCTCGGGATGGATAGGAACTTCATTGTATCCCGAGTAGCCATCAAGAAAACAGAAGTACTTCTGCCCAGCTAATTTTTCCAAGATTTGATCAATGAAGGGCAGGGGAAAATGATCCTTTTAGTGGCTGTGTTCAGTTTCCTGTAATCAATACAAACTCTCCAAGAGGAAGCTGAAAGAGTTGTGACAGATTCTCCTCTCTCATTAGTCACAACAGTAATCCCGGCTTTCTTTGGAACAATCTGAACGAGACTTACCCAAGGACTGTCAGAGATTGGATAAATAATTCTTGCATCGAGCCACTTGATGATTTCCTTTTTGACCACTTCTCGCATATTTGGATTCAATCACCTCTGCATCTGGTGAGAAGGGTGGGATCCATCTTCCAAAAATATTCTATGATTACAATAAGATGGCTCAATCCCCTTGAGGTCATGAATGGTCCAACCAATTGCCTCCTTATGTTCCTTTAGGACCTTGATCAATTTAATCTCTTCCTCCTTTGTCAATTTAGCACTGATAATCACAGGGAGCGTATTCTGAGGTCCTAAAAGTTGATATTTCAAATTCTCAGGCAATGGTTTCAATTCAAGTTGGGGTGGGTTGATGACTGATGGTAGGGTAGATGCTGAAGATTCAATAAGAGGAAGTGGTTGTGAGTGAACAAAATCAATAACCTCTTCCGAAGATGTCAGGTCAGCCATAGAGGGTTGCGAGTCAAATTTATCATCCAAAGAGGAACTTTCAAATGAAGAAACTGTCAAACAAGTTTCAATATTATCATTATCCTCATCAAGTTCCTCAATAAATCCACAATCCTCAAATTTGTTGATCGCCTTAAAAATATCCAATTTCATTCGTTGGTCCCCAAAGGCGATTTCCATGCTACTGCTTTCACAATTAATGTTGTCCTTTGCGGTAGCCAAGAACGGATGCCCAAGAATGATGGGCATGTTCCTCAGATTTTCAGGTACATCCATGTCAAGGACAAGGAAATCTACAGGAAAATAGAAATCCTTGACCTTAACTATAACATCTTCAATAACGCCTTGCGGGTTTGTGACCGAACGGTCCGCTAACTATAGCGTTACTGAAGTTGGCCGAAGTTCACCTAACCCAAACTTCTCGTAGAGAGAAGTCGGAATTAGGTTGATGGATGCACTGAGATCCAAAAGTGCTCTATCAAATGTGTAATCTCCGATAACGTAAGAAATCAATGGAGCACCAGGATCTCTCTTTTTCTGAGGGAGGTAGTGCAGGATAACAGAACTAGCCTGCTCGGAGAGTACCACCTTCATCAGAATAGATTCTCTCGACTTACACTTTTGTGTACATAATTCCTTTAAAAATCTTGCGTAAGCCGGTATGTGCTTGATAGCATCAAGGAGCGGGATATTGATCTCAACATTCTTAAATCGATTCAAAAGCTCCTCATTGCTATCAACAGACTTCTTCTTTGATTTGGTTAAGGCTTCTGAAAAAGGAACATGAGTCAGATCTTTGGAATCAGGTTCTTGAGCCTTGATTTCTCCTCTAGAATTCTCCTCTCTCTCCTCAGGTTCCTCAGGATTCAAAAGATCAGAATAGTGTGGTTGTGGATCCTGAGTCTTTTTACCACTCAAAGTGACAGAATTCGCAAATGCATAAAAATTTGGGTCTTGGGGAGGGTTAGGAAAGATTGGAGGGGCTTGATTGACGATGAATTATTGATTTTCAAAAGAAGACGAGGAACCCTGCTCAACCACATGAGCATGTGCATGCAGGTCCCTCTGATTTCCGTACCCTTGGGCTTGATTGCCCAAATTCATAATGTTTTGCAAGTTGGGTATAGGTTGGGATGGTAGAGATCCGAGTTGACGAGAGTTAGCAATGAGCCTGGATTGCAAGTTGTCCAGCGAGTTTTTCATTTATTGCATGAGCTGGAGCATAGATCCTTACATCTCTACCATTTGACAGTACAAATCAGCCTGCCCTGCGAGTTGACGGGCATTCCCAGCTGGTTGATTGACCTGATTCGGAGGCAACTGAGTATATACTTGACCCATTGGTCGTTGCGGAGCATAGTTGCCAGGTCGGAATTATGTCTATTGCCTCGGATTTTTCCAAGAGAAGTTAGGGTGGTTTCTCCAACCTGGATTTTAGGCATTCGAGTAGGGATTGGATCTAACATTGTCTTGTACAGCGCAGACATCCTCATAAGGTGAGGATGGAGAGAAAGAAAGGGAAGGATCAAAAAAACTGGGATCAAAGGCCCCAGTTGGGAACCTGTGGGGTTCCGAAAAATGCTAACTCACAGGTTGAGCCGCATCAAGTTGATTCACGAACTTCCGTCCAGAAGGAGCTCGTGAGGAATAGAATCCCAAATTTTGGGATTGAGTGGATCGAGAGTTGTTCATAGAATTGCCAGCCATCCACTCTTCCATTCTTTTAGCAGCCAAGTCCACCTTATCAAGTTTATTACAAATCAATTCCATATCAAATGAATGAGAGTCATGGACTTCATTGACATTTGATCTGGGTTGCTGGGACCATGTTAAAAGTATCCATGGAGGCAAGATTAATTGAATTCTCACTCATTTCCTCAAATAAATTATGTGCACTATCTACATCTTTATTGAGGAAATTGCCTCCGCAAGAAGCATCCACATGATTTTTGAGTTGCTCAGTCAACCCATGATAAAAGATCTGCACAAGTTGCCATTTCGGCACCTCGTGGTGTGGACACCTCCGCAATAAGTCCTGGAATCGCTCCCAGGCCACATGAAACTGCTCCCCTGGCCGCTGGGTAAAGGTAGTGATTACCCGTCTCAAAGCATTGGTACGACCAACTAGGAAGAATTTCTTCAGAAAGGCCGATTTCAAGTCATTCTAAGTTGTAATTGGACTTCCTATTGTCCTATACCAATGCGTGGCCTTATCCCTAAGAGAGTGGGGGAAGAGCCTCATGATCATTTGCTCCTCATTTACGTTTCGAGCCTTGGTGGTCTGGACCAAAGTGGTCAAGTCCTCCAAGTGCTGAAACGGATCTTCGAAGCCAAGCCCATGATAATGTTTAATCAAGCTTAACACATAGGGCTTGATTTCTACGTCACCGGCTGGAATCTGGACGCCGGGACGTTCCCCGTAATTTGAAGGATCATAAAAATCATTCAAGGGATGAGCACCCTGCATTCTCTGGAACCATTCTTGCATTCTCTGCATTTGTTCCAGCTGCCTTCGAAATTCTTCCAGTGGATTTCCAAGCAGAGGAGGCTGTTGTTCGGCCATGGGATCAAATTGACCAAAATCCAACTTGCACCTCCTAGAATGTTCTAATGGTCCTTCCAATCGGGGATTCAATGACCGTCTTCCCAGCATAAACTAGGAGGTCGGAATGATTGGGGATAGGGACCTTGCAGCACAACAAAACAAGGTTGTCCTTAAGTGGGGTAGCCTAAGGATCTATTGACTCCCAAAACCCGCCTTAAGACTATAAATGATTTACTCTACTTGTGTCTGTTTAATCCAACTAGTTAGAAGGAGGAACTGGGGAGAAGGTTCTTTCTTCGGCTTTCGCCTTCGGTTCCTAGTGTACCCCCTGTATGGTCGGACCCAAATAGGTTGTGTTGAACTTTTACGAACGCTACGCTAACATGTTCGGTTTTGGAAAACTTGTCGTTGTAGTTCGAAAGCGAAGAATTTGTGTTCAACAAATAAAATTTATACCGAAATTAAAATTCTGGGTCGAACACAGGGAGGCGGATGTTTGATTTAAAAACTACGCGTTTCTTTTTATTTGTTACAGAATAATTCAATTTAGAACTATCTAATTATTTACAATAAATAGAAGAGAGAGAGAGTAAGATAGAAAGACAATATTACACAGAGAAATCAAAATGAGATGTAGAATAAACAAAGAATTTTTGCATTGAAGAGATTGTTCATTACAACTAGAAAGCATAAAACAATTACTCTAGAAAGCCATAAATTTACTCTAGAAAGCATTAAAAGAATGGAGGGAGAAATGTCCTCCTCGATGGTCGCTTAGAGGACGAGTAGATTAATCTAGAAAGCAGTAAATCTATACTAGAAAGCGGTAAAAGAATAGGGAGAGAGAAATCCTCCTCGACAGTTGCTTGGAGGACGAGCCGGACGGGACAACGCCTGGACGAAGGAAAATGAAGCGGGACGAAGGAGGACGAAGCAGAAGAACGGGAACGAAGCAGCACGCCATCGTCGTCGCGGGATCCACTTCCGAAGGGGAATGAAAATTGGACTTTATCCCGCAGGAAGCATCCCGGGTGTGGGACAAGCTTCTTTTGAGCTTTGGAGGGGTAGAGAGCAGAAAGAAGGGATGAGAATTTCGTATGGAGGGGGTCTCCTTTTATAGTTGCAAAGAGTGGGGGCAAAATGGACATTACATCTTCAAAATAATAAATAAGGGGTCTTTGGTAATGGATAAATTCGTCACTAAAGCCCCGACGTGGTCGTCACTGCCGCACCCACGCGCGTCTCCTTGGCTGCCCGCTCCTCAAGGCCCACGCACGTCCAGCGCTTTTCAGCCGTCCGATCGTGAGATCGAACGGCTTAAGATGCGTCCGCACCCGCGCGCTGCGCGCCCCCCGCGCGTCTGATTGCGCATTCGATCACGCATCCAATCGCGCGTCGGTGCTATCGAGCGCACGCGGCCGTCCGATCTCCATTCGATGCTCCAATTGCTCGCGCCCGCCACTCCTCGCCACCGCTAGAACTCGCGCCCCGCACTTGCGATAGCGCACTCAACCGCTGCACTATGGGGTGCGGATGGTCGAGCGGGCGTTTTGAAATGCGAGCGCCCACAGCCGTTGGATTAAGATCCAACGACGGAGAGCGATTGGGCACGGGGCTTTCACAAGATGCAAGCGATCGTTTGGGCGGCTGAGATGGTGCCACGTGGCGCTAGCTTGGCCGTCCATCTTCTGGAAGTTGTAGATGGTGCCACGGATGTCGGATTGACTTGATGTTTATGTCGTTGGGCTGCGATCGTCGATCCGAATTCATCCGTGCGGCCGGATTTATCATCTAAAGTGCGAATTTACACCATCCTGGCCCTTGATCTTCTAGGGTTCCCGGGTCACTATCTGATGCTACGGATAACTGATTAGGGCGATCTTAGAGTCGTTGAACTCCAATCGTCGCCCCGATCACATCCATACAGTTGGATCTTTGATCTGAGGCTCTAATGCAATTAACCTCCATTTTATTCAAACTATTCTAAATGCAAGATGATGCATGTAATGCAATATTTATACCATGAAATGCAATCCTATGCTTAAGAACATGCATAAATAGACATCTTAAGTAGTGTAAATGTGTTTACATCAGGTTGTTAATGTGGTGATTTTATCATTGAAATGTGTATAGTGGTTAACCTAAATCGAACCTAACCATCTCTTTACAAAATTTTCTTTTTTACCTGGCCTATTTAATTTTATCTTGTCACTTTTAGGCCCAGGGTTGAACTCAGGGAAGTGGGGTACAAGTCAAGTTTTTACGCCTTTCCTACAATGAGTCTCTTCCATTCGTTTATTGTGTTTTTGGTGTTTTTCTTATTTATATTTTTTTCTAGTAATCTTTGTCCTTGAGGCACACCCTCAAAATTGGGTTCTTGGCTTTGAGCCAAAACAGAGTTACAAAATGAGTTTTGCTATTTGCAAGATGGGATACCTGCAAGTCAAAGATTATCTTTTCTCTTTTATATATATATATTTTCTATCTTTTTACTATCAGGAAAGCAAATAGAAATAAAGTAAATATAGTATATATATATGTATATATTTTATATATAAAGGGGTGGGGGTGGAGGCGGCGATGGAGTGTAGCACGGTGTCGAGTCAGTCGTCGTCTAGAGAGATGCAACCAACGGGACTAGGTGCCACGTGGAGTGTGGGATGGATGGTGGAAGATGTATGTAACCATGCTTTTTGTATGCGTGTATCGGGGAATATCAGCAACTGGTGCAGATATTCCCGCGATACAGCGTATGGTAAATAATGTGAAAATATATATATATGTATATATGTGTATATATATATATATAGTTATAAATGTATAGGTATATATATATATATATGTATATATATAAGTGTATATGTATATATATATATATGTGTGTGTGTGTGTATGTATATATATATATATAAGTATATAGTAATATATGTATATATAGATATATGTAGCTAAGTATATATATATATATATATATATATGTATGTATGTATATATATATATATGTATGTATGGATATAATACTATATAGATGTATATATATATATAATAATATATGTATATAGGTATATGTATCTAGATATGAATATATATGTATATATATATATATAAATATATATAAGTATCTAGATATATATATATATGTATATAAGTATACTAATACTACTATATATATAGATGTAAGTATATATATATATATATATATATATACCTATATATATACATACATATATATATATATATATATATATGTACGTATACTAATACATAAGTATATAGGTACTACTATATGTATAGATATAAGTATATATATATATATAAATATATATGTATGTATATATATATATGTATATAAATATATGTATATATATATCACTATATATAAGTATACGTATATATATATGTTTATAATAGAGTATAGGTGTGCGTGTGTGTGTGGAAGTGTTAGTGTAGGTGTGTGTGTGTCGGTGTAGAGAGAGTGCTGTGAGTGTTGTCAGAGAGAGAGAGAGAGAGAGTGGGAGAGGGAAGGGCGTTTTAAGTCGTCCGCACGTGAAGGCCGTCGTCTGATGGCTTCCGCGTGCGGGCACGTATTCGCGTAGAGGAGAGCGTCTGCGTTGACCAGTTGCGAGCGCGGAGATCTCACGACAGAGCGTGTAGGGCTGGAGGGCGAGGGCGCCTGCAGCTTGCACGGAAGCTTGCAGGTGCCACAGGGGGGCGAGGAGGCGCTTGTCCGGCTGCTACAGAGGCGTGCAGGGGACGGTTGCGGGCGACAGTGCGTGCGACAGAGCAGAGAAAACGAAGGCGGAGAGGGCCTGCTAGTGCGCGCAGAAGGCTGGGGCACCTGCAGGCGTGCGCAGAAGGAGTTGCTGCTGCTGCTGCTTCAAGCTTCAGACCTTGAAGCTGCTCCAATGGTGGGAAGGTGCGGGAACGTAAAAAAAATGAAAACAGACCCACCACACCCACCGGCTCTTTGAAGAGCTGGGCGGTGGTGGTCTCACTGTGGTGGTGTGCACCACAGTGAGGGCTCCTGCCCGCCGGGTATCTCCTCGGAGGAGGACCAGCGTATGGAGGGGAAAGGAGGAGGGGACGGTGGTGGTGATGGAGCTGCAAGTGGGAGTTTTTGGCTGCTGCGGCCAGGCTCGTTTTGAAGAGAAGAAGACGTGGCTTTTATAAAGGAAGAAGGCATGGCTGCATGCTGCTGCGGGGAGAGGGATGGAATGGCTTGGCAAGGAGAGGCAAGTTGCAGGGAAGGGCTGATGCAGCATGGCACGAGGAGAAGATGTAGCCGCGGGAATGATTAAAATCAAGTGGGAATAAAAATAGAGATGGTGGATTTTGCAAAGAGGCACTTGAGGAAAAAAGTAAAATGCAAGGCCACTTATTTCATTCTCCTCTCCTCTCAATTAAATGCATGCATGAATGTATTTTTACAACGCAACTATGGGGACCTAATATGCATTGGTAACGCTAGGAAATAGCACAAGAAGGCACTATTGCAGGCATATTTTTGCGATGCAATCACCCCCCAACCGCGGTCATTTGATGCTACTCCCCTAGCTAGACATCAGATTAATCAGTACAAGTAGGTTAATCAAAAACAATCTCAGACTAGGCCCTGAAGAGCGAATCAAACCTTAAGGCCAACGTCTACTCAATTTTATTAAGGCCTGGGATTGCGGTGCCTATGGAATGTGAAGGGCCCTTAAAATTGGTTGTGCCCTTAATGATTGATTGAGATTTGTGTAAGTGCGAGCACAACCAGGGTTTTCAAGTAAGATTATTATGATGCGTGAATTTTAATGTTCAAATCTTGCTTAAGTAGCTTTTAGGGTTTCAAATTAGGTAAATTGCAATCAAGTTTCTAGGCAAACCAAGTTGCAAAACATGGGTGAAAATTGTTTTCCTTTAAAATCAGAAAGAAAGTGGAGTGCCTGGAATATAACTAGATTGAAAACCCTAAGGAGGAGCTACTTGATGAGTTGGTTTTAAATAGAGTGGTGCGGCCCAAACAACTCGAACAATTGGCCACAATTTCACCACTAAGTTAGTCACTCAAAAATGGTTAACCTGGAATAATTTCTACTCTGTTATGTGTTGCTTTGTGTGTACCGGTTCCACAGATCAGAACCCGGTTGAGTAGAAACAAATCAAGTTGATTAAGTGCCTTGAATGTGGGTGTGTGTTGTGTGTTTGTTGAAAATTACCCCACAAGATTATCTTTTTATTTTTTTTATGAATGAGGGTGGAATGAATGTGAGTGGAAATCCAAACAACCAAACTATTCCTAGGATTTATGCAAACACCTAGGTTAATTGGAATTTGGATTTAATGTGGCGAATGAAATCTATGAAGGGGGAAGAATGGGGAGCACTTACAGTTGTCTTCAACTGCACTTTACTCCAGTCTACCACTTGTTGATTCCTTGATGAGCAAAACAATAGACACAAGAGAAAGCAAGTTAGAAAATAATAAAGTGCAAGAAATGCGAAGAAAAGATCGGAAATCGTTGCCTCCCCGGCAACAGTGCCAAAATGTTGAACGCTCGAATTGCTATGCTAACATGTTTGGTTTTGGAAAACCTGTCATTGTAGCTTGAAAGTGAAGAATTCATGTTCAACAAATAAACTTTATACCAAAATTTGAATTCCAGGTTGAACACAGGGAGGCTACGTTGATCTATGTTCGCAATTATATTTTTTTAGAATTTTTGAAAAGCCAGGCGATATAGTTACAATGAAGCTATCAGACTAAAAGGAAGAGAGAGAGAGAGAAAGAGAGAACATGCATTTAATCTTTCCAAAATGTTTATACAATCAAACCAAATAAAAGTTACACTAGAAAGCGGGAAATCAGCTACACTAGAAAGCAGGAAAATTCTACACTAGAAGAGCTGTAAAGAAGAATGGGAGAGAGAAGTTGTCCTCCTCGACGATTGCTTGGAGGACGAGCCAGACGGGATGATGCCTGGACGAAGGAGGACGGAGTAGGACGAAGGAGAACAGAGTAGCACGCCGTCGTCGTCGCGGGATCCACTTCCGAAGGGGGACAAAAATTTGGACGTTATCTCGCGAGGAGCATCCCTGGTGTGGGACAAGCTTCTCTTGATCTTTGGAGAGGTAGAGAAGAGAAGGAAGGGATGAGAATTTCGTGTGGAGGGGGTCTCCTTTTATAATTGCAAGGAGTGGGGGCAAATTGGTCATTACATCTTTAAAACATTAAATGAGGGTTCTTTAGTGATAGATAAAACCGTCGCTAAAGCCCCAATGTGGGTGTAGTGGGTGCTCCCCACGCACGCCTCCTCGGCTGCCTACACTCAATGCTCGCCGCATGTTCATCCATCCACAACCGTCCGATCGCGAGATCGGACGGCTGTGAATGCACCTGACCTCGCTGCTACGCGCCCGCCCAGCGCATACAATGCTGCGTTCCTGCCTCGCGTGAGATAGCGCGTGGCCACTATTGGAGGATTTGAGCTGCCCGTTGATGATCCAACACACGCTCACGCTTGCTCGTCCACGCCCTTCTCCCCTTCGCTGCGGCTCGAACCCGCGGCTGCAGCTCGCGATAGCGCCTTCGACCGCTACGCTACGAGGCGCGGATGGTCGAGCGGACACTTTTAGGCGCGGCTGTCCACAGCCGTTGGATCGAGATCCAACGGCGGAGAGAGAGCTGATGCAGGGACTTCAGTGATTGCATGCGGCCGTTTGGGCGACCGAGATGGCACCACGTGGCACCATCTTGGTCGTCCATCTTCTGGGTGTTGTAGATGGTGCCACGGATGTCGAATTGACTCGATTTTTGCGTCGTTGGGCTGCGATCGTCGATCCAAATTCATCCGTGCGGTTGGATTTTTCATTTGAAGTGTAGATTTACACCATCCTGACCCTTAATCTTCTAGGGTTCCACAGTCACTATCTGATGCTACAGATGCCTGATTAGGGCGATCTTGGAGTCATTGAACTCAAATCGTCGCCCTGATCACATCCATACGGTTGGATCTTTGATCCGAGGCCCCGATAAAATGTTTGCCCTATCCAAGTACATAATAGGAGATAATTAATCTCCATTTTATTAAAACTACTCTAAATGCAAGATGATGGATGTTATGCAATATTTATAGCATGCAATTAAATCCTATGCTTAAGAACATGCTTAAATAGACATCTTAAGTAGTGTAAATATGTTTACATGACGCATTCTCATACTTTGCATTCATATTTTAATCACGCATTTGCATTTTGACTTAATTTCAAGACCACATAAGTTGTCTTGAAACGACTTAACAAGTGGTCACATTTTCTGAAAAAGGACTAATTAAAGGAGGAACATATAAGAAACAAGGAGTCGATTTGAGACATTGTGTTGCGGTTCAAAAATTCAAACTTTTACAGTGAATGCACACGTGCATGACTGTGCACTAAAGCACGCAATTAGACACTCCTAGGTTTTGAGCTACTACGAAAGAACTCTCCTACCATTGGATACCAAAATGCTTGAAACTTAAGTTCAAAAGTTTCGTAACTCCATGGAGGGGGATACCTTGTCACGGATTTTTTAGGGTAGTTAAGAAGCACAGCTTCAAAGGAAGGCTTAGGACTACTTGCATCCCTCGATCTTCCATCCTTGGAGTACTTTACCAGATGAACTTTAGGGCTGAGCACCTAAGTTTCAATTAGGTCTTCATTAAGGCATTTCGTACGTCGACAATAGGCACGTAATTGATTGGGTAATTTGTATTCTCACCTACAACTAGACTAAAATCTCAAAGGCCTTAATTGATTAAAGACATAAAAAGTCTCTTGTAATTTTGTTCGTTTGTGCATGCTTGGTAGGTGGTCTCTGAGGAGACAACTTGTGTTTAATTCAGAACATGAAAGGATCCTTAGGAGAGCCAACCAAGAGAGAAGAGAGATGGTTGAGGAAGGTGAAAATAGAATTGTGGAGAATCAGTGATCCTTGAGAGATTATTTTATTCCTACCAACCAACCTTGCCATACACTAAGAAGACCTGGGGGGAACAATCCATATGAAATCAAGAGTAGTGCCATATCTCTATTGCCCTCATTCTATGGTAGTTCTAGGGAGGACCCCTATAGGCTTCTGGAGGAATTCACCGAGGTCTATTCCACGATGAGATTGCAGGGTGTTACTGATGATGCCCAAATGCGAACCCTCTTTCCTTTCTCCCTCAAGGATAAGGTGAAGCATTGGTATCACACTCTAGATGGTAGGGTGGATACTTGGGAAGCCTTGAAGGGAGAGTTTTTGAAAAAATACTTCCCCATGAGCAAGACTAATCACTATAGGAGGGAAATCATAAGTTTTGCTCAACAAGATGGAGAACAATTTTATGATGCATGGGAGCACTTCAAAGATTTGCTACGCTTATGTCCCCATCATCAAGTGCCAAGATGGAAACTTGTAGAAAGGTTCTACACTGGATTAAATGGCAAGCACAGCAAAACAGTGGATGGAGCCTATGCAGGAATCTTTCTTACAAAAACTAAAGACGAGGCTTGGGATCTTTTTGAAACCTTGAGTGAGAATTCTATCCACCTAAATTCTACCTATTTGGATAGGAAACCCACTCATATGCAATGAAAGATTGAGGTAAATGAGGCTAGGGATACCCAGAATTTGGCCTTCCAGATTCAATTGTTGAACCAAAACATGGAAAGGCTTACGATAAACCCTAGCCAACTCACGCCAAATGCCTCTGCTTCCCAAGCTTTTGAATGCTCCATTTGCAAAGGCAATACGCACGCTACTGTGGATTGTCATTTGGCCACCCAATTCCTTAACCTTGTGAAGCGTGCGTTTTTACCGGGTTTGAGGGTTTTGTTATAACGTTGTAGTAAAGCCGGTTATTACCAACATTTCAAATATAAATTTTTTTACTCGGAAAAATAAAAGAGTTCCCGAGGTCGAACTCAGGGAGCAAGTTGTATTCTAGAGATATACATGTTTCTTTTACAAAAAGAGAGAGGGAAAGAATTTGTTGTTTTCTCTTTGTTCTGCAGAGGGGATGCTCTTCTTTCTCTCTTTCTTTAGATCTCCTTCTCTGTTCTGCAGAGGTGATATTCTTCTTCTGCAATGGTGATGCTCTTCTTCTTCTTCCTGCTGTTCTTCCGTTGGTGATGTTCTTCTTTCTTCAGAGCTCCTTGTTCTTCTTCTTCTTTGGTTTTCTGCCTTGACCTCTCTTCTTCTTTTTCTGCTTTGGCCGTTGCTCTTCTTCTTCTTCTGCTTTGGCCGTTGCTCTTCCTTCTTCTTCAGCCTGCCTTCTTTCCTGCTCTGGCTGCTGACCTTCCGTCGTCTGCCCCGGTGCTTAGACGACTTAACGATGCCTTTGCTACAGTGCAGCTCCTTCTTCTTCAGCGGGTCTTCTTCTTCGCCTGTGCCTGCACACTTCAGGGTTTTTCGTCAAGAGGCAAAACCTACTCTACCCCCCTCCCCGCGTCTCTCTTTCTCTCTGAAACCACTCCTGGGAAAGCTCTCCCAGAGCTACCGGGTAATCGGGTTCGGGTCACGCCCGGGTCCAGGCCCACCGGCGTGCGGTGGTGGGCGAGGAGTGCAGGTCGGTTTAATCGGGTCGGGCCAGGTCCGCGGAGCGTGGTCACGGACGAGGCCGGGTCGGGTGAGAGGGACCTCACCCCGTGGTCAGGAGGCAGACAGCATAAGGCACTTTTTGCCTTTATGCGTCCGCGCGCCTCCGAGAAGTTCCGAGGTGGGACTAAATGTCCCACCCCAATTGAGCGCCCGTCGCAGAGGGAGCAGTGGGCGATTGTGGCTTCACGCGCGGCCTTCGCCCCATCTGCGAGCCTGGGACGTTTCGCTGAGACTCCCCGCGCAACCTGGGAGTCGAACCTGGGCGAAGGCGTGCCTGCACCTGCAGGTGAAGCAGCTCTCCTGCTCAGTAATGGCGACGGCGGGCGAGTCACCTGGTCACAGAAGAACGGCCTCTCGGCCAAATCAAACAGGCGGGGGACCTTCGCCGTGGCACGGCGAAAGTGGTCAGGGGGTCTGCAGGGGGCGTGATGGAGCCAACAGGTCGTCCTAGGTCAAACTGTGAGCGAAGAAGTGGGTGTGTTCGGTGGATCTGCAGAGGGCGTTTGGCGGGAAGTGGAGGGGCGGAAGAGGATCAGGGTGAGGAGGCGGAGATTCTGCGGTGGTCGGCGAGCCGTGTGGGTCGCTGAGGTGATGGGAGCGGCTCGCCGGAGGGTGGTCGGAGGCGGAGAGGGTGAAGGTGAACAGGAGCGGTCGAGGGTTTAATCAAATAAAAGACAGTGAGGAAAAGAAAGAGGGGGAGGTGGGGAGGAGTTCTGACCTAGCTATGGAGACGAAAGGGGCCGAGACAGGGCGACAGTCGTATCGACTGTCGCCGGAGAAGAAGATGCCCAGGGGGAGGGGCGGCGGCGAGCAGAGGGCTGGAGAGGCGCCAGCTGGGTACGGCGTGGCGCAGGAAGAGCAGGGGAGGAGGTCTCTGCTGCTGGTATTACGGCAGAGCGAAGAGGAGGAGGGGGAGGAAACCGCCGGAGCTGGTGAGCGTCTGCCGGAGAAAGAAGAGAAGACAGTTGGGGATTTTCTCCGTCAGATCCAGGCTGCTCTCGTCGGTGGAGCAGCGGGGGGGTATTTATAGGGATGAAACAGGGAGGAAGGCGGAGGGAGACGACGTGTCTCCCTCGCCGGAGAATGGTCGGAACATGAACCCATACCGTCCGTGCGTTCGCACGGCCGGTATGGTGGGCTACAATGACCAGGGGGGTGCTCCTGCGACGGCTGACGACGCAGGGCACCCCCGGTTTACTTGCCAGGTCCCCTACCTCACCCTGCGCGGCGCCATGCTCCGCGCAAGGTCGCCGGAGCATGGTGCTGGCAGGGTTTCGCAGGAGGGACCTGATTGCAAAGAACGAAGGAGAGTTAGGGGCCAAAATGCGAGGGTTCAAAAGTTGAGGGCCAAAGAGTAAATGTATGAGGACCAAAGTGTGAAGTCGATCAAGGAGGTTTCTTCTTAGGCTCAAGTTTTTATACATGACTAATTAGGACCTAAGGAATCTGATGGTGAATTTCATTTTCATATTAAACCTTGTTTGACCGGTCAATTTGCGCAAAAACCCAAATTAAGTTATTAATTGGGCATGGTTCTCAATGTAGGTCAAAATGGGTTCTAAAGGCCAAATTGAAGGTTCTAAACCCTAGAGATTATTTTTCTATGAATTTTAGAGGGTTTATTCTATTTTTACTTTGCCTCGAACCTTGTGAATTGAAGTGGGTTGTTTTAGGGTTACAGATTATCATTTGGTTTCTTGGAAGTGCTGTAGCCCTTGCTAGATCATCTCATCCCACTTTTATTCTTATTAAGCTGTTTTGACCTGTGTTTGGTCCCTGAATTACCCTGTATGCAGTTTATACTGGTAAAATTGCACTTTTACCCCTTATGACTGGTTTTCTTCTCAAACTCAGAATTCTCTGAGTTAAGCCTTTCCTTGAGATATGTAGGAGCTTTTATCCTTTGTATTGGGTCAAAATGAGCTAGTTATGGCTCATGATGAGGTTCTCATCATACCCCCATGCCTAGCTTTTGCTAGTCCCTTAGCAAAAACTTAAGGTTTCAACCCTTGTTCTAGACCATGAAGTTTTCAATAGTTTTAGATAAGTGCCTTCATAGATTAGGTTAGAATGCTGATCATTGGCCTAAAAGGTACTCTAGTACCAATCAAGATCCAAACCTGTCTAGCCTTAGCCTCAGTCTTTTAGCAAAGGTTTTTAAGGCCCGCAAGAACTAACCTAAGGTTTATTGGACTTCGTGGTTAAAGCACCCGTGCTTGAAATGATTTGAGCCCTGGCTCGGTTCGCAGTGCGTTTTGTAAGAGAGAGATAGAAAGTTTTTCTGTTTGGAGAGTTTTCTCTCTCTTTTTCTTTTTAGTTCTAGCCTAGGATTGGCTTTTCAACACGGTCTGTATCAGATTCCTTGCTCCCATCATCAATCCTCAAGGGTTCCTGGCGATCGATGCTTCGAGATAGCACCGCCCATGGCAACCCCCGGAACCCTGGCTATTGAGATTTCGAGATAATCCCATCCATGGTATTCCGTGGCCGAATCCAGACCCTGGCAATTGACACTTCGAGATAATGCCATCCATGGAATCTGAACCAGCAGAGTGCTTACATGCCCCCCGTAGGATATGTAAATATCCTAAGAGACAAGCACCGAGGAGATGATATTTTGTTACGCATCTTCGAGGGGATTTCCCGCCTCTCCGCGCTGGGAACTCGTCCAAATCAACTTGTGTTGATCGGCCGCTCCTATTCTAGGTGTTCTTTTCAGATTTTTGCGACGCTTCTGCGTGATTCTGATTTTTACGCTTACTGAACCAGGCTGTGTGTGAGATTAGGGTGCTTAGGTTACTGAGTCCCGTAAACCAAAAATTAGTTAACGAGGCCGAATACTCCCTAAGCCTTAGACCTAATACTTCAGCTTTTCATTTTCCTCAACCTCTTGAGGAGTGTCCAGATCTTAATGGGTACTAAGAGTCTATTCAAAAATGCCTAAGGTTTGCATTCTTACTAATCCCATTGTGCACTTTTTAGTTATTTTCTTGAATGAGGTCTAGAACCTAGGTTAATTCCTTAGTTCCTTACTAATGACTATCACTTTTTCTCATAATTTTGTGCTCCTTTTTCATTTTGTTTCTTTTCTCCTTCACAAAATTTTCCTTCTCCTCTTTTCCTCTTATTCTTTTTCGAAAATTTTTTTTTTTTTTTTAATTTTTATGGTATTTTTGGCATATGTGAATTTTTTGTTTGAAACCTTTTCTTACAAGTTTTTGCACTTTCCTACCCCCCCATGCCTAAGATTTGCAATGTCCTCATTGTAACCTAGGGGGTCTTAGTTCATTCCTTAAGACAGAAATTTGGGTGAGTGGATGGGTCGGGTTGAATTTTTGCGGACGATTTCAAATCTCAGATGCGAACATCTGAGTTGGGGTCGGCTGTCTATAAGGGTGAACTTCGAGTGCTGAAAGGTGTCAGAACAAGTTTCAGGTTTTCAAAGAGAATGACGGGCTGCCTCCCGTTAAGCGCTGAGTTTTACGCCATCGGCTGGGCGCAATAAGCTCAAGGGGAACGGAGGATATAAGATGCCTCAGCCAAATCAGTAGAAGTTACATCAATGAACGGCTTGAGTCTCTGACCGTTCACGATGAAAGGTTCAGAATCGTGGCTGAGTGGACTGATTTCGATTGCTCCATTTCCAAAAACCTGTCGGACCAAATATGGTCCGACCCACTTAGATCTCAGTTTTCCTGGGAAGAGTTTGAGTCGGGCATCAAAGAGTAGGACCTTTTGACCAGGATGAAAGATCTTTCTCGAGATGTGTTTGTCGTGGAAGGCTTTAACCCGCTCCTTGTAGATTTGCGAGTTCTCGTACGCGTCTATGCGTAATTCATCGATCTCGCTGATCTGGAGTTTTCTGTGGGTCCCAGCCTTGGAAAGATCTAGATTACAGTTCCGTACTGCCCAATAGGCTTTATGCTCCAGTTCGACGGGAAGGTGGCATGCCTTTCCGTACACCAATCTAAAGGGAGACATGCCCAATTGGGTCTTGTGGGCGGTCCTATAGGCCCACAGTGCTTCCGGAAGTCGGGACGACCAGTCCTTCCTGTCAGGTCGAACAGTGACTTGCAGGATTTTCTTGATCTCCCGATTAGACAGCTCAGCTAGACCATTAGTTTGGGGGTGGTAAGGAGTAGAGATTCGGTGAGACACCCCGTATTTGGTCATCAGTGACCTAAACTGAGCATTTGTGAAATGGGTCCCCCCATCAGAAATTATTGCACGAGGAATCCCGAACCTTGAGAAAATGTGTTGATGAATGAATTTGAGAACGATTTTGTGATCACAGGTTCGGGTCGGTATGGCTTCGATCCATTTGGACACGTAGTCCACAGCCAACAGAATGTATTCGAAACCATCCGAAACAGGAAAGGGGCCCATAAAATCAATCCCCCAAACATCAAAGATTTCGCATACAAGAATCGGTTGCATAGGCATCATGTCACGACGGCTCATGTTGCCCAAAGTCTGGCAACGACTGCATGCCTTGCAATGACTGTGTGCGTCTTTGAACAGTGTGGGCCAGTAAAAGCCGCACTGGAGGACTTTTGATGCGGTTTTATGCCCGGCAAAATCGCCACCGCATGCCTGGTCATGGCAGAAAGAGAGGATATTGTTGATTTCCCCTTCCGGGACACATCTCCGGATGATCTGATCGGCACCTATGCGGAAGAGGTACGGGTCTTCCCAAATGTAATACTTGGCATCGGAGCGTAATTTGTCTTTCTTGGCCTTCGGCCAATCGGACGGGGTCTGATGAGATGCCAAGTAATTTACAATATTAGCGAACCATGGAAGGCTAGTACCAATAGTCAGCAGGTGCTCATCGGGAAAATGCTCCGTGATGGGTCCGGAGGGGTCAATTATTTCAGAAGGAAGACGGGACAAGTGATCAGCTACCACGTTTTGTTTTCCCGCTTTATCGCGAATCTCGAGGTCAAATTCTTGCAACAGCAAGATCCATCGGATCAATCGAGGTTTCGCGTCCTTCTTTGCAAGGAGATGCCTCACAGCCGTGTGATCCGAGTATATGATGACATGGGAACCCAGAAGGTACGATCTGAACTTCTCTAGGGCAAATACTACAGCTAGCAGCTCTTTCTCAGTAACTGTATAGTTACGCTGAGCCTCATCGAGTGTTTTGCTGGCGTAGTAAATGACCACAGGTTTCTTGTCATTTTTCTGCCCCAAAACCGCTCCTACAGCGAAGTCGGATGCATCACACATGATCTCAAAGGGTTGAGACCAATCAGGGGACTGTAGGATCGGGGCTTGGGTGACTCGGTCACGCAGGATTTCAAATGCTTGAGTGCATTCCTTGGAGATTTCGAAGGGAACATCCTTGGAGAGAAGAGTGGTCAGGGGGCGTGCGATTTTTGAAAAATCAGGGATAAATCGTCGATAAAAACCGACATGCCCTAAAAAGGATCGGATGTCCCTGATCGAGCTAGGCATAGGAAGGTGAGAAATCAGATTAACCTTAGCTCGATCCACTTGGATACCTTTCTCCGAAATTGAGTGTCCCAGGACAATTCCCTCAGGCACCATGAAATGGCTCTTTTCCCAGGAAAGAACCAAATTCACGTCGATGCACCGCCTGAGTATCTGGACCAAGTGTTGGAGGCAATCGTCGAATGATGCTCCGAAAACTGAAAAGTCATCCATGAAGACTTCCAGATAATCACCTACCATATCTGAGAATATGGCAAGCATGCATCGCTGAAAAGTAGCGGGTGCACTGCAAAGACCGAAAGGCATCCTTCGGAAAGCGTATGTTCCGAAGGGGCAGGTGAACGTGGTCTTTTCTTGGTCCTCAGGATGGATTGCCACCTGGTTATAACCGGAGTACCCGTCAAGGAAGCAGAAGAACCTATTTCCCGCTAATTTTTCGAGAATTTGATCAATGAAGGGTAGTGGGAAATGATCCTTCTTCGTGGAGGAATTGAGTCGACGGTAATCTATACAGACTCTCCACGAGTTGGCTAATCGGGTAGGAATGATTTCTCCGGTCTCAGTCGTTATAGTGGTGAGTCCTGCCTTCTTAGGCACGACCTGAATTGGGCTCACCCAACGACTATCGGAGATCGGGTAGATGATCCCGGCATCTAACCACTTGATGATCTCCTTTTTCACGACCTCCTGCAGATTGGGGTTTAAGCGTCTCTGCATTTCACGAGAAGGTCGTGTGCCCTCTTCTGAATAGATATGATGAGTACAATAAGAGGGACTTATTCCAGTCAAATCATCGAGAGTCCATCCGATGGCTCTGCGATGTTGCTGGAGGACAACAATCAGACGGGATTCCTGTTCAGGACTGAGGTTGGAATTGATGATCACAGGAAGGGTCTGACTAGAACCCAAAAAGGCGTATTTTAAGTGAGCAGGAAGGGATTTCAGTTCGAGGATGGGGTTTTCAGCAGCAGCGGGTGGTTCAGTATAGATGTGAGGTTCAAGGGTGGGAGTTACTGGGTTGTTCACATCTGGATTTGACTCCTCTGTTTGCGGGTCAAGATCCTTCTGTGGTTGATGAGGCATACTCAAGTCATTTTGGAGGTGTGATTCATCAACCAAAGTCTTGATGTCACAAATTTGCTCGATGACACCGCAATTAATTCCTTGTTGGGCCTTAAATATATCAATTTTCAGTGTTTGATCTCCAAACTTAAGCTCTATTTGGCCCTCCTCACAGCTGATGTTGGCTCTAGCAGTAGCCAAGAAAGGTCTCCCTAGAATGATTGGTGTATCCCTAGGGTTCTCAGGTGCATCCATGTCTAAGACTATAAAGTCCACTGGAAAATAGAAATCCCGCACTCTCACGATAACATCCACGAGAATCCCTTTTGGTGACTTTATAGATCGATCTGCTAATTGTAATGTCACCTCGGTTGGTTTCAGCTCAGATTCTTCCAGATGGTCAAGTAAGGATGTGGGTATCAGATTTATAGATGCACCTAAGTCTAACAATGCTCTATCAAATTGGGTACCACCTATCTTACAGGAGATCAGGGGAGTTCCAGGATCTTTTGCCTTGGGTGGGAGTCTACTAAGGATTACAGAGCTGGCTTGCTCTGACAGAACAATTGGGCTCCCTCCCTTGGTTCGCGGCTTACGCTGGGGTGTACATATATTCTTTAGAAATCGTGCGTAAGCTGGTACGTGGCGGATTGCATCCATCAAGGGGATGTTTATGTGGACCTGCTCAAAGAGCTTGACCAGGTCCTCCTCGGGGGCCACGGGTTTGGTGGTCTTCTTTCCCTTGGTCAGGGCCTCGGGAAACGGGATCTTGGTTGGTTCTTCTAGGATAGGTCCAGGTTGTGGGTCTGGAACAGCGGTACCTTGGATAACTATCCTAGGGTCATGGTTATCAGGCTGGGAGTGGTTTGGATAATGCGGGTCCTGAGTTGTCTTACCACTACGTGTTGTTACAGAATTTAATCCGGCCTGATTTTGGTTTGGATTTGGTAGGAGGGGTGGCTGCTGCTGAAATCCCGCACGAGAAGTAGAGGATTCCATCTCGTCTGGAGATGGAGCAGTGGGGGCCTGATAAATCCATTGAGCGTGGCCTAAATTTGGATTCATAACGCGCTTCTGGGTTGGCACGTTATTTGGGTTAGGAAGAGGTTGGGAAGGGAGTGTGCCTGGCTGGCGAGAATTTGCCAACTGGGCCAGCTGAGTTTTAACTTCAGTAAGCTCGTCCTTGTGCTGTTTTTGAATGGCCGCATTCGATTTTTGAATGTCAGCCAGAGTCTGAAGGATTAAGGACATTTGATCTTGATTTGGCCCTGATGGATAAGTAGGGTTGGGCCGAGGCTGAGGCGGCTGGTAGTGATGAGAGAGCTGTGGGCGGGACTGAAAAGGTGGTCTTTGGGTTTGGGAATTTCCCGCCCACTGAAAATTGGGATGGTTTCGCCATCCAGGGTTGTAAGTGTTGGAGAATGGGTCGTTCTGGATGGCGTTGAGGTCCTCGCAGGTCTGAGGAACCTCCTGAGAATCAGGGAAAGGAGGAATGGAGTTCCCCCGGCTGGTGTAGAAAGGATCGGATGATCTTCCAGTCCAAGAATCAGATGGGGATGGATATGGATCCATCCCAGGGGAGGATCGGTGGAGGATATTTTGCACAGTCTCCTGTGTGGAAGGAGGTTGTGCAAAGGAGTTACGCGCAGAGGTGGCTCGCTGCAAGTGCTGAGTCAGCTCATCCACCTTCTTTTCAATGATTGAGACCTTGTCCAATCGACTGGCCATTAATTCCAGGTCGACTGATGCGGACAGGCCCTGTGTCTCATGTGCTCCCTTAAGATTCGTCGCTGCGCGGGTATTCGTCCTGTCGAATAATCCCATGGAGTCATTGTTGATGGAGTTCTCGCACATGTTTTCGAGAATCTCCCATACGGTGTCTTCATGTTGACCCATGATGTTTCCTCCGCAAGTTGCATTAACGAAAAGGCGGATGTCCTCACGGAGTCCCTGGTAAAAAGATTGGACTTGTTCCCATTTAGGAACTCCGTGATGGGGGCACTTCCTCATGAGATCCTGAAAACGATCCCATGCCTCATGGAGAGGTTCTCCTGATTGTTGGGTGAAGTGTGTAATCTGATGGCGCAAGGCGTTGGTCCGACCAACGGGAAAGAACTTTTTCAAAAACTCGGATTGAAGTTCTTCCCAAGTGTTGATCGGCCGGGTCTGAGTTTGATACCAATGGGCGGCCTTGTCCATAAGAGAAAAGGAGAACATCTTCATGAGAAGAATATCCCGATTTTGCGCATCTGATCCAAAAGTGTGGGCCAGATGCTTTAGCTGTTTGATGTGCTGGAAGGGATCTTCAGAATTAAGCCCATGGAATTTAGGTATAGCATGAATCATGTTGGGCTTTAGTTCGGAATCAGGTCCTCCAATCGGGATTCTGACTCGAGGCTCAATGGCCACCGCAGCAGGATTGTAGTGGTCCCGCATCATAGGACGCTGCGGTGGGTGCACGAAGTTTTGGAAGAGGTCATTGAGTCGCTGGAGCTGGTGTTCCAGATTATTTTCTTCCTCAACTGGCTGAGCCATGATGGGGGAGGAAGAAGAACTTGGTTCTGAATCAGAAGAGAGAATAATGTGAGGGTGTTGCTGCACAAATACGGGCGTCGAGGCTTGGCCTTGACGAGAGCGAATTTCTAATGGAGGTCTTAAGGGTGGTCTTAGAGACCTCCTTCCGTACATGCACAGTTGGGAGAGGTAAGTTTAGAAGGTGCTGGACCCAATCAAGACACCCAAAAATGTGTTGGGTGACTATAGAGGTGCGGGGCAGATGGACCCCTTGATCAGAAAGATCGTCCACCTGAGAATTACCTGGGCAGCCAGAGAGGGAGAGTCCCGCGAAGACCCCTACACGGTAGAGCGTCCCCACGGGTTACAGGGTTTCCCCCACACGACCTCTCTTGTCACTGCGGTTCCAGGTAGACCAGAATGGGGATCTTGACCTCTTAAGTCTACCAATTTTAAGATCAGGGTGCTTAAGGTTTCACTTGAACTTTAGTCTTTTTAAGTGCAAAGAGTGACCTAATTTAAGGTTGGTTGACCCAAGGGGTCAACTTTACCTATTGTTTTCTTTAAGAGCTTTTAGGTCCTGTCTTTTAGGGTTCAAGTGTTTAGAGAGAGCCAATTGTTTTAGGATTTTTCTTGTTAATTATTTTCAATCAATGGCTTGGGCACACCTCTTTTGGATTTCCTTAATTCTTGATTAAGGGGTGTGTCTCTACTGAAATCCTAATGTTTGACCTTATGTTGGCTCTACTTGGTCCATTTAACTCTTTGTTGGGCAATTAGGGCTCAAGCAAGAATGTGTTAGCCCTTAAATACCCTTAATAGTGTGCAGGAGTGATGAGTTGAAAACATGCAACTTTTTATGGTTACTAAGTATGGAAGACAGGTTAGCCCTATATTGCTTGTTCTTTTCTTTTCTTCCTCTTTAGAGTTTAGGGGTTAATAGTGAGAGGAAAAATTTACCTGTCTTCGGAGTGGTTGTTGTGTGGTTGCTTGTCTTCTTGAGTTCCTGTAGCTGCACAAAAGAGAGGAGATTATCAGAAATTAAAAGATACAGGAAAGTTTACCTCTAGAATAGCCGTTACTCCCCGGCAACGGCGCCAAAGTGAAGCGTGCGTTTTTACCGGGTTTGAGGGTTTTGTTATAATGTTGTAGTAAAGCCGGTTATTACCAACATTTCAAATATAATTTTTTTTACTCGGAAAAATAAAAGAGTTCCCGAGGTCGAACTCAGGGAGCAAGTTGTATTCTAGAGATATACATGTTTCTTTTACAAAAAGAGAGAGGGAAAGAATTTGTTGTTTTCTCTTTGTTCTGCAGAGGGGATGCTCTTCTTTCTCTCTTTCTTTAGATCTCCTTCTCTGTTCTGCAGAGGTGATATTCTTCTTCTGCAATGGTGATGCTCTTCTTCTTCTTCCTGCTGTTCTTCCGTTGGTGATGTTCTTCTTTCTTCAGAGCTCCTTGTTCTTCTTCTTCTTTGGTTTTCTGCCTTGACCTCTCTTCTTCTTTTTCTGCTTTGGCCGTTGCTCTTCTTCTTCTTCTGCTTTGGCCGTTGCTCTTCCTTCTTCTTCAGCCTGCCTTCTTTCCTGCTCTGGCTGCTGACCTTCCGTCGTCTGCCCCGGTGCTTAGACGACTTAACGATGCCTTTGCTACAGTGCAGCTCCTTCTTCTTCAGCGGGTCTTCTTCTTCGCCTGTGCCTGCACACTTCAGGGTTTTTCGTCAAGAGGCAAAACCTACTCTACCCCCCTCCCCGCGTCTCTCTTTCTCTCTGAAACCACTCCTGGGAAAGCTCTCCCAGAGCTACCGGGTAATCGGGTTCGGGTCACGCCCGGGTCCAGGCCCACCGGCGTGCGGTGGTGGGCGAGGAGTGCAGGTCGGTTTAATCGGGTCGGGCCAGGTCCGCGGAGCGTGGTCACGGACGAGGCCGGGTCGGGTGAGAGGGACCTCACCCCGTGGTCAGGAGGCAGACAGCATAAGGCACTTTTTGCCTTTATGCGTCCGCGCGCCTCCGAGAAGTTCCGAGGTGGGACTAAATGTCCCACCCCAATTGAGCGCCCGTCGCAGAGGGAGCAGTGGGCGATTGTGGCTTCACGCGCGGCCTTCGCCCCATCTGCGAGCCTGGGACGTTTCGCTGAGACTCCCCGCGCAACCTGGGAGTCGAACCTGGGCGAAGGCGTGCCTGCACCTGCAGGTGAAGCAGCTCTGCCTGCTCAGTAATGGCGACGGCGGGCGAGTCACCTGGTCACAGAAGAACGGCCTCTCGGCCAAATCAGACAGGCGGGGGACCTTCTGATTATCATTTGGTTTCTTGGAAGTGCTGTAGCCCTTGCTAGATCATCTCATCCCACTTTTATTCTTATTAAGCTGTTTTGACCTGTGTTTGGTCCCTGAATTACCCTGTATGCAGTTTATACTGGTAAAATTGCACTTTTACCCCTTATGACTGGTTTTCTTCTCAAACTCAGAATTCTCTGAGTTAAGCCTTTCCTTGAGATATGTAGGAGCTTTTATCCTTTGTATTGGGTCAAAATGAGCTAGTTATGGCTCATGATGAGGTTCTCATCACCTTGTATAGGAAGACCTGAATGTCGCCCAAAGGTTCTGACCCAAACCTCATAATGACCCTTTTTCCAACACTTATAACGAGGGATGGAGGAACCACCCCAATTTTTCATGGAGACAGGGGAATGTCTCTAATTCAAAGAATTACAGACACCAACCCTTTCAGACTCAATAGTATAATCAACCTCCTATGCCCTCCAAACCATCAAAGACTTCTAAGATGGATAAGCTTAAAGCCATGCTGAAAGCCATGCAGGAGAATCAAAGCATGATCATCCAATCTCATGACAAGGCAATCAATGAGATGAAATCACAAATTGGACACCTTGTCAAGTCCATGAGTGAAAGGAAGACTGGGCTGCTTCCTAGTTCATCTAAAGAGAACCCTAAAGGGAAAGGGATTATCTTTAAGGAGCAAACCCAGGTGGTGACTATTCCGATGAGTGGAAAGAAATTTCCAAACTTGAAGCTCCTATAGTTCCACCTTCTGAAAACCCATCCACCATGACTTTCTACCCCACTGGAGAAGAGCAGCCCAACTCTTCCCTGCTTGAAATCACCTCATCGGAAGAGGTTATCCCCATTCCCCCACTTACCTGACATAACAACCCTTCCATCCAGAGACCGAGAGTGCCCTTTCCAAAGCACTTATCTGACTCTAGGCAGACTTCTGCTGGCTTATCTAGAGCCAAAGATAAGATGGACGAAATCATGGAGACTTTCAAACAAGTGCAAATTAACCTACCTTTGCTTGAAGCTATCAGGCAGATTCCGTCCTATGCCCTCTTTCTAAAGGACCTGTGCAAGAAAAAGTGATAATCAAGGAAATAGGTCCAATCAAAAGTTGTCCTGCCAGATTTTGTTAGCTCAATTATACAACACGGGACACCCCCGAAACTTAAGGACCCAGGTGCCCCATACATCTCAATGGTTGTTGGTGACCTACAAATAGACGAGGCTCTGCTTGATCTAGGTGCGGAGGTAAAATCCTTCCGAGCTATGTATATGAACAACTCGGAGGAGGCAATTTGAAGCCTTCCCCCGTAATCCTTCAAGTTGCAAACCATGCTTTGAAGACACCACGGGACCTGCTGGAAGATGTCCTCGTGAGAGTGGAGGATTTCTTCTTCCCTATTGACTTTCTAGTACCAGACACTGACCCTACCAACAAACCAACCAAGCCCTCCATCATCTTAGGCCGCCCTTTTCTTGTGACTTCTAAAGCTTCAATTAATTGTCACACTGGGGTGTAAAAAATGGGCTTTGGGAATAGGAAAATTCAGCTGAATGTGTTTGATGGTTATAAACAAGCTGAATTTGAGGATTGTTCCCCAGTTGAGGTGGTAGATGATCTGATTCAAGAGACAACTCCTGCAATTTTATGTGATGACCCCGTTTAGCATGTCATGCTTAATGAGCATTCCCATCACTTGGAGGAATGTGAAGGGGATGTGCTAGAACTTGAGGAATTGCTTGGAGTTTCTACTGAGTGTCTCTCCCCATCATGTTTGCCTAAGGTAGATCTACTACTTGAGATGGGTACTTCTACTTTGAAACCCTCAACCATCCAAGCCCCCAACCTTGAACTGAAACCCCTCCCAGGCTCTCTCAAGTATGTATTCCTTGGGCCAAATGATATGCTTCCTGTAATCATCTCATCTGCACTATCTGAAGTGCAATAGAGAGCCTTGCTAGACTGTTTATCAAGGCACAAGGAAGCCATAGCTTGGATGATTGCTGATATTAAGTGTATAGACTCTACACTCTGCATGCATCACATTTATACTAATGATTCCATCAAACCCTTTTGAAACATGCAGAGGCGTCTTAACCCCAACATGAGGGAGGTGGTTAAAAAGGACATTATGAAGTGGTTGGACACTAGGATGATTTATCCCATCGTAGATAGCAAATGGGTTAGTCTAATCCATGTGGTGCTAAAGAAGGCAAGCTTCACGGTAGAAACAAATGACCAGGGTGAACAAGTGGTGACCAGACCCTCAACTAGTTGGAGGGTCTACATTGACTACCGCAAATTGAACACCGCTACCCAAAAGGATCACTTTCCCTTACCTATTATTAATCAAATCTTAGAGAGATTGGCAGGGAACAAGTATCTCTATTTTTTAGATGGATATTCTGGGTACAACCAGGTTGCAGTCTTCCCTGATGACAAGGATAAGACAACTTTCACTAGTCCTTACAGCACTTTTGCATTCAGGCGTATGTCATTTAGATTATGTAATGCACCAGCAACTTTCCAGCAATGTATGATGTCCATTTTCTCAGACATGATTGACGGGTGCATCGAGGTTTTTATGGATGACTTCTCCATTTACGGCTCATCTTTCGACCAGTGTCTCCTGCACTTAGAAAATGTGTTGAAGAGATGTAAGGAGACTGGTTTAGTCCTTAGCTTGGAGAAAAGCCACTTCATGGTACAGAAAGGCATTGTACTTGGGCATGTTGTGTCTAAAAGGGGCTTGAAAATAGATAAGGCTAAAGTTGATTCTATTTCCAAACTCCCATTTCCCACAAATGTCAAACAGATTAGATCCTTTCTAGGCCATGCAGGCTTTTATAGGCGATTCATTAAGAATTTCAGTAAAATTTCTAGGTCACTTTGCGACTTATTGGCGAAGGAGTCTTCCTTCGATTTTGATTCAAAGTGTGCTGAGGCTTTTCATACGTTGAAGGAGGCCTTGACCTCTGCACCTATTCTTCGAGCTCCTGATTGGACACTCCCATTTAAGCTGATGTGTGATGCTTCAGATTATGCAGTGGGAGTCCTTCTTGGACAGAGGGTTGTGGGAAGACCACATGTGCTGCACTATGCTAGCAAGACTTTAACTGAACCACAGTCACTGAAAAGGAATTACTTGCTATAGTTTTTGCTCTGGAGAAGTTTAGGTCTTATATTCTTAGATCCAAGGTGGTCATTTTTACTGATCATGTGGCAATGAAATATCTCATTGCCAAGAAAGACTCTAAGCCATGTTTAATTTTGTGGATTCTACTCTTTCAAGAGTTTGACTTGGAAATTCGTGAAAAGAAAGGAGTGGAAAATGTAGTAGCTGATCACCTATCTTGCCTTCCCCTTGATGACTCTCAATCTGGAGACATCCGCTAGACATTTCCCGATGAAACGCTTATGGCGGTAACACCAACTTCACCCTGGTATGCAGATACAGTTAATTACTTGGTCACTGGAGAAACCCCTAGCTCTTGGGTTGCATAGAAACGGAAGTGATTCATTTCCCAAGCTAGATTCTTTCATTGGGAAGAGCCAGAATTATTTCATATTGGACAAGACCAAGTTTGGAGACGATGTGTGCCTAAAGAAGAGCAACAGAGTGTGTTGAGATTTTGCCATGAGCTTCATTGTGGAGGACACTTTGGTGCTAAGAAAATAGCTTTTAAGGTTCTCCAATCTAGTTTTTGGTGGCCTTCTTTATTTAAGGATTCCCATTACTTTGTTAAGGACTGTCTTAGATGTCAACGGACTGAAACGATTTGGAAGTGGAATGAGATGCCCCAACACCCTATCCAACCTGTGGAAATTTTTGATGTTTGGGGGATAGACTTCATGGGTCCCTTCCCTTCATCCCATGGATTCAAATATTTCTTGGTGGCAATGGATTACGTCTCCAAGTGGATAAAGGCCATTCCTACACGCACAAATGACCACTCTATGGTCTTGAAATTTGTGAAGGCCAATATCATATCTCGCTTTAGCTACCACATGATGATTATAAGCGATGGGGGACCTCATTTCAGGAACCATCACTTCAGTCGGCTACTCAGGAGTCTGGGAGTAACTCACAAGATTGCTAGCCCTTATCATCCTCAGACAAGTGGCCAGGTTGAAGTGTCAAATAGGGAGCTCAGGAACATTTTAGGAAAGAATATTAGGCCAGATAGGAAGGACTGGTCCCAAAAGCTTGATGATACTTTATGGGCTTACTGAACGACCTACAAAACCCCTTTGGGTATGTCTCCCTTCCAGATTGTGTATGGGAAAGCATGCCACTTACCCGTTGAACTTCAACATAGGGCACTCTAGGCTATTAGAAGTGTCAACATGGATTTAGAGCAAGCTGGTAAAGCATGTTTACTAGAGTTGATTGAGCTTGAGATGTTGAGGAATGAGGCTTATGACACCTCTCAAGCATATAAAGAGAGAACTAAGGTCTTGCATGATAAGTACACCCTTAGAAAGACCTTTGAGCCCAACCAACAAGTCTGCCTTTTCAATTCCAGACTTAAGTTATTTCTATGAAAATTAAAATCACGTTGGGATGGGCCTTATATTATCACAAAAGTATTTCCACATGGGACTGTGGAAATCAAGAGCCCTTCTTCTTTAGCAGCACCCTTTACCATTAACAGCCAATGATTAAAACCTTATGTTACCTTGGATGGCCATCTAGTTGACGTGGTCACTCTTGAGGAACCTTAGCTCCTTTCTTTCCCGCCTCAGGTAACATCTTCCCTTGGCCATTTTATTTTCAATGAGGACATTGTTTGAACCAGGCATGGGGGGATAAGACCTGAGGCATCTATACATAGCATTCATGCATTTAGTTAAAACATTCTGCATTGTTAAAAAGAAAAATGAGAGAAAGAAAAGCATTCTGCATTATTGAGCTTAGCTGGCTAGGCCCTGCATTCTTAGGCGGAATAGAACTTTAGGTTAGACTAAGTTGACTCTAGGGTTTGACTTGGAAGCTAAGTTGATCTACTAGCTTTAGACCTTTAGGGTCCTTTGTGGATTTGAAAAAAAACTCATGTATGAGTTAAGTTGCGGACCATTCCTCAAGAGGTTGAGGAAGGAAAGTTAGGGATTGAGTTAAAGGCTAGGTAGTACATGATGTCTTTTTCTACCTTTTGGTTTATGGGTCCTCGTAACCTAAGCATCCAGATTTCACACACACTTGGTCTTGTGTAAATAATGATAACCTTAATTCCTTTCTTGGAGAAAAAATTTGGTTCTCTTAGTTCTAACTTAGGAGAAGCTTGAAAACATAAGTTGATTGGAAGATTCCTACTGCAGGAGAGGTGGAGTATATACTCACCTTGAGGATGCAATGATAACATGTCACTTCCTCGGTGCTTGTCTCTTAGGATGTCCATCATACTGGTCGCATGTAAGCACATTGTGCGGTTCAGGTAGCATGGGTAGCCCTATCTCGAAGTGCTGATTGCCACAGGCTTGAATTCGCTTTAGAAATCCATGGGCAATACCATCTTGAAGTGTCGATTGCCAGTTCTTTGGGTAGCTATGGCGGTGCTATCTCGAAGCATCGAAAGCCAGGCACCCTTCGAGGTTCAGTGATGGGGACAATGAATTTGACACACTTGTGTTTATAGCTGATCCAAGGTTAGACTTAGAAGAATCAAACAAACAAATATATATATACATATAAGCGAACAAAAAAAATCCTCTGTTTAGGTTGGCAATCATGCCAACCTCAAATAAATTAGACCATTGCACATGCACGGATGCTTTAATCTCTGGGACCAATAGACCTTAAGGTAGAGTTAGAAATCAGGGAAACCTATGCCTGCAACTCATCCTTAGTGGACTTAGTTTGTAACTTAGCAACTACTTGGGAACCTTAGGTTTAAAGTCTGAACTTGACATGTTTCTAAATGAAGATTGATTGGGTTGGCTAGTTCACTTGGAAAGTTGGGTTATTGCTTGAATTTGCTAGAGACTAGCAAAAACTAGGCATGGGAGCATTTGATGAGCCCATATTTGTGGGCTAATTAATTACTTAAGTGCCTAGGCATTAAAGTAATATTAGCATATACATAGCATGCATTAAGATATAAATAATTTAGTTTATATATATTTTCTTATATGCATTCCATATTTAAATTATTTAACATGCATTAGCCTTTAGGTTACATTATATGCATATATTAGAATTACATTTTGTTGAGGATTTGTACATAAATAAACCAATATTTTTATTATTTATTTTTATTCTCGTCTTCTCTGCAGCAATGTCCTCCGAATAATGGAGCACCTTAATGGCCGAAGAAAGTCGATCTTACACATCGTCGTCGCTCCATCTTCTCCACGTTCTTGAAAACATAAACGAAGGGCTCCTACGTCCTTAGCACAGCAGCCCATTACCCTCAATCGACTACTACGTGGAGATCAAATTCTTCTCCATTCCACCACTGCCGGCCTCCTACCGTGTGCACAACTCCACACCACCGCAGGCAAGTAGGGTGACAAACTACTGCACCACCGTTGGACTGTCCAGATTTTCATGAGCACCTCAACGTGCGTTGCCACTGTCACCAATATTAGCAACTACTGCAACTCCATGCCCTGCATCTTCATCTCCCCTGCCAATTAAGACGTTTAGGACATTTCCCGGATGTTTGATGCCCCCTTGCTACACCTCTGCACAACACCTCTACTGCCTTCGCCCGCAGTGCACGTCCATCTCCTCCACGCTCCAGCTACGCTGAACGCTACACCTACAGCATCATCCACCGCGCCTTAGCACTTGCACAGGTGGTGCCCAACCACTGTCCTCGTGCACCTTTTGGCCAAATCTCGCCCGCCTCTAGGTTCAAGAAACCAACGTGCGCCACCCCTTCCACGTGCGCACAGCAGCAACGTGCATGCCTCACCACTCGCCTTCGCATCCTGCATGCGCACAACTACCGCACACATAACCAGTAGCAGCTCTGCCTGCACGCTACAGAGCATTGTGCCTCCGCCTGCACCTCCCGTGCTGTGTGTAACAGAGCCATCCCACGCTCGCACCCGCACAGCCTACGCAACCCCCTCACTGTGCCTCTGCCACGCCCGCAGAAGCAGCACCGGCTGCACTCCACCAACAGCTTCTTCTTCTCCATCTCAACTCTTCTTCCCCGCCACGAACAAAAGAACCCAAAGTAGCAGCCAAAGATCTTTGCTACTACCCATCTCCGGCCGCCTAATCTCTCCGCTAACACCACCGGGGATCTCCATGCAACTCACCGACCTCTTCTTCGCCGAATGCCACCACGCATGCATTCACCACCGCCAGTGATTTCCTCCTCGCCGACGACAACTCCAACCGCCGTCGGCCACCATTCGCCACACCACGATCGTCATCGAGAAGCCCTCGACCGACTTATTGATTGCATCGCAAAAATACACCTGCAATTGTGCCATCTTGTGCTATTTCCTAGCATTACCAGTGCATATTAGGTATCCATAGTCGCATTTGTGAAAATACATGCATGCATGCATTTAATTGAGAGGGGAGGAGAGTGAATAAAATGGCCTCACAATTCACATTTTCCTCAAGTGCTGCTTTGCAAAATTCACCATCCTTTTATTTTTAATTTTATTTGACTTTGAATTCTTCCTGCGACTGCAAGACATGGCCTCTTCTTCCTCGCTCCATGCTCTGCAACAGCAACCTATCAAGCCATGCAAGCCACTCCCTGCAGCCGCATGCATAGCCAGGGCATGGCTGTGCATGCCTTCTTCCTCTATAAAAAGAGCTCGGCTTCTTCATGCAAAGCTGAGCTTGGTTCCACCCACATAAACAACAACTTCTTCTCCAGGCTGCCTCCTCCCCTCTCCCTCCATACACAGGCCCTCCTCCCCTGAGGAGACACTCTGCGGGCAGGAGCACCTCACAGTGGTGCACAACAACCACTATGAGTCCACCATCGCCCAGCTCATCAGAGAGCCTGTGGGCATGGTGGTACTCTCTGTTTCAACTTTTTAAGCCATTTCAGCCATTGGAGCAGGAGCTTCAAGCTTTGAAGCTCAAAGCTCCGCACGTAGCAGCAGCCGCAAGGCCCTCCAGCGCACGCCTGCAGGTCGCCCTCACCTCCACCGCGGGCCTGCAGGCGCCCTTGCCTCCCTCTCCACGTGCTCTGTCATGCTCTTTCCACCCGGAACCAGCCGACGTAACCCTTCCACGCGCGCGCCACCTGCAAGCCTCCTGCACTCACAGCACCGGGCGCACCCGGTCATGCGGCTCGCCCCGACACTGTAGCCACTATTCACGCGTTTCAGCGGAACACTGTGGCTACAGTGGGGTGACCGGTAAGTTTCTCACTTATCCGGTCCCCCGGCGTGCCGCAACCAGCCGCATCCCGCGCGTGCGTCCCGCCCCATGTCCCGCTCCAGCGCCCCCCCGCGAGTCTGCCAGCACCAACACCCTTCTGCATATCTGCCTGCCTCAGCATCTGCGTCCGCGTCTCCCTTCGCATGCTCCAGCGCCTTCGCGCAGTGCGGTGCACTGTGGCCTCTGTCCCCGCACTCACTCCCTTCCAACGCACACGTGTGAAGCCTCAGGTGATGCCCCACTGCTGCAAATGCCTTAACGCTTTCTTCACTCCACCAAGAAGCGTGCTCTCTCTCTCTCTCTCTCTCAGCACTCTTTCCCTCTCTCTCTGCAGATACACATACACACACACTCACACTCTCGCACACACACACTCTCACTTATATATTATTATATACTTATATATATACATATACATATATATATTGACATATATACATATATTTACATACATATATATATATACATATAAATATATATACTTATATCTATACATATAGTAGTACCTATATAACTAAGCATTATTATACATATATACATATATATATATACATCTATATACTTATATATAAATATATATATATACATATATATTTACATATACACATATATATACATATATTTATATATATATATATATATATATACATATCTATCTACATATATCTATATACATATATTACTATATATATATATACCTATATATAGGTACATCTGTATAGTTATACATACATACATATACATATATATATATATATAAGTACATATATACCTATATATTTATAACCATATATACATATAGATATATTTACATATATACATAAATATTTTCATATCACTTACCATACGTGGTATCGTGGGAATACCTGCACCGGTTGTTGATATTCCCCGATACACGCGTACAAAAGGCATGGTCGCACACATCTTCCGCCATCCACCTTACACTCCATGCAGCACCTCGTCCTGTTGGTTGCGTCTTTCTAGACGACGACCGACTCAACACCGTGCTACACGCCATCTCCGCCTCCACCCCCACCCCTTTATACCTATATAATATATACATATATATATACTATATTTACTTTACTTCTATTTCTCTTTCCTACCAATAAAAAGCTAAAAAAATATATAAAGAGAAAAGATAATCCTTTACTTGTAGGTACTCCATCTTGCGAATAGCAAGACCTATTTTGGAACTCTGATTTGGCTCAAAGCCAAGAACCTAATATTGAGGGTGTGCCTCAAGGACAAGAATTATCAGAAAAAAATCTAAATAGAAAAACACCAAAAACACAATAAACGAACGGAAGAGACTCGTTGTAGGAAAGGCGTAGAAACTTGACTTCTAACCCCACTTCCCTGAGTTCGACCCTGGGCCTAAAAGTGACCAAGATAAAATCAAGTAGGCCAGGTAAAAAATTTTGTAAAGAGATGGTTAGGCTCGATTTAGGTTAACCACTATACACATCTCAACGATAAAATCACCATATTAACACAACCTATCTGGGTCCCGACCACTTATCCTCTACCGCGAACCTCGTGGCCAGCGAGGCTTCCTTGCATGAGCACAAGCCTCTCCACCAAATCCCCTGTTTTGCTTCATATTAAAATTTACATTACTTGCCATTGCAAGAGAGGGATTTTTGATTAAATAATATTATATGTGGCTGATTTTGTGAGAACTCCCTCCTGTTTCAGGTAAATGCCATTTCAACATTATCTCTCATTGCTTTCTTAATTTAAAAGGTGGATTTGGCTTAAGATTTTGGGAAATAAAAAGTGAACATCTATTTCTAACCTGTGCGAGTTTTAATAGGCCACTGCCTCCCTGTGGATATGACTCGCTCTCTTGTAAATGGTTAATTTCAATTTAATACCTTGATTAGTCAATTTTTCCACCACTTAGAAATACAATGACAAATCATTTTAATTATTTTCAAAAGCGAAAATCAACATGTCACTCCTCACCTTCTTTGTCAGAGCTTCCGCCAGGCACCGTTGTCTCACCGAACAGTCGCTTTGGGAGATTCCTTCTCACCTCCCTCTCATTTTATGCTTTCGTAGATTATTGTAATAGACATTCATGATATATAACATATTTGTTCCATATGTCTTGTGATTTATTCTGCTTGTCTTCTTCTTTCAAAAACACAAAAAAATAACAAAACTTTAAAATACCAAAAACAAACAAAACGAAGTGCGATTTTCAATTAAAGTAAACGTCGCCTCCCTGTGTTCGACCCGGTACTCCCTTAGAGTTTCGGTATAAATTTTATTTGATCATGAGTTTTGCAACTAGGATAATGGATTACTTGTAACTCTGATTTCAAACTCATGAAACATGTGTGATCATTTTGGCATCGTTGCTGGGGAGGCAACGGAATTTACTTTATTGTTTTCTACACTTCTTTGCATTTACATAACACTAACCCTGCTTATCTCTTAGCTATTGTCTTGCAGGTACCCTAGCATGGAGATCCACGTGCAGTAGATCGGAGTAAAGTGCGGGTAGAGAGTTTTGTAAGTGTCCCCCACACCACCCCCACCTTAGTTTTCATTCCATAACCTAATAACTCAAACCCAAATCAACTTAGGTGCTTTTTATAAACCCTAGGATAGATTTGGTTGTTTGTTTGCCACCTCCACTTACCTCGCCATCCACATAAATAAACAAAATAAAAAAGTATTATCTGATTGTGGGATTTCCTAAAAGAGACACACCTTAACACCCACAACTCTTGACTTAAGGCGCACCACTCCACTTTGATTCTACCACTTAACCGGGATCTAACGTGTGGATCTGGTACATTGTTGGAACCTAGTTCCATTTCTCTTCTATGTTTTGGTGTTAACAAAACTATGTTTTAATCTAATGTGTTTATGAAGTATAACAGGTCAAAAGAACCTATGGAGGCAAGCAACAAGATTGAATATGGAAGAAGATTAGAAGACTAATTTTTGTTGTATTTATTATTTTTGTAGCATCTTTGTACGTCTCCTAACAAGAAAACAAAATATAAAAGTTAGAAACAAAGTGGAGATAATTAGGGTTCAGAAAATCGTCCATTCACTCGTTTCAAAATGTAAAAATGATTTTTTGAAAATCATGTCATTTAGAGTAAGTTGGATTTCTCTGAAAACTAACTTAAACTTACAAAATGTGGTACTTGTTGCAAGTACTGGTACTGGTCATAAGTACCGGTACATGCTAAGCACAAGTTTAGGCTTAAGTTCCAAACTGTGAACAAGTACCGGTACTCATCATGAGTACCGACGCCAACTGGTCACAGTTTGTGCACTTGATTTTTGCCTGGACTTTACAAGTATTGGTACTAATCACTAGTACCAGTACATGTAGGACACTGGACCGAAATCTGTGAGGCACAAGTACCGATACTCATCATGAGTATCGGTACCTAATGACTTAGTTGTGCTGACTGTAGGCAGTCAGTACCGGTACCAACTAACCGTTGTGAGCAATCTGAATAGCTATTTTGCAATTAAACCAATCCTTAAACTTCCCAAATTACCCCTAACGGCTAGTAAACGTTGGGAAGGTGCTTAGTGGGTTGTATAAGCACTTTATGAGTGTCTTTTGAACACAACCAAGAAGCCAAAATTCTATCTTTTCCTACACCTTCATTTCTCAAATTTCTAGCTGCAAAAGAGCTTCTCTTGTTGCAATTCTCTCAAGGCCATTCTCCACTTGAAACAAGTCTTCAAGGCAATCATGTTCTTCTCTGAAAAATTCATTTGTTTTACACCTTAATTTTCTTGTTAGATTAATTTACATACTCAAATTAAGCAGTATAATTGTTGGAGACTTAGGGATTAGTTGTAAGCTTTTATTTATATTTTGCTTACACCTGTATCTTTATTTCTTTTCTATATCTTTTAATTGGGTTGAGGTAACTCGTTAATTACCCCAAGTTTTAGTAAATTGATTCCCTCTGGGTTGAGGGATTCAGGTTAAAAATCCTAAGTTGGGAGACCTAGGTAGTGGAGCACCCAAGTGAGGGGAACCACTACATATTTTGTGCATTTTGTGGTTTATTTTGTGTTGCAATTTTTTTTTACCACACTATTCATCCCCCCTTCTAGTGTGCTTGTGATTTCTTTTTTGAATCAGTGAGGAATGCTATCGCAAACCGATAGCAATCCGGAGGGTATTGTATTGCATATCAAAAGTGTATTACAAAATAGTTACCCAACTTTGTATGAGAGACCAAGATTCCTTTCCAACATTCTCACATCTCACCGGTCTCCCCTGAAACAACTTATCATTCCGCACCCTCCACACACACCATAGAATGGCTACCACAACCCCCAATGGTCTAACAAGGTTGATGAACCTTTGCCACATAGCATCCCAGGGACGGAGGGGTTCTAAGCACACCAACCTCCAGATTTTATCAGTGACCAAGCAAGAGGAGAAGATGTGTGTTGCACTATCAGAGTGTAATCCACATAGAGGGAAGGCATTCAGATCAATCCCCATCATTCTATGCCTAAGATCGCCAGTGATCAACCCTTCCCGTCTACAAAGCCACATGAAAATCTGGACCTTCAGAGGAATTCTGAAAAGCCAAATCTTTCTGTCGATAAGATCCCATTCCACATCATTATTAGATCTAATAATTTTTTCATATGCCTGCTTCACTAAGAAAACACCCTGCCAGTAGTATGTGTCCTTCACATCTGTCATAAGATACAACTGCTGCAGTTTCTCCATCAGTTTCTGCTTCTCCTCCCATAGCCGAGTGCCCGGCCTACACTGTTGTATCCCTTCCAGCCGCCAGCAACCTTTAGCTAGGGACCACAGACTGCTAACTGTGTCATTTTTGTCAGCAGCAGCCCCATACACCCTCTGGAAGGTCTCTTTCAGCAGACCCAATTCAGACCACCTCTCATTCCATAAGCTAAAACATCTGCCGTCTCCAAGCTTAGGTTGTAGCAGATGCCAGTAGCAGGTGATTGTAGAAATCACAGATCGCCAAAAGCGGGAGGGCCTCTTCGGCTGAAGCCTTTGCTGACAGCTATTGGATCCCCCATAGCTGTCCCTGATCAGATCATCCATCAGCCCCTCCTTGCAATCCAAAATTCTGATGGCCCATTTCAGCAGTATGGCCTCATTGAACTCTTTTAATGCTTTAATTCCCAACCCCCCAGCCTCCTTTGGTCTGCAGATAGTGTTCCATCTGATGGGTTGCATGAACCTGCCCTGTGTCCTGCTCCTTTCCAGAAGAACCTCTTCCTCATAATATCCAATCTCTTCCAGATGCATTTAGGGGCCTTAAATATGCTGAAGTAAAAAACTGGCATGGCAGTGATAACCGAGTTGAGCAAAATCAGTCTCCCACCCTTAGATAGGAATTTACTACTCCACCCTTTTAGCTTACCAGCCACCTTCTCAAACAGGACATTCCAGTCTAATTTTTCTAGCTTTGTAGCCCTTAAAGGTAATCCAAGGTATCTCAGAGGCAATTTAGTAAGGGGTGAGCCCAATGTACCTTCCAATTCTATCTGCTTCTATTCATTCATACCAAAATAGATCAAAATAGACTTGTCTTTGTTCAAACATAGACCTGAAATATCACTGAAGATCTTCACCAATAATCCCAAAGCATGTGCCTCAGACTTGGACCCTTCTACAAAGAACACAGTGTCATCTACATATTGTAAAATGGGGGCCAAATGTCTCCTGTTTGATAATGAGTACCCATTAATTATACCCACCTCTACCAATTTGCAAGTGTACCTTGCAAGCCCATCTACTGCAAGGTTAAAAACTAGTGGGGCCAAGGGACACCCTTGTCTAACCCCACGCTGAGGATGGATCCAGGTTCCACATGGCTTCCCATTGATCAAAGGAGAGAATGAAGCAGTGGTGATACAGCGTTTCATCCATTGAATCCAAAGGGAGGGGAAGCCTCTTCTTCTAAACACCTCCCAAAGATACGGCCAGGAAATCGAGTCATAGGCTTTCTGGAAATCTACTTTCCATAGGAAGGCATTGCATTTCCTCCAGTGCCAACCATTAACCATTTCCTGGGCCAAAATAAGGGACTCCTGAAGTGATCTGTTGGGCAAGAAAGCAGCTTGTATTGGATGAATCAGGTCTTGTAGAACAGTTCTTAGCTTGTTAGCCAAGACCTTGCTTATGATAAGATAGATAGAGTTCGAAAGGGCAATCGGCCTGAAATCTGAAAATTATTCAGCTCCCATTGATTTAGGCAAGAGGAAAAGATATGACTTATTAATCCTTTCGAAACCAGCATTACCCACCTCAAATTCTCTAATAACATCCATCACCTCCTTACACACCACACTCCACATCTCTTTGTAAAAGAAAACTTGTATTCCATCCGGGCCTGGGGAGCCTTCCGCATTTAATTCTCTGATTGCTTGTACAGTTTCCTGTTCTGTAATTAGTGCAGTCAGTTGCTCGGCTTGTTCGCTTGTCACCCTGGGACCAATGTCTCCTGCCATTCTCCATTTCCCCCTCCTAGTTGCCCGAGAAGCTTCTCTGAAGAACTTGATGGCTTCAGATTTAATCTCTTGATTAGAGGAGACCCTATGTCCATCACAAAGAATAGAGGAAATGAAGCTAAACCGCCTCTGAGAGCTAGCTGCAAGGTGGAAAAATTTCGTATTGGCATCCCCCTCCTTAAGCCATAACTACCTGGATCTCTCCCTCCAATCGATTTCTTGTTTAAGGTCTTCATCCAGTACCACACCTTGCCACATTTTCCTGTCAGCCTGTTCATCTTCAGATAGAGTGCCAGCAGCTTCCTTGGAGTCCAGCCCCTGGATTCTGCTCAGAGCTTCCCTTCTCCTTTGTTCCCTCACCAAGGTAACAATAGATCCATATTCTTTTAAGATCTCACGCAATCCAGCCAGCTTAGTTGATAATCTGACAATAGCTGATCCCTGTACCTTTCTAGCTCTCCACCAAGAATAGATCATGTGGAAAAAACCTGGTTCAGTCAGCCATGACCTTTTCAGTTTGAAGTAGGTGCCAGCCAGAGTTTCTTCCCCACTGTCCCATACCAGGGGGTATGATCAGAGAAAGGTCGGCTCAACCCATTCACAGTTGATAGTTGGAATTTGACAAGGATGTCCACATTCCCAAAAAAATTGTCAAGCCTGGAAGCCAGCCCGTTACCATTATGCCATGTAAATTCCACACCAGAGGATGGATATTCACTCAACTGCAGTGACTAAATCATCATCTGAAATCCAAGGGTCGATCTGTCAGTGTAGCCAATAGGCCTATCCGCCCCTGTTAAAACACAATTAAAATCTCCTCCTGTCAGCCACATTTCCCCCTGCACCAACTCAGCTACTGTGGACCATTCCTCCCACAGCTCCTGCCTGGCAGAAGCTGTACAAGGTCCATAAACCCCAGTAATCCAGATACACTCCTACCCCTGCTGAATCTGAAACTTGCAAGCTAGCATTGTCTGGCTTTGTGAACTTCCAAGCACTGAGCCCACCTCTTCCTCCACCAGATAGCAATGCCCCCGACCTCCCATGCACATCAATCTGTACACATTCATTCATCCCAGCAGCTAACAAGTTGCACCAAAGTCTATCAGAATTACTTTCAATGTGTGTCTCTTGAATGAGGGCACAATCAATTCCCCATTCTCTCAAGTATCTCATCAGAGATGCCTTCCGGCATTTGTCGCGCAACTCACACACGTTCCAAGTGAGGATTCTCATCAGTCCTCATTGGAACCCTCTCTCCTGAGGGTTTGGCAACTGCACACTTGCATAACTTTGGCAACTTCATCTTCATCCATCAGAATGATAGCCTTTGATTTTCTTTGTCGAAGGTTGTATGGTGATCTCCCCTTATTGATCTTTGTGCATGATCCCCCTTCACATTCAGGATCTTCCTTCCCCTGCAAGACCTGTTTGCCCTTCAGAGATTCAAGCTGCATATCAAGGTTCCCCTACTCCAGAGTCTCCCTACCACATGACAGCACATCCTTTGCCACCGTGGTCGACTGTCCTGCCAATTCTCCGTCACCCAATTCCTCCATTTCTTCATTCTGAAGCATCCCCGTCTCCCCATCACATAGGTCCTTACACATCTCGACAGCCAGGGATTTATCACCATGATCCATGTACAATTCCTGTGCAACCGCCTCCTCATTAGTTGTAGGTTCAGATGACTTACGCTACTTTGCTATAACATCCCCCAGCAGGAACCTCAGCCTTAGCATCCAGGAACTTCCACCACATCTCAAAATCAGACGATCAGGTATAGAGCCAGCAATGAAGACATCGACCCTCACACTCAATAGATGCCCATTCCCCTCAAGCAGTCTAACGACCATGTCTTCTGCCATAGTTGCAAAGCCTGAGATCATTGATGATACAACCTCCTTCGACCTCAGATGCAGAGGAAGTCCCACAATCTCAAGATTTCCAGACCTAGTTCCCACTCTCTATGGCAGTCTCTCCGACAGGGCTCCATCAAAAGGAGAAACCAGCCTCCAGATCACCGTGACACCGCCGTTACACGATGTATGGAATTGCAATTTTTCAACATCCCCCGCACCCAAACCAAAGAGCACAAAACGTGTACTTGACAGAAAAGTGATCTACCAGGAATCAGTCGAAAGGGACAGAGAGGTTACCAGGGCGCAGACATTCTCTGCCGTCGGTCTTCCAGTCATAACCTCCCCAACCAGAGTTTCCCGCAGGGCCATCTCTGCAGCCTTGATGCTCGCCGTCATAGGAACCTCCACATCAGCCATAAGCCCTCCCAAGTTGCGTAGAAGTGGGGGTGGAGGCAGCGTCCGCCCAACCCTGGAATTCAAATTTCCAAAGCGCGGGAAATGACGATAACCCATCTGCCCCCCCAAACCTCCTGAAATAGTGGCAGGTATGACTAGGTTTTGTTGTTTGTTATAGAAATGGCGCTGTAGTACAGTTAGTCATTGCCACTATTACAATTTTACTCGGAAATAAAAGGTTTCTCAAGGTCGAACTCAGGGAGCAAACTTATAATTCTAGAAGTACAATGTTTCTGTTACAAAAATAAGAGAGTGAGAGAGATTCCAGGTCATGCAAGTGCTGAGTTAGCTCATCCACCTTCTTTTCAATGATCGAGACCTTGTCCAATCGACTGGCCATTAATTCCAGGTCGACTGATGCAGACAGGCCCTACGTCTCATGTGCTCCCCTAAGATTCGTCGATGCGCGGGTATTCATCCTGTCGAATAATCCCATGGAGTCATTGTTGATGGATTTCTCGCACATGCTTTCAAGAATCTCCCATATGGTGTCCTCATGTTGACCCATGATATTTCCTCCGTAGGTTGCATTGACGAAAAGACGGATGTCCTCACGGAGTCCCTGGTAAAAAGATTAGACCTGTTCCCATTTAGGAACTCCGTGATGGGGGCACTTTCTCATGAGATCCTGAAAACGATCCCATGCCTCATGGAGAGGTTCCCCTGTTTGTTGAGTGAAGTGCGTAATCTGATGGCGCAAGGCATTGGTCTGACCAACGAGAAAGAACTTTTTCAAAACTCGGACTGAAGTTCTTCCCAAGTGTTGATCGGCCGGGTCAGAGTTTGATACCAATCGGCGGCCTTGTCCATAAGAGAAAAGGAGAACATCTTCATGAGAAGAATATCCTGATTTTGTGCATCTGACCAAAAAGTTTGGGCCAGATGCTTTAGCTGTTTGATGTGCTGGAAGGGATCTTCGGAATTAAGCCCATGGAATTTAGGTATAGCATGAATCATGTTGGGCTTCAATTCGGAATCAGGTCCTCCAGTCGGGATTCTGACTCGAGGCTCGATGGCCACCGCAGTAGGATTATAATGGTCCCGCATCATAGGACGCTGCTGTGGGTGCACAAAGTTTTGGAAGAGGTCATTGAGTCGCTGGAGCTGGTGCTCCAGATTGTTTTCTTCCTCAACAGGCTGAGCCATGATGGGGGAAGAAGAAGAGCTTGGTTCAAAATCAGATGAGAGAATGATGGGGTAGGGTTGCTGTGCAAACACGGGCGTCGAGGCTTGGCCTTGACAAGAGTGAATTCCTAAAGGAGATCTTAAGGGTGGTCTTAAGGATCTCCTACCATTCATGCACTGTTGGAATAGAAGAGTTTAGAAGGTGCTGGACCCAATCAAGACACCCAAAAAATGTGTTGGGTGACTATAGAGGTGCGAGGCAGATGGACCCCTTGATCAGAAAGATCGTCCACCTGAGAATTACCTAGGCAGCCAGAGAGGGTGAGTCCTGCGAAGACCCCTACACGGTAGAGCGTCCACACGGGTTACAGGGTTTCCCCCACCCGACCTCTCTTGTCACTGCGGTTCCAGGTAGACCAGAATGGGGATCGTGACCTCTTAAGTCTACCTCTTTTACTTTAAGATCAAGATGCTTAAGGTTTCACTTGAACTCTTAGGTGTTTTTATGAACAAGGTGGCCTAATTTGAAGGTTGGTTGACCCTAGGGGTCAACTTCACCTAGTGGGTCCCTTGAGAATTTAGGCCTTGTTTCTTTTTAGGGTTCAAGTGTTTAGAGAGCCAATTTGTTTAGGGTTTTTCTTGTTAGGTATTTTCAATCAATGGCTTGGGCACACCTCTTTTGGATTTCCTCAATTCTTGATTAAGGGGTGTGTCTCTGAAATCCTAATGTTTGACCTTATGTTGGCTCCACTTGGTCCAGTTAATTCTTTGCTGGGTAATTAGGGCTCAGGCAAGAAAGTGTTAGCCCTTAATTACCTTTAATATTGTGTGCAGGAATAATAGTTTTTGAGAATATGCAGCTATTACTATGTATAAAAGACAAGTTATACCTATTTTTTTCTTTCTTTTTCCTCTTTAAAAATTTTAGGGTTTAATAGGGAGTTACCTGTCCTTGGAGTGGCTGTGGTGCGGCTGCTTCTTTTTTTCTTTCTGTACCTGCACAAAAGAGAGATTATTAGAAACGTAGAAATTTCATAACTTCTAGAATCGTCGTTGCTCCCCAGCAACGGCGCCAATGAAATAGTGGCGGGTATGACTAGGTTTTGTTGTTTGTTATAGAAATGGCATTGTAGTATAGTTAGTCATTGCCACGATTACAATTTTACTCGGAAATAAAAGGTTTCCCGAGGTCGAACTCAGGGAGCAAACTTATAATTCTAGAAGTACAATGTTTCTGTTACAAAAATTAGAGAGAGAGAGAGATTGGTCTCTTGGCTTTTTCTTCTTCTCTTCTTTTTCTTCTCTTCTTTGCTTTGATCGTCTTCAGCTCTTCTGTCTTCTTCCTTCTTCTTTTCTTTCTTTCTTTCTCTTCTGTTCTTTCTTTCTTCTTCTGCGGCGCCTGTTCTTCTTTCCTTCTTCTTGTCTTTTTCTTCAGAGCGTCATCTGATTTCTCAATCAGACGACTTAATTAGCATCCGCTACAGTGCTCCCTTGATGCTCCCTCTTCTGCTTCTTCCTTCTTCTTTTTGCAGTCCTTCTTCTGCTTTGCTTCGAGCAGCCAAGGCTTTGGCTGCTTCTTCCTTCTTTTTCTTCTCCTTCCACTTCTGTGGTCTTCTTTTTCTCCTTCTTCTTCGTTTGCCTGCACACTCACATAGCCTGGTCAGAGCAAAAACCTAACCCTACCCTCCCCCGCGTCTCTCTCTCTTAGATTTCGCTTGTAGGATCGCTCTCCCAGAGTCGGGTATTCGGGTACGGGTTCAAGCCCGGGTCCAGGCCCACCGACGTGCGGTGGTGGGCGAGGAGTGCAGGTTGGGTATACGGGTCGGGCCAGGACTGCGGGGGGGGAGGGGTGTGGTCGCGGACGAGGCCGGGTAAGCGGGTAAGAGGGACCTCACCCCGTGTGACTGAGGCAATAAGCCTTAGTCACTTTTACAATTTATGCGCAGGCGCTGCTTCGAAATCCCACGATGTGGGACTATCTTCTGTGTTGTCTTCACGCGCGCTCACAGGACGACTCCACCTCGCCCTCTGATCAGCCGCAGCTGGTGTCGATGCCAACTGACGAGGCAAGAGTCTTCGCGGACTTCGCCCCAACCTGCAGCACCTGGAAATCTGGGGCTGCAGGGCCTGGAGCTTGCCTCGAAGCTACTTCAGTCGTCGTTAATCGCGGCTGGAGCAGCGGACCTGATAGACAGAAGCACGACCCTTCGGCCTAATCAAACAAGTGGGGGACCTTCGCCGTGGCACGACGAAGGTGGTGCAGGGTGGGGCAGGTCGTGGGACGGCGTCTGGTGGCGGGGCTAGGTCAGACAACGACCGGAAAAATGGGCCTGTTCGGTGGAGTGTGGTGGGGGTGTGGATCAGTAATGGGTGGGCGGAGGTTGCACAGTGTGGTGAGGCGGAGGTTCTGTGAGGGTTGGTGAGGCGTGTGGGGCTGTGGAGCGATGGGGGCGTCTCGCCGGAGGGTAGCTGGAGACGAAGGGGGTGACGGTGGTCAGGAGTGGTCGAGGGCTTAATTGAATGTAAAATAGTGAGGAAAAGAAAGAGGGGGAGGTGGGGAGAAGTTCTGACCTAGTTGTAGAGACGAAGGGGGCCGGAGCAGGGCGGCAGCCGTATCGACTATCGCCGGAGAAGAAGATGCCCAGAGAGAGAGGGTGGCGGCGAGGAGAGAGCGGAAGAGCGCGCGCTGGGTACGGCGCAATGCGGGAAGAGCGGGCGAAGGCGGCTCTGCTGCTGGTATTGCAGCAGAGCGACGATGAGGGGGAGGAATAACCGTCGGAGCTAGTGGGCTTCTGCCGGAGTGGGAAGAGAGGGAAAAAGAGTGTGTTTCTCCGTCAGGACCGAGCTGCCCTCTTCTGTAGGCGGAGGTGGCTTTTATAGAGGTGAAAGCGGAGAGGTGGGCGGAGGGAGGCGACGTGCCTCCCTCACCGGAGGACGGTCGGAGTAGGGACCCATACCTTCCGCGCATTCGCACGGAAGGTATGGGTTGCTGCAGAGATCATGGAGGTGTCCCTGCGACAGCAGACGTCGCAGGGAACACCTCGTTGAAAGGGCAAAGGTCCTCCCTCACCCTGCGCGACGCCATACTCTGCGCAAAGTTGCTGGAGCATGGCACTGCTCAGGGTTTTGCATGGAGGACCTAAATGCAAAGAATGATGAAGACTTAGGGGCTAAAATGCAAGGGTTTCAAAAGTTGAGGGTCAAAAAGTAATAGATGAGGACCAAAATGCAAAGTCGGTCAAGAAGGTCTCTTCTTAGGCTCAAGTTTTTATACATTACTAAATAGGACCTAAGGATTCTAATGGTGAATTTTATTTCTATATCAGACCTTGTTTGACTAGTCAATTTATGAAAAAACCCAAATTAAATCATTAATTGGGCATGGTTCTCAATGTAGGTCAAAATGGGTTTCCAAGGCCAAATTGAAGGTTCTAAACCCTAGAGATTATTTTTCTATGAATTTTAGAGGGTTTAGTCAATTTTTACTTTGCCTCGAACCTCGTGAATTGAAGTGGGTTTGTTTTAGGGTTACAGGCTGTCATTTAATTCCTTGGAGTTGCTGCAGCCCTAGTTGGATCAACTCATCCCACTTTCCTTCTTATTAGGTTAGTTTGACCTATGTTTGGACCCTAAGTTACCCTGTTTACAGATTATGTTGGTGAAATTACATTTTGACCCCTTAGTTCCTATTTTCTTCACAAACTCAGAATTCTCTAAGTCAAGCCTTTCTATAAGTTATGTAGGAGCTTTTTCTTGTAAATCTAGGTTAAATGGTGCTAGTTTAGGGTTTATGATGAGGTTCTCATCACCCCTACACGAATCCCTTTTGTGGCCGAATCCCCCACACCCCAGACATACCACAGGAGATCGACAGGTGGCTGCCAAGTGTCCCCACATCGGCATCGGAAGCAAACAATCTTGCCGGTTGGCTTTGTTCCTCTTCTCTCAGACCACCTCACCACCATCCCCCTTTGGCCGTATGCATCAGAATTCCCCCGTTCCTTCCTCCTCCATCCTTTCGACCTCCAAGTATGCCACCCCTCACCCTCCCTAACCCCACCAACCATCGCACCTAAACTGCCGGCCGTCGGGACCGACATTCTCCCCTCGGGTCAACCCAGTGTGCTTGTGATTTATAGCTCCTACAAGTGGTATCAGAGTAGGTTGCGAATAGGAGAAGTAACCATTCTCTTTCACAATGGAATTTCCAATAAACACCAGTTTATCATCATCCTTATACATTAAACCAAACCTAGCTCTTAGGATTTTACTCCGCAAATGGGTTTTTGGGCTGCATTTAGGAATTAACTAGGTTAGGCATGCATTGCATTTTCTTTTGTTGTTCTAATGTGTTTTTGTGAGTGTTAGGGATGAAAAGATATATAGATCCTTAAAACCCTAGCACTCAAGAAGGCAAATGGTGAAGGAGGAGCTTAGACTAGCTGGAACTCAGCTTGATCCAGCTCACCACAGTTGGAACCTAGCTCACTTGAACTAGGGTTAGCTCATCCCAGATCCATTCAGCTAATCTCAGCTGAATGGCAGCTCAAGAGAGTTCATCTTAGCTCACCCTAGCTCAAGTCAACTTAGATCCAGCTCAACCTAGTTGAGTCTAGCTCATTTTAGCTCCCACTAGGCCACAGGGACCTCTAGCTAGCTCAGCTGAGTTGGCTGGAGTTCACCCCAACTCAGATCCAGCTACATCCAGCTCCACTCAACTCCAGCCAGCTGAGGAAGAACTCATCCCAGCTCAGGAAGCTCAAGTCCAGCTCCCAGGGAACCAGCTTAGCTCAAGCTAGTTGAGCTAAGCTACCTTAGCTGTCTCAACTAGCTCAATCCTCCTCGGGAGCACCAGACACAGCTCACCTCAGCTCCTTTCAGCAGAAGCCAGCTCACTTTAGCTTGCCTTAGTAGCTAGCAAAGAACTAGCAAGCTAAGCCAGCTAAAGTAGCCCCATGTTGACCTCTTCAACAGCTACCAACTCCACTTCAGCTCCGGACTCTTCAAAACCAGCTCCTCCCTCAAAACCCTAGCTCCAACACCTCCTCCTCTACTCCACCATTAGCTAAGCTAGCTTAGCTTACCTTAGCTTACCTTAGCTTAGCTATGCTCCAGCTTCCATGGCTTGCACCACCCAAAAACCCTACCTAACAACTCCATCAACTAGCTCCACCTAAGCTCCAAATAAGCTAACCCTACTTGGTGCCAACCTAGCCTACCCACTACCTCCAAAAGGCACCTAAAAGTGGTGCCAAAACCACCCTAATTACCCCCTTGTTGGCGCCACTTTTCCCTCCAAAAACCCCCTTCATCTCCCCCACACATCTCCCCTTAAACCCATCTCCACCACCCACATAATCCCACCTTCTAGAAGCCTCAAAGTTGGCGCCAACCCATGGCATCTCTCCATGGCTGGCACCACTTTTATGTGCCCCTTGACCAACCCTAACTACCCCCCTTACACCCCTTAGGTGGCGCCAACCATCCTTAACCCTAGGATCAACTAACCACCTCCATCTTCCCATCTTAGCCCTCCATTTCAAGAGTCACCTTAACCCCCCCATCCTACCCTATAAAAAGACCACTACCCACCCCCATTCAAACCATCCTTAGCTAGCAAATTCACTCTCACACTCTACCTAGAGCCTACGCCCAAGAGAGAAGAAGAAGAAGAAGATTAGAGGGATATTCTATCCCTTTGGTGCCTTCCCCTCTTCCCTTCTCTCTTAAGCCACGCCAGCCAAAGGAGGAGCCAGGCAAGGAAGATCTTTGGAGGAGATCTTGAAGGTGGTCCACATCACCTTGGAGGAGAATTTGAGGGTGGTGCACTCCCACCCCTTAGAGGAGAGCATTGAAGGTGGTAGCATCCACCTTGGAGGAGCTCTCAAGGAAGGAGAAGAAGGAGGCCCTCTTTTCATGCCAAGGAGTAGGTAGGCTTGGGGCAAGAAGACTCCCTTCCTCACCAAATTTTACAAGCGAATTTGTGTTTCTTTTGTTGCTTTTAGATTTTTTCATTTCTAGTAGAAGCATTCCTCTACTTGTCTTTGAAAAGAACATAAATTCTAATTAATCAAATTGCCTTCTTTTTAATTTCCTATTGCAATTGTTACTTTTGTTCTAGCACTTATTCTATTTTGACCCCCTAACTACTCCAGGCCTCCACCTTCCTAGAGTGAGCTTAGGTAGTGGTCATTTTAATCTCTTAAGTTTTAGCTTAGGTGTTAGCACTTTTTCATCACAATTCGCACTTTGCCTGTTTATTTGAAAACACAAAAAAACTATATATATTTAAAATAACAGAAAGAAAGTTGAGATTTATTTTTAGCAACAGAATTGAATTGCAATTTTTGCTTCCTTGGACGACCCTAGATACTCCCCTATCTAGGATACAAATTTAAAAGCGTATGCGAATTCGCGTGTTACAACGATATTAAAAACTCGCTTTTACAAATCACACCACTATTCGCATCACTTTTTGGCACCGCTGTCGGGGAGGCACCGCTTTGCTTAATTTTGTTTTCTCTTGCTTGAAGTGGATCTCATCCCCTTCTCTTTCTTTTCTTTCTTGTGTGCAAGAATTATAGCGGGAAAGCAGGAATTTGGAAGCAAAAGCTTAAAGTTCCTTTTCTTCCCATGGATTTCTGGTTGGTTCCCCATTTCTTATCACATTTAGGCTAAAAGACTACCAAAAAAAATATTAAACTTGGCTTTCAGGACCCTAAACACTTTAATTAAGTGGAGTGGTGTCCATAAGAATTCATTGTTTGCTTGAATGTTTCATTAACACCACTCCATTGCAAGTATTGGTATTCTATTTTTCAGGTCCAGATTTCAGTATAGACTTGAAAAATCAATTCCTATCACAAACCTCCAAAATTCATACAATTTCATACAGTGATTCCAAATTGAGTTAGGAACATCCGTTCCAAATTTCAAACCAATTGGTTGTCTATTTAATTTTTAAAAATTCGTGAACTGCACAGAGGTCACACTCTTTAATCTTCCTATTTTGCTACAGTCTACGAATTTTTAGAATTTTTATCCTGTTCTAATTTTTATGAAATTTAGCTTTCTAGAATTTTTGTGAAATTTTACATATCATATAAAATCATCAAAATTTTATGAGGTTGGTGGTAATACTGAAAAGTCCAAAATACCCATGGGTATCATTTCTAGACTTTGACATCAGTACAAGGAAAAATTCAAAACAATTACCAAACAAATTCCTAAAATCTTACAAAAATATTTTCTAGAATCCTTGTTTGACTTTCTTCAAGGTAGTGGTGTTGTTTGACTTATTTGGGCCACTACTTAATACAGAAAGCCTAGAAATAATTCATTGGTAGTAATTTTCTATCTTAGGGACAATTGGCTTAGGGTTTCTTTCTTTCTTTCTAGATACTCACATTAAAGGAAATTAACCATCACCAATACAACTTGTTTTTCCTTTGATTGTGGAGTTTCAAACTTATTTGAAATTTTAAAAAGAAAAATCCTAGAACACATTTAATTAAATCAAATCCTAAAAGAGAAAAAATACAAGAAATTGTGTGACAACTTGATTTGCATTGGAACCACTTTCCAATTTTTGCACACACAAAAAATTGAAATAATAGGGCAACAACCCAAACAACACCCTCCACATTTGGTGTGCACACTAGTATCCTAGCCCTAACTAAAATTTGTAGCAATTTGACCCCTAAGATTTCATCAATTTAGGCTTGCTATATAGGACTTAAGTTCTCTAGTTAATATCAATTCTGTCATCTATATCTGGTGTTCAGGCTGAGGGGCCGTGTCAAACGACCAGGCACGGGTTTGTACAAGCACCTGGGGATTTTCCTGGGAAACGCTTGGGCCCAAATCTCCCCTTAAGCAACTTGGCTAGATTTGTTGACAGAATGGGTATTCATTGTTGATTACTTATTTCCTAGGTAGACCAAATCTTAGGTTAAATTCTAAGGAGTCACAATTAAGTTAGGTCTAGAATTTGATTGCTTGTGTGCACACTTCTCTCATCTCCATCTCTTCTCCTCCCCTACCATTTCTTCCATTTTGCATGGGCGGTGCTCCAAAACTCCACACTTGGAGGGACCACTTGATTTTGCCTCCCAAAAGGACTTTCCTACATTCTTCCTCTTCTTTAAAAATGGAAAATAAAAATTGGTCCTCTAACTTGCATGCTAATTATTCTTTCCCCAATCTTTCCACGCAGGAGCTTCTTAATCGGGCCCTCCTACCTAATCTCTACTCTATCATGGCTCAACTACAAGTTAAGCAACAACAGTTGCATAAGGATTTAACAAACCTAGCCAACCAAGGGAGTCCTGCCACACCTGCCCAAGCTCCACACATTCCACATCTCACCCCTTTTAACACCTGCAAGACAGAAAATCTACATAAATCCCATGCTGAGTATAATTATTATTCTGAGGCTTTCTATGGTTCAATAGGGAATTATGTTTATCCCAATCATCACCCCACACAAAATGTCCCTACCTTCCAGGAGAAATAGAAAAATTCCTCTAATGGGAGGAATTATCCAACTCACTCTTGGACCAATCCGGTTCCACACCAACAACAAAACCCGTTTGGAGGGTATGGTTCAAATCAGACTTACCAATCTGGGCAATCTCAAGAAGACATTAATGCCCAGATGATGAAAACCCTGCAGGAGTTACAAAGAAAAACAAAGGAAACAACCTGTCTTATTAACAATCTTAATGATCAAATTGGGGATATTTCGACTCAAAGACCTACAGGACACTCAACATCCCAACCCACACCAAACCTTCTTAATCACAGGAACCAACACCCAGGTGGATACCAACATCATAACCACACGGTTCAGCCTCCTATTGACCCAATATCGTAGCGCCAACCCAGTTTCTATCAACATCAGGCCCCTCCACCTCCCAGTGATCACCAAGCTGCATATGCAGAGACTTTGAGGAGTGAGGAAACCACCATGGATTTAAGGCCTTCACATTCAAATGATGAAACTGATTCTCAACCAATGCAGATTGACTGCCCTAACCTTAATAAGGAAGAAGAAAAGGAAATCCCAAAAACACCTGATTCAAACCCTATTTCCCACTCTCAAAAACTGCAATCCAACAATCCAAAATCAAAGCCCTCTAACCACAATTCTTTGGACTTATTTGAGCAAGCTGAGAGGAATATTCCATTCCTAGATTCTCCCCATGCCTCTAAAAAATTTACTTCAAAAGGCATGATCAGAATCTTGAAAGGTTGGTCCTTTCAAAGACAGCCAACTCAATTTTTCAGAGCAAGCTGCCTTTCACAAAAAAGGACCAAGGCACATCACTCATCTTTGTTGTCATAACTAACACCATTTTTTTCGCGTCCCTCTCGACTTAGGTACCTCTAGTAATCTCATCCCCCTAGTCTTATTTGAGAAATTTTGATTCAATGATTTAAAACCTACTAACGTTCAATTTTAATTGGAAGACCGATCTACCATTCAACCGCGGGGAGTTATTGAGAATAGTATTATCAAGGTCTGGAATTGTCTATTTTCGGTAAATTTTCTGGTCCTTGACATAGAGGTACCTAAGGCTCTCATTAATGCCATCCTTGGAAGACCTTTTCTGATTATGGCCGCTGCTAATATCAATTCTCATTCTGGGAAAATGAATATAAGTTGCAGTAACCAGACCTTCTCATTAGATTTATTTCAAGCTTCCAAGAGGTCCATTGATCACAAAATTTTTGAGGACACTGATAATAAAATGGAAGCAGTATTTGAGAAGTCTATGTTGATCCAATCTCATTCATCTTTGACCACTATTAATCTAGATTTTATTGATTCTTATTCTAAGGATAATTATGTGGTCCAAGACTTTCCAGATCAACTAGGGTTTGACTTTCCCCCTTTTCATCTTCCTAATTTTTCACCAAAAATATCCACACTAACTTCACCCATCCTGCATCTAACTAACCCCTTTCCCCTCCCTTTTCTATTGGACCTACCACCTGATCCACCTGAGTTTGGCTTTCATCATCAATTCAAACCATGGCCAGACCCGGGTCCTTTTTCCATTTCTCTATTTTATTTTGATCCCTTTATCTTTACCACTCATCTGTTTAGGGATCTTGAGGAAGACACTTTTATTAAAGACATTCAAGTGTCCAACTTTTTACATGATTTTCCGTCATCCGTGCACACTACGCCTGGCTGAATGGTGTAAAAGATAGCACTGGATGGGAGGTAACCCATCACTTTTTTTCCTGCTTTCCTTTTTCCTTTCTTTTTCCAAGTTTTGACCATCCTAAACCTGACCGCTCTTCATTAAGATGACCCCTTTTCCCTCTTAATGCATGAGGACAGTGCATATCTTAAGCATGGGGGGGTGTTTTTAAAATTTGACGATCGATTTAGGATTTTCAAAACCTAAAAACATGCATTTTTCTTTAGTTATTTTATTTTCCTGCATGCATACCCAAAAAAATAAAAATGTTGAAAGCTTTTTGAGGAAAATTTTTTAAATCAGGACTAAGGTTGAAAAAATTCACTTTTGGGTACAATGGGATTTAATCTTTAACAAACTAGGGATGAGGATGCGAATCTGATCATTAGAATTTCAGGGTCTATTTTTAGACTAGATCAGATATCCTTCTCTAAAATTCCACCTAAACTCATGATAGTTTAGGTGACTTGATCCTATTTTGTAATATGGAAAGTATTTGGCTCAGTCTCTGATTCAAAAACTTGCATTTCTTGAGGAACTTCTTGTGTCAATTTTCACACACAAGCCAACACTTAGAAACAACTAAAAATTAGAAAACCTCCCTTGTTTGGACTTAGTAAAAGTCTGAAGCAGATCATTGGTTTGAGTTCCCACTACCGAGGAGAAAAATGCCTCCTTTGAGGATGCGATGTCAACATGTTACTGCCTCGATGCTGCTCCATATCTATATTTCATATCTTTAGATGGAGCATTAAAGCACATTTTAGCAGCTCAAGTGTCTTGGATGATGCTCTACCTATAGTGTCGGAGCAAGAGCTTGAGTTTGTTTGGAGTGCCCCTTTACACCGCATTGTGTTTTGGGGTTGTGAGCTCCTGAGTGGTGTCATGGACAGTGCTATCTCGAAGTATTGGTGCCAGAGCCCCCTCGAGGATTGGTAACGGGAATGATGATCCCGACACATCTGTTGTAAGACTAAGCTAAAAATAAGCATGGGGGAGAAATAATAATAATAATAAATAAATTAACACGCCCTTATAAATGTTGGCTTTCCACAGGCACAGACACAAGGTTTTAAAGGATTTTGCAAGTTGCGAATTAGATTCATGAGCCGGAAAAATCCTAAAAATAAAAATTTCAAGTCATCTGAATTAACAAGGGGTTAATTTGTGAATTTTCTGGAGGATATATTAATCCCATTTTGTCTAATGATTGGATCGAAAAGAAATCTTGATGTTTATCTTTAACAAATCTCGTACCTCCTGTGTTTAGATCAACCAAGGTCCCTTAATCTTTTTCTCCTCAAAAGTAGAAAAAAATTATATTTCCCAAAAATTCCATTTTCCAAAAAAAATTGAAGTTTTGATAAAAGACTAGAAAAAGATAAGCATGAGGGTGTGATAAATGCAAGTTTATCATCATCCTTATACATTAAAACAAACCTAGCTCTTAGGATTTTACTCCGCAAATGAGTTTTGGGCTACATTTAGGCATTAACTAGGTTAGGCATGCATTGCATTTTCTTTTGTTGTTTTAATGTGTTTTTGTGAGTGTTAGAGATGAACAGATATACAGATCCCTAAAACCCTAGCACTCAAAAAGGAAAAATGGTGAAGGAGGAGCTCAGACTAGCTGGAACTCAGCTTGATCCAGCTCACCACAGCTAGACCTTCGCTCACTTGAACTAGGGTTAGCTCATCCCAGCTCCATTTAGCTAATCTTAGCTGAATGGCAACTCAAGAGAGTTCATCTTAGCTCACCCTAGCTCAAGTCAGCTCAGTTCCAGCTCAACCTAGTTGAGTCTAGCTCATTTTAGCTCCCACTAGTCCACAGGGAGCTCTAGCTAGATCAGCTGAGTTGACTGGAGTTCACCCTAGCTCAGATCAAGCTACATCCAGCTCCACTCAAATCCAGCCAGCTGAAGAAGAACTCATCCCAACTCAGGAAGCTCAACTCCAGCTCCCGAAAATCCAGCTTAGCTCAAGCTAATTGAGCTAAGCTACCTTAGCTGTCTCAACTAGCTCAATCCTTCCCGGGAGCACCAGACCCAACTCACCTCAGCTCCTTTTAACAGAAGCCAGCTCACTTTAGCTTGCCTTAGTAGCTAGCAAAGAACTAGCAAGCTAAGCCAACTGGAGTAGCCCCATGTTGACCTCTTTAGCAGTTGCCAGCTCCACTTCAGCTGCGGACTCTTCAAAACTAGCTCCTCCCTCCAAACCCTAGCTCCAACACCTCCTCCTCTACTCCACCATTAGCTAAGCTAGATTAGCTTAGCTTAGCTTATCTTAGTTATGCTCTAGCTTCCATGGCTTGTACCACCCAAAAACCCTACCTAACAACTCGACCAACAAGCTCCACCTAAGCTCCACATAAGCTAGCCCTACTGGGTGCCAACCTAGCCTACCCACCACCTCCAAAAGGCACCTAAAAGTGGTGCCAAAACCACCCTAACTACCCACTTGTTGGCGCCACTTTTCCCTCCAAAAACCCCCTTCATCTACCCCACACATCTCCCCTTAAACTCATCTCCACCACCCACATAATCCCACCTTCTAGAAGCCTCAAAGTTGGTGCCAACCCATGGCATCTCTCCATGGTTGGCTCCACTTTCAGGTGCCCCTTGACCAACCCTAACTACCCCACTTACACCCCTTAGGTGGCGCCAACCATCCTTAACCCTAGGATCAACTAACCACCTCCATCTTCCCATCTTAGCCCTCCATTTCAAGAGTCACCTTAACCCCCCCATCCTACCCTATAAAAAGACCACTACCCACCACCATTCAAACCATCCTTGGCTAGCAAATTCATTCTCATACTCTACCTAGAGCCCACGCCCAAGAGAGAAGAAGAAGAAGATTAGAGGGATATTCTGTCCCTTTGGTCCCTTCCCCTCTTCCCTTCTCTCTTAAGCCACGCCAGCCAAAGTGGGAGCTAGGCAAGGAAGATCTTTGGAGGAGATCTTGAAGGTGGTCCACACCACCTTGGAGGAGAATTTGAGGGTGGTGCATGCCCACCCCTTGGAGGAGAGCATTGAAGGTGGTAGCATCCACCTTGGAGGAGCTCTCAAGGAAGGAGAAGAAGGAGGCCCTCTTTTCAAGCCAAGGAGCAGCTAGGCTTGGAGCAAGAAGACTCCCTTCACCAAATTTTGCAAGAGGATTTCTGTTTCTTTTGTTGATTTTAGATTTTTTCATTTTTAGTAGAAGCATTCCTCTACTTGTCTTTGAAAAGAACACAAATTCTAGTTAATCAAATTGCCTTCTTTTTAATTTCCTATTGCAATTGTTTCTTTTGTTCTATCACTTTTTCTATTTCCACTCCCTAATTACTCTAGGCCTCCACTTGCCTAGAGTGAGCTTAAGTAGTAGTCATTTTTAAGTAGTAGTCATTTTAATCTATTAAGTTTTAGCTTAGGTGTTAGCACTTTTTCGTCACAATTCGCACATTGCCCGTTTATTTCAAAACACAAAAAACTATATATATTTAAAATGCCAAAAAGAAGAGATTTATTTTTAACAAGAGAATTGAATTGAAATTTTTGCCTCCTTGGACGACCCTAGATACTCCCCTATCTAGGATACAAATTTAAAAGCGTATGCAAATTCGTGTATTTCAATGACATTAAAAATCCGCTTTTACAAATCACGCGACTTTTCGCATCAATTTCCAATCAAGCGCATCGAAGGACAATCATCCACACATCCTCCCTACTTTGATGGGACGAACTATGGATACTAGAAGCGGAGGATGAAAATCTTCCTCAAGGCCATGGATGAGGACTCATGGACGCTTATACAAGAGATGTACATGGATCCAAAGGCACAGGAAGGTGTTGTTTGGACTACAGAACAAAAGAAAAGGATTGCAGGAAATGCAAAAGCGATGAACACACTGTATTGTATGTTATCAAGGGAAGAGTTTAACCGTATCTCCGCATGCGAGTCCGCATACGAGATATGGAACACATTGCAAGTCACCTAGGAAGGTACAAGTATGATTAAAGAAACACATATTTCTTTTCTAACATAAAACTATGAGTGTTTTAGGATGCAGAAAGGTGAAACAATCAAAGGAATGTACACAAGATTTGGAGAGATCATAAATCCATTGATGAATCTTGGAATCAAGCTAAAGGAGCAGCTTGTAAGGAAGATCTTAAGATCCCTTACAAGTGATTGGTCTCCAAAGACCACAGCCATTCAAGAGGTGAAAGATCTTTCTACTCCCTCCTTGGATGATTGATTGGAAGCCTCATGACATATGAAGTCCAATTGGAAAATATGAAGAAGATTGAAGAAAAATCCATAAGCAAGAAAAAGGAGTTTGCATTTAAAGCTTTAAAGGAGGAGTTGGACCTCGATGAGTCCAACTTTGATGAAGAGGATCTTGCTCTTCTAATGAGAAGATTCATCCGAAAACAAGGTAAGAAAGTGAATAAATTTACAAATGACATTATTTGTTTTGAGTGCAAGAAGGGACACGTACAAAAGGATTGTCCAATGATCAAAAACAAGGAAGAAAAGAAGAAAGACAAAGAACTCGATCAGAAGAAGAAGATTTCAAGAAAGGCGTACAAGGCGACTTGGGATGATAGTGATTCCGACACGGAATCATCTTCTGAAGAATCCAAAGAAACAGAAGTTGCACATCTCTGTTTAATGGTGAACAACGATAGTTCAGAAAATGAGGTAGAATCTAAAGTTACTTTTAATGAGTTATTACAAGCATATGAAGATTTGCAACATAAAGCTAGGTTAATTAAAAAGGAAAATAACGTCTTGCATGACAATTATAAAACCTTAGAAATAAGGAAATCTTATTTCAAAATAGAGTTAGAAATGTCAAAAGAAATTAATAATCAATTGCATGCTAAAATAATATAATTAGAAGATATTTATGAACATTTTGAGGAAACTTTGAATAAGCTAAAAACAACAACTAGGCTAAATACAAAATTTTGAAATAATTTAAAACCCATGGTCAATAAACAGAACACGCAAAATAAATCACATGCACCTAGACATGCATGGATTTATCAAAAGGTCAAGAGTCCTAAGAATTATAGATCTAGCACTAAAGTGATCTATAAACCTAAGGATTTGAAGGGTACTAACCATCAAGGACTGAAAAGAAATATGGTACCTAAAATAAATTTAATAAACTATTTTGCAGGTCAAGAAGGATAAATGGATCCTAGACAGTGGGTGTTCCAAGCACATGATGGGACACACCAACCTCTTTATCAAGTGGACCAGAATCGAAGCTGGAAGGCATGTCAATTTGGGCGACAACAAACGTTGTCGCATTATTGGTGAAGGTACAATAGGTAATTCTTCTAAGAAGGTACGTAATGTTCTTTTAATAGAAAATTTAAAATATAACCTGCTTAGTGTTAGTCAAATATGTGATAATGGATGTGATGTTTTATTTACTAAAATTGGATTTAAAATATTAAAAGAAGGAATAAATACGATTTTAATTGAAGGCTTTAGATATGAAATATCTATGCTCTGCATTTCTCACAAGTGAAATTTGTAAAATGTCTGCTTGCATCCCATGTTGAAGTAGATCTTTGGCACCATAGGCTAGGTCACATTAATCACAAACATCTTAATAGGTTAGCCAAAAATGACTTAGTATGGGGCCTACCCAAACTAACTTATAAAAGGGATGTTTTGTGCAAATCTTGTGAACTCGGAAAAATGCACAAAACTTCTTTTAAACCTAAAGACCTAGTTTCAACAACACAACCTTTAGAATTGTTACATCTTGATTTATTTGGACCAACACAATTTGAGAGTCTAAATGGATCAAGATTTTGCCTAGTTATTGCTGATGACTTCTCTAAGTTCACTTGGGTTATTTTCTTGAAACATAAAGATGACTCATTTGATTCCTTCCTAAGTCTTGCTCGAAGACTTCAAAAGGAAAAATCATCCTCTATTCTTAGACTTAGGACTGATCATGGGGGTGAATTTGAAAAAGAAAAATTTTCAAGTTTTTGTGTCAATTCTAGCATAACCCATGAATTTTCATTTCCTTGGGCACCATCTCAAAATGGTGTTGTAGAGTGCAAGAATCGCACTCTACAAGAATGCACCCGAACTTTGCTATTCGAGTCTGGGCTTCAAAAATATTTCTGAGCAGAAGCCATTAATACGACATGTTATGTTCTAAATAGAGCTCTCTTAAGGCCTATTATTAAGAAAACTCCATATGAGCTTTATTATAAGAAGTCTCCTAGGATTTCATATTTTAAGGTGTTTGGAAGTCAATGTTATTTATTAAACACCTGTGATCGCCTTGGTAAGTTTGATGCTAAAGGTGATGAAGGCATCTTTATTGGCTATTCAACAAGAGGCAAAGCTTATTGAGTCTTTAATAAAAGAACTTTTGTTATAGAAGAATCCCTGCATGTTTCATTTGATGAAACAAACTTAAGTGAACCTGAACCAAATCATTTAGATTTTGATGATGAAGATACCCCCTTCATCGATGTATCGAAAATGGCAGATACATGAAATGTACATGATCTTCTAAAAGAATGGGTACACCATAAAATTCATCCTCAAGAACAAATCATAGGTGATATTGAACAAGGCGTAAAAGCCCAATCTCACATTAAAGTTGATTTTGTCCTTAATACCTTTGTTTCACAACTTGAACACAAGAAAGTTGATGAGGCATTAAAGGATGAATCATGGGTTGTAGCTATGCAGGAGGAGCTACTCTAATTTACTTGGAATAATGTATGGAACTTGGTACTCGCCCCTGAGGGTAATTCCATCATTGAAACAAAGTGGGTATTCCAAAAAAAATTGGATGATTCTGGTTCAGTAATTAGGAATAAAGCCAGACTTGCAGCTCAAGGCTATAACCAACAAGAGGGTATTGACTTTGATGAGACATATGCTCCTATTGCTCTCTTGGAGTCCATATGGATGCTACTTGCTTTCGCAAGTACAAAGGACTTCAAGCTATATCAAATGGATGTCAAGAGTGCCTTTCTTAATGGTTATATTAAGGAAGAACTTTATGTTCATCAGCCTCCCTAGTTCAAGGACCCAGCACACCCAGAGCATGTGTACAAGCTCAATAAGGCTTTATATGGACTTAAACAAGCTCCCAGGGCCTGGTATGATAGGATTAGGACCTTTCTTCTTTAGCATGGATATAGGATTGGAGTTGTTGATTCAACTCTTTTTGTAAAAGAAGGAGATGACATCCTGCTGGTTCAAATATATGTTGACAATATTATATTTGGATCAACTAAGGAGTCCTTATGTCAACATTTCTGTGAGACTATGAAGACTGAGTTTGAAATGAGTATGATGGGTAAATTCAGATTCCTTTTAGGACTCCAAATTCAACAATTAAACATAAGAATTTGCATTAGTCAAACAAAATATGTTCTTGAAATTCTCAAGAAATTTGAATTTGATAATGTAAATGGCAAAGAGACTCCGATTGCTCTATCTGCTTCTCTTGGTGAAGATTTATCTGGCAAGAGAGTAGATGAAAAGAAATACCGAGGCATGATAGGTTCACTACTATATCTTGCAGCTTCTAGACCTGATATTCTATTTGCTACATGTTTATGTGCGAGATTCCAATCTGAACCCAAGGAATCTCATTTTAATGCAGTAAAAAGAATATTTAGATACCTAAATAGCACAAAATACCTAGGCCTTTTCTATCCTAAAGCATAATACTTAGATCTATTATCCTCTAGTGATGCTAACTATGCAGGGAGTCGGACAGACCGAAAGAGCACTAGCAGCACATGTCATTTTATTGGAGAATCTCTAGTCTCATGGTTCTCTAAGAAACAGACTTGTATTTCACTTTCTATGACTGAAGCAGAATATTGCTGCTTCACTTGCTTTCTCACAGGTCATTTGGATGAGACAGACTTTGTTCGACTTTGGATTGATTTTTGCACAATCCAAAATTTTATGTGATAATACAAGCGTAATAAATTTATCCAAAAATCTGGTTCATCATTCACATACCAAGCACATAGATATTAGACATCATTTTCTTAAAGATAATGTGCTTCAAGGATCAATTTAATTAGAATTAATTAACACACAAAACCAGTTGGCAGACATCTTTACAAAACCTCTTGCAGCAGAAAGATTCTGCTTTATAAGAAGAAAATTATGACTTTGTACAATAAAAGAGATTCAAAATTAATAAGTTGATTGTTATGGAACTTGTTTATATTTATAAAAATCTCTGAGGGCCTGACTGTAACCTACTCACATTTTTTTTTAAAAAGGGGTAAACTGTAATATTTCCATATGTCTGGAAATATCAGGGTGTTGTTTGCAATACGGTTGGTTAACTTACGTTGTTGACTACATTATTTTTTCAACACCTAAGTTGTCAATTTCATTTCTTTCAACCACTTAAGTGGTCATGTGACTAGCACATGACCCATCCCATATAAAAGAGGCCAAGTGCAAACACTTGCCTCATTTTGACACTTGCAAGTCCTAGACCTCTTCACAAGAGTCTCTTCTCCAAGCCCTAGCCAAGAAGCGATAGATCATCTCTAAGCCTCAACTCTAGGTACATTCTTATCTTCTTATCATTTCGTGCTTCTTTGAGTCATCTTGCATCTTATTTTCTTTCTCTTCAATCCTTTCTTGTTGTTGCATTTGTTTTCATCAGGTACCAGGTGATACCGATACCCATCACTGGTATCGGTACTAGCTTGGCACAGCAATGCCTGCTTTAGCGAGCAGGTACCGGTACTAAAGAGGAGAACCGGTACTAGCTCAAATTCCTGGTTGTAACAGAAACCAACCAGTACTGGTACTAATCATCAGTACTGGTACATGCAAGCTTAAATGTGTTTTTCTTTATACAAACACATGAAAGGAAATTGTCTATATTTCTAATTGTTTTCCTATTCCTTGTTATTGAATGTTTACAGATGGCACCTAAATCAAAAAGTAAGGGAAAAGCACCTCAAGATGCTTTCCACAAGTTCTACATTAATGAGGATGCTAAGTCAAAATTTGATTGATATAAAGGATTAGAACTTCATCATTGTAGGCCAGTTGAGTGAGAAGATTTCTCTCTTCAACTTTTAGTTTTACCACTCGCCTTTTAGAACAAAAACTTATGCATTTCTTTGATGAGTCATTCCTTGCTGATGTTCCTGGAGTATACCCTGATGTTAATTATCTATCTTTTGCTAACCTCCAAGAACAAGAAAATCAAGGTCACCTTATCTTAACAATAAATGTTTTCGGTCAAAAAATCACCATCACAACTAAATTCTTGTCAACCATTATAGAATGTCCTAATTAAGGTCATGCATTTAACACACTTAAGGAGCAATTTCCTACTCATAAAATCCTTGAAACTCTTTTGCTCCCTAACTTTCAGGGCAAAACATTGGTTGCCCCAAATATGACCCTTTTTGCTCACATCCTTTTTCATATCTTAGCATGGAATTTAAGGACTAAAAATTCAGGATTTCATAAAATACCTGTTGATATTTTACCCTTGATTTATGCTTTCATTATGAGCTTTCCGGTCAATTGAAACACAGTTTTCATTCACTTTCTTAGACCTCATTACCGCGCATCAGCTTTACCATTGGATATTTTTGTATCACACATCCTTCATAAAAATAAAATTGACCTCTCTAATTTTACTCCTCTCAGAAAAGTGGTATATTTTAAATGGTCCACTCCAAAAAATGGGAGTGAAACTTGCTAGAGAGGAATCCTCTAGTGATGACGAAGAAGAAGTTGATTGAAATGCTCAATCTTCTTCTCATCCAACTTCTGAATCATCCTCCACTTTCATTCCTATAACCTACCCATATCCAAAAGCAAAAACACCTTGGGTAAATCTATCTAATGTGTCTGGAACTAATCGCAATTTGATAAATACCTTCAACTACATTGGTCAAAATTTAACCAATCTAAAATTTGCCTTCCGTCACATGGAACGCAAATTCCATGATCTTTCTCTTTCTATTGAGTCCTCCCATGTCACTTCTTCCACTCAACAACCTAAACAAAGGAAGCGGACTCAACCAAAAGCACCTCAAGAGTATAGTGAAAGAAGGCAGAAGCATTTTCAACTTCCATCTCATGTATCAATGGTGGAAGAAGAACCTATTCTTCAAGATGATGAAGAAGAAGAAGACACGGAAGATGATGAAGTTTCTTATGAAGAAAGTGGTGATGAAGGTGAAGATGGTGATGATAATGATGTTGATGAAGACAACGATGATGATGATAATGATGATGATGATGATGATGGTGGACATGTGCAAAAGCTAATTAGAAAATGTCCTAGAAATTAGCTTAATTTTTTTTATTTTGATGCTAGTTAAATTTGTATGACTTTTGAGATAATTAAATGTCAAGTTTGTTTCAAGACTTATCTTTATGAACTTTATCATGTTATGATTCATGCTTGATTTGTTTATGAAAAATGGTTGCTTATTCATGTATCGTGTTATGTTTCATTCTTATTACTTGCTCATCTTTTTGCTTGCTTGACAAAAAGGGGCAGAAATGATTGATACTTCATATTTAAAATAGGGAGAGCTTAGTTTGACGGGGAGGCTTTTCACTCCTTGTGGAGTTTTTTATTCTTCTCTTATTAAGTCTCTATTTATTCTTAAATATAAGTATTAACTTGTTTGTTTTGTCAACACCAAAAATGGGGAGATTGTTGGAACCTAGTTCCATTTCTCTTCTGTGTTTTGGTGTTAACAAAACCATGTTTAAACCTAATGTGTTTTTGAAGTATTACAAGTCAAAACAACCTATGGAGGCAAGCAACCAGATTGCATATGGAAGAAGTTTACATGACTAATTTTTGTTGTATTTATTATTTTTGTAGAATCTTTTTACGTCTCCTAACAAGTAAAACAAAATCTAGAAGTTAAAAACAAAGTAGAGATAATTAGGGTTCAGAAAATCATTCATTCACTCATTTCAAAACACAAAATAAATTTTTTGAGAATCATGTTGTTTAGAGTAAGTTGGATTTCTCTAAAAACTTAAACTTATAAAATGTGGTACTTGTAGCAAGTACCGGTACTAGTCATATGTACCGGTACATGCTAGGCATGGGTTTGAGCCTAAGTTCCAAACTATGAACAAGTACCGATATCATCATGAGTACCGGTACCAAGTGGTCACAGTTTGTGCACTTGGTTTTTGCCTGGACTTTACAAGTATCGATACTAATCACTAGTACCGGTACATGTTGGTCATTGGACCTAAATCTTTGAGTCACAAGCACCGGCACTCATCAGGAGTACCGGTACCTGATGACCTAGTTGGGATGACTGTAAGTAGTTGGTATCGGTACCAAAAGTTTAGTACCAGTACCAACTAACCATTGTGACCAATCTGAACGGCCATTTTGCAATTAAACCTATCCTTAAACTTCCCAAATTACCCCTAAGGCTAGTAAACATTGGGAAGGTGCTTAGTGGGTTATATAAGCACTCTTTGAGTGTCTTTTGCACACAACCAAGAAGCCAAAATTCTATCTTTGCCTACACCTAGATTTCTCAAATTTCTAGCTGCAAAAGAGCTTCTCTTGTTGCAATTCTCTCAAGGCCATTCTCCACTTGCAACAAGTCTTCAAGGTGATCGTGTTCTTCTCTGAAAAATTCGTTTGTTTTACACCTTAATTTTCTTGTTAGATTAATTTACATACTCAAATTAAGCAATATAATTGTTGGAGACTTAGGGATTAGTGTAAGCTTTTATTTATATTTTGCTTACACCTGTATCTTTATTTCTTTTCTATATCTTGTAATTGGGTTGAGGTAACCTGTTAATTAGCTTAGGTTTTAGTAAATTGATTCCCTCCAGGTTGAGGGAATCGGGTTAAACATCCTAGTTGGGAGACTTAGGTAGTGGAGTACCCAAATGAGGGGAACCACTATATATTTTGTGCATTTTGTGGTTTGTTTTGTGTTGCAAATTTTTTTTACCACACTATTCATCCCCGCTTCTAGTGTGCTTATGATTTACAGATCCTACATACACTTCAACTCAAAACACATAAGTGAGTAGAAATCTGATTAGGCTAAGACATTATGTGCCTTAATCTGTGGTGCGAATAGGCTAATTGATTGATTTGTTTGAGCCGCACCACTCAAATTAAAAGCGATTCATCAGTAGCTTGCCACTTATTGTTGATTCTTAGGGCTGAACTAGGCACTCCACATTATTTTTGACTTTTAAAGTAACGTATCGTCACCCGTGTTTTCAAAACTTGGAATGTTCTACTAAACCTTGATTGAACCAACGTAAGAATTAAACCCTAAAAGCTACTAAACAAGGTTAGACCCTAAAAGACACATCATCAAATAACCTTGTTTGCAAACCCTGGTTGTCTACGCACACACATTTTAACTGATCATTAAGGGCACAACCCATTTAAAGGGCCCATCACATTCCAAGAGCACAATCATCCCAATCTTAATTAAAATTGAGTAGACATTGGCCTTAAGGATCGCTCTTCGAAGCTCAGACTGAGATTTTTTTTCGATTAATCTGCTTCTGCTAGTCCATCTGATGTCTAGCTAGGGGAGTAGCGTCAAATGACCGCGGCTGGGGGGTACACTAGAAATCAAAGGCGCAAGCCAAAGAATGAACTTTCTCCCCAGTCCCTCCTAACTGGTTGGATTGACCAGATAAAAGTAGACCAAATCATTTATAATCTCAAGACGGGTCTTGGGAGTCTATAGGTATTTAGGCTAACCCACCTAAGGATAGGGTTGATTGCTTGTACAGCAGCACTACTTTCTCTCTTCTGATTTCCCTGTTAGTCCACTATGTACCCTTCCACATCCTACATGCATTTCCCATCCTACCCTCCGACCACCACATATCCCCAAGATAATTACCATCCCAACTTGACTTGTAATTACCCATCCACTAGCTAGGGTAACTTTGATTGGGGATACGAATTCGGACCTCAGTATCCAGGGCCTAACCTTGGACAACAAGACTATGATTACTATCCTTCCCAAACCTACATTGATTATGGATCTCTATCCTTTGATGACAAAATCAACCCGATCTACAATCAGGAAGGATATGCTGATTATAACACCTACCCTCCCTAGTATTCCATTGAAATAGGTCATTACCATTCTTTGAACAACCCGAGATGACCTACTATCAGGGAGGAACCTAAGAACCTCGACATCTTAACTCCTTAGATTTGACCCAAAACCACCCAAACCTGAACTGAGCTAGTCAGTTTAGGTGAACCAGATCCAAGAAAGGGTGTTGGCTAATTTACGAAATACTATACAATCTTTAGAAGCTCAACCAATAGCATGCACTGAAGCACTGTAGCCTATGATCAAAATGATTGATGAACTTAATAGTTCTCTATTGGATTTTCTCCAAAGTGTTAGGGATAGGGACTTGGGTGAGTTTCTTCTTGGGAAATTATAGAGGTTGAGGATGAAATTTGTGGTTGCCCTAGTCAAATCTTGGGATAATTCTCAAGATGAACCCCTTCAGGAGAGCTAATGTCTGAACCCGCTCAGGTGCCTGTCGGGAATGATACATATTCTAAGATTGGACAGGACCAGATGGTTTAGAGCAACCATTTGAGGATGAACCGATTAATTCACCCAAGATCCCCAAGTCAGGAAACAAAGAAAATTGTCTCCTTGGATCATGAAATGATTGATGATTTTGAGACATATATAAATGAGGATCATCAATTCTTTGACTCTAAGGGTGAAGAATCCTTAGGTGAATTCTCACTTAAGCATAAGGAAAATGATTTTAGTGTGACAAACGGGCATGAGGAATCTGATGAACCATTTGATTGCCTATTCATTGAAGATTTGGATTCGGTTGGGGCTAACTTGGAGGATCCAAATCTTGATGATTCAATCAATGACCCCAGTCCTCATCTGCACCCCAAAGAGCTGACTTCTGAGATCATTATGCCCAAGTCGATCCTGATTTAGCCACAATTCTTGAACTTAGGCACTTTAGATGGGGGACACAATGATTTGGAGGTCCTAGAGCTTGAGCACTTGATTTTAGAGGATAGGAATTTGGAAATAAAATTCTGGGAGGCTAATTATGAGGGAACTATGATTTTGGAAATAAGGGTACCTATTGACCTGAAACCACCTATCCTCTATACGAACCCTTATGATATCTTTTACATGTGACCCAAGCCTAAAATAATTGATTATTTTTTTGAGCTGAATGTTAAGTGGACATTTGAAACTAGTGAAGCAGATCTACCTATTGTCTGCCATTTTGGTCTTGGGTTGCACACCACAAAACCATAGGCCCAACCCTGCAAGCTTAACAACCTTCGGTTCTAGGTGATTTTCATCCAAAACCTTAGAACCACTCGATCCTACGGCATGGGTCTGCACCATAATCTGGTCCACGTCTGTATGCATCTTTTGCTGATGGGTTTGAGGATCAATCCTTTTATTTTGACTCTAACCCGCACTTGTGAATTCTCAATTTCTTCCTTGTATGTATATCATGCCTAGCTGAAGGTATTAAACTTAGCATTTGTGTATACTCTCTTCTCTTTGCAGAGCTGACTGGGTTGTCATGAAATTTAGATGATATTCTATTTACTCTACCCTTTTCATGTCTTTATTTTTACAATGAGGACATTGCATCATTTAGGCATGGGGGGATGGATAATCAATTCCTGAAATCATTTTGTTAACTTCATAGAATTTCTTTTAATTTCTCATAAAATAAAAAAAAAATTGAAAATTTGAAAAAGATAAAAAAAGAAAGAAATTAGGAAAAGAGAACTGAGGCACGTGGAAGTTATTAACTTTAGGAAATGATAAGAGAGGACCTAAACACTTAAGCTGCGTTTGGTAAGGGGATAGTATTATAGCGGGATAGAATAGGAGTGGAATAAGTATAGAAGGTGTTTGGTTGGTGGGATTATAATGATTGGTGGGATTGTAATGATTGGTGAGATTGCTAATGATTGGTATATTGGATTTGTGAGAGAGGAGAGAGAGTTAATGGGTTTTGATGTGATGGATTGTAATTATTAGATAGTGTTTTTGAATTATATATAGCAAAAGAGAGTATTAGTGGATTTTAATGTGATGGAAAGAGAGAATATATGTGGAAAAAAAGAATTTCTTAGAACCTGTGCACCTCCACCCTTATTCCTTTCTTAACCCACCAAATAGTGCCTATTCCTATTCTAATCCCAAACCAAACGTTGCCTTAGACTTTTCAGGTCTTCGGGCTTAATTAGCCTAGGTGTCCACTCGAATGTGGACTTAGTCTTGAGTCCACGCCAATTAAAATTCATTTTAAGTTTGTAAATAAATTGGGATGATAAGTATGTGACTTATCAACCCACCCTCTAATTTGGGGGGACTTTAAGCCTAAGCATCTACACACTTTTTTTTGCACTAACTCACTTTTTGGCGGTTTCTTTGGAAATTGGGTAACTAATGAATTATTTAGGGTGGTATGGCTGGCAAGTTGTTGGTGGTAACAACTCATCGGCGACTGTCCAGAGCCCAGTCACAAGACCATTTTCATTGTACTGCCTTTAGGTAAATCTTAGATCGGGGAAGCTACCTACTTCAAAAAAATGAATAAATAAATAAATAAACAAAAAGAAAAAGAAAAAAATATATATATTGAAAAAGGAGAAAAAAATAAAAAAGTAACAAAACCACACTTGACCACACGAGTATGGCTGGCAAGTTGTCATGGGTAATAGCCCATTGGCTGGTTGTCCAGAACCCAGCTCACAAAAATTCACAATAATTCCCGAAACACTTATAGAAGAAGCGGGGAAGTATAATAAATCGGGGAGATATACACTAGGTTCGCCCTTGTGTTGACCCCATAAATAAAAGTAGGGAGAAAGCTACCGTTCGAAAAGATAAACCTCTAAGCAAGGTCACCTAAGGTCGTAGAAACCCGAAGTCCGTTTTAACAGCCGCCTAGTGAGTCTTTCACTATTTTCACAAGATGCTTAGCACTTAGAGTCCTTTCTGAGTCTTTGGCAGGTTGGGTCACCGTAAAAAGTTATCGCAGAACTCTCAAACTTCAAAAGTACAAAAAGATTAGATAAGAAGAGATTAAAAAAATGTATCTTCCCTTTTCAAATAAGGCAAGGACTTGGGCAGTCTGCATTCTGGCAGACACCTGGGTACTGTTCAGTTTTCGTTGTTTAGGACCTTACTTGAAATTTTCTATTGTTAATAAATGACTTAGGCCTAAGCGATCTAATCCTAATTCTATTTTTATACATAGCATGTAGTTTAATTTTGCTAGAAACTAGCAAAAGATAGGGATGGGGGTATGATGTAGACATGATTATTGCGGGTAAAATGTCTATTCGTGCATGTTCCTAGGCTTAGATTTGCATTTTATGTTATAAATATTGCATAGCATACATCATTCTGCATTTAGAGTAATTGTGTATAATTTAGGTTAATTGCATCCATTTTGTTGTCAGGAGAGAAGGATATTTATTTTAGAGCCTCGGATTGACGATTCGATCATACGGATCTGATCAAGACGACAATCGGAGTCCAACACCTCCGAAATCACCTCTATCGGAGTCCCACAGCACCATATGCAGTCCGAGGAAGATCAACGGCCAAGGGACTAGGTGACATAATTCGGAGATTCAAATGACAAATCCGACTACGTGGATGGATTCAGGTCGACGATCGCAGCCTAACGATACAAAAATCGACTCAATCTGACCACTGTAGTAGCCCCTACAACGAAAAGAAGATGAACGACCCAGATTGTGCCATGTGGCCCAACCCAGGCTGCCCATGCACATGCACGCACCACCACACGTGCATGGCAGCATGGGTGCGCACGTGCGAGTGGAGGAATGCATGCACATAGCGCAGCACCAGCGGAGCATGAGGCAGGCACGTGCTTGGTAGGTGCCAGCATACAGCAATGATTGAGCTGGACCTATAGCGATGCTTACAGCCGTCACTAATTATTCGCACACCAGCAAGGCCAGCTGCAGGCGCCAGCGGGCATGAGCTACCTACAGGGACACTTCTAGTGATGGCCTAGAGGTCGCTAATGGTCCCATACCTATCTTTGCCACTTCACTATAAAAGGACCTACACCCCCTCCCTTCCAAGCCATCTCTACCTACTCTACTCCCACATACTCCTAAGATCTAGCAAGCCTACCAGCGCTCCATTAGAGCTTACTCTCAAGCTCCTAAGGCTCCTATTAGTGTAGCGAACCTTTGCCTCACCAAATATTCCTCCATCCTCCCATCCCCATTCATAGGTCGCCTTGGAGATGTCCTCCCACCTCCATTCCAGTAGTAGATCATCTCTGCCTTCTCACCACCATTCTGGAGCCACACCGAAGCTTTCCTCTACCCGACGTCCTCCTGCATCTCACCTCTATCATCCTACTTCTTACCTCCTTCGTTTGAGCTTCCGCCAGGTGCCGTTGTCTTACCGAACAGCTACTTCGGGAGATTCCTTCTCACCTCCCTCTCTTTTTATGCTTTCGTAGATTTTTGTAATAGACATTCATGATATATAACATATTTGTTCCATATCCCTTGTTATTTATTTTGCTTGTCTTCTTTCAAAAACACAAAAAAATAACAAAACTTTAAAATACCAAAAACAAACAATGCGAAGTGTGGTTTTCAATTAAAGTAAGCGTCACCTCCCTGTGTTCGACCCGAGACTCCATTGGAGTTTCGGTATAAATTTTATTTGATCATGAGTTTTGCAACTATGATGATGGGTTACTTGTAACGCTGATTTCAAACTCACGAAACACGTGCGATCATGCCCTCTTCTCTCTCCTTGGAAAAAGAGCACATGCCCTCCCTCTCTTTCTCTTCTTGGACGATCCAAGCATTTGCTTGGGTTTAGTTCTTTTTATCTGTTCTTTTGCAACTTCATATAATTAGTTTTTTTTTAAAAGAACTTCATGTAATTAGTCAATGCAGAATTAGTTTCTCTTTGAATAATTAGTGCTATGTTTTTATTTATCATTGTGAATACACCCACTAGTTAGGTTATGGTTAAGTTTTCGCTAGCATATTTAGATCTAGGTTTCGTGTTCGCTTTTTGAAAATCAAAAACATAAAAAGAATTTGCAAAAGCAAAAAGACCAAAAAATATATATATAAATTAGCTTAGATCTTGGTTGATAATAAATGAATCGCAAATATGGAATTCATTTCTCATTCCTCCCAAAGATGAACAACAGGGACTCATGTTATAAAAGAATAAAAATCAACTAAGTTTCATTACAAAAAATATTTTTGATCAAGGGTTTAGCACAACTATACTGCAAATCCAACGTATTTCAAAACACACGCAAAAATCGATTGTCAAATGGTGCCATTGTCGGGGAGGCAACGTGCGAGTTTTTAGATTTGGATTTGCTTAACATCTTTGTGTTTGGATTGTGGGTCAAGACGAGGATTCGTGCATGCAACGATCTGTGGTGAAGACCACAAGTATTTGTTCTTAATCCTCTATGTTGTTGCTTTCTTAGGTTTGAAATATATATATATATATATCAAATTCAAATTTTCAGATTTGAATTTACGAAAAAAATCTCTCTTTGTTTGGTGTATGTTTGGCTTGGAAATTACTTAAAAATACACCAACTCTATATTTGGAAACTCGGCTTGAAATTGATTGCAATTTTCAAATATTAAATGCCGTCAAATTAGGAATCCAAAAATTTTGCAATTTGGTCTGATATTAGGGTTTCAAACCAGCTTTCCAAAGCCACTTTTTATGAGGAAAAATTCACATTGTATGATTTTAAAAATTCATAAAGTGGAAGAAGGTCAAAATAATCAAGACATTGATTTTACCTAACTTTAGACATTAATTTTGATCTCTATATAAATCAGATTGATTTAAATTTGCATGGTTAGAAAGCCACTAAAACTTAGTTTTTAATAGAATTTTTCAAGAATTTTTGAACTTCTTTTGTTATTGTTTCAAACTGAATTACTCGCTAGGGGTCCATCTAGCTTATTTGACCCCCTAGCACCTAAGAATTTATAAAAAATTGTATGAAATAGTAAAAATTTTCAAAAAATACTCCCTAAAAGGCTTATTGAAAAAGGAAGATCTCTATCAAAGTTCATCTTATTTCACTTCTTTTACTGATTTGGGAGTGATTTCAAGCCAGAATAGGGTATGACTATAGGTTTTTAGAAGAGCATAAACCCTAAGACATAAAACTTTTGGGTTTATTTCTTTTCTAGAGACCTAAACTGACTTTAATCAACTTAGTTGCCTAGTAGGTGAGGTTGGTTTCATGATTGACCCCCTCACCTACCTGAATTAAACTGATTTACATTTCAACTAAGGCAACCATTTAGGTCTATTTGACTTAGTAGTTGTGCATTAGGACCATTGTTTTCTCTGATTGGGTCGCACCACTTCTACTTTGTTGGACTTAAAATAATCATCTAGACCTATCTGATATTAGGGTTTCCACATTATGGTAAAGCACATTTGCATTCCCTACTTAAAGGAAATTCACAAAACAAATTGGGACTTGCAAAACCTATTGTGTGCTTCACTACAACCTTGTTTGAATTGACTTAAACAAGGAAACCCTAAAAGAAATTAATGCAAGCACTTGAACCTTAAAAGACACTACACTAATTAAATCTTGTATTGCAAATCCTTTGTCTATGCACTTCTCACTGCTAAATCTTATTTTAAGGGCAACACCACCATAACGCCCTGTCACATTCCAAGAGCACTTCAAGCCCAAGCCTAAAACTAAGTAGACATGCCCTAGGTAGGACTAACTTGGTAACCAAATTTTAATTGGGTGAAAATTAAGGCCTTGTCTACTTATACCAATTGGTGACAAAAAAGGTTGATGTAGTAACCACGTTAACCTTTAGTGGTATCCTACCGTGCGAGGCGTCCTAGGGGGTCCCACCCTTCTGGCCAACCAAGTAATTCAAGGGTTGGTTTAACCCAAGTCCATTTCAGGGTGCCAGGTATAGTCCATCTAGGGTATACAATTTAGGGCTAGCTTGTTTGCTTGATTTGGGGCTTTCTCTCCTAGGCCTTTGCCTTGTTTTCACTAGCCCCTTGTAGCTGGTCATGTCTTCCTGAGGAAGACCTTCTCCTGTCTCTATTCTCTTCGTTTCTTGAATATCCATTAACCCATATCATCCTTTTTACCCTCACGGTTCTCCCTCTCCCAACCCAGCCATGATTTCTTCTCCTCCTGGTTGGGAGACTCATCCTCAATAGCTGGGATATGATTATTCTCATGCTCTGTATCCCCCAGCTTATTTAGGACTTGAACCTCATGGATCCAACCCTTATCTAGATCAGAACCGATTGAAGGCCATAACTACTGAATTTCAGGAGTTTAATAAGAGCTTAGAGGATCAATGTGCCAAGCTCCTGGAGCAAATTAGATAATGTCAGTCACAATCTCCATCTTATCGCTCCTCCAAGGAACAAGAGACTTGGAATACCCAGCCTACTAGATCAGGTGGCTTATAGTTTAGACCCAATAGCTACTCTACTAACTCTTGCTACCCTAGGAAGGCATCCTAAACTCAGCCAACCCATAAGGCACTGTTAGACCGACTTCATGATTTGGGTAAATCATTTGGGGAATGCACCATTTCTGATACCCTTGTACTTGATGATATATCACTTGCGAATTGGAACAATAGATCACAAGTATAGGACCACACATCAGGTTCTCAATCAACTCCCTTTATAGACAGCCCCACTCAGGGTGATACACACTTTGATTCATATCATGATTCATATAACCCTAAGTGGAGAGACAATCCTGATCCTTCATGGCCTCCACAGAGAAAAAATCAAACTCAAGATCAATCTACGCCAGCCCAATACTCCATTCAATCCACTTTAGGGCAACCATCGAGTCCAACCCAACCCACAACCACCCTTGAGGATATCATGAACCTTTTGTTGGACTTTGACAAGAAAAATGAAGAAAAGCTGACTAATTTGGAAAATCAAGTGAAATCTCAAGGGGATCAAATCAAGAGACTTCAAGAATCATTCTATCCCATATGCACAATCCTCTTAACTCCTATTCTCCACCTATTCTTCCAACCCTTCCACCAATTTATCATATGTGCCATTGTGCAGGTGTGAATTCCTTGGCCTCTAAAAGAAAGAGGAAAGCTAAGAGCCCACACAAACGATCTAATTTAGGCTAAACCAAAAATCTTAAGACTAAACTTGCATCCAGCTCAGACTCAAACTCTAGGGACAAAAAGAAGAAAAAGCCTCCTGAAGTTGATTTGACATATTTACCCTTCCCTTGGGCCTTAAAGAAAGAGTTACAAGAAAAGAAAAAGACTTGCACACCAAAAGATGTGGTTTTATTTGCTAACATAAGTGCATTTGTTTCTATTACTCTACCACCCAAAATGACCAACCTTGGAAAATCATTCATATCTTGTGCCATCAAGGGATTCACCTTTAATAGAGCCCTTGTGGATCTAAGGTCTGCTATCAGGTTGATCCCTACTGCTCTTTTTGACAGCACTAGACTTGGAGATCTAAACCACACACCTATCACCATTAAAATGGCAGATGGCTCCATTAACACACCTAAGGGAGTAGTTCATGATGTGATCATTAAGGTTCAAGGTCTTGGCTTTCCGATTGATTTTATTGTTTTAGACATAGATATATTGGAGAAGCTAAGTGATTGACCTATTATTCTCGGTATCCCTTTCTTCGCTACGGCCAATGCACAGATTAACTATTACTTAGGATGTACGAAAATGAGTAGCAGCAATGAGAAGATTCACTTTGATATTTATGCAGCCGCTAAGAAAACAAAGTCAAGGTATATTTTAGATGATAAGAAAATTGATTCGGACAGTAATTCGAAAGAAACCATGGCAATGGACACCTGGGTTGGACCACATGACCCGAATCAAGAATCTACTAAATCACAAGAGTCACCCTCAATACAAGATCAAATCTTTGATAGCATGGTTGACTATCTTGACCAATCTAGCCCAATGTAAACCCATAACCCTTGCAATGAATCCCAGATTACTCAATTGATCAAAATGGTTCATGAAATAAAAGAAGCTAGTACTAGAGAATATGATGATATAAGAAAAGAGCTTCATAGAATCTGAGATGAGCAACAAAAATTAGAAATGATTGAATTTGGGTCAATTGTTCCACAATAGATTTGTGATTCTGAGGTGGTCATTGAGGATTTTGTAGAACAGACACCCGAGGTGGATGATATTGATGTTCCTATTGAAATTGAGAAGGTAGATTCATTTGAGGATCTTGATCGTGATTTAAGGCCTGAATATCAATCATTTCATTTTGAGGAACCAAGCATTAATGGGCTTGAATATGATTTTGTTGTAATTGAGTGTACCCATGTAGACGTTCATGAATAAATTCAAATGATCACATACATGGAGCAACAAAATTAAAAAGACCTCAACAACTCCTCAATCAAGGATTCAACCCATTCCACTATATTTTATTGTATTTGACTGCAGATTTTACCAAGCCCCATTATAATATTTTTTCAATTTTTTGGGCTTGGAATTCATGGACAGCTGGTCCACATTTGCGGCCCGCTGTTGACGACCGAGATTAAAATTCTTGTCATTTTACTCGTCATTCACAATACAGTATTGACATATCCTTTTTGAGTTTACGCCCAACTGGAGGCGTTAAAGTCAGCACTTATATATAGCATATTTAGCATATTTTCTTGAATATTTATTTTACTTAGGTATTGGAATAAGCGAAACAAAAAATTCAAGAGCTATGCCGGGTGATTTCTACCTATGTACTCCTTATTTTAATTTATTTTTCATTATATTCATGTATGAGGACATGCAAGAAAGTACGCATTGGGGGGGTAGTATATTTAAACTAAAAATTTTTCTGCCGACACTTAGGAAAAACCTTCTGCACATCATGCTAATTGGGTCCTTAAATTAAGAACAACCAACTCCACCTCCAATGTTAGCATTAAAGCTAGAAATAGTCCATAACAGCCACTTCTGACTCATTCGCTCACCTTCTTGTTCTAAATTTAGGGTCATGATGATTGTAACCTGAATTAGGGAAATCTTCAAAGTGTAGCTTTGAAAGCTTAAACATAACATCTATATATCTTCATGCATTAATTTTTATCAAGGAAGTTTTATTAGGGATTTTATTCTTGAGTTGATTCTAAATCTGGAATCTAGTACAATGCTTACACTTGCATGTAGCTTTTGCAATTATCCATTATGAAAACCAATAGACATTTTTAGTTTGTCGAGAAGCATTGCTTCTTTTCTTGAACTCTTGAACAGTGGTTAAGGAATCAGGCAAACCATCTTCTATTAAGATCTACCAAATAGTTGTGAGGTGAGAGTAGAATGTCTATTGATGCTCTAAGTCTAGTGCAAGGATTCTTAGTCTCTGGATAATTAGATAATGATACTTGGAGTTAGACATAGTTTTCGCTCTCAAGTTCCTACATACGAATCTTGTGAGAAATCTTGATAGCCACCAAATAAGGCAAATACACAAAGAGCGAGTTTTAATAAAACTACGGCTAAGGTGGATGATCACGACCAGCCCCTATGCAATCCTCGACTAAAGGAGGGTATTAGTGTCAAAAGTCAAAAAATACTCTATCCTATCCTTTCCCTTCTCAATTCTGAGAGTAGGCACTTCCACCAAATAAGCCACCCGATATCCTTTTGAACATCACCAATCTCTAATAATGCCTCGTGAATAACATTTGAGTGTGTTGTGTTGTATTATGTTGTGTTCATAGATATGCATGAAAAGAAAGGAAAAAAACAAGAACAAAAAAAAAAAGAAAAAATATATATATCAAGAAAAGGAAGAAAATAAAGAGAAAAAAAGGAGAAAAAGTCTCAAAGAAAAAGTGTTAAGTTCATAATTATTTTTATTTCATTTTTGAGTCATTTATATTGAGGCAACAAAACACACTACCATTGTGATCCACCAAATATGGCCATACCTACTTTTCAATATTTCTGGCCCCCTGAATATGGCCTGAGGAATTCTAACTTAGTTGTAAGGTTATCAGAATTTTAATCAAGGTGCTAATGCCATGTGAGGCCACCAAATATTGACCACATTGACAAAATATGGTCAGATTGAGAGCTCGGAAAGGAAAAGAGAAGAAAAGGAGAGAGAGTACAACGGAACCAAAGAGTGCACAATTTTTAACCTCTTTTTAGGTTGATTTGTTTAATAGTTTGGAAATCTAGAATCTGTAGTACCAGATTATAAGAAGCACCAGATGAGTTTAAGCCACCAAATATAAAACTACTTGACTAAGACATCTTCTACCTAAGCTAAAAATCCAGGGTAAAAATAAAAATTATTTGTTGTGTATCCTCGAGGGAAGAGTTTGCCTATCCTGACAGAATTTTCACTAAGGGTCAAGTATGAACTTTAATTTTGAATTGGCTTTTCATTTGGGTCCATTGCTTAGGCTACCATCACTACACCTTCACAATTGTCTGGATTACTAGATTTTTGAATGAAATGAAAGGAGAAAAATCTTCAATGAAACTCTTTGCTAAAAAGAATAAGCAGTCCTTTAGGGACCACACTTGTAAATAACTTAGTCATGCACTTAGTCTTGCATTTTTTTGGGACTAGAAAAGTTTAGGCATGGGGGTATGATTGCGTAACAATCATAAGTCCCAATCAACCTAAATAATGTTAGAGCCTAGCTTAATTTGTAAATATTGCATTCATATCATGCATATCATGCTTTGCATCATTTTATATAGAATAAGATGAGATATCTTGCTATTTAATGTTTTTATTGTTATTTGCAGGTACAAAAGTGATCTAGGATATGAGATAGAGTGGAATAAGGCAATAAAGAGAGAAGAAGACTGATCCAGACAAGAGGAGTGAGGAGGATAGCCTTATCCCTACCCATAGAAACCGTAGGATAGCCTTCCTAGACCCAAAACCACTTCCATTAGGACATCATGGCCTTAGAACCCAAAACATGGATAGCACTATCCATGTTCTTATTCACCTTATCCCTCTCCCAAACAATTAGGAACCAAAACCTACCATAGGAAAACCACTCTCCAGCACCTTTTTGGACATGCGGATATTAGGCTGGACGTTTGATTTCTGTAGAAACTCAATCCAGGAAGCCAGAACTCACACTGACATAGAATTAGATGTCCAACATAACTTCAAGATTTCCAATTCTAGAGTATAAGATGTCTGATCACTTGTCTGGACATCTGGGGTCTTCTCTATTTCCTATTTTTTGTGCTAGAAGCCTGAGCTTGGCTCTTTTGACCTAGAAACCCCACCAAACAACTTAGAAAACCTAATTAGAGAACTTCTAAGCCTATCCCACTATCCATACCCTTAGTTATCCTATTCCTAACCTAATTGAACTAGAGCATACCTAATTAATGCATCTACAGTTGATTGGGTGCACTTGAACCCAATTAGAGCCACTCAGGATCTAATTAACTCATACCTACTAGGATTACATTAGCTTTAAACACACACACATCCAAGTAGACTCACCTAAGCCTAATTAGGTCCACACCCATTTAATCTAGGTTGACCCAACCTAGATTTACCTAAAGCCCACAACAAAGCTCTACGAATTTTAAACTACACACACACAACTTCCTATTCTATTCCTACCAAAAACAAACCCTAAAACCTATGCATCAAACCTAGATCCTAAATAGGTTGTGACTACCTATTTTTGGAAGCCACTTCCCATTTATGCAAAAGGAAGAGGTGTTGCACATCACTCCATTCCCTTCCACCTCAACTTGTGATCCCTCTTCCTACTCTAAAAATCCCAAGGTCATCCTCTTCCTCCTCCTCTCCAAGTCTTCCTTTATGGATGCCTAAAGAAGGTCCTCCAAGGCGCTCCTCCATGGACGACCAAGTGAAGCTCCAAGGTGCTCTCCTCTAAGGCTTCAAGGATTACTAGAAGAGAAAGAGTCCACCACCCTCTTCTCCTCTTCTTCTTCATGAGAGTGCCCTCTTCTCTCACCTTGGAAGAAGAGGCCATACCATTCCTCTCTTTCCCTTCTTGGATGGCCAAGAAGGCTTCTTCATAGCCTCTCTTGGTTGATAGTAGCATTTGCTTCGGTTTAGTTCTTTTTATGTATTCTTTTGCAACTTCATATAATTAGTTAATGCATGATTAGTTTCTCTTTGAATAATTAGTGCTATGCTTTTATTTATTGTTGTGAATACACACCCACTAGTTAGGTTCAGGTTAGGTTTTCACTAGAATATTTAGATTTAGGTTTCGTGTTCGCTTTTCAAAAATAAAAAACATAAAACAAAATTGCAAAAGCAAAAAGACCAAAAAATATATATTAGGTTAGATCTAGGTTGATAATAAACGAATCGCAAATCTGAAACTCGTTTCTCACAGCTCCCAAAGATGAACGACCAAGACTCATGTTATAAGAGAATAAAAATCAACGTGAGCTTCGTAAAAACAAATATTTTTGATCGAGGGTTTAGCTCAACTATACTACAAATATGACATATTTCAAAACACATGCGAAAATACCTTGTTAGTCAAATGATTATCAATTTTTATTTAGGATTATGAACTTAAGTGCACAAGGAATGTGACGACCGTTAATTAGGGTAAAGGCTGATTATTTCTCTTTTTTGGTGCCCAAGCCAAATGAAAAGGTTTTGCAAATAAGGATTTTTTATTAAAGCATTTTAGGATTTTAATCAAGATTTAATGTCTTTTAAGTTTCTCTTATTAAATATTCAATCAAGATTCTGAAATTCCACAAATAATAGCGAACAAGTTTTTATTGGTGGAAGTAAATTTTTTTGAAGTTGATTTGACTAAGAGAGAATTTAAAGCCCTAATGTGGAAATCCTATATATGCAGCTTCTGAAAGTGAATCTCTTCTTGAAATATTTAAAAGTGGTGATCCAAAGAGGAAAAACAACACCACTACTTGATGTAAAATGAAACATGGAATCTAAAAATGATTTTTTTATGATTTTAGGAAATTATTGATATTTTTCAAAATTTATCTTCTTACTGGTATCAAAAGCCAGAAATGATAGATTTGGGGAATTGATAATGCAGAAACCTCAAATGACCTAAAAATTTTTTGAGAATTCAATATGATATAGATAATTTCTCATGGCCTCCATAAATATAATGTTTACCTAAATCTAATGAGTACAAAAATTTATAAAATTCATGGACAGTAAGAAAATAGTACGAAAATAAGGTCTAACCCCTATTCAGTCGATGAATTTTTTAATCTTTTTTATTAGGCAAAATTACTTGAAAATTGGATCCAAGTTTTCTGACTCAAAGGGGCTTCTCTTGATGAAATTTGGTGATTTTAGGAAGCTCCTAATTGCCTAAACTTGATTTTTGAAAATCGAGACAGTAGTTTGGATTTTCAAAAATCAGACACTAATAAGGCAAAGGTGGTGGAAAAATCGCGGAAACAAGCAACAGAATGAATTTTAGCGTTCCACCACCCTTAGTTTTTCTTATTTTTGATTTTTTTTATAATTTGGCAATTTTTTAAGTGATTTTGACGATGATGAAAGAGATGGCCGAGGGTACTAACCTGAAGTACACGGGAAGACAAGTTTACTTGAAGTTTTCTGCTCCAAGCAAATTCGAATCTCGCTCTCACTCCTGATTCGCACCCTAATTCAAAACAAGAAAAATTTTGTGAAGACCTAATAGAGCAAGAGAGAGATTAAAGAAGTGACTAAGCCATGCCTTCCTGGCAACGACACCAAAAAATGATGCAGAAAAATAAGCGTTTTGTTAATTATGCGAAATAGTGTCGTTGTAACGTGTAAATTCGCAATCAAGATGATTCTCTCTCATCTTATAAACCTAGACATGGTGACTATCTAGGGTTATCCACGAAGGCAAAATTGTTAGTCAACAAGATGATTCACTCTCACACCTCTCAAATCAACACATGCTTTTTTGTGATTTTAGTTTTGCTATTTTTATGGGGTTTTCAAAATAGTCGGGCAATGGAATGTGAGTATGATAATTATGCTAAAGACTACGCCTATCACTAAAACTATGTGACAAGAAGAAAACCTTTTCTTCTAAGCTCACCCTAGGCAAGTGCACCTAGGGTAATTAGAAGAAGATGTTGTGGTGTGTGCTACAACTACAAGAACATGAAGAACACACTAACTAGAACATGAAAATTGAAAGGCAAAATAAAAGCTTGTATTACTAGCAGAGTTGATGACAGGTAGCTAAATGCTTCTTACAAGAAAAAGAGAAAACACTAGCTAATACAAGAACATGGAAAGATAAAGAAGAAGGGGAATCCTCTATAGAAGTTCTGGATAAACCTTGCTCCAAGTGTAGCTGCCCTGCACTTCAAAGGGGTTTTCCTTTGCTTCTTCTTCAAGTAGTCCTCCTCCAAGTTGTCCTCCAAGGTGGGTGTCAACCACCTTATTCCTCCTCTTGCCTGGTCATCCCTTCAAGTGTGAAGACCTCCTCCTTGGTGTGGGATAAGGGAGAGGAAGGTAGAGGAAGAAGGAACCAAGGAGGCAAGTACTTGCCCCTTAATTTTCTTCTCTTCTTCTTCTCCTTAGTCGTAGGTTTAGGTGGCTGTGGTGGAACTAAAACTAATGGAGAAGATGATTTTATGGTGGTGGTTAGATGAGATAAATATAGAGTAGGATGGGGATGGTTGGTGTGAGGATTAGGTGTAGGGCTGGGATGGGTTTTAAGGGTGGTTATGGGTGGTTATGTGGATCCTAGGGTGTAGGATAGTTGGTTCCACTTTAATGGATGCAAGGGGGGTGGTTATGGGTGGTTAAAGCTGGTGCCAACCATAAGGGGTTGCCTTGGTTTTGTGCCAACCTTGGTGGCTTCTAGAAGGTGGTTAGGTATAGGGCTAGGATGGCTTATTGAGGTGGTTGTATGATGGAGATGGAAGGCTATTTTGGCACCAAAGAGGGGGGTTGGTTAAGGTCATTTTGACGCCAATTGTAGGTCTATTGGTGATGGTGGTGGTGTGAAAGGTGGTGAAGAGTTGGCACCAAAAATGGGGTGGTGTATGGATAGCTTAGGTGGAGCTAAGTAGGGCTATTTGGTGGAGCTTTGGTTAGGTGACTTAGGGTTAGGTTTTCATGCCATGCAGCTGGACTTAGCAAAGCTGAGCTAGCAAAGATATCTTAGCTAGTAGGTGAGTGGAATAAAATGGTGGAGCTTTGGTTAGGTGAGTTAGGGTTAGGTTTTCATGCCATGCAGCTGGACTTAGCAAAGCTGAGCTAGCAAAGATATCTTAGCTAGTAGGTGAGTGGAATAAAATGGTGGAGCTTTGGTTAGGTGAGTTAGGGTTAGGTTTTCATGCCATGCAGCTGGACTTAGCAAAGCTGAGCTAGCAAAGATATCATAGCTAGTAGGTGAGTGGAATAAAAGGCAGAGGGAGCTAGGATTTTCGAGATGAGGAGTTGGAAGGAGATGCCTTGAGCTACACTGGAGCTGATGGCTACTAAAGAGAAGTACATGGAGCTATCTTAGTTCTTTGCTAGATATTAAGCCAAGCTATGATGTGATGGCTTTTGTTGATATGAACTGAGGTGAGCTGGGTCTGGTCTTCCTAAAGACTACCTAGCTAGTTGGAGTAGTTAGCTTAGGTCAAGTAGCTCAGCTCAACCAAGTTGAGCTAAGTTAAGTCTTCGAAAGCTGGATTTAAGCTGGTCTGAGCTGGTTGAGTTCATCTCCAGCTTACTAGGCTTAACTAGTTGATAACAGTAGCTAGCCCTAGGCTGGAGGAGCTTCCAGTGAACTGTTCTAAGCTAGAGGAGTTGGAATCAACTATCTTGAGCCAGTTTGAGCTACCATCCAGCTGAGGTGAGCTGAGGTTAACTACCTAGAGCTGTCATTCAGCTGAGATGAGCTGAGTGGAACTAAGGATAAGTTGATCTGGCTAGAATGAGCTAGAATACAGCTGGGATGAGCTGGTTCCACTTGGTATCCAGCTGATAGTTGCTTCTCCATCATCTTCTGCCTTCCGGAGTGCCAAGGTAAGTGAGATCTGACTTTTTGCCTATCCCTGACAGTCAGATAAACTCAGCAAAAAATACAAATAAAATGCAAAGCATGCTTAATCTTGGTGAATGCATAAATGCAACTTGAAAACCCATTTGCAAAGTTAAAACCTTAAGAGCTAGATCTGTCTTAGGGAAAAAGAATGCTGATAAACTGGCGTTTATCAATTCCAAAATTACTCTTAATCTACTCCTAAACTATTCCTAATATATTATTAATAAGCTATTCCTAGTCTACTCCTAATAAAGTCCTAAACTACTCGTAATCTACTCTTAATCTATTCCTAAACTACTCACAATTTAGTCCTAATCTACTCTTTCCCAATTCTGAAACTATTCCTAAGCTAGTTCCAATCAACTCCTACTCTATTCCTAAACAAGTCCTAATCTATTCCCAAACTATTCTTAGTTTACTCCTAAGTTATTTCTAATCAACTCATAATATAGTCCTAAGCTATTCCTAGTCAATCCTAATCCATTCCTAAAATATTCTTAATTTACTTTTAGTCTATTCCTAAACTATTCCTAATCTAGTCTTAATTTAGTCCTAAACTATTCATAATCTACTCACAATCTATTCCTAAGCTATTCCTAATCTACTATTAATTTGTTCCTAAACTATTCCTAATCCATTCCTACTGTAGTCTTATTCTATTCCTAATTAATCCAAATCTAGTCCTAATCTATTCCAAAACTATTCTTATTCAACTCTTAATCTACAACTAAACTACCATTAATCAATTCCTAACCCTAAGCTATTCCTAGTCTACTCCTAATGTAGTCCTATAGTATTCCTAATATTACCTTAATCTACTCCTAAACTACTACTAATCTAGTCATAATCTTATCCTAAACTATTCCAGCTCCCATCTTGATCTAGTCTTAATCATAGATAAACTGATCCTAATCTACTTTTAATCTACTGCTAATCTACTTTTAGTCTATTTTGGAATTATTCCTAATCTTGTTCTGATCTACTCTTAAACTATTCCTAATCTAGTCGTAAGCTACTCTTACTCTATTCGTAGTCTACTCTTAATCTACTTTTAAAATATTCCTAATTTACTTTGATATAAATGCATTTATTGAGGGTAAAATGCCTATTCATGCATGTTCCTAGGCTTAGATTTGCATTTCATGTTATAAATATTGCATAGCATGCACCATTCTGCATTTAGAGTAGTTGTATATAATTTAGGTTAATTGAATCCTTTTTGTGGTCAAAAGCGAAGGATATTTATTTCAGAGACTCGGATTGACGATCCGACCGTACAGATCTGATCAAGACGATGATCAGAGTCCAACGCCTCTGAAATTGCCTCGATCGGGGTCCCGTAGCACCATATGTAGTCCGAGGGAGATCAATGGCCAAGGGACTAGGTGACAATTCAGAGCTTCAAATGACAAATCCGACCATGCGGATGGATTCGAGTAGACGATCGCAGCCTAATGGTGCAAAAATTGACTCAATCTGACCTCTGTAGCAGCCCCTACAACAGAAAGAAGATGGATGGCCCAAATTGCACCACATGGCGCAGCGCAGGCTGCCCAGCGCACACACGTGCCACAGCACGCATGCAGCAGCATGGGTGCATGCAAGCACGCAAGCGTGCCTGTGCACAGCGCAGTACCAACGTGTGAGCATGCGCACTTGCGATAAAGAGAGGCAGGGACAGCACGTGCCAGTGACGCATGAGCTAGCCTATAGCGACGCATGAGCTGGAGCTACAGCGATGCTTACAGCCATCGCTAATTCTTCACATGCCAGCAAAGCCAACTGTAGGCATGAGTGGGCATGTGCTGCCTACAACGACGCTTCCAGCGACGGCCTGGATGTCATTAATGGTCCAAAACTATTTTTGGCACTTCTCCTCCACTATAAGAGGACCTACACCCCCTCCCTTCCAAGCCATCTCTACCTACTCTACTCCTACCTACTCCCAAGCTCTAGTAAGCCTACCAATGCTCTGTTAAAGCTTGATTTCAATCTCCCAAGGCACTTATTAGTCTAGCGAACCTCTGCCCTACCAAATACTCCTCTAACTTCCCATCCCCATTCATAACTCGCCTTAGAGCTATCCTCCCACCTCCATTCCTGTAGCAGATCATCTCCGTCTTCTTACCTCCATTCCAAAGCCACACCGAAGCTTTCCTCTACCCGATGTCCTACATCTCACCTCCATCGTCCCGCTTCTCATCTCCTTCGTCTGAGCTTCTACCAGGTGTCGTCGTCTCGCCGAACAGCAGATTCAAGAGATTTCCTCTCAACCCCCTCTCTTTTTATGTTTTCATAGATTATTGTAGTAGACATTAATGCAATACATCACATTTGATTCCATCTCTATCTTGTGATTCCTTGTCTTTTATTTCAAAAACATCAAAAAAATAACAAAACCCTAAAACTCCAAAAAGAAACAAATCGAAGGCGATTTTCACTTAAAGTAAACATCGGCTCCCTGTCTTTGACCCGGGACTCCTTTAGAGTTTTAGTATAAATATTATCTGATCGACGTGTTTTGCAACTACGATGATGGGTTACTCGTAACCCTGATTTCTAACACGCAAAACACGCTCGATCACTATTCCTGAACTATTCCTAATCTACTCTTAATCTATTCCTAAACTGCTTTTAATCTATTCATAAAATATTTCTAATCTACTCTTCATTTATTCCTAAACTACTCATTATATAATCCTAATCTTCTTTTAATGTATTCCTAAACTATTCATAATCTAGTCTAATTTGATTTTAATCTATTCCTAATCTACTCATAATATAGTCCTAGTGTAGTCCAAATCTATTCCTCATCTAGTTCTAATTTATTCATAAACTAATCTTAATCTATTCCTAAACTCTTCTTAATTCAGTTCTAATTTATTTTTAATCTACTCCGAAAGTATTCGTACTCCAGTCCTAATCTTATTCTAATCTACTCTTAAACTATTCCTAATATAGTCCTAAACTATTCCTAAGATATTCATAATCTACTCCTAACCAATTCGTACTCTATTCCTAAGGTATTCCTAATGTATTCCTAATATAGTCCTAATCTACTTTTATTATATTTCTAAACTATTAATAATCTACTTTTAATTTATTCCTAAACTATTCCTAATCTAGTCCTAGTCTAGTCTTAATGTATTCCTAAATAATTCCTATTCTTGTCTTAATTTAGTCCTAAACTACTAATCTACTCCTATTCTAGTCTAGAACTACTACTACAGTCCTAAACTAGTCCTAATCTAAACCCAACATATTGACAAACTACTCAATCTATTCCAAAACTGTTCCTAACTAGTCCTAATTTATTCTTAATCTACTCCTAAACTAGTCCTAATCTAATCTTAATTTATTCCTAATCTAGTCCTAAACTTTTCATACTCTAGTCCTAATCTAGTCCAACTCTACTCTTAATCTACTCCTAAACAACTCTTAATCTATTCTTAATATACTCTTAAACTACTCATAATCTAGTCCTAATATACTTTTAATCAATTCATTAGCTATTCCTAATCTAGTCCTGATCTACTCTTAATTTATTCCTAAACTATTCATAATCTAGTCTTAATTTAGTCCTAAACTATTTAGTCTTAAGCTATTCCTAGTCTACTTCTAAACTACTAATCTGGTCCTGATATATTCCTAAACTACAACTACTCTAGTCGTAAGCTAGTCCTAATCTATTCAAAAACTACTCCTAATTTATTCCTACTCTAGTCCTAATTTATTCCCAATCTACTCTTAATTTATTCCTAATTTAATCCTACACTATTCCTATTGCAGTCCTAATCTAGTCCTAGTGTACTCTTAATCTACTTGTAATATATTCCTAATCTACTCTTAATCTACTCCTAAACTATTCCTAATCTACTCATAATATATTCGGAAACTATTCCTAATCTTCTTCTAATCTACTCCTATACTATTCCTAATCTACTCTTAGTCTACTCTTAATCTGCACGTAAACTATTTCTAATCTATTCTTAATCTAGTCCTAAGCTATTCCTAGTCTACTCCTAACATAATCCCAATATGCTCCTAATCTACTCTTCATCTATTCCTAAACTACTCACAATTTGGTCCTAATCTACTTTTGATCTATTCTGAAACTATTCCTAATATAGTTCTAATCAACTCCTAGTCTATTCCTAAACTAGTCCTAACCAAGTCCTAATCAATTCCTAAACTATTACTAGTCTAGTACTAATAGAGTCCTAAACTATTTCAAGTCGCCTCCTAATATAGTCCTAAACTATTCCTACTCCAGTCTTAAGTTATTCCTAGTCTGCTCCTAATCTTTTCCTAAACAATCCCTAACTTACTTTCATTCTATTCTTAATATATTTTTAATCTATTCCTAAACTATTCCTAATCTACTTTTAATTTATTCGTAAACTATTCCTAATCTAATCCAAATTAGTCCTAATTCGTCCTAATTTATTCTTACTGCATTATTAATCAACTCTTAATCTACTCCTAAACTGCTACTAATCTAGTCCTAAGATATTCCTAGTCTACTCCTAATCTAGTCCTAAACTATTCCTAATCTAGTCCTAATATAGTCCTAGGGTATTCCTAGTCCAAGCCTATTCTAGTCCTAATCTATTCCTAAACTATTCCTAATATACTCTTAACCTACTCCTAATATATTTTTAATATATTCTAGAACTATTCCAAATCTTGTTCTAATTTACTCCTAAGCTATTCCTAATCTATTATTAGTCTACTCTTAATCTATTCGTAAGGTATTCCTAATGTACTCCTAATCTATTCCTAAGTTAGTCCTAACCTATTCTTTTTTATACTTAAACTATTTTTAATCTATTCCTAAACTATTCCTAATCTGCTCTTATTCTATTCCTAAACTACTCATAATCTAATCTTAATCTACCTTTAATCTATTCGTAAACTACTCATAATCTAGTCCTAATTTACTTTTAATCTATTCCTAATCTACTTTTATTCAATTTGTAAACTATTCCTAATCTAGTCCTAATCTACTTTTGATCTATTCCTATTCTTGTCTTAATCTACTCCTAAACTAGTCTTAGTCTACTCCTAATCTAATCTTAATCTACTAAAGTCGTAATCTAGTCATAAGATATTCCTAGTCTACTCCTAATCTATTCTTAATCTACTTTTAATCTATTCCTAAACTACTCATAATGTAGTCCTAATCTACCTTTAAACTATTTCTAAGCTATTCCTAATCTATTCCTAGTCTACTTTTAATTTAGTCCTAAACTATTCATACTCTAGTCTTAATTTAGTGCTAAACTATTAAGTCCTAAGCTATTCTTAATCTACTCCTAAACTACCAATCTAATCTTAATATAGTCCTAATGTAGTCCTAAACTACTCCTACGCTAGTCCTAATCTAGTCCTAATCTATTCCTAAACCACTCCTAATCTATTCCTAAACTATTCCTAGTCCTAATTTATTCCTAATCTACTCCTAAACTAATCATAATCCACTCTTAATTTAATCTAGTCCTAAACTACTTAGACATACCTACCTTATTTCCAGTGGTTGTGTAAATCACTCATGATCTGCTATGGCAACAGATACTTTGGTATCCCTCAATGAAGATGATGCATCAGATGTACCCAAAGCTATCATATTCATTGATGTTATAGTGTGAGGATTGCCGACTCGGGAAGCATTACAAGGGCATTTACCCTCAAAGAGAAGATGGACTCAGTACAGTGACATTCTCCTTAGTACACTGCGATGTACGGGTACCTTCCAGAGTTTCCACTACTGGTAGGCATAAATATTTTGCAGTGTTTGTTGATGTCTATAGTTTCCTTACTTGGGTCATTCTGATGAAGACTTGTAGCAAGATTCCCTCTATTGTCCAACAGTTTCTTTCCAAGGTGCAGATGCAGTATGGCACCACAGTACAGATCTTCCGCAGTGATAGTGCACTCAAGTTTATGCATAATGATTTCCATGAGGTCATTTATTCCAAGGGGATCATTCATCAAGCATTGAGTGCTTATACTTCCCAACATAATGGGATTGTTGAGTGCAAGTTGCAACATACCCTTGATATTGCTAAGACCCTAACATCCCATATTAAGGTTCGCAACCAGTTTTGAGGTGATGCCATACTCACAACAGCATATTTGATCAATCGGGTGCCATCCTCTATCCTTCATGGTCGAATTCCATACCATATTATATACTTTGAGTGTCGCAGGTCATTTCCTTTTCCCTTATTTTATGAGTGTTTGGGTGCATATGCTTTATTGAGAATCATGGCAATCAGGATAAGTTTGCTCCTCATGTAATGAAGTGTGTCTACTATAGTTACTCTAGGACATAGTCTGTAGAAGATATGTTGTTACGGGATATGTGATCTTCTTTGAGAAATTCCCTATTTCTCATAACAAGGATCGTCTATAGAGGATGCCATACAAGAGACACAAATCTATCACAAGAGATCATAGTTAGAGAGTTTCCAGGAAGATAAGCCTATACAGCATCCTATCGCCTCAAATAGGAGTGACTCAAGTAGGGATGAATAGCCTATGTAGAGGAGATCTACTAACATATGTACTCTTCATCCCATATCCCAATACATTACGATTTTCCATCTAGAGGTTGGAGATAGACAATTTGCCTTAGCCATTACTACTGCCATTATTCCTAGAGATTTTATCCAGGCTTCTCAGGAACCTAGGTGGTGAGTAGCGATGGATGAGAAGATGTTGGATTTATAGTCTAGAAAGACATGAGACCTTATTTCATGTCTTGCGGGTGCTACTGTTGGTTGCTGATGAGTGTATACCATACTGATGGGATAGTTGATAGATATAAGGCCAGATTCATTGTCAAGGGATTCACACAAACATATGGGGTGGATTACTCTAAGGCATTTTCTCCTGTTGCTTGTATTACCACTATCAGAAGTGCCCTTTATACCAACTTGATATTAGAAATGCTTTCTTATATGAAGCTTTAACTAAAGAGGTATACATTAGATGACACTAGGATATGACATTTGGGGGGAGCTTGCATGTTGCTTACGAAAGGCCATTTATGGCTTGAAGTAGAGTCCACGAGTCTAGTTTGAGAGGCTCAATTCAGAGATCAGGAAGATAGTGTTTCAACAATCTAATATTGACCATTCTATCTTTATCAAGAGAGCAAAGTATGGTGGTATTTGGAGAGTTATCATCTTAGCAGTCTATGTTGATGATATGATCCTTACTGGCGATGATATAGATGGAATGGTACAAACAAAGGCCTTTCTACAGTCTACCTTTGTCACCAAGGATTTAGGTGACCATCCCTATTTCGTAGGGATAAAATCTACCTACCAGGGAACCAACATATCCCTATCCTAGAGATAGTATGCCTTGTAGATTCTTAAGGAGGTTAGGGTGCTTGATTCTAAGCCATCTAGGATATCCATTGATGACTCTACATATAATGACGATAATTTCACCAATTAGAGTCAATTTTGAAAGCGCATGCAGATTAATATTTTGTTATAGTTAGTTTGGGAGCAATCATGCATATCATGCAATATCTACATTTAGATTACTTATAATTAATGATTAATGTCCATGTATACAAGTGCATGTTGAAACAGGTCTTAGATGGGCAATCCAACCATACGGATTGATCTAGATCGAAGATCGTAGCCCAACAATGCAAACATCAGTCTGATTGGTCATACATGGCATCCTCTGCAAGCATTTGAAGATGAACAACCCTGATGGTGCCACGTGGCACCATCAAAACCATCCAAGCCGCTCAAGGGCCACTGTAGTCTCTTTCCATCCGCAGCATCAGACCTAGATAGTTGGATCTTCATCCAACGACCATGAGCGTGATACATCTTATAAGTAGTTGGGAAGTTTTCTTAATACAAAGACTTTCATAGCTCATTGGTCTCAAGCCCTACAATTAAGGGGAGGTTGCAGGTTCAAGCCCCCATGACCCACTAATTTTACTTCAGCGTACAGTAGTAGGACAGCGTAAGAACCAACGTGGAGCGCACACAAGGAGTGTGCCAGCCAATGTGCTAACATGTGGGAATGATGCAGTTCGACAGCCAACATGGGTCAGCTTGCGAAATTACTTTTTTCTGCCCAATTGAAGGTCCTCCTTGGCCTATAAAAGGGCCTGATGACCCCCTTTGCTAATCATCTTCAACACAAGCAAGTCTCTACTTCCATAAAGTCACAAAGTACCTTCTTGAATCTACCAACGAGGCATCCTCCACCACCACGGCTACCTCGACAAGATCCTGTCCCACCATAGTTCCTTTCACTCTTAGTTTAGCTCATTATCTCTTTATCGAATATTTCTTCTAGTTTTACGTTAGTGCATGTAAGGCTATGTTGATAATTAATAGTAGTGATTTTTTATGACATTATTGTACTTTGAATTAAGTTCCACTTGATTATCTTAGGCTATTTGTTTTATGCATGTGCTCAACCATGGATTTCTAACCCTACTTACTCACTCTCTCTCTCTCTTTCTATTTTCAATGCAAGCAAATAAATCATCACATGGAAATAAACAAAGCGATTAACTAATCCAATTTTTATGTCTCCCTGAGATAGACATCCGGACTCACCTTCCACTTCTTTTTTAAAATTGCTATTAAAAATGCATGTTACAATGAACAAGTTACACTTACACATTTTTCAACATTAGTTTTTAGCACCATTGACAAGGAGGCAATGGATCTTTTAGTTGCTCTCATTGTTGCATTAGTAGTACTCTCATTTTCTAACTCGCATTTCTCCTTTCATACTTATTGGTTGTAGGAATCCGATGCATTGGCGACGGGAGGAGTGTAGACCAAGACAATAGATTGGAGCAAGGTGCGGTGAGGACTTTGTTGGTACCAAAGGAAGCACAAGAGAAGACCATCATCAACTCAAAGATTGGATATCTTATCTTCCCATGATCTAATGGTAACCCTCATCCGTGGACCAAGGAAAACACTTAAAAAATACTTTTTCAAAATACAAAGAAAACTTGTGAGTGGTAGTGCTAAGAGGTACCTCTCTTGTGTTTGTCAAGGCAAACACCACCACTAGGTTTTCAACCTATCAATTTCACAACACTATTTTCTGGACTCGAGTTGAGCATGCAATTACAGGACCCTTAAGACCTCTAAAAATTCTTAAAAGAAAATCAAAGGTGCTCCATCCAGTGGGTGAACATCACCTAAAATTTCATATCCAAACTCTTTGTGGTTTACCCATGAGAAATTCACTACTAGAAGTGCGCAAGGTTGTCCTGATTTCTGGAGACCCGTAAGTTGTTGCTACTATTGTGAACTCCACATAGTGTAGATTTGTGTGGGATTCTTATTTATGGAAAGCCCTTGATGTGCTCTACACTTCTTCTAAAGACCACTTTTGCATTTGGAAAGGATAAGTGCTTGTTCTAACTCAATTTTTAAACTCGCACACAGTTACAGATGTTCTAGATAAACTGACCCACTCTTGGAAAAATGTGAATTTGGGTGGGTTATTATCCTCTAAAAATTCTAAAATTGATTTTGTTGAAACTCTCGCTTGATTCTGGTCAGGATAGGGTCATTGCTTGCTTTGTTTGCATCCTTCTTGATAAAGTATGAATTAAAAAAATTCATTGATTAAAAGTTGCATGCCCTAGGATTCTCCACACTAAGGTTGCTTTTAACTTCATAGTGTGGAGAGTTACGGTGGATGGTAGTGGGTGATGATAATACGGGTGGATCCCCACATGACTGGAGGTCTAGCAGGCCACCAGCCATAACTCTCACTGCCAATGCTGAATTCGAGTAATTTTGGAAGATGAAGCCTCCAATGTTTTTTGGTGCTGGGGATCCGTCTTCTACTGAAGATTGGATTTTGAAGATTAAGATCTTTTCTGCCCTAAGGGTTACCAAGGAGAATAAGGTGACATTGGCCACTTACCAATTTGAGGGTATAGCAGAGCGATGGTGGGCCACAGTCGAGACAACGGAGACTACCCCGATCACTTGGGACAAGTTTTTGAAGCTCTTTAACGACCAATTCTACCCGACGGAGTGGAAGGCTCAGAAACAGGATGAATTTTTTTGCCTTCAGCGGGGCCAGATGACTGTTGCTGAGTATTGGATAAAATTCTTGGAACTCCTTCACTTTGCAGGGGAAGCTTTTGCTGGGGAAGATAGTCAAGTGTGGCGGTTTGTTAGTGGACTGCTGAATAATTTGCAAATTAAGCTGGTAGAAACCCCGATGGATAGTCTGTCAGGGGTGGCAGAAAGAACCATGGCAATGGAACGAGTACTACTTAATGTGCACGAATAGGAACAGGCACAAAAGAGATTTGGTAGGCCGAGTCGGCGCCACTACTGGCAAGGAAGGAGGTTTAATCCTACTTCGAGTAATTCCTGGACATCTGAGCCCACCTCCTCTAGCCAAGTGCGAGCAAGGACAGATTTTTAGATAGTCTCACAAGGCACTGAAGGGCCAAAGAAGAAACAGACCAGCCAGTGGAAGAGGTGATAGGGATGTAAGAATTGTGGAAAGAACCATCCGGGGGAGTGTAGGCATGAATGACTTTGCTTCTTGTGCCATCAGCCAGAGCACCTGCGGAAGGACTGCCTACTTAACAACCAATTGGTTCCAGCGTCTACGGGGCAGCCTAGTATGAGCTAGGTGTTGGTGCTAGAGCACAACAATCATTTATTTTGATGATAACAAAACACTTGTTATTTAACATTTGCTTTTGAGTCCTAGCTTTCCGGTCAAATTTCAAATGGAGACTAGTGTAGAGACGGAGTTCGATCTTGCATCCAAGGTGGATTGAAGGAGCTTAACGAAGGAGAAGGAGCTTCGCATGGAGTGAAAGCTTGAAGAATGAAGGAGATGAAGAATAAGATAGATTTCCTTTCTTGTTCATTGTACTCTATTATTTGTTCTTTTGTTGCTCTTTATTTTCTTTCTTAGTATCATGTTAAAGAGCCTCAAAGTACCCCCAAGTAGTCCTAGGAACACCTGTAGACCCTAGGATACTTAGGTTTTCCTAGGAAACTTAGAAAACCAAGATAGGTTTCAGACAGCATGATCTTACATCCAATCTAGAATTCAAACGTCTGATCTTCACTTTTAAGACATCTGAATGTTGACTCAGACATCCAATAAATTAGGCTGGACTTAGAACCTTCTTCCTGTTGAAATTAGACATCTAGACCTTAGTCTAGACAACTTAGAAGACATATGATGGTTGTGTCAGACATCCAATTAGTGTAATGTTGGCTAACAAAATAAACATTGAGGAAAATGACCTTTAGGCTTATATCATACGTCTGTACAAGATCCTAGACGTCTGATATGTGACCGTTGAGCCTCGATTGAGTTGAAATCATTTGTCTTGAGGATTATAGCCATTTAGGTTCTTGGGAATCCATTCCTACACTTAATTAGGTTTCCAGATGTCCAAACCTTGTGCCAGACATCCTGTATGTCATCTGATGGTTTTACACTAGAACCCTGTTTAAATCTGAACCAAGTCAGTAAGGGAACCCGTCTAGAGTTAGACATCTGACTTAGTTCTCAGATTCTTAAGAGTGACTTCCAAACATCTAATCTTTTTCCTAGATGTCTGATGACCCTATCAAAATCATTAATGATTCTGATATGGACTTATTCTACCTTGGGATAATTCCCAACGTCTATGGAAGCCTTCCAAGGCCTTCCAAAGCCATCCTAGGCCTTCTTTAAATAGAGGAGGACCCTTACCATGTCAAGACACACCCAAGCAATACAATTTCCACATTCATTGTGTCCTAGAGATGAAGAAGATCATCTAGAAGTGATGTTGGTCTCCAGGTTCATCTCACACACTTTAGGAGCTCCACATTCCCTGTTGATGGTGATGGTGTAATGTGTGTAATGTGTGAATGACAATGATAACAATGACACCGATGATCTACAATGTGTATATAACACAATGGTTGTATGATGATGAATGATTATTGTTATGATCATGTCGTTGTAGTATAGGGTGTATAATATAACATTAAGGATGTCGTATAGTGGTGAGTATGGGTGAGTACCAGTCATTACAACCATTATTATCATTTGCTTATTTATCTAATTTTTACTGATTTTGTTCCAGGTCGTTCTCTGGGAGGCAATTTATTGAATTTAATTCGGTCACTCTTTGATTATCTCCAAAATTGTCTTCTTATTCAAAAAGAAACTTTACACTTAAAGAATGAATGAATGTTTTATTTACCTAGTTACTAAGAAGTGCTTGCAAAAATACTAACTATGAACAAGCATCAAACAATCTATTGTTATACTCTAAAATATGTATTTACAAGTTATACTATTAACACTAATATGTTAGTTCATACTACATTAGGATACCATAGTGTAAAAACTTAACTTACTAGTCTTTTATTTACAGTGACATATATATCAGTTTTAGTGACAGATATAAACATCGCTAAATCTCAGAAAACACTATATACAACCTAAAGAAGCAAACTGAGGTCTTTAGCGACGTTTATAGTGTCATTTTATTCTGTTAGTAATTATGTGGGTTTACTTATACGTATGTATACTACTTATTCTACTGCTGTATGTACAGTAAGTCTTTTCTGTTTTTGTTATCTCGTGTTCTCTCTTTTTCTTCTCTTTGTGTTATAACTTAACTCGTCTGTTCTTTTCTTCTGTGTTAACTCTTCTGTCTTAAGATACTTCAGAGGCTGCGGTGGGGAGGGGGTTAGGCTAATGTCATTAGTTTAAAATGTGCTTAGTTTGCGGGCACGCTTTTCGAGGGATACGCTGCACCTAGAGGGCGGGACCAGACCTCTACTAAGCGCACCCTAATCTCGGATTAGGTGGCTTAATTACGTTTTCATACAGCACCAGGCCTCAGCCCAACGCCTTCAAGCTCGCACACACTCGGGCCCCCGGCCCCACACACATATCAGAGTTCAGCACACATCGGGTAATCAGATCAAATCGGCGGTGTTTCGGGCGCCCTCCGCCCGTGACGACTGCTTAGCCTATAGCATAAATTACATTTATATGGCTGCGTTTGGTTTGCAGCACACGATGTGGTGCTATTCCAGCACCACATCGTGCGGTGGAAATCAGATGCAGCTGCGTCTATGCGCGTTTTTGGCCCTCGATTTGGGGGCCATAAATTATTAAAAATAAAATAAAATAAAATATGGTAAATAAAATATTTACATAATACTACATAATTGATTAATTAATTTTGAATTTTAAATATTTTTACTATACAAATAAATTCGCTAAACTAGGCTGATTGTACAGGTTGATTTAGGTGATTAAATAGTTAATTACTTATAAAATAATTAGTAAATGGTCTAATTGACCTTAAACAGTTTTAATTTACATACTTAAGTATTTAATACATATTTTTATTGTATTTTTACGAATTTATTTATGTTTTATTTAGGCTAAAATAGCAATTCTGTGTAGTTTATAATTAAAACTAAGTTACAGTAAGCTGTACTAGGTATAAATACACTTTAATTAGCTTAAATTACTTACTATATATATTATCCTAAGTTTATAGATGTATTTAATTTAATTATAGCTCTAAATTATTAATTTAGCTAAGTTAATCTATAATATAGCTACTAAATATGTAAATAGGAATCTGTATCTATATATACACATAATTAAGTAGATACATACATAATAGTTTAGTATATATACATATATTTACATAGATTACATATGTACATAGATATATATATATATATATATATATATATATATATATATAAGTTTGTACAGTAATTACAGTATATCTATGTATTTATACTTACATAATTAGTCTGTATATTATAGTTAGAATGATATAGATAGGTATATTTACAGTTTTAAAATAAGTATGTATAATTAGGTTTTAGTAGGAAGTTAGGAAATGAGGGAAGAAGGGTTAATTAAGTTTTGATTTCAACTTAAACAGCAGCTAAGCTACTGTCAGAGAAGATGGAGAGGGATGAGAAGGTGTGCTGTTCGGGGTGAGTTTTGTAGCAGCAGCAGTGGCTTAAGCCACTGCCAAATGGGCTAACTGCTGCTGCAGTTAGTCCACTTGAAGAGGGGGGAAGTATTCTACAGAGAAGAGGGAAATTTAGAGAAGAAGGGAGTTTAGAGAAGAGGGGAATGTAGCTGCTAGATGCAGCATGTTGCTGTGTAACTGGGAGTAAGATAAAATTCAAAACAAACTAAAAATTTTGAGAGTTGAAATCCAAATCTGATAAGGGTTTAAATCTCACGAAAATCTCATGTAAATTCAGCTCAAACATTCATTAGGAAAAACCCTATCAGAAGCATCCTTTCAGATCAAAACTCAAATGGCATTGAGTCAGTCTTCCTAATGCCATAGACAGCATGAAGGAAGACTTAGCTCAATCAATTAAAACCAACAACATACAATCCCAGTTTCTTGCAACCTTAAGGAGTACGGAAAACTCCTTAGGTTAGAGAATCACCATACAGAAATGATCATCAACACAAATAGTGTATGGCAGTTCTGAAATAGCAAAAAGAGACTAAGAATGCATTAAGGAAATTTAATGGAAGCTGGCGAATGCATTCAAAACAAAGTATAAACAGAATCATGAAAGGCTCTTCTGATTGGTTCTCTGTCACCAGAGAACTTCTCAGAGTCCTTGCCCACAATGAAAACCAAAAATCCCTTCAATTTGTCAGATCTGTCAAAACATTTCAGAGAGTAAAAATCCTTTAAAATCCAAATCAAAAGTGCTCTGACAAACTGAGGCAATCCATTTAAAACAGAGGGGCTTTTGTGAAACAAATGGAGTGAGTGAGAAGCCCCAAATGGTGCTTGTGACACCACTTTCAGATCTGAGGCAGTGCGCCATCAGATCTGAAATTGGGTCAGGATGTGTGGGTGATTGATGAAAAATTCGTCGTTAAAAGGAAAAACAAGAATCAGAATTTGGATGATGGAAAAACAAAACATGAAGAGGGAGATAAATTGAACAATGAACAGATGATTCTTCCCCTCTGATCTGGACTGATCAGAGGAGGTGAGGGAGGGGATCTAATACTAATTCTACTCCTAAGACTAATCTAACTACAGCTAACATTAAACACTAACAATTAAAACTAAATCTATTCTAAACTACTGCAAACTAAACCTAACACTACTTGTGCAGAATTAAAAACCTAAACTAAAAGGAAGAATGGGACCTGTGGGTCCTTAGCCGGCGGCTAAGGAGGAAGAAAGGAGGAGGGTGACTCCAGCGGAGGGAAGAGTCTGCTAGTGAGACTCCAGGGTCATCCTCAGGTGCTACGAGGTCCTTAGCGACGAGGAGGGTCGAGAGCAGGCGATGATTCCACAGCCGGTGGCTGTGAAATCAGGGTCTAGATGAGGAGAGACTGGAGTGGACGAACTGATCGCTAAGAGATGTAGGAGGGAGCGATCCTTTGCGCGCGACACCACTGAGGTGCTTAAGTAGCAGCTCAGTGATTGGAATCACCGCAAGGGTGAGGTTAATCAAAATTAAGCCGGCGGTGAGGATGAGATGGGTAGAGCGCACGGCGAGTCAAGAGAGAGATCTGACCGTCAGATGAGATCTGGGAAGAGAGGTGAACGCACGCACCGTATCGCGCGAAGGTTCCATTTGATTCCAGCCGCAGATCGAGATCAAAAGTGCGATGGACGGTCGAGAATGGCTGTGTTCTTCGCGTGCTACAGTGCTCGTGAAGAACACCGGCTTCTCTCTGAAATGAGGGAAAACTTGCAGGAAGACCCTTGAACGAAGGGGTAGAAGAATAGCGTGCAGGTCCAAAAGTGAAAAGAACTATAACTGGAAGGGCCTTGCAGTCATACAGAAGGGTCCCTGCGGCTTGCAAAAAGGTCCAAGGAGTTTTGAAGGGTAGAAATGTAATGCATGAAGGACCTAATTGTAATCTATTTATTTCTAAGCCTAAATGATGTCCAATTGCTTTTAAATTTTTGCATGTGCTTATTGAACATTTAAGACATTGATTTTACTTCTGATTTATCTTTTCAAACTTGTTTATGTGTTCAATTGATGCATGGATCATCATTTATTCTTTAGTTTTCAGAATATCTCATTTTTGTGACCTAATTAGGAGGTTTTAACACACATTAAAAGTTTTAGGTCTTTTCTTTAATTCCCACACTTAACCCTTTTTATATGTTAATTTGATATTGTTTTGCTTAGTGTCTAGCTTAATTTCGGCCTTTTAGCTATGATGAGTAGCCACTCATCACCTGTGCACGCACTCTCCTGTAGTTGATTTCGAGAGCATTGTCGTGCCTTTGAGTGGTTCACACATCCACATCAAGTCGATGCACTTCCAGCTAAGGGAAGAAATCTTTACCGATAGTAGCTAGGTTTTATACTTTGTGGCTCAATAGGTTTGCCTTGTAATTTATCTTTGTTTATTGGTTGGGTATTCACTTTGCGTATTCCCGTCTCCGTCGAGGGACAAAGTCCTTCTCATGAAGAGGAGGGATCAGAGGAACACTACCCTTGTACTTGCAGCATGGTTGTAATAGTGGTTGAACTACCCCCGTTAAAGTAGTTCGTTAGTGGATTTGATCGACTTTGTCGATCAAGAAATCCTAACTCGAGAGGGTTAGGTGGTGGTTTTCACCCAGTTTGGGTTTCCACGTAAAAATCACTTATGCATTGTGTGATTATTCTTTATGTGAGATTGTTTTATTTTGTTTCCGCACTTTAATTTTATCCCGCAAATCTCACCCCCTCCAGTAGGAATTTACAATTGGTATCAGAGCAAATCTCGAATTTTTGGCTTAACAACTCAGCGAGGATCCAAGAGATCATGGAGGGGAGCATCTTCGCAACTAAGCAATCAGAGCAGTAGTCTAGAGTCCAACCACCATACTTCGATGGAAACAAGTACAACTACTGGAAGTTGTAGATGAAGATGTGGCTTCAAGCCATCGACTTCACTCTATGGGGACATTATGAAACCCCATGCGAAGTCCCGATGAGACCACAGACAGGTTATTTGCAGCAGTAAACCCATGAGCTTTCCCTCAACATGAAAGCTATGAACACGTTGTACTACACTCTAAGCCTGGAAGAGTTCAACCGGATATCTCAATGCACCACCTCATATGAGGTATGGGATACTCTAGAGGTAACGCATGAAGGTACATCCAAGGTAAGAGCCTCTAAAATAAATATTTTATCTCAAGAGTTTGAAACTTTTGCAATGAAATCTAATGAGTTGTTAAGTGAGATGAACACTAAGTTCACTCTCATTGTAAATGGATTGAAAGCTTTAGGGAAGACCTTCATTAAGGGGGAGCTTCAAGGCATGCTACTCCATTCCCTCAGATCGGAGTGGGAATAGAAAGTCACCACCATAGAGGAGGCAAACGAGGTGGAGGAGCTCAACATGGAGGATCTCCTAGGCAAGTTGATGGCCTACGAGACAAAGCTAAAGCAAAAGAAGGATACACCAGAACCGAAGCCGAAGAAGACTTCCGCCTTCAAAATCGCATCGGATAGCGAGGTAAGTTCCAATGATGAAGACTTTAAGTTTTTACATAAAAAGTTTTTCGAGTTTTGTAGGGAATCAAAGAAAGAAAAGGAGAAGGAAAAGGAAAGCTTGAGATGTTGCTACCACTGCAACGAAAAGGGTCATTTTCAACCTGAGTGCCCTCTTCTCAAGAAGGAGAAGAAGAAGGAGGAGAAAAAGTATAAGAAGAAGGCATTCCAAGCAACTTGGGATGACTTAAGCTCAGAGGAAGAAGAGGAAAATCTCGAGAAGAAGAATGAAACCACTTACGTGGGTTTCATGGCAATCGCGGATAGCGACAGCGATGACGGGGACAATGAGGTAAATTCTGAACTCCAAGATGCCTTTGATGAACTCTATGAAATTAGTAAATCATTAAAGGTATAAAATAAAAACATGAAAAAGAATCTTAGTTTCCTTAAATCAGAAAATGAAATATTAGAAAAATAACTTAAGGATCTAGAAACTAGTTCTAGTTCAAACATTTCAGAAAATGATAATTTGTTGTTAAAAAATAGAGACCTAATCAATAAGAATAGTAAGTCGATTGAGGAAAACACTAACTTAAAAATTGAAATGTCTAGCTTAAAAACAAAAATGCATGCTATTGAAGATGAACTTGCATGTCTTACGGAGAAATCAAATAATTTGATCAATAAAGTAGAAAATTTGTCTAGCCCTAAGGTTGAGAAAGCATCTCCGTCAAGGAGGCCCACTAACAAATCCGAATCCAAGCTAACTTGGATACCAAAAAGACAACTAGAATCTTGTTTTGTAGGTTATAAAATTTCAACATCCAAGATTGGATCTACAAGATGAATAACGCTCAACTCGAGTTGGGAGGACCAAGGAGTAGACCAAGGAGGAGGATGAGAAGATTGACGAGACGACGAACGAATGTCCAAGCCGTCGTGTGGCGACCACCAAATTGGAGACCGGTGCCGATGCCAAGACCTCCAGGCTACGGATGGGAGCCCCATCTAGTTTAGCATCCACCTCCATTTGGGCCATTCTATTGGTCATGGTAGGTGAGGTAAATTATTTACCCTATCTTTTAATTTAGAGCATCTAGATAGGGGGAGTCAAAAATTTATGAATTTATTTGTCCATCTAGATAGGGAGAGGTTTTAAAAATAACCTAGCTATATTGCCTTTAGAAATGGGGAGGTAATAACATAGCTATCTTGCTTTTATGAAAAGATGAAATTAGAAGAGCATGTTTTAAGGGGGAGTTTAGGATAATTAAAAATTATAACACCTTTTTGATAATGTCAAAAAGGGGAGAATTTTATGTAATTTTATTATGGTTTTGTCATCATCAAAAAGGGGGAGATTGTTGGTGCAAAAGTACCACAATTGTTTATTTTGATGATAACAAAACACTTGTTATTTAACATTTGCTTTTAAGTCCTCACTTTCAGGTCAAATTGCAAATGGAAACAAGTGTAGAGACGGAGTTCAAGCTCTCATCCATGGTGGACTGCAGGAGCTTGACGAAGGAGAAGGAGCTTCGCGAGGAGCGAAAGCTTGAAGAAGGAAGGAGATGAAGAATAGGATAGATTTCCTTTCTTGTTCATTATACTTTGTTATTTATTCTTTGGTTGCTCTTTATTTTCTTTCTTAGTAGCATGTTAAAGATCCTCAAAGTACCCTCAAAGTAGTCCTAGGAACACTTGTCAGACCCTAGGATACTTAGGTTTCCTTAGAGAACTTAGAAAACCAAGATAGGTTTTAGACAGCCTGATCAGACGTCCAATCTGGAAATCAGATGTCTGATCTTGACGTTTAAGACGTCTGAATGTTGACTCAGCCGTCCAATCTTAGGCTAGACTTAGAACCTTCTATCTGTTGAAATCAGACATCCAGAACTTAGTCCAGACATCTCAGAAGACATTTGATGGTTGTGCTAGACATCCAATTAGTGGAACATTGGCTAACAAAATAACCGTTGAGGAAAATGACCTTTAGACTTATATCAGACATCCATAGAGGATCCCAGACGTCTGATATGTGACCGTTGAGCCTCGATTGAGCTGAAATCATTTATCTTGAGGATTATAACCGTTTAGGTTCTTGGGAATCCATTCCTACACTTAATTAGGTTTCCAGACGTCTAGACCTAGTGCCAGACATCCTATATGTCGTCTAATGGTTTTACACTAGAACACTATTTATGTCTGAACCAAGTCAATAAGGGAACCCATCTAGAATTAGACGTCTGACTTAGTTCACAGACATCTTAAGAGTGACTTCCAGACGTCTAATCCTTTTCCCAAACATCTGATGACCCTATCAGAATCATTAATGATTCTAATTTTAGCCTATTCTACCTTGGGATAATTCCCAACGGTTATGGAAGCCTTCCAAGGTCTTCCAAAGCCTTCCTAGGCCCTCTATAGATAGAGGAGGACCCTTGCCTTGTCAAGACACACCCAAGCAACACAATTTCGACATACATTGTTGTTAGTCACTCTGAAACAAGTTTTAAAATTGTCTCATTGTAGTATAGTTCGTATCAGTGCAAAAAACAGATAATATTTATACTCGAAAGAAATCCAAGGTCGTTCACTGGAAGCAAATATGAATTGAATCGCTAATCTCAATAAATAATGTAAATAAGCACAATTAATGATAACAATTACTCAAAACTAATAATCAATGTAGTAATGAGTATATCAAGAATCTATTGAGACAAAAAGTCATCTAAGACAAAACAATGGTGATTTGAATCACCAATTGTTATCTTAGATACACATATAATAATTACTTAATCAGCTAAATAAATGACCAGTTTAACCGTGAAAACTTTAGTGCACAGCGCAGTTCATGAAGATGATAGGGTACTCAAATAGACACCTTAAGTGTCTTGCTACAGTGCCAAGAAGACACTGTACCTCTTCCTCTTCTCTTCTGCCGTGACTTCTTTCTTCACTTCTCTGTGTGCCTCTTCTGCCTTCTTTCTCTCTTTCGATTTTGTTCTTTACGCATAGAGGGAGGCAATCCCTTCAACGACTAAGTGTCAGCCGACTCTTAAGAGAGCAAAACCCCCTACCCCCGTGCTCTCTTTCCTTTCTCTCTTTGGGTTTTCCCCCTTCTTTCCCGCCTTCCCAAGGCCAATGTTCGAGTTTTTGGGTAAAGGGGTATACACGCACCCAGGACCAAGGCTACCGACCATAAATGGCAGCCGAGGTGTGAGAGTAGGCTTAGGCAGGTAATCGGGTGAGTGCCAGATCCATGTAAGCAGTGTCACTGACGAGGCAGGTGAAGAGTGCAGAGGACCTCACCCTCGTGTGTTAGGAGGCGATGAGCCTAAGGTAGAAAAATAATTTATTCCACTATGCTACTTCTAAAACCCATAAGGTGGGACTAAATCAGTCCTCTTCCTTACACGAATAGCCGCTGAAGCTCAGTACAATTAGAGGTGAAGGAGTAGTCAAAGTTCCAAAGTGAAAGCCTGGACGTCTTCCTGGGAATGTTCTGTGTCACCTGGAGGTGGTGCCTGGAGCTGCAAGTGCCGAAGAGAGTTTTAAGCTTCGCTTGAGCTCGTCGTTAATGGTGCAGGGGACCTAAGTACCTGAAATCAAATAAGCAACCTTATGGCCACATTAAACCAACTCAGGAGTGTCATGAGGTGACGGTGAATGTACTAGTGATGGTTTTATGGCGTGAAGGTGAGTGGGGTGGGTAGACGGTGGAGTCGATATCCGAAGGATGGGTAGTTTGGTGGATGGTTAGGGTGAGCAAACAGAGAGATAATGAGGGGACTTTTGTGTGGGAGGATGAGGCAAAGGTTATGAGGTTGTCGGCAAGGCAGATTGAGGGGTGTAGCGACAGAGGCACTTCACCGGAGGGATTGCTGGAGATAAAGACGGAGGTGGTCGCATGTGTTTGGTGGTCGAATTGAGAGATAGCGAGAAGGAAAAAGAAGTAGGGAGAGAGATAAGTCTACTAGACCTAATTTAGGGATGAAAAGGGGAAGGGATGAGATGCCTGTGTGATTGCCGATGCTGTGGAAGATGGAACCTTCTTAGATGGATGGCAGCGAAGAACAGGGAAGATGGCCCTGGCTTTAGCACACCAGGAGTGGAAGAAGGTGAGGAAGGTCATGGCCTGGCCAATTTGGCCATTGGCTGGTCATAGGACGACGGGGAAGAGGTCCGTTGAAGTTAAGGTCGGAGCCAACCGTGGAAGAGAGGGAAGACATTGTTTTGACCTTAAACCTTGTTGAGAAGATGCACAAGGGCACGGAGGTCCTTTTATAGGGATCTAGATGGAGTTCCAAGCTTGGAAACAAGCTTGGAAACTCCAAGCTCCTCACTGACGTAGGATACCTATTCAATCAAATTGTTCACACGAGGATTCTAAAGAGATTTAGGATCCCTGGATGAGTTCATTTGGAAGGCAATTACTTGATAAGTTTTCCTTTCAATTTTGAGAGGGATTTGTCAAGAAATCATGGAGATCTTGCCAAATCAAGGTCGTCAGAGCTTTAGGATTAGCATTTTATGGTATTAGAGACCTATTTGAAGAGAGAAACAATAAAGTTGGGGACCTATTTGTAAAGGATTCAAAAGTTAGGGGCATGTGCGTGAGATAAAAGAGTTTGACAGGACTAAATTACAAACTAGGTCAAGATGATCTCAGATTGAGCCCAAATTTTGGTACAAACCTAATTTGGACCAAAGGAATCCTATGGTGAAGTTGGATTTTGGTTTTGACTTAGTTTGACTGGGTTATGAAAAATCCCAAATTAGGGCAAAAGTCTGTCTGTGGCACTATTTTGTGTCAAACTAGGTTCCAATGGTAAAATCAAGCATACCAACCCCTAAAAAATATTTTTCTATGAATTTTAGAGGGTTTAGGTGAATTTTATCCTAACGAGAACCTTAGTTCACTAAGTGGGTCTATTTTTAAGGTTTCAAATGTTATTTAATTCTCAAAACACATGAAAACCCTTTTCTGTCAGTATTAACCCACTTGTTAGACTCTTAAGACCATTTGACCCTTATTTAACCACTAAGAAAACTCATGATTGTACTGCAATTGAGATATACTGATAAAACTGTAGTTTTACCCCTATTTTACTATATTTCCCTCAGAATGGATTTGCGGTGAATTAGGGTCTTCTGGCGGTTATGTAGGAGCATTTAATGATGGAATATGACTAAATAAAGCTACATATGGCTGATGATGACGTTATCATCAATTTTGTCTTAGAGAAGAAGAAGATCATCTAGAGGTGTTGTTGCTTTCCGAGTTCATCTCATACACTTTGAGAGCTCCACATTCACTATGCACGACTCTCCCACTGTCAGTTTCGAGAGCATTGTCATGCCTTTGCGTGGTTCACGCATCCGTGACAAGTCGATGCACTTTCAGCAAATGGAAGTAATCTTTACCTATAGTAGTTAGGTTTTATACTTTGTGGCTCTATAGGTTTGCCTTGTAATTTATCTTTGTTTATTGGTTGGGTATTTACGTTGTGAATTCCCATCTCCATTAAGGGACAAAATCCTTCTCGTGAAGAGGAGGGGTCTGAGGAACGCTACCCTCGTACTTGTAGCATGGATGCAATAGAGGTTGAACTACCCTCGTTAAATTAGTTCGTTAGTGGATTTGATCGACTTTGTCGATCGGGAAATCCTAACTCAAGAGGGTTAGGTGGTGGTTTTCACCCAATTTGGGTTTTCACTTAAAAATCACTTGTGCATTGTGTGATTGGTCTTTTTGTTAGATTGTTTTATTTTGATTCCGTAATTTATTTTTATCCCGTAAATCTCACCCCCTCTCGTAGGAATTTACACCAGGTGATAAGAAGATTTAACGCCCTAACACTAAAAGATGCTTCTACTTCTGTGGTCTAAGGTATGGTTTTAATTTGTGATATTTTGGCCAATGTCCTCTTCGACTTGAGGGCTACGCATTCATTTATATCACCTGGATTGGCGAACACATTGGGTAGACCTGTGTTAAATCCGGTTACCCTCTATAAGGTCAACGGGCCTAACAGGCAGCTATTCTTATCCAAGCTATGGATACCAAACTGCCCAGTTTATGTTGCCGACCATGAACTATCAGTTGACTTGGTAATCCTTGATATGAAGGATTTTGATGTAACCCTAGGGATGGATTGGTTAGCCAGATATCACTCCCTTTTAGACTATTTCGAGAAGAAAGTAGTCTTTTCGCTACCGAGATGGCAATGATTTGAGATCCAGGGCCAGTATGACATTACCAAGAGGATCTCGGTGCTAAAGGATTGTAGACTATTATCTAGAGGATGTGATGGTTACCTGGCCTATGTGGTTGCAACTAGGGAAGATAGGTCAGAGATTCAAGACGTGCTTGTGGTCAGAGAATTTCCAGATGTCTTTCCTAAGGAATTGTTGGGGATTCCCCCACATCGGGAAATTGAGTTCGAGATTCAACTAGTACCTGGGATGGGTTTGATCTTTAGGGCTCTGTACAGCATGGCTCCCGTTGAGCTCAGGGAATTAAAAATTCAACTGCAAGAGCTTTTGAACAAGTGATGGGAACACCATCATGAGCCATAACTAGCTCATTTTGACCCAATTAAGTCAATAAATGCTCCTACATAACCGCCAGAGTCACAAGTCATTGCATATTCATTATGAAAGAAAAATAAGAAACTAGGACTGAAACTATAATTTTACCAGCGCATCATGAATGCAGTACAACCAAGGGTTTTCTCAAGGGTTGAATGAAGGTCAATTGGTCTTAAAAAGATAACAACTAGGATAAGACAGATAGAAAAGGGTTTGCACGTGTTCTGAGAATTAAATGACTTTTGAAACCCTAAAAACAGACCCGCTTAATTAACTAAGGTTTTGATCAGGATAAAATTCACCTAAACCCTCTAAAATTCATAGAAAAATATTCTCCAAGGTTTAGAACTTTCAATTTGACCATCAGAAATCCTTTTGACCCAAAACTGACCCACAGACATACATTTGCCCTAATTTAGGTTTTTACATAAATTACCTAGACAAACATGGTCAAAACCAAATCCAACTTCACCATTGGATTCCTTAAGTCTAAATTAGGTTTGTACCAAAATTTGGACCCAAGATGAATTTGTCTTGACCTAGTTTGCAAATTGGTTCTGTCTAATTTCATTTCTACCCTTAACTTTCAAAATCCTTTCAAATAGGCCCCTAACTTTATCGTCATTCTCACGAAAAGGTCCCTACCGCCATTAATCCTATTCCTACTTGCTCTGACGACCTTAAAATGGAAATAACTCCCTGATTTCTTGACGAATCCCTTTAAAAATTGAAAGGGAAGTTTGCCAAGAAATTCCCTTCCTTTTGGACCCAATCCTAAACCCTAAAACTTACCTAATCTCTCATGCGAATGCATGAGAGATTTGGGTATCAAAAAACTTCCAACTTCGATGAGCTTTCCAAGCTTGGGAAGCTTGCTTCCCAAGCTCTAACCAACCTCTGATGACCTATAAAAGACTCCTTATATCACAACGAACTTCCTAAGCTTGAATTCGGCCAGAGATTCCCTCTAATTCTTCTCCCCTCCTCCGGCTGATTTGCTCTTCAAGCTCCAATGATTCTCCTTGTCTTCCCTTGTCGTCTGACCATAATACCTATGGTAGATTCTTCGTCCTTGTCTTCTTCCACGTCGCATAGCACCCGCCGGCACTCCTACCCCCTTCATCCTCATCGATCGCCTCCCTCTGAGCATCTTCGTCTCCAGCGCCAGCCGCACCTCACCCAGCGCCAATCTCGCTCCCCTTCGTCTGCCTCCTTTCCTCAATGACTCCTCGACTTCCCCTCTTCATTTTCAGACCCTCACCGCCTAATTACGACCGTCGACTCACCCCATCACCATCCGTCTTCCACCTCGCCGGCATACCTCCAGTGAGATCGCATGACTACTACAGTCGACCAATCTGGCCTCTATTCATCTCCACACCTCTACCATGTCCAAGAGAGCAAAAGCCCTTTGGTCTTCAAGGCTATTAGCCTCTCCACTGCACCCCCGAACATACGCACTCTTACACACAATCCACGAGGTTGACAAACCTCCACAACCACTTGCACGCAGCACTACCACAACAATTTCACTCGCCATCATCCGACGATACTCCCTGAACATTCTGACAGGGTGAAAGGTCGCATTCCTGATTTTAGGTACAACCCCTCTCCGCCATTGATGCATAGCTCTGAAGCAAGCTTCAGAGTTTGCTCTTCACCACAGCTCCAGGACTCAACTCTAGCGGTTGCGGAATCGACTCAGCTTCATTCCTGACCAGGCAATTGGAGCATTGACTACTTTCGTTGTGCGAATTTAACAGAGATACCATGCTACTGGCTGCGCAAAGAAGAGGGACATGTTTAGTCCCACATCGAAGACTCACAAGCGAGATTGCTGTTGCATAAATTGAAAATGTGTAGAGGCTATTCGCCTCATAACACGGTGTGAGGTCCCTCTCACCACGCACACCTGCACCACATCCATGACTCTATCCCCCATGGATCTGGTCGACCCGTTTACCAGCCTAGACTGACTTGCACTCCTCACTCACTATCGAACGTCGGTGAGCCTGTGCCCGAGTGCATACGATCTAATAACCTGACTATCCTTACAGAGGCCCTGGGAGGGTGGAGCCTAAGAGAGAAAGAGAAGGAGAGCTTGCATGTGGGGTAGGGGGAGGGTTTTGCTCTCGGGTGAGTCTGGCTGATGAATGCACCGCAAAAATATGCCTGCAATTGTGCCATCTTGTGCTATTTCCTAGCATTACCAATGCATATTAGGGTTCCATAGTCGCATTTGTAAATATAGATGCATGCATGCATTTAATTGAGAGGGGAGGAGAGTGAAATAAGTGGCCTCACAATTCACGTTTTCCTCAAGCGCTGCTTGGCAAAATTTCCATCTTCATTTTTTATTTCTTCTTGATTTTTTAAAAACCCTTCCCGTGGCTGCATGGAGCAACTTCTTCTCCTCGTGCCATTCCCTACTCAAGCCCTTTCCCTGCACTAGCCTCTCCCTACCAAGGCCATGCATGAGCCATGCACAGCCAGGGCATGGCCGTGCATGGCTTCCTCTTCTTTAAAATAGCCACAGCTCCTCCTTTGCAAAAGACGAGCCTGGTCCATCGAAAAGAACACGCAGCTCCACTTCTCCTTCCAGGCCACCGTCCTCTCCTCCCTCTCCCTCCATACACCGGCCCTCCTCCTCTGAGGAGACACCCGGCTGATAGGAGTCTTCACTGTGGTGAGCACCCACCACCGTGAAACCACCACCACCCTGCTCTTCAAAGAGCCGGTGGGCATGGTGGCCTTCTTCACTGTTTTCACCTTCCACGCCACTTCAGCCATTGGCGCAAGCTTAAAGCTTGAAGCTCAAAGCTCCAGCAGCAGCGGCAAGGTGGTAGCAGCAGCACGAAGCGCAAGCCACTAGCCCATTCCGCACACCTGCAGGCTGCCCTCGCCCTCTGCAAGCACCTGCAGGCACCACCGCCTCCCACTTCTCCGCCCTGTTGCGCTCTCTCTTCCGCCCGCAACCGGCCACCCCACGCCACTGCAGCGGCCAGCCAAGCACCCCAACGCACCTCAGCAGCACCAGCACGCCTCCGCTCAAGCAGTAGGTCACCCTTGCCCTCCACCGCGAACGCCAGCAGCCTTCTCCATGTGCTCTGTCGCAACCTTCCGCCCGCAAGCCACCAACTGAAGCCACTCCACCGCAGGAGCCGAGCCATCCGCACTCACAGCATCACCTGCTCCCAGTTGCGCGGCGCAACCTTACACTGTAGCCACTGTTTACGCCAGTCTGCGTGACATTGTGGCTACAGTGGGGTGACCTGTGAGCTTCTCACTTAACTGGTGACCCGACGTGCCGCAACCGGCCTTCGCCGGCACGCGCACTTGCCTGCGCGTCTGCCAGCCTACGTACGCCTGCCCCACTCACACGCGTGCGCCCACGTCACCCACTTCCCTCGCCCGCGTGTGCCTCTCCGCACAGCGTTGTGCACTGCGGCCCCTCCTCTGCGTGCGGCCACTCCCTCAAGTGCACTCTTCTCTACGCGCATACGTGCCTGCGCACGCGCATGTGGAAGCCTCCAGACGACGCTCTGAAGCTGCAGACGTCTTAACTCACCTCCCTCACCTCCAGCAACGCAACTGCTCTCTCTCTCCCACACACTCTCTCTCTCTCTCTCTCTCTCTCACAACACTCTCTTTACCGACTCTCACACACACATACACTCACACTTCCACACACACACACACACACCTATACACTTTTATATACATACATACATATATATATATATATATATACATATATATATATACTTATATTTATGCATATAGTAGTACCTATATACTTATGTATTAGTATACATACATACATACATACATACATATATATATATATATATATATATATATATATATATACTTATATCTATATATATAGTAGTATTTATATAACTAAGTATTAGTATACATATATATATACATACATATATCTATATACTTATATATATATATATATAGATACATATATATTTACATATATACATATACTCATATACAAACATATATATATTTATACATATATCTATACATATATTTGTAGTTATATAAATATGTATTAGTCCATACACGTACACATATATATATATATATACTTATCTACATTTATCTTTATATACATATATTACTATATACATACACATATCTATAAATATATATATACATTTATATAGTATCATATACATACATATACATATAAATATATACATATATATATATATATATAGATCTATACATATATCTATCTATACATATACTTACATATATATTTACATACCTATATATATACATATATAACTACATATATGTATATATATATACCTATATATCTAAAACCATATATATATATATATATAGATATATATGTACATATAGATATATTTACATATATACATATATATAGTTTCACATTATTTACCATACGTGGTACCACGGGAATATCTGCACCAGTTGCTGATATTCCCGAATACACGCGTACAAAAAGCGTGTTCGCATTCATCTTCCACCATCCATCCTACACCTTACACGCAGCACTTCGTCCTGTTGGTTGCATCTCTCTAGACGACGACTGACTCGACACTGTGCTACACTCCATCTCCACCTCCACCCCCACCCCTTTATACATATATAATATATGCCTATATATATATATACTATATTTACTTCATTGCTGTTTCGCTTTCCTGCTAACAAAAAGATAAAAAAATATATAAAAGAGAAAAGATAATCTTTGACTTGCAGGTAATCCGTCTTGCGAATAGCAAGACCAGTTTTGGAATCCTGTTTTGGCTCAAAGCCAAGAACTTAATTTTGAGGGTGTGCCTCAAGGATAAAGATTACCAGAAAAAAAATCTAAATAGAAAAACATCAAAAACACAATAAACGAATGGAAGAGACTTGTTGTAGGAAAGGCGTAGAAACTAGACTTGTAACCCCACTTCCCTGAGTTCGACCCTAGGCCTAAAAGTGACCAAGATAAAATCAAGTAGGTCAGGTTAGAAAAACTTTTGTAAAGAGATGGTTAGGTCCGTTTTAGGTTAACAACTATACGCACTTCAACGATAAAATCATCATATTAATAACCTATTCAGGTCTGACACCATACCTTTTCTGGCACCATTGCCGGGAAGTGCGCCTTCAAGTAAGTTTCTATTCAATTCCTTTCAATTTTTCTCTTCTCTCTTCACGGGTGTCTCTATTTTTGGTGTGCAGGTGAACCTGCTGCAAGGAAAAGGTAGGCAAACGAAGACGTGAGTAGATCCAAGGCGGGAACGAGAGCGTGAAGACGCCAACACCGCATTGGAGCTTCGCACACGTTGCTGAACAAGTAGGTCTTCTTTTCTTAGCAACTAGGGTTAACTTGTCACCTTAATAAAAAAAAAATCATTAAAACAAAAACGAGAAAAAAGTTCTTGGGATCTCTTGGGGCAAGTGGACTAAAATTCACTTGTTTGATTGATTGTCTTCACTCCCACTGCCCCGTGATTTCCCGCCTTACTTCGCATAGCGAAAAACCAAGAATCTTGATTCTTGAATTTTTCGTCATGTGAAGTATTCTTTGAGGCAAACACAAAAAGATTGATTGCACCCCTCTTTTGCCTCACTTATCTACAATTCGGGATCACCTTTTTCGTGGGGAGACTTGGAAATGAGTTGATTCCAACCCCACCACGACTTTTCAACTTGCCTAGGATTCGATCCCGAATATTTCAACACCAACAATTTTAGTTTCTTTATCTGTTGATTGAGCCTTGTGTGTGGAAATCTTTTTGGTGATTGGGAGCACTTGAATTGAAGTGCTTTGGCTCCCTTTCACACTAATCTAAAACTGATTCGTGCATCCACACATAGAAATCTCCATTTAGGGTAGCCCATTGCATTTTAGCATGCATTAACTAACTGATATTGAAGAAGGGTTTGTTGGGCTTTGAAGAAAACCTGTATTCTCCCAAAAACCTGGAGATTGGTTGAATTGGTAATTCAGAGAAATCCTAAAATTCATACTACTTAAAGTTGAAAGTCTAAAAGGCATTCACCAATTAAAACTTCAATTCAGGGAGATTTCCCCATTGCATGCTTGTTTTACACACTTTGAAAATCAATCACTTGGGCATTACATGTAAACAACACCCTTCACATTCCAAAAGCACTTGACCCTAAGCCTCTAACTAAAACTGGTAGTAACTTGACCCTTATTAAGGTTTGGAGGTCTAACTACCTATGTGTAGCACCTACGTGCTGGTGAGGGTACCCGCATGCTATCGGGTGTCTAAGACTGGGGCAAACGGCCTTTCAATTTGGCCCGGTGGTTCCGCGGTGCTCGCATTCGGTTCCGTAGTTCGTGATAGTAGGTAACTTACATCTTTAGGTCTAAGGGCACACTGTAGAGGTTAGGAATTTGATTGAATTGATTTGTCATCAAGTGTACCTTTGCGGCGTCATCTCTCTCATCTCTTTTCCCTTCTCATCTCCCCAATTCTTCCTGCGTTAGTGCATGTTTGGGAGGAGGTCACAAAACCCTGAATTATTTGAATTGCCTGATAAATTTAGAAAAGAAGCCGAATCGTCCTCCACAAACATGGCTGCACGCCCACCCCCAAATCTCGAGGGAGGAAACCGCCCTCAGAACCCACCTGGTGGTGGAGCCTTAGATCCCATAACCTGCCTCCAAGCCCAAATGGAAATGTATAATGAGCAAATGGAAGCCATTCAGGAAACACTGGAGGAAATGCAGAACCCTCTCGAACGGGAGGAGCCCCTAGGTCTCTTTGCTCCTATCAGAATCCCACTGCTACAGAGACCATAGGACAAATTTGGGTCCCCATGGGCGGAGACGACTTTGAACTGAAACCTAACATAATTGGCATAATAAATTTTCACTTCCATGGTCTTGCAAGTGAAGATCCTTTTCTCCACTTGGAAGACCTAACCCGACTGGCTGAAATGGTTAAACAAAGATGTGTCGGGTTACCTATAGTCCTCATGAAAATGTTCCCGTTTTCATTGCTGGACAAAGCGTCGCAGTGGCTACACACCCTTGGGAGAACCATCCACTCTTGGGAAGAGATGCGAACAGCATTTCTCAAGAAGTTCTTCCCAATCGGGTGAACCAATGCGCTTCGCCGTGCTATCACCTCTTTTATGCAACAAAACGTCGAACAATTTCATGAGGCATGGAGAGGTATAACGACCTCCTCAGGAAGTGTCTGCACCATGGTCTGCCTAAGTGGCATATAGCTTAGATTTTCTACTATGGGCTAAGTGAGACTTTGAAACAGATTGCAGACGCTTCCTACAGAGGGAACTTTATGAATAAAGACGAGAATGGAGCATTTGAATTGTTTGAGAATATGAGTGAAAACTCGATGAACAATGCTTCCATTGTCACCTTTAATCATACCAGCCAGCCCCGAAATGTCCACGAAGTTGACACAGGACCCTCCCTTTCATCCACTGATCTAAGCCTTATTGCACAAAAACTGGATGAAGTCTCCGTCGTACACAAGAAGCTGGACGAGCTTCTGGCCAACCCCGCCCATTCTATGGCAAACAGCCCCACTTCACCACTTCGTCACAATCCAAATTCTTCCAACACCAGGCTTATCCCGAGAAACCCCGTAAGACCTTCCTTACCGAGTGTCACGCCGAGCGACTCGGTAAGTCATGTGGAACTGGCTTCTGTGAGCTAGTATTTCAACACGGAGGACCAAGCCTCCGTGTGCTCAGATGCATATTTACATGCGGACACGTCTTATGGCATAGAAGATGCTTGCGCCCTAGGGAACAACCCGTTCTCTACCACTTATAACCCAGGGTGGAAAAATCATCCAAATTTCGCATGGTCCAACAACTCCTAGCGCCAAAACCCTGTAGGTGGACCAATGCGACCATCCGCACCCATCATCCCAAGGGCCCAGTCTAATCCTATGGCGAATCCGCCATCAAGCCCTTGCGTACCACAAACTGAACACGCATCAAGTCCTCTTGATAAATTGATGCGTATGATGATGGATATGTTAAAGCGCCATGAAGAGAACATAACCTCTCTTTAGCACCAATTGGCGCAGCAGAATGCTGAGATCAGTCAACTACGCATGGAGACTCGATCTCAGGGCACTCTTCCCACCTAACTTGTCCCAAACCCACGAAATTTCGTACCCCGTGGTCCGCAACCACAAGTACAACCTTTTCAGGGACAGGTTCACCAGATTCTGCAGGCTCCAAGCATTCCACCGAGATTTCAGGCTAATCCCACTACAGCACCGCACCCTTATGTCCCTATTGTTAACCCTCTCCCACCGTATGATCCCACTGGACCTGCATCGTCCAATGCTATCACTACGAGGAGCGGCAAGCAGACCGTCGATCCGCCTCGACCTGATCCTAGCCCGTCTTCATCGCCCTCTCATTCGGGATGCGCACCGCATTCGCGAGAGGACGATACACCCAAATTGTTGCCAGAATCAGTCCCATTCCTTGAGGCTCTACTGAGGGAAACAAAAGGCAAAAAGAAAGATACGCAGGCCTTTAATAACCTGTGTAATTTGTTCAGAGATGTAGAAATCAAGGTACCCCTGCTTGAGGCTATCGACCACATACCTACTATCGCCCAATTTTTCAAAGACTACACAACACCCAAGTGACAGTCAAAGAAAACTAAGAATCCGGTGGTTCTCTCACCTCATGCCAGTTGTGCTATACTGTCAAATCTACCACCGAAGTAGAAAGATCCAGGCACACCGCTTATTTCCTGTAGCATCCAAGGCTGCAATTTTAACCATGCCCTGCTTGATCTAGGATTTTCCATAAATCTTATACCGAACATCATGCTTGAAAAATTTTCCTTGGGAAATTTGAAACCCACCCCTGTCATGTTACAGCTGGCAGACCGTTCTGTCAAAATCCCGAAGGGTGTGGTGGAAGATGTGGTGGTTAGGGTCAACAGTCTCTGTTTTCCTGTTGACTTTCTTGTTTTAGATATGGAAGTTCCTAGCTCACTTTCTAATTGTCCGATCATCCTTGGTCGACCTTTCTTGGCCACTGCCCGCACCCATATCGACTGCGAGTCGGGTTGTATTGAGATTATCGTTGGATCTGAAAAGATCAACCTTAACATCTTCAAGGCAGCCAAGAACTTTGATTGCGATTGTATCGAGGATGACACGTCTGACGAGGACATGTCCGTCAGCACGTGTATTGGACCAATTGGAACCTATTCTGACTACTGCGGATTACTTGATAACATTGACGATTGCCTGACCAGCACATATTGTGACGTCCCCCAATCCCTCCCTATTCCTGTACCTTCTCCTGACCAGACTTCTGACGAGGTTTTCTCCCCTTCCCATACCTCGTGGTCTGAGTCATATCCGGGCTACTCACTGCCGGTCCACACTCTTGAAGACTGGATTGCCTTTTCTTTCCCGCCAAATCAGGCGGATTTGCAACTCCACACTGGGACCTTGAGCCCATATCCTACTAACTGGGGCTTTCCCCTTTTGGATCCATCTATCCAAAGAGCCCCTCTTCTTGGCCAATCTGAGGGCCAACTGCTTCCTCCTGACTTGTTTTCTGTTCCTCCTGGGACACTCTCATCCCAGAAAATGCCAGATCTTTCACCACCCACCATCCACCCACCCTACCACCCTGCTGTATACCCTGCACCTCAGCTCTCGTTACCCGATCTTTCGTCCTTTCTCTTCCTTTCCCTGCATGCATATGAGGACATAGCATTGTTTGGCATGGGGGGTGGATAAGCATCCATAGGATCTGGGTATTTTATGGTATCATACAGTTCCTACCTATTTATAAATACGCAAGAAAAAGAAAAAAATATATATATAATAAATATATAATAATAATAGTAAATGGTGTTTAGTAATGATCTAAAGGCTGAAACAAAAATACAATAAGTGTTTATGGATATTCAACCTCTGTTTTGAAGACTTTCCAGGCCACAGAAGCTTGATTCGCTCAGGCTCGGCTTAATTCACTTGAGCATTGACAAGATAGATCGAAATCTCTCCTAACTAAGGACGTATTCTTGTACCTGAGACACCAAAACAGGATTCGTTGGTTTGCTTCTACTTGAGAGCTTAAGTAAACTTGGTTCACACTACACATATCAGGAAAGACCAGGTGAACATAAGATCCAACCCTAGTGTTCATTAGGCAAGGTGGAGTCCTTACCTTTGCGTGCAGGTAGACTTTTTATCCCAGGTTTTAGTATTATGCTTAGGAGAAACTCTTTCCACCAAAAAGAGAAGTGTGCTCCTCCAAATAATGTTGCAAGAGATATACTGACATGTGTTTCTATTAAAAAAAAAAAAAAAAAGAGATGCAAGTAAGTCAGTATATCTCGCAAATATTTGTAAAGTCTCTACCCTAAAGTTCTTCAGGGCAAGTTGCAAATACCCTATTTTCCTATGAGCAACAAATATTAGAAAATGGTAGTCGAGTTTCCATCATCTTTTTAAGGGTCAATCCGAAAACACGAGCAGAAACTGGGACCAACCTTTACTTAAAAATTCATGAAACCCTGGGCTTGAGTCTTAATGTTCATTTGGTCAGTCTTGATCCTTCACTAAGCACAAGCCATAATCTCTTGAGCTCTCGAGTACAGCAAAAACCTACTGGGTCCTGGAAATCGTAATTAAGGTTTAGATATCAAGAGTCCTGGTTAGTAGAGAGATGATCTTTGTCATGTGAGACTTAAAGTACTAGTAGTCTTCTCTACAATTGGTTCTCACAATATCCAACAATAAACACACCTATGTTGCCTCAGAAGAAAATCTTCAGCTTAAAGATCGCTTCTAAATACATTACAAAAAAAATGTTTTGCTAGGTACTAGCAAAAGATAGGCATGGCGGAACGATTGCACCGCAAAAATACGCCTGCAATTGTGCCGTCTTATGCTATTTCCTAGCATTACCAATGCATATTAGGGTTCCATAGTCGCATTTGTAAATATAGATGCATGCATGCATTTAATTGAGAGGGGAGGAGAGTGAAATAAGTGGCCTTGCAATTCACGTTTTCCTCAAGTGCTGCTTCGCAAAATTTCCATCTTCATTTTTTATTTCTTCTTGATTTTTTAAAAACCCTTCCCGTGGCTGCATGGAGCAACTTCTTCTCCTCGTGCCATTCCCTGCTCAAGCCCTTTCCCTACGCCAGCCTCTCCCTGCCAAGGCCATGCATGAGCCATGCACAGCCAGGGCATGGCCATGCATGGCTTCCTCTTCTTTAAAACAGCCACGGCTCCTCCTTTACAAAAGACGAGCCTGGTCCAACAAAAAGAACCCGTAGCTCCACTTCTCCTTCCAGGCCACCGTCCTCTCCTCCCTCTCCCTCCATACGCCGGCCCTCCCCCTCTGAGGAGACACCCGGCGGACAGGAGTCTTCACTGTGGTGAGCACCCACCACCGTGAAACCACCACTGCCCAGCTCTTCAAAGAGCCGGTGGGCGTGGTGGCCTTCTTCACTGTTTTCACCTTCCACGCCACTTCAGCCATTGGCACAGGCTTCAAGCTTGAAGCTCAAAGCTCCAGCAGCAGCGGCAAGGCAGTAGCAGCAGCAAGGGGGCAGCCCTAGCCCTCCTCATGCACCTGCAGGCACCACCACCTCCCGCTTCTCTGCCCTGTCACGCTCTCTCTTCCGCCCGCAACCGGCCACCACACACCACTACAGCGGCCGACCAAGCACCCCAACGCACCCTAGCAGCACCTTCAAGCCTCCGCGCAAGCAGCAGGTCACCCTCGTCCTCTACCGCACATGCCAGCAGCCTTCTCTGCGTGCTCTGTCGCAACCTTCCGCCCGCAAGCCACCAGTCGAAGCCACTCCACCGCGCACGCCGAGCCGTCCGCACTCACAGCACCGCCAGCTCCTAGTTGCGCAACGCGGCCTTACACTGTAGCCACTGTTCACGCCAGTTTGCGCGACATTGTGGCTACAATGGGGTGACCGGTGAGCTTCTCACTTAACCGGTCACCCGACGCGCCGCAACCGGCCTTCGCCTGCACGCGCCCGCCCGCGCGTCTGTTAGCCCGCGTACACCTGTGTTCGCCCACACCACTCGCCTACGTGTGCCTCTCCATGTAGCGTTGTACAATGCGGCCACTCCATCCAGCGCACTCTTCTCTGCGTGCATACGTGACTGCGCGCGCGTGCATGGAAGCCTCCAGACAACGCTCTGAAGCTGCGAACGTCTTAACTCACCTCCCTCACCTCCAGCAGTGCGGCTGCTCTCTCTCTCTCTCACTCTCTCTCACAACACTCTTTACCGACGCTCACACACACATACACTCACACTTCCACACACACACACACACACCTATACACTTTTATATACATATATATATATACATATATATATCTATAACTATATATACATACATATATATATATATATACTTATCTACATATATCTATATATACATACACATATATATATATATATACATCTATATCGTACCATATACATACATATACAAATAAATATATACATATATATATATATAGAATTATACATATATCTATCTATACATATACTTACATATATATTTACATACCTATATACATATACATATACATATATGCATATATAACTACATATATATATATATATACCTATATATCTATAACCATATATTTATATATATACATATAGATATAATTACATATATACATATATATAGTTTCACATTATTTAACATACGTGGTATCGCAGGAATATCTGCACCAGTTGCTGATATTCCCCGATACACGCGTACAAAAAGCATGTTCGCATTCATCTTCCACCATCCATCCTACACCTTACACGTGGCACTTCGTCCTGTTGGTTGTGTCTCTCTAGACGACGACCGACTCGACACCGTGCTACACTCCATCTCCGCTACCTCCACCCCCACCCCTTTATACATATATAATATATACCTATATATATATATACTATATTTACTTCATTTCTGTTTAGCTTTCCTCATAAAAAAAAGATAAAAAAATATATAAAAGAGAAAAGATAATCTTTAACTTGCAGGTAATCCGTCTTGCGAATAGCAAGACCAGTTTTGGAACCCTGTTTTGGCTCAAAGCCAAGAACTTAATTTTGAGGGTGTGCCTCAAGGACAAAGATTACTAGAAAAAAAATCTAAATTGAAAAACACCAAAAACACAATAAACGAACGGAAAAGACTCGTTGTAGGAAAGGCATAGAAACTCGACTTGTAACCCCACTTCCCTGAGTTCGACCCTAGGCCTAAAAGTGACCAAGATAAAATCAAATAGGCTAGGTCAAAAAATATTTTGTAAAGAGATGGTTAAGTCCGATTTAGGTTAACCACTATGCACACTTCAACGATAAAATCATCATATTAACAACCTATTTGGGTTCGACACCAGCTGACACTTAGCCAATTCAAGAAGCCCCTCCTTTGTGTGCAGAAGGAAGAAGAAGGAAAAGGCTTAAGAAGCCAAAGCAGAAAAGAGAAGAAGAAGAGGAGCCGCACGAGAAGAAGAGGAGGAGAAGCAAAAGAAAAGAAGAAAAATAAGTTTAAGCTGTCTGATTTCATAATCAGACGATGGTTTGGTTTGGTTTGATTGGATACATATACATTGAGTTCCTTAGCTGATATTGTAGGAGTATTTGGTGATCTAAATCACCATTTTACTCCCATCTTTTTGCACCTTGATCTTCTTATTATTGCAAATTCTTTTACTTTGAATTGTTATCTTGAGCTTTAAATTCCCATATTGCTCCTTGTGTTCGACCTTGGAACTTTTTCGAGTAATAAAATCTATTTGTTTTCAAAGCGATTTCGACTATATTACAATGCTTTATTTTAAAACTCAATTTTGCCGCATTAACATTTTGGCACCGTTGCTGGGGAGCAACGGACAATTTAGAAATCTTGATTGCAATTCCTGATTCAGATTCTAACTTGCTATATCTCTTTTGCTATGGTTGTTTCAGGGAGAAGATACATTCAAGGAAGATCAACTGCACAACAAACACACTAGGGGTAGGTAAGTTCTAACTCTCTCTCTTAAGCCCCTCATTCTGAAAAGGATAAAAGGAAAAAAAATCAATTAATGCTACTTGCATTCTTTCCATAGATAATTCATCAAGTTGCCTAAATTGATACATTCTTATTTTGACAAGCAAATCCTGATTTGTTCACCCACTTAAAAGCTTAAGGTATCTAGGGCTATCACATTCCTGTTTAAGCCCTAGGTACCACATTTGGACAAATTAAAGTGGACCAAAGTAGAAGCCAATTAAGGATTTCAGTTTAGGGTTTTTTAGAAACACACTTGCTTAATCAACAAATCATTTTCCCAAACAATATGTGCCTAGCCCTTGATTGAACTGATCTATTCAAGCAAAACCCTAAAATCATGCTCTTAAAATCATTTGAACACTAAAAGAGGGACCTAAATTTTCAAGGACAATACAGGTGAAGTTGACCCACCTCGTTGGGTCAACCAATCTTCAAATTAGGTCACTTTTTGCACTCAACACATCTTAAAGTTCAAAGTGAAATTCTAAGCACCCTTGCTCTTAATTAAAATTGGTAGACTTAAGAGGTCAAGTCCCCATTCTGGTCTACCTGGAACATTAGTGACAAGAGAGGTCAGGTGGGGGAAACCCTGTAACCCGTGGGGGCGCTCTACCATGTAGGGGTCCTTGCGGGACTCTCCCTCTCTGGCTACCCAGGTAATTCTTAGGTGGATGACTTTCTGACTAAAGGGTATCATCCGCCCCGAACCTCTATAGTCATCCAAAATTTTTGGGTGTCATGATTGAGTCCATCACATTCTACCTCTCATCTACTCCATCGATGCATGTTCGGGAAGAGGTCTCTTAGACCATCCTTTAGGCCTCCTTTAGTCACTCATTCATGTCGAGGCCAAGCCTCGACCTCCTCGTTTGTGCAACAATCCAATCCTATTGATATCTCTTCTGATTCATCTGAACCTGATTCTCCTTCATCCATCATCATGGAACAACCTGCAGAAGAAAATAATCCTGAAAATCAACTCCAGCGCCTCAATGATCTATTCCAAGACTTTGTGAACCCATCGCAGTGTCCAATGATGCAAAATCACTACAATCCCACTACGGTAGCAATCGAACCCTGAGTACAAATCCCTGCTGGAGGTCCTGACACTGAACTCAACCCCAACATGATTCATGCCATTCCCAAATTCGATGGGTGTATTTCTGAAGATCCTTTCCAGCATATCAAACAACTCAAGCATCTGGCCCAGACCTTCAGATTAGAAGCTCAAAATTGGGATATTTTACTCATGAAAATGTTCTCCTTCTCTCTTAAGGATAAAGCTGCTCACTGGTACCAAACCCAAACACGACTGATCAACACCTGGGTGGAACTTCAATCCGAGTTTCTAAGAAAGTTCTTCCCTGCTGGTCGGACAAATGCTTTATGACACCAGATCACACATTTCACACAACAAGTACGAGAACCACTTCAAGAAGCATGGGATCATTTTCTGGATCTCATGCAAAAGTGCCCCCATCACGGAGTTCCTAAATGGGAACAAGTCCAGTCTTTTTACCAGGGACTCTGTGAGAATATTGGATTATTCATCAATGCGACTTGCGTTGTAAACATCATGGGTCAACACGAAGACACCATGTGGGAAATTCTCGAGAATATGTGCGAGAACTCCATAAATAATTTATGCATGGGCATGTTCGACAGAACGAATGCCCGTGCATTGACGAATCCAAAGGGAGCACATGAGACACAGGACCTGTCCTCTTCCGTCGACTTGGAACTGATGGCCAGTCATTTGGACAAGGTCTTTATTATTGAGAAGAAGGTGGATGAGCTAACTTGACATTTGCAGCAAGCCATCTCTGTGCAAAACTCGTACACACAACCACCCTCTGGAAGGGAGGCTGTGCACAACATCTTTCATCGACTTTCTATGGGGATGGACCCCTATCCACCCCCATCTGATTCTTGCTATGGAGGAAACTCTGGATCCACATACTCTTGTTGGGGGAACTCTGAACCCTCATATTCTGATTTTCCCGAGGTCCCTCAAACCTGCAAGGACCTCAACGCCATTCAAAATGACCCATTCTCAAACACCTACAACCATGGATGCCATAATCACACCAACTTCACGTGGTCAAGCAATAATCAAAATCAGAGACCTCAATATCCACCCTGACCACAAGCTCCTCATCCATATCAGCCACCTCAGCTTCGGCCTAGCCCAACTTATCAATCTGGGCCGACTCAGACAGATCAAATGACTCTTATCCTTCAGACTCTGGCTGACATTCAGAAGATGAATGCGGCGATGCAAAAACAACATAGAGATGAGAACACAGAGGTTTGCAATCAACTTGCCCAGATGGAAAATCCCCGCCAACCTGGTGCAATTCCTTCACAACCTCTGCCTAATCCGAATAATGTGCCGAACCAAAGGCGCGTTATGAACCCAAATCCGGGACAAGCTCACTTTGTTTATCAAGTGCCTTCTACTCCATCACCAAATAGGATGGAGGCTTCGACAACATATATGGGTTGCTGGTAGCAAGCACCTCTTCTACCCACTCCAAACCAAAACCAGGCAGGATTAAATTCTGTTACTACCCGCACTGGCAAAAAAACACAAGACCCACCTTATCCAAGCCAAACCAAGCCTGGTAATACAAACCCTAACCTAAGGATAGTTATCCAGGACACCTCTATCCCAGATCAAGGACCTAGACCCATTCTAGAAGAACCACTTAAGGTTCCATTTCCTAAGGCCTTGACCAAGGGAAAGAGGATAACCAAAATCATGGCACCTGAGGAGGACCTGGTTAAGCTCTTTGAGCAGGTCCATATAAACATCCCCTTGATGGATGCGATATGCCACGTACCGGCTTACTCACGATTTCTAAAAGACGTATGTACACCAAAGCGTAAGATGCGAACCAAAGACGGGAATCTGATTGTACTATCAGAGCAAGCCAGCTCTGTCATTTTAAGCAAACTCCTGCCTAAGGTAAAAGACCCAGGCACCCTTTTGATCTCCTGTGAAATCAGTGATATACGGTTTGACCGAGCTTTATTAGACTTAGGAGCCTCCATAAATTTGATACCCACATCCCTACTAGACTACTTTGAGGAACCTGAACTTAAATCGACTGAAATGACTTTACAACCAGCAGACCAATCAATTAAGTCACCAAAAGGAATTCTCGAGGATGTCATAGTGAGGGTGCATGATTTCCATTGCCCAGTGGATTTCATCATTTTAGACATGGATGCTCCTGAGAATGAGAAGAATACACCGATCATATTAGGGAGACCCTTTCTGGCCACTGTTAGGGCCAATATCAATTGTGAGGAAGGCCAAATCGAATTGAAATTTAGGAGCAAGACACTAAAGATCGACATCCTTAAGGCCCAACAAGGAATTAATTACGAAGTCATGGAACAAATTTGCGATATTGAAGTAGTGATTGATGACTTCATAAAGAACCCGACTATTTCTGATCAACCACAAGAGGATCAAAACCCACAATTAGAGGAGCCCAAACTCAACCTAGACACACCCATAGCTCCTTCCTTTGCTCCTGACACCCATCCAAAATTACCCGCTACTGCTGAAAACCCAGTTTTAGAATTAAAGCCTCTTCCCGATCATCTCAAGTATGTCTTTTTGGGTTCTAATCAGATGTTTCCTGTGATTATCAACTCCCGAATCTCACTTGATCAGGAAACACGCCTGATTTCTATTCTCCAGCAACATCGAAGAGCCATTGGATGGACTCTCGACGATTTGATTACGCAGCAATCATAGGTCTTAATTGACCTAAATTAGGCTAGGGCTTAGCATAAGTTAGGGTAATTCATGCATGCATAGGCATTATCTGCATCTTTACTGCTTTCCTTTAGCTATGCATAAAATAATGTTATAATGTGCTGATTAACTGCATTATGTCAATTACAAGTAATAAGCTGGATCTGGAGCTGGATCTAAAGTTGGATCAGGAATAATGGGTGTTACAGCTGGGCTAGAGCAGAAGACTTAGATTAGATATAGTGAATAATGATGTAAGGGAGTTAAGGTATACTATTTTATTAAGTAGGAATAAAGCAGTAAAATGTGAGGAGCTTAAGTCCATCCTAGCCCTAGGATAGCCTAGAGACTTCCCTAAGCCTTGCCACCCTCAGATTAGGTCACCGCACCCTAGGAAACCTTAAAACCCTAGTTCCAACTTTTATCTGGACATCCAGATAAGTTATAGGATGTCCAGAACCCTTAGCCAACTCCCGCACACCTTAAACCCACTTCTGCAGTGTTATTGGACATCTAGACACTTGGTTAGACGTCCAATTTCTGTAGAATACCTAAGACAGAACCTTGAATTCTTCCTAACTCTGATTGGACGTCCAGACGACAAGTCTGGACTATTGAATTTTGAGTATAAGATGTCTGATTCCATTTTTGGATGTCTAGAACTGCTCTCCAGTTCCTGTTTTGATATTCAAGCCTTGATCTTGGATCTTTAGCTCCCTAAACCCAATTCCAACCCCACAAGAACCTAAATTAGGGTACCCTAACCCGAGTACATCACCTCTAGACCTCCCTAAGGACCTAATTAGGTCCTCACTAAACCCAATTGACTTAGATCATAGTCAATTACCATTACCTAAGTCAATTGAACTCATAGGATCCAATTGAGCTCAGATCTCAACCCACACATGTCCAATTGGACTTAGTGAGAATCCAATTGACCTAAGCCCAACCTCATTGAGTTATTTCACTCTCAATTAGGATCACACTCATTCAATTAATCTTAGGTTAAATTTAATTGCAATTCCCCCTTAGCAATTAGGGTTTGCAACCCTAATTTGAGGCCTACACCTACGCAAACCCCTTAGGACCTAACCTAGACCACTTAGCCAACTAGGGCACAACCACACACTCACACACAAACACCCATTCATGCACACACACCCACCTAGATTTCTCTAGAACTCCCTTGAAGTCGCGCCACTCTTGGTTGCCAAATTTAGCAACCAAGAGTCATTCAATTCTTAGATCCACCTTTTATGGATCTAAGAACTACTCTCACTCTAACTTGGCCGGCCACTCATGGGAATCTCTCTAGAGAGTTCCACACTTCTCTAGAGAGACTCCCTTAGGTCTATAAAAAGACCTAAGGGGTGGCCATTTGCACCCATCCCATTCTTGGCACTCATCCACTTAGGTTAGCTACATCTCCACCTCCACTCTACCTCCACGAGGAGCACCACCATGGAAGCCACCATCTCCACACCAGGATGCTGGATCATCTCTCCAACCTCTCTCCAAGGGCCAGCCTAAGCACCATTGGCCACCCCTCCTTCTCTCAACCACTCAAAGGCCATCGGAGCCCACCTCCGAATGCCCTTCTTTTCTGCTAGATTAGTAACTTAGCTCTTTGTAGTTTTACCAATTTCATTTACTGCTTAGTAGTGTAGCTCATATTCTCCCCCAATGATGCATGCAAAATCCCCCCATAGATTCCTGTATACGATCATTTTTTGCTAGCTAGTTTTATGTTTTCAAGCTTTCTTGTACAAGCTTTCCTCTACATTCCATGTTGCACACATCCTCTGAATGAATGAATAAAAGATATATTTTTATATATATGTCTCTATGTTGGGATCACCATGAGCATATTGGTTGCAATCTGATTTGTGTGATTCAAGTTGCCTATTTTTCATTTATATATATATTTTGCAACAAGCATGTCGGTTCCGAAAAATATAGAAGATCTAACTATAAGTGCATTTTCTGTAAACAGCCACCACATCACTAGAATTGTGCGCACTAAAACTCATGCTTTCACTTTCGTTATCTATCTGACACACGTGCATGTAATCAAAATTCTTAACAAAAGTGGCGAAACTTTAATTCGAAGATTGGAAACCGGCATGCAATTTTAAATAGAGTGATAAAGGATCGATTTTAGATTTGAACAAATGCCTCTCAAAGACGAACGACCAGGACTCAAAGTCTCGTTATCTTTTTATAAATATTTTTGTTTGATCGTATTGCGCACTATACTATGACACTCTTCCTATCAAAACACGCTCTATGATTCTGAACAAATGGCGCCATTGCCGAGGAGGCAATGTCATTTTTCTTGATTTCAATCTTTTAAACTACCACTGACAAATCTTCCTCTACTTTGTTTTTGGATGTGCAGGACAACACAGGAAAAAAAGGGATCTGCGCACATGTCAAACGTAGAAAAAAAAATCAGGTGCACATCCCTTCTTACGCTAGGTTTTCTTTTGAACCGCAGGATTAGATTTGCATCCACCAATTTCTTTTGAAAAGAAAAAAAGAAAAAAATTTTATTCATTTTCATGAAAAAGAAAAAATTCAAAAAAAAAATTTCAAAAAAAAATCTAGATTAGGTTTCTTTTTGAATCCTAGGTTAGTTTGAAAAAGCAAAAAAATATATATTTTTTTTAAATCCATTGAAAAAAAATCCTTTTTGAAAAAAAAAATTCAAAAATTTCTTTAAAAAAAAAACATTTTTTGTGGAAAGTTTGGATTTCAAAACTCAAATACTCTTTAAAAGCTTCTCCACCATTCTCTGATTTTCGGCCAAGGTTCAAAATCTATTTTAAAAATTCAATTGCCAAAAAATTGATGAGTGAAAAATTCTGAAATTCAGGTTAGACCTTCATTTTCAAACCATCTTTCAAACAGCACCATTCTTTTAAAAAAATTCCAAGTATAAAATTTTTAAAAATTTGCGAAGTGCAAGGGGGTCAGATTTACCCAGATTCGAGATTTTTCAAATTTCAAAAAGTAATTCCAAGCAATCTGTGAAATTGTTTTGAATAATAATGGTGGGGTTTGAAAGCTAATCTCATTCACTTTATTTTCCATATTTTTCATGAATTTTTACTGTCATTTGATACTGTTTCAAAGCAAAAAATCAACTAAGGGTCAAAATTCCAAATCTGACCCCCTGACATTAAAAAATCTTTAAAAATTAAAAAAAATATTCTCTGAAAAGATAATTGGAAAAGGAACCTGCTCGCTAAATTTCAAGTTAATTGGATTCCAATTGTTGCCAAAGAACTGATTGTAATTTTTGTGGTCTGCTGAAGAAGAAAAATAAAAACAAAAGAACAAAACCCTAGAATTGCATGAACCCTAGGTTCCACCTTTAGGGTTACAATTTAGATACCACAATTGGGCTAACCTAGACTTAGTCAACTCTAGTACTTAGCCGGTGAGCTTGGTCACCTTGTGGACCACTCACCAAAAACCCCAACTGAAGAAAAATGGGCTAAAAATCAAGTCTAAAACATGAAATAAACCTAAATTTGTTGTCGTACTACAGGGTGCTTTCAACCTCTTGGCTGGGTTAGCCAAGAGACGGGAATCACTTTCAGTCGGTTGTACGATGAATTTTCTTCAGGAAGTAGAACTTAAAATAAAAAATCTGGTCACCCGATCATAAGGACCATCAGATTGACAGGGCCTTAGCCTTGTCTAGCTAGCTGCGCCAACCCAGGGGTTGGTTGGTGCATACGAGGAAGGAGGTCACTCAGACCTCTATTGGTTGAACCTTGTGAGCCGCTCCCAAGGAGGCGAGTCACTTCGCCTGGGCCATCTTCTCCCCCACCCTCTTCTTCTATCTGCTCAGCCGCAATGGCTAACCCTGGATCTGGACCTAATCAGGATACAAGAGAGCTGGACCCACGAGCTTATCTAAGAGCCTAGGTCACCAAATCAGCTCAACCTTGGGATCAGAACCCAAGGTGGTGAAGACGAATTTTCGCTTCGCCTGATCCTTCTCCTCTAGTTATCGAAAGGGTTAACCGATATCCTAACCCTGGATATTATGACCCATACCAGTTGGTCCCTCAAAGGACCACATCTTAAACCCAGGATATGGATTTCATACTCCTGCTTCTCACCCATGGAATATGGGTAGACCTGATTCACCCCCTGGAACCCTTGAAGAGCTACCGGTGCATATGCAACTGCATTATAGAATACAGAGATCTATAGCATGCGCTAAGGAGAAGGCCGCATTCTATCTGCATGAAATCCAAGCTATCACTGAGCCAAACCAAAGACAAAGTTGGATTCTGCTTCAATAGGCTATGAGGGAGCTCCTTCAAGAAACAGTAGAGATAACAAGGCTCATTGGACAAAATCGGGAAACTCAAGAACAATTGCTTTTGAGATATCAAGTGGACAATAGCCTTGAAGACCTCGAAGAATCTAAAACAACTACATCAGAAGGACACACAGAAGATTCTCGAGAGTAGATGCCGGAAGAGCATTCAGGGGAAGAAGAACCTAGCTTGGATATGAGACAAGAGCAGGAAGTATACCGAATGGGTTCATCTGAGAACTCCATTCAGGAAATTGAGGAAGAAAGGACTGAGATCTTCAGGACTGAGCCACAATCAGATTATCCTAAATCCTGTGAGATACCTTTTGGTTAGATAACCCAATCGAGATAAGGGAAGTAGATCCAATTGAGGATATCGATCTTGAGGCAAACATTACATTTGACATACTAATCAACCTAGGCCACTTCCCATTGTAGGTGAACCTGTGATAGAGCCAACATCTTCTGATCTGCACTCTTCTTCTTCAACCTACATCCCTAATTCGGATGCTAGAGATTCTGAGATGACACTTTCTATCCCTGATCCTAACATCCGAAGACCAGAAGTAGCTATGGATGACTTAAACAAAGAAATAAATATGCCACCTGAGGCAGGAATTAATGAGGAACCCAATGCATATGAGGGTGAAGCTTTGAGCAGAATGAGCTGGGGATGCACCTATCATCCTAGTCAATGGCAAAACTCTGAGCCTGAGGAGACAGCCTCCGATGAATCAGAGATGAGTACTAATGAGGGCGAAGTAATTTCTGATGAGGATTTCAGTACCTCCCCACAGATCTTCTACTTTCACAAATACCCCCGTATGATCTAGAGCTTGGAGAGGGCATGATCTTTGATGTCAATTATCATTATCAGGACCCCTATGACTTAGATTCTGGTTCTGAGATACATTTTGAACTACCCCTTGACAGATCCATTTTTGCGCATTTTGAGAGTCGTCGGAAATCGTAGTATAGTTGCACAAAAACGTTCGTCAAAAATAAGTTTGTAAAAATTATGAGACTTGAGTCTCGGTCGTTCATCTCTGAGAGGCGTTTGTTTTACTTTTGAAATCGATCTTATCCTACTCTGCTCTATTTAAAAACGCATGTCGGTTTCCAATCTCCTTATTAAGATTTCACCACTTCTATTATGAACTCAGATTACATGCACGTGCATCAAATAAATCATAAAGGTGAATGTGTGAGTTTCTATGTGCACGATTCTAGTGAGGTGGTGACTATTTATGGAGAATGCGTCTAGTGTGGATCAAGGTCCAAGAACCCTGATAGTGTAGACAAATGAGACATTGGGTCATCACAAAGGAGCCCAATGTTACCACAGTATGCCGAATCTTCATCTTCACCATCCTCCTCTATTCGATCACAGTCGAAGTTCTTTGCTACCCTAAATATGTCCAGTCGAAGTCGCTCATTGCCTAGGGCTATCTCCAAACACCTGGATGCACAATCGATGTTCGCTCGAGTTGTCGCCAGAAATGGGCGACCCAAAATAATTGGTGCATCTAGGAGATTATGAGGAACTTCCATATCGAGAATGAAAAAATCTGCAGGAAAGCAAAGCCCGTGGACTTTCACGATCACGTTCTCAATCACCCCCCCTCGGTGTTTTGACTAATCTGTCAACTAGCTGAATCATGACCGAGGTGGGCTTCAACTCCCCAAATCGAAATTGATCAAATACGGCAGTGGGAGTTAGGTTGATGGACGAACCCAAATCTAGAAGGGGCCGATCAAATGGGGAATCATGCAAGAAGCAGGATATGAGTGGGGTACTAGGGTTTTTCTTCTTCGGTGGTAGGTCAGCTAGAATCACTGTGCTAGCCTCTTTCGACAGTACCGCCTGTTGTCCAATTCTCAGCTATCGCTTCGGGGTACAATAGTCCTTGAAGAACCTAATGACAGAGGGAATGTGATCGATTGCCTCGAGGAGGGGACCTGAATATGTACTTCCTTGAACATCGATTTCAGGTCCTCAAAATTCCACGTGTCCTTTTTCCATTTTGTATTTCGTGTCAGAGCCTTAGGAAAAGGGATGGGAATCTCAGGGTTAAGTGGCCTCTTACCCTTATCTACCGCAGGTGGCTCCTGAGACGATGAAGGAGTCAATCCTGCCTGTGGCAAAGGGTAGGAAAAATCAAGACCCGCCTACCTAAGTGGTGGGTCGAATGTCTTCCTTCCGCTCCTTAAAAGGACAGCATGTGCATCGGCTTCCTGTCCGTGAGGTGGTGGGGTAGTGGAAGGGGCAGAATACGTGGGGTTCTACAAAGGCGACTGGCCTTGTGTGTAACCAGGTGGTGCAAGAGGCACCTATAGTATGGCGTGTGCCTATCCCTGCGGTGCCTGAAACCTAGGCAGGGTACCCTAATTTTGCACATATCGAGGATTCGGGACAGGTTGGAAGGGCAAGGCTCCCTGATTACGATGCTCCTGCAACAGCTGGTTCTACGTGTTCTGTATGGTCTGTATTTGATCAGCCATCACCTTCATAATCTGCAAGCTATCTTGTGTTGGTTTCCTCATTGATTCTTGCAGCTCCTTTTTCAGTGCCTCCAAAGGGTCAACCCGCTTTGGAGGGTGGTTGGCGGCTTGGTGCAATGGCTGGTATAAAGAGCTGGGTTGTTGCTGCTGAGATGGGAATGGCTGCTACCTAGGGTACATGTTTTGCGCATTCCTGTATTGCCTGGTCTGGTAGTGTGGATCTTGATGTGGTCTCTGTGAATTACCGGACCAGGAGAAGTTCGGATGCTGGCGCCAATCAGGGTTATATGTCTCTGAATATGGGTTATTACACCCGTATCCTTGGATAGCACTGATGTCCTCATAGGTCGAAGATGTCTAAGACGTATATCCGTCAAGGGGATACGCATTGTAATCTGCAGGTGGTGCGTAACCCTGGTCGTAAAGTGCTAGATCTACATTATTTAAGGGATCCTGATATGCAGGATATTGTAAATACGGAGAGGATGCATCCCAAGTGAGTAAATTAACTTGAGTAGGAGGGGCTCTGGGTGCACAGGAGGATCTTGAGGTGGCAAAGCTCAAGTTAGATTGACCCTAACTGATCTGGTCAATCTTTCTCTCGATTAGATTTATTCTATCTAGCTACTTGACAATGATATCCATGTCGGCTCGAATAGACTCGGTGTGAGCCTCGTGGACACCAACCCATTGCTGACCAGGTCACTGGAACTGGTTCATGGATGCGGCATTCATCGAGTTCTCTGTTAATGATTCAAACAGCTCAAATGCGTTGTTCTCATCTTTTGCGAGAAAATTCCCACCGCTAGATGCATCGGCCAGATACCGATGTGTGTCATCTAGCCCATGGTAAAAAATTTGAGCTAAGTGCCATCTGGGTATACCATGATGTAGGCATTTCCGGAGAAGGTCGTGAAATTTGTCCCATGCTTCATGTAACTTCTCCCCAACTCCTTGGGAGAAAGTCATGATTACGCGCTGCATTGCGTTTGTTCGACCAATTGGGAAGAACTTTTATAGGAATTCACATCGTAATTCTGACCAGGTTCTAATTGGCTTTGCAATAGTCTTGAACCAGTATGAAGCTTTATCCCTCAGAGAGAATGGGAAAAGCCACATTAGAACAATCTCGACATCGATATTCCTGGGTCGAATTGTTTCGGCAAGTCAACTCAGGTCCTCAAGGTGCTGGAACGGATCTTCGCTCGAGTTCCCATAGAAATGAGTGCTGATCAACCCAATCACATTGGGCTTGAGCTCAAACGCGTCTCTGCCTGCAGGAATTCTGACTAAAGGTGCGATGATTTGTGTAGTTGGGTTGAAGAAATCCCGCAATTATTCTCCTCGCGGTGGGTGTTGCATCCTGTCAAGTGTCATCAAGATGCGATCCATGCTCTGCTGATGCTGCTCCACAGATTCGGTGACCTGGGCTTCAAGACGAGCCATCGAGTCTAGATTCTCGATATCCTAACCTGATCTAGGTCCAGGTATAGGATTTGCCATGGTGGCTCTGGGAGTGGAAGAAGTGGGGGGAGAAGATGGTCCGGGCGAGGTGACTCACCTCCTTGGGAGTGGCTCACAAGGTCCAACCAAGTGAGGTCGAAGTGACCTCCTTCCTTGCATACACCACCCAACCCCTGGGTTAGTGTAGCCAAGCAGGACAAGGCTAAGGCCCTATCAATCAAAAATGGTCCTTATGGATCAGGTGACCAGATTTTTCATTAGAAGTTTGAATTCCTGAAGAGAAGTTCCTCGTTCAACTGATTGAAAGTGATTCCCACCTCTCAAGCTAACCCAGCCAGTCTGGTTACGAGGGGACTAAGGGGAAGGTTCTTCCTTTGGCTTACGAATCCGATTCCGTTAACCCCCGAGCCGTGGTCGTTTGACACTGCCCCGCAGACTTAGTCACTAGGTTTGGCAAGAGAGGTTAAAAACACCCAGTAGTATGACAACGAACTCGGGTTGATTTCGTGTTTTAAAATTAATTTTAACTTGTTTTCTTCAGTGGGGTTTGTGGTGAGTGGCACACAAGGTGACCAAGCTCACCGGCTAAGCACTAGACTTGATTAACTCTATGTTAGCCCACAGTGTGGTCCCTAAGTTGTAACCCTAAAGATTCAACCTAAGGTTCATGCACTTCTAGGGTTTTTTTCTATTTCAGCATACCAAAAAAGTAATGTTCGTTCTCTAACAATAATTGGAATCCAATTAACTTAAAATTTTGCGAGTAGATTTATTTTTCAATTAGCTTTCCAGACAATATTTTTTTGGAATTTTTACTATTTCAACCGAACTTTTAGGGATTTTTGAATGTCAGGGGGTCAGATCTGGAATTTTGACCCCTGTTCGATTTTTCACTTTGACATAGTACCAATTGACCTTCAAAAATTCTAAAAAAATATGGAAAAAAAATCTAATTAGATTATCTTTCAAACCCCACAATTTTTAGTCAAAACAGATTCGTAGGTTGCTCGAAATTGCTTTTTGAAATTCAAAAAATCTTGAATCTGGGTTAGTCTGACCCCCATGCACTTTGCAAATTTCAAAAATTGTATACTTAAATCTTTTTCAAAAGAATGGTGGTTTTTGAAATATGGTTTGAAAATGAAGATTTAGCCTGAATTTTGGAATTTTTCGCTTACTAATATTTTGGCAATCGAATTTTTAAATCAGACTTGAAATCTGACCGAAAATCAAAAGATGGTGGAAAAGCTTTTTAAAGAGGTTTGAGTTTGAAATCTAAGCTTTCCAACAAAAATGTTTTTCTTTTCAAAACTTTTGCACGTTTTTTTTTTCACAAAGAATTTTTCAAAATATTCCAAGAAAATATCTTTTTTTTCTTTTTCTTTTTCAAACTAACCTAGATTCGAAAGGAAACCTAATCTATATTTTTTTTCAAAATTTTTCTTTTTGATTTTTTTTTCTTTCTCACGAAAATGAGTAAAATCTTTTTTTTTACAACAAAAAATTTCAAAGGACACTGCAGAAAGTAAATCTACTCCTAGGGTTAAAAAAAAAACCTAATCTAAGAGAATGTGATGTGGACCTGATTTCTTTTCCATGCTCGTTGTGTGTGCAGATCCCATTCTTTCTCCGTATTGTCCTGCACATCAAAAGAAAAACAAAGTAGAGGCAGATTTGTCCGTGATAGTTTAAAAGATCAAAATCAAAGAAAATGACATTGCTCCCCGGCAACGTTGCCATTTCATAGATCCGTTTTCACGTTTTTGAGTCATCGGAAATTGTAGTATAGTTGCATAAAAACGTTCGTCAAAAATAAGTTTGTAAAAATTACGAGACTTGAGTTCCGGTCGTTCGTCTCTGGGAGGTGTTTGTTTTACTTTTGAAATTGATCTTATTTCGCTCTACTCTATTTAAAAATGCATGCCGGTTTCCAATCTCCTGATTAAGATTTCACCACTTCTGTTATGAACTTGGATTACGTGTACGTGCGTCAAATAAATCACAAAGGTGAACATGTGAGTTTCTGTGCGCACGATTCTAGTGAGGTGGTGACTATTTATGGAGAATGCGTCTATCATTAGATTCTCTATATTCTTGGGAAAAGACATGCTTGTTGCGAATAGATAAATAATTGAAAAACAAGCAACTTGAATCACACAAAAAGAATGGCAATTATTAAGCTCATGGTGATTTCAAACATATATAGAGATATATATATATAAATGCATTTTCATTCATTCCATTGGAGAGTTGTTTGCAACAAGAACTGTTGAGGAAAGCTTGTCCATAAATGCTTGAAATGAAAATCTGGCTACCAGAAAATGATCTCCTATAAGAATCTACAGGGGGATTTTGCATGCATCATTCGGGGAGAATTAAGACTACGCTAATAAGCAGTAATAAAAGCAGTAAAAACTATGAAAAGCATAGCAGAACAAAAGGGCATTCAAGGGTGGCCCCCGATGGCCTTGGAGTGGTCGGGAGGAGAATGAGGGGCGGCCAATGGAGCTTAGGCCGACCCTTGGAGAGTGAGAGGAGTGATCCAACATTTGGCATGGTGTCCTTCATGGTGGTGATGAGCTCATGGAGGTGGAGTGACTAACCTAAGTGGAGGTGGGCGTGCATGGAGCCAATGAAGTGAGTGGTGCCAAGAATGTGAATGGAAGCCAAGGGATGTGAATGGGTGCACTTGGACGCCCATTGGGTCTTTTTATAGACTCAAGGGATTCTCTCTAGAGAGGTGTGGAACTCTCTAGAGAGAGTCCAAGAGTGGCCAGCCATATGGTTATGAGATCCAAAAATTGTGGATCTCATTTTGAATGCCTCTTGGTTGCTAAATTTGGCAACCAAGAGGTGGCACCACTTCAAGAGAGTTCTAGAGAACTCTAGAGAAGTGTGTGTGCGTGAATGGGTGTGTGTGTGTGTGTGTGTAGTCGTGCTCTAGGTGTCCAAGAGGTCTAGGTTAGGCCCTAAGGGGTCTGGGTAGGTGTATGTCTTGAATTACGGTTACAAACCCTAATTGCTAAGGGGAAAATGCAATTAAACTTAACCTAAGTTTAATTGAATGAGTGTGAACCTAATTGAGAGTAAAATAACTCAATTAGGTTGGGTTTAGGTCAATTGGACTCTCACCAAGTCCAATTGAACTTCTGTGGGTTGAGATCTAACTCAATTGGACTCAATGAGTCCAATTGACTTAGGTGAAGGTAATTGACTTTGATCTAAGTCAATTGGGTTTGGTGAGGATCTAATTAGGTTTTCAGGTAGGTCTAAAGGTGATGCACTAGGGTTAGGATACCTTAATTTAGGTTGCTATGGGGTTGGGATTAGGTCTAGGGAGCTAGAATCCAAGATCAAGACTTGAATCTCAAAACAGGGACTGGAGAGCAGTACTAGATGTCCAAAAATGTGATCAGACGACTTATACTCAAAAATCAGAAGTCCACACTTCAGTTCTGGACGTCCAATCTGAGTTAGAGGGAAATCAAGGTTCTGTTTTGGGTATTCTGCAGAAATTGGACGTCTGACAAAGTGTCTGGACGCCCAATAACACTGCAAAAGTGGGTTTGAGGTGTGCAGGAGTTGGCTAAGGGTCCTGGACGTCCTATAACTTATCCGGATGTCCAGATAAGGGTTGGAACTAGGGCTTTAGGGCTTCCTAGGATGTTGTGATCTAATCTAAGGGTGGCTAAGGCTTGGGGAAGTCTCTAGACTATCCTAGGGCTAGTATGGACCTAAGCTCTTCACATTTTACTGCTATATTCCTACTTAATAGAATAGCAATCCTTTAACTCCCTTACATTATTATTCCTACATCTAATCTAAGCCTTCTACTCCAGCTCTGCTACAACTCCCGTTATTCCTGATCCAACTTCAGATCCTGCTCCAGATCCAACTCCTGATATCTTATTGCCTGCAATTCACATAATGCATTTAATCAGCACATTATAACATTATTTCATGCATAGCTAAAGAAAACTAGCAAAGATGCAGATAATGTGTATGCATGCATGAATTACCCTAACTTATGCTATGTTCTAGCCAAATTTAGGTTAATTAAGACGTATGATTGCTGCACAATCACCCCCTTAGCAACTTCCTGCTGAATTATGGGATAGGATAAATCAGCTGAATCAACATTATGATCCCCCCTCTGATTATCCTCTTTTTTCCGCCACCACTCCACACTTTCTTATAGCTAGACCTTTTGGAGTAGGGGTGCACAATCAGCTGGTTTGCATCTCATGACCACTGATTCTAGGAGCATACGAGCACATCTTCCTCTTAATCATGACTGGCTCCTATGCTAAAACTGATACATCTGATTGAGTTCTCACCCAACTGGAGGCATTAAACTCAGCACATATAGATAGCATATCCCACATTCCGCCATCATCTATACATAACCATTTATATATATAGCATATTTTTCTTTTAGCATACTTTCTTTCTGCATATTGCACACTGACAGGTTGGCCGGTGCTGAATGTACAATTTCAGGATCACTTACAGGTGACTTCTACCCATTCTCTCCCCGTTATATTTATTTTCTTTTATATTCATGCATGAGGACATGGAAGAACATAAGCATAGGGGGGTAGATACAAAAAAATTGAAAATTTTTATGCCAACATTTAGGAAAACCTCGGAGCTGCATGTAAAACGTACTTTAGGACCCTAAATAAAAGAACAACCGACTCCACCTCCAATGCTCGCATTGGAGCTAGAAATCGTCTGCAATAGCCATTCCGACTCACCTGCTCACCTTTTGTTCTAAATTTAGGGTCAAGCTGAATGTAACCTGATACGGGAATTTCATGAAGTACAAATTATATGAGGTTACTTGTTTATAGCATATATACATATTGCATTCATGAATAAGATTATTTTCTTAAGAGAATCATTACGGATTTTATCCTCTAGTTGATTCCTATAATCTGTAATCCAGTACAACTTTTCATACACACATAGAATTTGCAATGGATTCACGGTGAAGGCTGATAAACGTCTTAGTCTGTCGAGAAGAAGCAGTGCTTTTTTTTCTGAACCCCTGGATAGTGTTTTGGGAGTCAGGAAGATTTTCTTCCAAAAGTCCACCAAATAGTGTGAGATGAGAGTAGAGTGTACTAGTGCTCTAAGATTAGTACAAGGAATCTGGAGTCCTAGATATTTAGGTGATGATACTTAGAGAGTAGACATAGTTTTCGCTCTCGGTTCCTGCATATACATTTAGTGTGAAATTTTGAGAGCCACCAAATAAGGCAAATACGCGAAGAGTGAGTTTTCATAAAACTAGGGCTAAGGTGGATGGTTACAACCATTCTTTACGGAATCCTCGGCTAAAGGAGGGTATTGATGTCAAGGTCAGAAATACACCGTCCTATCCATCTCTCCCGGTGCCATGAGTAGGCACTTCCACCAAATAAGCCACCCAATGTCTCTTGAGTACCACCAATCCCTAATAATGCCTCCCCAATAAAGTTCATGGATGTGTGCTAGTTGTGTATATGTTGAAAAAGAGAAAAAAAAATTAGAAAAAGAAGAAAAAGTAAATAAAAAAAGAGTTAATATTTAGTGTTTATTCAGTTGCATTGAGGCAATACCAGCAAATTTGGGATCCACCAAATATGGCCTTAACCTATTTTTCTATGTTTCTGACCGTCCGAATACTGGCTGAGGAATTCCAACTTACTGTTAAGGTTATGAGAACTCAATTAAAGTGTTAATGCCAAGTGAGACCACCAAATATAGAGGTCATATATGTGAATCTAGTGAGATTGTGAGCTCTAAGAAAAAGAAAAAGAGAAAGAGAGAATGAATACAAAGGAATCAAAAGGGAGCATAGTTTTTCTCTCATCTTTCTCTGAGTTGAGTCACTTAGTAATCTGGGAATCTAGATTCTGCAATACTGATTTCTATGTAGCACCAGTCGAGAGTGAGCGACCAAATATATAATCTTTCCCCTCTAAGATTCTCTACCCAAGCCTAAAGCTGGGGTGGAATTCATAGAATATTTTGAATACCCCGAGGGAAGAAGTTCGCCTATCCCGCTAGAATTTTTACTAGGGGTCAAGTACAGGCTTTAGAGGTGTATCAGTTTTTCATTCAAATCCGTTGCAAAAGCTACATAGCGGCACTTTCATGATTGTCCAGATTTCTAGAGCATAGGATGAAAACAAAAAGGTGAAAAATCTCTATGCATACACTTGATAAAATAATCAGTCCCTTACCAACCCTTGCTGTAAATAATTTAGTCATGCATTTGCTAGGGACTAGCAACATTTAGGTATGGGGGTATGATTGCGTAGCAATCATAGGTCTTAATTGACCTAAATTAGGCTAGGACTTAGCATAAGTTAGGGTAATTCTTGCATGCATAAGCATTATCAGCATCTTTACTGCTTTCCTTTAGCTATGCATAAAATAATGTTATAATGTGCTGATTAACTGCATTATGTCAATTACAGGTAATAAGCTAGATCTGGAGCTGGATCTGAAGCTGGATCAGGAATAATGGGTGTTGCAGCTAGGCTGGAGCAGAAGACTTAGATTAGATAAAGTGAATAATGATGTAAGGGAGTTAAGGTATGTTATTCTATTAAGTAGGAATAAAGCAGTAAAATGTGAAGAGCTTAAGTCCATCCTAGCCCTAGGATAGCCTAGAGACTTCCCCAAGCCTTAGCCACCCTTAGATTAGGTCACCGCACCCTAGGAAACCTTAAAACCCTAGTTCCAACCCTTATCTTAACATCCAAATAAGTTATAGGACATCCAGAACCCTTAGCCAACTCCCACACACCATAAACCCACTTCTGCAGTGTTATTGGACGTCTAGACACTTGGTCAGACGTCCAATTTCTGCAGAATACCCAAGACAGAACCCTGAATTCTTCCTAACTCTGATTGGGCGTCTAGACAACAAGTTTGGACTTCTTATTTTTGAGTATAAGACGTCTAATTCCATTTTTGGACATCTGGAACTGCTCACCAGTTCCTGTTTTGAGATTCAAGCCTTAATCTTAGATCTCTAGCTCCCTAAACCCAATTCCAACCCTATAGGAACCTAAATTAAGGTACCCTAACCCTAGAACATCAACTTTAGACCTCCTTAACGACATAATTAGGTCCTCACTAAACCCAATTGACTTAGATCATAGTCAATTACCATTACCTAAGTCAATTGCACTCATAGGGTCCAATTGAGCTCAGATCTCAACCCACACAAGTCCAATTAGACTTAGTCAGAATCCAATTGACCTAAGCCCAACCTAATTGAGTTATTTCACTCTAAATTAGGATCACACTCATTCAATTAAACTTAGGTTAGGTTTAATTGCAATTCCCCCTTAGCAATTAGGGTTTGCAACCCTAATTTAAGGCCTACACCTACCCAAACCCCTTAGGACCTAACCTAGACCACTTAGCCACCTAGGGAGCGACCACACACACACACAGACACACCCATTCACACACACACACCCACCTAGAGTTCTCTAGAACTCTCTTGAAGTGGCACCACTCTTGGTTGCCAAATTTAGCAACCAAGAGTCATTCATTTCTTAGATCCACTTTTTATGGATCTAAGACTACTCTCTCTCTCACTTGGCCAACCACTCATGGGACTCTCTCTAGAGAGTTCCACACTTCTCTAGAGAGACTCCCTTATGTCTATAAAAAGACCTAAGGGGTGGCCATTTGTACCCATCCCATTCTTGTCACTCATCCACTTAGGTTAGCTACATCTCCACCTCCACTCTACCTCCACGAGGAGCACCACCATGGAAGCCACCATCTCCATGCCAGGATGCTGGATCTTCTCTCCAACCTCTCTCCAAGGGTCGGCCTAAGCACCATTGGCCGCCCCTCCTCTCAGCCACTCAAAGGCCATCGGAGCCCACCTCAGAATGCCCTTCTTTTCTGCTAGATTAGTAACTTAGCTCTTCGTAGTTTTACCAATTTCATTTACTGCTTAGTAGTGTAGCTCATATTCTCCCCCAATGATGCATGCGAAATCCCCCCATAGATTCCTGTATGCGATCATTTTCTGCTAGCTAGTTTTATGTTTTCAAGCTTTCCTTTATAAGCTTTCCTCTACATTCCATGTTGCAAACATCCTTTAAATGAATGAATAAAAGATATATTTTTATATATATGTCTCTATGTTGGGAATCACCATGAGCATATTGGTTGCAATCTTATTTGTGTGATTCCAGTTGCCTATTTTTCATTTATATATTTATTTTGCAACAAGCATGTCAATTCCGAAAAATATAGAAGATCTAACTATAAGTGCATTTTCTGTAAACAGCCACCACATCACTATAATTATGCGCACTGAAACTCATACTTTCACTTTCGTTATCTATGTGACACACTTGCATGTAATCAGAATTCATAATAGAAGTGGCGAAACTTTAGTCCAAAGATTGGAAATCGGCGTGCGATTTTAAATAAAGTAGAGTGATAAAGGATCGATTTCAGTTTTGAACAAACGCCTCCCAAAGACGAATGTCTGGGACTCAAAGTCTCGTTATCTTTTTATAAATATTTTTGTTTGATCGTATTGTGCACTATACTACGATACTTTTCCTATCAAAATGCACTCTATAATTCTGAACATGATCTCATCGATATCAGCCCCTAGTACTGCACACACCACATCTACACTGAAGAGGGCTCAAACCATCTCGTGAAATGCAGAGATGCCTGAATCTCAATCTGTAGGATGTCATGAAAATGGAGATTATCAAGTGGTTAGATGCAGGGATCATCTACCCCATGTCCGACAATCGATCGGTGAGTCCAATCCAGGTTGTGCCTAAAAAGGCAGGGCTTACTATCATCACAACTAAAACCGGAGAAGCCATACCGACCCGTATAGCAAACTCGTGGAGAGTCTACATTGATTACAGATGACTCAATTCCTCCACGAAGAAGGATCATTTCCCACTACCATTCATTGATCAGATTCTCGAGAAACTAGCAGGAAATAGATTCTTCTGCCTTCTGGATGGGTACTCCGGTTATAACCAGGTCGCAATCCATCCCGAGGACCAAGAAAAGACCACCTTCACCAGCCCCTTCGGAACTTACGCATTCCGAAGGATGCCATTCAGTCTTTGCAATGCACCCGCTACTTTTCAGCGGTGCATACTTGCCATATTCTCAGATATGGTAGGTGAGTACCTTGAAGTCTTCATGGACGACTTCTTGGTATTCGGTCAATAATTTGACAATTGCCTCCTACACTTGGTCCAGATCCTCAGGCAGTGCATCGACATAAACTTGGTTCTTTCTTGGGAAAAGAGCCACTTCATGGTACCTAAGGGAATAGTCCTAGGACATCTTATCACTGAAAAGGGCATCCAAGTTGATCGAGCCAAGGTGAATTTAATTTCCAAACTCCTTATGCCTAGCTCGATCAAAGACATCCGATCCTTCCTGGGGCACATCAATTTTTGCCATCGATTCTTTCCCAATTTCTCGAAAATCGCATGTCCCCTGACTAATCTTCTATCTAAGGATGTCCCTTTTGAAATCACCAACGAATGCACTCAAGCATTTGAGATCCTGCATGATCAAGTTACCCAAGCACCTATCCTGCAGCCCCTGGTTGGTCCCAACCCTTTGAGATCATGTGCGATGCATCTGATTATGCTGTAGGTGTAGTACTTGGGCAGAAAATAGACAGAAAACCCGTGGTCATTTACTACGCTAGCAAGACACTTGACAAGGCTCAGTATAACTACATAGTTACTGAGAAAGAGCTGCTAGCCAAAGTATTTGCCCTGGAAAAATTCAGATCGTATCTTTTGGGTTCCCGTATTATAATTTACTCAGATCATACTACTGTGAGGCATCTCCTTGCGAAGAAGGATGAGAAACCTCGCTTAATCTGCTAGATCATACTACTGCAAGAATTTGATCTCGAGATTCTCGACAAGGCGGGCAAACAAAATGTGGTAGTTGATCACTTATCCCACCTTCCTTATGATATTATCAACCTCTCCGGACCTATTACTGAACATTTTCCCAATGAGCACCTCCTGACTATCAGTACAAGACTTCCATGGTTTGCTGATCTAGTAAACTACTTGGCATCACATCAGATACCATCTGATTGGCCGAAAGCCAAGAAGGACAAATTACTTTCCGATGCCAAGTACTACTTTTGGGAAGTCCTGTATCTCTTCCACATTGGTACTAATCAAATCATCCGACGATGTGTTCCAGAAGTGGAAATTCAGGACATTTTGTCCTTCTACCATGACCAGGCATGCGGCGGACACTTCTCTGGTCATAAAATCGTAGCAAAAGTCCTCCAGTGTGGCTTCTATTGGCCTATGATTTTCAAAGACACATACAATCATTGTATGGCATGCACTTGTTGGCAAACCATAGGCAACATGAGCCACCGTGATATGATGCCCTTATAGCTAATTCTCATATGCGAAATCTTTGATGTCTGGGGGATTGATTTTATGGGACCCTTTCATATTTCGGATGGCTTCGACTACATTCTTCTCGTTGTTGACTACGTGTCCAAATGGATTGAAGCCATTCCGACCCAAACCAACGATCATAAGGTGGTTATCAAATTTATTCATCAGAACATCTTCTCTCAGTTTAGGATTCTACATGCCATAATCTCTGATGGAGGGACCCATTTCACGAATGCTCAGTTCAGATCACTGATGACCAAATACAGGGTGTCACACCGAATCTCTACTCCTTATCACCCCCAAACCAACGATCTAGCTGAGCTATCGAATCGGGAGATCAAGAAAATCCTCCAGGTCATTGTTCGACCTGACAGGAAAGACTGGTCATCCCAACTTCTGGAAGCTTTGTGGGCTTATAGGACCGCGCACAAAACTCAATTAGGCATGTCTCCCTTCATATTAGTGTACGAGAAGGCATATCACCTCCCCGTCGAAGTGGAGCACAAAGCCTATTGGGTAGTACGGAACTGCAATCTCGATCTTTCTAAGGCAGGAACCCACAGAAAGCTTCATATAAGCGAGATCGATGAATTACGCCACGCGTATGAGAACTCACGAATTTACAAAGAGCGAGTTAAGGCCTTTCACGACAAGCACATATCCAGAAAGATCTTTTTCCTTGGTCAAAAGTCCTACTCTTTGATGCCAAACTCAAACTATTCCCATGAAAACTCAGATCAAAATGGATTGGACCATACCTTGTCTGACAAATTTTTGGAAATGGAGCTGTCGAAATTAGTCAACTCAACCACAATTCAGAACCTTTTTGTCATGAACGATCAGAGACTCAAACCGTTCATTGAACTCACTGATACAAATTTGGCTAAGATATCTTTTACCCTCCATTCTCCCTGAGCTCATTGTGCTCGACTATTGAACGTATGGGTTGCTATACTAGCGTGTTTGGTTTTGAAAACCTACCGTCGTAGTATGAAAGCGAGGAACTCGTGTTCAAAAAATAAAATTTATACCGGAATAAAAATCCCAGGTAAAACACAGGGAGGCGGACGTTTGATTTAAAAACAACGCATTTGTTTTTATTTGTCATGAAGTAATTCAATTGTTTAGAACTATCTAACTATACAATAAATATAAGAGAGAGAGAGAGAATATTACAAATGAAAACTAAAAAGAGATGTAGAATAAATATGGAATTTCATCATCAGAATGATTGTTCATTACACTAGAAAGTGGGAAAATGATTACACTAGAAAGAAGTAAATCTACTCTAGAAAGTAGTAAATCTACTCTAGAAAGCATTAAAAGAATGGAGAGAGAAATATCCTCCTCGATAGTCGCTTGGAGGATGAGCCAAACGAGACGACGCCTGGACAAAGGAGGACGAAGCAGGACGAAGGAGGATGAAGCGGGAAGAATGGGAATGGGGCAGCACGTCATCGTCACGAGATCCGCTTCAGAAAGGGGAACAAAAAATTGACTTTATCTCGCAAGAAGCATGTCGGGTGTGGGACAAGCTTCTCTTGAGCTTTGGAGAGGGAGAGAAGAGAAGGAAGGGATGAGAATTTCGTATGGAGGGGTTCTCCTTTTATAGGTGCGAGTGGGGGCAATTTAGTCATTACAACTTTAAAAACATTAATTCAGGACCTTTAGTGACAGATAAAACCGTCACTAAAGGTCCAAACGTGGGCGTAGTGGGCGGTGCACGTGTGCCTGCTCGCTTGCCCACACGTTCAACGCATGCGCACGTCCAGCCAATCTCAGCCGTCTGATTGCGAGATCGGATGGCTTAGATCGCGCCTTCGCCTGCCTGCGTTGTGTGCCCCATCGCGTGCAATGCTATTTCTTCGCCGCGCATCTAATAGCGCGTGAGCGCTATCGGGCGATCTGGGCCGTCCACAGCCAATCGAATGGTTTCCTTTAATCGTGCGCGCCTGCAGATTGCAAGTCGAACTCGCGTCCTGTGAACGCACAACGACTCGCGACCGCTACGTTGCGCGGTGGAATGTGTCGCGCGAATGTTTTAAGGCGCGCGCATCCATACCGTTGGATCAAGATCCAACGGCCCAGATCGCACGTTGGATCTTCTTTTGGAGAGGTGACGGCGATCTTGAGGACCGGTTGGACGGCTGAGATGGCACCACGTGGTGCCATATTGGCCGTCCATCTTCTAGATGATGTAGATGGTGCCACGGTTGTCGAATTGAGTCGATTTTCACACCGTTAGGCTGCGACCGTCGATCCGAATCCATCCATGTGGTCGAATTTGTCGTTTGAAGTGTGGATTCACACCTTCTTGGCCATTCATCTTCTAAGGTTCCTCGGTCACTATCTGATGCTACAGATGTCTGATTAGAGCGATCTTGGAGTCGTTGAACTTCAATCGTTCCCCTGATCACATCTGTACGGTTAGATCTTCGATCCGAGGCCTCGATAAAACGTTTTCCCTGTCCATGAACATAAAAGGAGATAATTAACCTCCATTTTATTCAAACTACTCTAAATGCAAGTTGATGCATGTTATGCAATATTTATAGCATGCAATGCAATCCTATGCTTAAGAACATGCGTAAATAGACATCTTAAGTAGTGTAAACGTGTTTACATCATACCCCCATGCCTATCTTTTGCTAGTCCCTAGCAAAAACTATATGTTATTTGTAAAAGAATCAGGTTGGATTATTTGGGCTTGAGTTATTTTCAATCATTAAGAAAATGTCTACTTAGGATCTGAACTTTCAAAGACACAATAGTGCCCGAGTATTTGCCAAAATGCAGACCGCCTCAAGCTCTCGCCTTATTCAAAGAAAATTTTATTTTTCTCTTTTTCCTCTTTTCTAATTTTTTTTTTTTTGGATTTTCAAGTTTTAAGGTTTAAGAGTGGCTTTATACGGCCATTCAACTCACCCAAGATTTTATGAGAACCCTAAGTTCTAAGTATCTTATTGTGAATGTGATAGACTCGTTGACCTGCAGTTAAAACAGACTTCGGATTTCTACGCCTCTAGGTGACCAAGAAAAGAATTCTGCCTAAAGGTGTATCTTTACAACCGGTAGCTTTCTCCCTACTTTTAAAATTTTTTTACGGGGTCAACACAAGGGTGAATCAAGTGTATATCTCCCCGGTTTATTCTACTTCTCTGCTTCTTCCTAAGTGTTTTGGGATTTTTCAGTGCATTTATTGAGCTGGGTTCTGGACAACCGGTCGATGAGCTATTACCACCGACAACTTGCCAGCTATACTCATGCAGCGAAGTGTGGTTTATTTCTTTTTTTCTTTTCTCCTTTTCTTTTTGATTTTTTTTTTTAAGTAGGTGGCTTCCCTAGTCTACGATTTACCTAAAGGCAGCAAAAAGTGAAAGGTTCAGTGACTGGGCTCTGGACAACCTACCTATGGGCTGTTACCCATGATAACTTGCTAGCCATATCACCCTAGAAGGTTCATTAGCTACCCAATTTCCGTTAGAATCGCCGAACAATGAGTAAGTGACAAGATAGTGTGTAGATGATTAAAACTCAAAATTCCCTCAAATCAGAGGGCGGGTTGATAAGTCGTGTACTTATCACCCAAACTTATTTACTCCAATTAAAATAGAATTTAGGTTGGCAAGGACTCGAAAAATAAATCCACATTTTAGTGGATACACAGGCTAACTAAGTCTAAAGGCTTGAAGGGTCTTTGTGTTCAAATCATAATGTAGTATTTCCTAAGATTGAAAATTTTCTTAAACCCAAGTTCTCTTTCCTAATTCCATTTATTTATTATTATTTTTTTTAATAAAATAAAATAAAATAAAATAAATCTACAAAGCTGACTAATAAATTCAGAGATGAATATCCACCCCCCCATGCCTATCTAATTCAATGTCCTCATTGTATTATAAAAAGACATAAAATAGAGTGGAATAGCGTAGAAAGCACCTGAATTGCATGAATGTCAGGTCCGCTCCGAGATGAAAACTAAAAAGAACTGTATACAAGCTGAATTTAGTGCCTTCAGCTAGGCACACTATACAAAGAAGAGAAATAAAGAATTCACAAGTGTAGATCAGAATCAGAATAAACAGAAGAAACCTCTGACCTGTCAGCAGAGGTCCACAAATGTGGACCAGATTGTGGTGCAGACCCATACCCCATAATAGAGAATATCTTAGGTTCTGGATAAAAATTACCCAAAACCTAAAATCAGTATGCAAGTAGGGTTGGGCCTGCGATTTATGAGGATGCAATTCATGACAAAAAAGTCGAGATATAGAGATATCAAAAGGATAATCAATGAATGTGTGCTTCGGTTGAACATCCTCAGAACAAATGTCGTAAGGGTCCTGGTTTGATGGTTTCAGATGAATTGGAACCCTTAGACTTAATCTTCTATTTCCTCCAAAGTTAGCTTCCTAAATCAGAACTTCCCAATTCCTATCCTCCTCAATCAGAATGTTAAATTCTGGAACCTCTTGCATGTTATTCACCCCGTCTAAAATTACCAAGTCTAAAAGATGTGGCTAAATCAGAATTGATTTGGGTCTAATTATCTCAAAAAAGAATCATCGATAAGCTCAACGGGGTGTAACTGACAATCAGGGCAATGAATTGAATCCTCTAGAAAATGCGATTCTGGATCCGTAATGTGTGCCCTAATAAAATCAGTTTCCTCAGTTCTTGGGCTATCAAATGATCTTTCAGATTCCTCAGGCCCAATCGTCTCACAAAAATCATGTTTTGTAAACTCGTGTAAGACTTCGCAACTTGAATCTTCACCATCAGAATCAAGATCCATAATAATGTATGTCTCAAAATCATCTGTCACTTTCTGTTCCAAGGAGACATACGTTTCCTCGTACCTCGGCTTAGGGATCTCAGGTGAAGAAATCATATCATCCCTAATTGGTTGCTCTAATTCAATTTGGTCATCCTCGTAACACGTGTCCCCCCCAATAGGTGCCTGAACGGGTTCTGTCATTGGCTCTCCTGAAAGGAGTTTATCTGGGGAATCATCCCACAATTGAACTAAAGCAACCATAAATCTCATCCTCAATTTCACTAATTTCCTAAGTAGAAACTCACCCGGGTTCTTATCCTTAACGTCCTGGAGCCAATCCAACAAATACATATTCAAATAATCAATCATCTGAATCAGGGGCTCCAATCTCTCAGTGCAAGGTATTGGCAGAACTTCTAAAGATTGTATGATAGTCCTCAAGTTAGCCAGAACCTTTTCTTGAACCTGGTTACCCTGAACCAAATGAGTTGGTTCAGGGTTGGGCGGGTTTAGGATCAATGCAGGGGAATTAACGAATTGAGATTCATTATACCCTTCTTGATAATAGGTCATTTCAGATTGTTCAAAAGGTGGTGATGACCTAAAGGCAGTGTAATCAGAGGATGGGTAAAGATCGATGTATCCTTCTTGATTGTAGATCGTATTAGGTTGTTCATGAAAGGGTGACGATCTATAATTGATGTGGCTCTGAGAAGGATAGAAATCATAATCATAGTGTTCAGGGTTAGACCCTAAACATGGAGGTTCAGAACTGTATCCCCAATCCAAGTTATCCCAACTAATTGATGGTTGATTACAGTACAAGTTGGAATAATCGTCATGTTGAGGATAATTCAAAATAGGAGGGAAAGAGCGGGAATGCGTGTAATATGTGGAAGGATTCATGAGAGATGGGAGAAAGAAAGGCACCCTGCAATACAAACAATCAAACCTATCCTTAAGTGGGCTAGCCTAAAGACCTACAGACTCCCAAAACCCGTCTTGAGATAAAGGAACGATTTGATCTACTTCTGTCTGTTCAATCCAACCAGTTAGGAGGGACTGGGGAGAAGGTTCTTCCTTCGTCTTGCACCTCCAGTTCCTAGTGTACCCCCTAGCCGTGATCGTTTGATTCTACTCCCCTAGCTAGACATCAGATTGAACAGTAGAAAAAGACTAATCGAAAATAATCTCGTTCTGGGCTGTGAAGGGCGAGTCAAATCCTTAAGGCTAATGTCTACTCTATTTTATTTAGGGCTAGGTTTGAATGTGCTTTGGAATGTGATGGGCCCTTTATTTGGGTTGTGCCCTTAATGATTAATTGATTTGTGTGTGCGTGCACAACCAATGGTTTTCAAGCAAGATTATTATTGATGCGGTGAATTTTAGGGTTCAAATCTTGCTTAGTAGCTTTTAGGATTCAACTTTAGGTGTTTTCAAACAAGTTTTGTTGGCACACCAGGTTTTGCAAGCACAGGTGAAGATGTTTTCCTTTAAAACTTAAAAGAATATGGAGTGCCTGGTAAATCCCTAAGAGTTGAACCTATGTGGCAACTACTTGATGAATTGATTTTAATTAAAGTGGTGCAGCCCAATCAACTCAAACAATTGGCCTGTTGCACCACTTAATTAGCCACAAAAGTGATTACCTAATCTGATTTCTACTCAATTATGTGTTTGGATGTGTGTACCGGCTCCAAAGATCGATTTACTGGTTGAGTTTGAAAATCAGATGAGGTTGTGTACCTCTATGAGATTTCTTACTATTATTATTATTTTTTAATGTGGAGGCTGGGGTGAGTATGGGTGTCAAATAACAAATAATCTAACCTTAGAGTTTATAAGAACACCTAGGTTGATTGATGTTTGTGTTATTATGTTGTGGAACTAATGGGTGGGAGGTGGGGGATAACTTACAAAACCTTCCACAGCACTTTACTCCAATCTACCGCTTTTACTCGTCTCGAAAGAGTACCTGCAATCACGATAAGAAAGGAGAGAAGTGAGGTAAATGATTTGTAAGTTAGAAAATGTGAAGAAAAAAAAAATCAAAGAGCATCGCCTCCCCAACAATGGCACCAAAATGTTGCACGTACGGGTTGCTACGCTAATGTGTTTGGTTTTGAAAACCTGTTGTCGTAGTATGAAAGCGAAGAACTCGTGTTCAACAAATAAAATTTATACCGGAATAAAAATCCTGGGTCAAACATAGGGAGGCGAATGTTTGATTTAAAAACAACACATTTGTTTTTATTTGTCACGAAGTAATTCAATTGTTTAGAACTATCTAACTATACAATAAATATAAGAGAGAGAAAGTAAGAGAGAGAGAGAATATTGCAAATGTAAACCAAAAAGAGATGTAGAATAAACATGGAATTTCATCATCAGAACGATTATTCATTACACTAGAAAGCAGGAAAATGATTACACTAGAAAGCAGTAAGTCTACAATAGAAAGCATTAAAAGAATGGAGAGAGAAATATCCTCCTCGACGGTCGCTTGGAGGATGAGCCGGACGAGACGACCCCTGGACGAAGTCGGACGAAGCAGGATGGAGGACGAAGCGGGAAGAACGGGAATGGGGTAGCACGTCATCGTCGTCGCGGGATCCGCTTCCGAAAGGGGAATGAAAAATTGACTTTATCTCGCAAAAAGCATCCCAGGTGTGGGACAAGCTTCTCTTGAGCTTTGGAGAGGGAGAGAAGAGAAGGAAGAGATGAGAATTTCATATAGAGGGGGTCTCCTTTTATAGTTGCAAGGAGTGGGGCAATTTGGCCATTACAACTTTAAAACATTAATTCAGGATCTTTAGTGATGGATAAAACCGTCGCTAAAGGTCCCAACATGGGTGTAGTGGGCGGTGCGCACGCGCCCACTCGCTTGCCCGCACGTTCAACGCACACGCACGTCCAACAAATCTCAGCCGTCTGATCGTGAGATCGGACGGCTTAGATCATGCCTCCGCCCACCTGCGCTGCGCACCCCATCGCGTGCGATGCCGCGTCTTCACCGCACGTCTAATAGCACGTAAGCGCTATCAGGCAATCTAGGCCATCCACAGCCGATCGAGCAGTCGCCTTTAATCATGCGCGCCAGTAGATCGTGCGTCGAACTCGCGTCCTGTGAACGCGCAACGACTCGCGACCGTTGCGCTGCTCGGTGGAATGTGTCGCGCGGATGTCTTAAGGCGCACGCATCCACAGCCATTGGATCAACATCCAACGGCCCAGATCGCACGTTGGATCTTCTTTTGGAGAGGCGGTGGTAATCTTGAGGGTCGGTTGGACGGCCGAGATGGTGCCACGTGGTGCCATCTTGGCTCTCCATCTTCTGGATGATGTAGATGGTGCCACGGTTGTCGGATTGAGTCGATTTTCACGCCGTTAGGCTGCGATTGTCGATCCGAATCCATCCGTGTGGTCGGATTTGTCATTTGAAGTGTGGATTCACACCATCTTGGCCCTTGATCTTCTAAGGTTCCCCAGTCACTATCTGATGCTACAGATGTCTGATTAGGGCGATCTTGGAGTTGTTGAATTCCAATCGTCACCCTGATCACATCTATACGGTTGGATCTTTGATCCGAGGCCCCGATAAAAAGTTTTCCCTATCCATGAACATAAAAGGAGACAATTAACCTCCATTTTATTTAAACTACTCTAAATGCAAGATGATGCATGTTATACAATATTTATAGCATGCAATGCAATCCTATGCTTTAGAACATGCATAAATAGATATCTTAAGTAGTGTAAACGTGTTTACATCACCGGCTGATGGTGTTAAACTCAGCGCTTAATGGGAGGCAACCCGTCATTTTTGAAAAACCCGAAACCCTTCCTGACACATCCTATGCTGAACTCATATTGTACTTTAGGGTTCATCCACTAGAACAGCCAAAACCACCTCTGGTACCCGTACCCAAGCTCAAAATCATCCGCAACAGTCATCCCGACCCATTCACCCACCCATCACCTGTTCTAATGAATGATCTAAGCTGAACTCAAACCCACCTAATTTACAATGAGGACATTGCAAATCGTAGGCATGGGGGGTAGTAAAGTGCAAAACATCGTGAAAATCATTTCACATGAAAGGGTTTCGTAAAAAAAATCACATTCCAAAAATGTCATAATAATTCTTGAAAAATAATAAAAATATGAGATGAGAGGAAATTTTGATGCCATATCAAATTTTGAGGAAGGGAAGGAGATAAAAATGTCAAAAAGGAACACAATTTGAAAAGAAAAGAAAAAGAGGTAGTCATTAGTAAAAGATTAAGGAATTGACTTAGTTTTATACCATATCAAAAGAAAGAAAATGAAAGGCAAAAAATGCTAATAAAACAGAAAAGAGATTAGTAGGAACATTGATTTTAGGCCTTTTGGGCTATAATCCTAGGCCTAAAAATTCAAGTACCCACTAAGATCTGGAAAGTCCTCAAGAGGTTGAGGAAAATGCGAAGCTTAAGTATTTGGTCTAAGGCTTAGGGATTATTCGGCCTCGTTAACTAACCTCTGGTTTGCGGGACTCGATAACCTAAGCACCCAAATCCACACACAGTCTGGTTTAGTGCGCCTAAGTATCAAAATCACACAAATGCATTTAAATTATTCTGAAAAGGTCACCTAGATTAGGAGAGGTTGATCAACACAAGTTCATTTGGACAAGTTCTCAAAGCGGAGAGGTGGGAAATTCCCCTCAAAGATGTGCAATAACATATCATCTCCTCGATGCTTATTTCTTGGGATATCTGCATATCCTACAGAGGGCAAGTAAACACCCTGTGTTGGTTCAGATGCCATGGGCGGCATTATCTCGAAATGTCGATTGCCAGGGTCTAGATTTAGCTATAGAATGCCGTGGGTGGGATTATCTCTAAATCTCGAAAGCCAAGGTTCTGGGGGCTGCGATGGGTGGTGCTATCTCAAAGCATCGATTTCCAAGGATCCTGCAAGGATTGATGATGGGGACTATGAATCCGATACAGACCGTGTTGTAAAGCTAATCCAAAGCTAGAAATAAAAATAAAAAAGAGAGAAAACTCCCCAAAAGCAAAGGAAGATTCCTCTGTCTCTCTCAAACAAAAATGCACTGCAAACTAAACTGAGGCTAAAACATGTTACAAGCATGGGTGCTTTAACCACGGAATTCAACGAACCTTAGGTTAGTTCCTATGGTCCTTGAAAACCTTCGCGGCAGATTGAGGCAAGAGTTGGTCAGGTCCAGATCTTCATTGGTACTTGAGTACCTCTAGGCCTACTATTGGCATTCTAACCTAATCTACAAAAGGAAGCACACAACAAAGTTTTTAAGCATCAAAAGATTTTATGGTCTAGAATCAAAGTTAATACATTGAAATTTTGCCAAGGGACTCAGCTAGGCATGGGGGTATGATAGGAACACCATCATCAGCCATAACTAGCTCATTTTGACCCAATTAAGTCAATAAATGCTCCTACATAACCACTAGAGAGTAACAAGTCATTGCATATTCATTATGAAAGAAAAATAAGAAACTAGGGCTAAAACTATAATTTTACCAGCTCATCATGAATGCAGTACAACCAAGGATTTTCTTAGGGGTTGAATAAAGGTTAATTGGTCTTAAAAAGATAACAAGTGGGATGAGACAGACAGAAAAGGGTTTGCACGTGTTCTGAGAATTAAATGACTTTTGAAATCATAAAAATAGACTTGCTTAATTAACAGAGGTTTTGATCAGGATAAAATTCACCTAAACCCTCTAAAATTCATAGAAAAATATTATCCAGGGTTTAAAACTTTCAATTTGACCATCAGAATCTATTTTGACCCAAAATAGGCCCACAGACAAACATTTGCCCTAATTTAGGTTTTTACATAAATTACCCCATCAAACATGGTCAAAACCAAAATCCAACTTCAAAATTGGATTCCTTAGGTCCAAATTAGGTTTGTACCAAAATTTGGACCCAAGATGAATTTGTCTTGACCTAGTTTGCAAATTGGTCTTGTCTAATTTCATTTCTACCCTTGACTTTCAAAATCCTTTCAAATAGGCCCCTAACTTTGTCCTTGTTCTCACAAAAAGGTTCCTGCTGCTATTAATCCTATTCCTACTTTCTCTGGCTATCTTAAAATGGAAAGAACTCCCAGATTTCGTGATGAATCCCTTTAAAAATTGAAAGGGAAGTTCGTCAAGAAATTCCTTCCTTTTGGACCCAATCCTAAACCCTAAAACTTACCCAATCTCTCATGTGAACACATGAGAGATTTGGGTATCAAAAAACTTTCAACTTCGGTGAGCTTTCCAAGCTTGGGAAGCTTGCTTCCCAAGCTCTAACTGACCTCTGATGACCTATAAAAGACTCCCCAGATCACAACGAACTTCCCAAGCTTTAATTCGGCCAGAGATTCCCTCTAATTCTTCTCCCATCCTCCAGTCGATTTGCTCTTCAAGCTCTGACGATTCTCCTTGTCTTCCCACAACGTCTAACCACAATACCTATGGAAGATTCTTCATCCTTGTCTTCTTCCATGTCACACAGCACCCGCCGATGCTCCTGCCCCCTTCATCCTCGTCGATCGCCTCCCTCTGAGTATCTTCGTCTCCGGCGCCGGCTGCACCTCACCCGACACCAATCCCACTCCACTCGCCTGCCTCCTTTCCTCAATGACTCCTCGACTTCCCCTCTTCATTTTCAGACCCTCACTGCCACATTACGACCACCAACTCACCCCATCACCCTCCATCTTCCACCTTGCCAGCGTACCTCCGGTGAGATCGCACAGCCACTACACTCCACCAATCCGGCTGCCGTTCAACTCCACACCTCCGTCGTGTCCTAGAGAGCAAAAGCCTTCTGGTCTTTGAGGTTATTAGCCTCTCCACTGCACCCCTGAACACATGCACTCTCACACACAATCCACGAGGTCGACAGACCTCCACATCCACTCGCATGCGACGCTACCACCATAATTGCACTCGCCATCATTCGGCAATACTCCCCAAATGTTCTAACAGGGCCGAAAGGTCGTATTCCTAATTTCAAGTATAGCCCCTTTCTGCCATTGACTCATAGCTCTGAAGCGAGCTTCAAAGCTTGTTCTTCACCTACAGCTCCAGGACTCAACTCCAGCGACTGCGGAATCGACTCAGCTTCATTCCTAACCAGACAATTGAAACATTGACTGCTTCCATTGTGCGAATTGAACGGAGAAACCATGCTTCTGGCTGTGTAAAGAAGGGGGACGTGTTTAGTCCCACATCAAAGACTCACGAGCAGTTGTAGTAGCATAAATTGAAAAAGTGTTAGAGGCTATTCACCTCATAACACGGGGTGAGGTCCCTCTCACCCACGCACACCTACACCTCATTCGCAACTCTGTCCCCCATGGATTTGGCCGACCCATTTACCTACCTAGACAGACCTACACTCCTCGCTCACTACTGTACGTCGGTGAACTTGGACCTGGGTGCATACAATTCAATAACCCGACTATCCTTACAGAGGCTCTGGGAGGGCAGAGCCTCTATAGAGAAAGAGAAGGAAAGCTTGCATGTGGGGTAGGGGGAGGGTTTTTCTCTTGGGAGAGTCTGGCTGACACTTAGCCAATTCAAGAAGCCCCTCCCCTGTGTACAGAAGGAAGAAGAAGGAGAAGGCTTAAGAAGCCAAAGCAGAAAAGAGAAGAAGAAGAGGAGCCGCACGAGAAGAAGAGAAAGAGAAGCAAAAGAAAAGAAGAAGAAAAACAAGTTTAAGTCGTCTGATTTCATAATCAGATGACGGTTTAGTTTGATTGCATACATATACATTGAGTTCTTTAGCTGATATTGTAGGAGTATTTGGTGATCTAAATCACCATTTTACTCCCATCTTTTTGCACCTTGATCTTGTTATTATTGCAAATTCTTTTACTTTGAATTGTGATCTTGAGCTTTAAATTCCCATATTACTCCCTGTGTTCAACCTCAGAACTTTTTCAAGTAGTAAAATCTATTTGTTTTCAAAGCGATTTCGACTATATTACAAACACTTTATTTTAAAATTTGATTTCGCCACATTAACAACAAGGGTTTCATTCGACCTAGTGTGCCACCGTGGGGAGCCCCTGTGCGGTTTGTTAAGAAGAAAGATGGTAGTCTATGACTCTGCATTGACTACAGACAACTAAATAAGATCACCATCAAGAATAGGTACCCGCTACCTCGGATTGATGACCTGTTTGACCAGCTGCAGGGATCCATGGTATTCTCCAAAATTGACTTAAGGTCAGGGTATCATCAGTTGCGAATTAAAGAGGAAGATATAACAAAATCTACCTTTCGTACCCGATATGGACATTATGAGTTTTTGGTTATGCTGTTTGGACTAACCAACACCCCTGCAGCCTTTATGGATCTAAGGAATCAAGTGTTCCAACCCTTCTTGAACCGGTTCGTTGTAGTATTTATTGATGATGTTCTGATTTACTCGCGAAGTATGGATCTTCATGCAGAACGTTGGGAAGGGTATTGGATACCCTACAACGTCATCAGCTTTTTGCCAAATTCAACAACTGCAAATTTTGGCCACCCGAGGTCATATTTTTGAGCCATGTGATTAACAACAAGGGTGTGTTTGTAGACTCCGCCAAGGTCGAAGCAGTGTTAAGGTGGTCTTGACCGAGATTGGTGACTGATATCTGGAGTTTCTTGGGATTAGCAGGATATCATCAACGTTTTATTCAGAACTACTCCAAGATTGTGGTTCCTCTGACCGGCTTAACCAAGAAGGGGGTCAATTTTGTGTGGACCTTGGACTGTGAGCGGAGCTTTCAAGAATTGAAGAAGAGATCAACCTTAGCACCAATCTTAGCTCTTCCTTTGGGAAATGGCAAGTTCGTCGTATATAGTGATGCTTCACACCTTGGTCTCGATTGTGTGTTGATGTAGAATGACAGGGTAATTGCTTATGCCTCAAGACAACTGCGAAACCATGAACAGAATTATCGGACAAATAATTTAGAACTAGCAGCTATTATTTTTTCCCTTAAGGTTTGGAGGCACTACCTTTATGGTGAAACCTTTGATATCTTCACCGATCACAAAAGCCTCAAGTATATCTTTTCTCAGAAGAAACTGAATATGAGGCAACGCCATTGGATGGACCTATTAAAAGACTATGATTGTAGCATCCTATACCACCCCGGCAAGGGTAATGTAGTGGCTGATGCGCTAAGCCGTAATCCGATGTTGATGGTAGCCCAACTCCAAATCTAGGATTGGGATTGTCTTACTAAGATTAGTCTTTGGAAGCCTATCGTTGGTCAAATGTTTTTAGGCACCTTAATGCTGTCACATAGACTACAGCTGGAGTTAATCCATAAGATTAAAGGGATGCAGTTCACTGACCAGAAGTTAGCTCAGATTCAAGACAAGGTTCTGATGGGACAGTCGCAGGATTTATCCCTTCTTGTGTGCCTAGAAATGAGGTCTTGAAGAGACAACTGATGTATGAGATGCACAACTCCCGACTAACAATACATCCAGGTAGCACCCATATGAGTAAGGAAATTTGTGGAGACTTTTGGTGGAAATGCATGAAGCGGGATATAGCACAGTATGCCAATAGGTGTCTAACCTGCCAACAAGTTAAGGTGGAACACAAAAGCCCTGCGAGCTTGTTGCAGCCTCTCTCAGTGCCAGAATTGAAGTTGGATAATATATTAATGGATTTTGTGGTGGGGTTACCGAGGATGCCTCATTGGCACGATGCCATTTGGGTCATTATTGACCGATTTTCTAAGTTAGCTCATTTTGTGGCAACTAAGACCACCTTTAAACTGAGCCAACTTGTTGTGATATATGTTAAGGAGATTATTAGACTTTACGACATCCCCACAGACATTGTTTCTGATAGGGATCTGAGGTTCATATCACACTTCTAAAATAGTTTGCAAGACACTTTGGGAACTAAGCTGAAAGTTAGCTCGTCGTATCATCCCCAGACTGGTGAACAGTTCGAGTAGACTAATCAAACTTTGGAGGATTTATTGAGATCCTATGTTCTTGAGTGGCAAGGATCTTGAGAGGACCATTTATTGATGGTTGAATTTTCTTACAATAATAGTTACCATGCCAGTATAGGCATGGCACCGTTTGAAGGATTGTATGGGTAGAACTATCCTTCACTAATGAACTAGATGGAAATGGGGGAGAAATTCTTGCATGGTCCCGAGTTGATTTAGCTGATGTCAGAAAAGGTCGCATCTATCAAGAGGAAGTTGTTGGCCTCCCAATATAGACAAAAAGGTTATAGTGATCGTCGACGACGAGAATTGAAATTTCAAGTTGGGGATAGAGTGTTCCTACATGTATCACCGACGAAAGGCATTTACCACTTTGGAACTAAGGGCAAGCTGAGCCCCCGTTACGTGGGCCCTTTTGAGATTATGGAGTGAGTTGGCCTGGTAGCGTATCGCCTCGCCTTGCCTCCGCACCTGTCAACCGTGCATGACATTTTTCATGTGTCTATGCTTAGAAAGTACATCACAGATGAGAGCCATGTTTTGTGCTATGACAACTTGCAAATTGAACTGAATCTCAGTTATGAGATTACCCCATGCAAATCCTGGATCATTCAATGAGGAAACTGTGCAGTAAGGTAGTGCCCTTGGTAAAGGTATTATGGCGTAGTCAGAAATTTAAGGAAGCCACCTGGGAACCCGAAGCTATGATGTAGAATAGTTACCCCCACCTTTTCCAGCTTTGAGGTATGCTTGATTTCATGGGCAAAATCCTTTTAAGGGGGTTAGGGCGTAACGACATGAAAATTTTTGGGTAAATATTTTTAACCCACTTAAGTAGAGTGTTCATTGAGTTCAAAGGCCCTTAAAAGCCATGCTTTTCCCTCTTGATTGAAAAGGCTTTACATTTTGTGGTGGTGAGGGACTTTTTGTAAGAAAAGATAGTTGAGGGACTTGCTTTCCCCTCAAGTAAGAAATGGTGAGGGGCATGTGCCAAATAACCCTTTGGATATTTAGGCTTTGGCTTTCTCAAAAAGCCAACGATCATTTTTGGCAAGAGGAGAGAAGAGAACCCCCCATCGTTCTCCCATGGTGGTTGTTCTACCTGCTGCTAGTGCCTTGCTACTGATGCTGCTGGCATGGGAGGAGAAGGAAAAGTGTAGGAGTAGCTACTGCACTCGTTCTTGCAGTGAGGTGGCTATTGTTGTGTTTTAAGCAGATCAAGGAGGAGTAGAAGACAGGAGCTGCAGGCCAAGACCTTAAGGTAGGGATTGATGTAAACACATTTACGCTACTTAAAATGTCTATTTATGCATGTTCTTAAGCATAGGATTGCATTTCATGATATAAATATTGCATAATATGCATCATCTTGCATTTAGAGTAGTTTGAATAAAATGGACGTTAATTGTCTCCTTTTATGTGCTTGGATGGGGCAAACATTTTATCGGGGCCTCGGATCAAAAATCCAACCATATGGATGTGATCAGGGTGATGATTGGAGTTCAACGACTCCAAGATCGCCCTAATCAGACATCCGTAGCATCAGATAGTGATCGGGGAACCCTAGAAGATCAAGGGCCAGGAGGGTGAAAATTCAAACTTCAGATGAGAAATCCGACCACATGGATGAATTCAGATCGACGATCGCAGCCCAACGACGCAAAAATCAAGTCAATTCGACATCCGTGGCACCATCTACAACTTCCAGAAGATGGACGGCCAAGATGGAGCCACGTGGCGCCATCTCGACCGCCCAAACGGCCGCATGCATTCCACAAAGGCCCCGCACCCGCTCGCTCTCCGCCGTTGGATCTTGATCCAACGGCTGTGGTCGACCGCGCCTAAAAGCGTCCGCTCGACCATCCGCACCCCATAGCACAGCGGTCGAGCGCACTTTCGCGAGCGGTGGGCGCGAGTTCGAGCCGCGGCGAGGGGCTGGAAGGCACAGGCAATTGAGGCACGTGGAGCGTCAGATGGAGATCGGACGGTCGCACGCGCCCGATAGCGTTCATGTGCGATTGAACGCGCGGCGTGAATGCACGATCGCACGAGCCAGGCGGGTGCACAAAGAGCGGGCGGAGACGGATCTTAAGCCGTCTGATCTCACGATCGGATGGCTGAGAATTGACGAACATGCGCAAGCGTTGCGCGTGCAGGCAGCCGAGCGGACGCGCTTGGGCGCGGAAGCTATGCCCACGTTGGGGCTTTAGCGACGGTTTTATCCGTCACTAAAGACCCCTCATTTATTGTTTTGAAGTTGTAATGTCCATTTTGCTCCCACTCCTTGCAACTATAAAAGGAGACCCCCTCCATACGAAATTTTCATCCCTTCCTTCTCCTCTCTACCCCTCCAAAGCTCAAGAGAAGCTTGTCCCACACCTGGGATGCTTCTCGTGAGATAAAGTCTAATTTTCGTTCCCCTTCGGAAGTAGATCTCGCGACGACGACGGCGTGCTGCTTCATTCCCGTTTTTCTGCTTCATCCTCCTTCGTCCTGCTTCGTTCTCCCTCGTCCAAGCATCGTCCCGTCCGGCTCGTCCTCCAAGCAACCGTCGAGGAGGATTTCTCTCTCCCTATTCTTTTTACTGCTTTCTAGTATATATTTACTGCTTTCTAGAGTAGTGTTGTTCATCCTCCAAGCAATCGTCGAGGAGGACATTTCTCCCTCCATTCTTTTAATGCTTTCTAGAGTAAATTTATTGCTTTCTAGAGTAATTATTTTATGCTTTGTAGTTGTAAGAGTGAAATGAACAATCTCCTTAATGAAAATTTCCTTGTTTATTCTACATCTCATTTTGATTTCTCTGTGTAATATTCTCTTTCTCTCTTACTCTATCTCTCTCTTCTATTTATTATAAATAATTAGATAGTTTTAAATTGAATTATTCTGTGACAAATAAAAAGAAACGCATAGTTATTAAATCAAACATCCGCCTCCCTGTGTTCGACACAAAATTTTCATTTCGGTATAAATTTTATTTGTTGAACACGAATTCTTCGCTTTCGAACTACAATGACAGGTTTTCCAAAACCAAACACGTTAGCGTAGCCATTCGTAAACATTCAACAGGGATGCTAACTCTTTATCCTATGAATACGCCTTTAGATTTTGGGTTAATGGTAGCTAGGTGTGTAATAGAGTACATGCCTGGGGTTGGTGAATAAAAATGGGTTGGAGGCATGCTAAGAGAATTAGCCACCTTATCATGTTGTTTGTGAGGGTTCACTGGGTACTAAGCATGTGTTTTATACCTAAAATCCGTGGGATAATGGACTCTACATCAGGAAACTGTGGGTTGTGATGCAGGGTTAAAAATTATGTTGGACTAGGGCCTGGAACCATCTAGTACCGATACTAGAGATCAGTATCGATATTAGATGGCTCTAGAGGTCCCCTTAATGCATTCATCAGGGGAAATAGAATTGGTCCAGTACTGGTATAGATGATCATTACCTGGACGCACGTGTTTCGCGTGTTAGAAATCAGGGTTTCAAGTAACCCATCGTCGTAGTTGCAAAACATGTTGATCAGATAAAATTTATACTAAAACTCCAAGGGAATCCCAAGTCGAACATAGGGAAGCGACGTTTACTTTAACTAAAAACCACTCTTCAATTTGTTTCTTTTTGGTATTTTAGGGTTTTATTTTTTTTTTTTGTATTTTTGTAAGAAGAAAGCAAGCAAACGAATCACAAGATAGAGATGGAACGACAATGATATAGATATCACTTCAATGTTTATTACAATCTACTATGAAAGCATAAAAAGAGAGGAGGGTGAGAGGAAATCTCCCAAATCGACTGTTCGACAAGACGACGGTGCCTGGCGGAAGCTCAGACGAAGGAGGTGAGGAGCAGGATGACGCAAGTGAGATGCAAGAGGACATCGGGTTGAGGAAAGCTTTTGCATGGCTCTCAAATGGAGGTGAGAAGACGGAGATGATCTGCTATCGGAATGGAGGTGGGAGGACAGCTCCAAGGTGACCTATGAAGGGGGATGGGAAGTTGGAGGAGTATTCGGTGAGGCAGAGGTTCGCTATACTAATATGCGCCTTGGGAGCTTGAGAACAAGCTCTAATGAAGCGTTGGTAGGCTTGCTACAGCTTGGGAGTAGGTGGGAGGGGAGTAGGTAGAGATGGCTTGGAAGGGAGGGGGTGTAGGTCCTTTTATAGTGGAGAAGAGCCTAAAAATGGGTAAAGGACCTTTAGCGACCTCCAGACCATCGCTAGAAATGTCGCTGCAGACAACTTACATTGCTCACGCCCTTAAATGGCTTTGCTGGCTTACAATGAAGTACCGACGGTTGTAAGCATCATTGTAGGTCAGCTCAGCTGTCACTGAAAGCTGGTACCAATCGCGCACGCGCCCGCTCTGTGCTATCGCCCATCACACATGCTAATTGCCCGGCATCCTGCTGGTGTGCATGCTGGAGTGCATTGGCGCACACGCGCGTTGTGCTGCCACTGCTGCTACATGCATTGCTGCTTTGCCTAGCTGATTTGAGAATTGGTGGGGGCTGCGGGGATTCGAACCCGTGCCCCTCCCTTGAGAACCGCCGCTCCCACCATTGCACCAAGTCCGCCAATGCGTCGTGAGGAAGAGTTGCAGCTGTGTGGTTAGGGCGAGCTCTCAACCATTGGCTTTTCATCCAACGGCTGAGATTACTTGATGATTGGCCTTTGGAGATGTGGCGAGTAGCTTCAAGCGCTCCATATGGTACCACGTGGCACCATCTGGACCGTCCACCCTTCATTGCTTGCAAAGGATGCCACGGTGCTCCGATCGAGGTGATTTCTATGTTGTCAGACTGCAATCGACGCTCCGGATCCATCCGTAAGGTCAGATTTTCATTCGAAGTCCGTAAGGATGTCGCATTGCCTCTTGGCCATATAAAATGAAGGAATTAATATACAAAACATACAACTATCCTAAATGCCATGCAATGGATGTTATGCAGTATTTATAACATGATATGCAATGCTAAACCTAGAAACTACCATAAATGAGCATTTTATCATGAATTCATGTGTGTTTATCATACCCCCATGCTTACTTTTTGCTAATACCTAGCAAACTTAACCTAAATGCTATGTATAACAGTAGAATCAGGATTCGATTATTTAGGCAAAATTCGTTGATTACTTTAGAAAATTTCAATCCCAAGACCTAATTACAAAGACTTACCAGTGCCTGGGTGTCTACCAGAATGCAGACTGTCCAAGCCCTAGCCTTATTTGAAAAGGGAAGATACATTTTTTTTTCTTCTTTTCTAATTTTTTTGTACTTTTGGAGTTTAAGAGTTCCGAGATAACTTTTCACGACTACCCAACCCGCCCAAGACTCGAAAAGGATTCTAAGTGCTAAGCATCATGTGAAAATAGTGAAAGACTCACTAAGTGGCTGTTAAAACGGACTTTGGGTTTCTACGACCCTTGGTGACCTTGCCTAGAGGTTTATCCTTTTGAACAGTAGCTTTCTCCCTACTTTTATTTATGGGGTCAACACAAGGGCGAACCCAATGTATATCTGCCTAGTTTATTCTACTCCCTCGCTTCTTCCCTAAGTGTTTTGGGAATTATTGTGCATTTTTTTGTGAGCTGGGCTCTGGACAACCGACCAATGGGCTGTTACCCACGACCACTTGCCAACCATACTCATGCGGTGAAGTGTAGCTTTATTATTTTCTTTTTTTATTTTCTACTTTTTCTATTATTTTTTTTCTTTTCTTTTTGAGTGTTTCTTTTTTTTCTCTTTTTTTCTAAGTAGGTGGCTTCCCTGATCTAAGATTTATCTAAAGGCAGTACAACGAAAATGGTCTTGTGGCTAGGCTCTGGACAAGCGATCGATGAGCTATTACCACCGACAACTTGGAAGCCATACCACCCAAGTCGAACCATTAGCTACCCAATTTCTGTAAAAACCACCGGAAAGTGAGTCAGTGCGAATAGTGTGTAGATGCTTAGCCTTAAAATCCCCCGAAATCAGAGGGTGGGTTGATAAGTTGTATACTTATCATCCCAATTTATTTACCAAATTAAAATGAATTTGGTTTGGTGAGGACTCGAGACTAAGTCCACATTCGAGTGGACACCCAGGCTAATTAAGCCCAAAGACCTGAAGAGTCTAAGTATTCAAGTCTCAAAGTATCAATTCCTAAAGTTTGCAACTCCTAATGCCCAAGTTCTCGTCCCTTAATTCTATTTTTTTTTTCTTTTTGAATTTTCAATTTTTCTCTTTTTTTTAAAAAAAAAGAATCAAATAATAGGAAATTACTATTACAGCTAACAAAAAGGTTATAAAATATGTCCACACCCCATGCTTAGTTATTGCAATGTCCTCATTGTGAAAAATGAAAGCATGTATGCGAGTAGAAGTGGAAGAATAGCACCTGGTTTCCATGAGACTCTGGTCAGCTTGGAATAGTCTTTACATGTGCTGAGTTTAGTGCCTTCAGCTAGGCGAGGTCCTCAATAAAAAATAACTAAACATTGAGGCCACAACAACATAGTTTCCGAGCCCCCAAGTATAGGTCCCGGAGAGTGAAAATGGGCTTGCCAAAGAGATGAACAATTAAAGTGGCAAGCTGGTGGTGTAGGGAGAGCGCAAATGGTCTCCAATACGAGTTTTGTTGATTTATTATAGAGGAAGTGTGGTTGGGTATAAAGTTTGTGCAATGGTTGGGTGAAAAAGAACGATGAGGGTTTTGTGATGTGCAGGGGATTTGTGGGTACTCTAGAATACCTAATGTTTGAAGAGTTCTTCCCCAATGTTCAATTTCATCTTCACACTCTGGGTTCTTAAACCAACCATATTGATCCTTAGAATTCCCACCCACAAGTTGGACCTCAAACACTAATCATTCAGGATAAGGATGTTGTTGTGTTTTATCTTGACCTTGTGAATCATCCAACAAATTTTTGATTTCATGTATATGTTCCTTATCCTACGTTGCTACAATTGGTCGTATTTTTTTTTTATCCTCAATTATTTCCGCAACCATGTGATCTTCTTCCCGAGTTTGGGTTGAGTTGGCCATTAAAAGGTTGTCCAAGGTATGTATGGCCATTACTTCCTCTATTCTATGAAGCTCCTCCATCAAACCACACTTAATTTTATTCTTCTTTGAAACCTCAAAAATATTGAATCGATTTATCTTATCCCCCAAGGCCATTTCTATATCTCCCAATTCACAATCAATCCTCGCCTTGGTAGTAGCCAGGAAAGGTCTTCCCAAAATAATCAGGGTGTGGTTGAGCTGTTTTGGGGTTTCCATGTCCAGGACCATGAAATCAGCAAGGTAATGCAAATCATTAATCTTGACCAAAACATCCTCCAAAATACCCCTTGGTTTTGTAATGGATCTATCGGCTAACTGCTGATTGCACCACAAAAATACAGCTACAATTGTGCTATCTTGTGCTATTTCCTAGCATTACCAGTGCATATTAGGGTTCCATAGTCGCATTTGTGAAAATACATGCATGCATGCATTTAATTGAGAGGGGAGGAGAGTGAAATAAGTGGCCTTGCAATTAACATTTTTCCTCATGTGCATCTTTGCAAAATTCACCATCTTTTTATTTTTAATTCTATTTTTATTTGACTTTCTTCCCGCTGCTGCAGTGCACGACAACGTCTTCTTCGCGCCATGTCCTGCTCCCCCTCTCCCTACCAGCCCTGCAGCCACCTCTCCCTGCCGTAAGCCATGCATGAGCCATGCACAGCCAGGGCATGGCTGTGCATGCTCTCCTCTTCTTTAAAAAGAGGGCGGCTTCTCCCTTTGAAAGCAACCTGGTCCCCAGCCAAAGAACCCACAGCAACTTCTTCTTCTCGAGGCCACCGTCCCCTCCCCTCTCCCTCCATACGCAGGACCTCCTCCTCAAAGGAGCCACTCTGCGAGCAGGAGTCCTTACTGTGGTGCACACCCACCACATTGAGACCACCACCGCCTAGCTCATCAAAGAGCCGGTGGGCGTGGTGGCCTTCTTTCCCTATTTGAACGTCAAGCCATTTCACCCATTACAACAAAGCTTCAAGCTGTGAAGCTCAACCGGCCACCGCACGCCCTGCAGCAGCCGGCCAAGCCCCACAGTAGCAGCAGCAAGGCGACAGCAGCGCACGCAGGCCTTCCGCACGCGCCTGCAGGTGCAATCACCTCCTGCTTATTCGCACTACGCTCTCTCTTCCGCCCGCAACCGATCACCGCGTGCCCTTGCAGCAGCTGGCCAAGCTTCACTGCGCACCCCAGCCAACACCAGCAAGCCACCGCGCAAGCAGTAGGTCGCCCTTGCCCTCCACCGCTCACGCCAGCAGCCCTCTCCGCACGCTCTGTTGTGACATCCCGCCCGCAAGCCACTAGCAGGACCCGCTCTTCCACATGTACCGAGCTGTCTGCACTCACAGCACCGCCAGCTCCCGGTTGCGCGGCTCGGCCTTACACTGTAGCCACTATTCACGCCAGTCTACAGAACACTGTGGCTACAGTGGGGTGACCGGTAAGCTTCTCACTTATCCGGTCACCCGGCGCGTCGCAACCGGCCAGCGCCCGCGCCCGCATCCCACGTCGAGTCCACTCTAGTGCCCGCCCGCGCATCTGCGTGCGGTCTTCTGCCAGCGCTTGCTCCCTTCACCCGCTTCCTTCGCCCGCATGCCTTTGCGTGCATCCGCTCCAGCCCTTCATGCAGCGCGGTGCGCTGCGGTCCTCTCCGCGCCCATCACCCTCCAGCGCGCACGTCCTCGCACGCATGGAAGCCTCAGACGTCGACCCTGAAGCTCAGACGGCTTAACCCACCTCTTCTTCACTTCAGCAGGACCGATCTCTCTCTCTCTCTCTCTCTCTCTCACAGCACTCTCTCCCTATCTCTTCACCGACGCTTACACACATACACTCACACTTTCATACACACACACACACCTATACACTATTATATACATATATATATACGTATACATATATATATTGATATATAGACATATATTTATATACATATATATATACTTATATCTATATATATAGTAGTATTTATATAACTAAGTATTAGTATACATATATATATATATACATATATATATATATACATCTATATACTTATATATATATATATACATATATATACACATCACTTATACATACATATATATATATACACAAATATACATACATATATACATATATATCTATATAACTATATATACATATATATATATATATATTTATATTTATCTACATATATCTATATATACATATATTACTACATACATACATATATATATATATTTACATCTATATAGTTATATATACATACTTATATACATACATATATATATATTTATAACCATATATATATTTACATACATACATATATATTTTTTCACATTACTTACCATACGTGGTATCGCGGGAATATCTGCACCAGTTGCAGATATTCCCTGATACACACGTACCAAAAAAAAAAAAAAAAGCGTGTTCGCATTCATCTTCCACCAATCCACCTTACACACGGCACTTCGTCCTGTTGGTTGCATCTTTCTAGACGACGACCGACTCGACACCGTGCTACACTCCATCTCCGCCTCCACCCCCACCCCTTTATACATATATAGTACATACATATATATCTATACTATATTTACTTTATTTCTATTTCTCTTGCATACCAGTAAAAAGATAAAAAATATATAAAAGAGAAAAGATAATCCTTGACTTACAGGTACTCCGTCTTGCGAATAGCAAGACCTATTTTGGAACCTTGATTTGGCTCAAGGCCAAGAACCTAATTTTGAGGGTGTGCCTCAAGGACCAAGATTATCATAAAAAATCTAAATAGAAAAGCACCAAAAACACAATAAATGAACGGAAGAGACTCATTGTAGGAAAGGTGTAGAAACTTGACTTGTAACCCCAGTTCCCTGAGTTCGACCTTGGGCCTAAAAGTGACCAAGATTAAATCAAGTAGGCCAAGTTAAAAATTTTGTAAAGGGATGGTTAGGTTCGATTTAGGTTAACCACTATACACACTTCAACGATAAAATCACCATATTAACAACCTATCCGGGTCTGACACCAATGCAAGGTTATGTTAGTGTGTTTTAGGTAGCCTAGACCCAATTCCATGTGCAGTGAGGTGGGGATCACATTAATGGAAGCACCAAAGTCGAGAAGGGCCCAGTCAGAAGTAATGCTTCCTATTGTGCAAGAAATCAGCGGGGCTCCCGGGTACTGCTTCATAGGAGGTAGCTTGTTTAGGATCAATGTGCTTGTGTTATCGGACAAAACTACTCTCCTATAGATTTCAGATTTCGCTCTATGCCTTTCTTTATATGCATTCAGTAAACCTATGGCGTAGCCAGGGATTGATCCGATAGTCGTAAGGAGTAAAATGATTGTCAATTTGAAAGCCTAAAGTAAGGACATCCTTTCCTCCAATTTCTCCTGTGACTTTTTCTATTTGCCCATACAACAACAACATACTCTTGAATCAGACTCTGATGTTTTGTTGATCACATTCTTAGTTGGGAGTTTGGAATTCTTACTATAGGGCCTAATGGGGTTGACATGGGGTTGGGTAGGTCCCTTGTGTCTACTACCACTCCTCAAGGTGATGGTGTTTGTCGTGGCAAAATGATGTTGGTTAGTGCCTTGGGGAGGGTTGGGCAAAATAGGAGGCTCCCAGTTGATTATGGTAGGAACTTGGTTCACTCTGGGAGGGGCTGGCGTAGCCTGATAGATAGCATGAGCTTGAGCATGTGACTCCCCATCATTAACAATCCCTTCAGGCCCAGTGCCTCGGTTCTAAACATTCCTTGGGTTTGGTACAGATTGTGATGGTAGAGATTCAGGTTGTTGGCTGTTTGTACTATGTTCGGATTGTAAGGTGTCCAGCGAAGTTTTCATCTATTACGTGAGCTGGAGCATTGACCCTTGCATTTCTACCATTTTTAGGTTCAAGTCAACTTGCTCGGCGGGTTGTTGAGCATTCCACATGGGATGATTAACCCGATTCAGGGGCAACCGAGTATATACATGACCCTGACCCATTGGTTTTTGCGGTACATAGTTGTTGGGTCGATATTGGGTCTGCTGCCCCTGATCTTTCTAAGAGAAGTTAGGATGATTTTTTCAACCAGAATTGTAGGAATTCAAATAAGGGTTGGACCTAACATTCTCTTGCACAGCATGAGCATCCTCATAAGATGAGGATGAAGAAGGATCAGAGAACCCATAAGGTTTCGAGAAGAGTTGTTTCGAGGGTCGAGCCTATTCTAGTTGGTTCACAAACTCCTGTCCCATAGGAACTTGCGAAGAATGGAATCCCGATCCCTGGGATTGAGTGGATCTAGAAAAGTTAGAGTTTCCGAACATCCACTCTTCCATTCGTTTAGTAACCAGATCCATCTTATCTAATCTATTGCAAACCAATTCCATATCAGATGTAGGGGAATCTTGGACCCCACTAGCATTTGATCTAATTTGTTGGGATCAGTTGAAGGCTTCCATGGAGGCATGGTTTAAAGAATTTTCGCTCATTTCCTCATACAAATCATACGTGCTATCTGCGTCCTTGTTGAGGAAATTGCCTCCGCAAGAAGTATCCACATGATTATGGAGTTGATCATTCCACTCGTGATAAAAAATCTGCACAAGTTGCCATTTAGGCACCTCGTGGTGTGGACACTGATAGTACATTTTAATGGACTATTGTTACGCCTAAGTAATTCTATTCTAACATTTTAATAACCACATTAGGTCATTAAATGATTACAAGCATCATTATTTAAGTTTACATTTATTCTATAACTTATTATGTAATTATTTTATTGTAGGAATAAGTTGTGCAAAGAAGAGGGTGGTGAAGAGATATTTCCCCCCCACAAATTTCTCAACCTCCGGCCAGCCTCAACGACTCCATCAACAGCCACCGGCCAAGTTTAGTAAGGAATTTGAAAATCCCTTGACTTGCGTCGGGGGGAGATAAAAGAAAAAGCTAAGGGCTTGGAAGGGAAATCCATTGGGGAGAAGAGACTGCATGCACTGTGGAGAAGGCATGCAAGGTGCCTCCAGCCCTTCCTGCAAGCTCTCCAACACCACAGCCATAGGCTCCTCATGCGCGCATCCTCTCACCAAACACCCTACAGGCATGCCACTACCCACTGCCACAGCCACCAACGCCTTCACCAATCGCACTCCAGCCTGCCACCGTGCACCTCCAAGCACGCACTTCATCTTCTCTTGTAGCCACGCCCTTGCTAAGCCCAACAGTCACTGCAACCCTACAGGCGCTGCACCATCCTCCCACCGCGCACCTGCAGTCGTGCCCTTTCAAGCACTCCCTCTCCCACCGCGCGCCTGCAGCCACGCCCTTGCAAGCAGTCCCCCCCACCGCACGCTAAGCAGACACCACACCATAATGCCCTCACCACGCCAGGCAGCCACCGGCACCTTCACTAAGTGCAGCCCCCTCACTCAACTTCAAAGCATGCAGCGCCCTCACAGCGCGCAAAGACGCGCACAGCAAACCGCAATTCTCCTCCTCTTCGTCATCTTCCTTCCTCTCCAGCGGCCCTGCGAGAACCCAAAGCACCGCCCGCAGCAGCTCTCCCACAACAGCCACGCACCATCAGGCAGTGCAGCGTAGCCATGTGCACCCATGCGCCACAGTCACAACAGCCACGCGCACCCATGCACCACAACCACAGCAGCCGCGCAGTCACCTGCCGTCGATAGGCCAGCACTCCTCTCCGCCAGCTAGCCACCTCCAGCCGCCGCGTCACCACCATTGCGTAGCCCACGTTGAGACATGCCTTCCCACAGCGCAGCTCCTCCCACAAAGCCTCCTCGTGGGCGCATGGAAGAGAGAGGAAGTTTCCGCTGTTTTTACCCCAATTAAAATTTACATTACATGCCATTGCCACTTTAATATTATTATTTTATTCAGGCCATATTTCATCGATGCACTTATAATTTCGTGAATTTATTTAATTAGTGTTGTGTGCATCATTCAACATTGAAATTCAAATCAGATTTGCGTGCAAGTCAAATTTACATGATATGCCACTACACATGCATCATATACATACTTTAGAGAGCTTGATTTCTGATGTGAAAATTGCATAAATAACCTTGAACTTGTAATGAAATTGCAAGCTCCATTTAGAGTAGCATATTCCTCAAATTGAATTCGTGACGTTGTCTGCAAACAATATAATCCTCTGCTCATGAATTTATTGGTTCTATTCCTCCCTGTGGATGCGACATTTTTCTTGTGGTTCAAGTTGATATTTATTTAATCTTTGATTGAGAGATTTTCTACCACATAAAACACAACGACATATCAATTGATTACTATCATCTTCATAAATAAGTGAAATCTCTCCATCAGACACTTCCACAACAGATCCTAGAATCTCTCCCAGGCCTCATGAAACGGTTCCCCTTGCCGCTGGACAAAAGTGGTAATTACACGTCGCAATGCATTGGTTCGCCCAATTGGGAAGAATTTCTTTAGGAAGGCCAATTTCAAAGCTAACCAAATAGCAATTGGTCATCCAATGGTACAATACCAATGTGCGGCCTTATCCCTGAGTGAATGAGGAAAAGCCTCATGAGCATCTGTTCTTCATCCACATTATGCGATTTGGTGGTCTGAACTAGAGTGATTAGGTCTTGCAAATGTTGGAATGGGTCCTCTGAGCCAAGCCTGTGAAAGTGTTTAATTAGACTCAAAACCTGGGGCTTGATCTCAACATCTTCGGTGGGAATCACAATGCCGGGACGATCCTCATAATTTGAAGGATCATAAAAATCCTTCAAGGGATGAGCACCTTGACCATTCATTCGTTGGAACCATTGTTGCATTTGAATCAGCTCGTGCTGGTTCGGGAGCGGGGTAGGTGGTTGTTGATCAGCCATGGGATCTGCTTGCCTAAAGCTCAACCTCCGCCTCTGGGAATGGTCTAAAGGTCCTTCCAATCTAGGGTTCAATGACCTCCTTCCAAGCATACATTGGAAGGAAATCAAAAGGATGAGGAAGAGAAGGGACCCTACAGCATAAAAAATACAAGCCTGTCTTTAGATGGGGTAGCCTAAGGTCTACTGACTCTCAAAATCCATCCTAAGATTATGGATGATTTACTCTACTTATGTCCAGGTAATCCAACCAGTTAGAAGGAGGGATTAGGGAGAAGGTTATTCCTTTTGCTTGCACCTCCGGTTCCTAGTGTACCCCCAGCCATGGTCGTTTAATGCTACTCCCCTAGCTAGACATCAGATTGACTACTATAAGAAAGTTAATCGTGAATAATCTCAATCTGGATCCCGACAAGTGAATGAATCCTTAGGGCCAACGTCTAATTGATTTTAGTTAGGCTTGGGAAATTGGTGCTCTGGAATGTGATGGGCTCTTAATGGGTTGTGCCCTTAATGATTTGTTTGAGAACGTGTGAATGTCACAACCAAGAGGTTTTCAAGCAAGATTATTAATGATGAGGTGAGTTTTAGGGTTCGAATCTTGCTTAATAGCTTTTAGGATTCAAATATTAGGTGTCTTCAACCAAGTTTTGTGAGGCAAACCAAGGTTGTTTTTGAAAGCATGTGTTCAAGTGTTTTCCTTTAGAAATCAAGAAAAATATGGAGTGCCTGGCTTGACCTAGTTATTGAATCCTATGGGGCAGCTACAAAATGAACCTCTTTTAGATTAGGTGGTGCGCCCCAAACAATTCAATCAATCAGCTCAAATGCACAATCGATTAAGGCACACAAAAAGGTGGTTAACCTAATATGATTTCTACTCTTTTATGTGTTGAATTTTGTGTGCCAAGTGCACAGGTCGGAAGCCTATTTGAGTAGATGAAAATCAAGTCTGATTATGTGCCTCAAATGCGGGTGTATAGAGTGTGTATATTGATTCATCCCACAGAAAGCATCTCTTTTTTTAAAAAATAATGCAGGGGTGAGGTGGATGAAGGTGGCAAACAGGACAAACAATTCTATCCTAGGGTTTATACAAACACCTAAGTAGATTAGGTCTTGGTTATGAGTGTGGTAAAATGAACTAGTTGGGGGGAATGTGGAGGACACTTACAGTGTACTCTACCCGCACTTTACTCAGATCTAGCACACTTGGATCTCCATGCTAGGGTACCTGCAAGACAGTAGATCAAAGACAAGCAAGGTTACTGCTACATAAATGTAAAGAAATGCAATAAACAATAAAGTAATTTCGTTGCCTCCCCGGCAATGGTGCCAAATATGGTCTCACGTGTTTCGCATGTTAGAAATCAGGGTTACAAGTAACCCATCATCATAGTTTCAAAACACGTCGATCAAATAAAATTTATACCAAAACTCCAAGGGAGTTCCAGGTCAAACACAGGGAGGCAATGTTTACTTTAACTGAAAATCGCGCTTCGATTTGTTTCTTTTTGGTTTAGGGTTTTGTTATTTTTTTTGTATTTTTGTATTTTTGTAAGAAGAAAATAAGCAAACAAATCACAAGATAGAGATGGATCGAAAATGGTATAGATATCACTTCAATGTCTATTACAATCTACTATGAAAGCATAAAAAGAGAGGGAGGTGAGAGGAAATCTCCCGAATTGGCTATTCGGTGAGACGACGGCACCTGGCAGAAGCTCGGACGAAGGAGGTGAGGAGCGGGATGATGGAGGTGAGATGCAGGAGGACGTCGGGTTGAGGAAAGCTTCTGCGTGGCTCCGGAATGGAGGTGAGAAGACGGACATGATTTGCTAACGGAATGGAGGTGGGAGGATGGCTCTATGGCAACCTATGAAGGGGGATGGGAAGTTGGAGGAGTATTTCGTGTAGCAGAGGTTCACTATACTAATAGGTGCCTTGAGAGCTTAGGAGTAGGTGGGAGTAAAGTAGGTAGAGATGGCTTGGAAGGGAGGGGGTGTAGGTCCTTTTATAGTGGAGGAGAAGAGCCTAAAAATGGGTAAAGGACCTTTAGCGACCTCCAGACCATCACTAGCAACGTCGCTGTAGACAGCTTACATCGCTTACTCCCTTAGCTACCTTTGCTGGCTTACAATGAAGTAGCGACGGCTGTAAGCATCGTTGTAGGTCAACTCAGCTGTCACTAAAAGCTGGCACCAATCACGCATGCACCTGTGCTGTGCTATCGCCCATCACACGTGTTAATCGCACGGCGTCCTGCTGGTGTGCATGCTGGAGTGCACTAGCACATGCACACGCTACGCTGCCACTGCTGCTGCATGCATTGCTGCTTTGCTACTTTGCCTAGCTGATTTGAGAATTGGTGGGGGCTGCGGGGATTCGAATCCATGCCCCTCCCTTGAGAACCGTCGCTCCCACCATTGCACCAAGTTCGCCAATGTGTCGTAAGGAAGAGCTGCAGCTGCGTGGTGATGGCAAGTTCTCAGCTGTTGGATTTTCATCCAACGGTTGAGATTACTTGATGATTGGCCTTTGGAGATGTGGCGAGTAGCTTCGGGTGCTCCAGATGGTGCCACGTGGCACCATCTGGAACATCCACCCTTCATTGCTTGTAGAGGATGCCACGGTGCTCTGATCGAGGTGATTTCTACATTGTCGGACTGTGATCGACGCTCCGGATCCATCTGTATGGTCGGATTTTTCATCCGAAGTCTGTAAGGATGTCACATTGCCTCCCGCCCATATAAAATGAAGGAATTAATATACAAAACATACAACTATCCTAAATGCCATGCAATGGATGTTATGCAATATTTGTAACATGATATGCAATGCTAAGCCTAGGAACTATCATAAATAAGCATTTTATCATGAATTCATGTGTGCTTATCAGTACTGGTATTGACCTGACAAGGGCACTATACAGAATTGGTCTAGTACCAGTATTGATGATCAATACCGGTATTGGCCTGAATGGTTGTGATCAGGCTATAGCCTGGGCAATTCCAGCCCAGTACCAGTACTGAGGATCAGTACCAGTACTAGCCTGAGTGACCATGCTCCTATTTTAGCACTTGAATAAATAAGGAAAGTATGCAAGCCTAGATACGTGGTATGAAGTTAAGAAAAATGCGTAACCAGCAAACACCTAAAAGACTACCAGCCAAAGGAGGTGATAAATCAACCCTGGAAAGGTGGGAATGAAACCCAGGAAAAAGAATTTAAGTATATGGAACTATACAATATGTGAAATGGTTGCTTCTTAGGATTTAAATGAAAAACCCTCTTGGATTCCAAAGGTCTGTGGTCAGATCCCAGAAGATCCACTAGGTCTCTAGGATGTTGTTCCATACTCAGAACTAAATAAAATAAGAATATGACAGGTCTGCTAGGTGGGCTCGTAAGGTTGTGCCGTAGACTTGGTGAATTGGGTTCACCACTTGGGAAGGAGACCCGAGATGTGGAAATAGCTAAGGGCTACCCAGGGATTTACCTTGGAACTTGAGGAGTTCCCAGGAGTGGTGACGAGCCTTGGGCCATCATCAGAAGGAGGTATCTGAGCATACCTGAATTCGACTTGTGGCAAAAACAGTACTCGAGCAAGAGGCTCACCAGGCACCTGCATGTGCGGAGAAAGACGAGGGTACCATGATGGGTTTCGGTTGAGATATCATCCGGCGGTGGACTAAGAGGGCACACCTTGTGGTTACATTCCTAGCAAGGCCACATGGTGTGGCCCGACAATTCTGACCAACCCTACGACATAATTTGTGCAAATTATAACTAGGCCTTACTAGCGACAGGTAGAGTTGCACCTCGCCGACATGAGGCACTAGCCTAAGTAGCTCCCAAGAGGCCCGAATCTTCTGACTAAGGTCAGCAACGTTCTCAATACGTCAAGAATGGGTACGCATTTTGCAAGGGTCGCTTGTCCTATTAGCCCTCCCCTGATCAGCGAGAGGCCACCAAGCGAGGATCTAAGGGGAAGGATGCGCTGAAATATCCTCTGATTAGAGAGGGATGATCTTTTAAATCTGATACCTATGGCGAGTGAGGGAACAAATGTGAGTACCAGAATAAGTTATCTTAAGGATCTAGATAAAATTTGATGGAAAGTGGTGAATATTGTTACAAAAAAAAACATTTATCACCCCCTCTTGCTGGGCTCCACATGTAGTTAGATCCCTACTGAGCTGTATAGCTCACCCCTTTCTTTTCTTTTGTCATCCATTTCAAGTTTCGATGCCGTGGGCAAGCAGATTCCACCTTACCTACGAGTAGTGCAGGTGCCTAGCAGCGGCGGATCGGTTATTCGTGATGACACTCATATGCTTGGAGAGGGTGATAGTGGAAGCCCAATACCTGGGAGGGTGGGTGAACCCACCTACTGAGTATGTGGAAAAAGCTTCCATAGTATTTATAAGGGTTTCTTGTCAACTAGAGCAGGCAATTTGTTTTGCGGGTTTTCTACCCGGTGGAACGTGGGAGGACTTTTCAGGGACCGATGCCTCCCTCCACTTGGTGGCCTTCTTTTGCAAACCATCTTTTCTTTTTTTTGTGAATGTGGACTGTGTGGCTTCCCCTTTTTGTAGCCCTTTCCCCTGGTTAATGTATATTTCTTTTGTGTTATATAGGTTACTTTTGTAATAGGGGAAGAAACAAGGCTTGTACATATATACTATATGAACGTGTGCAAGTGTATGCAAGCATGTATGATAGGGGAAACTTTGTGTAGGTGTCTGGAAATGAATGATGTTTTACTGCATGGTTTCTATTTCTATGTATGACTGTTAGGGTGGTATAAATTACGATTCTTCCTACAGGTGGGGAGTTTGAAAATCTCCCCTCCAACAAGGATACCTTGTTATTGTTTATTGGATTCTTTTTTTTATTTGATTTGTCTCAATTGAACTAAGCACCCTTTGACTTTAACCATTTCACCACTGGGATTTTCGGGGTGTGACAAAAAAAAAGAGAAAATTAAGAATTTAGGGGTCCATGTCTTTGAATCCAAATCTAATCTTCTTGAGGAAAGTGACTTGGTGGAAGAGACATCCAAAATTGAAGATGGGGAGTGGGATTACGATTCTGAAATAATTGATTTTGAATCATTTGAAATTCCCATCACAAGTTTAGAGGAGGGCCATGGGAAAGAATCTGAGTCTAATTTAGATGATGAAATTAGCCCTACCTCTACTGCAACAGTGAAAATTTATTCTGATATAAAAGAGGTTGAAGATAATATTCTAAGGGTCAAGGAATTGGAGGTAATAATTAATGAAACCCTAATTGAAGAAGGGATGGATTTTTCTTTAGAGAGAGACTGCATGGTTGATTTTTGGGCCCATTGTGGTGTTATTGATTTTGATACATGCCTTATTAGAATTGAAATCTCCCAACCTGAATTCCTTCATATTGATATAAATTTGAGGGATTACAACTTTAAAGGGACACTAGCCGATTATAAAGCCTACATCTTTAGTGTCCGACATTATAGAATTGGGCTACACTCATCTAAATCGACTTCTCTGCATGCTTGCAGATTAAGAGAGGAACATACACTGGCATGCGTGATGCACCATTTGCAACGTTCTCGTACCTTAGGGATGGGATTAGATTACAACCTAGTTCGCATTTGCAGGCCAATGATTTTGAGAGACTAGGATCATATCACTTTCATTTTGTTGACTAAACCTATGGAATTGACTCTTTCTTTTCGATAGGGTTCACCTTGTCAAGATGAGATAATAACTGATGTGCATACATCTAAATAGCCAAAAATGTCTATTAATGCAAGTTCTTAGTGTCATATTAGCATCATACATTGTAAATATTGAATAACATGCATTATCATGCATTTAGGTCAAGTTGTACAAATTGTATAGTAATTGTCTCCTTTTATGGTTAGGGACAAAATAACTTTTAATCGAGGCCTCGGATCAAAGATCTAACCGTATGGATCTGATTAGGGTGACAATTGGAGTTCAATGACTCCAAGATTGCCCTGATCGGACATTCGTAGCACCAGACAGAGATCGAGGAAGCCTAAAGATCAAGGACCAAGATGGTGCCAATCCTCACTTTAGACGACAAATCCGACTACACAGATGGGATCAGATCGATGATCGCAGCCTAACAGCGTGAAAATCAGCTTAATCCGACATCCATGGCACCTTCTACATGTCATAGAAGTTGGACGACCAAGATGGCACCATGTGGTGTCATCACAGCAGCCTAAATTGACCACAGCACTGCTCCCCATCTTTTGAAGGTGCGGCAAGGTGAGATCTATGCTGTTGGATCTTGATCCAACAGCCGTGAAGCACGTGCGCTTAAATCGTAAGCGCGACAAAGAAGCTCCCCTAGCACAGCTGTCGAGCAGCGTTGCGCAAGCACGGGACGCGCATTTGACTCGCCATCTGTAGCATGTCAGCGGTTAATCGCGATCGTGCGATAGGCTGCGGGCAGCTCAGATCATCCAATCACCTGCACGTGTGATCAAACTCACAGCGCACATGCCCGATCGCGCACAGGCGCGCTATTAAGCGTAGATGAAGGCACGGGCTAGGATGACTTTAAGCCGTTCGATCTTAAGATCGGATGGCTGTGATTGTGAGGATGTGGGTGTGAGTTTTGCGTGCAGCAGGTGAGGAGGCACGCACACGCACAAGGCTGCGACGACGTGGGTTCTTTAGTGACACTTAAATCCGTCACTAAAGACCCCCTCATTTAATGTTTTAAATATGAAATGACCAGATTTCCCCCTATCCTTGCAACTATAAAAGGAGACCCCTACCCTATGAAATCCTCATCCCTTCCTTCACCTCACTCCCTCTCCAAAGCTTAAGAGAAGCTTGTTCCACACCCGGGATGCTATTCTAGAGCTAAATCTAATTTTCTTGCCACTATTTCAGAAGTGGATCCTGCAACGACGACAACGTGCTGCCCCGTTCCCGCTTCTTCCTACTTCATCCTCCTTCTTCCCGCTCCATCCTCCGTCTTCCAGGCGTCACTCCGTCTGGCTCATCCTCCAAGCATTCGTCGTGGAGGATAACATCTCTCCCTTCTTTTTGATCGCTTTCCAGAATAGAATTTTTCGCTTTCTAGTTGTAATCATTTCTTGCTTTCTAGTTGTCAAAACATTCTGATTATATCAAATGATTGTTCTCTCTCTCTCACTTATTGTTTATATCGATTCCATTGAAATTATCTCATTTTCAAAAACAGACAAAAAAAAATATAATCGCGGATTTAAAATCGACATAGCCTCCCTGTGTTCGACCCGGAATTCTTAGAGTTTCAATATAAATTTATCTATTGATGGATTGCTTCGCAAATCAAGCTACAACGATGGGTTTTTCGAAACCAATTTCGATTGCGTAGTTTTCTACTCTCAACATTTTGGCGCCGTTGCTGGGGAGGCAACAATTTTTGATTTTCTTTCCACATTTCGAGCACTTTATTATTTTCTAACTTGCTTTATTGCTCGTCTATTATTTTACAGGCACTTTAAACAGGGATTCTTCAAGCTGTAGATTAGTGTAAAGTGCAGTTGAAGACAACTGTAAGTGCTCCCCATTCTTCGCCCTCCATAGATTCCATTTCACCACATTAATTCAAACTCCAATTAACCTAGGTGTTTGCATAAATCCTAAGGTTAGTTTAGTTGCTTGGATTTCCACTCACATTCATCTCACTCGCATAAAAAAAATCAACAAAAAGATATTTCTTGTGGGGTAAATCAGCATACACACTGCATACACCCACATTCAAGGCACATAACCTAATTGATTTTCATCTACTCAACCAGATTCTGATCTATGGAACCAGTACACACAAATCAACATATAAAAGAGTAGAAATCAGTCTAGGTTAATCATTTTGTGTGCCTAACTCAGTGGTGCAATCTTGGCCAATTGTTTGAGTTGTTTGGGCCATACCACTTAACCTAAAATCAATTCACCAGTAGCTTCCCCTTAGGGTTTTCAATTTAGGTCAATACCAGGCACTCCACTTTATTTTTTATTTCAAACGGAAAGAGATCTTCACCCGTGCTTGAAAACTTGGTTTGCCTCAAACTTGATTGAATTAAACCTAATTCCAAACCCCAAAAGCTACTTAAGCAAGATTTGAACCTTAAAATCCACTCATCAAAAATAATCTTGCTTGAAAACCCTGGTTGTACATGCACTTACACATACTCAATTGATCATTAAGGGCACAACCCATATTAAGGGCCCACCACATTCCATAAGCACTACAATCCCAGGCCTAAATAAAATCAAGTAGATGTTGGCCTTAAGGATTGGTTCACTTTTCGGGGCCTAGTCTAAGATTGTTTACGATTAACCTGCCTATACTAATCAATCTGATGTCTAGCTAGGGGAGTAGCGTTAAACGACCGTGGCTGGGGGTTACACTAGGAACCGGACGTGCAAGCCGAAGGAAGAACCTTCTCCCCAGTCCCTCCTTCTAACTGGTTGTATTGATTGGATGCAAGTAGAGTAAATCGTTTATAATATTAAGGCAAATTCTGAGAGTCTGTAGATCCTTAGGCTATCCCACATAAGGACAGGCTTGTTTTGCTGTGTTGCAGGGTTCTTATCCCCAGTCCTTCTGACCTCTTCCTAGTTTATGCTGGGAAGGAGGTCATTGAATCCCTAATTGGAAGGACCACTAGAGTATTCTAGGTGTAGATTGGATTTTGGCCAAATTGATCCCATGGTTGATCAACAGCCTCCTCTGCCTCAGAATCCATAGGAGGTATTTCAAAGGCAGCTAGAACAAATGCAGAGAATGCAAGAATGGTTCCAGAGAATGTAGGGTACTTAGCCCTTGAAGGATTTTTATGATCCTTCAAATTACGACGAATGTCCCAGCGTCCAGATTCCTACCAAAGATGTAGAAATCAAGCCCCAGGTGTTAAGCTTGATCAAACATTTCCATCAGCTTGGCTCTGAAGACCTATTTCAGCACTTGGAGGACTTCACCGCTTTGGTCCAGACCACCAAGGCATGAAACGTGAATAAAGAGCAGATGATCATGAGGCTCTTCCCCCACTCTCTTTGGGATAAAGCCGCTCATTGGTACAAGACTATAGGAAGGCCAATTACAACTTTGAATGATTTGAAATCAGCTTTCCTGAAGAAATTCTTCCCTATCGAACGTACCAATGCTTTGAGACGGGCGATTACTACCTTCACCCAGTGGCTGGGGGAGCAGTTTCATGTTGTCTGGGAGCGATTCTAGGACTTATTGCGGAGGTGTCCACACCACTAGGTGCCGAAATGGCAGCTCATGCAAATCTTTTACCACTGGCTGACTGAGTAACTTAGAAATCATGTGGATGCCTCTTGCGGAGGCAATTTCTCAACAAAGGCGCAGATAGCATGTAGATTTGTTTGAGGAAATGAGTGAGAATTTGATAAATCATGCCTCCATGGATACTTTTAACAGGTCCCAACAACCCAGATCGAATGTTAATGAAGTCCACGACTCTCATTCATTCGATATGGAATTGATTTGCAATAAACTATATAAGGTGGACTTAGTTACTAAAAGGATGGAGGAGTGGATGCCTAGAAATTCAATGAACAATTCTCAATCCACTCAATCCCAAAATTTAGGATTCCATTCGACGCAAGCTCGTTCTAGACAAGAGTTCGTGAATCAACTTGATGCGACTCAACTTGTGAGTCAGCATTATCCGGAACCCCACAGGCTCCAAACTGGCGCCTTTGATCTTAGTTTCTTTGATCCCTCCTTTTCTTTCTCTCCATCCTCACCCTATGAGGATGTCTATGTTATACAGGAGAATGTTAGATCCAACCCTTATTCCAATGCTTATAATCCAGGTTGAAGGAACTACCCTAACTTCTCCTAGAAAAACCTGAGGAAGCAGACCCAATTCTGACCCAGCAACTATGCTCTGCAAAGACCAATGGGTTAGGGTCATGTTTACACTCAGCTGCCTCCGAATCAGGTCAATCAGCCATCTTGGAATGCCCGTCAACCCATAGGGCAAGCTAATCTGAACCGACAGATGGTAGAAATGCAAGGATATATGCTCTAGCTCATGTAGCAAATGAAAACCTCGCTGGACAACTTGAAAATCGACTTCATTACTAATTCTTGTCAACCTAGATCTCTGCCATCTCAACCCGTACCCAACCCACGTAATATCCAGAATCCGAGTAATCAAGCCCAAGTGTACGAGAATCAGAGGGACCCACACGCACATGCTCAGGTGGTTGAGCAGGATCCTTCCTCTTCTGCTTCTACTTCAAATCAAAGGTTTTTGGTTAATGAAGCCCCTCCAATATTTCTTAACCCTCCCCAAGACCCAAACCCATATGCATCTGCTAATTCTGTTACTTTGAGGAGTGGAAAACAAACTCAAGATCCACAACCACATTGTTCTGATTTATCAAATCCTGGAGAGTCTAAGGAGAGAAAGGAGAACTCCGAAGAAGAAATAAAGGCTCAAGACCTTAATTCCAAACATCTGACTCATGTTCCTTTTCCTGAGGCCTTGATTAAACCTAGGATGAACAAGCCTGTTGATAGTAACGGGGAGCTCTTGAATATATTCAAGAATGTCGAGATCAATATTCCACTCCTCGATGCTATCAAACACATACCAGCTTACGCTAAATTTTCGAAGGATTTATGCACACAGAAGCGTAAGTAGAGGGAATCTGTTCCAAGGAAGGTGGTACTCTCCGAGCAGGCTAGATCTGTTATCCTGCATCACCTTCCTCAGAAAAAGAGAGATCCAGGTGCTCCTTTGATTTCTTGTGTCATTGGAGATTACACTTTGATAAAGCACTTCTGGATCTATGTGCATCTATTAACCTAATTCCGACTTCTCTTTTCGAGAAGTTCGGATTAGGTGAACTTCGGCCGACTTCAGTAACGCTGCAGTTAGCGAACCGTTCAGTCACAAATCCACGAAGCGTTATTGAAGATGTTACTGTTAAGGTTAAGGATTTCTATTTTCCTATAGATTTCCTTGTCCTTGACATGGATGTACATGAAAATTTAAGGAACATGCCCATCATTTTGAGGCATCTGTTCCTGGCTACCACTAAGGCTAATATCAACTGTGAGAGTAGTAGCATGGAAATCGCCTATGGGGATCAGAAATTGAGATTGGATATTTTTAAGGTGATTAACAAATTCAAGGATTGTGGATTTATAGAGGAACTTGAGGATGATAATTTGAATATTGAAACTTGTATGGCGATTTTTGCAATTAAAAGTTCCTCCTGTTGTGATGAATCTGACCCACAACCCTCTGTGGCAAACCCGCCACATTTTGAAGAGGTTATTGATTTTATTCACTTTCAACCTCTACTGCTTGATGAATCTTCTTTAGCATCATCTTTACCCTCAATCCAAAACCTACCCCAGCTCGAACTGAAACCATTGCCTGAGAGTTTGAAATATCAATTTTTGGGACCTCAAAAGATTCTCCTTCTGATTATCAGTGCCAGATTAACTAAGGAGCAGGAGATTAAACTGATCAAGGTCCTAAAGGAACACAAGGAGGCAATTGGTTGGACCATTCATGACCTAAGGGGGATCGAGCCATCTTACTGCAATCATAGAATATTTTTGGAAGATGGATCCTACCCTTCTCACCAAATGCAGAGGAGATTAAACCCTAATATGCGAGAAGTGGTCAAGAAGGAAGTTATCAAGTGGCTCGATGCAGGAATCATTTATCCAATCTCTAATAGTCCTTGGGTAAATCCCGTGCAAATTATTCCCAAGAAAGTCAGGATTATCATTGTGACTAACAAGAAAAGAGAATCTGTCACAACTCGTTCAGCTTCCTCTTGGAGGGTTTGTATTGATTATAGGAAGATGAACACAACCACGAAAAGGGATCATTTCCCTTTCCCCTTCATCAATCAAATCCTTGAAAGACTAGCTGGGCAAAAGTACTTCTATTTCCTAGACGGTTACTCAGGATACAATCAAGTCCCTATCCATCCCGAGGGTTAGGAAAAAATGACTTTCACCTGTCCCTACGGAACCTTTGCTTTCCATAGGATGCCATTCGGCCTATGCAATGCACCTGCGACTTTTCAAAGGTGTATGCTAGCCATATTCTCAAACATGGTGGGAGAGTTTATGGAAGTCTTCATGGACTATTTCTCTATTTTCAGAGAATCATTTCATTCTTGTCTCGCTAATCTTGAAATGATTCTTAAAAGATGCATCAAAATAAGACTAGTCCTTAGTTGGGAAAAGAGTCATTTCATGACACAAGACATTGTCATGGGTCATGTAATCTCTGAACGGGGTATCAAAGTTGACAAAGATAAGGTTGATGCTATCTCTAAACTTCCTCTTCCCACATCTGTCAAACAAATTCGATCATTTCTTGGTCATGTGGGATTCTATAGGAGGTTCATCAAGGACTTTTCTAAGGTTGCTAGACCTCTAAGCAACCTTCTTGCCAAAGATACGCCGCTTGATTTCAACGAATCATGCCATAGGGCATTTGATTTTCTTAAAATAGTAGTAACTTGTGCTCCAGTGTTGCAACCACCAGTTTGGACAGCCCCATTCAAGATCATGACCGACGCTTCTAATTATGCGGTCGGGGCTATTTTGGGTCAGAAGATTGATAGGAAGCCCTCTGTCATATACTAGGCTAGTAGAACTCTGGACAAGGCCAAGAGGAATTACACTGTTACTGAGAAGGAATTACTAGCTGTAGTATTTGCTTTGGAGAAATTTAGGGCTTATCTCTTAGGGTCTCATGTCAGAATGTATAATGACCACTCGGCCTTGAGACATCTCTTGGCCAAAAAGGATGCCAAACCCTGGCTTATTTGATGGATTCTTCTTCTTTAAGAATTTGATCTTGAAATCAAGGATAAATTCAGGGCACAAAATGTGGTGGCGGATCATCTTTCGAGACTTCTGAGTGATTCTTCTCATCCAAATATTCTAATTGTTGAAACTTTTCTGAATGAGACAATCCTTACAGTTTCAGGTGTCCAAATTACATGGTTTGCTGACATTATAAACTATTTTGCTGTTGGTCAAATCCCTCAGAATTGGACCAAGAAGAAATGAGATAGACTCAAAACTAAGGCCAAATATTACTTCTGGGAGGACCTTGAACTGTATCGCATCAGCTCTGATCAGATTATTCGCCGATGCGTTTGGGAGATTGAATTCAAAAGTATACTCGAGTTTTGCCATGCATCTGCGTGTGGTGGACATTTCTCCGGGAAAAAGATGGCTGCAAAGATTTTGCAATTTGGATTTATTGGCCATCTTTATTCAAGGATGCCCAGGAATTCTCGAGGTGATGTTCCCGATGTCAGGCACTTGGGAGCATAACCAAGAGAGACATGATGCCCCTAAACCCGATCCTTCCCGTCGAAATCTTCGACGTTTGGGGCATTGATTTCATGGGACCCTTCCTCCCTTCATTTGGACACCAGTACATTCTCGTCACTGTTGATTACGTGTCCAAGTGGATCGAGGCCATTCCCACCCAAACCAATGACCACAAGGTGGTCATCAATTTCGTCAAGAAGAACATCTTCAGTCGGTTTAGGATTCCGAGGGCTATCATCAGCGATGGTGGTTCTCACTTCACTAATGACCAATTTCATAATTTACTGGCAAAATATGAGATAAATAACAAAATCTCTACACCTTACCATCCCCAGACGAATGGACAGGCCAAAATCTCCAATCGAGGGATCAAGAATATTCTTCAGAAAATGGTTAGGCCTGATTGTAAAGACTGGACTCAAAAGCTTGAGGATGCTCTTTGGACCTACTGTACGGCGTACAATGCCTATCGATAGGTCCCCATTTCGTCTGGTGTATGGAAAGACATGCCATTTACTTGTAGAAATTGAACATAGGGCATTCTGGGCAATCAAGCAATGCAATCTGGATTTGAGTTTAGCTGGAAAGACCAAGAAATTCCAACTATCTGAGTGGGAGGAGCTTAAAAATGACGCGTACGAGAATGCCAAGATCTACAAGGCTCGGACCAAAGCTCTTCATGACCAATTGATATCCTGCATGAGCTTTGAGCCGAACTAGAAGGTTTGGCTCTTTGATTCTTGACTTAAACTCTTTCCCAGCAAACTTAGGTCAAAATGGAATGGCCCGTTCATCATCAATCAGATTTTTCCAAATAAGGCCATTCAGCTTTCCAACCTAAAGATGCGTAATTCATTTAAATTCAATGGTCAACGTCTGAAGCCTTTTATTGACCATATTGTTCCAGAACCCATCTCAGACACGGTTGCTCTCATCATGTTGTGATTTTTTTGGCTGGACTTCGCCTAGCTGATGACATTAAACTCAGTAGTTGTACAGTCTGACTCAGAGTTGATCGAGCATCATATTCATGTGATATCTTCTACATTCTACCTCCCTTTCATGTCTTTTATTCTCAATGCAGACATTGCATCAGCTAGGCATGGGGGCGTGGATTCATTTCTGAATCAATTTGTCATCTCTGTGGAATTCTTGTAAATTCTACTTGTTTTCTTATATATACAAAAAAAAAATTGAGTTAGGAAAGAATACTTGGGCATGAAGACTTTCAATCTTAGGAAATATTACAATAGGATCTGAACACTAAGACCCTTCAAGTCTTTGGGCTTAATTAGCTCTGGTATCCACTAAAATGTGGATTTGTTTATTGAGTCCTCACCATCCTGAATTCTATTTCAATTTTAGTAAATAAGTTTGGGTGATAAGTATATGACTTATCAACCCGCCCTCTAATTTGAGGGAACTTTAATTCTAAGCATCTACACACTATTTGCACTGACTTGTTGTTCAGCATTTTTAGCTGAAATTAGGTAGCTAATGAACCTTCTAGGGAGGTATGGCTGGCAAGTTATCGTGGGTAATAGCCCATAGGTAGGTTGTCCAGAGCCCAACCACTAGACCATTCTTTTCCTGCTGCCTTTAGGTAAATCTTAAACCAGGGAAGCCACCTACTTAAAAAAAAAAAGAAAGAGAAAAGAAAAGGATAGAGAAAAGGAGAAAAAGAAAATAAAACAAATAAGCCACACTTCACCGCACGAGTATGGCTGGTAAGTTATCGTGGGTAACAGCCCATTGGTAGGTTGTCTAGAACCCATCTCAAGAAATGCACGACGAATTCCTAAAACACTTAGGAAGAAGCGAAGAAGTAGAATAAGCCGGGGAGATATACACTGGATTCACCCTTATGTTGACCCCATAAAAAGAAAAGTAGAGAGAAAGCTATCGGTCGTATAGATACACCTTTAGGCAGAATTCTTTTTAGGTCACCTAGGGGCGTAGAAACCTGAAGTCCGTTCTGATTACCGATCAACAAGTCTATCACATTCACAAAAAGAAGCTTAGAACATAGGGTTCTCATCAAGTCTTGGGTGGGTTGAGTGGCCGTAGAAAGCCACTCTGTAACCCTAAATGCAAAAATCCAAAAAAATTAGAAAAGAAGAAAAAAAGGGAAAAAGAGATCCTTCTTTGAATAAGTCAACGGCTTGAGGAAATTTGCATTTTGGCAGATACCCAGGTGCTGTTGTGTCTTTGAAAGTTCAGGTCCTAAGTAAAAATTTCTTAATGTTGAAAATGACTTTTGCCCAAGTAATCCAATCCTAATTCTTTTATAAATAGCATGTAGTTTTTGCTAGGGACTAGCAAAAGATAGGCATGGGGATGTGATGTGCATACATCTAAATAGCCAAAAATGTCAATTAATGCATGTTCTTAGTGTCATATTAGCATCATACATTGTAAATATTGCATAACATGCATTATCATGCATTTAGGTCAAGTTGTATAAATTGTATAGTAATTATCTCCTTTTATGGTCAGGGACAGGGCGACTTTTAATCGGGACCTCAAATCAAATATCCAACCCTATGGATCTGATCAGGGTGATGATTGGAGTTCAACGACTCTAAGATCGCCCTAATTGGAATTCGTAGCACCAAATAGAGATTGAGGAAGCCTAAAGATCAAGGGCCAAGATGGTGCCAATCCACACTTTAGATGATAAATCTGACCGCATGAATGGGTTCAGATTGATGATCGCAGCCTAACTACGTGAAAATTGGCTCAATCCGACATCCGTGGCACCTTCTACATGTCACAAAAGTTGGACGATCATGATGGCACGACGTGGTGCCATCACAGCAGCCTAATTAATCGACGTGGTGCCATCAACGTGGTGCGAAAATCGGCCGCAGCACTGCTCCCCATCTTTTGAAGGCGCAGCGAGGCGAGATCTGGGCTGTTGGATCTTGATCCGATTGTCGTGAAGCACGCGTGCTTATATCGTAAGCAGGACAAAGAAACGCCACTAGCTCAGCGGTCGAGCGGTGTTGCACGAGCGCAGGTTACACATTTGACTCACCATCTGCAGCATGCCAGCAGTTAATCACAACCATGCGATCGGCTGCGGGTGGCTCAGATCGTCCAATCGCCTGCACGCGCAATCAAACGCACAGCGCGCATGCCCGATCGCAGGCGAGCGCGTGGTTAAGTGCAGACGAAGGCGCAGGCGAGGATGACTTTAAGCCATCCGATCTTAAGATCAGACAGTTGTGATTGCGAGGATGTGGGCATGCATTTTGCATGCGGCAGGCAAGGAGGGGCATGCACACACGAGGCTGCGGCGACGTGGGGTCTTTAGTAACGCTTAAATCCGTCACTAAAAACCCCCTCATTTAATGTTTTAATTATGAAATGACCAAATTACCCCTATCCTTGCAACTATAAAGGAGACCCCTACCCTACGAAATCCTCATCCCTTCCTTCACCTCTCTCTTTCTCCAAAGCTCAAGAGAAGCTTGTCCCAACCTGGGATGCTATTCTAGAGCTAAATCCAATTTTCTCGCCCCTATTCCGGAAGTGGATCCCGCGATGACGATGACGTGCTACCCTATTCTTGCTTCCTGCTTCGTCCTCCTTCTTCCCACTCCATCCTCCGTCTTCCAGGCGTCGCTCCGTCCGGCTCATCCTCCAAGCATTCGTCGAGGAGGATAACATCTCTCTCCCTTCTTTTTAATCACTTTCTAGAATAGAATTTTCTACTTTCTAGTTGTAATCATTTCTTGCTTTCTAGTTGTAAAAACATTCTGATTATATCAAGTGATTATTCTCTCTCTCTTATTGTTTATATCGATTCCATTGAAATTATCTCATTTTCAAACAAAAACACAATATATATATATAATTGTGGATTTAAAATCAACGTTGCCTCCCTATGTTCGACCCGAACTTCTTAGAGTTTCGGTATAAATTTATCTAATCATGGATTTCTTCGCAAATTGAACTACAACGATGGGTTTTTCGAAACCAATTTCGATCACGTAGTTTTCCGCTCTCAACAATAACCTCTACGCTTTCTGGGAGGCAATCTAGTGGATTCAAGCTGATCAGATACACTATTAAAACTTAGGTGATTTCTTTCCTTACTCCCTTTCATATATTTACTTTCCATGAGGACATTGTCCAACATAGGCATCGGGGGGTGGTAATTCTTATTTTCTAAGTACAAAATTTTTAGCTTGAACTAGTTTACATTTCTTTTATTCATAAAAAAAATGAGAATTTAGAAAAGAAAACTTAGGTATTAGGAGCTTGTCTACTTTAGTTAATGATACGTTAAGGACTTGAACACTTAGACTCTTCAGGTCCTCAAGCATAATCAACTCGGGTGTCCACTAAAATGTTGACTTGTTCTTGAGTCCTTGCCACCTTAATTTATATTAATTTGGTTAAAAAAGTAGGGTGATAAGTACACGACTTATCAACCTGCCCACTAATTTGGGGGGACTTATGGTCTAAGCATCTGCACATGTTTCACACTGACACACTCCTCGGTGGTTCTATCAGAAATTGAGTAGCTAATGAACCTTCTAAGGTGGTATGGCTGGCAAGTTGTCATATGTTAGATGCACCATTGGCTGGTTGTCCAGAGCCCAGTCATACGACCATTCTCCTTAACGAATGCCTTTAGGTAAATCTTACATGAGGGAAGCCACCTACTTAAAAAAAAAAGAATGAAAAAAAAGGAGAAAAAGAAAAAAAAAAAAAAGCCACACTTCACCGCATGAGTATGGCTAGCAAATTGTCGTGGGTTAAACACCTCATTGGTCAGTTGTTTAGATCCCAGCTCATAAAACACACAAGAATCCCAAAACACTTAACGATGAAGTGGGAAAGTCGAATAAGCCGGGGAGGTATGCACTGGGTTCGCCCTTGTGTTGACCCCACAAGAATAAAATTCAGGAGAAAGCTATCAGTTGAATAGATACACCTTTATGTAGAATTTTCTTTTTTGGGTAACCTAGGGTCGAAGAAACCCAAAGTCCATTTTAATTACTGTTGAGTGAGTCTATCACAATTTTCACGACAAGATGCTTAGCACATAGAGTCCTTTTCAAATCTTGGGTGGGTTGGTGATATAAACACATCTAATTAGGTTAAAATGCCTATTCATGCATGTTCCTCAGCTTAGATTTGCATTTCATGTTATAAATATTGCATAGTATGCATCATTCTACATTTAGAGTAGTTGTATATAATTTAGGTTAATTGCATCCTTTTTATGGTCAGGAGAGAAGGATATTTATTTTGGAGCCTCAGATTGATGATCCAACCATACAAATTTGATCAAGACGACGATCGGGGTCCAATGCCTCCAAAATCACCTTGATCGGAGTCCCATAGCACCATATGCAGTCTGAGGAATATCAACGGCCAAGGGACTAGGTGACATACTTTGAAGCTTCAAATGACAAATCTAACCACGTAGATGGACTCAGGTCAACGATCACAACCCAACGGTGCAAAAATCGACTCAATCTGACCTTTGTAGCAGCCCCTACAACGAAAAGAAGATGGATAGCCCAGATCGTGCCACATGGCGCAACCCAGGCCACCCATGCGCACGCACGTGCCACTGCACATGCACAGTAGCGCGAATGCTCCCGCACGGGCAACGATAGCGCATGCAGGCTCGTAGCACGTAGAGGCTTGCGACACAACGCAGCAGCAACATGGGCTGTCTTCAACAATGTTTGCAGCGGATCTTCAGCAACGTTTATGACCATCACTAAACATCCTGCATACGAATTTGATTGTTTCCTCCACTATAAAAGGACCACCACCCCTCTCATTTTTCTTCATCTCATCCTTTCTTCCTCTCACCACCTCTAAGGCTCTAAAGTGATCTTGTCCCAAGCTCGAGATGCTCCCCTAGAGTAGAAAACCAAATATTTTCCCTCCCCTCATCGCCCTTCATGGAGCATCCCATGGCCATTCTCTCACCGCACTTCAGGAAGAAGATCCTTGCTGCGACGCCATCCTACTGCATCCTCCATCCTCCGGCTCCGTCCCCATTCATCCCGCTTCTCACCACCTTCCTCCAGGTGACGTCAGAGCAAGTCGTCCTCCGAGTGACCGTCGAGGGGGATTTCTCTCACCTCATTCTATCCTTTTTCGCTTTCATAGTGTAGATTTTCCTACTTTCACAATTGTAGAAAACATTTATTTATAAATAGATGATTGGTTCTCTCTCTTTCTCTCTCTCTCTTATATTGTTGCAAGTAGATTAGCTAGAAGTCATAGACCTGATCTCTTGCATGCTAAAAAGATAAAAAATTAGAAATGACAAAAATGACAAAAATAAATAAAAGCGAAGCACGGATTTTTATAAAACCAAATATTCGCCTCCACGTATTCAACTCGGGACTCACTTTTCGAGTTTTGATTATAAATTTTATCTGATAGATGCATTTTGCAAGCTACGACGACGGGTCCTCCAAACCCTAATTTTAATTCACGAAACGCGCCTCAATCAATTTTGGTGCCGTTGCCGGGGAGGCAACGCTCTTTGGTTTTTTTTCCGTGTTTTTGCCACCTTACCTAACTTTTATCTCACTTTTTCTCTGATCTTTCTGTGATTGTAGGTACTCTTTCGAGGTGGGCCAAAGCGGTTAGATTGGTGAAAAGTGCGGATGAAGGTTTTGTAAGTTTATCCCCACCACCCCCACCCACTAGTTCATTTCACCACACTAATAACTCAAACCCAAATCAACTTAGGTGCCTTTTATAAACCCTAGGATAGATTTAGTTGCTTGTTTGCCACCTCCAGTCATCTCACCCCCACATATATAAAAAATGAAAAAAAAAAGCTCTTCTCTTGTGGGATTTTCTAAAAGCTACACACTTAACAACCAAAACTTCTCACCCTAAGGCGCACAATCACATCGACACTACCACTTAGCTGGGATTTGACCTGTGGACTCAGTACACTAAACTCAACACAGAAATAAGTGAGTAGAAATTTGAATAAGTCAAACATTTTTGTGTGCCTTAACTAAGTGGTGCAATAGGCCAAATGATTGAACTATTTGGGCCGCAGCACTTAAGATGAAAGTGATCCATCAAGTAGGTTGCCACTTAGGGTTGATTCCTAGGGCAGAATCAGGCACTCCACATATTATTTCTGATTGCTAAAGGAATATATCTACACCTGTGCGTTCAAAACTTTGAGTGTTCTCATAAACTTGTTTGAATATACCTAAGATTAAACCCTAAAAGCTACTAAACAAGGTTAAACCCTAAAAGACACATCATCAAATAACCTTGTTTGCAAACCCTGATTGTGCACGCACACACATTTCAACTGATCATTAAGGGCCCAACCCATCTAAAGGGCCCATTACATTCCAAGAGCACAATAATCCCAAGCCTAACTAAAAATGAGTAAATGTTGGCCATAAGAATTGATTCACTCTTTGAGGCTCAGACTGAGATTCTTTTTGATTAATCTGCCTCTGCTGGTCCATCTGATGTCTAGCTAGGGGAGTAGCATCAAACTACTGTGACTGGGGGGTACACTAGGAACCGGAGGCATAAGCCAAAGGAAGAACCTTCTCCCCAGTCCCTCTTTCTAACTGGTTGAATTGACTGAATAAAGGTAGACCAAATCGTTTATAATCTCAAGACGGGTCCTGGGAATCTGTAGGTCTTTAGGCTAACCCACCTAAGGACAAGATTGATTGTTTGTATTGCAAGGCTCCTTTTTCTTCTGATTTCCCTCACTTCACCATGTACCCTTCCACATCTTACATACATTTCCAATCCTATCCTCTCACCACCACTTACCCCCAAGATGATTACTATCCTAACTTGACTTGTAATTACCCATCCTCTAGCCTGGATAACTTTGATTGGGGATACAAATTCGGACCTCAATGTCCAAGGCCTAACCCTGGACAACAAGACTATGATTACTATCCTTCCCAAACCTACAATGATTATGGATCTCCATCCTTTGATGGCAAAACCAACCCGATCTATAATCAGGAAGGATATGCTGATTATAACACCTACCCTCCCCAATATTCCATTGAAAATAGGTCATCACCATTCTTAGAACAACCTGAAATGACATCTTGACTATCAAGGAGGGACTCGAGAACCTCGACATCTTGACTCCCCTAGATTTAACCCGAACCCACCCAAACCTAAACAAAACCAGTCAGTTCAGTGAACCAAATCCAGGATAGGGTGTTGGCTAATTTGAGGAACACTATACAATCTTTAGAAGCTTAGTCAACACCATGCACTGAAGCATTGGAGCCTATGATCAAAATGATTGATGAAGTTAATAGTTCTCTTTTTGATTTTCTCCAAAACATTGGGGATAGGGACCTGGGTGAGTTTCTTATTGGGAAATTATCGAGGTTGATGATGAAATTTGTGGTTGCCCTAGTCAAATCTTGGGATGATTCTCAAGATGAACCCACTTCAAGAGAGTCAATGTCAGAACCCACTCAAGCGCATGTCGGGGGGGATACATATTCTGAGATTGGAGGTGACTAGGTTGACCTAGAGCAACCCATTGAGGATGAACCAATTTATTCACCTAAGATCCCCATGCCAGGGAGCGAGGAAAAATATATCCCTTTGAACAAGGAAATGACAATCGATTTTGAGACATATATACATGAGGATTGTGAATTCTTTGACTCTGAGGGTGAAGAATCTTTTGGTGAAGTCTCACTTGAACTTAAGAAAGAGGATTTTAGTGAGACAAATGGGCTTGAGAAATCTGACGAACCAGTTGATAGCCTGATTATTGAAGATTTGGATTCGGTTGGGGCTAACTTGGAGGATTTTAATCCTCCTTTACTAGAAGATTCATTCAATAGCCTCATTCCTCATATGCACCCCAAAGAGCTGACTTCTAAGATCATTGTGCCCAAGTCAATCTTGATTCAGCCACGATTTCTGGACTTGGGAGAATCATTTGGGGTGAATGGTTGCTAGAGGTTGATTCAGCCACGATTTCAATAGCCTCATTCCTCATATTGCACTCATCATATCTACACTGATGAAGGGGTGAGACCATTGAGACAACCTTAGAGGCACCAAAATCCAAATATGTTGGAGGTTGTCAAGAATGAGATCATTAAATGGCTAAACGCGGGCATTATCTATCCAATTTCCGATAGTCAGTGGGTGAGTTCCATTCAGATTGTGCCCAAAAAGGTGGGACCCACTGTGATAAAAAATGAATTGGCTGAATCCAACCTGACCCGCACCACGACTTCTTGGTGGGTCTGCTTTGATTACAGGAAGCTAAACTCAGCTACCAAAAAGGATCATTTTCCATTACCCTTTATTGATCAGATTTTAGAATAGCTGGCCAGGTGTAGTTTCTTCTACTTTCTGGATGGATACTCCAGGTACAATCAAGTAGCGATCAACCCAAAAGATCAAGACAAGATAACTTTTATGTGTCCCTTCGGAACATTCACTTTTGAGCGAATGCCCTTCGGCCTCTACAACGCACCAACTACTTTTCAGCAATGCATGATGGCCATCTTTTCAGACATGATTGGGGACTGCATAGAAGTGTTCATGGATGACTTCTCCGTGTTTGGAGATGATTTTCGTCTTGTCTTGATAACCTCACAAAGATCCTGAGGAGATGTATAGAAGTTAACCTAGTATTTTCATGGGAAAAAAGCCATTTTATGGTGAGGGATGGCATCGTGCTAGGCCACAGGACTCCTCTAATGGACTCGAGGTTGACTGAGCTCAGTTTGAAATCATTTCGCGACTACCTCCGCCTAGCTCGATTAGGCAAATCAAATCATTCTTAGGGCATGTTGGATTTTATCGAAGATTCATTCGAGATTTCTCGAAAATTGCTCATCCATTAACGAATCTTCTAGTAATCGACACTCCCCTTGATTTCAACTCCTCATGTCTCAATGCTTTTGAGACCTTGTGAAGCACTGTTTCAAGTGCACCTATTCTCGAACCTCCTGACTGGTTTCTCAACTTCGAGATGATGTATCATGCCTCTGACTTCGTCATTGGAGCCATTCTTGGCCAACGTTGGGAGTGCCATCCATTCGTAATATACTACGCTAGCAAAATGCTGAACGAGGCTCAGCGTAACTATACAGTCACTGAGAAAGAACTGCTAGCTGTGCTATTTGGGTTGGAGAAATTCAGGTCATACTTACTCAGGTCTAATGTTATCATCTACACTGACCATTCCTCCCATCGACATTTGTTGGCAAGGAAGGACGCCAAACCCTGCCTTATCAGATGGATCCTTCTTTTGTAGGAGTTTGACGTTGAGATCCACAACAAAGCTGGAGCACATAATGTTGTGGTGGGTCACCTATCTCGGATAGACCCAGATATATCCGTACTCCCCGTCGATGTCAGATAGATTTCTGGATGAGTCTCTGCTAGCTATTAACTCTGTTGAGTTTCCTTGGTATGCTGATATAGCAAACTATCTAGTTGTAGGCAGGCTACCTGCGGGATTATCCAACAATCAAAAACTCAAATTTATATCAGAGGCTAAATTTTATTTTTGGGATGACCCATTGCTCTTTCGTATTGGGGTTGATCAGATCATACGTAGATGCATCCCTGATTTGGAAATCTCTAGTGTGCTATCCTTCTACCACAACGATGCTTGTGGGGGTTATTTCTTGGGCCGAAAGACCACTACAAAGATTTTGCAGTCGGGATTTTTTTGGCCAACCATTTTCAGAGATACACATGAGTTTGCTAGGTGCTGTAAGCGATGCCAGTTGGTTGGTTCTATGACCTGGAGAGACGTGATGCCTCTCCAATCTATTCTTGTCGTAGAAGTGTTCGAAGTCTAGGGCATAGACTTTACGGGCCCCTTCCCGAACTTGCATGGCTTTGAGTACATACTCCTCACAGTAGACTACGTCTCAAAGTGGGTAGAAGCTATCCTGGCAAGACGAGATGATCATAATAGTATTATATCCTTTGTCTGGGAATTCATTTTTGCAAGATTCAGAGCCCATGCCCTGATAAGCGATGGGGGTAGTCAATTCATCCATGCCCATTTCAGGTCATTATTAAAGAAATATGAGGTGCAGCACCGCATTGCTACCCCGTATCACCCACAAACCAATGGGTAGGCTGAAGTCTCAAACTGTCAAATCAAGCTTATCCTTCAAAAGATGGTTAGACCTGATAGGAAGGATTGGTCTAATCGGTTGATTGATGCACTATGGGCATATCGAACCACGTACAAGGCCTCGCTCGAAATGTGGCCATACCGCATGGTGTATGGAAAGTCCTATCACCTTCCTGTGGAGCTGGAGCACCGTGCCTTCTGGGTAGTGCAGAAGTGTAATTTTAACCTTGAGCTGGAGGTTATGAAAGGAAGCTCCAGCTCAATGAGTTAGAGGAGATTAGGCGAGAAGCTTACGAAAATGCAAAAATATACAAAGACAAGACAAAGGCTTTCCATGATTGACACATCCGAAGGAAGGAGTTCTCACCTAACCAGCAGGTCTGGTTGTTTGACTCCTGACTCAAATTCTTTACAGGAAAGCTCAAGTCTAAGTGGATTGGGCTATTTCTAGTGGACCACCCGTATCCTAACAGGGTGGTCCAAATTAGAGACCCAAAATCTATGCATGTTCTTACGGTTAATGGCCAACTCCTCAAACCATTTTTTGCCCAGGAACCTCCTCCTGCTTATGAAATGATACATCTTCTCGAGGACATGTGACTGACAAGTTGCCCAGCTGGAGGCATTAAACTCAGCACGTATACATATATTCATACCATATATACATAGCATATTTCATTTTCGCATATTGTTTTACATATTGTGTATGGCACTGCAGTGATGGCATGAGTTGAACGACAACTCAGAAGTAGTTCCAGGTGATTTTTATCCATATACACCCTGCCTTACTCCAATTTCTTTTATTGATGCATGAGGACATGCAAATACTTAGGCATTGGGGGGTATTCCATAAAAACTAAAACTTTTCTACCAACAAGTGGGGGATTAGATCATTTTATCAAGAGGTTTTATTAAAAATTTATTCTTTAGTAGATTCCTAAGCCTAGAATCCAGTATAACCTAACACCTGCATATAGAATTTGCAATGGATCCACTGTGAAAACTGATAAACATCTCTAGTTTGTCAAGAAGAAGCATTGCTTCTTCTCCTGAACCCTTGGACAGTAATCAGGGAGTCAGGTGAACCATCTTCTAGTAGATCCACCAAAACATGTGTTAGATGAGAGTAGAGAGTCTACTGGTGCTCTAAGGCTAGTGTAAGGAATCTTTAATTCTGGATAATTGAATAATACTCGGAGTTGGGCATAGTTTTCGCTCTCAGTTCTTGCATACTAATTCTATGAGAAATTCCGTATGAGAGCCACCAAATAATGCAAATACACAGAAAGTAGGTTCTGATAAAACTAAGACTGAGGTGGATGGTCATGACCGTCCTCTACGGAATCCTCAGCTGAAGGGGGGTACTGATGTCAAGGTCAAAAATATGTTGTCCTATCTGTTCCCTACCCGGTGTCGAGAATAGGCACATCCACCAAATAAGCCACCCAAGATCCTCTTGGTCATCCCCAAAACCCAAATAATGCCTCATGAATAAAAGTACGTATGTGGTGTTGCACTATTACATTATGTTATGTTGGTAATGGCATTGTGCCAGTAGATATAAAAAAAAAGCTTACAAAAGAGGTATTTGATTAAAAAAAAGAGTGTTATGTTAAGAAGTTTGAGTCAAAGTGTTTTAAGGCAAAAAACACCTACCATCCCCATAAACCACCAAATATAGCCTTAACATATTTTTTTCTGTATTTCTGACTGCCTGAATATGGGCTGACTAGTCTAACTTAGTCGTAGGGTTATTAGAACCTAATTAAAGTGTGATGCCATGCAAGACCACCAAATACAGTTGCAAATCTGGTGAGACGTGAGCTCAGGAAGAAAAAAAAATAGAGAGAGAGAGAAAGAGGGAAAAGAAAAAGTACAAAAGATTAAAGAGAGCACAGTTTTTCAACCTCTCTCTAAGTTAATTTATTCGATAATCTAGAAATCTAGATTCTGAAATACTAGTCACTATGTAGCACCAGAAGAGAGTGAGCCACCAAATACAAATCCAGTTAACTCAGACGTCTTCTACCTAAGCCAAAAGCTGGGGCTAAAATCAGAGAATAGTTTATATCCCTGAGAGAAGAGGTTTGCCTATCCCAATGGAATTTTACTAGGAGTCAAGTACAAGCTTTAAATGTATATCGACTCTTCACTTCGATCTATTGCAAAAGCTACAACATTACATATTCATGGTTATCAGGATTCTGAATTTTTGGATGAAATAAGAAGAAATAAACCTTTAGTTAAACTCTTGATAAAATGCATTTAGTCTTGCACTTGCTAGGGACTAGCAAGATTTAGACATGGGGGCATGATTGCACAACAATAATAGGCCCTAATTCGCCTAAACTAGGGTAGAACCTAGCTTAACATAGGAATTCTACATGCATACACATCGTACTTTGCATCCTAGATGATTTATATGTTTTGTACATAATAATGTGCTATTTGAGAGGTATTAATAATTCCAGGTAATTTAGGGTTGTAGATGACCGATCCAAACTTATGGATCTGTTTGGAATGAGGATAGGAGTCCAATGCTTCCAAGAGCACATCAATCAGACTCCTGTAGCACCCTAGGGAGTCCATAGAAGAAGCAAGAGCCAAGGGGTAAATTGAAGAATACTCTAACCTCAGATGACAAATCCAACCACACAGATGGATCCAGATCGATGTTTGCAATCCAACAGTGCAAAAAATCAACTAAATCGAAGGCCTACATCATTAGATACAAGAAGAAGAAGATGGACGACCACGATGGTGCCATGTGGTGCCATCACAGCCACCCCTCACCATTCCCCAATCTTGGAAGGAATGACATGGGTCGTTGGATCGTTATCCAACGGCCGCGATGCATCCACGCTGCCTGCCTCCAACCGCCTCATCAGATGAGGACGCGATCTCAACCATTGGATATCCATCTAACGGCTGAGAAAGATTGTTGATGGGAACACCATCATGAGCTATAACTAGCTCAGTTTGATCTAATTAAGTTAATAAAAGCTCCTACATATCCATCAGAAGGTCTTAAGGGCATAAAACATTAATTTGAGAAGAAAATAAGAATACAGGGTTATTTCTGCAAAGTTACCATTCTATCACAAAAATAGAATAACCGCGGGTTCTCTCAGGGGTGGAACAAAGGTCAAATGGTCTTAAGAGTCTAATAAGTGGGTTAGAACAGACAGAAAAGGATTTTCATACGTTACAGGAATTAGTGGACATCTGAAATCTTAAAAATAGACTCGCTTAATCTAGTGAGGTTTTGTTTAGGATAAAATTCACCTAAACTCTCTAAAAATCATATAAAATTATTTTCTAGGGTTTGGTAGCTTCAATTTGATCGTTGGAATCCACATTGACCTGAAACAGATTCTTAGACAGATATTTGCCCTAATTTAGGTAATTATGCAAATTACCCAATCAAACTAGGTCAAAAGAAAAATCCAACTTCACCATTGGATTCCTTAGGCTCAAATTAGGTTTATAACCAAATTTGGGCCCAATCTGAGATTTTTTCAACCTAGTTTGCAAATTAGTCCAAATCTGATTTCCTTTATTACACATGGGTCCTTACTTTTGAATTTCTTACACAAAGGTCCCTATATTTATCATCATTTTCTTCAAAAAGGTCTCTGCCACCATGAATCCTAATCCTACAAACTTCAGTGACCTTAAAATGGCATGTTCTCCTTGATTCCTTGACGAATCCCTCTCATATTTGAAAGAGAAGTTCGTCAAGGAATTCCCTTCCTTTTGGGTCAATTCCTAAGCCCTAAAACTTTCCCAATCTCTCGTGAGAACGTATGAGAGATTTGGGTATCATAGAATTCCTATCTCCGGTGAGATTTCCTAGCCCAAAACACTATCCATAGGCCTATAAAAGGACCCCCAGATCAGATCGAAGATCCCACGCTCGATTTTGTCTGGAAACTCCCCATATTCCTCCTTACTCAAGCCATGGCGATTCCTCCCGACCACATTCCTCATTCATTCGCTATACCGGAGATGGATTTGCTTCCCTCACCTTCATCCGCATCGTGCAATACTGGTCGACGTCCCTATCTCCTTCGTCCTCGCTGTTCAACCCCCATTGGAGCTATCTTCGTCTCTAGCACTGGCCATACTGCAACCGACGCCAACTCTAATCCTCGTCATCCGCTACCTATCTCTATCGACTCTCCAGCTTCTCCACGTCACGACAACACCTTTGACACTTCGCTTCGACTTTCTCACCGCCCTCCGCAACTTCATCTTCCACCTCACTGGCGTACCACTGGCGAGCTCCAACGGCCACCACAAACCACCTACGTCACCGCTTCCACACTCTACACCTTCACCTCGACCTCAGGAGCAAAAGCCCTAAATTAGTTAGGTCAATTGCTCCTCCAAACCCTCTACTGAATTCACGCTCCTCTGTCTACCCTCCACGAGGTCGACAGGCCCCACCAACCACCTTCACGACACGCTGCACCTACCACTGTACTCGTCGTCCTTTGGCGAAGCTCCTAAACCTATTTAACAAGGCCGAGAGGCCGTATTCTAATTTTCAGGTCTTCACTCCTTCGATAGCCATTACACAGCTTTGAGTGAAGCTTGAAGCCTTCTCCAGCCGTGCAAGTCCCAGGTGCTACGCTCAGGTTGTGTAGAGACGATCCAGGCAGATCTCCAGGCCTTCAATTGGCACCAACATCTGCTACTGCTGCTCCAATTTAGCAAAGGAGACCCTGATAGCAAAATACGCGTGATTTGTAAAAGCGGGTTTTTAACGTCGTTGTAACACGCGAATCCGCTTTCGCATTTAAATTTATATCCTAGATAGGGGAGTATCTAGGGTCGTCCAAGGAGGCAAAAATTACAAAATTAATCCTCTTGCTTACAGATAGATCTCAACTTTCTTTTTGATATTTTTCAATATGTAATTTTTTTTTGTATTTTGAAAAGACGAGGGCAAACTGCAGATTGTAGCTAAAAGAACTAACACCTACAAATGATTAACTAAAATCTAAAGGATAGAAATATCTTCTTCCTAAGCTTACTCTAGGCAAGTGGAGGCCTAGGGTAATTAGGAAGAAGAGGTGAAACAAGTGCTAGAACCAACACAAACAACTGCAATAAAAAGCTAAAAGAAGGCAATTTTGATTGAGTAGAATGAGTGTTCTTTTCAAGGACAAGTAGAGGAATGCTTCTACTAGAATTAAACAATCTAAAAGCAAGAAAAGAAACAAAAATCTTCTTGTAACAATGGTGAAGAAGGTTGTCTTCTTGCTCCAAGCCTAGCTGCTCCTTGGCTTGAAAAGAGGGCTTCCTTCTCCTCCTTCCTTGAGAGCTCCTCCAAGGTGGAAGCTACCACCTTTAATGCTCTCTCCAAAGGGGTGGGCGTGCACCACCCTCAAAAACTCCTCCAAGGTGGCGTGACCACCTTCAAGATCTCCTCCAAGATCTTCCTTGCCTGGCTTCTCCTTTGGCTGGTGTGACCCAAGAGAGAAGGGAAGAGGGGAAGGCACCAACGGGACAGAATATCCCCTTAATCTTCTTCTTCTTCTCTCTTGGACGTGCGCTTCTTGGTGGAATATGAGAGTGAAATTTCTAGCCAAGGATGATTTGAATGGTGGTGGGTAGTGGTCTTTTTATAGGGTAGGATGGGGGCTTAAGGTGCCCCTTGAAATGGAGGGCTAGGATGGAAGAATGGAGGTGGTTGGTGATCCTATGGCTAAGGAGAGTTGGCGCCAACTCAAGGGGTGTTAAAGGGGGTAGTTATGGTGGTGTTGGTGTCTTTTGGTGGTGGAGAGACACCACCATGTTGGCGCCAACATGGGGTCTTCTAGAAGGGGGGTTAGGTGGATGGTGGAGATGGGTTCAAGGGGGATTATGTGGTGGAGATGAGGGGAGATTTTGGAGGGAAAAGTGGCGCCATAAAGGGGTGGTTATGGGTAGTTTTTGGCGCCACTTTTAGGTGTCTTTTGGAGGTGGTGGGTAGGTTAGGTTGGTGCCAAGTAGGTTAGCTTATGTGGAGCTTAGGTGGAGCTAGTTGGGTGGAGTTGGTAGGTGGGTTTTTGGAGTGGTACAAGCCAAGGAAGTTGGAGCATAGCTAAGCTAAGCTAAGCTAAGCTAAGCTAGCTTAGCTAATGGAGGAGTAGAGGAGAAGGTAATGGAGGTAGGGTTTGGAGGAAGGAGCTGAGGAGGAGAAGTCTGGAACTGAAATTTGGAGCTGGCTGCTGCTGAAGAGGCTGGCATGGAGCTATTCTAGCTGGCTTAGCTTGCTAGTTCTTTGCTAGCTACTAAGCCGAGCTAAGGTAAGCTAGCTTCTACCATAATGAGCTAAGGTGAGCTGGGTATGGTGCTCCCGGGGAGAATCATGCTGGTTGAGGCAGCTAAGCTGAGTCCCCGGGAGCTGGACTTGAGCTTCCTGAGCTGGGATGAGTTCTTCTTCAGCTGGCTGGAGCTGAGTGGAGCTGGATGTAGCTGGATCTGAGCTGGGGTGAACTCCTGTCAACTTAGCTGAGCTAGCTAGAGCTCCCTGTCGACTAGTGGGAGCTAAGATGAGCTAGACTCAGCTAAGTTGAGTTGGATCTGAGCTGACTTGAGCTAGGGTGAGCTAAGGTAAACTCTCTTGAGCTGCCATCCAGCTGAGATTAACTGAATGGAGCTGGGATGAGCTAACCCTAGTTCAAGTAAGCTAGGTTCCAGCTGCGGTGAGCTGGATCAAGCTGAGGTGAGCTGGATCAAGTTGAGGTGAGCTGGATTAGGCTGAGTTCCAGCTAGTCTGGGCTTCTCCTTCACCATTTGCCTTCTTGAGTGCTAGGGTTTTAGGGATCTATATATCTGTACATCCCTAACACTCACAAAAACATATTAAAAAGACAATAAAAAATGCAATGCATGCCTAACCTATTTTATGCCTAAATGCAGCCCAAAAACCCGTTTGCAGAGTAAAATCCTAAGAGCTAGGTTTGTTTTAATGCATAAGAATGATGATAAACTGGCGTTTATCACACCCCCATGCTTATCTTTTGCTAGTCTCTTAGCAAAACTTAAAACGGAATTTTTGGGAAATCTATTTTTTTGACTTTTGAGGAGAAAAAGAGATTAATGGACCTTGGTGGATTAAAACACTGGAGGTATGGGATTTGTTGAAGATAAACATCAGGATTTGTTTTTGGATCCAACCATTAGACAGAATGGGATCAATATATCTTCCAGAAAATTCACAAATTGACCCCTTGTAAATTCAGATGACTTGAAATGTTTGTTTTTAGGATTTTTCTGGCTCGTGAATCTGATTCGCAACTTGCAAAATCCTTTAAAACCTTATGTCTGTGCTTGTGAAAAGCCAACATTTATAAGGACGTGTTATTATTATTATTATTATTATTTTCTCCCCCATGCTTATTTTTAGCTTAGTCTTACAACAGATGTGTCGGGATCATCATTCCCGTTACCATTCCTCAAGGGGGCCCTGGCACCAGTACTTCGGGATAGCACTATCCATGACACCACCCAGGAGCTCACAACCCCAAAACATGATGCGGTGAAAAGGGGTGCTCCAAGCAAACTCAAGCTCTTGCTCCGACGCTATAGGTAGAGCACCGTCCAAGACACTTGAGCTGCTAAAATGTGCTTTAATGCTCCGTCTAAAGATATGAAATATAGATATAGAGCAGCGCCAAGGCAGTAACATGTTGACATCGCGTCCTCAAAGAAGGTATTTTCCTTCTTCTCGGCAGTGGAAACTCAAACCAATGATCTGCTTCAGACTTTTACTAAATCCAAACACGGGAGTTTTTCAAAAAAATTTTAATTATTTTTAAGTGTTGGCTTGTCTGTGAAAATAGACATAAGAAGTTTCTTAAGATACGCAAGTTTTTGAATCAGAAACTAAGTCAAATACTTTCCGTATTACAAAATAGGATCAAGTCACCTGAACTATCATGAGTTCAGGTGGAATTTTAGAGAAGGATATCTGATCTAGTCTAAAATAGACCCTGGAATTCTAATGATCAGATCTATATCCTTATCCCTAGTTTGTTAAAGATTAAATCCCATTGTACCAAAAGAGAATTTTTCGACCTTAGTCCCGATTTCAAATTTTTTCCTCAAAAAGTTTTCAACATTTTTATTTTTTATTTTTTATTTTTTTGGGTATGCAAGCAGGAAATAAAGAAAATTGTATGTTTTTAGGTTTTGAACATCCTAAATCGATCGTAAAAATAAAAAATTTAAAAACACCCCCCCATGCTTAAGAAATGCCATGTCCTCATGCATTAGGAGGGAAAAGGGATCACCTTAGTGAAGAACGGTCAGGTTTAGGATGAACAAAACCTAGAAGAAGAAAAAAAAAGGAAAGCAAGAAAAAAATTGATGGGTTACCTCCCATCCAGTGCTATCTTTTACGCCATTCAGCCGGGCGTGATGTGCACTAGTGATCAAGGGTGGCTGGCTCAGTAAAATTAAAAGATTTAGATGGAATTCTAGGCGTATGGTCAAAACAGGCCTTTAAACGCTGGCCATTGACTTGAAATGTTGAATTAGTTTTTTGATCAAAAAGGTCAACAGCGTCGTATGGATATGTTTTATGGACAATAAAGGGGCTGGTCCATTTAGATTTTAATTTGCCAAGAAAAAGACGTAATCTCGCATCGAAAAGCCAAACATGTTGATTAACGTCAAAGTGTTTCCGAACAATATATTTATCGTGAAATTTCTTTGTTCGATCTTTATAAATCCTCGCATTTTCATAGGAAAAATTACGTAATTCTTCCAATTCAGTTAATTGTAATTTTCTATGGTTACAGGCGTCAGATAAATCCATATTGAGTTGTTTTATTTCCCAAAAAGCCCTATGTTCTAATTCTACCGGGAGATGGCATGCCTTCCCAAAAATCAGACGGAAGGGAGACATGCCAAGTGGAGTTTTAAAAGCGGTACGGTAGGCCCATAAAGCATCGTCCAATTTGGTGGACCAATCTTTACGGTCGAGCCTAACCGTCATTTGTAAAATATTTTTAATTTCCCGGTTAGAAACTTCAGCCTGGCCATTAGTTTGGGGGTGATATGGTGTGGAAATTTTATGATTAACCCCGTATTTAGAAAGGAGGTGACGGAATTGTGAGTGGGTGAAATGTGAGCCTCCGTCATTGATAATGGCTTTTGGTATGCCGAATCTTGAGAAAATATTTTTCTTAAGAAATTCGACAACCACACGGTGATCACTAGTGCAGGTGGGTATTGCTTCTATCCATTTAGAAACATAGTCGACTGCAACTAATATATACAAATACCCACTAGAGTTGATGAACAGTCCCATGAAGTCGATGCCCCAAACATCGAAAATTTCAACTTCTAAAATAGGATTAAGGGGCATCATATCCTTTCGAGTCATGTTGTCGATGCTCTGGCAACACACACAGGACCGAACGAAGTCATGAGCATCTTTGTGCAAGCTGGGCCAATAAAATCCCGCATTAAGGATTTTAGCTGCAGTTTTCTTGCCCGAAAAATGTCCGCCACAGGCCATTGAGTGACAATGTGTTAAAATATCATGGATTTCAGAATCGGGGACACATCGTCGAATGACCTGATCGGCACAAATGCGGAAAAGGTCGGGCTCCTCCCAAAAATAATATTTAATATCAGCAAAGAACTTATCCCGTTTTGTTTTTGGGCAATCAGCGGGGATTTGTTCTGTTGCTAAGTAGTTTGCGATGGGCGCAAACCAAGGGAGGGTTGTAGCAGCTAAAATACTTTCATCAGGGAACTGATCTGGCGGGGTCATTATGTCATTCGTCATAAGACGAGAGAGATGGTCAGCCACTACATTGTGCAATCCCACCTTATCCTTGATTTCCAGGTCAAATTCCTGGAGCAGCAGAATCCAACAGATAAGGCGGGGTTTCGCATCTTTCTTTGTTAGCAAATATTTAATTGCTGAGTGGTCTGTATAAACAGTGACACGTGACCCCAACAGATAAGATCTAAATTTTTCTAAGGCAAATACAATGGCAAGAAGCTCCTTTTCAGTAACTGTGTAATTCCGTTGTGCATCATCTAGGGTTTTGCTAGCATAATAGATCACAACGGGCTTCTTGCCAATTCTTTGCCCTAGAACGGCCCCTACAGTAAAATTTGAGCATCTGTCATTAATTCAAAGGGACTATTCCAATCAGGTCCCTGTAATATTGGCGCCTCAGTAACCTCTTTCTTCAACCTCAAAAAACTCTCCAGGCACTTATTATTAAAATCAAATGGCTGGTCTTTAGTAAGAAGCTGACTTAAAGGCTTGGAGATTTGGGAAAAGTTTTGTATGAATCGACGGTAGAAACCGACATGACCCAAAAAGGATCTGATTTGTTTGACAGTAGTGGGTGGTGGGAGCTTAGATATAGCATCTATTTTTTCTTTATCTACTGCGATTCCCTGTTTAGAAATAACATGGCCCAAGACAATACCTTCTTGGACCATGAAATGACTTTTTTCCTAGCTGAGGACCAGATTAACTTCTATGCACTTTTGGAGGGTTCTTTCAAGATTTTTGAGGCAATGGTCAAAAGAATCCCCAAAAATAGAGAAGTCATCCATAAAAACTTCTAAACATTCACCTACCAAGTCTGAAAAATTGCAAGCATGCACCTTTGAAAAGTCACAGGTGCGTTGCAAAGACCGAAGGGCATTCTTCGGAAAGCAAAGGTTCCGAAGGGGCAGGTGAAAGTTGTTTTGTCCTGGTCCTCAGGATGAACCACCACTTGATTATAGCCAGAATAACCGTCCAAAAAATAGTAAAATTCCCGTCCGGCTAACCGCTCCAAGATTTGATCAATAAAAGGGAGCAGGAAATGATCCTTCTTGGTGGCGGTGTTTAATTTTCGGTAATCTATACACACGTGCCAAGAAGAAGCAGTTCGAGTGGCTATATTTTCCCCATTTTCATTGGTGACAACTATTCGTCCAGCCTTTTTGGGGACAACTTGAGTTGGACTAACCCAGGAGCTGTCAGAAATGGGGTAGATGATATCAGCATCCAGCCACTTAATAATCTCCTTTTTTACCACCTCCTGCATACTAGGATTCAAATGCCTTTGTGGTTGGCGGGAGGGGCGAGAATAGTCCTCTAAATATATACGATGCGTACAATAGGACAGATGAATGCCTTTAAGATCAGAAAGGGTCCAGCCAATAGCTTTTCGATATTTACTCAAAACCTGGAGAAGTTTGTGCTCTTGTGCCCCGGTGAGTCCAGAATTTATAATCAGGGGCAGGGTCTGATTTGGACCCAGGAAGACATATTTAAGGGAATCGGGCAAAGGTTTTAATTCCAATTGTAGGCCCGGTTCCGAAAGAGTTTCTGCTTTGTGGGTTAGAGGTGAGGTGAGAGTGAAAGGGTCAGCTGGAATGTTAGCTGGTCGTGTGGTTGAGGTGGAAGGGTGAGAAAAAGTAGATTGTTCAGGAACCGTATTTACAGCAAAATAGGAACCTAATTGGGAAATTTGCAATGTTTCCTCCACAATGTTTTCTATTTCTGAATCCGAATAATCAAAGAAATCTGGTTCCTGGAACCGCCTAGAGGCTTGAAAAATGTCTAGGGTTACAGATTCACCGCCACACATGATCTTCATCTTTCCATAATCACAATCAATATTGGCGCGGGCGGTGGCTAAGAATGGTCTTCCAAGAATAATGGGGGAAAACATAAGTGCTTCAGGTACCTCTATGTCTAGGACTAAAAAGTCTACTGCGAATAGACAATCTTTGACCCGGACAAGAACATCTTCAACAATTCCCCTAGGTTTAATCGTAGATCGGTCAGCTAATTGGAGAGTAACCTCAACAGGCTTCAATTCACCGATCTTAAATTCATCAAAAATAACTGTGGGGATAAGATTAATTGAGGCACCAAGATCCAACAGAGCACGATCAAATGAGGTATCATTAATGATAACTTGGATTAGGGGTGCGCCGGGATCTTTTCTCTTAAGAGGCAGTCGGCTCTGCACAACTGAGCTGACTGTCTCTGGAAGAATTACCTTTCCTAAATTCTTGGGCTGCCTTTTTGGAGTACATAAATCTTTTAGGAATTTTGCATAGGCAGGGATATACTTAATGGCATCTAGGATAGGGATATTAATTTCTACTTGCCCAAATAAATCCATTAATTCCTTCTCAGTGGGCTCGGATTTTGTCTTTTTCTTTTTTGAAGAGTGGAGGGCTTGTGGAAATGGGGCAGGGTTGCCTTATTTTGCATGAATTGGTTCCTGAACAATAGGAGGGGAAGAGTTAATCTGTGTGTCATTAGAGCAGGTTTCTTTAACAGGCAGGGTATTGTGAGTGGTTTTCCCATTCCTCAAGGTAACTGCATTTGCAGTCTGGTTGTTTCTAGGATGAGGACGGGGGGCCTGGCTGTTATTGAAACCCGGCGGATGCTGAGGTGCTGGCTGAATAGGTTGACTGTGATATCCACATTGAAATTGATTCCTTTGATTATTTGAATTGGGCATGGGTTGGGATGGTAAATTCCCAATAGGTCGATGATCAGGAGTAACCTTAACTTGGTGTTGTAAATTGGTAATCATGCGAGTTACTTCTGTCATTTGAGTCTACATTCCTTGCAGAGTTTTCATGACCTGATTATTAATATCATCCTGGGATGGTCCAGGTTGATACAAAGGTTGCCCATAATTCCCAAATAGTTTTGTTTGGGAAAAGGAATCGGATTCAGGTTTTTCCAGGAGTGATTCGGGTTAGTCCTCCAATTTTGATTGGAAGTGTTGGAGGGGTTTCTAAATTGCTCCTGGAGAGCATAAATATTTTCTGAGGTGGAATCGAAAATATTTTGGTCAAAATTCCCAGTTAAATCTTGCGGGAAATCAGCCGGAATTTGCTGGCCAGCAGATGTGGCATCGATATTGTGTAGATTTTCTCTTCGGAGAATGTGTGGGGGGTTAGTGTGTGGAGAGTGGACGTGTGGAGCTTGTTTGTTTGTGAGCTTTTCTTCCGTTTTCTTTTTGTGAATTTGCATCTGGTCCAGTCGTTGAGCTAACATATATAAATCATCATGTGTGACTGGAACAGAGGTGGTTTTGAAGTCAATTTCATGGACTCCGTGTCTGGGGTTTTGTGATCTGCCAAAAGTGTCCATTGAAGTCATGTTAAATGAGTTTTCACTCATTTCTTCAAAGAGAAGATAGGCACTTTCGGAATCTTTGTTAAGAAAATTGCCCCCACATGAGGCATCTACAAATCATTTTAATTGATCTTCTAATCCGTGATAGAAGATCTGCACTAGCTGCCATTGTGGAATTTCATGGTGGGGACAACTTCTTAGAAGTTCCTGAAATCTTTCCCAGGCTTCGTGGAGGGGTTCACCAATTTTTTATTGAAAGTTCATTATAGATCTTCATAATGCATTTGTTCGACCAATCGTAAAAAATTTTTTAAGAAAAGCACTTTTTAATTGGGGCCAGGTGGTAATAGGACGCCCAACTGTTCTAAACCAATGTCATGCTTTGTCTTTAAGAGAGAGAGGAAAGAGTCTCATTAACCACATGTCTTCCTGCACATTGCGGGAACGAGTGGTTTGAGCGAGGACAGTTAATTCCTCGAGATGACAAAAAGGGTCCTCTCTTGGAAGACCATGAAAATGCTTGATAAGGTTTAGAATGGCGAGTTTGATTTTGAAATCCCCTTGTGGTATGACCACCCCTTGTCTTTCCTCATAATTGGAAGGATCATAGAAATCCTTAAGAGGAACGACAGGCTGTTGGCGGGGTGGTGGATTTTGTCCTTGATTAGCTAGGTTCGTGACAGTCCTAGCTAGATCTTCTTGATTTTGTTGTAGTCGAGCCAAATGGTCGACCATTAATGCGAAGGGATTTGTATTATGGGTTATAATTGGAGGGCCACCTGGCCCTGCTGGTATTTCTGGTTGCTCCAAGTTAGGAAGGTGAGGGAGGGTGGAGTCAGCTTGTGGGTCAGCTGACGGGTTAGAAGTGGAAGCAGAATTTTTTTGACGACTTCCTGGGTTTTCCATTTTTTTAGAAGACGAGGGGTAAGAAAACAATGATTTCTTGCTGCGGGGGGTGAAATCAGATGGTCCCTCGAGATGTGGCTTTTGGGACCGTCGCCCGTGCATGCACTACTTGGAAGACTTGGAGGGGAGGAGAAGAGATAAAGATGAGAGAAAGTGTGCAAATCAAACAAACAAAACTAGACCTAACTTAAATGTGACTCCCTAATAACCTAAGACTTGGTCTATATAGGAAATAAGTAGTCAATAGTGAATACCCGTTCTGTCAACAAATCTAGCCAAGTTGCTTAAGGGGAGGTTTGGGCCCAAATATTTCCCAGGGAAGACCCCAGGTGCTTGTACAAACCCGTGCCTGGTCGTTTGACACAGCCCCTCAGCCTGAACACCAGATATAGATGACAGAATTGGTATTAATTAAAGAGAACTTAAGACCTAAATAGCAAGCCTAAGTTGTTCAAGCCTTAGGGGTCAAGTTGCTACAAATTTTAATTAGGTCTAGGATGCTATAGTGCACACGGAATGTGGAGGGCATTTATTGGGTTGTTGCCCTGTTATTTGATTTTTTTTTTTGTGTGTGCAAGAATTGGAGAGTGGCTCCAATCTAAATCAAGTTGTCACACAATTTTCTTGTATTTATGTCTTTTAGGATTCAATTTAATCAAATGTGTTTTAGGGTTTTTCTAATTAAATTTTCAAACAAGTTTGAAGATCCACAATCAAAGGAAAACAAGTTGTATGGGTGATTGTATATTTCCTTTTAATTGAGTCTCTAAAAAGAAAGAAGAAACCCTAAGCCAATTTTCCCTAAAACAGAAATTTTACTACCAATGAATTATTTTTAGGATTTTAGAATTAAGTAGTGGTCCAAACAAGTCAAACAACACCACTACTTTGAATAAAATCAAACAAGGATTCGAAAAAAGCTTTTTGAAAGATTTTAAGAATTTGTTTGATAATTATTTTAAATTTTTAATTGTACTGGTGTCAAAGTCTAGAAATGATACCCGTGGGTATTGTGGACTTTTCAGTATTACGACCGACCTCAGAAAATTTTTGTGCCTTTTTATGATGTGTAAAATTCCACAAGGATTCCATAAAACTAAAATTCACAAAAATTGGATGAGTATAAAAATTCTAAAAATTCGCAGACAGTAGCAAAACAGGAAGATTGAAGGGTGTGACCCTTCTGCAATCCACGAATTTTTAAAAATTGAATACAAATCCAATTGATCTGAAATTTGGAAAAGATGTTCCAAACTTAATTGGGAATCACTCTATGAAATTTTATGATTTTAGCAGGCCTGTGATGTTAGGAATCGATTTTTCAAGTCCTGACAGAAATCTGGACCCGAAAAAGAGAACACCAATACTTGCAATGGAGTGGTGTTAAAGAAGCATACAAGCAAACAATGGATTTTATAATGCACCACTCCACTTAATTAAGTTTTTTTGGGATCCTGAAAGCCAAGTTTAATATATTTTTGGTAGTTTTAATTAATTATGTGATCAGAAAGAGGAACCAACCTGATTTTCGCGGGAAGAAAAGGAACTTTGAGCTCTCGCTTCCAGATTCCTGCCTTCCTGCTGTAGTTCCTGCACACACAAAAGAAAGAAAGAAGAAGGGGATGAGATCCACTTCAAGCAAGAGAAAAATGAGTTAATGCAAAGCCGTGCCTCCCCGACAACGGTGCCAAAAAGTGATAGCGAAATACGCGTGATTTGTAAAAGCGGATTTTTAACGTCGTTGTAACATGCGAATCCGCTTTCGCTTTTAAATTTATATCCTAGATAGGGGAGTATCTAGGGTCGTCCAAGGAGGCAAAAATTGTAAAATTAATCCTCTTGCTTACAGATAGATCTCAACTTTCTTTTTGATATTTTTCAATATGTAATTTTTTTTTGTATTTTGAAAAGACGAGGGCAAACTGCAGATTGTAGCTAAAAGAACTAACACCTACAAATGATTAACTAAAATCTAAAAGATAGAAATATCTTCTTCCTAAGCTTACTCTAGGCAAGTGGAGGCCTAGGGTAATTAGGAAGAAGAGGTGAAACAAGTGCTAGAACCAACACAAACAACTGCAATAAAAAGCTAAAAGAAGGCAATTTTGATTGAGTAGAATGAGTGTTCTTTTCAAGGACAAGTAGAGGAATGCTTCTACTAGAATTAAACAATCTAAAAGCAAGAAAAGAAACACAAATCCTCTTGTAACAATGGTGAAGAAGGTTGTCTTCTTGCTCCAAGCCTAGCTGCTCCTTGGCTTGAAAAGAGGGCTTCCTTCTCCTCCTTCCTTGAGAGCTCCTCCAAGGTGGAAGCTACCACCTTTAATGCTCTCTCCAAAGGGGTGGGCGTGCACCACCCTCAAAAAATCCTCCAAGGTGGCGTGACCACCTTCAAGATCTCCTCCAAGATCTTCCTTGCCTGGCTTCTCCTTTGGCTGGCGTGACCCAAGAGAGAAGGGAAGAGGGGAAGGCACCAAGGGGACAGAATATCCCCTTAATCTTCTTCTTCTTCTTCTCTCTTGGACGTGGGCTTCTTGGTGGAATATGAGAGTGAAATTGCTAGCCAAGGATGATTTGAATGGTGGTGGGTAGTGGTCTTTTTATAGGGTAGGATGGGGGGTAAGGTGCCCCTTGAAATGGAGGGCTAGGATGGAAGAATGGAGGTGGTTGGTGATCCTATGGCTAAGGAGAGTTGGCGCCAACTCAAGGGGTGTTAAAGGGGGTAGTTATGGTGGTGTTGGTGTCTTTTGGTGGTGGAGAGACACCACCATGTTGGCGCCAACATGGGGTCTTCTAGAAGGGGGGTTAGGTGGATGGTGGAGATGGGTTCAAGGGGGATTGTGTGGTGGAGATGAGGGGAGATTTTGGGGGGAAAAGTGGCGCCATTAAGGGGTGGTTATGGGTAGTTTTTGGCGCCACTTTTAGGTGTCTTTTGGAGGTAGTGGGTAGGTTAGGTTGGTGCCAAGTAGGTTAGCTTATGTGGAGCTTAGGTGGAGCTAGTTGGGTGGAGTTGGTAGGTGGGTTTTTGGAGTGGTACAAGCCAAGGAAGTTGGAGCATAGCTAAGCTAAGCTAAGCTAAGCTAAGCTAGCTTAGCTAATGGAGGAGTAGAGGAGAAGGTAATGGAGCTAGGGTTTGGAGGAAGGAGCTGAGGAGGAGAAGTCTGGAACTGAAATTTGGAGCTGGCTGCTGCTGAAGAGGCTGGCATGGAGCTATTCTAGCTGGCTTAGCTTGCTAGTTCTTTGCTAGCTACTAAGCCGAGCTAAGGTAAGCTAGCTTCTACCATAATGAGCTAAGGTGAGCTGGGTCTGGTGCTCCCGGGGAGAATCAAGCTGGTTGAGGCAGCTAAGCTGAGTCCCCGGGAGCTGGACTTGAGCTTCTTGAGTTGGGATGAGTTCTTCTTCAGCTGGCTGGAGCTGAGTGGAGCTGGATGTAGCTGGATCTGAGCTGGGGTGAACTCCTGTCAACTTAGCTGAGCTAGCTAGAGCTCCCTGTGGACTAGTGGGAGCTGAGATGAGCTAAACTCAGCTAAGTTGAGCTGGATCTAAGCTGACTTGAGCTAGGGTGAGCTAAGGTGAACTCTCTTGAGCTGCCATCCAGCTGAGATTAACTGAATGGAGCTGGGATGAGCTAACCCTTGTTCAAGTAAGCTAGGTTCCAGCTGCGGTGAGCTGGATCAAGCTGAGGTGAGCTGGATCAAGCTGAGGTGAGCTGGATTCGGCTGAGTTCCAGCTAGTCTGGGCTTCTCCTTCACCATTTGCCTTCTTGAGTGCTAGGGTTTTAGGGATCTATATATCTGTACATCCCTAACAATCACAAAAACATATTAAAAAGACAATAAAAAATGCAATGCATGCCTAACCTATTTTATGCCTAAATGCAGCCCAAAAACCTGTTTGCGGAGTAAAATCCTAAGAGCTAGGTTTGTTTTAATGCATAAGAATGATGATAAACTGGCGTTTATCAGACCCACTGCAACTGCACGAAGAAGACAAGGGTGGGATTAGTCCCACCTCGAAAGCTAACAGACACTCGCAGCAGCATAAATTGCTTTTGTCCTATAGGCTCATCGCCTCAACTGACACAGGAGGTGAGGTCCCCGCTCACCTATCTCCTGCGCCTCACTCGTGACCCGTTCCCCCGCAAGCCTGGAGCAGATCCGACCTGCCTAACCCTCACACTCATCTCTCACCACCCACTACCAGTGAGCCTAGTCCCAGGTGCGCTCTGCCCAAATATCCGATAACCCGTTGTGGCCTTGCGAACGCGAAGAATAGAAAACCCAGAGAGAGAAAGAAAGAGAGAGCGAGGGCAAGGGTGTTTTGCTCTATGCTTCAAACGGCTAACTCTTAGCCATTTAAGGAATCCTTTCCCCTTGTGCGTGAAGAGAAAGAAGAGAAGAGAAGCTACAAAATAGAGAAAAGAAAGAAGAAGAGAGAAGACACACAAAAGAAGAGAAAGAAGCCATAGAGAAGGGGAATAAGAGAAAAAGGAGAAGAAGGCAGTGAAAAAGAAGAAGTAGGACACTGTAGCAGTGAGGGGGCTAAGCCATCTGATTGGCTGAGCAGATGTCTGAGATTCAAATCACTTATCATACGTGGGTTTAGATTGATTGTTACTATTGAATATTTGATATAATTGTGAAGGGTAATTGGTGATTCAAATCACCTTTTTACCTCATTCTTCTTGCACTATTTGACATACGCTTTCATTCATGTATCATTACTGCTTGGAATTTTGTTATAAATTGCTCATATATTTGCTTGAATTGCAATCCTGAGAATCATTTTGTCAATTTCTCCCCATGTTCGACCTCAGACTTTATTTCTAATATTCGAGTTATAAATTTTATTTGTTTTTCACGCTAATTCAATCTATACTACAACACATTGATTTTAGAACCTGATTCAGAGCTAATAACATTTTGGTGTCGTTGGAGGGGAGAAATGCGCAATTTGATATCTGGATTGCAATATCTAATTTGGTACTAACTTGCTCTATCTCTATTGACTATGATCTGTTTCAGGGATTCATTGGAGGAAGATCAGGCGCACATCAACCACTCCAGGGGCAGGTAAACTCCATCCACCCTCTTCTAAGCCCCCGATTCTGAAAAGCTAAAAAAGGAAAAAATCAATTAGAGCTACTTGCATTCTATTCTTAGATTGATCATCAAGTTGCCTAATTTGATACATTCTGATTAGAGAACACCCAACCCTAATTTGTGTACCTACTTAGAGTTTTAAGGTATCTAGGGCTATCACCTTCTTGCTTGAGCCCTAGGTACCACATTTGAACGAATTAAAATTGGACTAATCAAGAGCAAATTAGGGTTTCCAGTTTAGGGTTTTAGAGGCACACTTGCTTAATCAAGAATTAACCTTTCCAAACAGTGTGTGCCTAAGCCTTTGTTGAATTGATCTATTCAAGCAAACCCTAAAATCGGGCTCTTAATTTCATTTAAATGCTAAAAGAGGGACCTAAATTTTTCAAGGGACAAAACAAGTGAAGTTGACCCACCTTGTTGGGTTAACCAATCTTCAAATTAAGTCACTTTGCACAAAAACATCTCAAAGTTCAAGTGAAATCGTAAGCACCTTTGCTCTTAACTTAAAACTGGTAGACTTAAGAGGTCAAGTCCCCATTATGGTCTACCTGGATCATCAGTGACAAGAGAGGTTGGGTGGGGGAAACCCTGTAACTCATGGGGGCACTCTACCCTGTAGGGGTCTTCACAAGACTCTCCCTCTCTAGCTACCCAGGTAATTCTCAGGTGGACGACTTTCTGACTAAGGGGTATCATCCGCCCTAAACCTCTATAGTCATACAAAATTTTTGGGTGTCTTGATTGGGTCCATCACCTGCTATCCCTCATCTATTCCATCGGTGCATATTTGGGAGGAGGTCCTTAAGACCATCCTTGAGGCCTCCATTAGCTATTCACTCTCGTCGAGGTCGAGCCTCGACTTCCGTGTTTGTGCAACAACCTGATCACATTGACATATCCTCTGATTTAGAATTTACTTCCCCCTTATCAACTATGGATCACAAAGAAGATCAACCTAACCATGAGCAACAATTCCATGATTTCCAAAATCGAATCAATGACATCATCAACCCACCGTTGTGCCCTCAAATGCAAGATCACTATAATCCTGCAGCGGTAGAGATCGAACCCCGAATCAACATTCCCGTGGGAGGACCTGAGGTAGATCTCAAGCCTAGCATGCTTCATATGATCCCAAAATTTCATGGCTTGAACTCCAAGGATCCTTTCCAGCACATCAAAAACCTAAAACATTTGGCCTACACTTTTGGGGTAGATGTGCAAAATCGGGACGAATTACTCTTAAAGCTCTTCTCATTCTCTCTGGCTGACAAAGCCAAGCCGCTCACTGGTTTCAAACTCAACCACACATGATCAACATATGGGGAGAACTTCAAATCTCCTTCCTGCAAAAATTCTACTCCATTGGTTGTACAAACACGATGCGGCACCAAATCACGCACTTCTCCTAAGGAGTGGGAGAATCTCTACATGAGGCATGGGATCATTTTCTGGATCTCATGCGTAAGTGCCCTCATCACGGAGTTTCAAAGTGGGAACAAGTCCAATCCTTTTACCATGGACTCCGTGAAGACATCAAGCTCTTTGTCAATGCAACCTGTGGTGGTAGCATCAAGGGTCAACATGAGGACACAATCTGGGAAATTCTCGAGAACATGTGTAAGAACTCCCTGAATAATGAGTCAATGGGTGCGTCCGACCGGACATCCACCCATGCATTGACAAATAATTACGGGGTACACAAATTTTGAGGACTTTCCACATCCGTTGATCTAGAGTTGGTAGCCAGTCAATTGGATAAGGTCTCCATTATCAAGAAGAAGGTGGATGACATCACTCATCATCTACACAAATCCACCTCTGCACCTCAAAGCACATACAGGCACCCGCACATGGGAAGGGAGGCTGCGCACAACATCCACCACTCCTCGGGGATGGATGCATATCCACCCCCATCTGATTATGGCTTCAGAGGCAACTCCGGGTCAGCCCACCTAAGTTGGAGGAACTCTGAACCCCTGTACCCTGATTATCTCAGAGCTCCTTAGACTTGTGAGGATCTCCACGCCATCCAGAATAATCCTTTCTCCAATACTTACCACACTGGATGGTGGAATCATCCCAACTTTACGTGGTCAGGAAATAACCCGAATTTGAGATCCCAATTCCCACCCCGACCACAAAACCAGCGGCCATATCAACCCACTCAACCAAGGCCCAATCAAAATTTCCAATCTAGACCATCTAAAGAAGATCAGACATCTTTGATTCTCCAGACCTTGGTTGACATGCAAAAATAGCACAAAGAAGAGATCTCTGAGTTATGAAATCAATAGGCCCAACTGGCAAGTGCTCGCCATCCTAGTGCACTTCCTTCTTAGCCTCTTCCAAACCCGAATAGCATGCCAAACCAAAGTCACGTTATGAACCCAAATCAGGGTCAAGCTCACTTTGCTTATCAGGCCCCTTCTGCTCCATCACCTGATGGGATGGATTCTTCAACTTCATACTCAAGATTTCAGCAGCTGACACCTATTTTGCATAATCCAAACCAAAATCAGGCAAGATTAAATTCCGTCACCACCTGTAGTGGTAAAGCAACACAAAACCCACCTTTTCCTAGCCACAACATGCCTGAGACCGTAAACCATAACCCTAGATTGGTCATCCAAGACACACCCATCCTTGATAAAGAGCTTGAGCCAATTCTAGAGGAACCATCTAAGGTTCCATTTCCTGAGGCCTTGAAACGTGGCATTTTTTTTTTTTTCACCGGGTTTGTTATAACGTTGTAGTAAAGCCGGTTATTACCAACATTTCAAATATAAAATTTTTTTACTCGGAAAAATAAAAGAGTTCCCGAGGTCGAACTCAGGGAGCAAGTTGTATTCTAGAGATATACATGTTTCTTTTACAAAAATAAAGAGAGAGAGAGAATTTGTTGTTCTCTTTGTTCTGCAGAGGGGAGTGCTCTTCTTTCTCTCTTTCTTTAGATCTCCTTCTTTCTCTCTGTTCAGGTAATATTCTTCTCTTGCAATGGTGGTGCTCTTCTTCTTCTTCCTGCTGTTCTTCCGTTGGTGATGTTCTTCTTTCTTCAGAGCTCCTTGTTCTTCTTCTTCTTTGGTTTTCTGCCTTGACCTCTCTTCTTCTTCTTTTGCGTTGGCCGTTGCTCTTCCTTCTTCTTCAGCCTGTCTTCTTTCCTGCTCTGGCTGCTGACCTTCCGTCGTCTGCCCCGGTGCTGAGACGACTTAACGATGCCTTTGCTACAGTGCAGCTCCTTCTTCTTCAGCAGGTCTGCTTCTTCTTCTTTGGCCTGCACACTTCAGAGTTTTTCGTCAAGAGGCAAAACCTACTCTACCCTCCCTCCCCCGCGTCTCTCTTTCTCTCTGAAACCACTCTTGGGAAAGCTCTCCCAGAGCTACCGGGTAATCGGGTTCGGGTCACGCCCGGGTCCAGGCCCACCGGCGTGCGGTGGTGGGCGAGGAGTGCAGGTCGGTTTAATCGGGTCGGGCCAGGTCCGCGGAGCGTGGTCACGGACGAGGCCGGGTCGGGTGAGAGGGACCTCACCCCGTGGTCAGGAGGCAGACAGCATAAGGCACTTTTTGCCTTTATGCGTCCGCGCGCCTCCGAGAAGTTCCGAGGTGGGACTAAATGTCCCACCCCAATTGAGCGCCCGTCGCAGAGGGAGCAGTGGGCGATTGTGTCTTCACGCGCGGCCTTCGCTCCATCTGCGAGCCTGGGACGTTTCGCCGAGACTCCCCGCGCAACCTGGGAGTCGAACCTGGGCGAAGGCGTGCCTGCACCTGCAGGTGAAGCAGCTCTGCCTGCTCAGTAATGGCGACGGCGGGCGAGTCACCTGGTCACAGAAGAACGGCCTCTCGGCCAAATCAGACAGGCGGGGGACCTTCGCCGTGGCACGGCGAAGGTGGTCAGGGGGTCTGCAGGGGGCGTGATGGAGCCAACAGGTCGTCCTGGGTCAAACTGTGAGCGAAGAAGTGGGTGTGTTCGGTGGATCTGCAGAGGGCGTTTGGCGGGAAGTGGAGGGGCGGAAGGGGATCAGGGTGAGGAGGCAGAGATTTTGCGGTGGTCGGCGAGCCGTGTGGGTCGCTGAGGTGATGGGAGCGGCTCGCCGGAGGGTGGTTGGAGGCGGAGAGGGTGAGGGTGAACAGGAGTGGTCGAGGGTTTAATCAACTAAGAGACAATGAGGAAAAGAAAGAGGGGGAGGTGGGGAGGAGTTCTGACCTAGCTATGGAGACGAAAGGGGCCGAGACAGGGCGACAGTCGTATCGACTGTCGCCGGAGAAGAAGATGCCCAGGGGGAGGGGCGGCGGCGAGCAGAGGGCTGGAGAGGCGCCAGCTGGGTACGGCGTGGCGCAGGAAGAGCAGGGGAGGAGATCTCTGCTGCTGGTATTACGGCAGAGCGAAGAGGAGGAGGGGGAGGAAACCGCCGGAGCTGGTGAGCGTCTGCCGGAGAAAGAAGAGAAGACAGTTGGGGATTTTCTCCGTCAGATCCAGGCTGCCCTCGTCGGTGGAGCGGCGGGGGGTATTTATAGGGATGAAGCAGGGAGGAAGGCGGAGGGAGACGACGTGTCTCCCTCGCCGGAGAATGGTCGGAACATGAACCCATACCGTCCGTGCGTTCGCACGGCCGGTATGGTGGCCTACAATGACCAGGGGGTGCTCCTGCGACTGCTGACGACGCAGGGCACCCCCGGTTTACTTGCCAGGTCCCTCACCTCACCCTGCGCGGCGCCATGCTCCGCGCAAGGTCGCCGGAGCATGGTGCTGGCAGGGTTTTGCAGGAGGGACCTGATTGCAAAGAACGAAGGAGAGTTAGGGGCCAAAATGCGAGGGTTCAAAAGTTGAGGGCCAAAGAGTAAATATATGAGGACCAAAGTGTGAAGTCGGTCAAGGAGGTTTCTTCTTAGGCTCAAGTTTTTATACATGACTAATTAGGACCTAAGGAATCTGATGGTGAATTTTATTTTCATATTAAACCTTGTTTGACCGGTCAATTTGCGCAAAAACCCAAATTAAGTTATTAATTGGGCATGGTTCTCAATGTAGGTCAAAATGGGTTCTAAAGGCCAAATTGAAGGTTCTAAACCCTAGAGATTATTTTTCTATGAATTTTAGAGGGTTTATTCTATTTTTACTTTGCCTCGAACCTTGTGAATTGAAGTGGGTTGTTTTAGGGTTACAGATTATCATTTGGTTCCTTGGAAGTGCTGTAGCCCTTGCTAGATCATCTCATCCCACTTTTATTCTTATTAAGCTGTTTTGACCTGTGTTTGGTCCCTGAATTACCCTGTATGCAGTTTATACTGGTAAAATTGCACTTTTACCCCTTATGACTGGTTTTCTTCTCAAACTCAGAATTCTCTGAGTTAAGCTTTTCCTTGAGATATGTAGGAGCTTTTATCCTTTGTATTGGGTCAAAATGAGCTAGTTATGGCTCATGATGAGGTTCTCATCATACCCCCATGCCTAGCTTTTGCTAGTCCCTTAGCAAAAACTTAAGGTTTCAACCCTTGTTCTAGACCATGAAGTTTTCAATAGTTTTAGATAAGTGCCTTCATAGATTAGGTTAGAATGCTGATCATAGGCCTAAAAGGTACTCCAGTACCAGTCAAGATCCAAATCTGTCTAGCCTTAGCCTCAGTCTTTTAGCAAAGGTTTTTAAGGCCCACAAGAACTAACCTAAGGTTTATTGGACTTCGTGGTTAAAGCACCCGTGCTTGAAATGATTTTAGCCCTGGCTCAGTTCGCAGTGCGTTTTGTAAGAGAGAGATAGAAAGTTTTTCTGTTTGGAGAGTTTTCTCTCTCTTTTTCTTTTTAGTTCTAGCCTAGGATTGGCTTTTCAACACGGTCTGTATCAGATTCCTTGCTCCCATCATCAATCCTCAAGGGTTCCTGGCGATCGATGCTTCGAGATAGCACCGCCCATGGCAACCCCCGGAACCCTGGCTATTGAGATTTCGAGATAATCCCATCCATGGTATTCCGTGGCCGAATCCAGACCCTGGCAATTGACATTTCGAGATAATGCCATCCATGGAATCTGAACCAGCAGAGTGCTTACATGCCCCCCGTAGGATATGTAAATATCCTAAGAGACAAGCACCGAGGAGATGATATTTTGTTACGCATCTTCGAGGGGATTTCCCGCCTCTCCACGCTGGGAACTCGTCCAAATCAACTTGTGTTGATCGGCCGCTCCTATTCTAGATGTTCTTTTCAGATTTTTGCGACGCTTCTGCGTGATTCTGATTTTTACGCTTACTGAACCAGGCTGTGTGTGAGATTAGGGTGCTTAGGTTACTGAGTCCCGTAAACCAAAAATTAGTTAACGAGGCCGAATACTCCCTAAGCCTTAGACCTAATACTTCAGCTTTTCATTTTCCTCAACCTCTTGAGGAGTGTCCAGATCTTAATGGGTACTAAGAGTCTATTCAAGAATGCCTAAGGTTTGCATTCTTACTAATCTCATTGTGCACTTTTCAGTTATTTTCTCGAATGAGGTCTAGAACTTAGGTTAATTCCTTAGTTCCTTACTAATGACTATCACTTTTTCTCATAATTTTGTGCTCCTTTTTCATTTTGTTTCTTTTCTCCTTCACAAAATTTTCCTTCTCCTCTTTTCCTCTTATTCTTTTTCGAAAAATTTTTTAATTTTTATGGTATTTTTGGCATATGTGAATTTTTTGTTTGAAACCTTTTCTTACAAGTTTTTGCACTTTCCTACCCCCCATGCCTAAGATTTGCAATGTCCTCATTGTAACCTAGGGGGTCTTAGTTCATTCCTTAAGACAGAAATTTGGGTGAGTGGATGGGTCGGGTTGAATTTTTGCGGACGATTTCAAATCTCAGATGCGAACATCTGAGTTGGGGTCGGCTGTCTATAAGGGTGAACTTCGAGTGCTGAAAGGTGTCAGAACAAGTTTCAGGTTTTCAAAGAGAATGACGGGCTGCCTCCCGTTAAGCGCTGAGTTTTACGCCATCGGCTGGGCGCAATAAGCTCAAGGGGAACGGAGGATATAAGATGCCTCAGCCAAATCAGTAGAAGTTACATCAATGAACGGCTTGAGTCTTTGACCATTCACGATGAAAGGTTCAGAATCGTGGCTGAGTGGACTGATTTCGATTGCTCCATTTCCAAAAACCTGTCGGACCAAATATGGTCCGACCCACTTAGATCTCAGTTTTCCTGGGAAGAGTTTGAGTCGGGCATCAAAGAGTAGGACCTTTTGACCAGGATGAAAGATCTTTCTCGAGATGTGTTTGTCGTGGAAGGCTTTAACCCGCTCCTTGTAGATTTGCGAGTTCTCGTACGCGTCTATGCGTAATTCATCGATCTCGCTGATTTGGAGTTTTCTGTGGGTCCCAGCCTTGGAAAGATCTAGATTACAGTTCCGTACTGCCCAATAGGCTTTATGCTCCAGTTCGACGGGAAGGTGGCATGCCTTTCCGTACACCAATCTAAAGGGAGACATGCCCAATTGGGTCTTGTGGGCGGTCCTATAGGCCCACAATGCTTCCGGAAGTCGGGACGACCAGTCCTTCCTGTCAGGTCGAACAGTGACTTGCAGGATTTTCTTGATCTCCCGATTAGACAGCTCAGCTAGACCATTAGTTTGGGGGTGGTAAGGAGTAGAGATTCGGTGAGACACCCCGTATTTGGTCATCAGTGACCTAAACTGAGCGTTTGTGAAATGGGTCCCCCCATCAGAGATTATTGCACGAGGAATCCCGAACCTTGAGAAAATGTGTTGATGAATGAATTTGAGAACGATTTTGTGATCACAGGTTCGGGTCAGTATGGCTTCGATCCATTTGGACACGTAGTCCACAGCCAACAGAATGTATTCGAAACCATCCGAAATAGGAAAGGGGCCCATAAAATCAATCCCCCAAACATCAAAGATTTCGCATACTAGAATCGGTTGCATAGGCATCATGTCACGACGGCTCATGTTGCCCAAAGTCTGGCAACGACTGCATGCCTTGCAATGACTGTGTGCGTCTTTGAACAGTGTGGGCCAGTAAAAGCCGCACTGGAGGACTTTTGATGCGGTTTTATGCCCGGCAAAATGGCCACCGCATGCCTGGTCATGGCAGAAAGAGAGGATATTGTTGACTTCCCCTTCCGGGACACATCTCCGGATGATCTGATCGGCACCTATGCGGAAGAGGTACGGGTCTTCCCAAATGTAATACTTGGCATCGGAGCGTAATTTGTCTTTCTTGGCCTTCGGCCAATCGGACGGGCTCTGATGAGATGCCAAGTAATTTACAATATTAGCAAACCATGGAAGGCTAGTACCAATAGTCAGCAGGTGCTCATCGGGAAAATTCTCAGTGATGGGTCCGGAAGGGTCTATCATTTCAGAAGGAAGACGGGACAAGTGATCAGCTACCACGTTTTGTTTTCCCGCTTTATCGCGAATCTCGAGGTCAAATTCTTGCAACAGCAAGATCCATCGGATCAATCGAGGTTTCGCGTCCTTCTTTGCAAGGAGATGCCTCACAGCCGTGTGATCCGAGTATATGATGACATGGGAACCCAGAAGGTATGATCTGAACTTCTCAAGGGCAAATACTACAGCTAGCAGCTCTTTCTCAGTAACTGTATAGTTACGCTGAGCCTCATCGAGTGTTTTGCTGGCGTAGTAAATGACCACAGGTTTCTTGTCATTTTTCTGCCCCAAAACCGCTCCTACAGCGAAGTCGGATGCATCACACATGATCTCAAAGGGTTGAGACCAATCAGGGGACTGTAGGATCGGGGCTTGGGTGACTCGGTCACGCAGGATTTCAAATGCTTGAGTGCATTCCTTGGAGATTTCGAAGGGAACATCCTTGGAGAGAAGAGTGGTCAGGGGGCGTGCGATTTTTGAAAAATCAGGGATAAATCGTCGATAAAAACCGACATGCCCTAAAAAGGATCGGATGTCCCTGATCGAGCTAGGCATAGGAAGGTGAGAAATCAGATTAACCTTAGTTCGATCCACTTGGATACCTTTCTCCGAAATTGAGTGTCCCAGGACAATTCCCTCAGGCACCATGAAATGGCTCTTTTCCCAGGAAAGAACCAAATTCACGTCGATGCACCGCCTGAGTATCTGGACCAAGTGTTGGAGGCAATCGTCGAATGATGCTCCGAAAATTGAAAAGTCATCCATGAAGACTTCCAGATAATCACCTACCATATCTGAGAATATGGCAAGCATGCATCGCTGAAAAGTAGCGGGTGCATTGCAAAGACCGAAAGGCATCCTTCGGAAAGCGTATGTTCCGAAGGGGCAGGTGAACGTGGTCTTTTCTTGGTCCTCAGGATGGATTGCCACCTGGTTGTAACCGGAGTACCCGTCAAGGAAGCAGAAGAACCTATTTCCCGCTAATTTTTCGAGAATTTGATCAATGAAGGGTAGTGGGAAATGATCCTTCTTCGTGGAGGAATTGAGTCGACGGTAATCTATACAGACTCTCCACGAGTTGGCTAATCGGGTAGGAATGATTTCTCCGGTCTCAGTCGTTATAGTGGTGAGTCCTGCCTTCTTAGGCACGACCTGAATTGGGCTCACCCAACGACTATCGGAGATCGGGTAGATGATCCCGGCATCTAACCACTTGATGATCTCCTTTTTCACGACCTCCTGCAGATTGGGGTTTAAGCGTCTCTGCATCTCACGAGAAGGTCGTGTGCCCTCTTCTGAATAGATATGATGAGTACAATAAGAGGGACTTATTCCAGTTAAATCATCGAGAGTCCATCCGATGGCTCTGCGATGTTGCTGGAGGACAACAATCAGACGGGATTCCTGTTCAGGACTGAGGTTGGAATTGATGATCACAGGAAGGGTCTGATTAGAACCCAAAAAGATGTATTTCAAATGAGCAGGAAGGGGTTTCAGTTCAAGGATGGGGTTTTCAGCAGCAGCGGGTGGTTCAGTATAGATGTGAGGTTCAAGGGTGGGAGTTACTGGGTTGTTTACATCTGGATTTGACTCCTCTATTTGCGGGTCAAGATCCTTCTGTGGTTGATGAGGCATACTCAAGTCATTTTGGAGGTGTGATTCATCAACCAAAGTCTTGATGTCACAAATTTGCTCGATGACGCCGCAATTAATTCCTTGTTGGGCCTTAAATATATCAATTTTCAGTGTTTGATCTCCAAACTTAAGCTCTATTTGGCCCTCCTCACAGCTGATGTTGGCTCTAGCAGTAGCCAAGAAAGGTCTCCCTAGAATGATTGGTGTATCCCTAGGGTTCTCAGGTGCATCCATGTCTAAGACTATAAAGTCCACTGGAAAATAGAAATCCCGCACTCTCACGATAACATCCTCGAGAATCCCTTTTGGTGACTTTATAGATCGATCTGCTAATTGTAATGTCACCTCGGTTGGTTTCAGCTCAGATTCTTCCAGATGGTCAAGTAAGGATGTGGGTATCAGATTTATAGATGCACCTAAGTCTAACAATGCTCTATCAAATTGGGTACCACCTATCTTACAGGAGATCAGGGGAGTTCCAGGATCTTTTGCCTTGGGTGGGAGTCTACTAAGGATTACAGAGCTGGCTTGCTCTGACAGAACAATTGGGCTCCCTCCCTTGGTTCGCGGCTTACGCTGGGGTGTACATATATTCTTTAGAAATCGTGCGTAAGCTGGTACGTGGCGGATTGCATCCATCAAGGGGATGTTTATGTGGACCTGCTCAAAGAGCTTGACCAGGTCCTCCTCGGGGGCCACGGGTTTGGTGGTCTTCTTTCCCTTGGTCAGGGCCTCGGGAAACGGGATCTTGGTTGGTTCTTCTAGGATAGGTCCAGGTTGTGGGTCTGGAACAGCGGTACCTTGGATAACTATCCTAGGGTCATGGTTATCAGGCTGGGAGTGGTTTGGATAATGCGGGTCCTGAGTTGTCTTACCACTACGTGTTGTTACAGAATTTAATCCGGCCTGATTTTGGTTTGGATTTGGTAGGAGGGGTGGCTGCTGCTGAAATCCCGCACTAGAAGTTGAGGCATCCATCTCGTCTGGAGATGGAGCAGTGGGGGCCTGATAAATCCATTGAGCGTGGCCTAAATTTGGATTCATAACGCGCTTCTGGGTTGGCACGTTATTTGGGTTAGGAAGAGGTTGGGAAGGGAGTGTGCCTGGCTGGCGAGAATTTGCCAACTGGGCCAGCTGAGTTTTAACTTCAGTAAGCTCGTCCTTGTGCTGTTTTTGAATGGCCGCATTCGATTTTTGAATGTCAGCCAGAGTCTGAAGGATTAAGGACATTTGATCTTGATTTGGCCCTGATGGATAAGTAGGGTTGGGCCGAGGCTGAGGCGGCTGGTAGTGATGAGAGGGCTGTGGGCGGGACTGAAAAGGTGGTCTTTGGGTTTGGGAATTTCCCGCCCACTGAAAATTGGGATGGTTTCGCCATCCAGGGTTGTAAGTGTTGGAGAATGGGTCGTTCTGGATGGCGTTGAGGTCCTCGCAGGTCTGAGGAACCTCCTGAGAATCAGGGAAAGGAGGAATGGAGTTCCCCCGGCTGGTGTAGAAAGGATCGGATGATCTTCCAGTCCAAGAATCAGATGGGGATGGATATGGATCCATCCCAGGGGAGGATCGGTGGAGGATATTTTGCACAGTCTCCTGTGTGGAAGGAGGTTGTGCAAAGGAGTTACGCGCAGAGGTGGCTCGCTGCAAGTGCTGAGTCAGCTCATCCACCTTCTTTTCAATGATTGAGACCTTGTCCAATCGACTGGCCATTAATTCCAGGTCGACTGATGCGGACAGGCCCTGCGTCTCATGTGCTCCCTTAAGATTCGTCGCTGCGCGGGTATTCGTCCTGTCGAATAATCCCATGGAGTCATTGTTGATGGAGTTCTCGCACATGTTTTCGAGAATCTCCCATACGGTGTCTTCATGTTGACCCATGATGTTTCCTCCGCAAGTTGCATTGACGAAAAGGCGGATGTCCTCACGGAGTCCCTGGTAAAAAGATTGGACTTGTTCCCATTTAGGAACTCCGTGATGGGGGCACTTCCTCATGAGATCCTGAAAACGATCCCATGCCTCATGGAGAGGTTCTCCTGATTGTTGGGTGAAGTGTGTAATCTGATGGCGCAAGGCGTTGGTCCGACCAACGGGAAAGAACTTTTTCAAAAACTCGGATTGAAGTTCTTCCCAAGTGTTGATCGGCCGGGTCTGAGTTTGATACCAATGGGCGGCCTTGTCCATAAGAGAAAAGGAGAACATCTTCATGAGAAGAATATCCCGATTTTGCGCATCTGATCCAAAAGTGTGGGCCAGATGCTTTAGCTGTTTGATGTGCTGGAAGGGATCTTCAGAATTAAGCCCATGGAATTTAGGTATAGCATGAATCATGTTGGGCTTTAGTTCGGAATCAGGTCCTCCAATCGGGATTCTGACTCGAGGCTCAATGGCCACCGCAGCAGGATTGTAGTGGTCCCGCATCATAGGACGCTGCGGTGGGTGCACGAAGTTTTGGAAAAGGTCATTGAGTCGCTGGAGCTGGTGTTCCAGATTATTTTCTTCCTCAACTGGCTGAGCCATGATGGGGGAGGAAGAAGAACTTGGTTCTGATTCAGAAGAGAGAATAATGTGAGGGTGTTGCTGCACAAATACGGGCGTCGAGGCTTGGCCTTGACGAGAGCGAATTTCTAATGGAGGTCTTAAGGGTGGTCTTAGAGACCTCCTTCCGTACATGCACAGTTGGGAGAGGTAAGTTTAGAAGGTGCTGGACCCAATCAAGACACCCAAAAATGTGTTGGGTGACTATAGAGGTGCGGGGCAGATGGACCCCTTGATCAGAAAGATCGTCCACCTGAGAATTACCTGGGCAGCCAGAGAGGGAGAGTCCCGCGAAGACCCCTACACGGTAGAGCGTCCCCACGGGTTACAGGGTTTCCCCCACCCGACCTCTCTTGTCACTGCGGTTCCAGGTAGACCAGAATGGGGATCTTGACCTCTTAAGTCTACCAATTTTAAGATCAGGATGCTTAAGGTTTCACTTGAACTTTAGTCTTTTTAAGTGCAAAGAGTGACCTAATTTAAGGTTGGTTGACCCAAGGGGTCAACTTTACCTATTGTTTTCTTTAAGAGCTTTTAGGTCCTGTCTTTTAGGGTTCAAGTGTTTAGAGAGAGCCAATTGTTTTAGGATTTTTCTTGTTAATTATTTTCAATCAATGGCTTGGGCACACCTCTTTTGGATTTCCTTAATTCTTGATTAAGGGGTGTGTCTCTACTGAAATCCTAATGTTTGACCTTATGTTGGCTCTACTTGGTCCATTTAACTCTTTGTTGGGCAATTAGGGCTCAAGCAAGAATGTGTTAGCCCTTAAATACCCTTAATAGTGTGCAGGAGTGATGAGTTGAAAACATGCAACTTTTTATGGTTACTAAGTATGGAAGACAGGTTAGCCCTATATTGCTTGTTCTTTTCTTTTCTTCCTCTTTAGAGTTTAGGGGTTAATAGTGAGAGGAAAAATTTACCTGTCTTCGGAGTGGTTGTCGTGTGGTTGCTTGTCTTCTTGAGTTCCTGTAGCTGCACAAAAGAGAGGAGATTATCAGAAATCAAAAGATACAGGAATGTTTACCTCTAGAATAGCCGTTGCTCCCCGGCAGCGGCGCCAAAGTGAAACGTGGCGTTTTTTTTTTTTTTCACCGGGTTTGTTATAACGTTGTAGGAAAGCCGGTTATTACCAACATTTCAAATATAAAATTTTTTTACTCGGAAAAATAAAAGAGTTCCCGAGGTCGAACTCAGGGAGCAAGTTGTATTCTAGAGATATACATGTTTCTTTTACAAAAATAAAGAGAGAGAGAGAATTTGTTGTTCTCTTTGTTCTGCAGAGGGGAGTGCTCTTCTTTCTCTCTTTCTTTAGATCTCCTTCTTTCTCTCTGTTCAGGTAATATTCTTCTCTTGCAATGGTGGTGCTCTTCTTCTTCTTCCTGCTGTTCTTCCGTTGGTGATGTTCTTCTTTCTTCAGAGCTCCTTGTTCTTCTTCTTCTTTGGTTTTCTGCCTTGACCTCTCTTCTTCTTCTTTTGCGTTGGCCGTTGCTCTTCCTTCTTCTTCAGCCTGTCTTCTTTCCTGCTCTGGCTGCTGACCTTCCGTCGTCTGCCCCGGTGCTGAGACGACTTAACGATGCCTTTGCTACAGTGCAGCTCCTTCTTCTTCAGCGGGTCTGCTTCTTCTTCTTTGGCCTGCACACTTCAGAGTTTTTCGTCAAGAGGCAAAACCTACTCTACCCTCCCTCCCCCGCGTCTCTCTTTCTCTCTGAAACCACTCTTGGGAAAGCTCTCCCAGAGCTACCGGGTAATCGGGTTCGGGTCACGCCCGGGTCCAGGCCCACCGGCGTGCGGTGGTGGGCGAGGAGTGCAGGTCGGTTTAATCGGGTCGGGCCAGGTCCGCGGAGCGTGGTCACGGACGAGGCCGGGTCGGGTGAGAGGGACCTCACCCCGTGGTCAGGAGGCAGACAGCATAAGGCACTTTTTGCCTTTATGCGTCCGCGCGCCTCCGAGAAGTTCCGAGGTGGGACTAAATGTCCCACCCCAATTGAGCGCCCGTCGCAGAGGGAGCAGTGGGCGATTGTGTCTTCACGCGCGGCCTTCGCTCCATCTGCGAGCCTGGGACGTTTCGCCGAGACTCCCCGCGCAACCTGGGAGTCGAACCTGGGCGAAGGCGTGCCTGCACCTGCAGGTGAAGCAGCTCTGCCTGCTCAGTAATGGCGACGGCGGGCGAGTCACCTGGTCACAGAAGAGCGGCCTCTCGGCCAAATCAGACAGGCGGGGGACCTTCGCCGTGGCACGGCGAAGGTGGTCAGGGGGTCTGCAGGGGGCGTGATGGAGCCAACAGGTCGTCCTGGGTCAAACTGTGAGCGAAGAAGTGGGTGTGTTCGGTGGATCTGCAGAGGGCGTTTGGCGGGAAGTGGAGGGGCGGAAGGGGATCAGGGTGAGGAGGCGGAGATTTTGCGGTGGTCGGCGAGCCGTGTGGGTCGCTGAGGTGATGGGAGCGGCTCGCCGGAGGGTGGTCGGAGGCGGAGAGGGTGAGGGTGAACAGGAGTGGTCGAGGGTTTAATCAACTAAGAGACAGTGAGGAAAAGAAAGAGGGGGAGGTGGGGAGGAGTTCTGACCTAGCTATGGAGACGAAAGGGGCCGAGACAGGGCGACAGTCGTATCGACTGTCGCCGGAGAAGAAGATGCCCAGGGGGAGGGGCGGCGGCGAGCAGAGGGCTGGAGAGGCGCCAGCTGGGTACGGCGTGGCGCAGGAAGAGCAGGGGAGGAGATCTCTGCTGCTGGTATTACGGCAGAGCGAAGAGGAGGAGGGGGAGGAAACCGCCGGAGCTGGTGAGCGTCTGCCGGAGAAAGAAGAGAAGACAGTTGGGGATTTTCTCCGTCAGATCCAGGCTGCCCTCGTCGGTGGAGCGGCGGGGGGTATTTATAGGGATGAAGCAGGGAGGAAGGCGGAGGGAGACGACGTGTCTCCCTCGCCGGAGAATGGTCGGAACATGAACCCATACCGTCCGTGCGTTCGCACGGCCGGTATGGTGGCCTACAATGACCAGGGGGGTGCTCCTGCGACGGCTGGCGACGCAGGGCACCCCCGGTTTACTTGCCAGGTCCCTCACCTCACCCTGCGCGGCGCCATGCTCCGCGCAAGGTCGCCGGAGCATGGTGCTGGCAGGGTTTTGCAGGAGGGACCTGATTGCAAAGAACGAAGGAGAGTTAGGGGCCAAAATGCGAGGGTTCAAAAGTTGAGGGCCAAAGAGTAAATATATGAGGACCAAAGTGTGAAGTCGGTCAAGGAGGTTTCTTCTTAGGCTCAAGTTTTTATACATGACTAATTAGGACCTAAGGAATCTGATGGTGAATTTTATTTTCATATTAAACCTTGTTTGACCGGTCAATTTGCGCAAAAACCCAAATTAAGTTATTAATTGGGCATGGTTCTCAATGTAGGTCAAAATGGGTTCTAAAGGCCAAATTGAAGGTTCTAAACCCTAGAGATTATTTTTCTATGAATTTTAGAGGGTTTATTCTATTTTTACTTTGCCTCGAACCTTGTGAATTGAAGTGGGTTGTTTTAGGGTTACAGATTATCATTTGGTTCCTTGGAAGTGCTGTAGCCCTTGCTAGATCATCTCATCCCACTTTTATTCTTATTAAGCTGTTTTGACCTGTGTTTGGTCCCTGAATTACCCTGTATGCAGTTTATACTGGTAAAATTGCACTTTTACCCCTTATGACTGGTTTTCTTCTCAAACTCAGAATTCTCTGAGTTAAGCTTTTCCTTGAGATATGTAGGAGCTTTTATCCTTTGTATTGGGTCAAAATGAGCTAGTTATGGCTCATGATGAGGTTCTCATCAGGCCTTGACCAAGGGAAAGAAGACAACCAAACCCGTGGCACCAGGTCCATATAAACATCCCCTTGATGGATACAATTTCCATGTACTGGCTTACGCACGATTCTTGAAAGATGTATGTACACTTAAGCGTAAGCCGTGAACCAGAGGTAGGAACCCAATCGAACTGTCAGAGCAAGCCAACTCCATCATTTTGAGCAAACTCCTGAATAAGGCAAAAGACCCAGGCACCCCTCTGATCTCTTGTGCTATTAGTGATATACAGTTTGGCTGAGCCTTATTGGACCTAGGAGCTTCCATAAATTTGATACCTAGATCCCTACTAGACCACTTTGAAGAATCTGAACTTAAACCGACAGAGATGACTTTGTAGTTAGTCGATCGATCTATTAAGTCACCAAAAGGAGTACTCGAGAATGTAATAGTTAGGGTACACGATTTTTACTTTCCCGTGGATTTCATCATCTTAGACATGGATGCTCCTGAGAACTTGAAAAATACACCGATCATATTAGGGAGACCCATTCTGGCCATAGCTAGGGCCAATATTAATTGCGAGGAGGGCCAAATTGAGTTAAAATTTAGGAGCAAGACGCTGAAGATCGACATCTTTAAGGCCCAACAAGGAACTAATTGCGGGGTTATAGAACAAATTTGTGATATCAAGGCCATGGTTGACGACCTATTAACAGAAAGCCATTTTCGTGCATTTGAAAGTCGTCGGAAATCGTAGTATAGTCGTGCAAAAATGTTCGTCAAAAATTGATTTCTAACGAGACTTGAGTCCCAGTCGCTCGTCCCTGGGAGGCGTTGCTTTTACTTTTGAAATCGATCTTTTTGCCGCTCTACTTTGTTTAGAATCGCATGCCGGTTCGTGATTATTACATATTTACATACGACATGTTTAGTTGCAAGAATATTAAGAGTTAAAAACAGGCAACATTAATCACGCAAAAGATAATAGCAATCATTAAGCTCATGGTGATTTCAAACAGATAGAGATATATATATATATAAATGTGTTTTCATTCATTCATTTGGGAGTTGTTGCACAAGGAATCCATAGGAGAGCTTGTACATAAATGCTTGAAAATTAAATCTAGCTACCAAAAAATGATCGCATACAAGAATCGATGGGGGGATTTCATATGCATCATTGGGGGAGAAGTAAGACTACACAACTAAGAAGTAAATAAAAGCAGTAAATATACGAAGAGCATAATCTAAATCTAGCAGAATGGAAGGGCATTCAGGGGTGGTCACCGATGGCCTTTGAGTGGCTGAGAGAAGGAGGGGCGGCCAATGGAACTTAGGCCGACCCTTGAAGAGAGGTTGGGGAGCTGATCCAGCTTCCTGGCATGGAGATGGTGGCCTCCATGGTGGTGCTCAACTCATGGAGGTGGAGTGGAGATGGAAGTGGCTATTCTAACTGGAATGGATGCCAAGGAAGTGAATGGGTGCAAATGGCCACCCAAGGGGTCTTTTTATAGACCTAAGGGAAGATCTCTAGAGAATTATAGAATTCTCTAGAGAGGCCTATGGTGGGAGCTCATGGGAGAGTGAGAGAGAGAGGGTGGATGGTGGTTTTTAGATCCACCAAATGTGGATCTAAAAATTGAATGGCTCTTGCTTGCTATTTTTGGCAACCAAGGTAACCACACATGGTAGAGAGTTCTAGAGATCTCTAGGCTAGGTATTTTCATGTGGATGGTGTGTGTGGGTGTGTGTGGGTCGAAACTTAGGTGGCTAGGTTGATTAGGTTAGGTTCTAGTGGGTATAGGTCAAGGTATGTCTCAAATTAGGGTTATAAACCCTAATTCACTAAGGTAAAGTGCAATTAAACTTAATACAAGTTTAATTGGGTGTGTGGAAACTTAATTGAGAGTAAAACAACTCAATTAAGTTAGGTCTAGGTCAATTGGACTCTCACTGAGTCCAATTGGAGAGTGTATGCTGAGATCAGGGCTCAATTGGACTCAATGAGTTCAATTGAATAGGCTGATGGAATTGACTAAGATCCAAGTCAATTAGGTTTAGTGAGGACCTAATTAGGTCCTTAGGGAGGTCTATAGGTGATGTACTAGGGTTAGGGCACCTTAATTTATGTTCATATGGGGTTGGAATTGGGTTTAGGGACCTAGAGATCCAAGATCAAGGCTTAAATCTCAAAACAGGAATTGGAGAGCAGTATCAGACGTCTAATAATAGAATCAGACGCCTTAGGCTGAAAAATCAGAAGTCCAGACTTGTTGTCTGGACGTCCAATCAGAGTAAGAAAGGATTTCGGGTTCTGTTTTGGGTATTATGCAGAAATTGGACGTCTGACAAAGTGTCTGGACGTCCAATAACACTGCAGAAGTGGGTTTGAAGTGTGCGGGAGTTGGCTAAGGATCCTGGATGTCCTAAAACTTATCTGGACATCCAGAGAAGGGTTGGAACTAGGGTTTCAGGGCTTCCTAGGGTGTGGTGACCTAATCTAAGGGTGGTAAGGCTTGGGGAAGTCTCTAGGCTATCCTAGGTCTAGGATGGACCTAATCTCTTCACATTTTACTGCTTTATTCCTACTTAATAGAATAGCAAACTTTTAACCCCCTTACATTATTATTCCTACATCTAAACTAGGCTTTCTGCTCTAGCTCTGCTACAACTCCTATTATTCCTGGTCCAGCTTTAGAACCAGCTCCTGATCAGCTTATTGCCTTCAACTGACATAATGCACTTAATCAGCACATTATAACATTATTTTATGCATAGCTAAAGGAAAGCAGTAAAGATGCAGATAATGCGTATGCATGCATGAATAACCCTAACTTATGCTAAGTCCTAGCCTAATTTAGGTCAATTAAGACCTATGATTGCTGCACAATCATACCCCCATGCCTAAATCTTGCTAGTCCCTAGTAAATGCTAGACTAAATTATATACAGCAAGGGTCCCTAAGGGACTGATTATTTTATCAAGTGTTTGCATAGAGATTTTTCTCCCTTTTGTTTTCATCCTATGCTCTAGAAATCCAGACAATCATGAAGGTGCAGCTATGTAGCTTTTGCAACAAATTCGAGTGAAAACTAATACCCCTCTAAAGCCTGTACTTGACCCCTAGTAAAAATTCTAGCAAGAGAGGTGGACTTCTTCCCTTGGGGTATTCAAGATATTTTATGAATTCCACCCTGGCTTTAGGCTTAGGTAGAGAATCTTTGAGGGAAAGGATTATATATTTGGTGGCTCATTCTCACTTGGTGCTACATAGAGACTAGTACTACAGAATCCAGATTCCCGAATTACTAAGTAACTTAACTTAGAGAAAGATGAGAAAAACTATGCTCTCTTTGATTCCTTTGTATTCATTCTCTCTTACTCTTTTTCTTTCTTTTTCTTAGAACTCACAACCTCACCAGATTCACACATAGGATCTGTATTTGGTGGTCTCACTATGCATTAACACTTTAATTGAGTTCTCATAACCCTAACACTAAGTCGGGATTCCTCAGCTAGTATTCGGGCGGTCAGAAACACAAGAAAAATAGGTTAAGGCCATATTTGGTGGAGCTCAATTTTATTTAGTGGTATTGCCTTGATAAACACTAAATATTCATTCTTTTCTTTACTTTTCCTTCTTTTTCTAAATTTTTTTTTTCAGTTTTTCTTTCTTTTCATCATTCTTTTTCTTTTTCTCATTTTTTTTATTTTTTTATTTTTTATTTTATTTTTTTTTTTAGCATAACACAACTGGCATACATCCATGAACTTTATTGAGGCGGCATTATTAGGGATTGGTGGTACTCAAGAGACATTGGGTGGCTTATTTGGTGGAAGTGCCTACTCATGTCACCGGGAGAGACGGATAGGATGGTGTATTTCTGACCTTGACATCAATACCCTCCTTCAGCTGAAGATTCCGTAAAGAATGGTCGTAACTATCCACCTTAGTCCTAGTTTTATGAAAACTCACTCTCCGCGTATTTGCCTTATTCAGTGGCTCTCACAATTTCGCACAAAAATGTATACACAGGAACCAAGAGTGAAAACTATGTCTAATCTCAGAGTATCATCACCTAATTATCTAGGATTCTAGATTCCTTACACTAATCTTAGAGCACCAGTATACTCTACTCTCTCACACTATTTGGTGGATTTTTGGAGGAAAATCTGCCTGACTCCCAAAACATTGTCCAGGGGTTCAGGAAAAGAAGCACTATTTCTCGACAGACTGAAGACGTTTATCAGCCTTCATCGTGAATCCATTGCAAATTCTATGTGTGTGTGAAAGGTTGTACTGGATTCCAGAGTACAAGAATCAACTAATGGATAAAATCCCTAATGCATTCTCTTAATAAAATAATCTTATTCATGAATGCAATATCTATATATGCTATAAACATGTAACTTCATATAATTTGTACTTCGTGAATTTCCCGTATCGGGTTACAATCAGCTTGACCCTAAATTTAGAACAAAAGGTGAGCGGGTGAGTTGAAATTGGTTGTTGCGAACGATTTCTAGCTCCAATGAGAGCACTGGAGGTGGAGTCGGTTGTTCTTTTATTTAAGGTCCTAAAGTACATTTTGCATGCAGCTCCGAGTTTTCCTAAGTGTTGGCATAAAATTTTTTTCAGTTTTCTGTATCTACCCCCCCATGCCAAAGTTCTTGCATGTCCTCATGCATGAATGTAAAAGAAAATAAATGCTGCAGGGAGAGAATGGATAGAAATCACCTGTAATTACTCCTGAAATTATATTCAGCACCGGCCAACCTGTTAATATGCAATATAAAAGGGAAATATGCTAAAACAAAAATATGCTATGTATAAAAATGGTTATATATAAATGATGGTGGAATGTGGGGCGAATGGTATCTATATGTGCTGAGTTTAACGCCTCCAGCTGGGCGAAAACTCAATCAGATGTGTCATTTCTAGCATAGGAGCCGGCTAAGATTAAGAGAAAGATATGCTCGTATGCTCCCAGAATCAGTGGTCTGGAAGTGTGAACCAACTGATTGTGCACCCCTACTCCAAAAAGTCTAGCTATAAGAAATTGTGGAGTGGTAGTGGAAAATAGAGGATAATCAGAGGTGGGATCATGATGTTGATTCAGTTGATTTATCATGTCCCACAATTCAGCAAGAAGTTGCTGAGGGAGTAGATCAAAATGTACCTCAGAACTAGAATCTGAGTCATAGGGATCCTCATAATGATAATTGACATCAAAGATCATTCCCTCTCCAGGCTCTGGGTCATACGGGGGTATTCATGAAAGTAGAAAATCTGTGGGGAGGTCACTGAAATCCTCATCAGAAATTACTTCATTCTCATCAGTAGCCATCTCTGATTCATCAGAGGCTGTCTCCTTAGGCTCAAAGTCGAGCCATCTACTAGGATGATAGGTGCGTCCCCAGCTCCTTCTTCTCAAAGCTTCACCCTCATATGCATTGGGTTCCTCAGTAATTCCTGCCTCAGGTAGCATATTTATTTCTTCAGTTAAGTCGTCCATAGCTACTTCTGGTTTTAGGATGTTAGGATCAGGGATAGAAAGTGTCATCCTAGAATCACTAATATCCGAATTAGGGATGTAGGTGAAAGAAGAAGAGTGCAGATCAGAAGATGTTGGCTCTAGCACAGGTTCACCTACAATGGGAAGTGGTCTAGATTGATCAGTAGTGTCGCATGTAATGTCTGCCTTAGGATCCATATCCTCAATTGGATCCGCTTCCCTTATCTCAATTGGGTTATCCAACCCAAAAGGTGTCTCCCAGGATTCAGGATAATCTGATTGTGGCTCAGTCCTGGAGATACCAGTCCTTTCCTCAATTTTCTAAATGGAGTTCTCAGATGAACCCATTCGGCATACTTCCTACTCCTGTCTCATATCCACGCTAGATTCTTTTTCCCCTGAGTGATCTTCGGGCATCTGCTCCCAAGAATCTTCTGTGTGTTCTTCCGGAGTAGTTGTTTCAGATTCTTCGAGGTCTTCAATGCTATTTTCCACTTGATATCTCAAAAGCAATAGTTCTTGAGTTTCTCGATTTTGTCCCATTCGCCTTGTTATCTCTACTGTTTCATGAAGGAGCTCCATCACAGCTTGTTGATGTGGAATCCGACTTTGCCTTTGGTTCGGCTCAATGATAGCCTGGATTTCGCGTAGATAGGATGCAACCTTTTCCTTAACACTCGCTATAGCTCTCTGTATTCTATAATGTGGCTGCATATGCATCGGTAGCTCTTCAGGGGTTCCAGGGGGTGAATCAGGTCTACCCATGTTCCATGGGTGAGAAGTAGGAGTACAAAATCCATATCCTAGGTTATAAGATGCGATCCTTTGAGGGACCGACTGGTATGGGTCATAATATCCAGGGTTAGGATATGGGTTAACCATTTCGGTAACTCGAGAAGAAGGATCAGGCGAAGCGAAAAGTCATCTTCGCCACCTTGGGTTCTGATCCCAAGGTTGAGCTGATTCAGTGACCCGAGCTCTCAGATAAGCTCGTGGGTCCAGCTCTTCTGGATCCTGATTAAGTCCAGATCCAATGTTAGCCATCGCAACTCAGTAGATAGAAGAAGTGACTCGCCTCCTTGGGAGCGGCTCCCAAGGTCCAACCAAGTGAGGTCGAAGTGACCTCCTTCCGTGCATACACCGCCCAACCCATGGGTTGGTGTAGCCACGCAGGACAAGGCTAAGGCCCTGTCAATCAAATGGTCCTTATTGATCAGGTGACAAGATTTTTCGTTAGGGATTTGAATTCCTGAAGATAAGTTCATCGTACAACCGACTGAAAGTGAATCCCACCTCTCAAGCTTACCCAGCTAGTCTGGTAACGAGGGGACTAAGGGGAAGGTTCTTCCTTTGGCTTACGCCTCCGGTTCCATTGACCCCCGAACCGCAGTCGTTTGACACTACCCCGTAGACTTAGTCACCAGGTTTTGCAAGAGAGATTAAACTCACCCAGTAGTACGACAGCGAATTTGGGTTGATTTCGTATTTTAAAGTTAATTTTAACCCATTTTCTTCAGTGGGGTTTGTGGTGAGTGGCCCACAAGGTGACCAAGTTCACCAGCTAACTAGACTTGATTAAGTCTAAGTTAGCCCAATGTGTGGTCTCTAGTTGTAACCCTAAGGGTTTGACCTAGGTTGCATGCACTTCTAGGGTTTTTCTCTGTTTCAGTAGACCACAAAATTAATGTTGATTTTCTACTAATAATTGGAATCAAATTAATTTGAAACTTTGAGAGTAGATTCCTTTTTCAATCAGTTTTTCATAGAATATTTTTTTGGAATTTTTACTATTTCAACCGAATTTTTAGGGAATTTTGAATATCAAGGGTTCAGATCTGGAATTTTGACCCCTAGTCGGATTTTCGCTTTGAAATAGTATCAAATGATCTTAAAAAATTTGGAAAAAATATGGAAGATAAATCCAATGAGATCAGCTTTCAAACCCCACCATTTTTAATCAAAAAGGATTTTCGAATTGCTCAGAATTGCTTTTTGAAATTTGAAAAATTTTGAATCTAGGTCAATCTGACCCCCGTGCACTTCATGAATTTTTAAACATTTTATACTTGGAATTTTTTCAAAATAATGGTGGCGCTTGAAAGATGGTTTTAAAATGAAGGCTTAGCCTGAATTTCATAATTTTTTACTTACTATTTTTTTTCGGCAATCGAATTTTTATGTCAAGCTTGAAATCTGGTCGAAAATTAGGAGATAGTGGAAAAGCTTTTTAAAGAGGTTTGAATTGAAATCTAAGCTTTCCACCAAAAATGATATTTTTTTTTTTCAAAACTTTTACACTTTTTTTTTCAAAAAGAATTTTTCAAAAGATTCACAAAAAATATTTTTTTTTCAAACTAACCTAAGCTCGAAAAGAAATCTAATCTAGATTTTTTTTTCAAAATTTTCCTTTCTGATTTTTTTTTCTTTTTCACAAAAATGAGAAAATTCCTTTTTTTTTTCAAAAGAGATTGTAGAAAGTAGATCTAATCGTAGGGTTCAGAAAATAAACCTAATCTACTATAGATAATGTGCACCTGATTTTTCTTTGCCACGCTCGATGTGTGCACGGATTCCATTTTCGTTCCGTGTTGTCCTGCAAATCAAAAACAAAGTAGAGGCAGATTTGTCAGTGATAGATTAAAAGATCAAAAGCAAGAAAAATGGCGTTGCCTCCTCGGCAACGGCGCCATTTGACAGAAAGCCATTTTTGCGCATTTGAAAGTCATCGAAAATCGTACCATAGTCGCACAAAAACGTTCGTCAAAAATTGATTTCTAAAGATAACGAGACTTGAGTCCTGGTCGTTTGTCTCTGGGAGGCGTTGCTTTTACTTTTGAAATCGATCTTTTTGTCGCTCTACTTTGTTTAGAATCACTTGCCGATTCGTGATTATTACGTATTTACGTACGACATGCACAGTTGCAAGAATATTAAGAGTTAGAAATAGGCAACATTAATCACGCAAAAGATAATAGCAATCATTAAGCTCATGGTGATTTCAAACAGATAGAGATAGATATATATATAAAAATGTGTTTTCATTCATTCATTTGGGAGTTGTTGCACAAGGAATCTAGAGGAAAGCTTGTACATAATGCTTGAAAATTAAATCTAGCTACCAGAAAATGATTGCATATAAGAATCGATGGGGGGATTTCGCATGCATCATTGGGGGACAAGTAAGACTACATTGCTAAGCAGTAAATAAAAGCAGTAAATATACGAAGAGCATAATCTAAAAATAGCAGAATGGAAGGGCATTCAGGGGTGGTCCCCGATGGCCTTTGAGTGGCTGAGAGAAGGAGGGGTGGCTAATGGAACTTAGGCCGGCCCTTGGAGAGAGGTTGGGGAGCTGATCCAGCTTCCTGGCATGGAGATGGTGGCCTCCATGGTGGCGCTCAACTCGTGGAGGTGGAGTGGAGATGGAAGTGGCTATTCTAAGTGGAATGGATGCCAAGGAAGTGAATGGGTGCAAATGGCCACCCAAGGGGTCTTTTTATAGACCTAAGGGAAGATCTCTAGAGAATTATGGAATTCTCTAGAGAGGCCTATGGTGGGAGCTCGTGGGAGAGTAAGAGAGGGTGGATGGTGGTTTTTAGATCCACCAAATGTGGATCTAAAAATTGAATGGCTCTTGGTTGTTATTTTTGGCAACCAAGGTAACCACACATGGTAGAGAGTTCTAGAGAACTCTAGGCTAGGTATTTTCGTGTGGATGGTGTGTGTGGGTGTGTGTGGGTCAAAACTTAGGTGGCTAGGTGATGAGAGCCTCATCATGAGCCACAACTAGCTCATTTTAACCCAATAAAGAAGATAAAAGCTCCTACATAACCTAGAGGAAGGCCTAAATGAAGGAATATGTGCTCTGAGAAGAAAACATGAATTAAAGGTTAAAACTGCAATTTTACCATTGCAGTACATAAATGGGATTTCTCAGAGGCAAAACATAGGTCAAATGGTCTAAATGAGATAAAAAGTGGGTTGAGTCAATCAGAAATGGGTTTATGTGCAATCTAGGAATTAAATGACATTTGGTAACCCTAAAACAGACCCACTTAAATTAACAAGGTTTCGGTCAGGATAAAAATCAAGTAAACCCTCTAAAAATCATGGAAAAATATCCTATAGGGTTTAGAACACTCAATTTGGCCTTTGGAACCCAGGTTGACCTAGATTAGGGTCTTAGCACATTAATTGACCTAATTTGGGTTTTTACGCAAAATGTCCAATCAGACGAGGTCAAACCTAAATCCAACTTTACCATTGGATTCCTTAGGTCCAAATTAGGTTTATACCAAAATTTGGACCCAAGGGGAGGTCATCTTGACCTACTTTGCAATTTAGTACACCCAAATCATAATTTGGTCCCTATCTTTTGAATATCTTTGCAGAAAGCCCCCTAAGTTCCTCGCCACCTTTGCAATCAGGTCCTGCCGCCATTGTTAGGGTAGAACCGATCTCCGGCAAGGTTTAGAGAGGGATTCCTCCCCAATCCCTCAGAGATTCCCTCCCAGAAATGGAAGGGAGTTTCCCTGAGGAATTCCCTTCCTTCTAAAGCCAATTACAATCTCTAGTGTGAACCCAATCTCTTGTGCGAACGCACGAGGGATTTGGGTATCTTAACCTATTTCCTACTCCGGTGATCCATCAGAGGCAATAGGCGTGCCCATTCCACCTCTCTGCATGGCCCAGTGCCTATAAAAGAACCTCTAAGCCTGGCTGCAGATCTTTAGCTTGATTTGACCGAGTTTCCACCTCCAATTCATCTCCTCCTGTCCGGCCAAAGTTCCCAGCAAACTTCGGCGAGCCCCCCCTTCCCTCCTTCTTCGCTCTGCCACAAAACCAGTGGCAGAGTTATCTTCCTGAGTCTCCTCCACGTCGCACAGTACCCGCGCACGCTAACTCAGCCCCGTCGTCGCCGCCGTTCTCCCCCACTGGGCAGCATCTTCTCCGGCGACAGCAGGTACAGCTGTCTGCCCTCCATCCTCCTTCGTCTCTACAATTAGGTTAGAACTATTCCCCGTAGTCCCCTCTCTCTTTCCCCCCTGTTATCTCATCTAATCGACCCTCGACCAACGCCGATCACCTTCATCTTCCACATCACCGACCGACCTCCGGCGAGTCGCTCCCACCACTCCGCCCCTCAACACGGCTCGCCAACCCTCTTGTAAGCTCCACCTCACCACCAGGAGCAACTTTCGCCCATCCATCATCCTTCTACACCTCCACCACAGTCCCCCGAACAACCCCACACTTCCGGCCACAGGTTGACCTAGGCACGCACGCCTAGGCCATCCTGCAGCCTGCAGCACCGCGCATCATCTTCGCCGTGCCACGGCAAAGGTGCCCAGCTAGTCTGATTGGGCCAATAGGCCGTGCTTGTGTATGACAGGTTGCAACTCCTGCCGCCATTGACGGTTGAAGAAGCAAGCAGCTTCGCAGTAGCTCCAGGTGTCAGATCTCCCAGGCCCCAGGCGCAGCAGGCTCGCGCGGGTGTTGCGAAGCTATCAGGGCTAACAAGTCGCGCTGCGAAGCTCCCAGCCTTGGCCATAGCACGAAGAGAGCTTTGCGGGCACGCGTGGAATTGAGACAGGTATGGTTTAAATTGTTTTTGTGTTTTATTCTTACCACCTCCTAAAGCACAGGGGTGAGGTCCCTCACCTGACCCATGCCTGCCTCGTCTGCAGTTTCACCTCACGGATCTGGCGAGATCCAACCCGACCCAAACCTACGCAATCCTCGCGCATCACCCACCTGCAGGTACGCCTGGTCCCGGGTGCAAATCCGACCCGACTACCTGCGTGGCTCTAGGAGAGCATCCTTGAGCGATTTGCAGAGAAAGAGAGAGACGTTTGGGTAGAGGGACGGGGGTAGGTTTTGCATTGGCTGTGGTTTGCGTAGGAAAGAAGGAGCAGAGGAAGAAGCGAACACTTAGCTGCTGCAGCAAGGGAAGAGAAGAGAGAAGAAGAGGCTGTGTAGCAGAGAAAGAAGGAGAAGCTTTCCTAGAGAAGAAAAGACAAGGAAGAAGACCAAGGAAGAAGAAAACTTTGAAGGAAAGCACAAAGAAGAACTGAAGAAATAGGAAGAGAAAGAAGTGCAAAGAAGAAGAAGAGCCAACGAAGAAGAGAAGAAAGGAGATTACATTTAAGACGTCTGATATAGAAATCAGACGTCCAATTCTGTTTTCTTTTACAAATTCTTTTTATAACTCTCTCTCGTCAAATCAATTATTTTCATTTACAAGTTGTATTCTTTGGTTTTGAAAGTACTGAGCTTGCTCCCTGTGTTCGACCTCGGAGACTCCAGTTTTTCGAGTAATAAAATTCTCTATATTTGTTTGAACGTTTTGTCGGTTATACTACAACGTAATATTCTCTTTAAAACCTGCACAAAAGCCTACGAACACTAGGTTGATTAGGTTAGGTTCTAGTGGGTATAGGTCAAGGTATGTCTCAAATTAGGGTTATAAACCCTAATTCACTAAGGTAAAGTGCAATTAAACTTAATACAAGTTTAATTGGGTGTGTGGAAACTTAATTAAGAGTAAAACAGCTCAATTAAGTCAGGTCTAGGTCAATTGGACTCTCACTGAGTCCAATTGGACAGTGTGTGCTGAGATCAGGGCTCAATTAGACTCAATTCCATCAGCCATTCAATTGGACTCAATGAGTCCAATTGAATAGGCTGATGGAATTGGCTAAGATCCAAGTCAATTAGGTTTAGTGAGGACCTAATTAGGTCCTTAGGGAGGTCTAGAGGTGATGTACTAGGGTTAGGGCACCTTAATTTATGTTCCTATGGGGTTGGAATTGGGTTTAGGGACCTAGAGATCCAAGGTCAAGGCTTAAATCTCAAAATAGGAATTGGAGAGCAGTATCAGACGTCTAATAATAGAATCAGATGTCTTAGACTAAAAAATCAGAAGTCCAGACTTGTTGTCTGGACGTCCAATCAAAGTAAGGAAGGATTTCGAGTTCTGTTTTGGGTATTCTGCAGAAATTGGACGTCTGACAAAGTGTTTGGACGTCCAATAACACTGCAGAAGTGGGTTTGAAGTGTGCGGGAGTTGGCTAAGGGTCCTGAACGTCCTAAAACTTATCTGGATGTCAAGAGAAGGGTTGGAACTAGGGTTTTAGGGCTTCCTATGGTGTGGCGACCTAATCTAAGGGTGGCTAAGGCTTGGGGAAGTCTCTAGGCTATCCTAGGGCTAGGATGGACCTAAGCTCTTCACATTTTACTGCTTTATTCCTACTTAATAGAATAGCAAACTTTTAACCCCCTTACATTATTATTCCTACATCTAAACTAGGCCTTCTACTCCAGCTCTGCTATAACTCCTGTTATTCCTGATCCAGCTTCAGATCCAGCTCCTGATCAGCTTATTGCCTACAATTGACATAATGCACTTAATCAACACATTATAACATTATTTTATGCATAGCTAAAGGAAAGCAGTAAAGATGCAGATAATGCGTATGCATGCATGAATAACCCTAACTTATGCTAAGTCCTAGCCTAATTTAGGTTAATTAAGACATATGATTGCTGCGCAATCATGACCTATGTATCGAGGAAAACCCAAATATTTCTGATCAAACACAAGAAGTTCAAAACCTGCAATTAGAGGAGCCTGAACACAACCTAGACACACCCTTGGTTCCTTTTTTTACTCCCGACACCCACCCTGAACCACCTGCTACTGCTGATGATCCTATTATGGAACTGAACCCCTCCCTGAGCATCTCAAATGCATCTTTTTGGGTTCCAATCAGATGTTTCCTATGATTATCAACTCCCAACTCACACCTGATCAGGAAACACGCCTGATTTCTATTCTACAACAGCATCAGAGAGCCATTGGATGGACTCTCGATGATCTGACAGGTATCAACCCCTCATACTACACACATCATATCTATACTGAAGAGGGCTCACGACCATCCCGTGAAATGTTGACACGCTGAAATCCAAATATGTAGGATGTTTTGAAAAAGGAGATCATCAAGTGGTGGGATGTAGGGATCATCCACCCAATCTCCGACAGTCGGTGGGTGAGTCCAATCCAAGTTGTGCCTAAGAAGGCAGGACTCACCATGATCATGACTAAAATCGGAGAAACCATACCAACTCATATAGCGAACTCGTGGAGAGTCTACATTGATTATAGAAGACTCAATTCCTCCACAAAGAAGGATCATTTCCCACCACTATTCATTGATCAGATACTCGAGAAACTAGCAGGAAATCGATTCTTCTGCTTCTTGGACGGGTACTCTAGTTATAACTAGTCACAATCCATCCTGAGGACTAAGAGAAGACTACCTTCACCTACCCCTTCGGGATATACACATTTCGGAGGATGTCATTCGGTCTTTGCATTGCACCTGCTACTTTTTAGCAGTGTAAGCTTGCCATATTCTTAGATATGGTAGGTGAATACCTTGAAGCCTTAATGGATGACTTCTCAGTATTTGGAGAATCTTTTGATGATTACCTCATGCACTTGGTCCAAATCCTCAGGTGGTGCATCGACGTGAATTTGGTTCTTTCCTAGTAAAAGAGCCACTTCATGGTACCTGAGGGAATTGTCCTGGGACATCTCATCTTTGAAAAAGGCATCTAGTTTGATCGAGCCAAAGTGAATTTGATTTCCAAACTTCCTATGCCTAGCTTGGTCAAGGACATCCGTTCATTTCTAGGGCACATCGATTTTTACTGTCGATTCACTCCCGATTTCTTGAAAATCATGTGCCCCCTGACTAATCTTTTCTCCAAGGATGTCCCCTTAGAAATTACTGTGGAGTGCACTTAGGCGTTTGAGATCCTACGTGATCAAGTTACCCAAGCACTTATCCTGCAATCCCCTGATTGGTCTCAACCCTTTGAAATCATGTGCGAGGCATCTGATTATGCTGTGGACTTGGGCAAAAAATAAATGGGAAACTCGTGGACATCTACTATGCTAGCAAGACACTTGACGAGGCTTAACATAACTACATAGTTACTGAGAAAGAGCTGCTAGCCATAGTATTTGCCCTAGAGAAATTTAGCTCATGTCTTTTAGGTTCCTGTGTTATCATATACTCGGATCACACTGCAGTGAGGCACCTCCTCTTGAAGAAGGACATGAAACCTCGACTAATCCGCTGGATCTTGCTGTTGCAAGAATTTGATCTCGAGATTCACGATAAAGCGGGAAAGCAAAATGTGATAGCTGACCACTTATCCCTCCTTCCTTCTAACATTATTGACCCTTCCGGACCCATCACAGAGCACTTTTCTGATGAGCACCTCCTGACTATTAGTATGGGACTTCCTTGGTTTGCTGATTTGGTGAACTACTTGGCATCACGTCAAATCCCGTCCAATTAGCCAAAGGCCAAGAAATACAAATTGCTTTCCAATGCCTAGTACTACATTTGGGAAGACCTGTACCTCTTCCGAATTGGTGCTGATCAGATCATCAGACGATGCATTCCGAAAGTGAAAATTCAGGACATTTTGTCCTTCTGCCATGACCAGGCCTGCAGCAGACACTTCTCCAAACATAAAATCATAGCAAAAGTCCTCTAGTGTGGCTTTTACTGGCCTGCAATTTTCAAGGATGCATACAATCACTATAAGGCATGCACTGGTTGCCAGACCTTGGGCAACATGAGCCACCATGATATGATGCCTTTACAACCGATTCTCGTATGCGAAATCTTCGATATCTGGGGGACTGATTTCATGGGATCGTTCCCTATCTCGAACGGCTTCGAATACATTCTTCTCGCTACTGACTACGTGTCCAAATGGATCGAAGCCATCCCAACCTGAACCAACAATATAAGGTGGTAATCAAATTCATTCATCAAAACATCTTTTCTCGATTCGAGATTCCACGTGCCATTATCTCTGATGGAGGGACTCATTTCACGAATGCTTAGTTTAGATCACTGATGACCAAGTATGGGGTGTCACACCAAATCTTTACTCCCTATCACCCCCAAACCAATGGTCTAGTTGAGCTTTCAAATCGGGAGATCAAGAAAATCCTTCAAGTCACTATCCGACCTAACAGGAAAGATTGGTCGTCCCGACTTCTAGAAGCCTTGTGGGCTTAAAGAACCTCCCACAAGACCCAATTAGGCATGTCTCCTTTCAGATTGGTGTACGGGAAGGCATGTCACCTCCCCGTCGAGTTGGAGCACAAAGCCTATTGGGCTATACAGAAGTGTAATTTAGATCTTTCTAAGGCAGGAACCCATAGAAAGCTTCAAATGAGCGAGATTGATGAACTACGTAAGGATGCATACCAGAACTCGCGAATTTACAAAGAGCGGGTTAAGGCCTTTCACAACAAGCACATATCCAGAAAGATTTTTCACCCCAGTCAGAAAGTTCTACTCTTTGATGCAAAACTAAAACTCTTCCTAGGCAAACTCAGATCAAAATGGACTGGACCATATCTTATCCGACGAATTTAATGGAAATGGAGCCGTTGAAATCAGTCAACCTAGCCTTGATTCTGAACCCCTTATTGTGAATGGCAAGCAACTTAAGCCATTCATTGAACTCATCGATACAAACTTGGCTGAAGTATCTTTCGATCTCCATTCTCCCTGAGCACATTGCGTCCGGCTGATGGCGTTAAACTCAGCACTTAATGGGAGGCAACCTGTCATATTTTTGAAAAACCCGAAACCCTTCTTAACACATCCCGTGCTGAACTCATATTGCACTTTAGGGTTCATCCATTAGAACAGCCAACTCCACCTCTGGTACCTGTACCAGAGCTTGAAATTGTTCGCAACAATCATCTCAACCCGACCACCCACCGAAAACCTATTCTAATGTACGATCTAAGCTGAATTCGAGCCCACCTAATTTACAATGAAGACATTGCAAATCGTAGGCATGGGGGGTATTAAAGTGCAAAATGTTGTGAGAATCACTTCACAAGAAAGGGTTTCATCAAGAAAAAAAACATATTCCAAAAAATCAAAAAAAAAATTTTAAAAATTGAAAAAGAACAAAAAGATGGAGAAGGGAGGAAATTTGAAAATTGTATATCATTCTGGAGGAGGAAAATGGGAGGTGATATAAATGTCAAAAAGGAGAAACAATTTGAAATAAAAAGAGATAGTCACTAGTAGAAGATTAAGGAATCTACATAATTCTAGACAAATCAGAAAGAAAGAAATAAAAGAAATAAAAGTGCTAAGAGACAAAAGAGATCAGTAAGAACGCTGATCTTAGGCCTCCTGGGCTTGTGTTTAGGCTTAAAAATTCAAGTATCCATTAAGATCTGGATAGTTCTTAAGAGGTTGAGGAAAATGCGAAGCTTAAGTATTAGGTCTAAGGCTTAGAGACTATTCGACCTCGTTAACTGACCTCTGGTTTGCGGGACACGATAAGCTAAGCCCCCCAATCCACACACAATCTGGTTCAAGGCGCTTAATTATCAAAATCATACAAATGTGTTAATTCTATTCTGAAAAGCTACCTAGATTAGGAGCGGCTTATCAACACAAGTTGATTTAGATGAGTTTTCGCCACAGAGAGGTGGGAAATTCCCCTCGAAGATGCGCAATAACATACCGTCTCCTCAGTGCTTGCCTCCTAGGATATCTAAATATCCTACTGGGGGCATGTAAGCACCTTGTGCTGGTTCAGGTGCCATGGGTGAGATTATCCTGAAATGTCGATTATCAGGGCCTAAATTTAGCTACAAAATGCCATGGGCGTCACTATCTCGAAGTGTCAAAAGCCAAGGTTCTGGGGGTTGCCATGGGTGGTGCTATCTCGAAGCATCGATTGCTAGGGACCCTACGAGGGTTGATGGTGGGAGCTAGGAATCCAATACAAACCGTGTTGTAAAGCTAATTCGAAGCTAAAAATAAAGGAAGAAAAGTGAGAGAAAGCTCTCTAAAATTAAAAAATTTCTTCTGTCTCTCCTACAAAAGTGCACTGTAAACTGAACTTGGACTAAACATGTTTTAAGCATGGGTGCTTTAACCGCGAAGTTCAACGAACCTTAGGTTACTTCCTGTGAGCCTTAGAAACCTTCACGACAGACTAAGGCTAGAGCTAGTCAGGTCTAGATCTTGGTTGGCACTTGAGTACCTCTAGGCCTACTATTGGCATTCTGACCTACTCTACAAAAGAAAGCACACAGCAGAAATCTGAGCATAAAAAGGCATGGTGTAACGAATGCATGCCCCAGACGTATTTTAAGACGTCTGGGAGGAGGCCCAGACGTCTGGGATCACATCCAGACGTCTGAACAGACGTCTGGGATCGTTTCCAGACGTCTGGAAAATAGTTATTTTCGCACGGGAGAGTCGTCTGCGCGCCTGTGCGCACAGACCCACGATTCCTCTCTCTCTCTCTCTTTTTCCCTCTCTCTCTGCGGCTGCAGGCGGCCTGCCACCCCCTCTCTCCTCCTCGCGCCTGGTGTGGCGGCGGAAATCTCGTTCCACCACTAACTCCCCTGTGGTACGCTCGGAAGGGGGAGGGGGTGGCGACGTGGGTGGAAGCTGAAATTCTTCTCGAGCCACCTCTCGAATCAGTTGGACGAGGTCCCGAGACGGTATACTCAGGAGAAGAGGAGGGGTAGTATGTATTCCAAGCCCGACACATCTGTCCCCCGGGCCCTGACCTCGGCCGCGCCTGCGGCCCACCCTCCTAGCTCCACGACGCAGTCTGGGTAATAGTGGATAGATTGACGAAGACGGCACGATTCTTGCCGATCCGAGTCACTTTGGGACCAGCACAGTTGGCAGAGAGGTATATCCGTGATGTGGTGCGACTACACGGAGTTCCGCGGGAGATCGTATCCGACCGGGATACCCGCTTTACGTCCCAGTTTTGGGCTGAGTTTCAGCAGGCTTTGGGGATGAGGTTGAGGTTTAGCACGGCTTACCACCCCCAGACGGACGGACAGTCGGAACGCACGATACAGACACTTGAGGACCTTTTGCGTGCCTGTGTACTAGACTGGAGGGGCTCTTGGGAGGAGCACCTGCCCCTGGCGGAGTTTGCATACAACAACAGTTATCACTCGAGCATCGGCATGGCTCCCTACGAGGCTCTGTACGGACGGAAATGCACGGCACCCTTGAGTTGGGTTGAGGTGGGGACCAAGTGGGAGGTTGGCCCCAGGTTGATCCGGCAGAGTCAGGAGGTAGTTGAGCAGATCCACAGACGACTCCGCACTATCAGGAGCAGACAGAAGAGCTACGCGGATCGCAGATGCAAAGAGGTGCAGTTCGAGGTTGGGGACCACGTCTTCCTTCGTGTTTCGCCCATGAAGGGCTTACAGCGGTTTGGGGTGAGAGGGAAGCTCGCGCCGAGGTTCGTGGGGCCCTTTGAGGTCCTGGAGCGAGTTGGACCCGTTGCTTACAGACTTGCCCTTCCCCCGCAGCTTTCTGGTGTGCACGACGTGTTCCACGTGTCCAACCTCAGGAAGTACGTAGCCGATCCCAGCCACGTACTGAGTCACGAGAGCGTCGAGGTGAGCGACGACCTGACCTACCCCGAGCGGCCAGTGCAGATCCTAGACCGAGCCGTCCGCAGGTTGAGATGAAAGCAAGTACCCCTGGTAAAGGTTTTGTGGAGGAGCCAGCGGTACGAGGAGGCTACCTGGGAGCCTGAGGCGGCAATGCGGGAGCGGTACCCGGAGCTTTTCGCGGGTACGTCTTTTCGGACCGGCTTCGGTCCTCTTTGAGTTTGTTATGGTTATTTGGACATCCTTTTCCCGCACCCTAGTTGGCGCAAGTTTCGGGGACGAAACTTCCTTTGAGTTTGTTATATTGTAACGAATGCGTGCCCCAGACGTATTTTAAGACGTCTGGGAGGAGGCCCAGATGTCGGTCAAGACGTCTGGGATCACATCCAGACGTCTGAACAGACGTCTGGGATCGTTTCCAGACGTCTGTTCAGACGTCTGGGATCGTTTCCAGACGTCTGGAAAATAGTTATTTTCGCACGGGAGAGTCTTCTGCGCGCCTGTGCGCGCAGACCCGCGATTCCTCTCTATCACTTTTTCCCTCTCTCTCTCTGCGGCTGCAGGCGACCTGCCACCCCCTCTCTCCTCCTCGCGCGGCCTTAAAAGGGCCACGCCTCCCCTCCCGTCTCCACAGTCTCCTCCTTCTCCTTCCTGTGCGCGAGAGCGAGCGGACGCGAGGGCGGCAGCGACGGCCGCAGTGAGCGCGAAGGTGCGGCATGCGAGGGCGGAGCTCTGCCGTGAGGGCGAGCTCGCCGGAGCAGCTTGGCCGGCTGGCGGAGGGTGCCGGGGGAGCGGAGCGACGCGGAGAGGGACCTACTGCGGTCTGAGCAGCAGGAGCGCGAGGTGCGACGCGGGCGGCGTAGCGAGCGGAGGCCGAGCAGGGTCCTGATTCTGGAAAAATTTCCAGAATCAGACGTCTGGGTTGATAGCCAGACGGCAAGGTCGACGTCTGTAAGATCATACAGACGTCTGAAAGGTGAGCTTTCCGCCTTCTTCTTCCTTCTTGTCGACTGACCGTACTGAGGGAGGGGGGTTGGCTGTGCGCAGGTTCGCTGAGTCGCCATCCTTTGCGAATCAGACGTCTGGAAGTTGTACCAGACGGCGGGAGTGACCTACAGACGTCCGTATGGACCATCGGACGTCTGGGATCTAGGCCAGACGTCCCCGCAGACTTCTGGACGTCTGGGAAACCACGCTGAACAGGTAATTCCCTGATCCACCGTTTAAGACGTCTGGAAGGAGTTCCAGACATCTGATTTTGCACAGTTTCATCTTTTTCGACCCGTTTAGGGCCCGTTCGGGCTCCGTTTCCCGCGATTCGAGTTGCGTTCTTTTCAGAATTAATTCCTCTACCCGTCTACAGTAGCTATACACTGTTTTGAGACACTCCTTGTGTTTGATCCTTGTGATAGGACATCGTTCAGTTGCAGTCTTGAGAGTCGCAGAGGCACGCGGGATTCCCGATCACGCCCCCATTACTCCCGTTGTACCTGGTAGAGTGGCTTTAAGTATTAATAAAATTTGTTAAAGTATGGAACCATAACTAGAACCTAGGACATTGCATGAATCCTAGGAATGAGAAATATATGGAATGATAGTTCCTAGGTGTTGCATGAATCCTAAGGCCGGAAAACTAGATTGTATGATAGACCCTAGGATATGGCATGAATCCTAGGATGGAAAAACTAGTGGAATGTATAATAATGCAGTCTTGGAAAAATGGAAAGGAATATACAGCTGCCTGTTATGAATAAAGAAACATGATTGAGATCATGGATTTTGAGAACGTGAATCTGGAAAGTGAAACATATGATGTTCTGAGATAAAGAGCTGGAACCCTACGGGGAATTAGGAGTGGAACTCCTGGAAAGAAAAAGGAATGGAACTGAGATGTAGTTTGTACTGTCTCTTGGGTACGCAGTACCAAGGGAAGTACCTGTACTTGTTGGCCCTCGTGTACGTAGTACCGAGGAGAGCTAGTAGTGTTAGGAGAGTACTAGCTACCCCACGGGCCCCGGGGTTCTGCTAGCCTCCTTCATCGACTTGTTAGGCCCACTAGGGCAAACCAGGGTAGTCAGGCGAGGGTGCGCGGACTGTGGAGGGGCAAGGCCCCGGTTTGGTTACTGTGGAGGGGTTGGACCCCTGTTATTGAGAGGGCTCTGCCCTGGTTCCGTGCTGTGCTTTGGGCGCACCCGTTAACGGAAACGACTGACCGCGTGCCAGTGCGGGCTAGCTACCTGTGCGTTTATCGCGCATGCCGTAGTCACCGTTACGTCTGTCAGTGACCTTGGGGTGGTTGACTGAGGGTAGGATCACCACGGGGGACTCTCCCGGCCAGGAGAGCACCACGTGCTACTTCTACTTTTGGAAAAGACTGCAATCAAGATCGTTCCCACGAGGACATTCGAGATCAAGTAAAGGATCTGAGAAATAAATGAAATAGTGAGAAAAATTGAAAGATGTGAATAAAGGAAGTAATAGAACATAACAGCTACTGTACACTCTACTGTTGCCTTTAGTTAGTTTGCCACTCTACTCAGCGTTTTGCTGACGTGTTACACTCGTTACCTTTTTTCAGGACCAGGTGTTGAGCAGCCAGGGTCGGCGGCTGCAGAGGACGCTGGGCCAAGTAGGGTCCAGTAGAGTTTACCACAATCCTTGTACCTCTTTTGTTTCTGTTTTAGTGAGTAGTTTTTTTTATTTCTGCTGTACTTTCTTTACCTGCCATTCTTGTTATATGATAAATGTTGTTTTACTGTTGTGGTGGTACCTACTGTAGTAATTTCTTTCCTTACTGCTGTACTTTCTTACTGTTAGTTATATTCATGCTGAATGTGGTTTATTTTACTGTCTTTTGGTTACTTCCTCGTTGGACGACTAGGTCTTGGGATTAGTCGAGTCGGTCCGGTTCTCGTGTCTCGTAGGGACTCGGGAACCGAGTCGTTACACATGGTCTAGAATTTAAGTTAATTCCATGAGATTTTGCTAAGGGACTAGAAAAAGCTAGGCATGGGGATATGATGGGAACACCATCATGAGCTATAACTAGCCCAGTTTGATCTAATTAAGTTAATAAAAGCTCCTACATATCCATCAGAAGGTCTTAAGGGTACAAAACAATGATTTGAGAAGAAAATAAGAATACAGGGTTATTTATGCAAAGTTACCATTCTATCACAAAAATAGAATAACCGTGGGTTCCCTCAGGGGTGGAACAAAGGTCAAATGGTCTTAAGAGTATAATAAGTGGGTTAGAACAGACAGAAAAGGGTTTTCATGCGTTACAGGAATTAATGGACATCTGAAATCCTAAAAACAGACTCGCTTAATCTAGTGAGGTTTTAGTTAGGATAAAATTCACCTAAACTCTCTAAAAATCATATAAAATTATTTTCTAGGGTTTGGTAGCTTCAATTTGACAATTAGAACCCATATTGACCTAAAATAGATTCTCAGATAGACATTTGCCCTAATTTAGGTAATTATACAAATTACCTAGTCAAACTAGGTCAAAACTAAAATCCAAATTCACCATTGGATTCCTTAGGTTCAAATTAAGCATATACCAAAATTTGGGCCCAATGAGATAGTTTCAACGTAGTTTGCAATTTGGTCCAAGTCTGATTTCCTTTATTCCACATGGGTCCTTACTTTTGAATTTCTTACATATCTTTATCATCATTTTCTTCAAAAAGGTCCCTGTCACCTTGAATCCTAATTCTACATACTTTGACAACCGTAAAATGGCATGTTCTCCTTGATTCCTTGAGGAATCCCTCTCAGATTTGGAAGGGAAGTCCGTCAAGGAATTCCCTTTCTTTTAAGCTAATTCCTAAAACCTAAAACTTTCCCAATCTCTCATACGAACGCATGAGAGATTCGGGTATCATAGAATTCCTATCTCTAGCAAGCTTTCCTAGCTTGGGAAGCTTGCTTCCCAAGCCCAATACACCATCCAGAGGCCTATAAAAGGACCCCCAAATCAGACCAAGGATCCCACGCTTGATTTTGGCTGGAAACTCCCCATATTCCTCCTTCCTCTTCTGGCTAAAAGGCTCCTCGAGCTCCGATGATTCCTTCCAACCTCATTCCTCATCCATTCGTAATACTGGTGACGGATTTTCCTCCCTTACCTTCATCCGCGTTGCGCAATACCGGCTGACGTCCCTATCTCCTTCGTCCTCACCGTCCAACCCCCACCGGAGCTATCTTTGTCTTCGGCTCTGGCCATACCGCAACCGATGCTAACTCTAATCCCCATCATCTGCTACCTATCTCTATCAACTCCTCAGCTTCTCCACGTCATGACAACACCTCTGTCACTTCACTTCGACTTCTGCACTGCCCTCCGCGACTTCATCTTCCACCTCGCTGGTGTACCACTGGCGAGCTCCAGTGCCCACCACAGACCTCCTACGCCGCCACTTCCATGCTCTACACCTCTGCCTCGACCTCAGGAGAAAAGGCCCTAACTTAGCTAGGTCAATTGCTCATCCAAACCCTCTGCCGAACTCACGCTCCTCCGTCTATCCTCCGCAAGGTTGACAGGCCTCACCAACCACCTTCATGACATGCCGCACCCACCACCATACTCACCATCCTACAGCGAAGCTCCTGAACCTATTTAACAAGGCTGAGAGGCCTTATTTTGATTTCCAGGTCTTCTCTCCTTCGACCGCCATTACCATGACTTCGAGCAAAGCTTGAAGCCTTCTCTGGCCATGCAAGTCCGAGGTGCTATGCCTAGGTTGTGCGGAGAGTCTCCAGGTAGATCTCCAGGCCTTCAATTGTGACCAACATCTACTGTTGTTGCTCCAATTCAGTGAAGGAAACCCACTACAGCTGCACGCAGAAGACAAGGGTGGGATTAATCCCCCCTTGGAAGCTGACAGACGCCCGCAGCAGCATAAATTGCTTTTGTCCTATAGGCTTATCTCCTCAACTAACAACGGGGTGAGGTCCCCGCTCACCCATCACCTGCGCCTCACCCGTGACCCGTTTCCCTACAGGCCTGGTGCAGATCTAACCCACCTAACCCGCGCACTCATCACTCACCACCCACTATTGGTGAGCCTGGAACTGAGTGCGCTCTACCCGTATCCGATAATCCATTGTGGCCTTGGGAAGGTGAAGAAGATAAAATCTAGAGGGAAAGAGAAAGAGAGAGCAGGGGCAGGGGGCGTTTTGCTCTATGGTTCAAACGGCTGACACTTAGCCATTTAAGATATCCTTCCCCCTTATATGTGAGGAGAAAGAAGAGAAGAGTAGCTACAGAACAGAGAAAAGGAAGAAGAGAGAAGACACACGAAAGAAGAAAAAGAATCCACAGAGAAGGGGAATAAGAGAAAAAGGAGAAGAAGGCAAAGAAAAAGAAGAGGCAGAAAGACACTGTAGTAGTGAGCGGGTTAAGCCATCTATTTGGTTGAGCAGACGTCTGAGATTTAAATTACTTATCCTACATGGATTTAGATTGATTGTTACTATTGAAATATTTGATATAATTGTGAGGGGTAATTGGTGATTCAAACCACCATTTTACCCCATTCTTTTTGCACTATTTCACATAGGCTTTCATTCATATATCATTACTGCTTGGAATTTTGTTATAAATTGCTCATATATTTGCTTGAATTGCAATCTTGAGAATCATTTTGTCAATTGCTCCCTGTGTTTGACCTTGAACTTCATTTCTGATATTCGAGTTATAAACTTTTTTTATTTTTCACGCTAATTCAATCTATACTACAACAAATTGATTTTAAAACCAGATTCAGAGTGAATAACAGTCATATGGAGACTTGGAAACCCGACAGAAACTCATCCATAGTGCATTGGTTAGCGCCTTCGCGCCTAAGCAACCGACGCAAGTTTGAGGAGCACCCAGCATGAAATCAGGGAGAGCGGCGAGCGTGGGCACGATTGAGTACAGGATCTTCATCGGGTAGATAAGGCACGGATGCATGGCGGGTGTAGGGGCGTCGAATGAAGACGCGCGTGATGATGCGCACCTTAGGAATCGAGAGGGTGCAGCACACGCTCTTTGAGCCATTTGATCGAGACATCAGACGGCTGAGAGGGCTTAGGAGTTGAGGCGCAATTAAGCAATGAGCGGTGGGCATGCGAATGCAGCAGCGAGTAGCAGGTGAGTGGAGTCCATCCGATGCAGATCCAAGGGTGCACATTGCGCCACGTGTTAGTAGCAAATTAAATCGTGAATAGGAGAAGGATTTGGAAGGCTGAATCAAGCCTGTTGATCTCCTGATCAATGGATTTGATTAATCTGAAGCTTTTGCATGGAATTAAGGGCTCTAATGCCCTAAAAACCCTTCACAAAAGCTATAAAAAGAGGACTAAGGGTCCCCTTTGAATTCATTCCATAGTTTCATTCTTCTTCCTCCTTCTACAACTCCTCTCCTTCTTCTTCTTCCCATCTTCTCTGCCTCTGTCTCTGCATCTCCGTCTGAAGCGTCTATTGAGCCACCTTGACGGATCGTTGCTGCTCACCTCAACCTCTCCAGAAGTCCACCACGAACCACCTTTGGTGCCCTTGTTCTGCAACATAGATAATATATGTTTATGCTTAGAATTTGTTTAGTCAGTTGCATGTATGCAATTCGTGTTCAAACTCTCTAATTAATATACATATATTACGATTCATTGTCTATGCTATTTAGTAATTAGATTTAGAAAAAGAGCATGAAATCAAAAGCATTTTCTACCTCCTTGTGATCGACTGGGACTCACCAGTTCCATTAATTTATTTGTCGAGACGTATTTCACACTATACTACAATGCGGATATCTTTTACGTGATCTATGCCCCCGAACATTGGGAAGAAGGTTCAGGCAAGAGTCACCCTTTCTTCCTCGGGTTTGGTTCCCAAGGTCCCACAAGTCTAGGTCTTAATGACCTTCTTCCTTACATAGACCAACATAAAGTGTTGGTGTAGTCAAGCCAAGCAAGGCTAAGTCCTTGTTAATCAGATTGATCCTTAAGATCAGATGACCAGATTTTTCGTTCAAGTTTAAATTATTGAATAAATTCATTGAGAAACCGACTGAAGATAATCCTCACCTCTTATGCTAACCTGGCCAGTCTGGTTATGAGGAGACTAAGAGGAAGGTTCTTCCTTCGACTTTTGTGTCTAGTTCCTTTTTACCCCATAGCCACGGTCGTTTGACACTACCTCGCAGGCTTAGTCACCAGGTTTGGCAAAAGAGGTTGAAATCACCCAGTAGTTTCAAGACAAATGTAGGTTATTAGATATGTTCTTGTGATTTTTTCAATCTTTTTCATCAATTCAATAGGTGGTGAACGGTCCACAAGGTGACTCAACTCACCAACTAATCACTGGCCTCGATTGAGTCCAAGCTAGTCTAATGTGGTCCTAAGGGCTCATGCACTTCTATCTTTTGCAAGTAGTAGACCACTAGTTAAACATGTACTCTCAGGTGAAGTTGGAATCCAAATGATTTGAAAATTGGCAGGAAGATTCCTTTTTCAAAAATCTTTTCAAAGAGTATTTATTTGTAATTTTTACTATTTCCAATAAATAGCTATGAATTTTTAACTAATAGGGGGTTAGATCTAAGATTTTGACCCTGTGTTCGTTTTTCTATTAGAAACAGTATCAAATATGATCCAAAAATTTAGGAAAAATATGAGAATGAAATCTAATTTGATTAGCTTTCAAACCCCACCATTGGGTCAATCAGATTTGTAAGTTAGTCAGAATTGACTTTTAAAGTTCATAAAAATTCAATTTTGATTCAATCTAATCCCAGTGTACTCAATGAATTTTTAAAAATTCCACAAATTGAATTTATTTTTGGGAATGGTGGCATTGGAAGGATAGGTTGAAAATCTAGTTCCTGCCCTAATTTTAGTATTTTTGGACCATTAAAAATATGGCAATTGAATTTTTAAAATCTTGTTTAGTTTCTGACCGCATTTCTAAAAATCGTAGAGATTTTTTTTTCTTTTTCTCTTTTTTTTAAAAAAAAAGCAAATCAAATCCTAACTAACTAGCAATCCCTAATTCAATTATTTTTTTTAAAATAACTCCTATCCAAATCAAATCTAAAATTCTACTAAGATGAAAGTGTGCACCTGGTAATCTTCACTTATGCTCGATGTGTACGCAGATCCTCGCTTCATTCCTACACACTGAAGAAATACACTAAATCAAATATGAAATCAAAACTCACTGTGCCTCTCTAGCAACGATGCCAATTTCTTCCAGGTGTAAATCACATTAAAAGAATGATTACGTCATATTATAACGCAAAATACGTCAAAACAAATAAAATTTAACGAGAAGTGACTCCCAGTTGAACTCGGTGAGGTAGAAAATGCTTTTGAATCCACGAACTGATTTTGAATTCTAACTAAAGAATTTATATATATAAATTGAATGCTAATCACAATATATGGAGTGGAACTCTAATTAGAATATAGATATGAAGCAGCTGAGTTGCAGATATAACTAATGCAATGCTAAAATAAGAATAAAATAACTATCTAATCTAGCAAAGTAAGGGCACCACGAGTGGTCTGTGGTGGCCTATTGGAGAGGTTGGGAGAGTAGCGGTAGTGCTCCAAGGTGGCTTGGTGGGTGCTTCAGAGGGAGAGAGCTGGAGAAGAAAATCTGGAGAGTTGGAGAGGGTCTGGAGAGAGATGTAGAAGAGATCTGGTGGAGAGTATGCTTCATATGGGGGCCTTTGGGGTCCTTTTTATAGTCAAAATGAGGGGTAAAGTCAATATTTGGCCCTCCAATCCATGCAACAACCTAAGATCTATCAGATCCGTCGATCGGGAGATCAACGGATCAGATCGCACTTCAAAAGGCCTTCCAAAATGCCTCCAACTCTCGGATCACCTCTAGAGCTGACACGTGGCATGCTGGTGACCCTAGATCTGCAATCGCATGACTGCCACTCGCTTCACGCCCGCACCTCAACCACAAGTGCTTAAATCACGCTCGAACCTCGGGCATGCACTCATCGCTCCTCAGTCATTCGATCACAAGATCGGAAGGCTTAAGTGCTTCGCCCGCACCTTTTTGAATTTCAAACACATGCGCGCATGTTTGGTTGTGTGTCATCACATACGTGGCCATCCAACACATAGCAGTGCGCCACACATTCACATCTTCACCATTGATTGAAGATCCCACGATCAGATTATGCCTACACCTTACTGCCTTCTGATTTCACCTCCTAGGCGATTTTGAACGTGCATCTTGCATTTCGACTCACGCACGCTCTCCGCTGTGCTACAAGCACGGATAATCGTGCTTACCATTTCTCGCTCGGCTGCCCTCAGCCATTGGATGAACATCCAACAGTTGAGCATGGTCCTTCCTTGTTGAGGCATGGCTGTAGTGGCGATGTGGCTGCATCATGGCCGTTGGATGATGATCCAACTGCCCACAGTGCACGAGGAGGTGCCTTCAAAGGTTGTTGAGGTAGAACTAGGTGGCTATGATGGTGCCACGTGATGCCATTGTGGTTGTCCATCTTCTTTTCTTTGTAGATGGTGTTGTAGGTCTCCAATCGAAATGATTTTTGCACCGTTGGACTGCGATCGTTGATCCAGATCTATCTGTATGGTTGGATTTGACATCTGAGGTTTGGATTTCCACCTATTTTCCTCTTGGCCCTTGCTCTTCTGCTGACTCCATAAGATGCTACAGGAGTTTGATCAATACAATCTCAGAGGTGTTGGACTCCCATCGTTGTTCTGAGCAGATCCATATGGTTTGATCAGCCATTCGTACCTCGAATTTCCTGCAATTGTTAATACCTTTAAATTAGAACATAATATGACATTATTATTTACAAAACTAACAAATCAACTATGATGCAATGTATGATGCGTATGTATGCAGAATGCCTAAGTTAAGCTAGGATCTAACTTAAGGTATATTAGGATCTATGATTGCTGCGCAATCAATAGTGCATATGATTTACTCAAGGAAATGAGCGAAAACTCTACAAACCAGGCCTCCATGGAAACCTTAAACTGATCCCAACAAAGAAGATCAAATGTCAATGAGGTCCAAGATTCTCATACATTTGATATGTAATTGATCTGTAATAAATTATATAACGTGGATCTAGTTACTAAATGAATGGAAGAGTGGATGTCTGGAAACTCTAATATTTCTAGATCCACTCAATCTCGAAGCTCAGGATTCCATTCCTCGCAAGCTCCTACGGGGCAGGAGTTTGTAAACCAACTCAAGATGGCTCAACCTTCGAGCCAACACTTCTCATAACCTTATGGGTTCCAAACTAGGGCCTTTGATCCTAGTTCTTCTGATCCTTCTTAATTTCATCCTCATCTTACGAGGATGTTTATGTTGTACAAGAGAACGTTAGGTCCAACCCTTACTCGAATTCCTGTAATTTTAGTTGGAAAAATCACCCTAACTTCTCTTGGAAAGATCAGGGGTAGCAGAACTAATATCGACCCAACAACTATGTACCACAAAAACCAATGTGTCAAGTTCAAGTATATACTTAGCTACCCCCAAATCAAGTTAATCAGCCCATGTGGAATTTCCAGCAACACATCGAACAAGCTAATTTAAACCTGAAGATGGTAGAAATGCAAGGGTCAATGCTCCAGCTCATGCAACAAATGAAAACTTCGCTACACTCCTTGCAATTCAAACTTAGTAGAGATAACTAACACCCCGGATCTCTACCATTACAACCTGTACCAAACCCAAGGAATGCTCAGAACTAAGGCATTGGGCCTCAAGGGTTTTGTAATGATAGGGAGCCACATGCGCATGCTCATGCTATCTATTAGGATACCCCAGTCCCTGATGAAGTTAACCAAACACCCACTATAACCAACTGGGAGTCTTCTATTTTGCCCAACCCTCCCCAAGGCACGAACTAAGACCACGTTGCTGCTGTAAACACAATTACCTTGAGGAGTGGTAGTAGACACAAGGGTCCCATTCATTCCCAAGTAAATTCCATAAGGACATATAATAAGAAGTTTAAACTCCCAACTAAGAAAGTGATCAGCAGAAAATCAGAATCTGATTCGGGAGTATGTTGTTGTTGTAAGGGCAAATGCCACAAGCCGGAGGAGAAATTGGAGGAAAGAATATCTTTGTTGTAGGCTTACAAATTGACAATCATTTTACTCCTTACGGCTATTGGATCAATTCCCGCCTAAGCTAGATCTTTATTGAATTCATACAAACAGAAGAATAGAGCAGAAGCTAAAACCACTAGGAGGGTAGTTTTGTCTAATAACAAAAGTACACTAGTCGTAAACAAGCTACCTCCTAAGAAGCAGGACCAAGAGCCCCGCTGATTTCTTGCACAGTAGCAAACATTACTTTTCACTGGGCCCTCGACTTCGGTGCTTCCATTAATGTGATCCCTACCACACTTCATAGGATACTAGGTCTATGCCACCTGAAACACACTCACATAACCTTGTAGTTGACCGATGGATCAATTACAAAACCAAGGGGTCTTTTGGAAGATGTTTTAGTCAAGGTTAATGATTTGCATTATCTTGTTGATTTCATTATTCTTGACGTGGAAGCACCAAAATATCTCAACCACACCCTGATTATTTTGGGAAGACCTTTCTTGGCCACTGCCAAGGCAAGGATTGATTGTGAATCGGGAAATATAGAGATTACATGAGGGAATAAAAAAAACCATCTTAATATTTTTGATGCCTCAAAGAAGAATAAAATTAAGTGTGGCATAATTGAGGAGCTCAGTACAATAGAGGTAATGGCCATATACACATTAAACAACCCCCTAATGGCCAACCCAACCCAAACTCAGGAAGAAATCACGAGGTTGCAGGGATAATTGAGGACAACAATAAGAAGAACCAATTGTGGCAAATCGAGATGAGCAAAATATTCTTGAAGTTGGAAACTTGTTGGAAGATTCACTTGATTAATTAAAAACCCAACAAGACCATTATACCAAATTTCTAGAGTTTGAGGTTCAATTAGTTGGTAGAAAACACGAATATAAGAATGGTTGGGACAAGCACCTAGATATTGAGGATGAAATTGAAATTTGGGGAGAAGCCACTAGGAAGTGTGGCTTACAAACCCCCAATACTGCATAAAAGCCTCATAATCTTTTTTTGCCCAACCATCACACAAGTCCTACAACCAACCAAACCTCCTCTGTACCAAGTTAGCAAAACTCCTATTGGAGACCATTCAGGCTCTCCCTACATCACCAACTTGTCACATTCATAGATAATCTCTTTAGCAAGCCCACTCTCACCCTCCGAGACCCATATCTTGGGGCCTAGAAACTGTACTCTTGCAGCCTCAATGTCTATAATTTTTATCTGAGGATTGTGCCTAGCTGAAGGCAATAAACTCAACATATGCATTGTTTGTTTCAGAACTGATAGGATTTTCATGGAATTTAGTTGATACTTTTTCTATTCTTCCTTGTTTCATGCCTTTATTTTATAATCAGGACATTGCATTAGCTAAGAATGGGAGGGTCAATGCTTTATTATTATTTTGTCAGTTCCGTAATAGTAGTTTCTTGTTATTTCTCTTTAAAAAGAAATTAGAATTAGGAGAAGAGAATTTCGGCATTAGGAGTTATTAACCTTAGGAAATGACATAATAGGACCTGAACACTTAGACTCTTCAAGTCTTCTGGATTAATCAGCCTAGGTGTCCAACAAAATGTGGACCTATTTCTTGAGTCCTTGCCATGCTAATTTTATTTAATTTGGCTAATAAATTAGGTGATAAGTACACGACTTATCAACCTGCCCTCTGATTTGAGGGGACTTTAAGTCTAAAGCATCTTCACACTATTTGCACTGACTCACTTTTCGGTGGCTTTTGTTATTGAAATTAAGTAGCTAATGAATCTTCTACGGTGATATGGCTGGCAAGTTTCTGTGTGTTTGATGCCCCAATGCCTAGTTGTCCAGAGTCCAGCCACTATTTAGGCAAGGGAAGCCACCCACTCAAAAAAAAAAAGCAAAATGAAAAAGAAGAAAAAAAAATTTAGAAAAAATAATCATAATAAATAATCCACACTTCACCATACAAATATGGCTGGCAAATTGTTGTGGGTTTGACGCACCATTGGCCGGTTGTACAGAGCCTAGATCATAAAAAAGCATAAATAATTCCCAAAACACTTAGGGAAGAAGCGAGAAAGTAGAATAAACTGGGGAGCTGTACACTAGGTTCACCCTTATGTTGACCCCATAAAAAACTATAAGTAGAGAGAAAGCTATCGATCGGAAAAATAAACCATTAGGCAGAAACTTTTAAGTCACCTAGGGTCGTAGAAACCTGAGGTTTGTTTTAACGGCTGTCTAGTGAGTCTATTACTTTTCACAAGATGCTTAGAACTTAAAGTTCTTTTCGAATCTTGGGTAGGTCAAGTAGCCGTAGAAGGCTACCTCGAAAGTCTAAACTCAAAAATTGGAAAAAATTAGAAAATAAAAAAATAGAAAAAAATTATCTTCCCTTATCAAAATAAGACGAGGACTTAGGCGGTCTGCATTTTGGTGGGCACCCGAGTGCTGTTGAGACTTTGTAATTAGGTCCGTACTTGAAATTTTCTATTGTTAAAAAATAACTTAGGCCTAAGTAATTGAATCCTAATTTTATTTTTATACATAGCATATAGTTTAGTTTTGCTAAGGACTAGCAAAAGATAGGTATGTGGGTATCATGTAGACACATCTATTTAGGATAAAATGCCTATTAATGCATGTTCCTAAGCTTATAGATGCATTCCATATTATAAATATTGCATAGCATACATCATTCTGCATTTAGAATAACTTGTATAAATGGTATAGTAATTTGTGTATTATTGTGCCTAGGAGACAAGGTGATATATTTCAAAGCTTTAGTTGAAGAATGCAACTATACGGATGATCTAAAATGACAATCGTAGCCCATCGGTGTGAAAATCAATCTAATCTGACATCTGGAGCATTCCCTACAAGCATCTAAAGATAGACAACCCAGATGATGCCACATGGCATCATCTAGGCTGCTCATAGGTTGTCCCACTCTCGCTAAAGGACGTCGTCACTGCTTCTCCACCATCGAATGAAGATCTTACAACAGATGAAGTGCCACGTCTCATCTAAATCACAGTCGTTGGATAAAGATCCAACGGCCACAAGTTCATGCACGTGGGATCGTCCGCATGACCATCCACGGCCACAGCCTGTTGGAAACGAGCATGATTCCTATGCTAAGGATGTGCGTTAGACTCCCATTGAGGCACCTTCTCCAGAATAATCAAAATTCAACTGTCAGATCTCCATCAAGGGCCCCGAAGCTTCCACGAGGTGCTATCTCGTGCGTCGAATGAGTGCAATGTGTGTATGCATGCGATCACACGCGATCGCATGCACCATCATATGCAGCACCAAGAGCTCGATCTTAAGACATCCACGCATGCATTAGCCATTCGATCGAAGTTTGACCTGTGTAATCTAAAGCGTACATCATCGATCCAATGGCCAACGTGCGTCCTCACAATCTTAGTGTGTGCTCCCCACAATTTGAAAAGCACGAGAGCCCTCTTAGCAACTGTGCAATGAAGATCTGACAGTGCTCCAATAGTCAGACCTCGCCAGCTGTTACGTGCGAAGATGCTAGTGGTGAGCACATGATGCGCGTACATGTGCACTGCATGTAGGAAACCTTAGGATCTACTATAGATGCCTACGTGCACACAAACACTCAAGGAGAATATTAATAATAACAAAAGGATTTACACAACTAACAATCCACAGAAATTGACACAAGATATATAGTGGTTCCCCAGTCACTTGGGTACTCCACAACCTAAGCCTCCTAGCTTATAATTTTTAACCCAATTCCCTCAACCTCGAGGGAATCAATCTACTAAACAAAGTAATTAATGGGTTACTCAGCCCAAGTACAAGAACAGGTTTGTTACAACCCAAACAACGAGAAAAAGCTCAATACAAAATAGGAGCAGTGGTGTAAGATAGAAATAAACCTTACAACAAAATACCTAAGCCTCTCAACAATGATTAAAAATAATACCAATTGGAGAGCCTAGAAAATACATAATTTGCTTCATAGATGCGTGAAGAAAACAAGTTTTGAGCTTGCAAATCTGTAGAGAGATTGAGGGCAGCAAACACACTTTCTTTTCTTCAATATATGGTGAAATATGAAATATATCTCTAGAATTTTTCCTTCTCTTTTTCTTGTGTGCAAACTAAGAGTCCTAGGGTCATTTTATAGAGTTAGGACCTTAGTTACTCGTCTACTAGATGTTGGGGTTTAAATCCCAACGTTCATCTTCTCAAAATTAATTTTACGGCCATTTAGTTTTGAGCCAATGGCTAAAAGGTATCGATACTGAAGTACAAGTACTAGTACCAACTGCTCACAGTTTTTTGCAACTAGCGCACAAGAGTCCTGGTACCGGTACTCGTCATGGGTACCGGTACTTGTGACTCCCAGGTTTGAGACACACTAGGCACTGTGACCTACCTGTACCAGTACTCATTATGGGTATTGGAACTTGTAAGGTCCAGGCCAGAACTGAATCTTCAAACTGTGGCCATCAGATATCGGTACTTTTGATTAGTACCGGTACTTGTTGTTCATAGTTTGAGACATAGGTTCAAACCTGTGCCTTGCATATATCGGTACTGATGAACAATACCGGTACTTGCTTACAAGTACCTTTATTTTGAGATTTTACAAAGATTAACTTTTCAATACATTCTTTGAAAAATGATCTTAATATTAATCCTATTTTATCTCTAATTAATTTTATGATTTAAGTTATGTTTCTTTGTTAAGAGGGATGCTTTCAAAGAAATAAAAATCTAATTCAAAAAACTATAGATCAATGATGATCTTATGCTCCTTGTCATCTTTCCTCCTTATCATCATGCCTCATTGCCATCATGCCTTCTTGACATAATTTTCTATTTGCCTTGATCTTCACCTAAATCTAAAATATCACTCAAATTTAAACAATAATATACAATAATTTTGTTAACACCAAAACAAGATGTGAGACAAGGATCCAACAATCTCCCCTTTTTGATGTTGACAAAACTATCTTGCAAATAGGTAATTATAAGACAAAAATTATTTTTAGCAATGTTATATGAAGGAAATTTAAACTAGTTAATCCTCCCCCTTAGTATATGCTTCCCCCTAAATAAATGACTATTTGTTAATTACTTTCTCCCCCTTTTTGTCGATCATCAAAAAATGAAGGGGTAAAAAAAATATCATACCAAAATTTACTAGTAGTAGAATGGTGCTTGTGGATACCAAGCTCCACCAGTCCACCTTTCTTGATCTTCATGTAATTTGTAGAATGGTCGGAGTGTTCCATTATGTGCCTTGAACACCCATTGATCATGTTGATCCCATTGATCTAAACTTGCAAAACAATGTAAAATATCCTTTCTAGATACCCATTTTCTTATGGGTCCTTTTGAGTTAGCACCTTTCAAACCTTGAGATTTCTAGACCTCTTTTGTGTTAGATCTATATTTCTTGGGATTTTTGGCGTTTTGGTACATCCATGCATGCCTAGGTACATGTGAATTATTTTGTGTATTCTTTTTACTCTGAAATTTTGATTTTAAAGGATCATAAAATTTAGTATTTAACCTAGTTTTTATTTTGCGATTGTTTAAGGTTCCCTCAAAATGCTCATAAATAACTTTTAGCTCTATTATTTTTTCATGTAATTGATTATTAGTTTCTTTTGACATTTCTAATTCCATTTCTAAACATGATTTGTCTATTTCTAATGTTTGATAATTACTCTTTAAAATTTTATTTTCCTTTTTAAACAATCTAGCTTTATGATATAATTCTTCATAAGCTTCTAGCAATTCTTCAAGAGAAAAATCAGGATTTACCTCATTTTCTATGTCTTCCGAAGTTGCAATCAAGAAAAGGTGTGAGACCTCATCGTCATCCAATTTGTTGAAATCAATGTCCATGTCAGAGTCACTATCATTCCTCATTACTTTGAAAGCTCTCCTCTTCTTCTTTTTGACTTCTTTTGTGTCTTTCCTTTTGCCTTCCTTCTTGTTCGTGAGATAATCATTTTGCAAGTGGCCCTTTTTCTTGCACTCATAGCAAACAACATTAGATGAAATTTTGTTCACTTGCTTACCTTGTTTCTAGAGGAATTTATGGAATTTTCTTGTTAACATCTCCATTTCTTCATCTTTGGATTCTGAGGTGATTGAATCCGAGTCCTCCTTAATTGCTCTAAAAGCAATATTCTACTTCTTGCTCAATATCTTCTCCTCATTCTTCTGCATATTTTCAAGTTGGACTTCATAGGCCATAAGGCTTCCATCTAGATCTTCCATGGGGAGAGTGGAGAGGTCCTTTGCCTCTTGGATGGCTGTAGTCTTTGGAGCCCAATCACTTGTAAGAGATCTTAGGATCTTCCTTACAAGCTGCTCTTCCATCAGCTTGACTACAAGATTCTTCATGGGGTTTACAATCTCTCTAAACCTTGTGTACATATCTTTGATTGTCTCACCTTTCGTCATCTTGAAACACTCAGTTTTCAATTAGAATAGATATGCAAGTTTCTTGTACCTTGCCTGTCCCTTCGTAAGTGACCTTGAGAGTATTCTAAATTTCATATGCGGATTCGCATGCCAAAATTTGGTTAAACTCTTCTTTTGATAATGCACAATACATTGCATTCATTGCCTTCACGTTGCTCTCAATCTTCTTATGATCCGCCGTCCATGCTCCTCCTTCTTGCGGCTCTGGATTTGAATACTTTTCTTAAATGAGGGTCCATGACTCCTCATCCATCACCTTAAGGAAGACTTGCATCCTCCTCTTCCAATACCCATAGTCCGTCCTATCAAAATAGGGAGGATGGGTCAATGATTGTCCGTCAGTGCGCTTTGTTGAAGATGATGCCATCGCGAAGAGGTTTGTTACGTCTTCTTCGCAACCCGCTCTGATACCACTTGTAGGAAACCTTGGGATCTACTATAGATGGCTACGAGCACACAAACACTCAAGGAGAATATTAGTAACAACAAAAATATTTGTATAACTAACAATCCACGGAAATTAACACAAGATATATAGTGGTTCCTCACTCACTTGGTTATTCCACTACCTAAGCCTCCCAGCTTAGGATTTTTAACTCGATTCCCTCAACCCCGAGGGAATCAATTTACTAAACGAGGTAATTAACGGGTTACCTCAACCTAAGTACAAGAACGAGTCTGTTACAACCCAAACGAGCAAAAGCTCAATACAAAATAAAAGCAGTGGTGTAAGATAGAAATAAACCTTACAACAACATACCTAAGCCTAACAACAAAGATTAAAAATAATACCAATTGGAGAGCCTAGAAAATACGTAATTTGCTTCATAGTTGGGTGAAGAAAACACATCTTTGAGTTCCAAATCCATAAAGAGATTGAGGGCAGCAAACACACTTTATTTTCTTCAATATATGGTGGAAATATGAAATATATCTCTAGAATTTTTCCTTCTCTTTTTCTTTTATGCAAACTAAGAGTCCTAGGGTCTTTCTATAGGTTAGGACCTTAGTTACTCATCTACTAGACATTGGGGTTTAAATCCCAACATTCACCTTCTCAAAATTAATTTTACAACTATTTAGTTTTGAGCCAACAGCTAACTGGTACCAGTACTGAAGTACAGGTACTGGTACTAGTTGCTCACAGTTTTTCTGCAACTAGCAAGCAAGAGTCCCGGTACCGGTACTCATCATGGGTACTAGTACTTGTGGCTCCCAAGTTTGAGACTCACTAGGCACGTGGCCTACCAGTACTGGTACTCATCATGGACACCGGTACTTGTAAGGTCCAGGTCAGAACTAAGCCTTCAAACTATACCCATCCAATGCCGATAGTCATAATTAGTACTGGTACTTGTTAACAGTTTGAGACATAGGCTCAAACCTGTGCCTTTCATATACCGGTACTGATGAAGAGTACCAGTACTTGCTTACAAGTAGCTTTATTTTGAGATTTTACAAGGATTAACTTTTGAGTATGTTCTTTGAAAAATGATCCTAATATTAATCCTTTATCTCTAATTAATTTTACAATCTAAGTTATGTTTCTTTATTAAGTGGTATGCATTCTAAGAAATAAAAACCTAATGTAAAAAACTAAAGATGGAAGATGATCTTCTCCTCCGTATCTTTCCTCCTTATCATCATGCCTCCTTGCCATCATGCCTTCTTGACATAATTCTTTGTTTGCCTTGATCTTCACCTAAATCTAAAATATCACTCAATTACAAACATTAATAAATAATAATTTTGTTAACACCAAAACAAGATGTGGAACAATGTTCCAACACTGCGCTGCATACAGCTGGGCATGCACGGTGCGTGCACGGGCGTGTCCTACGTGTGGCCCTCAATGCTTGGCCAAGAATGACCACTTCCTACACCTATATAAATGCCCCTACACCCTCCATTCTTGATCATCCCTTCCTTTGCTCTCCTCACCTACTCTAGAGCTCAAGACACATCTTGAGCTTGTGTCCCAAGCCCTTGGGATGCTCCACTAGAGAGAATAAAATATTTTTCCACCATCTCACCACCATTCGCGGAGCTCTCATCAGCAATCTTCTCAACCCCATTCTAGGAAGCGGATCACATTGCGACGCCGCCCGTCCTCACCTCATCTTCCCACATCGTTCTCCTTTTTCCAACTCCTCAACATCTTCGTCCGAGCTCCATCAACGCAGCTTCTTCCTCCAAGCAATCAACAAAGAGGATTTTTCTCACCCCATTTCCATTTTACTACTTTTACAGTGTAGAATCACTTGTAATAAACATTTGTCAAGTATCTATCTAGAAGTAGTTTTCTATTATTTGCAAGTAGAATATCTCTTTCCTGGCTTCTAGAATAGGTTATTTTAGATAATATTTCTTCAAATTTGCTCGCTATCACAAAATACCAAAAAAATAGTAAATACAAAAATACCAAAAAGAAACAAAGTAAAGGGCGATTTTAAAAGAATTAAATGTCACCTCCCTATGTTCGACTCGAGGCTCACCTTGAGCTTCGGTAAATTTATTTGGTAATGATATTTTACGACTACAACAACAAGTTTTTCAAAACCCCATTTTTCCTTTCGAATTTCTTACTCACCAGCCATATGCCTGAACAAAGCAGGTGCATCCAAAAATCCTCAGGGGTAGAGCAAAAGGCCCATCATAATCTAGATGAATCACCTAAGAAAGAATATGTCCTCCAAGCACTAACAAAGGTACCCAGTTAATCAGTCAAGCCACAGTAAGTATGGCATCTCTCCAAAACTAGTTATGAACCTTCATATGAATCATCAGGTTCCTGCCAATGTCCAGGAGATGTCAAAGCTTATGCTCAGCCACACTATTCTGCTGGGATGTGTGAACACAGGGCATCTAGGGAATAATACCTTTAGGAGAAAAGGCTCTAAGCACCTCGTTGCACAAACTATAAAGCATTATCAGTACGAAGACTCGAACTATACCAGTATACTGATGTAGACACACCCATTTTGGTTGAAATGCCTATTTATGCATGTTCCTAAGCTTAGATATGCATTCCATATTATAAATATTGTATAGCATGCATCATTCCGCATTTAGAGTAGTCTATATAAATTATAGGTTAATTCATGTCCTTTTGTGCTTAGGAGAGGAGATTTATTTTGGGGCCTCGGATTGACGATCCAACCGTATCGATCTGATCAGGATGACGAACAGAGTCCAATGCCTCCAAAATCATCTTGAACAGAATCCTGTAGGACATTTTGCAGTCCGAGGAAGATCAATGGCCAGGGGGCAATGCGACATCTTTACAAACTTCAGATGAAAAATCCGATCGTATGGATGGATCCAGAGCGACGATCGCAGTCTACCAACATTAAAATCATCTTGATCCAAGCACCGTGGTATCCTCTGAAAGAAAAAAAAGATGAATGATCTAGATGGCGCCAAGTGGCACCATCAAGACCATCCAAACTAGCCAGCAGCAACCACAACACCTCCCCTTTAGCTACACCATCAATCCTCAACTGTTGGATCAAGATCCAACTGCTGAGAAGCTGCCTCCACTGCGCTTCAGAAGCTTCTCTTCTTGACACTCTCATGGGTGTAGCGTAGCGGTCACATAGAGCTCTCCCAAACCCATGGCGCAGGTTCGAATCCTCTGATGCTTCCAATCGACTGCACAAGTGCGAGTAGCCAATTAGGGCTCCGTAATCTTCATCGAACAGTGAAGAACTCTCCACGTGGATGCATGGATGGTCATGGATATGCCTGCACGATCCAACACGCGTCATCCAACATGATCCAGAGAGCGCAATCCTCGCTCGATCATGACCGTTGATCGAGCATCTGACGACAAGAAAGCGAGCGCGCGAGCACAGTTGCAAGCGAGCATGAGCTGGAGGCTGTAGTGATGTTTACGATGGATCTTTAGCAATGATTGTAAATGTCACTATTAATCATGACTTCATTTTGCCTCCTCTCCTCCACTACAAAAGGACCATTACCCCTCCCATTCTTCTTCATCTCTTCCTTTCTCTTCCTTACCACCTCCAAGGCTCTAGAGAGAGATTGTCCCAAGCTTGGGATGCTCCTCTAGAGTAGAAAATCAAACATTTTTCCCTCCTCTCATCCCCCTTCATGGAGCATCACGTGGCTGTCCTTTCACCACCTTCGGGAGGAAGATCCTTACCGCGATGCTGTCCTACCCCATCGTCCTTCCTCCGATGCTGTTCTTTTTTGTCTAGCTCCTCTCCATCGTCTTCTAGGCGATGTCAAAGCGAGTCATCCTCCAAGCGACCATAGAGGGGGACTCTTCTCACCTCTATCTATCTTTTACTGCTTTCTAGTGTAGTTGTTTATAGGTAGCAAACTTTGGTTACATAAATATATTGATGCTCTCCCTCTCTCCCTCTCTCTCTCTCTCTCTTTCTTATTTTGCAAGTAGATTAGCTAGATTTTATTGACCTGATCTCTTGCCTTATAAATACCAAAAAAATCCTAAAAGATAAAAACACCAAAAATAAATAAAGTTGAATCTCATATTTCAAACCAAATGTTTGCCTCCCTATGTTCAACCTGGGACTCACTTCGAGTTTCAGTATAAATTTTACCTAGTAGTAATTTTTGCAGCTACGACGATAGGTTCTCCAAAAGACTGATTTTTCCCTCGTGAAATTTACACTCACGAGGCACCGTTGCTAGGGAGGCAACGCTCTTTGGTTTTTCTCATGTTTTTCCGCCTTACTTAACATTTATCTCACTTTTTCTCTGATCTTATTATGATTGAAGGTACTATTTCAAGGTGAGCCAAAGCAGTTAGATCAAAGAAAAGTGTCGATGAAGGTTCTATATGTGTATCCCCACCACCCCTACCCTAGATTTCATTTTGCTATACTAATAAATCAAACCCATATCAACTTAGGTGCTTGCATAAACCCTAGGTTAGATCTTAGTTGTTTGATTGCCACTCCACTCACCTCACCCACCCACATAAATTTAAAAAAAAAAAACTATCTAATGTGGGATATATTGAAAGTTACACATATTAAACAGACACAACTGTAGACCTAAGGTGCACAATTCTACCACTTAATCGGAATCTAACCTGTGGATCTAATACATCTTAGCTCAACACACAAATAAGTGAGTAGAAAAATTGAATAGGTTAAGCATTATTGTGTGCCTTAATTAAGTGGTGCATCAGGGCCAATTGATTGAGCTGTTTGGGCGGCACCACTTAAGATAAAACTGATTAATCAAGTAGCTTGCCACTTAGGGTTCAATTTTTAGGAACTAAACAGACACTCCACATTCTTTTTGGGTTTTAAAGGAATATATCTACACCTGTGCTTTCAAAACTTGGAGTGTTCTATTGAACCTGATTGAATGAACCTAAAGATTAAACCCTAAAGGCTACTAAATAAGGTTAAACCCTAAAAGACATCATCAAATAACCTTGTTTGCAAACCCTGGTTGTGCATGCACACACATATTAAATGATCATTAAGGGAACAACCCATCTAAATGGCCCATCACATTCCAAAAGCACAATCATCCCAACCCTTAATTAAAACTGAGTAGACGTTGGTGCTAGGATTCATTGAGTCCATTTCAGGGTGTTCTCTTGAATGCATTTCGAATTAGTGGCATTTTCTTGCTTCAAAAAGGTGCTAACTTGGGGGGCCCGATTGTCAAACGACTTAAGTGAGCAGGGGTTTGGCATAATTAGCGACCCTCGAGACATGCTCCCCCTACCTCGTCGATCCAACTTTACCACCTTCGGGAGTAAGGACAACATCAAATTCGTTGTGTGGTCAAAGCTCATTTCTGAGGCATAGGTCCTTAAGCTACCCAATTTAAAGATAGGTTTGATTGATTGTACTGCAGGGCACCTTTCTTTCCTTTGTTTTCCCTCCTACTTCACCATGTATGCTTCCACATCCTACACACATTTTCAATCCTAACCTCCTACCACTACTTATCCTCAAGATGATTACTATCCCAACTCATCTTATGATTACCCATCCACTAGCTAGGATAACTTTGATTGGGGATATGATTCCAAACCTCAATGTCCTGGACCTAACCTTGGACATCATGATCATGATTATTATCCTTCCTAGAGCTACACTAATTATAGATCATCGCCTTCTTTTGAACAAACCAACCCAATCTACAATCAGGAAGGATATGATGATTATAACACCTACCCTCCCCAAGATTATATTGAAATAGGTCATCACCCTTCTTTGAACAACCTGAAATGACCTATTATCAAGGAGGACCTCAATTTCTTGACTCCCCTAGATTAAACCAAAACCCACCCAACTCTAAATCGAACCATCCTGTTTAGGTGAACCAGGTCCAAGATAGGGTTTTGGCAAATTTGAGGAAACACTATACGATCTTTAGAAACCTAGCCAATAGCCCACAATGAAGAATTGGAGCCCCTAATTCAAATGATTGACGATCTGAATAGTTTGTTATTGGATTGGCTCCAAGATATCGAGGATAAGGGCCTGGGTGAGTTTTTGCTAGGGAAATTATCAAGATTTAGGATGAAATTTGTGGTTTCCCTAGTCCAATCTTGGGATGATTCTCAAGATGAACCCCCTTCAGGAGAGCCAATGTCTAAACCTACTCAGGCACCTATCGAGGGGAACAACTTGTATGAGACCGAGATGAGCAGGTCGGTCTAGAGCAACCCATTCAGGATGAACCGATTGTCTCACCTGAGATCCCCAAGCCAGGAAATGAGGAAAAATATGTCTCCATGGACTAGAAAATGATGTATAACTTTGAGACATGTATAAATGAGGATCATGAATTCTTTGATTCTGAGGGTAAGGAATCTCTTAGTGAGGTCTCACTTGAGCTTAAGGGAGATGATTTTAGTGAGACAAACAGGCCAAAGGAATTTGATCAATCATTTCATGGCCTAGTAATTGAGAAATTTGATTTGGTTGGGGTTGACATGGAGGATTCAAATCTAGATTTATTTGATGATTCAATCAGTAGCCGCATTCCTCAACCACAACCCAAAGAACTGAATAATGATACTTTTGAGATCATTGTGCCCAAGTCAATCCTATTTCAACCACAATCATTTGACTTTGAAATTTTAAATGGGGTGTACAACAATCTGGAGGTCCTGGAACCCTGATTTTGGAGGGTAGAAATTTGGAAATGAAAATCTAGAGGCTAATTTTGAGGGAAACACAATTTTTGATCTAATGGTTCCTATTGACCTAAAACCACCAACCTTTTACTAGGACCCTTATGATATCTTTAACTTACAACCCAAGTATAGAACAATTCACTATCTTTTCGAGCCGAACTCTAAGTGGACCCTTGAATATGGTGAATTAGATCTACCTATTGTCCACCACTTTAGACTTGGGTTGCACGCCACAAAACTGCAAGCCCAGCCCCTCAAGTACAATAACCTATAGTTCTGGGTGATTTTCATCCAAAACCTTAGAACCACTCGATCCTGGGGCATGGGTTTGCATCACAATCTGGTCCACATCTATGGACATCTTCTGCTGATGGGTTTAAGGATTAATCTTTTGATTCATATCTTGACCTGTACTTGTAAATTCTTAACCTTCTCTTTGTTAAAAAATTATGCCTAGCTAAAGGCAATAAACTTAGCACATGTGTATATTCCGTGTTCTCTGCAGAGCTGACTGGATATTCATGAAATTCAGGTAATATTCTGTTTATTCTGCCCTTTTCATGTCTTTATTTTTACAATGAGGACATTGCATCATTTAGGCATGGGGGGATGGATACTTAATTCTGAAATTATTTTGTTAGCTTCGTGGAATTTCTTTTATTTTCTTTAAAAAAAAATTCAAATTCAAAAATTCAAAAAAAATTAGAATTAGGAGAAGAGAACTTAGGCATTAGGACTTGGTAACTTTAGGAAATGATACTTTAGAACCTAAACACTTAGACTCTTCAGGTCTTCGGGCTTAATCAGCCTAGGTGTCCACTAAAATGTGGACTTGTTCTCGAGTCCTTGCCATGTTAAGTTTACCTTAATTTGGATAATAAATTAGGGTGATAAATACATGACTTATCAACCCATCCTCTGATTTGAGGGAACTTTTAGTCTAAAGCATCCACACACTATTTGCACTGACTCAATTTTTGGCAATTTTTATGGAAATTAGGTAGCTAATGAACTTTCTATGGTAGTATGGCTGGCAACTTGTCATGGGTAACAGCCCATTGGCCGGTTGTCCAGAGCCCAGCTACATGACCATGACCATTCTCTTTCTATTGCCTTTTGGTAAATCTTAGATCAAGGAAGCCACCTACACAGAAAAAGAAAAATTATATATATACCAAAAAAAAGAAAAAGGAGAAAAAGAAATATGCCACACTTCACCGCACAGGTATGGCTAGCAAGTTATCGTAGGTAACAACCCATTGGTCTGTTGTCGAGAGCCCAGCTGACAAAAATGCACAAATAATTCCTAAAACAGTTAGGGAAGAAGTGGGGATGTAGAATGAATAGAGGGATATATATGTTGACCCCATAAAAAAATAAAAAAAGTAGGGAGAAAGCTATCGGTTAAACAAATAAACCTTTAGGCAAAAACTCTTTAGGTCACCAAGGGTCATAGAAACCTGAAGTCCATTTTAATAGCCACCTAGTGAGTCTATCACTTTTCACAGGATACTTAGAACTTTAAGTACTTTTCGAGTCTTGGGTGGGTTAGGTAACTTGAAGTCCTCCTTCCTCCGATGCCATTTTTCTTCATCCAGCTCCTCACCACCATCTTCTAGGAACCATCAGAGTGAGTCATCCTCCAAGCGGTAATCGAGGGGGACTCTTCTCACTACTTTCTATCTTTTACTACTTTCTAGTGTAGTTGTTTACCTATAGCAAACTTTGGTTAAATAAATATATTGATGCTCTCTCTTTCTTTCTTATTTTGTAAGTAAATTAGCTAGATTTTATCGACCTGATCTCTTGCCTTATAAATACTAAAGAAATCATAAAAGATAATGACACCAAAAACAAATAAGGTCAAAGCGTGGATTTCAAACCAAACATTCACCTCCCTGTGTTCGACCTAGGACTCACTTTGAGTTTCGGTATAAATTTTATCTGGTAGCGATTTTTGCGACTATAACAACGGGTTCTCCAAAACCCTGATTTTTCTCTCGCAAAATTTACGCTCACCATATACTAAGTCAGAACCTCTGCCAAGAACTACTAAATGACCTAGGGAATCTCTGAGCGTGACTTCATCAAGAGGACCCAAGTGAGGCGACTATGATTGTCCACAATAATAGTGCAATATCAGTGTCCTCCTAGGGTACGCACCCTTGATGGCCCCTACACATCACTATGTACTAAAGAAAAAGGGACAGTACTCACTTTGTCAAACACTACACAACACCCAAGTTCCTTATAGATGAGATTCACTAACAGCAAGTTCATTGGAAACCTTGAAGCACAATGAACCTCTTTGATCAACATCTTTGGAGAGGCATGTACATGCCTAACTGCTGTAATAGGTGACGTGGCTTCATTAGTCAACCTGACGTCCTTGATCCCACACGAAGCCTTGGGATCCACAAGGTGGTCTGATTGCACCGCAAAAATACACCTGCAATTGTGCCATCTTGTGCTATTTCCTAGCATTACCAGTGCATATTAGGTATCCATAGTCGCATTTGTAAAAATACACGCATGCATGCATTTAATTGAGAGGGGAGGAGAGTGAAATAAATGGCCATGAAATTACATTTTTCCTCAAGTGCTGCCTTGCAAAATTCACCATCTTTATTTTTAATTTTATTTGACTTTGAATTTCTCCGCGTGGCTGCAAGCATGGCCTCTTCTTCCTCCTCATGCCATTCCCTGCAGCAGCTTGCCCTGCAGCAAGCACTCCCTGCCGACCATGCAGAGCCATGCACAGCCAGGGCATGGCTATGAATGCCTTCTACCTCTATAAAAAAGTCATGGCTTCTTCTTTGCAAAGATGAGCCTGGTCCACACAAAAAAAAACCACCACAGAGACAGCAGCTTCCCTCCTTCCAGGCCGTCTCCTCCCCTCTCTCCCTCATACGCAGCCTCTCCTCCTCTAAGGAGCCACTCTGTGGGCAAGAGTACCTCACTGTGGTGCACAACCTCCACCGTGAGTCCACCACCGCCCAGCTCATCAAAGAGCAGGTGGGCATGGTGGTTATCTTCCCTAATTTCTTCGTTTGAAGCATTTCCGCCATTGCCACAGGAGCTTCAAGCTTTGAAGCTCAAAGCTCCGCAGCGGCAGCAGCAACGCAAGCCACCGCGCAAGCCAGCAGGTCACCCTCGCACTCCACCGTGCACGCCAGCAGGCCGCCCGCGCCCCTCTCGATGCACCCTGTCGCGCTCCTTCGTCTGCAAGCCAGTAGTCGGTGCAGCTTCTCCGCGTGTGCGCCAGCCGCTTCACACCTCCGCACTCATAGCACCGAGCTTGCCCGGTCGTGCGGCTCGCCCCGGCACTGTAGCCACTGTTCACGCGTTTCAGCGGAACACTGTGGCTACAGTGCAGTGACCGGTAAGTTTCCCACTTAACCGATCACCTGGCGCGCCGCAACCGCCGCTAGCCCGCGCTCGCGTCTCGCACCGAGCCCACTCCAGCACCCACCCGTGAGTCTACGTGCGCCCGCCTGCGCGTCTACGTGCTCCCGCCTCTACCAGCACCCGCACCCGCCCGCGTGTTCACCCGCTCCCAGCACCTGCCTTCGCCCGCTCCAGCCTCTCCGCGTAGCGTTGTGCACTGCGGTCCTTCTCCCTCGTGCTCACTACTTCCAGCGCGAGTCTTCACGCGCCTACGCTCCTGCGCGTGTGCGTATGCCATCAAACGATGCCTTGCTGCGAGCAGACGACTTAACTCCAGCCTTCTTCACTCCAGCAAAACCGAGCGCCCTCTCTCTCTCTCTCTCTCACAGCACTCTCTCACACTCTCTGCACACACATACACACACTCACTCACACTCTCGTACACACATCTATACACTAATATATACTTATATATATATACATACATATATATATATTTATATATATATTTATATACATATATATATATACTTATATCTATACATATAGTACTACCTGTATAACTAAGTATTATTATACATATATACATATATATATATATATATATCTATACATATATCTATCTATACATATATTTACATATCTATATATATATACATATATATATACATATATATATATACACATATAACTACATATATACCTATATATTTGTAACCATATCTACATATATACATATAGATATATATTTACCTATATACATATATATATATACATATATATATTTTCATATCACCTACCATAAGTTGTGTCGCGGGAATATCCGCACCAGTTGCTGATATTCCCCGATACACGCATACAGAAAGCGTGTTCACACTCATCTTCCACTAATTTACCTTACATTCCACGTGGCACTTCGTCCTGTTGGTTGTGTCTTCCTAGATGACGACCGACTCGACACCGTGCTACATGCCATCGCCACCTCCACCCCTACCCCTTTATACATATATAATATAAACATATATATATACTATATTTACTTTATTTCTATTTCTCTTTCTTGGCATTAAAAATATAAACAAAAAAATATATATAAAAGAGGAAAGATAATCCTTGACTTGCAGGTACTCAGTCTTGTGAATAGCAAGACCAATTTTGGAACCCTAATTTGGCTCAAAGCCAAGAACTTGATTTTGAGGGTGTGCCTCAAGGACAAGAATTATCAGAAAAAAATCTTAAACAGAAAAACACCAAAAACACAATAAACGAATGGAAGAGATTCGTTGTAGGAAAGGCGCAGAAACTTCACTTCTAATCCCACTTCCCTCAGTTCGACCCTGGGCATAAAAGTGACCAAGATAAAATCAAGTAGGCCAGGTTAAAAATTTTGTAAATAGATGGTTAGGGTCGATTTAGGTTAACCACTATACGCATTTCAATGATAAAATCACCATATTAACACAACATGTCCGGGTCTACACCAACACATCTTTTCATGGCACCGTTGCCGGGGAAGTGCGCATTCAAGTAAGTTTCTACTCCGTTCCTTTAATTTTTCTCTTATCACACCCTTCTCCTCATGGATGTTTTTGTTTGTTGCTGTGCAGGTGAACCTGTTGCAAGGAGAAGGCAGGCAGATGAAGTCGGAGACGTGAGCAAATCCAAGGCGGGAACGAGAGCGTGAAGACGCCAGCACCGCACTGGAGCTTTGCACACGTTGTTGAACAAGTAGGTCTTTCTTTCTTAGCAACTTAGGTTAACTTGTCACCTTAATAAAAAAAAAAATTACAAAAACTTCTTGGGATCTCTTGGGGCAAGTGGATTAAAATTCACTTGTTTGATTGTTTGCCTTTACTCCCACCGCCCCAGGATTTCCCGCCAAACTTCGCATAGTGAAAATCCAAGAATCTTGATTCTTGAATCTTTTGCCGTGTGAAGTACTCTTTGAGGCAAAAATAAAAAGATTGATTGCTATCCCTTTTTGCCTCATTTTTCTACAAATTCGGGATCACCTTTTTGGTGGGGAGACTTGGAATTGAGTTGATTCCAACCCCACCTTGACCTTTCACGTGCCTAAGATTCGATCCCGAATACCTCAACCCCAACAATTTGATTCTCTTTATCTTATGGTTGAGCCTTGTGTGTGGAAATCATTTTGGTAATTGGGAGCACTTGAATTGAAGTGCTTTGGCTCCCTTTCACACTAATCTAAAATTGATTCGTGCATCCACACATAGAAATCTCCATCTAGGGAAGCCCATTACATTTTAGCATGCATTAACCAATTGACATTGAAGAAGGGTTTGTTGGGCTTAGAAGCAAACTTGTATTCTCTCAAAACCCGGAGATTGGTTGAATTGGTAATTCAGAGAAATCCTAAAATCCATACTACTTAAGGTTGAATTCTAAAAACCATTCACCAATTAAAAACTTCAATTCGGGGAGATTTCCCCATTGCATGCTTGGCTTACACACCTTGTAAAATCAATCACTTGGGCATTACCCATAAATAACGCCCTTCACATTCCAGAAGCACTTGATCCTAAGCCTCTAACTAAAATTGGTAGTAACTTGACCCTTATTAAGGATTGGAGGTCTAACTACCTGCGCGTAATGCCTACGTGCTGGTGAGGGTTCCCGCGTACTATCAGGTGTCTAAGACTGGGGCAAACGGCCTTTCAATCTGGCCTGGTGGTTCCACGGTTCTCGCATTCGGTTCCGTAGTTCGTGATAGTAGGTAACTTAGATCTTTAGGTCTAAGGGCACATTGTAGAGGTTAGGAATTTGATTGTATTGATTTTTCATCAAGTGTACCTTTACGGTGTCATTTCTCTCATCTCTTTTCCCTTTGTATCCCCCCAATTCTTCCTACGGTAGTGCATGTTTGGGAGGAGGTCACAAAACCCTGAACTGTGTGAATTGTCTGATAAATCTAGAAAAGAAGCTGAATCGTCCTCCTCCTCCACAATCATGGCTGCATGCCCACCCCCAAATCCCGAGGGAGGAAGCCGCCCTCAAAACCCATCAGGTGGTGGAGCCTTGGATCCCATAACCTGCCTCCAAGCCCAAATGGAAATGTATAATGAACAAATTGAAGCCATTCGGGAAACATTGCAGGAAATGCAGAACCCTCCCTAACGGGAGGAGCCTAGGTCTCTTACCTCCTATCAGAATCCCACTGCTACAGAGACCATAGGACAAATTCGGGTCCCCATGGGCGGGGATGACTTTGAACTAAAACCTAACATAATTGGCCTGATAAATTTTCACTTCCATGGTCATACAAGTGAAGATCCTTTTCTCCACTTGGAAGACCTAACCCGATTGGCTGAAACTGTTAAACCAAGAAATATCGGGTTACCTATAGTCCTCATGAAAATGTTCCTATTTTCATTGCGGGATAAAGCATCACAGTGGTTACGCACCCTTGGGAGAACCATCCACTCTTGGGAAGAGATGCGAACAGCATTTCTCAAGAAGTTCTTCCCAATCGGGTGAACCAATGCGCTACGCCATGCTATCACCTCCTTTACGGAACAAAACAGCGAACAATTTCATGAGGCATGGGAGAGATATAATGACCTCAGGAAGTGTCCGCACCACGGTCTTCCGAAGTGGCATATAGCCCAGATTTTCTACTATGGGCTAAATGAGACTTTGAAGCAGATTGCAGACGCTTCCTGCGGAGGGAATTTTATGAATAAAGATGATAATGGAGCATTCGAATTATTTGAAAATATGAGCGAAAACACAATGAACAATGCCTCCATTGTCGCCTTTAATCGTACCAGCCTGCCCCGAAATATCCACGAAGTTGAAACGGGACCCTCCCATTCATCCACTGATCTTAGCCTTATCTCACAGAAATTGGATGAAGTCTCCATCGTGCATAAGAAGCTGGACGAGCTTCTGGCCAACCCCGCCCGTTCTATGGCAAACACCCCTACCTCACCACTTCGTCACAATTCCAATTCTTCCAACACCAGGCTTATCCCAAGAAACCATGTAAGACCTTCCTTACCGAGTGTCACGCTAAGTGACTCAGTAAGTCATGTGGATCTAGCCTCTGCGAGCCAGTATTTCGACATGGAGGACCAAGCCTCCTTGTGCTCGGACGCATATTTACATGCGGACACATCTTCTGGCATAGAAGACGCTTGCGCCCTGGGAAGCAACCCGTTCTCTGCCACTTATAACCCAGGGTGGCGAAATCATCCGAACTTCGCATGGTTGAACAACCAGCAGTGCCAAAACCCTGCAGGTGGACCAATGCGGCCGTCCGCACCCGTCATCCCAAGGGCCCAGTCTAATCCTATGGCAAATCCACCATCAGGCCCTTGTGTACCGCAAGCAGAACACGCATCAAGTCCTCTTGATAAATTGATGCGAATGATGACAGAAATGTCAAAGCGCCATGAAGAGAACATGACCTCTCTTCAGCACCAATGGGCTCAGCAGAATGCTGAGATCATTCAACTTAGCATGGCGACTCGATCTCAGGGCACTCTTCCCGCCCAACCTGTTCCAAACCCGCGAAATTTCGTACCCCATGGTCCTCAACCACAAGTACGACCTTCTTAGGGGCAGGTGAATTAGATTATGCAGGCTCCGAGCATTCCATTGGGATTTCAGGCTAATCCCGCTGCAGCACCTCACTCTTATGTCCCTATTACGAACCCTCCTCCGCTGTATGATCCTGATGCAGCGACGTCTCAACCCTAATATGTGGGAGGTCGTTAAGAAGGAAATCATTAAGTGATTGGATGCGGGTATAATCTACCCGATCAGCGATAGCCCTTGGGTGAGTCCAATTCATGCTGTGCCCAAGAAGGTGGGACTCACCATCCGTGTCAATGACAGGGGCGAATCCATCCCTACACGCACTCCTACATCTTGGAGAGTGTGTGTAGATTATAGGAAACTCAATGCTGCAACTAAGAAAGATCACTTTCCGCTACCTTTCATTGACCAAATCCTGGAGTGGTTACTAGGAAATAAATTTTTCTGTTTCCTGGATAGATTCTCAGGTTATAACCAGGTGGCAATTGACCCCCGGGACAAAGAGAAAATCACTTTTACCTGCCCCTTCGGCACCTTTGCATTTAGAAGGATGCCGTCTGGACTTTGTAACGCGCCAGCAACTTTCCAGAGATGTATGCTAGCGATATTCCATCACATGGTGGATGACTTTCTCGAGGTCTTCATGGATGACTTTTTGATCTTTGGACCATCTTTCGATGACTGTCTTGCCAACCTGACCCGTATCCTTAGGAGATGTATTGATGTAAACCTCATGCTTTCCTGGGAAAAAAGTCATTTTATGGTACACGAGGGAATTGTTCTCGGACATATCATCTCCGATAGGGGAATCGAGGTTGACAGAGCTAAGGTTGATGTAATTGCTGATTTACCTGTGCCTGGCTCTATCAAACAAATCCGCTCCTTCCTGGGGCACGTCGATTTCTATAGGAGATTCATCAAAGATTTCTCCAAGATTTCTCAACCTTTAACTCATCTCCAATCGACCGACGTACCCTTTGATATGGACCCCGACTGCATACGAGCATTCACGCAGCTGCGTAATACTGTCACCAAGGCCCCCGTTCTCCAACCACCTGATTGGTCCCTCGACTTTGAACTCATGTGTGACGCTTCCGACCATGCAGTCGGAGCCATCCTAGGACAAAGATGCGATAGACACCCATTCGTGGTGTACTACGCCAGTAAGACATTGGACAAGGCCTAGCGTAATTATACTACCACTGAGAAAGAACTACTGGCGGTCATCTTTGGGCTGGAGAAATTCCGCTCTTACCTTCTGGGCTCACATGTTATTGTTTTCACTGATCACGCAACCATTCGCCATCTCATGCACAAGAAGGATGCCAAGCTTAGACTGATTCGTTGGATCCTTCTGCTCCAAGAATTTGACATTGAGATTCGCGATAAGGTCGAAGCCCAGAATGTTGTGGCTGATCATCCTTCCAGACTGGACCCTGACTATATTGGACTTACTCTGCCGATCAATGAAATTTTTCCTGATGAGCACCTATTGGCAATTAATGTAGCAAGTGGACCGTGGTATGCTGACATTGCCAATTACCTTGCTTCTGGATCCCTTCCACGTGGCTGGCCTAAAAACCAGCACGAGCGTCTCATGGCAGAAGCAAAGTATTATTTCTGGGATAATCCACTTCTTTTTCGGATAGGTACTGATCAAATCATCCGTCGCTGTGTTCCTGACATCGAATTCCCAAGTGTGCTATCCTTCTGCCACGATCAGGCCTGCGGAGGCCATTTCTCTAGGAGGAAAACTGCAACCAAGGTGTTGCAGTGCAGTTTCTTTTGGCCCTCCCTTCACTAAGATGCACACAATTATGCCAAGCATTGCACTAGGTGCCAGTCATTAGGGTCAATGTCACGTCATGACATGATGCCCGTACATCCCATCCTAGCTATAGAAATCTTCGACATTTGGGGAATTGATTTCATGGGTCCCTTTCTTCCTTCCAACGGCTTCGAATTCATTCTCATGGCCGTTGATTATGTTTCGAAATGGATCGAGGCTATTCCCGCACACCGTGCTGACCATGTTATATCCACTTGATTTGTCAAAGACCACATCTTTGCACGCTTTGGGATCCCTCGAGCCATTATCTCGGATGGAGGAAGCCACTTTACCCATGCTTCTTTTCGGGCACTCCTGAGGTAATACGGAGTCCACCATTGTATCACATCCCCATATCATCCTCAGACGAACGGCCAGGCAGAGGTATCGAACTGGTAAATCAAGCAAATTCTCCAAAAAATAGTTTAGCCTAACCATAAGGACTGGTCCGACAAGCTGATTGACGCACTTTGGGCGTATCGGACTGCCTTCAATGCTCCCCTTGGTATGTCTCCTTATAGAATCATTTTCGGGAAGCCTTGTCATTTGCCCGTGGAGTTGGAACACCACGCTTATTGGGCAGTTCGCCAATGTAACCTCGACCTAGACCTGTGTGGTCGAGAAAGGAAACTCCAACTCCAGGAGCTAGAAGAGCTCCGTCGTGAAGCCTATGATTCTGCCTTAACTTTCAAGCAACGCACTAAGGCTTTTCACGACAGTCGTATTCGGCGGAAAGAATTTGAGCCATCTCAGCAAGTTTGGCTCTATAATGCCAGCCTCAAATTCTTTCCTGGGAAATTGAAGTCCAAATGGACTGGTCCTTTCCTGGTCTCAAGACCATTTCCCAACAGGGCCGTTGAGATTGAAGATCCCAAATCTGGGCATAAATTTACGGTCAATGGGCAGCGTTTGAAACCCTATCTTACTCATGAACCTGCCCCCGTCAAAGAAACTGTTGCCCTGTTGGAGGGTAACTAATTTTGTGCCTCATCCTGAGTCCAGCTAGGGACGTTAAATTTAGCATTCGTTGGGAGGTACCCCAACAACACTCACCATCCACCATCACTTTTCACTTCACTGTTATGATCACTTCACCACCCACCATCCACCCACCCTACCACCTTGCTGAATACCCTGCACCTCAACTCTCGTTACCCGATCTTTCATCCTTTCTCTACCCTACCATGCATGCATATGAGGACATAGCATCGTTTGGCATGGGGGGGTGGATAGGCATCCTTAGGATCTGGGTATTTTATGGTATCATGCAGTTTCCATCTATCTATATATATATATAAAAAAAAAAATGGTGTTTAGTAATGATCTGAAGGCTGAAACAAAAATACAATAAGTGTTTATGGATATTCAACCACTATTTTGAAGACTTTCCAGGCCACAGAAGCTTGATTCGCTCAGGCTCGACTTAATTCACTTGAGCATTGACAAAATAGATCGGAATCTCTCCTAACTTAGGATGTATTCTTGTACCTGAGACACCAGTACAGGATTCGTTGGTTTGCTTCTACTTGAGAGCCTAAGTAATCTTGGTGCACACTACACATATCAAGAAAGACCAGGTGAACATAAGATCCAACCCTAGTGTTCATTAAGGAAGGTGGAGTCCTTACCTGTGCACGCAGGTAGACTTTTTATCCCAGGCTTTAGTCTTGTGTTTAGGAAAGACTCTTTCCACCAAAAAGGAACTCTCCCACCAAAAGAAAAGTGTGCTCCTCCAAATAATATTTTAAGAGATATACTGACACGTGTTTAAAAAAAAAAAAAAAGTCAGTATATCTCACAAATGTCTGTAAAGTCGTCCCCTACAAAAATTCTTCAGGGCAAGTTACAAATACCCTATTTTCTTTGAGCCACAAATGTCAGAAAATGGGAGTTGAGTTTTCCGTCATCTTTTTAAGGGTCAATCCGAAGACACGAGCTGAAACTGGGACCAACCTGTAGTTAAAAATTCATGAAACACTAGGCTTGAGTCTTAATGTTCATCTGGTCAGTCTTGATCCTTCACTAAGCACAAGCCATAATCTCTTGAGCTCTCGAGTATGGCAAAAACCTCCTGGGTCCTAGAAATCGTACTTAAGGTTTAAATATCAAGAGTCCTGGTTAGTCGAGAGATGATCTATGTCATGTGAGACTTAAAGTACTGGTAGTCTTCTCTGCAATTGGTTCTCACAATATCCAACAATAAACACACCTATGTCGCCTCAGAAGAAAATCTTCAGCTTAAAGATCATTTCTAAATATAATACAAAAAAAATGTTTTGCTAGGGACTAGCAAAAGATAAGCATGGGGGTATGATTGCACCGCAAAAATACACCTGCAATTGTGCCATCTTGTGCTATTTCCTAGCATTACCAGTGCATATTAGGTATCTGTTGAACGGGTTTCGCGAATTGCTACGCTTACGTGTTTGGTTTTGGAAAACCTGTCATTGTAGTTCGAAAGGGAAGAATTCGTGTTCAACAAATAAAAATTTATACCGAAAAGAATTCCGGGTCGAACACAGGGAGGCTACGTTGATCTATATTCGCAATTATATTTTTTTAGGATTTTTGTTAAGCAAGGCGATATAATTACAATGGAGCTATCAAACTAAGAGAGAGAGAGAGAAAGAGAGAGAGAGAGAGAACATGCATTCAATATTTCAATTATTTATAAAAGTTACACTAGAAAGTGGAAAATCAATTACACTATAAAGCAGGAAAATTCTACACTAGAAAAGCTATAAATAAGAATGGGAGAGAGAAGTTATCCTCCTCAACGATTGCTTGGAGGACGAGCCGGATGGGACGACGCCTGGATGAAGGAGAACGAAGCAGGACGAAGGAGGACGAAGCAGAAGAACGGGAACGGAGCGGCACACCGTCGTTGTCGCGGGATCCACTTCCGAAGGGGAACGAAAATTGGAATTTATCTCGCAAGAAGCATCCCGGGTGTGGGACAAGCTTCTTTTGAGCTTTGGAGGGGTAGAGAGGAGAAAGAAGGGATGAGAATTTCGTATGGAGGGGGTCTCCTTTTATAGTTGCAAGGAGTGGGGGTAAAATGGACATTACAACTTCAAAATAGTAAATGAGGAGACTTTAGTGACGGATAAATCCGTCACTAAAGCTCCCTTCGTGGGTGATGTGCGCGTCCGCTCGGCTACTCACGCGTGCAACGCCCATGCACGTCCATTGATTTTCAGCCGTCCGATTGCGAGATCGAACGGCTTAAGATGCGTCCGCACCCACTGCGTTGCGTGCTCCCCGCGCGTCGGATTGCGCATCCAATTGCGCGTCCAATCGCGCGTTGACTCTATTGGGCGCGTGCGGCAGTCCGATCTTCATCTGACGCTCCACGCGCCTCAATTGATCGCGCCCTCCAGCCCCTCGCCGCGGATCGAACTTGCGCCCCGCACTCGCGATAGCGCGCTCGACCACTGCGCTATGGGGCGCGGATGGTCAAGCGGGCACTTTTAAATGCGAGCACCCACAGCCATTAGATTAAGATCCGATGGCGGAGAGTGATCGGGCGTGGGGCTTTCACAAGACGCAAGCGGCCGTTTGGGTGGCTGAGATGGCACCACATGGCTCTATCTTGGCCGTCCATCTTCTGGAAGTTGTAGATGGTGCCACGGATGTCGGATTGACTCGATTTTTGTGTCGTTGGGCTGCGATCGTCAATCCGAATTCATCCGTGCAGTCGGATTTATCATCTGAAGTGCAGATTTACACCATCCTAGCCCTTGATCTTCTAGGGTTCCCAGGTCACTATCTGATGCTACGGATGCCTGATTAGGGTGATCTTGGAGTCGTTGAACTCCAATCGTCGCCCTGATCACATCCATACGGTTGGATCTTTGATCCGAGGCCCTGATAAAATATTTTCCCTGTCCAAGCACATAAAAGGAGGCAATTAACCTCCATTTTATTCAAACTATTCTAAATGCAAGATGATGCATGTAATGCAATATTTATATCATGAAATGCAATCCTATGCTTAAGAACATGCATAAATAGATATCTTAAGTAGTGTAAATGTGTTTACATCAGTATCCATAGTCGCATTTGTAAAAATACACGCATGGATGCATTTAATTGAGAGGGGAGGAGAGTGAAATAAATGGCTGTGAAATTACATTTTTCCTCAAGTGCTGCCTTGCAAAATTCACCATCTTTATTTTTAATTTTATTTCACTTTGAATTTCTCTGCGCGGCTGCAGGCATGGCCTCTTCTTCCTCCTCGCGCCATTCCCTGCAGCAAGCACGCCCTACCGGCCATGCAAAGCCATTCACAGCCAGGGCATGGCTGTGCATGCCTTCTTCCTCTATAAAAATGGCATGGCTTCTTCTTTGCAAAGCTGAGCCTGGTCGACACAAAAAAAACCACCACAGAGATAGCAGCTTCCCTAGTTCCAGGCTGTCTCCTCCCCTCTCTCCCTCCATACGCAGCTTCTCCTCCTCTGAGGAGCCACTCTGTGGCCAGGAGTACCTCACTGTGGTGCACAACCACCACCACCCAGCTCATCAAAGAGCAGGCAGGTGTGGTGGTTCTCTTCCCTGATTTCTTCGTTTGAAGCATTTCTGCCATTGCCACATGAGCTTTAAGCTTTGAAGCTCAAAGCTCCGTAATGGCTGCAGCAAGGCGGCAGCAGCAGTGTAAGCCACCCCGCAAGCCAGTAGGTCGCCCTCGCCCTCCAACGTGCACGCCAGCAGGCCGCCTGCGCCCTGTCGCGCTCCTTCGTCCGCAAGCCAGTAGCCGACGCAGCTTCTCCGCGTGCGGGCCAGCCGTTTCACACCTCCGCACTCACAGCACCGAGCACGCCCGGTCGCGTGGCAAGCCTCAGCACTATAGCCACTGTTCACGCATTTCAGCGGAACATTATGGCTACAGTGCAGTGACTGGTAAGTTTCTCACTTAACCGATCACCCGGCGCGCTGCAACCGCCGCTAGCCCACGCCCGCGTCTCGCACCGAGCCCGCTCCAGCGCCCGCCAGCACGTCTACGTGCGCCCGCCTCTACTAGTGCCCGCACCAGCCCGCGTGTTCACCCGCTCCCAGCACCTGCCTTCGCCCACTCCAGCCTCTCCGCCCAGCGTTGTGCGCTGCGGTCCTTCTCCCTCGTGCTCACTCCCTCCAGCGCGAGTCTTCACGCGCCTACGTGCCTGTGCCATCAGACGATGCCCTGCTGTGCGCGGACGACTTAACTCCAGCCTTCTTAACTCGAGCAGAACCGAGCGCCCTCTCTCTCTCTCTCTCTCACAGTACTCTCTCACACTCTCTACACACACATACACACACTCACTCACACTCTTGTACACACACCTATGCACTAATATATACTTATATATATATACATACATATATATATTTATATATATATTTATATACATATATATATATATACTTATATCTATACATATAGTAGTACCTATATAACTAAGTATTATTACACATATATACATATATATATATATATATAGATATATATATCTATATACTTATATATATATATATACACATATATATTTAAATATACATATACTTATATATGTATAAATATATATATATATGTATATATATATGTGTATATCTATATATATATATATTATTACCTATATAACTAAGTATAAGTATAGATACATATATATATATATATATACATATATACACATATACTTATACATATATATATATATATCTATCTATAACTATATATACATATCTATCTACATATATCTATATTCGTATATTACTATATATATATATACATATATATATATATATAGTTATATATCTATACATATATCTATCTATACATATATTTACATATCTATATATTTATACATATATATATACATATATATATATATACACACATATAACTACATATATGCCTATATATTTATAACCATATCTACATATATGCATATAGATATATATTTACCTATATACATATATATATATTTTCATATCACTTACCATAAGTTATGTCGCAGGAATATCCGCACCAGTTGCTGATATTCCCCAATACACGCATATAGAAAGCGTGTTCACACTCATCTTCCACCAATTCAACTTACATTCCACGTGGCACTTCATCCTGTTGGTTGCATCTTCCTAGACGACGATCGACTCGACACCGTGCTACATGCCATTGCCACCTCCACCCCCAACCATTTATACATATATAATATATACATATATATACTATATTTACTTTATTTGTATTTCTCTTTCTTGACATTAAAAAGATAAACAAAAAAATATATATAAAAGAGAAAAGATAATCCTTGATTTGCAAGTACTCAGTCTTACGAATAGCAAGACCAATTTTGGAACCCTAATTTGGCTCAAAGCCAAGAACCTGATTTTGAGGGTGTGCCTCAAGGACAAGAATTATCAGAAAAAAATCTTAAATAGAAAAACACCAAAAACACAATAAACAAACGGAAGAGATTCGTTGTAGGAAAGGTGTAGAAACTTCACTTCTAATCCCACTTCCCTCAGTTCGACCCTGCGCCTAAAAGTGACCAAGATAAAATCAAGTAGACTAGGTTAAAAAGAGATGGTTAGGCTCAATTTAGGTTAACCACTATACGCATTTCAACGATAAAATCACCATATTAACACAACCTGTCCGGGTCTACACCAACACATCTTTTCATGGTCCACATCCCCTGTAAGATGAGTAGAAGCACTAGAGTCAACTATTCATGTTCTTCTGATCTACTTCTTCATATCTTCTTCGGTTGCAAATGCAGGTCCCTTCATATTTGAAAGTGAACTTTCTTGTGGGCCAACCACATCTTCGTTGCAAAAGCGAAGGCTCATCAATCTCAAGGGGGAAATCTTCACAATCAATTGTGAGAAAAGGCTCATCACCACAATTATAATGCATGAAATATGCTTCATCACGCAAGAAATAGCATTAAGAACCACAAAACAAAGGGTGTGTAGGCTGGTTGGGCCACCGACAGACCCACAGCAGGTCTGCCAGTGGTAGTGGAGGCATGATCAATGAATTTTCATGCAAGAAAATAAGTTAGGGTTTCCAAAAATAGAAACTGCATTGTCGAGTTGCAAAAGAATCCGCTATCAAATAAATTAATCAAGACTCAGGTGAGTCTTGGGTCTAACATAAGGAGGCGATGTTCGTTTCTTTGAAATCCATGTTTGTTTTTGGTATTTTGGGTTTTGTGATTTTTTTTTGTTTTATTATTATAAGTAGAATGATATAGACACATCTATTTTGGTTAAAATACCTATTCATGCATGTTCCTATGGTTAGATTTGCATTTCATGTTATAAATATTGCATAACATGCATCATTCTGCATTTAGTGTAGTTGTATATATTTTAGGTTAATTAGGTTCTCTTTATGGTCAGGAGAGAAGAAGACTTATTTTAGGGCCTCAAATGGATGATCGGACCGTACGGATCTGATTAGGACGACGATCAGAGTCTAACGCCGCTGAAATCATCTAGATCGGAGAACCGTCGCATCATACGAAGTTCGAGGAAGATCAACGGCCAGGGGGCAATGTGACATCATATGGGTTTTGGATGGAAAATCCAACCGTACGAATGGATCCAGAGTGACCATCACAGTCCAGCAGTGCGGGAATCATCTCTATCTGAGCACCGTGGCACCCTCTACAAAAGAAAGAAGAATTGATGGCCCAGATGGCGCCACGTGGTGACATCTAGGCCGCCCAATGTCGGCCAGCAGCAGTGCACCATGCACAACCGCAGCCACGTGTAGCAGCAGCGTACCGCATGCTAGCACGTGTGTGTGTGACACGGCACGGAGAGCATGGGCGCGTGAAGCGTGCGCCAGTGGAGGATAGGCATGGATCTTCAGTGACGTGAGCCTTTAGTGACGCTTGCAGCTGTCACTAATGGTCTGCGTGTGCCAGCAAGAGGAATTGAAGGGTAGATCTTTACCAACAGCTGCAAGGATCTATAGCAACATTTACGAACATCAGTAATGACCCAGATACAAATTTGTTCTTCCTCCTCCACTATAAAAGGACCTACCCAGCACCATTCTAAACCATCTCTTCCTTTCTTCACCTCACCACCTCCATGGATCTAGAGAGAGATTGTCCCAAGCCTAAGATGTTCCTCTAGAGTAGAAAATCAAATAGTTTTCCCACCTCTCATCCCCATTCGTGGAGCATCCCATGGTCATCCTCTCACCGCCCTTCAAGAAGAAGATCCTCGCCGTGACGTCGTCCTGCCCCATCCTCCGTCCTTCGGCTCCGTCCTCCTTCATCCCGCTCCTCACCACATTCTTCCAGGCGACGTCAGAGCAAGTCATCCTCTGAGCAACCATCAAGGGGGATTTCTCTCACCTCATTCTATCTTTTTACTCTTTCATAGTGTAGATTTTCCACTTTTGTAGTGTAACAAACATTCGTTTATAAATAGATGATTGTTTCTCTCTCTTTCTCTCTCTCTCTTATATTGTTGCAAGTAGATTAGCTAGAAGTCACCGACCTGATCTCTTGCTTGCTAAATACCAAAAAAATTAGAAAAGATAAAAACAACAAAAAGAAATAAAAATAAAGCACGGATTCCATAAAACCAAATGTTCGCCTCTCCGTGTTCAACCTGGGACTCACTTTTCGAGTTTCAGTTATAAATTTATTTAATAGGCGAGTTTTGCGAGCTATGATGACGGGTCCTCCAAACCCCGATTTTAATTCGCGAAGCACACCCTGATCATTTTGGCACCGTTGCTGGGGAGGCAATGCTCTTTGGTTTTTTTTCCTTGTTTTTCCACCTTACCTAACTTTTATCTCACCTTTTCTCTGATCTTACTGTGATTGTAGGTACTCATCCGAGGTAGGCCAAAGCAATTAGATCGGAGAAAAGTGCGGATGAAGGTTTTGTAAGTTTATCCCCACCACCCCCACCCTAGTTTTCATTCCATAACCTAATAACTCAAACCCAAATCAACTTAGGTGCTTGCATAAACCCTAGGGTAGATTTTGATTGTTTGATTGTCACTCCACTCACCACACCCACCCGCATATATAAAAAAAAATATTCTTCTCTTGTGAGATTTAACTGAAAGCTACACACTTAACACCCACAACTTCTTATCCTAAGTCGCACAATCACTTTGATTCTACCACATAATCGGGATCTAACCTGTGGACCCGGTACACTTTAACTAAATACACATAAGTGAGTAGAAATCTGAATAGGTTAAGCATTCTTGTGTGCCTTAACTAAGTGGTGCAATAGGCCAATTGATTGAGCTATTTGGGCCGCACCACTCACTTTAAAATCGATCCATTAGTAGCTTGCCACTTAGGGTTGATTTTTAGGGCTGAACCAGGCACTCCACATTTTTTCTGATTTCTAAAGGAATATATCATCACCAGTACTTGCAAAACTTGGAGTGTTCTACAGAACCTTGATTGAATACACCTAAAGATTAAACCCTCAAAGCTACTAAACAAGGTTGAACCCTAAAAGACACATCATCAAATAACCTTGTTTGAAAACCCTGGTTGTGCACTCACACACATTTGAATTAATCATTAAGGGCACAACCCATCTAAAGGGCCCATCACATTCCAAGAGCACAATTATCCCAAGCCTAACTAAAACTGAGTAGGCATTGACCTTAAAGATTGATTTTCTCTTCGGGGCTTAGACTGAGATTTTTTTCGATTAATCTGCTTCTGCTGGTCCATCTGATGTCTGGGGAGTAGCGTTAAACAACCATGGCTGGGGGGTACACTAGGAACCAGAGGCGCAAGCCAAAGGAAGAATCTTCTCCCCAGTATCTCCTTCTAACTGGTTGGATTGTCCAGATAAAAGTAGACTAAATCATTTATATTCTCAAGATGGGTCCTGGGAGTCTGTAGGTCTTTAGGCTACCCACATAAGGACAGGTTTGGTTGATTATACTGTAGGGCACCTTTCTCTATTCTGTTTTCCCTCCTACTCCACAATGTATCCTTCCACATCTTTCAAACATTTCCAACCCTATCCTCCTACCAACATGTATCCTCAAGATGATTACTATCCCGACTCGACTTATGATTACCCATCCACTAGCCAGGATAACTTTGATTGGGGATATGAATCTGGACCTCAGTGTCCAAGGCCTAACCATAGACAACAAGACTATGATTACTATCCTTCCCAGAGCTACAATAATTTAGGATCTCCATCCTTTGATGATCAGCCTAACCAGATCTACAACCAGGAAGGATATGCTCATTACAACACTTACCCTCTCTAGAATTATGCTGAATATAGGTCACCACCATTCTTTAAACAACCTGAAATGACTTACTATCAGGGAGGGACCCGAGAACCTCGACATCTTGACTCCCCTAAATCTAACTCAAACCCACCCAAACCTAAAACGAACCATTCGGTTTAGGCGGATCGGATCCAGGATAGGGTGTTGGCTAATTTGAGGAACATTATACAATCTATAGAAGCTCAGCCAACACCTTGCACTGAAGCATTGGAGCCTATGATCAAAATGATTAATGAACTTAATAGTTCTCTATTGGATTTGCTCCAAAATGTTAGGGATAGGGACCTACGTGAGTTTCTTCTTGGGAAATTATCAAGGTTGAGGATGAAATTTGTGGTTGCCCTAGTCAAATCTTGGGATGATTCTCAAGATGAACCCCCTTCAGGAGAGCCAATGTCTGAACCCGCTTAGGCGCCTATCGGGGGCAGATACATTTTTTGAGATCGGGGATGACCAGTTTGGGCTAGAGCAACCCATTGAGGATGAACCAATTGATTCACCCGAGATCCTTGAGCCAGGGAGTGAGGAAAAATATGTCTCTTTGAACCAGGAAATGACATGTGATTTTGAGACATATATAAATGAGGATCATCAATTCTTTGACTCTGAGGGTGAAGAATCTTTAGGTGAAATCTCACTTGAGCATAAGGAAAATGATTTTAGTGAGACAAACGGGCATGAGGAATCTGATGAACCATTTGATAGCCCATTCATTGAAGATTTGGATTCAGTTGGGGTTAACTTGGAGGATCTGAATCTTGATGATTCAATCAGTGACCCCAGTCCTCATCTGCACCCCAAAGAGCTGACTTCTGAGATCATTACGCCCAAGTCAATCCTAATTTAGCCACAATTGTTGAACTTGGGCACTTTAGATGGGGTATACAATGATTTGGAGGTCCTAGAGCCTAAGTTCTTGACGTTGGAGGATAGAATTGTTGAAATAAAAATTTGGGAGGCTAATTCTGAGGGAACTTTGATTTTGGATCTAAGGGTACCTATGGACCTGAAACCACCTACTTTCTACCAGGACCCTTACGATATCTTTCACGTGCAACTTAAGCTCAAAATAACTGATTATTTTTCTAAGTTGGACATCAAGTGGACATCCAAACCTATTGAACCATCTTTACCCGTTGTCCGACACTTTGGTCTTGGGTTGCACACCACAAAATCGCAGGCCCAGCCCCGCAAGTTTCACAAAAATCTTGGGTTCTAGGTGATTTTCATCTAGAACCTTAGAACCACTCAACCCTAGGGCATGGATCTACATCATAATTTGGTCCATGTTCAGTGGTGCTAAGTCGGTATTTAAAAAGTGTTGCATTGTAGTATAGCTGAAATAGCATTCAAAACATATACAATTTTTATTACTTGAAAAAAATTATGAGGTCAAACACAGGGAGCTATATGGGATTTAGAAATCAAGATCACAATTCAAAATTAAAAGAGATTGCAATAGTATCAGTATCAATGTGCAAAAATATGGGAGTAAAATGGTGATTTAGATCACCAAATACTCCTACAATATCACCAAGGAACTCAATGTAAATGTTATGAAATGAGAGCTAAGTTCTGTCATCTGATTTGGAAATCAGACAACTTAAAGTTGTCTGCTTCTTCTTTTCATCTTCTCTTTCTCTGCTTTCTCTGTCTCTATTGTTTCCTTCTCTTCCTCTCTTCTTCTTCTACCCTTAGCTCTTCGTCTTCTTTCTTTTTTTCTTCTCTGACTCTTCCTTTCTTTTTCTTCTTTCTCTACGATCCTTTTCTTCTTCAGCTTTTGCTCTGGCCTCCTCTTCTTCTTCTTTGTTTTCCTTCAGCCTTCAACCCTGTGACTCTCTTCTTCTTCTTCTCTTCTTCCTTCAGCTATGCTTTGCTTTCTGAATCCAGCTAAGTGTCAAAGCCAATCTTCTCAAAGCAAAAACCCTCTTTCCTCCGTGCAACTCTCCTCTCTCTTTCTCTCTTTCTATTTCAATCTCACTCTCCCAGAGCTACAGTCGATTAGGTAATCGGACCTAGCTCATACCCAGGTCCAGGCTCACTGACGTGTGGTGGTGAGTGAGGAGTGCAGGTCGGGTCAGGTCAGGTCTGGTCCGTGGGGGCAGTGTCGCAGACGAGACTGGCTGAAGGTGAGAGGGACCTCACCCCATGGTAATTGAGGCGAACAACTACTGGCAGTTTTTCAATTTATGCATGTGCACAGCTTTAGAACTTCCCGATGTGGGACTAACCGTGCACCCCTTCCTTCGCACGTCTGCAACAGGGAGTGTCTCTCCAATTGCAGTAGCTGTTGAGGCTCACGACTACAATTGAGGACTTGGGTGCGTGTGCAAGACTCTTCCGTGCTGGCTGGGTCTTCAACCTGGGACAGCAAGCACCAGGGGCAACCTCAAGCAAGCTTCAAGCTTGCTCGCCAATGGCGGACAAGGTTTGCTACCTGAAATCAGTAGAACGGCCTCTCGGCCACGTCAAAGTGCTCAGGGAGTATTACCAGAGCACAGCGGATGTGATAGGGGTGGTGCCGTGGTGTGACAGTGACTGTGAGAGCATACCTAGGTCAAACTATGTGCGTGTGAGTGGGTGTGTTCAGGGTTGCTTGCGAGTGGATGGATGGGTGAATGAAGAGGGGGAAAATGCTTAGTGAGGTGTGGCGAAGGTTTTGTGAGGGTCGACGAGGGTTTTGGTGGCTTGTGGAGGTGGGATGGCCTCACCGGAGGGGGTGGTCGGAGATGGAGGTGCGAAGGGGCATTAGTGGTGGTTTTTGGAAAGTAAAGAGTGGTGAAGAAAGTAGAGGGGACAGGGGACTTAGCTAGGAAGTTGATGGACAAAGGGGTGCAGTGAGGGCGTTGGGTCTAGTGTGGTCGATGCCGGAGACGAAAACAGCTCTAGTGAGAAGGGAACGGCGAGGAAGGACGAAGGGGCATCTGCTGGTACGGCGAGACGTGGAGAAGAACAAGGAGGAATCCACTGTAGGTTTAGCGGATGGACGATGAGAAAAGGGTAGAGGGGATTGCCGAACATCGAGGAGCCTTCGGCCGTGAGGGAGAAAGGAATTTGAGAGGATTCATGGCTGAATTCGAGAGTAAGGAGTTCAGGAGGATCTAGGCTTCTTTAAATAGGGATCTGAGTGGCGGTTAGGGATAAGGAAGCAAGCTTCCTGATGAGTGGCTACTCATCATAGCTAAAAGGCCGAAATTAAGCTAGACACTAAGCAAAACAATATCAAATTAACATATAAAAAGGGTTAAGTGTGGGAATTAAAGAAAAGACCTAAAACTTTTAATGTGTGTTAAAACCTCCTAATTAGGTCACAAAAATGAGATATTCTGAAAACTAAAGGACAAATGATGATCCATGCATCAATTGAACACATAAACAAGTTTGAAAAGATAAATCAGAAGTAAAATCAATGCCTTAAATGTTCAATTAAGCACATGTAAAAATTTGAAAGCAATTGGACATCATTTAGGCTTAGAAATAAATAGATTACAATTAGGTCCTTCATGCATTACATTTCTACCCTTCAAAACTCCTTCTTGGACCTTTTTGCAAGCCGCAGGGACCCTTCTATATGACTGCAAGGCCCTTCCAGTTATAGTCCTTTTCACTTTTGGACCTGCACGCTATTCTTCTACCCCTTCATTCAAGGGTCTTCCTGCAAGTTTTCCCTCATTTCAGAGAGAAGCCTGTGTTCTTCACGCGCACTGTAGCACGCGAAGAACACAGCCATTCTCGACGGTCCATCGCACTTTTGATCTCGATCTGCGGCTGGAATCAAATGGAACCTTCGCGTGATTCGGTGCGTGCGTTCACCTCTCTTCCCAGATCTCATCTGACGGTCAGATCTCTCTCTTGACTCGCCGCGCGCTCTACCCATTTCATCCTCACCGCCGGCTTAATTTTGATTAACCTCACCCTTGCGGTGATTCTCACACAATTTCTGTAATAATTTTGGACTGTCTGGACTTTATTTCTTTATCTTTTTTTATTTCTTTCCTTACTTTTGAATTGCATATAAAAATATTTTTCAAAAAAAAAAAAATCAAAAGATCAAAAAGACCTCATACTTATCTAGCAGCAGCAGAACTTTAGGCATCCATTTTAGGATTGCATTTCATTCCTGCTAGATTTTTTATTCAAGTCAAATCTGCATTCGAAGATTGCTGGAGTCAGGTACGCATTTTCTACTTTACTCTAACTCCTGCCATATTTGCATTTGACTTAAAGTTAAGAAGACCACTACTTGTTCTGAATTTATTAAAAAGTGAAATGAGCAGCATAGAAAACACATTTTAATCACTTCAATCAAATCAAAAGGAGATATTCAAAATTGGGTGAAACCATGTTTGAGATTTTAATCGCCTTGTGTTGAATGTTATCGTGCACACAGCACGATCACTTAAGGCCACAATACACGGGTTTCTACCTCATATTTCTGCAACCACAGGATCTGGATTCGCACGCTCAGTCTTATCCAGATTCCCAGTGGATTTTAGAGGTCTGCACATCGCTAGGTTTATCTTAGGATGCGTACAATTGTTTGAAACAATTGTTTGCGTATAACATAATTTTGCGTAGCAGCCTCTAGGAAAAATTTCTCCGATTTGTTTCGATTGATTGGTCTTTCTTGAATTGAGATTTTATTAGGATTCTTCTATTTTTATTATGAACGTTAAAAATTTTTTCCCATTGAGTTGGATCGAATTAGAGTAAACGGGATTTCAAAAAACCAACTCAATGGAAGGTAGGAGATCCCAAAACCCAGAACTTGTACTCCCCTTGGGTACTACTACCCAAGCTACTGCATCATCTTCTTTGCCTTCCACTTCTAATCCCTTACCTCCTGAGTCTCAAAATACTTTTCACAATCCCCCTCGCCAAGAGGATGATCTTGATTCTTCACACTTTGAGGATTTTGAAGAACTTCCTCCAGACTTAGTTGCACATCCTCTACCACAGCAACCACCTATCCCTAGGTTCCAACCTCCACCTTATCCTAATCATCCTAATCCACCCCCGGAGAGAGGACCTATGCCTCATCTTCAGCACCTTTTCGATACACAACTACAAATGAATACCTTAACCTAACAGGTGCAACAGCTTGCTCAAGTTGTAAATCTTTTAGCTAACCCCCAACCACAACCACTTCAACCTAGAAATCCTCAGGAACCACCCCAACCCCGTAGACCCCAACTACGAGATTATTATAATCCCGCAGTTGCCCAACCAATGCCTGTGGTACGTTATCCCAATGGGGGTCGTGCTGCTGAACTGAAGCCGAACATTATAGCACTCATTCCTCACTTCCATGGACTTGCTTCTGAGGACCCTTTTCAGCATTTAGAGGAGCTGAAGAATCTTGCCCAAACTTTGGGTCCGCAAGGACATGATCAGCACACGCTTTTGATGAAAATGTTCTCCTTTTCATTAAAAGATAAGGCAGCCTTTTGGTTTAGAACACTTGCACGGACTACACCTATAGATTCCTGGGCTTCTTTAGAACATGAGTTCTTAAAGAAGTACTTTCCTGTAGGCCACACTAATGCCTTAAGGCGTGCCATCACCACCTTCACCCAGAATTCAGGAGAACCTATGCACGAGGCTTGGGAGAGATTCCACGAGCTTCTGAGAAAATGTCCCCACCATGGTGTCCCACGCTGGCAACAGGTTCAGATCTACTATCATGGGCTCCATGATGACACACGGAATTTTGTAGATGCCGCTTGTGGAGTCAATTTCCTATGTCGGGACGAGGACTCAGCCTTTGAGCTCTTTGAAGGCATGGCCGAAAACTCTATTAATAATGCTTCAATGAGCGTGTTTAATAGAAAGTCTTCACATTCCCACTCACACACGGGGGCACATGAAGCCCAATCCAGTAGCAAAGACTTAGAGATAGTGGCTAGTCAACTGGATAAAGTGGGCTTAATCGAGAAGAAAGTAGATGAAGTATGGAAATTTCTCTCAAAACACCCATCTTCTTCTTCTCAGTCACCAGCACAAAACACTTCTTCTCAATTTCCCACATGGAGGGAAACTGTGAATAACCTTTCTGTGACACAAACTGCATTACCGGATTTTCCATTTTCATATCCTTCACCGGTGGGAGGAACCTTTGTTCCTCCCTTCACTGACTTCCCTGCACCTTCTGGAGCTTCGGAGGAGCTTCATGCCATTCACAATGATCCTTTCACACAAACCTATAACCCTGGATGGCGTAATCATCCAAATTTCTCGTGGTCGGGAAATTCACAGAGACCTCCTTTTCAACAACCTTCTGCACCACCACTGCACAACCCGATCCGAGCACCACCTCCACAATCACACGGATATCCACCGCGTACCTACCAACAACCCCAACCCAGGCCCACCCAATACTCTCAATCTGGGCCTACACGAGATGACCAGTTGGGGTCTATCATGAAAGCTCTTGCTGATATGCAACAACAGAATATTGCTATGCAGCAAAGACAGGACGCGGCCTTAGCTGAGATGAGAGCCCAGCTATCACACTTGACGGAGTCCCGTCAACCACATTCACTCCCATCACAAGCACAACCCAACCCTAGGAACATACCTGCTCAAAGGTATGTCCAACCTAGACCAGCACTGCAAGACCAAACACATGACATTTCACAACCAGTGCATAACACTGAATCGACATGATCTTGAGACTTTTTGATAATGGAGCTGTTGAGATGACTGAACTTGACAAATCTGAACCCTTTATTGTTAATGGACAAAGATTGAAACCTTTTATTGAGCCGCATGATCTCAGACTTGTCAATTCCACCATTTCGCTCCTACATTTTGAGCTACCAACTAAGTTTTCGCCTAGCTGAAGGCGTTAAACTTAGCAAACACCTACCCTTGTATATAGCTGTTTTACACCTTTCTTACTTTTACCTTTATTTGCATATAGTGTCTACCCTTGCATTCTGAGCATACATTCATTGACACACATGTCATGCATTTCACTTCCTAGCCCGACTGTTCACTCTGATCCTAGATCAGACTTAAAATCGTCCGCACAGAGATTTTATCTCCTCATTCCGACTTCCTTTCATCACCCAGTCTAGGATAGTGAAAAGCAGAGCATGCATTTGCATCCACCCTTTCATTCAATGAGGACATTGAAACACTTAAGCATGGGGGGGTGTAAATGGTAAACCATTTAAACCAAAATGCAATTGTAGACACAACTATAGTACATATAGTATTATCAAAAAAAATTATATACTTCAAAAAAATTGAAAAATTTTGAAAAATTTTTTAAAAAAATTACAAAGCTAAAAATACAAAAAAATAACAAATCAGAAAATTTCCAAAAATACAATAAGGGACGTGTACTTCATTATCAAAGGAGGACATTCATTTCAAGAGGGGAGGGAGAAAAAGGAAAAGAAAAAGAAAGAAAAGATAAGTGATCTTATAGCTGGAAAAAAAAAATAATAATAATAATAGAATAAGTGTCTATGGACATTCAACCGTTACTGGTTTGACCTGCCGGGCCATAGGAGCTTGAAACAAGCTTAGGCTTAATACACTTCGAGCCTTGACAAGATAGACCACAGTCTCTCCTAACTTTAGGACAATTCTTGTACTTGAGTCACCAGTACAGGATTCGTTGGTTTGCTTTGACTTAGGAGTCTAAGTAACCTTGGCTTACACTACACAGTGTCAAGAAAGACCACTTGAACCTAAACCTCAACCCTAGTGTTCATTAGGGAAGGTGGAGTCCTTACCTGTGCGTGCAGGTAGACTCTTTGTCCTAATCTTTAGTTTTGTGTCTGGGAGAAGCTCTTTCCACAAAAGAAATCCACCCACCAAATATAGTGCGCTCTACCAAATAAGTTCCGGAGACATACTGTTAAAAAAAAAAAAAAAGTCAAGTATGTTCTCCAAAAACCTCAGAAAAATAACTCTTCCACCAAAAATGTTTTCAGGGTTCAAAACAATACCCTGTTTGTCCACCAAAAAAAAATTCTTCTCTGAGCCACAAATACAATAAGGGTTGGGATTGAATACCATCAATTTTTGAGTCATCCGAAAGCATGAGCTGAAGTTAGGACCAACCTGGACTTAAAAAGAAGTGAAACCCCGGGAATGAGATTTAGAATTCACCTGGTTAGTCCTGACTTATCACAAAGCACAGCCATAACTTCATAGCATTCTGAGTCTCTGTAAAACCTCCTGAGTCCTGGAATTCGACTTAAGGTTTAAATATCAAGAGTCCTTGTTGGTTGAGAAATGGTCTATGTCATTTAAGCCTCGAGTTCTGGTAGGTTATCCTCAGTAACAAGGTTCTCACAATGTCCAAAAACACAGTTGGTATTGGAAAATTTTTCAGCTTAAAGATCATCACTTAAAAAAATTTTTTTTTGAAAGAAGAAAAAGATATCTCTACACACTTACCTTGCTGATACTTAAATTTCCTTACACTTCAATAGATTGTTTGCTAAGGGACAAGCAAAACGTAAGCATGGGGGTATGATGAGTGGCTACTCATCATAGCTAAAAGGCCGAAATTAAGCTAGACACTAAGCAAAACAATATCAAATTAACATATAAAAAGGGTTAAGTGTGGGAATTAAAGAAAAGACCTAAAACTTTTAATGTGTGTTAAAACCTCCTAATTAGGTCACAAAAATGAGATATTCTAAAAACTAAAGGACAAATGATGATCCATGCATCAATTGAACACATAAACAAGTTTGAAAAGATAAATCAGAAGTAAAATCAATGTCTTAAATGTTCAATTAAGCACATGTAAAAATTTGAAAGCAATTGGACATCATTTAGGCTTAGAAATAAATAGATTACAATTAGGTCCTTCATGCATTACATTTCTACCCTTCAAAACTCCTTCTTGGACCTTTTTGCAAGCCGCAGGGACCCTTCTGTATGACTGCAAGGCCCTTCTAGTTATAGTCCTTTTCACTTTTGGACCTACACGCTATTCTTCTACCCCTTCGTTCAAGGGTCTTCCTGCAAGTTTTCCCTCATTTCAGAGAGAAGCCTGTGTTCTTCACGCGCACTGTAGCACGCGAAGAACACAGCCATTCTCGACCGTCCATCGCACTTTTGATCTCAATCTGCGGCTGGAATCAAATGGAACCTTCGCGCGATTCGGTGCGTGCGTTCACCTCTCTTCCCAGATCTCATCTGACGGTCAGATCTCTCTCTTGACTCACCGCGCGCTCTACCCATTTCATCCTCACCGCCGGCTTAATTTTGATTAACCTCACCCTTGTGGTGATTCCAATCACTGAGCTGCTACCTAAGCACCTCAATGGTGTCGCGCGCAAAGGATCGCTCCCTCCTACATCTCTTAGCGATCAGTTCGTCCACTCCAGTCTCTCCTCCTCATATAGACCCTGATTTCACAGCGACCGGCTGTGGAATCATCGCCTGCTCTCGACCCTCCTCGTCGCTAAGGACCTCGTAGCACCTGAGGACGACCCTGGAGTCTCACTAGCAGACTCTTCCCTCCGCTGGAGTCACCCTCCTCCTTTCTTCCTCCTTAGCCGCCGGCTAAGGACCCATAGGTCCCATTCTTCCTTTTAGTTTATGTTTTTAATTCTGCACAAGTAGTGTTAGATTTAGTTTGCAGTAGTTTAGAATAGATTTAGTTTTAATTGTTAGTGTTTAATGTTAGCTGTAGTTAGATTAGTCTTAGGAGTAGAATTAGTATTAGATCCCCTCCCTCACCTCCTCTGATCAGTCCAGATCAGAGGGGAAGAATCATCTGTTCATTGTTCAATTTATCTCCCTCTTCATGTTTTGTTTTTCCATCATCCAAATTCTGATTCTTGTTTTTCCTTTTAACGACGAATTTTTCATCAATCACCCACACATCCTGACCCAATTTCAGATCTCATGGTGCACTGCCTCAGATCTGAAAGTGGCGTCACAAGCACCATTTGGGGCTTCTCACTCACTCCATTTGTTTCACAAAAGCCCCTCTGTTTTAAATGGATTGCCTCAGTTTGTCAGAGCACTTTTGATTTGGATTTTAAAGGATTTTTACTCTCTGAAATGTTTTGACAGATCTGACAAATTGAAGGGATTTTTGGTTTTCATTGTGGGCAAGGACTCTGAGAAGTTCTCTGGTGACAGAGAACCAATCAGAAGAGCCTTTCATGATTCTGTTTATACTTTGTTTTGAATGCATTCACCAGCTTCCATTAAATTTCCTTAATGCATTCTTAGTCTCTTTTTGCTATTTCAGAACTGCCATACACTATTTGTGTTGATGATCATTTCTGTATGGTGATTCTCTAACCTAAGGAGTTTTCCATACTCCTTAAGGTTGCAAGAAACTGGGATTGTATGTTGTTGGTTTTAATTGATTGAGCTAAGTCTTCCTTCATGCTGTCTATGGCATTAGGAAGACTAACTCAATGCCATTTGAGTTTTGATCTGAAAGGATGCTTCTGATAGGGTTTTTCCTAATGAGTGTTTGAGCTGAATTTACATGAGATTTTCGTGAGATTTAAACCCTGATCAGATTTGGATTTCAACTCTCAAAATTTTTAGTTTGTTTTGAATTTTCTCTTATTCCCAGTTATACAGTAACATGCTGCAACTTGCAGCTACATTTCCCTCCATCTCCAAATTCTCTTCTCCTCCAAATTCCCCTTTCATCTGTGAATTTTTTTGTTCCCCTTTCTCTAAGTGGACTAACTGCAGCAGCAGTTAGCCACTTGACAGTGGCTTAAGCCACTGCCACTGTAAACAACACATACTAAATACATTCTTCTTCTCTCCATCTCTTCTGACAGTAGCTGTGGCTGCTGTCTTAATTGAACACTAACACTCAATCAACTCTAATTTCCTAACTTCCTACTAAAACCTAATTGTACATACTTATTTTAAAACTGTAAATATACCTATCCATAGTATTATAACTATAACATATAGCCTAATTATGTAAGTAAGATACATAGTTATACTGTAAATATGTATAAAACCTGTACATAAATCCATATACATATGTAATCTATGTAAATATATGTATATATACTAAACTATTATGTATGTATCTACTTAATAATGTATATATATATAAACAGATTCCTATTTACATATTTAGTAGCTATATTATAGATTAACTTAGCTAAATTAATAATTTAGAGCTATAATTAAATTAAATACATCTATAAACTTAGGATAATATATATAGTAAGTAATTTAAGCTAATTAAAGTGTATTTATACCTAGTATAGCTTACTGATTAGCTTAGCTTTAATTTAACAACCCAGAATAGCTATTTTAACCTAAATAATACATAAATAAATTCGTAAAAATACAATAAAAATATGTATTAAATACTTAAGTATGTAAATTAAAACTTTTTAAGGTCAATTAGACCATTTACTAATTATTTTATAAGTAATTAACTATTTAATCACCCAAATCAACCTGTATAATCAGCATAGTTTAGCGAATTTATTTGTATAGTAAAAATATTTAAAATTCAAAATTAATTAATCAATTATGTAGTATTATGTAAATATTTTATTTACCATTTTTTTTTTTTTAATAATTTATGGCCCCCAAATCGAGGGCCAAAAACGCGCACAGACGCAGCTGCGTTTAATTTCCAGCGCACGATGTGGCGCTGGAATAGCGCCACATCGTGTGCTGCAAACCAAACGCAGCCATATAAGTATAATTTATGCTGTATGCTCAGCAGTCGTCACGGGGGCAGGGCGCCCGAAACACTGCCTATTATGTCCGGTCCGATTACCTGATGTGTGCTGAACTTTGATATGTGTGTGGGGCCGGGGGCCCGAGCGTGTGCGAGCTTTGAAGGCGTTGGGCTGAGGCCTGACGCTGAGATTGAAAACGTAACTAAGCCACCTAATTTGAGATTAGGGCGCGCTTAGTAGAGGTCTGGTCCCACCCGTAGGGTGCTGTGTATCCCTCGAAAAGCGCACCCGCTAATTAAACACATTTTACACTAAGGACGTTAGCCTAACCCCGTCTCCACCGCAGCCTCTGAAATACCTCAAGAGACAAGAGTTAAACACAGAAGAAAATGAAAGGACAGACGACTTAAGAGAAGGAACACAAGAGATAACAAGAACAGAAAGACTTACTGTACATACAGCAGTAGAATAAGTAATATACATACGTATAAGTAAACCCACATAATTACTAACAGAATAAAATGACACTATAAACGTCACTAAAGACCTCAGTTTGCTTCTTTAGGTTGTATATAGTGTTTTCTGAGATTTAGCGACGTTTATATCTGTCACTAAAACTGATATATATGTCACTATAAATAAAAGACTAGTAAGTTAAGTTTTTACACTATGGTATCCTAATGTAGTATGAACTAACATATTAGTGTTAATAGTATAACTTGTAAATACATAGTTTAGAGTATAATAATAGATTGTTTAATGCTTGTTCATAGTTAGTATTTTTGCAAGCACTTCTTAGTAACTAGGTAAATAAAACACTCATTCATTCTTTAAGTGTAAAGTTTCTTTTTGAATAAGAAGACAATTTTGGAGATAATCAAAAAGTGACCGAATTAAATTCAATAAATTACCTCCCAGAGAACGACCTGGAACAAAACCAGTAAAAATTAGATAAATAAGCAAATGATAATAATGGTTGTAATGACTGGTACTCACCCATACTCACCACTATACGACATTCTTAATGTTATATTATACACACTATACTACAACAACATGATCATAACAATAATCATTCATCATCATACAACCACTGTGTTATATACACATTGTAGATCATCGGTGTCATTATTATCATTGTCATTCACACATTACACACATTACACCATCACCATCATCACTTCCCAAGGTTGGAAGGTCGTCGGACTTGGGAGCTGTTAAGATACCCAAATCTCTTATGCGTTCCCATGAGAGATTGGGAAAGAATCATGGCAATGGATGGGTTCATACTGGAGAGAATTTCTTAGAGGATCTCTCTTCCAATTTTGGAAGTGATTCTCCAAGTAATTAAGGAGAAATCACCTATCAAAGGTCACCAGAGTAGGTTTCCTCCACGATAATGGTGGAGGGACCTAATTGCGAATATGATGAAGAAGTTAGGGGGCTATTTGCAAGTGTTTTTGAAAGTTAAGCGTAGAAATGAAATCAAACAGGACCTTTTTGCAAACTAGGTCAAGGCAAACTCATCTTGGGTCCAAATTTTGGTACAAACCTAATTTGGACCTAAGAAATCCAATGGTGAAGTTGGATTTTGGTTTTGACCACGTTTGACTAGGTAATTCATGCAAAAACCTAAATTACGATAAATATCTGTCTGAGACTCCATTTTAGGTCAAGATGAGTTTTGATAGCCAAATTGAATGTACTAAACCCTATAGAATATTTTTATATCATTTTTAGAGGGTTTAAGTGAATTTTATCCTGACCAGAACCTTGGTTAATTAAGTGGGTCTATTTTTAGGGTTTCAAAAGTCATTTAATTTTCAGAACACTCACAAACCCTTTTCTGTCTAATTCAACCTATTTGTTATCTTATTAAGACCATTTAACCTTTATTCAGCCCTTGGGAAAACCCGTGGTTGTACTGCATTCATGATAAGCTGGTAAAATTATAATTTTACCCTTAGTTTCTTATTTTTCTCTCAGAATGGTTATGCAATGAATTATGACCTTCAGTTGGTTATGTAGGAGCATTTATTGACTTCATTGGGTCAAAATGAGCTAGTTAAGGCTCATGATGGTGTTCTCATCATACCCCCATGTCTAGCTTTTGCTAGTCCCTTAGCAAAATTTCAAGGTATTAACTTTTATTCTAGACCATGAAATCTTTTGATGCTCAAAACTTTGATGCTTGCTTCCTTTTGTAGATTAGGTTAGAATGCCGATAGTAGGCCTAGAGGTACTCAAGTACCAACCATGTTTCAGACCTGACCAACTCTAGCCTCAGTCTGCCGCGAAGGTTTCTAAGGCCCATAGGAACTATCCTAAGGTTCGTTGAACTCCACGGTTAAAGCACCCATGCTTGTGACATGTTTTAGCCTCGGTTCAGATTGCAATGCATTTCTGTCAGAGAGAGATAGAGGAATTTTTCTTTATTTTTGGGGAGTTTTCTCTCTCTTTTCTTTTTATTTCTATCTTTGGATTGGCTTTACAACACGGCCTATATCGGATTCCTAGTCCCTATCATCAATCCTCGAAGGGTCCCTGGCAATCGATGCTTCGGGATAGCACAGCCCATGGCAACCCCCAGAACTCTAGATTTTGAGATTTTGAGATAATCCCACTCATGGTGTTCCATAGCTAAATCCAGACCCTACCAGTCGACATTTCTGGATAATGCCACCCATGGAATCTGAACCAGCACAGGGTGCTTACATGCCCTCGGTACGATATGTAGATATCCTAGGAGACAAGCACCAAGGAGACGATATGTTATTGCGCATCTTCGAGGGAAATTTCACACCTCTCCACACCGAGAACTCATCTAAATCAACTTGTGTTGATCAGCCGCTCCTAATCTAGGTGACTTTTTCAGAACAATTTAAACGCATTTGCGTGATTTTGATACTTAAGCACACTGAACCAGACTGTGTGTGGATTGGGGTGCTTAGGTTATCGAGTCACGCAAACCAAAGGTCAATTAACGAGGTCGAATACTCTTTAAGTCTTAGAACTAATAATTAAGCTTCGCATTTTCCCCAACCTCTTGAGGACTATCCAGATCTTAGCGGGTACTTAAATTTTTAAGCCTATGATTATAGCCCAAAAGGCCTAAAATCAGCGTTCCTATTAATCTCTTCTTTGTTTTATTAGCACTGTTTGCCTTTCATTTTCTTTCTCTTGCTATGGTCTAGAACTAAGTCAATTCCTTAATTTCTTACTAATGACTGCCACTTTTTCTTTTCTTTTCAACTTGTGCTCCTTTTTTGACATTTTTATGTCCTCCCCCTTTTCTCCTAAAAAACTGATATGCCACCAAAATTTCCTCTCCTCTCATTTTTTTGTTCTTTTTCAAGAATTTTTTCATTTTTTTGGTATTTTTGGAATATGTGATTTTTTTTATGAAATCCTTTCTTGTGAAGTGATTTTCACAGCATTTTGCATTTTAATACCCCCCCATGCCTACGATTTGCAATGTCCTCATTGTAAATTAGGTGGGTTCGAGTTCATCTTAGATCATTCATTAGAACAGTTTTTGGGTGGGTGAATGGGTCGAGATGACTGTTGCAAACAATTTCAAGCTCGGGTACGAGTAGCAGAGGTGGAGTCGGCTGTTCTAATGGATGACCCCTAAAGTGCAATATGAGTTTAGCATAGGATGTGTCAAGAAAGGTTTCAGGTTTTCCAAAATGATGGGTTGCCTCCAGTTAAGTACTGAGTTTTACGCCATCAGCCGGGCACAATGAGCTCTGGGAGAATGGAGGGTAAAAGATGTCTCAGCTAAATTTGTATCAGTAAGTTCAATGAACAGTTTGAGTCTCTGACCATTCACGACAAAAGGTTCTGAATCATGGCTGAGTTGACTGATTTCGACTGCTCCATTTCCAAAGATTCGTCAGACAAGATAAGGTTCGATCCATTTTGATCTGAGTTTTTTGGGGAACAGTTTAAGTTTGGCATCAAAGAGTAGGACTTTCTGACCAGGACAAAAGATCTTTCTAGATATGTGCATGTCGTGAAAGGCCTTAACCCACTCTTTCTAAATTTGCAAGTTCTCATACTCGTCGTGGCGTAATCCATCGATCTCGCTCATTTGAAGCTTTCTGTGGGTTCCTATCTTAGAAAGATCTAGATTGCAGTTCCGTACTGCCCAATAGGCTTTGTGCTCCAGTTTGACGGGGAGGTGACATGCCTTCCCGTACACCAATCTGAAGGGAGACATACCTAATTAGGTTTTGTGGGCAGTCCTATAAGCTCACAAAGCTTCCGGAAGTCGGGATGGCCAATCTTTTCTGTCAGGTAGAACAGTGACCTGGAGGATTTTCTTGATCTCCCGATTTGATAGCTCAGCTAGACCATTGGTTTGGGGGTGATAAGGAGTAGAGATTTGGTGTGACATCCTGTATTTGGTCATCAGTGACCTAAATGAGCATTAGTGAAATGGGTCCCTCCATCAGAGATTATAGCACATGGAATCCTGAACTGAGAAAAGATGTTCTGATGAATGAATTTGCTAACCACCTTATGATCATTGGTTTGGGTCGAAATGGCTTCGATTCATTTGGACACGTAGTCAACAGCGAGCAGAATATACTCAAAGCTGTCCAAAGCAGGAAAGAGTCCCATAAAATCAGCCCCCCAGACATTGAAGATTTTGCATACGAGAATCGGCTGTAAGGGCATCATATCATGGTGGCTCATGTTGCCTAAGGTCTGGCAACGAGTGCATGCCTTACAGTGATTGTATGTGTCTTTTAAAATCGTGGGCCAATAGAAACCGCACTGGAGGACTTTTGCTACGGTTTTATGACCAGAGAAGTGTCCACTGCATGCCTAGTCATGGCAGAAGGACAAGATGCCCTAAATTATCGCTTCCAGGACACATCGTCGGATGATTTCATCAGCACCTATGTGGAAGAGATACAGGTCTTCCCAAAAGTAGTACTTGGCATTGGAGAGTAATTTTTCTTTCTTGGCCTTCGGCCAGTCAGATGGAATCTAATGTGATGCTAGGTAGTTTACTAGATCAACAAACCATGGAAGCCCCATACTGATAGTCAAGAGGTACTCATTGGGAAAATGCTCCATAATGGGTCCGGAAGGGTCAGTAATATCAGAAGGAAGGCAGGACAAGTGATCAGCTACCACATTCTATTTTCTTGCCTTGTCACGAATCTCGAGGTCAAACTTTTGCAACAGCAAGATCCAGCAGATTAATCAAGGTTTCACATCCTTTTTCACAAGATCCTTCACAGCTATGTGATCAAAGTAAATGATAACACAGGAACCCAGAAGATACAATCTGAACTTTTCTAAGGCAAATACTATGACTAGCAGCTCTTTCTCAGTAACTGTGTAGTTATACTGAGCTTCGTCAAGTGTCTTGCTAGCGTAATAGATGACCACAGGTTCCCCGTCAATTTTCTGTGGAAGTACCACTCCAATAGCATAATCAGATGCATTGCACATGACCTCAAAGGGTTGAGACCAATCAAGGGACTATAGGATCGAAGCTTGTGTAACTCGATCACATAGGATTTTAAATGCTTAAGTGCATTCCTTGGAGATTTCAAAGGGAACATCCCTATATCGTAGATTTGTCAGGGGGCACGTGATTTTTGAGAAATTAGGAATGAATCGATGATAAAAACCAACGTGCCCTTGGAAAGATTGAATGTCTTTAACCGAGCTAGGCATAGGGAATTTGGAAATCAGATTCACCTTCGCTCGATCAACATGGATGCCTTTTTTAGAGATAAGATGTCCCGGGAATATTCCTTCAGGCACCATGTAGTGGCTCTTTTCCTAGGAAAGAACTAGATTCACATCAATGCACCGCCTGAGGATCTGGACCAAGTGCAGGAGGCAATCGTCAAATGATACGCCAAACACTGAGAAGTCATCCATGAAGACTTCTAGATAATCACCTACCATATCTAAGAATATGGCAAGCATGCACCGCTAAAAAGTAGCGGGCGCATTGCAGAGACCGAAAGGCATCCTTCGGAACACGTATGTCCCGAAGGGGCAGGTGAAAGTGGTCTTCTCTTGGTCCTCAGGATGGATTGCCACCTGGTTATAACCAAAGTACCTATCCAAAAAGTAGAAAAATCTATTTCCCGCTAGTTTTCCGAGGATCTGATCAATAAACGGTAGTGGGAAATGATCCTTCTTCATGGAAGTATTGAGTCTTCTGTAATCAACGCATACTCTCCATAAATTTGCTACATGGGTCGGTATGATTTCTCCAGTCTCAGTCATAATCACGGCGAGTCCTACCTTCTTAGGCACAACCTAGATTGGACTCACCCACCAACTGTCGGAGATCGGGTAAATGATCCCAACATCTAACCACTTAATGATCTCCTTTTTTGCAACCTCTTGCAGATTAGAATTCATACATCTCTACATTTTACGGGAAGGTCGTGTGCCCTCTTCAGTATAGATGCGGTGTGTGCAGTAAGAAGGGCTGATACCAGTCAAATCATCGAGAGTCCATCCAATGGCTCTTCGATGTTGCTAGAGAATAGAAATCAAATGGGATTTCTGATCAAGTGTGAGTCTAGAATTGATAATCATAGGAAACGTTTGATTGGAACCCAGAAAGACGTACTTTAGATGCTCAGGAAGAGGCTTTAGTTCCAAAACGGGGTTATCAGCAGCAGCGGGTGGTTCAAGGTGGGTGTTAGGAGCAAGGGAAGGAGTTATGGGTGTGTCTAGGTTGAGTTCAAACTCCTTTAATTGTGGGTTTTAATCCTCTTGTGGTTGATCAGAAGTAGTCAAGTTTTCCTTGATATACTGATCGTCAACCATAGCCTCGATATCACATATTTGTTCTATAACTCCGCAATTAAGCCCTTCTTGGGCCTTAAAGATGTCGATCTTTAGTGTCTGGTTCCCAAATTTCAGTTCAATTTGTTCCTCCTCACAATTAATGTTGGCCCTCGTAATGGCCAGAAAGGGTCTCCCTAGTATGATTGGTGTGTTTCTAGGATTTTCTGGAGCATCCATATCCAAGACTACGAAGTCCACCGGGAGATAGAAATCCTGAACCCTAACAATGGCATCCTCAAGAACTCCTTTAGGTTACCTAATAGATCAATCTGCCAACTGTAATGTCACCTCTGTTGGTTTGACCTCAGATTCCTTGACAGGAACCGTTTTCATGCATTTTGAAAGTCATCGGAATCGTAGTATAGTCACGCAAAAACATTCGTCAAAAATTAAGTTTGTAAAAATAACTAGACTTTGAGTCCCGATCGTCACTGGGAGGCATTTGTTTACTTCTGAAATCGATCTTCTATTGCTCTATTTTATTTAGAATCGCATGCCAGTTTGTGATTATTACGTATTTAAGTACAACATGCTTAGTTGCAAGAAGATTAGGAGTCAGAAATAGGCAACATTAATCACGCAAAAGATAATAGCAATCATTAAGCTCATGGTGATTTCAAACAGATAGAGATATATATAGACATAAATGGATTTTTCATTCATTCAGTTGTTTGCAACAAGAACTATAGAGGAAAGCTTGTACATAAATGCTTAAAAAGGTAAATCTAACAATCATAAAATGATTGCATACAAGAATCTACAGGCGATTTTGCATGCATCATTGGAGAAGAATCAGAACTACGCTACTAAGCAGTAAAATGCAGTAAAAATCATGAAGAGCATAAACTAAATCTAGCAGAATAAAAGGGCATTCAGGGGAGGTCCCTGATGGCCTTGGAGTGGTCGGGAGGAGAATGAGGGGTGGCCAATGTAGCTTAGGCCGACCCTTGGAGAGAGGTAGGGTTGATCCAGCATCCCAGCATGATGTCCTCCATGGTGGTGATAGTGAGCTCGTGGAGGTGGAGTGGCTAGCTAAGTGGAAGTGGGCGTGAATGGCACCAATGAAGTGAATTTGCCAAGTGAATCGGTGCAAATGGCCACCCCTTAGGTCTTTTTATAGACCTAAGGGAAGCTCTCTAGAGAATTATGGAATTCTCTAGAGATAATTCTCTAGAGAGGCCTATGGTGGGAGCTCGTGGGAGAGTGAGAGAGAGAGGATGGATGGTGGTTTTTAGATCCACCAAATGTGGATCTAAAAATTGAATGGCTCTTGGTTGTTAATTTTGGCAACCAAGGCAACCACACATGGTAGAGAGTTCTAGAGAACTCTAGGCTAGATATTTTCGTGTGGATGGTGTGTGTGGGTGTGTGTGGATGTGTGTGGGTCGAAACTTAGGTGGCTAGGTTGATTAGGTTAGGTTCTAGTGGGTTTAGGTCAAGGTATGTCTCAAATTAGGGTTATAAACCCTAATTCACTAAGGTAAAGTGCAATTAAACTTAATACAAGTTTAATTAGGTGTGTAGAAACTTAATTGAGAGTAAAACAACTCAATTAATTTAGGTCTAGGTCAATTGGACCCTCACTGAGTCCAATTGGACAGTGTGTGCTGAGATCAGGGCTCAATTGGACTCAATAAGTCCAATTGAATAGGCTGATGGAATTGACTAAGATCCAAGTCAATTAGGTTTAGTGAGGACCTAATTAGTCCTTAGGGTGGTCTAGAGGTGATGTACTAAGGTTAGGGCACCTTAATTTAGGTTCCTATGGGGTTGGAATTGGGTTTAGGGACCTAGAGATCCAAAATCAAGGCTTAAATCTCAAAACAGGAACTGGAGAGCAGTATCAGACGTCTAATAATAGTGTCAGACATCTTATACTCAAAAATCAGATGTCCAGACTTGTTGTCTGGACGTCTAATCAGAGTCAAGAGGGATTTTGGGATCTGTTTTGGGTATTCTACGGAAATTTGACGTCTGACAAAGTGTTTGGATGTCCAATAACACTGCAGAAGTGGGTTTGAGGTGTGCGAGAGATGGCTAAGGATCCTAGACGTCCTATAACTTATCTAGACATCCAGATTAGGGTTGGAACTAGGGTTTTAGGGCTTCCTAGGGTGTTGTGACCTAATCTATGGGTAGCTAAGGCTTGGGGAAGTCTCTAGGCTATCCTAGGGCTAGGATGGACCTAAGCTCTTCACATTTTACTGCTTTATTCCTACTTAATAGAATAGCAAACTTTTAACCCCCATACATTATTGTTCCTATATCTAAGCTAAGCCTTCTGCTCTAGCTTTGCTACAACTCCCATTATTCCTAATCCATCGTCAGATCCTGCTCCAGATCCAGCTCTAGATCTGCTTATTGCCTGTAATTGACATAATGCACTTAATCAGCACATTATAACATTATTTTATGCATAGCTAAAGTAAAGCAGTAAAGATGTAGATAATGCTTATGCATGCATGAATTTCCCTAACTTATTCTAGTCTAATCTAGGTCAATTAAGACCTATGATTGTTGTGCAATCGTACCCCCATGCCTAAATCTTGCTAGTCCCTAGCAAATGAAAGACTAATTTATTTACAGCAAGGGTCCCTAAGGGACTGATTATTTTATCAAGTGTATGCATAGGGATTTTTCTCCTTTTTGTTTTCATCCTATGCTCTAGAAATCCAGACAATCGTGAAAGTGTAGCTATGTAGCTTTTGTAATGGATTCGAGTGAAAACTAATATACCTCTAAAGCCTGTACTTGACCCCTAGTAAAAATTCTAGCGGGATAGGAGGACTTCTTCCCTCGAGGTATTCAAGATATTCTTTGAGTTTCACCCTGGCTTTAGGCTTAGGTAGAGAATCTCTAAGAGAAAGGATTATATATTTGGTGGCTCATTCTTACTTGGTGCTACATAGAGACTAGTACAACAAAATCTAAATTCTCGGATTACTAAGTAACTTAACTCAAAGAAAGACAAGAAGAACTATGCTCTCTTTGATTCCTTGTATTCATTCTCTCTTACTCTTTTTTTCTTTCTTTTTCTTTTCTTTCTTAGAGCTCACAACTTTACTAGATTCACATATATGACTTGTATTTGGTGGTCTCACTAAGCATTAACACTTTAATTGAGTTCTCATAACCCTAACACTAAGTCGGAATTCCTCAGCCAGTATTTGGGCAGTTAGAAACACAAGAAAAATAGGTTAGGGCCATATTTGGTGGATCTCAATTTTATTTGGTGGTATTGCCTCAATGAAATAAACACTAAATATTCATTCTTTTCTCTTTATTTTTTCTTTTTCTATTTTTTTTTCAATTTTTATTTCTTTTCATCATCATTTTTTTTTCTTTTTTTTTTCAACATAACACAACTAGCATACATCCATGAACTTTATTGAGGCATTATTAGGGATTGGTGGTACTCAAGAGACATTGGTGGCTTATTTGGTGGAAGTGCCTACTCACGACACCGAGAAAGATAGATAGGACGATGTATTTCTGACCTTGACATCAATACCCTCCTTTAGCCGAGGATTCTGTAAAGAATGGTCGTAACCATCCACCTTAGCCCTAGTTTTAAGAAAACTCACTCTCCGCGTATTTGCCTTATTCTGTGGCTCTCACAATTTCGCACAAAAATCTATACGTGGGAACTGAGAGCAAAAACTATGTCTAAACTCAAAGTATCATCACCTAATTATCTAGGATTCCAGATTCCTTGCACTAATCTTAGAGCACCAGTACACTCTACTATCATCTCACACTATTTGGTGGATTGGAAGAAAATCTGCCTAACTCACAAAACACTGTCTGATGAGACACTCATCATGATCTTTAATTACCCCTAATTAACTAGTCTTCCTAGTTAATTAGCTAAGGTTGTGAATATATAAGGGTTAACTATAGAATAAGGGATATTTAGTTAAGGACCTTAAAATAAGTTAAAAAAAGACATTTTATCATTCAAATAACATTATTAATAATTTAGATAATAATTGGACTCGAAATCATACTAATCATTTCCTTAATTAATAAGATAAGTAACTTAAATATAATGTATACCTAAGTATGTAATAACTTAAGTAATTTTATTTAATCTAATAAATTAATCTAAAAAGGTCAAAGATGTAAATTCAAGGTGTAAACATAATATTTACCTTATTTACTAATATATATAAAAAGTTGAAAAAGATTTAAATTAAAATAAACCTTCAAAACCAGGGTTTACATTTTAGTCCTTAATTTTCATTACAGTCAAGTCCTTATTTCTCACATAGGTCCCTAGGTTTTATCACTTTTAGATCCCTCTTCGTCTTCTTCTTCTTCTTCTCCAGCCAAACGAACGGCTGGTGGTAGAGAGTCATCCTACCGCGCGATCACCGCCCTGCCGACATCATTCCTCTTTGCCCAAGCTCTTGCAGCTTGCGCTCACCACCTCCACTTGATCCTTCGGTCTGGATTAACCGAAAATCCTATTTTTCAGTGGGAGTTAACCTTACCGTCGTCGGAGACGACGACGGAGGTTAAGCTCCTTGAGCTTCTTTTTCGGCCAGACCCCGCCCCTCTCTTCGCCGCAAAATGCTATAAATACCCCCTCTCACCTCTGATTTTAGCAAGTTGGCTCCCTTCCCTCTTCTAACACCGAAGCCAACTTCGATAGGCTATTCTTCTAAAACCTCCGGCGAGCCACCGTTCCATCTTCCGACTTCCTCCATCCACCTTAAGTAGCCGAGGAAATTTGCCGTGGTCTTCCTCACCTCTAACAAAGGCGCCGACCCTAGGATTCCTCCGCTCCACCACAAATTCGCCTGCCGGAGCTCTTTCGACCACCCTCTGATTTCGTCGTCTGCCATGAGACTTCGGCGGAACCCTATTGACCCCTTCATCCAGGTAACAGTAGACTAGGAGTAGGAGTAGGAGTAAGCTAGCTTAGTTAGTTAGTTTAGTTAGTTAGGTTAGAGTAATTGTAGAATTTAGCTTCATCTCTTCCAGCTCCGGCGAGTTCCTTGAGCTCGCCAGAGACTTTAATTTTGTCTTTTAACTCACTGTTCACCTTCTTATATCTTTCATGTTCATTTCTAATCCATTAAATAGATTAATTAGATCACCTAAACGCCTAATTCATATCTCACCTTCACCGACTACTTCACTGTCCATGGTGACAGAAGTCGGCCTAATTCCACCTTCATTGGGTTCTTTCATCACCTACCATCACTAATGAACCCTAATCGACTTTATATTACCTATTACTATCATCTATAATTAAACGCCTAAATTTAATTTAAGTTTCTGAGTTTGCTGTCCATGGTGGCTCAGGAACAATTCAAACTATAAATTAAATATATATTTATGATTAATAATACCTGTTGATCTGATTTAACTTCTCAACCGATTAGTTAAATCAAGTCCTGAGCTTAAACAAATCAAATTTCTTAAGAAACAAGCTTACTGTCAAATATTCTATTTCAATGAACAAACAAGGAATTTAATGTGAAACAGAGGTTCCTTGTAACCTCAGAATCATTTCTGGATTAAAAATAGTTAATTTTGTCAAACTGTACATGCATTTTGTATTTTTCTGGACTTACCGGAGCTCCGGCAAGTCAAAGTTGAGTTGGAGCCCCTAGAACTTGCTAGGTGGCTCCAGAATGTTGTTACATGGATTACTGATCATTTTTAAGAAATTTGTTTGAGGTTTCATTCACTGGAGCTTAAGATTCAACTTCATCTTCCCCAACTCCGGTGAGTTGGAGAAGACTGTTATAAGGGATTTAAGAAACATTTAAGGAGCTCAGAAGCTCTAATGCAATGCACTGAAGCTATTTTCACTTTTAAAACACTGTAACTAACACTTATTTTAGTTCAGGCGGCAAGCCTGAAACCTTAGAGATTAAGGACAGAACATAAGTTTGAAGATCTGAGTGAGTTCCAGATGATGACAAGACTCTGTCCAAGGCCTTAATTTATTAGGAAGAAGCTTTAAACAAAAAGTCAAATTTTTGAGCTTCTACAGTCAAACCTGAGTTTGATAATGGTGTTCTGAGCTTTGATTGAGGAATTGAGATGTGGAAATTGCTTCTGAGATTTTGTTTGATGTTTTTAGAAAGATTCAAGTTAGCTCAGATGTTGTTTTTAGTGAAAATTTTGTTCCTGTTAAGTTGGGTGACTCTCAAATCCAAACCAACAGAAGCACTGTTCTGTTGAAATTCAAATCTAAAACCTGCCCGGATTGATTAGATGAAACCTTTAGAATTAATCTAAATAGATTAGGAACACTTTAAAGTGTCTGTTGCACAAATTGATATCTGAAAACTGATCTCTGAAGTTTTCAGAGAAGAGAAAAGCTTCTCTGCAGGTTCTGTAAGTCTCAAGAGCTTTAAATCCATCCTAACTGAAGCGGAATTGTTTATATAATGTATACAGACCATTAAATAGATGAGATAAGTCCATCTGAGGACTTCCCTGAGTTAAAAACACTCTCCAGCTTGTTATAAAACCCGTAGAACCCTTAATTTCACCTCTTAAATTGAAGATCCAAACATAACTAAAACATTAAATTGACCTCAAAATTGAATAGATTACCCTTAGAGCTTTCCAACGAACTTTAAATCATCGAATTTGGAGCTCTGGGTAGGAAGTTGTGATCAATTGAATTCGGGTCTGGAAGGGTTAACTTTGTCCCACCTCGGATATCCACGAGCGTGCGTCTGGGTATAAAATTATTTTGTTCCTAAGGCTATGCAGTCGTCAAACGCAAGGCGCACCGGTTACCAATTTCATCTGAGCATTGTTCTGAGTGTGGGCATTGGCCTGAGGATTTCTGCGCCCTTGGAGGCGTGTGTGCGAATGTGATTGTGCCCTAGGAGTGCGAGTGAGGCCTGGGAGGCCGGGTTGAGCCTAAAATGGCTCACTAATGTGAACCGATAAATAAATAAATCACAACAAACCTAATCGAGATTAGGCGAGGACCGAGTAGGGTCTGGTCCCACCCTAGTCTCAGGGTGCTGTGTATCCTCGAAAGGACCTCGCCGCAAATACAAGAACTTTTGGTTTAAAAAGTAAAAAAAATCCTATTCAGCTGAAAGCTGAAGGAAAAGAGAAGCCGCTGAAGAGAGCTGAGGCTAAGAAAGGAGTACAGACACTGAGTGTTAAGGAGAAAAACTACGGGAAGAAGAAAAGGCAGGAGAAAACAAAGGAAAAAGAGACAGGAATAAGATAAGAAGAAAAGGCAGGAGAAAACAAAGGACAAAGTGACAGGAACAAGAGAAGAAGACTTAAGGCAGGAAAAGATTAAGGTAAGAAAGGAGATGAGAGGCTGAAGAGATAAATTCTTTTGTTCTTGCATAATTACTTTTTGTTCTTAATTGTAAAAGGCATGTTTTAATTAGATACTTTTTGCCTTAATTTCTTAGAATGAAATAAAATTGAAAAAAAACTAGCATGTTTACTTGTTAATAAAGTACAATATTTTGAGTAAATATGTCTCATATGGAATTTTGTATGTTCTTTATAGTTAAATATTTTGACAAAATTCATGTTTTGGAAATTAAACTAGTTCTACCTCCTAAACTTAAAGAGATAAAAGGAAATTAGTGAATTTGGAGAAAAATTATTGTGCCTCCCAGTGAACGACCTGGACTCAACCAGTAAAAATTTCTAAAGTGTTAGGTTAATTCGACCCCACAACCATTTTAATGGCGCCGTTGCCAGGGAGGCAATATTTTGATTCACTAAAATTTTAAAAAAGGATTAATTGCTTAATTAAGAGGTATCTTGTAAATAGTTTTGTTTTTACTAACTTTTGTTTTAATTAGTGTGTTTTATTTTATTTTCTGTCTTCTTTTCAGGTTTACCTTTGCGGGTAATCTCAGGAGAAGGCGGGATTTAGTTTTGTTGTTTTCATTTCTTTGTAAGTATTTCTTAATCATTTGTTTGTGCATTTAAAAATGAAAAAATATATACAAAAAATACATCTTTTCTGACTAGAAATAGCATTACATAGGCATACACTCTTAGGAGTGTGTTTCCTGCTAGTGTTAAGTACGATCTGACTCGGGAAATTTTTAAAACTATTTTTCTCGCATTAGCGGGAAAACACGTGAAAACCCGCGTATATCCCTGTCTTTGAGATTTAAAAAAAGAACATATTTTTGTTTGAAAATATATAAAAATCAGCTATTGTAGGTTAATTAATATATTTATAAAAAAGATTAACTAAAAAGCGAAAGTAAAATTGGTGACATAAATCTGTTTGCAGAATGCATGCGGGTTTTTATATCGCTATCGTTTGTTGCATGCTATCGCGCACACAGCGCGATCACTAGAGTCACATGAGTCTATTTTTCTATCTCTCCTCTTTGCACCTCTTAGGGCTTTGGCCGAAGATCAACAAGTCTATCTCACTACTAGAGACCCGAGGAGCCAGTAGTGAGCGGTCTCAATCCTCAACCTTAGACCTTTGAGCTTTAAGGTACGCACCTGTGTAGTCACGAATTAGGATGCGTATTTTGATACTGTTACTCTATTTGATTGCGTCAAATTACTTTGCGTACTTTAGGAATTTCTTCTTTCCTTTGAAAGAAGAGCAAAACCCACGTCTTTTGCATTGTTTTGCGGGTTTTTTGTGCCGCTGTTTTTGTATCGGTGGTGTGCGTGTGCCTTTGCACATTTATTTTTCGTTTATGAATGGGAGACGATCCATGCATCCGTCTCTTGTACCACCATTGACAGGTGATCCTAAGCTGGTTGCAGATAAGCAACCAATGGTTTTCCCGTCTGATCCATCTACTTCTATGGATCCAATGCAGAATCTTAATCCCGAGATCCCTTCTTCTGGTCAGGGGGAGATGCCGCTTTTTGATGTTCATGAGGCGCTCCTGAACCCGAACCTTAGGATGCTAGAGCAAACAAGACAAATCAATTTATTAACAACAGCCTTAAATAATTTACAAACTTTGCAAACCTGTTCTTCACCTCGACCTGAGGCGGGTTTTGAAAATCATGATTTACCGATCAATCATCCTAGGCCTCTACTTAGAGATTATTATAACCCATCTAATGCACAAGTAGAGCCTAATGTTAGGATTCCTATTGGGGAAAATGATCCAGAATTAAAATCAAACATTATAAGTTTAATCCCCCACTTTCACGGATTTGCATCCGAGGATCCATTTCAACACATTGAAGGTCTTAAAAATCTATCTCAAACTCTTGGTCCTCTAAATCAAAATAGGGAAATCCTACTAATGAAAATGTTCTCTTTTAGCCTTAAAGATAAAGCAACTTATTGGTATAGAACTATAGCAAGACCAATCTCAACTTGGGCTGAACTCGAATCTGCATTTTTGAAGAAATTCTTTCCAATTGGTCGAACCAATGCTTTAAGGCGAGCTATTACTACTTTCAATCAAAATCAAGGAGAACCAATTCATGAAGCGTGGGAACATTTTCATGAATTGCAAAGGAAATGCCCACATCATGACATCCCTCGTTGGCAACTCATGCACATCTTTTATTATGGTTTACAAGAGGGCATTCGCAATCTAGTCGATGCCTCTTGTGGAGGGAATTTTCTAAATTGCGATGCAGAATCCACTTCAGAATTATTTGAAGGGATGGTGGAAAACTCGATCAATAATGCATCAATGTCGCAATTTTTGCGGGGCACGAATACGAATCACCAAAATCCGCATAAGGGCATTCACGAGATTGGTAATCCGTCCAGTTCAAAGGATTTAGAGATTATTGCAGAAAAATTGGACAAAGTAGACATCGTAGCAAAGCATCTCGACAAGGTTAGAAAAATAATGAAGAATCTTACACCTCTACTTGCTACGAATCGCGCGTATTTTCCTGTTTCGCAAATTCTCGTGGGGAGGGAATTTGTGAATAATCCGGATTCTAGAGATCCATCTTCCTTGGGTTTTCTATCTACTCCTTCACCAACCCAAGGAGGGACCTTTGTCCTACAATCTTACCCACCCTTTACTGTTGCAGAAAACACGCCATATCATTTAGGTTTACACGCTATCCAGGAAAACACACCAAGACCAAACCTTTATTCAAATACCTATAATCCTGGATGGAGAAGCCACCCAAATTTTTCTTGGGCTGATCCAAATCAAAATCAAAGACCAAATTATCCGAATCAGACCCATTTTAACCCACCTCCTTTGCCTTCTCAGCAATCAGATTTAAGGCCTAGCCCGATGAGTATGCAGAATTACTCTAGGCCTAATAGAGATACACAGCTAGACCAGATTTTAAGAGTTGTGTCAGAGAGTCAGCTACAAAATGTTGAAGCTCTTGCTGAGATACATAGGCAATGTAAGGTAGAGTTGGCTGATTTACGAAATCATATCACGATTTTGGCTGAGTCTCGTCATCCAGGTACTCTTCCATCTCAACCAATTCCGAATCCTAGGACTCTGCCAAATCCTAGGCTAAATCAAGGCCAAGTCCATTTCATTAATCAGGCCTTTGATTCTAATCATAATCCGTCCTCCATATTACCTAAAAATAATCTACCAAACCCGCATCAGCAACCTATTTTATGCCAAAATAACCCACCTATTATTGAGAACCAAAACTGACTATGCTGATCTTCTGAACTTGGTGGAAACATTTCTTTTGAATTGCCTTAATCTTAAACATTCTACATCTCAACCTAAATCAGATATATTTTTCACGATATTCACTCTAATCTTTCTGAGATTTTTCACGAGAATCTGATTCTAGGATCTGCGAGATCTATTCTAGGCAATTTTAGGATGAGTTTTGATTGGGTGGTTTAATCTGCTTTCTAATTTTTTGATCTAATTCTTTCATAACTCCTCTGTTTCTACCGTATACCTATTATTTTTAGTTCTTTACTAGGGTTTACGCCTAGCTGAAGGCGTAAAACTTAGCACCTATACATAACTGTTTCCTATTTTCATCCTTTTTGACTTTCTTATACACTTACTTTTAAAATTTCACTTCATATTTTTCACCCTTCTTACAATGAGGACATTGTAAAATTTTAGCTTGGGGGGGTGTTGAAGTGAAATTTTCACTTTAAGTGTTTAAAAATAAAAAAACACATAAAAATCAAATATCCACGAAATTTTAAAAAAATAAAAATTCTAAAAATGATAAAAATTTTAAAAATTCAAAAATTTCATAAAAATTTGAAAAAATTTTGAAAAAAAATCATAAAAATTGGAAAAATCTTATATATAAAAACAAAAATATATAAATACGAAAAAATTAAAAAAGAAAATTCATAAAAATAATAAGAGGGGAATATTCATTAATAATAAAGAAGAAACGAAGAAGAATATATATATTATAATTAAGAGCTTTAATTTTCTTTTAGGTCAGAAGTTTTAAATGTAGAAAGTATATATAAGTATTAAAGAGCATTCAATTCTTAATTAGATTTTACTTAAACATTTTGTAAAAACACACATTTGTGTTTAAAATTTTTAAAATAAGATTTTATTTAAATTAAGGAATCTTTTAAATCTTTTAAAGATTTATTTTTCTATTCTTACTTGAATTAAGAAACTAAGTGTATTAAGATTTTAAAATTAAGTTTTGGAATCGAATTATAACTTTTTAATCAATTAGATTAAGTAATCCTTTTGATTTTTGAAAATTTGATTTTATCATAAAGTTAAGTAAAAAGCCAGATATTCAGAGTTAATTAAATAGAGAGTTGGTAGAATTTTAGTTTACAAAACTTACAAGCTAGAGATAAATAACTAGACTTAGTAAATTTTGTCTTCACGGATCCTATAGGAGGAAACTAAAAGCTTGAAGAACCTAAGAGTAAAGGGTATTGTTGTCCAAGCTCTGGTTTGAGAGCTAAGTAACCTAAACATCTAAAATTCACTCACATACAATTGTCTTGTTGACATCTGAGACCGCGAAAACACAGAGGTTAAGGGATCAATTCTGAATCCCCTTTAGTCCAAGGATTTCCACGGGGCGGTTCTTGAAAGGGTGAAGGATGTGCCACTCACCTAGAAAAAGGATTTGGAGAATAATGGTAGTAAGAAAAATGAGAAGGGGGGAAAAGAAAAGAAAAAGAAAAGTAAATAAAACACCCTGCAGTTAAATGCCTCACTAAAAATGGGTACTTATGCAGTTTTTCCATAAATAAATAAAAGCATCTCGTTACAAATGGATGCTACCCTTCCTTCCATCAAATAAAAAGAACACCTCACTACAAATGGGTGTTCTAACTTATAGAAAAGGAAAAAAAAATATGGAGAAAAAAAATATTAGGAATAAGAGACCCAGTGGTCCACCGTGGAGATATACACAAAAAGTATTGACCTCGGGATAGAAAACTGGTGAGGAGAAAGTAACCAAACCTGAGTAAAGCCAAGCCAAATGCTTGAATTGGAATAATTGGGATTGGATAGTGATGTCTTAAAATCTGGATTTTTGTAACTTTGGATGTCTTTAGGACAGTTCTCTTCACTAAGCACAGATGTTTTAAAGTCATAGCTACTGAACCTTGGTATTGGGCAGTGAAGCCTAAGAAATTGGGTTTTGAAGATTTTAAGTTGAGACCTAAAGGAGAAGAATTGATAGAATCCTAGGTCTACAAGTTAATCTTTGGTGTTGTAGGCTAGTAAATTAGAGTTTTACTACTCTTAGTTTGATTAATAATGAGTATCTGGTTAATTTTCTTAAACTTATATTGATAAAAATCAAATATCATAAACAAAGGATTAACTTAAATCTATTTGAGTTTTTGAGTTAAAATTTAATTCTCAATCCTTAAGTTTTGTTTTTCTTAAAACACTTTGTATTCTAATTTGAGTTGAGAATAGTTACAAAGATTAAGAGATTTTTGAAGAATTCTAATTTTGAATAAAATTCTTGTTTACAAATTGTTTTAAGTGTGTTTTGAAAATGTTCTAAGTATAAGTCTAAGTAAGAAAATTTTCATACATGCTCTAAGCATTAATCATTTATATTAAACTTAAAATTTTCTGACCTAAGCTTTCCACTACATAATTACTAATTATAATAATTTAAACCCAAGTGCTTTAAATCATCATAATCTTAGTTAATTTTGCTAGGGACTAGCAAAACTTTGGCTTGGGGTTATGATGAGACACTCATCATGATCTTTAATTACCCCTAATTAACTAGTCTTCCTAGTTAATTAGCTAAGGTTGTGAATATATAAGGGTTAATTATAGAATAAGGGATATTTAGTTAAGGACCTTAAAATAAGTTAAAAAATGACATTTTATCATTCAAATAACATTATTAATAATTTAGATAATAATTGGACTCGAAATCATACTAATCATTTCCTTAATTAATAAGATAAGTAACTTAAATATAATATATACCAAAGTATGTAATAACTTAAGTAATTTTACTTAATCTAATAAATTAATCTAAAAAGGTCAAAGATGTAAATTCAAGGTGTAAACATAATATTTACCTTATTTACTAATATATATAAAAAGTTGAAAAAGTTTTAAATTAAAATAAACCTTCAAAACCTGGGTTTACATTTTAGTCCTTAATTTTCATTACAGTCGAGTCCTTATTTCTCACATAGGTCCTTAGGTTTTATTACTTTTAGATCCCTCTTCGTCTTCTTCTTCTTCTTCTCCAGCCAAACGAACGGCTGGTGGTAGAGAGTCATCCTACCGCGCGATCACCGCCCTGCCGACATCATTCCTCTTTGCCCAAGCTCTTGCAGCTTGCGCTCACCACCTCCACTTGATCCTTCAGTCTGGATTAACCGAAAATCCTATTTTTCAGTGGGAGTTAACCTTACCATCGTCGGAGACGACGACGGAGGTTAAGCTCCTTGAGCTTCTTCTTCGGTCAGACCCTGCCCCTCTCTTCGCCGCAAAATGCTATAAATACCCCCTCTCACCTCTGATTTTAGTAAGTTGGCTCCCTTCCCTCTTCTAACACCGAAGCCAACTTCGATAGGCTATTCTTCTAAAACCTCCGGCGAACCCCCATTCCATCTTCCGACTTCCTCCATCCACCTTAACTAGCCGAGGAAATTCGCCGTGGCCTTCCTCACCTCTAACAAAGGCGCCGACCCTAGGATTCCTCCGCTCCACCTCAAATTCGCCTGCCAGAGCTCTTTCGACCGCCATCTGATTTTGTCGTCTGCCATGAGACTTCGGCGGAACCCTATTGACCCCTTCGTCCAGGTAATAGTAGACTAGGAGTAGGAGTAGGAGTAGGAGTAGGCTAGCTTAGTTAGTTAGTTTAGTTAGTTAGGTTAGAGTAATTGTAGAATTTAGCTTCATCTCTTCCAGCTCCAGCGAGTTCCTTGAGCTCGCCAGAGACTTTAATTTTGTCTTTTAACTCACTGTTCACCTTCTTATATCTTTCATGTTCATTTCTAATCCATTAAATAGATTAACTAGATCACCTAAACGCCTAATTCATATCTCACCTTCACCAACTACTTCACTGTCCATGGTGACAGAAGTCGGCCTAATTCCACCTTCATTGTGTTCTTTCATCACCTACCATCACTAATGAACCCTAATCGACTTTATATTACCTATTACTATCATCTATAATTAAACACCCAAATTTAATTTAAGTTTCTGAGTTTGTTGTCCATGGCGGCTCAGGAACAATTCAAACTATAAATTAAATATATATTATGATTAATAATACCTGTTGACCTGATTTAACTTCTCAACCGATTAGTTAAATCAAGTCCTGAGCTTAAACAAATCAAATTTTTAAGAAATAAGCTTACTGTCAAATATTCTATTTCAATGAACAAACAAGGAATTTAATGTGAAACAGAGGTTCCTTGTAACCTCATAATCAATTCTGGATTAAAAATAGTTAATTTTGTCAAACTGTACATGCATTTTGTATTTTTCTGGACTTACCGGAGCTCCGGCGAGTCAAAGTTGAGTTGGAGCCTCTAGAACTTGCTAGGTGGCTCCAGAATGTTGTTACATGGATTACTGATCATTTTTAAGAAATTTGTTTGAGGTTTCATTCACTGGAGCTTAAGATTCAACTTCATCTTCCCCAACTCCGGTGAGTTGGAGAAGACTGTTATAAGGGATTTAAGAAGCATTTAAGGAGCTCAGAAGCTCTAATGCAATGCACTGAAGCTATTTTCACTTTTAAAACACTGTAACTAACACTTATTTTAGTTCAGGCGGCAAGCCTGAAACCTTAGAGATTAAGGACAGAACATAAGTTTGAAGATCTGAGTGAGTTCCAGATGATGACAAGACTCTGTCCAAGGCCTTAATTTATTAGGAAGAAGCTTTAAACAAAAAGTCAAATTTTTGAGCTTCTACAGTCAAACCTGAGTTTGATAATGGTGTTCTGAGCTTTGATTGAGGAATTGAGATGTGGAAATTGCTTCTAAGATTCTGTTTGATGTTTTTCGAAAGATTCAAGTTAGCTCAGATGTTATTTTTAGTGAAAATTTTGTTCCTGTTAAGTTGGGTGACTCTCAAATCCAAACCAACAGAAGCACTGTTCTGTTGAAATTCAAATCTAAAACCTGCCCGGATTGATTAGATGAAACCTTTAGAATTAATCTAAATAGATTAGGAACACTTTAAAGTGTCTGTTGCACAAATTGATATCTGAAAACTGATCTCTGAAGTTTTCAGAGAAGAGAAAAGCTTCTCTGCAGGTTCTGTAAGTCTCAAGAGCTTTAAATCCATCCTAACTGAAGCGGAATTATTTATATAATGTATACAGACCATTAAATAGATGAGATAAGTCCATCTGAGGACTTCCCTGAGTTAAAAACACTCTCCAGCTTGTTATAAAACCCGTAGAACCCTTAATTTCACATCTTAAATTGAAGATCCAAACATAACTAAAACATTAAATTGACCTCAAAATTGAATGGATTACCCTTAGAGCTTTCCAACGAACTTTAAATCATCGAATTTGGAGCTCTGGGTAGGAAGTTGTGATCAATTGAATTCGGGTCTGGAAGGGTTAACTTTGTCCCACCTCGGATATCCACGAGCGTGCGTCTGGGTATAAAATTATTTTGTTCCTAAGGCTATGCAGTCGTCAAACGCAAGGCGCACCGGTTACCAATTTCATCTGAGCATTGTTCTGAGTGTGGGCATTGGCCTGAGGATTTCTGCGCCCTTGGAGGCGTGTGTGCGAATGTGATTGTGCCCTGGGAGTGCGAGTGAGGCCTGGGAGGCCGGGTTGAGCCTAAAATGGCTTGCTAATGTGAACCGATAAATAAATAAATCACAACAAACCTAACCGAGATTTGGCGAGGACCGAGTAGGGTCTGGTCCCACCCTAGTCTCAGGGTGCTGTGTATCCTCGAAAGGACCTCGCCGCAAATACAAGAACTTTTGGTTTAAAAAGTAAAAAAAATCCTATTCAGCTGAAAGCTGAAGGAAAAGAGAAGCCGCTGAAGAGAGCTGAGGCTAAGAAAGGAGTGCAGACACTGAGTGTTAAGGAGAAAAACTACGGGAAGAAGAAAAGGCAGGAGAAAACAAAGGAAAAAGAGACAGGAATAAGATAAGAAGAAAAGGCAGGAGAAAACAAAGGACAAAGTGACAGGAACAAGAGAAGAAGACTTAAGGCAGGAAAAGATTAAGGTAAGAAAGGAGATGAGAGGCTGAAGAGATAAATTCTTTTGTTCTTGCATAATTACTTTTTGTTCTTAATTGTAAAAGGCATGTTTTAATTAGATACTTTTTGCCTTAATTTCTTAGAATGAAATAAAATTGAAAAAAAACTAGCATGTTTACTTGTTAATAAAGTACAATATTTTGAGTAAATATGTCTCATATGGAATTTTGTATGTTCTTTATAGTTAAATATTTTGACAAAATTCATGTTTTGGAAATTAAACTAGTTCTACCTCCTAAACTTAAAGAGATAAAAGGAAATTAGTGAATTTGGAGAAAAATTATTATGCCTCCCAGTGAACGACCTGGACTCAAACAGTAAAAATTTCTAAAATATTAGGTTAATTCGACCCTATATTACACAACCAACATAACTTTGAGTTAACCTAAGTGATTTCTTCTACTCTTAATTAAGTGAAATTAACTTAATTACTAAGTTGAGTGAAACACGCAACCACTGTCCAGGGGTTCAGGAAAAGAAGCACTGCTTCTTCTCGACAAACTAAAAACGTTTATCAACCTTCACCATGAATCCATTGCAAATTCTACGTGTGTGTGAAAAGTTGTACTAGATTCCAGCTTACAGGAATCAACTAGAGGATAAAATCCCTAATTCATTCTCTTAATAAAATAATCTTATTCATGAATGAAATATATATGTATGCTATGAACAAGTAACCTCATATAATTTGTACTTCGTGAATTTCCCGTATCGGGTTACAATCAGCTTGACCCTAAATTTAGAACAAAAGGTGAGCAGGTGAGTCGGAAGTGGCTGTTGCGAACGATTTCTAGCTCTAATGCGAGCACTGGAGGTGGAGTCGGTTGTTCTTTTATTTAAGGTCCTAAAGTACGTTTTACATGCAGCTCCGAGGTTTTCCTAAGTGTTGGCATAAAAAATTTTTTCAATTTTTCTGTATCTATCCTCCATGCCTAAGTTCTTGCATGTCCTCATGTATGAATATAAAAGAAAATAAATACTACAGGGAGAATGGGTAGAAATCACCTGAATTGCTCCTGAAATTATACTCAGCACCAGCCAACCTGTTAGCATGCAATATACGCAAAGGAAATATGCTAAAAGAAAAATATGCTATGTATAAAAATTGTTATATATAAATGATGGTGGAATGTGGAGTGAATGGTATCTATACGTGCTGAGCTTAACGCTTCCAGCTGAGCGAGCACTCAATCACACATCCTCATAAAGATGAACAGTCTCGTCAGGTGGAGGAGGTTCCTAGGCCAAAAATGGCTTGAGGCATTGGTCATTTACCGTGAATATATGCCTAGATTTTAGGTCCTTGATCTAGACTACCCCATTAGGATATGGCTGCATCACAACATATGGGCCAGCCCATTTGGACTTGAGCTTCCTCGCGAACAGTTTCTGTCGAGAATCAAACAACCAGACTCGTTGTTGGGCTTGAATACTTTCCTCTGGATGTGGCGGTCATGAAAGGCCTTGATCTTGTCCTTGTATATTAATGCATTCTCATAGGCCTCCCACCGGATCTCTTCTAATTCGCTGAGCTGGAGTTTCCATTCTTGGCCTTCTACATTGAGGTCAAGGTTGCATTTTCGCGCCGCCCAAAAGGTGCGGTGTTCCAACTCTACAGGAAGGTGACATGCCTTGCCATAGACCATGCGATATGGTGACATTCCGAGTGGGGCCTTGTATGCGGTCCGATATGCCCAGAGTGCATTGATTAATTTGTCGGACCAGTCCTTCCTGTCTGGTCTAAACGTCTTCTGGAGAATCAGCTTGATTTGACGGTTAGACACTTCAGCCTGCCCATTGGGGTGGCTATGCGGGGTGGCTATGCGGTGATGTACCCCATATTTCTTTAATATCAACCTGAAATGGGTGTGAATGAAGTGGCTTCCCCCGTCACTAATCAGAGCATGGGGTATTCCGAATCTCGCGAAGATATTCTGCCGTACAAAAGAGATGACGATCTTATGGTCATCCTGTCTCGCCGGGATGGCCTCGACCCACTTCGAGACATAATCAACGACTAGCAATATGTACTCGAAGCCATGCGAGTTTGGAAAAGGGCCCATAAAATCAATGCCCCAGACGTCGAACACTTCTACGACCATGATGGGTTGGAGTGGCATCATGTCTCTCCTGGTCATAGAACCGACCAACTGACATCGTTTGCAGTGTTGGGCGTATTCGTGTGTATCTCTGAAGAAGGTTGACAAGAAAAACCCCGACTGCAAAATTTTTGTAGTAGTTTTCCATCTCGAGAAATGGCCACCACACGCATCATTGTGGCAGAAAGATAACACACTGGGGATCTCAGAGTCTGGGATGCATCTACGAATAATCTGATCCGCTCCAATGCGGAAGAGCAGTGGGTCATCCCAGAGGTAGTATTTGGCCTCTGCAATGAATTTGAGTTTCTGGTTCTTGGATATGTTCGTGGGAATTTTGCCTGCGGCAAGGTAGTTCGCAAAATCCGTATACCGGGGGAACTCAATAGAATGAACAGCCAAAAGAGATTCATCCGGAAATTGTTCATGGATAGGCAGGGAATAAGGAATGTGATCTGGGTCCAATCTGGATAGGTGATCCACCACAACAATTTATTTTCTGACTTTGTCGCGGATTTCAATATCAAATTCTTGGAATAGAAGGATCCATCTAATAAGCCATGGTTTAGCATCCTTCTTTGCCAACAAATGCCAGAGGGCAAAGTGGTCAGTGAAGATGATGACCTTGGACCCTAATAAATATGATCTAAATTTCTCCAACCAGAATACTACCGCTAGCAGTTCCTTTTCAGTGATAGTATAATTGCACTGAGCCTCATTCAGCGTCTTGCTAGCATAGTATATGACGAAGGGTTGTTTCTCCCGAGGTAGCCTAAAATAGCACCAACGGTAAAATCAGAAGCGTCGCACATCATTTCGAAATCAAGCGACCAATCGGGTGGTTGAAGAATCAGGGAGTCGGAAACAGTGCTTCGTAAAGTCTCGAAGGCGCTGAGACACGAGGTATCGAATTCAAATGGGACATCGGTAACCAGGAGATTCGTCAAAGGCCGCGCAATTTTTGAGAAATCGCATATAAATCTCCAATAGAAGTCGACGTGACACAAGAATGATCGAATCTGCTTGATCGAGCTAGGTGGCGGTAAGTGGGAGATAATCTCCGATTTAGCCCGATCAACCTCGACTCCATTTTCAGAGATCCTGTGCCCTAGTACTATGCCATCCCTCACCATGAAATGGTTTTTCTCCTAGGATAGTACTAGGTTTACCTCAATGCACCGTTTCAGGATCTTGGTGAGGTTATCAAGACAAGATTCGAAATCATCTCCGAAAATGGAGAAGTCATCCATGAATACCTCCACATAATCCCCAATCATGTCAGAGAAGATGGCCATCATACAACACTGAAATGCCGCTGGTGCATTGTAGAGGCCAAAGGGCATCTACTTGATGGCGAATGTTCCAAAGGGGCATGTGAATGTGGTCTTGTCTTGATCTTCCGAGCTAATCGATACCTGATTATACCTAGAGTATCCATCCAGAAAGTAGAAGAAACTACGTCCGGCTAACCGTTCCAAGATCTGGTCAATGAATGGCAAAGGAAAGTGATCCTTCTGGGTAGCCGTGTTCAGTTTCTTGTAGTCGATGCAAACCCGCCAAGATGTTGCAGTGTGGGTCGGGATGGATTCACCCTTATCATTCTTCATGACGGTGAGTCTTGCTTTCTTGGGCACTATCTGAATTGGACTCACCCACTGGCTATCTGAGATTGGATATACAATGCCTGCATCCAGCCATTTGATGACTCCTTCTTAACAACCTCTAGCATATTCGGGTTAAGCCGTCTTTGAGGCTGTCTCGAAGGTTTCACCCCCTCATCCGTGTAAATGTGATGAGTGCAATACGAGGGGCGAATACCGCGGAGATCAGCAATACTCCACCCGATAGCAGCCCTATGGTCTTGAAGCGTAGAAATCAATTGATGCTCTTGTTCTTAGGTTAAGTGGGCATTGATAATGACTGGATATGTCTCACTTTCGCCCAAGAACACGTACTTGAGTGAGTCAGGTAAGGGCTTCAATTCAATCACGGGTGGGTTAGAATCAAATATGAGAGTGGGAGGAGCAAAATCAAGGGTGGGCATCCGCTAATCCATGTGCACGTGAATTCCTACTGAGTTGCTCCCTGTAAAATCGATTGTGACTGAGTTAACGGAAAACCCGTTAGCTGTAGTCACGTCTTCTTGCAATAATAGGGGCAATTCAGTAATATATGGATCAGGATAGCTGGATTCAAGGGTGTTGTGGTCAGAAGCACACCCTAAACAGTCAAATCCTTGGGGAGATATGTGTAATGCAGTGGTTTCAGTCCCGTGTGGATCGAGGTCCGGGAACCCTGATAGTGTAGATGAATGCAACATTGAGTCATCACAAAGGAGCCCAACGTTGCCACAGTACGCCGGATCTTCGTCTTCACCATCCTCCTCTATTCGATTACAGTCAAAGTTCTTTGCTGCCCTAAATATGTCCAGTCGAAGTCTCTCATTGCCTAGGGTGATCTCCATACACCCGGATGTACAATCGATGTTCGCTCGGGCTGTCGCCAGAAATGGGCAACCTAAAATAATTGGTGCAACTCGAAGATTAGGAGGAACTTCCATATCGAGAACGAAAAAATCTGCGGGAAAATAGAACCTGCAGACTTTCACGATCACATTCTCAACCACCCCCCTCGGTGTTTTGACAGATCTGTCTACCAGTTGAATCGTGACCGAGGTGGGCTTCAACTCCCCAAATCAAAATCGATCAAATATGGTAGTGGGAGTTAGATTGATGGAGGAACCCAAATCTAGAAGGGCCCGATCAAATGGAGAATCCTACAAGAAGTAGGGTATGAGTGGGGTACCAAGTGATTGCGCAGCAATCATAGGTCTTAATTGGCCTAGATTAAGCTAGGACATAGCATAAGTTAGGGTTATTCATGTATGCATACTCATTATCTGCATCTTTACTGCTTTCCTTTAGCTATGCATAAAATAATGTTATAATGTGCTGATTAAGTGCATTATGTCGATTGCAGGGAATAAGCTGATCAGGAGCTGGATCTGAAGCTGGATCAGGAATAACGGGAGTTGTAGCAGAGCTGGAGCAGAAGGCCTAGTTTAGATGTAGGAATAATAATGTAAGGGGGTTAAAGGTTTTCTATTCTATTAAGTAGGAATAAAGCAGTAAAATGTGAAGAGCTTAGGTCCATCCTAGCCCTAGGATAGCCTAAAGACTTCCCCAAGCCTTAGCCACCCTTAGATTAGGTCACAACACCCTAGGAAGCCCTAAAACCCAAGTTCCAACCCTTCTCTGGATGTCCAGATAAGTTTTAAGACGTCCAGGACCCTTAGCCAACTCCCGCACACTTCAAACCCACTTCTGCAGTGTTATTGGACGTCCAGACACTTTGTCAGACGTCTAATTTCTGCAGAATACCCAAAATAGAACCTGAAATCCTTCCTGACTCTGATTGGACGTCCAGACAACAAGTCTGGACTTCTGATTTTTGAGTATAAGATGTCTGATTCTATAATTTGATGTCTGATACTGCTCTCCAATTCATGTTTTGAGATTTAAGCCTTGATCTCAGATCTCTAGGTCCCTAAACCCAATTCCAACCCCATAGGAACCTAAATTAAGGTGCCCTAACCCTAGTACATCACCTCTAAACCTCCCTAGGGACCTAATTAGGTCCTCACTAAACCTAATTGACTTGGATCTTAGTCAATTCCATCAGCCTATTCAATTGGACTCATTGAGTCCAATTGAGCCCTGATCTCAGCACACACTGTCCAATTGGACTCAGTGAGAGTCCAATTGACCTAGACCTAACTTAATTGAGTTTTTTTACTCTCAATTAAGTTTCCACACACCCAATTAAACTTGTATTAAGTTTAATTGCACTTTACCTTAGTGAATTAGGGTTTATAACCCTAATTTGAGACCTACCTTGACCTAAACCCACTAGAACCCAACCTAATCAACCTAGCCACCTAAGTTTCGACCCACACACACCCGCACACACCCACACACACCATCCACACGAAAATATCTAGCCTAGAGTTCTCTAGAACTCTCTACCATGTGTGGTTGCCTTGGTTGACAAAAATAGCAACCAAGAGCCATTCAATTTTTAGATCCACATTTAGTGGATCTAAAAACCACCATCCACCCTCTCTCTCTCACTCTCCCATGACCTCCCACCATAGGCCTCTCTAGAGAATTCCATAATTCTCTAGAGAGCTTCCCTTAGGACTATAAAAAGACCCCTTGGGTGGCCATTTGCACCCATTCACTTCTTTGGCAATTGCACTCCATTGGTGCCATTCACGCCACCTCCATAGTCACTCCACCTCCACGAGCTCACTACCACCACCATGGAGGACACCATGCCGGGATGCTGGATCAACCCTACCTCTCTCCAAGGGTCGGCTTAAGCTACATTGGCCGCCCCTCATTCTCTTCTCGACCACTCCAAGGCCATCGGGGACCACCCCTGAATGCCCTCTATTCTTCTAGCTCTAGATCATGCTCTTCATAATTTTTATTGCTTTCATTTACTGCTTAGTAGAGTAGTCTTACTTCTCCCCCAATGATGCATGCGAAATTCCCCTGTTGATTCTTGTATGCAATCGTTTTCTGGTAGTTAGATTTAATTTTAAGCATTCATGTATAAGCTTTCCTATAGATTTCCTTGTGCAACAACTCTCCCACGATGAATGAAATTTCATTTTATATATATATCTCTTATGTGTTTGAAATCACCTTGAGCTAAATGATTATCATATTTGCGTGATTTAAGTGCCTATTCTCTAACCGCCTATATATTACGCACCAGCATGTCGTTTAAATAAAGTAGAGCGGCTTTAAGATCGATTTCAAAAACAAAAATAACACCTCCCAGAGACGAACGACCGGGACTCAAAGTCTCGTTATTTTCAAAATAATATCTTTGTTGGATCGCATTTCGCAACTATACTACGACGCTTTTATCAAAAATGCGACCTACGATTTCTTCGAACACCAGGGTCTTTCTTCTTTGGCAGCAAGTCAGCTAGAATCACGGCGCTAGCCTCTATCGACAATACCGCCTGTCACCCAATTCTCAGCTATCGCTTCGGGGTACAGTAGTCCTCGAAGAACCTAGTGACAGCGGGAATGTGATCGATTGCCTTGAGGAGGGGGACCTGAATATGTACTTCCTTAAACATCGATTTCAGGTCCTCGAAATTCCGTGTGTCCTTTTTTTGTACTGCATTTCGTGTCAGAGCCTCAGGAAAAGGGACAGGAATCTCAGGGTTAAATGGCCTCTTACCCTTATCTACCGCAGGTGGCTCCTGAGATGATGAAGGAGTCGAACCCGCCTGCGACGAAGGGTGGGAAAAATCAGAACCCGCCTACCTAGGTGGTGGGTCGAATGTCTTCCGTCCGCTCCACAATGAGACAGCGTGTGCATCGGCTTGCTATTCATGAGGTGGTGGGGGAGTGGAAGGGGCAGAATACGCAGGATTCTACAAAGGCGACTGGCCTTGCGTGTAACCAGGTGGTGCAAGAGGTGCCTGTAGTATGGCGTGTGCCTGTCCTTGCGATGCCTGAAACCTAGGTGGGGCACCCTAGTTCTGCACATATCGAGGATTCTGGACAGGTTGGGAGGGCAAGGCTCCCTAAGTCCTATGCTCCTACAACAGCTGGTTCTGCGTGTTCTGTATGGTCTGAATCTGATCAGCCATCGCCTTCATAATCTGCAAGCTATCTTGTGTAGACTTCCTTATCAATTCTTGCAGCTCGTCTTTCAGCGCCTCCAAAGGGTCAGTCCGCTTTGGAGGGTGGTTGGCAGCTTGGTGTAGCGGCTGGTATAACAAGCGAGGTTGCTGCTGCTGAGATGGGAATGGCTGCTTCCTGGGATACGAGTTTTGCACATTCCCATATTGCCTAGTCTGGTAGTGTGGATCTTGATGTGGTCTCTGTGAATTACCAAACCAGGAGAAGTTTGGATGCTGGCGCCAACCAGGGTTGTACGTCTCTGAATACGGGTTATTACGCCCATATCCTTGGATAGCGCTGACGTCCTCGTAGGCCGAAGATGTCTGAGATGTATATCCGTCAAGGGGATACGCATTATAATCTGTGGGTGGTGCGTAACCTTGGTCATAGAGTGCCAGATCTGGATTATTCACGGGATCCTGATGTGCAGGATCTCATAAATATGGAGAAGATGCATCCCGAGTGAGTAGATTAACTCGAGCAGGTGGGGGTCAAGGTGCATAGGAGGGTCATGAGGTAGCAGAGCTCAAGTAAGAATGACCCTGGCTAATCTGGTCAATCTTCTTCTCGATTAAGTTTATTCTATCCAGCTTCTTGACGATGATATCCATGTCGACTCGAATAGACTTGGTGTGAGCCTCGTGGACACCAACCCACTGCTGACCAGGCCGCTGGAACTGGTTCATAGCTGCGGCATTCATCGAGTTCTCCGCTAATGATTCGAACAGCTCAAATGCACTGTTCTTGTCTTTTGCGAGAAAATTCCCGCTGCTAGATGCATCGGCCAGATACCGATGTGTGTCATCCAGCCCATGGTAAAAAATCTGAGCTAAGTGCCATCTGGGTATACCATGATGCGGGCATTTTCAGAGAAGGTCGTGAAATCTGTCCCATGCTTTATGTAATTTCTCCCCAGCTCCCTGGGAGAAAGTTGTGATTGCACGCCGCATTGCATTTGTTCAACCGATTGGGAAGAACTTTTGCAGGAATTCACGTTGTAATTCCGGCCAGGTTCCAATTATCTTCCCAATAGTCTTGAACCAGTATGAAGCTTTGTTCCTTAGCGAGAACAGGAAAAGCTTCATCAAAATAATCTTGAGTCAATATTCCTGGGTCAAATCGTTTTAGCGAGTCAACTCAGGTCCTCAAGTTGCTGGAACGGATGTTCGCTTGAATTCCCATAGAAATGAGTGCTAATCAACCCAATTACATTGGGCTTGAGCTCAAACGTGTCTCCGACTGCAGGAATTCTGACAAGAGGTGTGACGATTTGTGCGGATGGGTCGTAGAAATCCCACAGTTATTCTCCTCGCGACGGGTGCTGCATCCTTTCAAGTGCCGTCAGAATGCGATCCATGCTCTGCTGATGCCGCTCCTCAAATTCAGCGACCCGGGCTCCCAGATGAGCCATTGGGTCCAGATTCTCGATATCCTGACTCGATCTAGGTCCAGGTCTAGGATTTGCCATGGTGGCTCTAGGAATGGATGAAGTGGGGGGAGAAGATGGTCCGGGCGACGTGACTCGCCTCCTTGGGAGTGGCTCCCAAGGTCCAATCAAGTGAGGTCGAAGTGACCTCCTTCCGTGCATACACCACCCAACCCCTAGGTTGGTGTAGCCAGCCAGGACAAGGCTAAGGCCCTATCAATCAAATGGTCCTTATAGATCAAGTGACCAGGTTTTTTGTTAGAAATTTGAATTCCTGAAGATAAGTTTGTCGTTCAACCGACTGAAAGTGATTCCCGCCTCTCAAGCTAACCCAGCCAGTCTAGTTACGGGGGGACTAAGGTGAAGGTTCTTCCTTTGGCTTATGCCTCTGGTTCCGTTGGCCCCTGAGCCACGGTCGTTTGACACTACCCCACAGACTTAGTCACCAGGTTTGGCAAGAGAGATTAAAAACACCCAGTAGTATGACAACGAACTTGGGTTGATTTCGTGTTTTAAAATTAATTTTTAACCCATTTTCTTCAGTGGGGTTCGTGGTGAGTGGCCCACAAGGTGACCAAGTTCATCAGCTAACTAGACTTGATTAATTCTAGGTTAGCCTAAAGTGTGGTCTCTAGTTGTAACCCTAAAGATTCAACCTAAGTTGCATGCACTTCTAGGGTTTTTCTCTATTTCAGCAGACCACAAAAGTAATGTTGTTCTCTGATAATAATTGGAATCCAATTAATTTGAAATTTTGAGAATAGATTTCCTTTTCAATTAGCTTTCAAGAGAATATTTTTTTGGAATTTTCACTGTTTCAACTGAATTTTTAGGGAATTTTGAATATCAGGGGGTCAGATCCGGAATTTTGACCCCTAGTCGATTTTTTGCTTTGAAATAGTATCAAATGACCTTCAAAAATTTGGGAAAAATATGGAAAATAAAGTCAATTAGATCAGATTTCAAATCCCACCATTTTTACTCAAAATAGATTCGCAGATTGCTTGGAATCACTTTTTGAAATTTGAAAAGTTTTGAATCTAGGTCAGTCCGAACCCCGTGCACTTCACAAATTTTTCAAAATTGTATACTTAGAATTTCTTCAAAAGAATGGTGGCGTTTGAAAGATGGTCTGAAATTGAAGGTTTAGCTCAAGTTTCAGAATTTTTTTGCTTACTAATTTTTCGGCAATCGAATTTTTAAATCAAGCTTGAAATCTGGCCGAAAATCAGAAGATGGTGGAAAAGCCTTTTAAAGAGGTTTGAATTTGAAATCTAAGCTTTCCACAAAAAATGATTTTTTTTTGAAATCTTTTGCACATTTTTCTTTTTTTCACGAAAAGAATTTTTCAAAAGATTCAAAGAAAATATCTTTTTCTTTATTTTTTCGAACTAACCGAAGATTCAAAAAGGAAACCTAATCTAGATTTTTTCAAAATTTTTTTTTTTCATAAAGATTTTTTCAAGGGAATTATAGAAAGTAAATCTAATATAAAAATGAGATGATGTGCACCTAGATTTGTTCTCTACGCTCGTTGTGTGTGCAGATCCCATATTGCTTCCGTCTTTCCTGCACATCAAAAACAAAGTAGAGAGAAATTTGTCAGTTATAGTTTCAAAGATCGAAATCATAGAAAATGATGTTGCCTCCTCAGCAACGGTGCCATTTGACAGGAATCGTTTTCACACATTTTGAAAGTTGTCAGAATCGTACTATAGTCACACAAAAATGTTCGTCAAAAATTAAGTTTGTAAAAATAACGAGACTTTGAGTCCCGGTCATTCGTCTTTGGGAGGCATTTATTTACTTCTGAAATCGATCTTCTATTACTCTACTTTATTTAGAATCGCATGCCAGTTTGTGATTATTACGTATTTAAGTACAACATGCTTAGTTGCAAGAAGATTAGTAGTCATAAACAGGCAACATTAATCATGCAAAAGATAATAGCAATCATTAAGCTCATGGTAATTTCAAACAGATAGAGATATATATAGATATAAATGCATTTTTCATTCATTCAGTTGTTTGCAACAAGAACTGTAGAGGAATGCTTGTACATAAATGCTTAAAAAGGTAAATCTAACTATCATAAAATGATTGCATACAAGAATCTACAGGGGGATTTTGCATGCATCATTGGGGAAGAATCAGAACTACGCTACTAAGCAGTAATAAAATGTAGTAAAAATCATGAAGAGCATAAACTAAATCTAGCAGAATAAAAGGGCATTCAGGGGTGGTCCCCGATGTCCTTGGAGTGGTCAAGAGGAGAATGACGGGCGGCCAATGTAGCTTAGGCCGACCCTTGGAGAGAGGTAGGGTTGATCCAGCATCCCAGCATGATGTCCTTTATGAAGGTGATAGTGAGCTCTTGGAGGAGGAGTGGCTAGCTAAGTGGAAGTGGGTGTGAATGGCACCAATGAAGTGAATTTGCCAAGGAAGTGAATCGGTGCAAATGGCCACCCCTTAGGTCTTTTTATAGACCTAAGGGAAGCTCTCTAGAAAATTATGGAATTCTCTAGAGATAATTCTCTAAAGAGGCCTATGGTGGGAGCTCGTGGGAGAGTGAGAGAGAGAGGATGGATGGTGGTTTTTAGATCCACCTAATGTGGATCTAAAAATTGAATGGCTCTTGGTTGCTAATTTTGGCAACCAAGGCAACCACACATGGTAGAGAGTTCTAGAGAACTCTAGGCTAGGTATTTTCGTGTGGATGGTGTGTGTGGGTGTGTGTGGGTCAAAACTTAGGTGGATAGGTTGATTAGGTTAGGTTCTAGTGGGTTTAGGTAAAGGTATGTCTCAAATTAGGGTTATAAACCCTAATTCACTAAGGTAAAGTGCAATTAAACTTAATACAAGTTTAATTGGGTGTGTGGAAACTTAATTGAGAGTAAAACAACTCAATTAATTTAGGTCTAGGTCAATTGGACTCTCACTGAGTCCAATTGGACATTGTGTGCTGAGATCAAGGCTCAATTGGACTCAATGAGTCCAATTGAATAGGCTGATGGAATTGACTAAGATCCAAGTCAATTAGGTTTAGTGAGGACCTAATTAGGTCCTTATGGAGGTTTAGAGGTGATGTACTAGGGTTAGGGCACCTTAATTTAGGTTCCTATGGGGTTGGAATTGGGTTTAGGGACCTAGAGATCCAAGATCAAGGCTTAAATCTCAAAACAAGAATTGGAGAGCAGTATCAGACGTCTAATTATAGAATCAGACGTCTTATACTCAAAAATCAGAAGTCCAGACTTGTTGTCTGGACGTCCAATCAGAGTCAGGAAGGATTTCAGGTTCTGTTTTGGGTATTCTGCAGAAATTAGACATCTGACAAAGTGTCTGGACGTCCAATAACACTACAGAAGTGGGTTTGAGGTGTGCGGGAGATGGCTAAGGGTCCTGGACATCCTATAACTTATCTGGACGTCCAGATAAGGGTTGGAACTAGGGTTTTAGGGCTTCCTAGGGTGTTGTGACGTAATCTAAGAGTGGCTAAGGCTTGGGGAAGTCTCTAGGCTATCCTAGGGCTAGGATGGACCTAAGCCCTTCACATTTGACTACTTTATTCCTACTTAATAGAATAGCAAACTTTTAACCCCCTTACATTATTATTCCTATATCTAAACTAAGCCTTCTACACCAGCTCTGCTACAACTCTCGTTATTCCTGATCCAGCTCCAGATCCAACTCCAGATCTGCTTATTGCCTGCAATTGACATAATGCACTTATTCAGCACATTATAACATTATTTTATGCATAGCTAAAGTAAAGCAATAAAGATGTAGATAATGCTTATGCATGCATGAATTTCCCTAACTTATGCTAAGTTCTAGTCTAATCTTGGTCAATTAAGACCTATGATTTCTGCGCAATCATTCCTCAAGATGGTCCAGTAAGGATGTAGGTATTAGGTTTATGGAGGCTCCTAGATCCAATAATGTATCACCAATTGTACAGGAAATCAGGGGAGTACCTGGGTCTTTTGCCTTAGGTGGGAGTTTGCTCGAAATGACAGAGCTGGCTTGCTCTGACAATACGATTGGGATCCCACTTTTGGTTTGCGGCTTATGCTTAGGTGTACACATCTCTTTCTGAAATTGTGCGTAAGACGGTACATGGCAAATCGCATCCATCAAGGGGATGTTTATATGGACCTATTCAAAGAGCTTGACCAGGTCCTCTTCAGGTGCCACAGGTTTGATTGACCTCTTTCCCTTGGCCAAGGCCTCGGGAAATGGAACCTTAGATGGTTCCTCTAGGATAGGTCTAGGTTCTTGATCTGGGACAGGGGTATCCTGGATGACTATCCTGGGGTTTGGGTTAGTACTACCAGGATGAAAGTGGCTTGCGTATGGTGGGTCTTGTGTTGCTTTGCCACCATAGGTTGTTACTGAATTCAGTCCTGCCTAGTTCGAGTTTGGTGTAGGTAAAACAAGTCACTGCTGCTAAAATCCTCAGTATGATGTCAAAGCTTCCATCCCATCAGGTGATGGAGCAGAAGGGACCTCAGAAAAGTTAGAATACGAGGGTTTAGAGTTCCCCCAACTAAAATAGGCAGGGTAGGAGTTTCCTCCAGCCCTAGAGTTAGATGGGGGTGGATACGGGTCCATCCCTGAGAAGATCGATGATAGATGTTATGCACAGCTTCCCTCCTAAAGGGTAGTTGTGAGAATGGGTTTTGCACAGAGGTGGCTCGCTGCAGATGTCGAGTTAGCTCATCCACCTTTTTCTCAATAATAGAGGCCTTGTCCAAACGACTGGCCATCAGTTCCAAGTCGACAAAAGAGGATAGGCCCTGCGTCTCATGTGCTCCCCATGGATTCGTTGATGTGCAGGCATTCGTCCCGTCGAATATGCCCATGGAGTCATTATTGATGGAGTTCTCGCACATATTCTCAAGAATCTCCCACACAGCATCCACGTGTTGACCCATGATATTTCCTCCACAAGTTGCAATGACGAATAATCGGATATCTCCACGGAGTCTCTGGTAAAAAGACTAGACTTGTTCTCATTTAGGAACTCCGTGATGGGGGCACTTTCGCATGAGATCCAAGAAAAGATCCCATGCTTCGTAAAGTGGTTCTCCCGGCTGCTGTGTGAAGTGTGTGATCTAGTGTCATAAAGCATCCGTCCAAACAACTAGGAAGAACTTTTTCAGAAACTCAGATTGTAGTTCAACCCTTGTGTTGATTGGACACATTTGAGTCTGATACCAATGAGCTGCTTTGTCCATGAAAGAGAAGGAGAACATTTTCATGAGAAGAATGTCCCAATTTTGGACATCTGACCCGAAGGTCTGCGCCAGATGCTTGAGCTGTTTAATGTGCTGGAACGGATTCTCATAATTGAGCCCATGAAAATTTGGAATAGCATGAATCATGTTGGGCTTGAGTTCAATATCAGGACCTCCAGTCAGGATTTGGACTAGAGGTTCGATCGCCACCGCAGTAGGATTGTAATGATCTCACATCATAGGACGCTGCAGTGGATTCACAAAGGCTTAGAATAAATCATTAAGGTGCTGAAGTTGATTCTCGAGGTTATTCTCTTCTTCTACAGGTTCTGCCATGATGATGGATGAAGGAGAATTAGGTTTAGATGAATCAGAAGAGATGACTATGTGATGGGGTTGCTGCACAAACACAGAAGTCAAGGCTTGGCTTCGGCGGGAGTGAATGACTAAAGGAGGCCTCAAGGATGGTCTTAAGGACCTCCTACCGAACATGCACTGATGGACTGGATAAGAATAGAATGCGATGGACCCAATCAAGACACCCAAAAATCTTGGATGACTATAGAGGTTCAGGGCGGATGATACCCCTTGGTCAGAAAGCCGTCCACCTGAGAATTTCCTGGGTAGCCAGAGAGGGAGAGTCTCGCAAGGACCCCTACACGGTAGAGCACCCCCACGGGTTGCAGGGTTTCCCCCACCCGACCTCTCTTGTCACTGATGTTCCAGGTAGACCAGAATGGGGACTTGACCTCTTAAGTCTACCAGTTTTAATTAAGAGCAAGGGTGCTTAGGATTTCACTTGAACTTTTAGATGTATTGATTGCATAAAGTGACCTAATTTAAAGATTGGTTGTTCCAACAAGGTGGGTCAACTTCACCTATTTGTCCTTTGAGAAGATTTAGGTCCCTCTTTTAGGATTCAAGTGAGATTAAGAGCCTGATTTTTAGGGTTTGCTTAAATAGATCAATTCAACCAAGGCTCAGGCACACATCATTTCGGAAAGATACATTCTTGATTATGTAAGTGTGTCTCTCAAACCCTACTTGGAATCCTTAATTGGCTCTAATTTTGGTCCAATTCAGTTTGCCAAATGTGGTATCTAGGGCTCAAACAAGAATGTGATAGCCCTAGTTACCTTAAGTGGGTGCACAAATCAAGTTTTGTTGTTGAAATCAAATCAGGCAACTTGATGAATTATCTTAGAATGGAAAGCAAGTAGCCCTAATTGATTTTACCCATTTTAACCTTTTAAGAATGAGGAACTAGAGAGAGAGTAATTAGAATTTACCTGCACCTGGCATGTTTGATGTGCGGCTGATCTTCCTTGAATGTATATTCTCCCAAAAACAACCACAGCAAAGAGATATAGCAAGTTAGAATCTGTATCAGAAATTGTAATCGAGAATTCTAAATTGTCCATTGCTCCCCAGCAACGGTGCCAAAATGTTCAGTGGCACTAAGTCGGTATTTAAAAAGTGTTGCGTTGGAGTATAGCCAAAATAGCATTCAAAACATATACAATTTTTATTACTCAAAAAAAGTTTCGAGGTTGAACACAGGGCACTATATGGGATTTAGAAATCACGATCATAATTCAAAATTAAAAGAGATTGCAATAGTATCAGTATCAATGTGCAAAAATATGGGAGTAAAATGGCGATTTAGATCACCAAATACTCCTACAATATCACCAAGGAACTCAATGTAAATGTTATGAAATGAGAGCTGAGTTCTATCATCTGATTTGGAAATTAGACGACTTCAAGTTGTCAGCTTCTTCTTCTTCTTTTCTTCTTCTCTTTCTCTACTTTCTCTGTCACTACTGTGTCCTCTTCCACTTTTCTTCTTCTACCCTTAGCTCTTCGTCTTGTTTCTTCTTTCCTTCTCTGACTCTTCCTTTCTTCTTCTTCTTCTTTCTCTGTGATCCTTTTCTTCTTCAGCTTTTGCTCTGGCCTCTTCTTCTTTGTCATCCTTCTGCCTTCAACCCTATGACTCTCTTCTTCTTCTCTTCTCCCTTCAGCCTTACTTTGCCTTCTGAATCTAGCTAAGTGTCGAAGCCAATCTTCTCAGAGCAAAAACCCCCTTTCCCTCATGCAACTCTCCTCTCTCTTTCTCTCTTTCTATTTCAGTCTCGCTCTCCCAGAGCCACAGTTGGCTGGGTAATCGGACCTAGCGCATACCCAGGTCCAGGCTCACCAGCGTGTGGTGGTGAGCGAGGAGTGTAGGTCAGGTCGGGTCAGGCTAGGCCTGTAGGGCAGTGTCCCAGACGAGACCAAGTGAAGATGAGAGGGACCTCACCCCATGGTAATTGAGGCGAATAGCTACTGGCAGTTTTTCAATTTATGCAGGTGCACGCTTCAAAACTTCCCGATGTGGGACTATCCACGCGCCCCTTCCTTCACACATCTGTAGCAGGGAGTGTCTCTCCAATTGCAACAGCTGCTGAGGCTCGCGACTTGACAAAAGGCATTTTCATGCATTTTAAAGTCGTCGAAAATCGTAGTATAGTCGCACTAAAACGTTTGTCAAAAAATGATTTTGTAAAAATAATGAGGCCTTGAGGCTTGATCATTTGTCTCTAGGAGGTATTTATGAAACTTTGAAATCGATCTTTTATTGCTCCACTTGCTTAAAAATCGCATGACGGTTTATGGTTATTACGTATTTAAGCACGACATGCTTAGTTGCAAGAATATCAGGAATTAAATGCAGGCAACTTTAATCACAAAATATATTGTAATAAGCTCATGGTGATTCTCAACACATAGACATATATATATAGAAAATTTTCTTTCATTCATTCAGGAAGGTGTTTGCAACATGGAACTAGAGGAAAGCTTAAAACATAAATCTAACTAACAGAAAACGATCGCATACAGGAATCTATGGGGGAATTTTGCATGCATCATTGGAGTAGAATAAAGAACTACACTACTAAGCAGTAATAAAATCTTGTAAACTATGAAGAACTAACTACTAATCTAGCAGAAATAAGGGCATTCAGAGGTGGTCTCCGATGGCCTTTGAGTGGTTGAGAGAAGGAGGGGCAGCCAATGGTGCTTAGGCTAGCCGTTGAAGAGAGGTTGGAGAGGTGATCCAGCATCCTGGCATGGAGATGGTGGTAGCCATGGTAAGCAACTTGTAGAGGTGGAGTGGAAGTGAATGTAGCTAACCTAAATGGAAGTGAATAATGCCAAGAGATGGATGGGTGCAAATGGCCACCCCTTAGGTCTTTTTATAGACCTAAGGGAAGCTCTCTAGAGAATTATGGAATTCTCTAGAGAGGCCTATGGTGGGAGCTCATGAGAGAGTGAGAGAGAGAGGATGGATGGTGGTTTTTAGATCCACCAAATGTGGATCTAAAAATTGACTAGCTCATGGTTGCTAATTTTAGCAACCAAGGCAACAACACATGTTTGAGAGTTCTAGAGAACTCTATGCTAGGTATTTTCGGGTGGATGGTGTGTGTGGGTGTGTGTGGGTCGAAACTTAAGTGGCTAGATTGATTAGGTTAGGTTCTAGTGGGTTTAGGTCAAGGTAGGTCTCAAATTAGGGCGGTAAACCCTAATTCACTAAGATAAAGTGCAATTAAACTTAACACAAATTTAATTGGGTGTTTGAAAACTTAATTGAGAGTAAAATAACTCAATTAAGTTAGGTCTAGGTCAATTGGACTCTCACTGAGTCCAATTGCATAGTGTGTGCTGAGATCAGGGCTCAATTGGACTCAATGAGTCCAATTGAATAGGCTGATGGAATTGAAAAAGATCCAAGTCAATTAGGTTTAGTGAGGACCTAATTAGGTCCTTAGGGAGGTCTAGAGGTGATGTACTAAGGTTAGGGCACCTTAATTTAGGTTCCTATGGGGTTGGAATTGGGTTTAGGGACCTAGAGATCCAAGATCAAAGATTGAATCTCAAAACAGGAACTGGAGAGTAGTTCCAGATGTCCAATAAAAGTGTCAGGCATCTTATAGTGAAAAATCAGAAGTCCGGACTTGTTGTCTGGACGTCCAATCAAAGTCAGGAGGGATTCTAGGTTCTGTCTTGGCTATTCTGCAGAAATTAGATGTCTGACCAAGTGTCTGGACGTCTAATAACACTGCAGAAGTGGGTTTAAGGTGTGCGGGAGTTGGCTAAGGTTTATGGATGTCCTATAATTCATCTGGACATCCAGATAAAGGTTGGAATTAGGGTTTTAAGGTTTCCTAGGGTGCGGTGACCTAATCTAACGGTGGCTATGGCTTGGGGAAGTTTTTAGGCTATCCTAGGGTTAGGATGGACCTATGTTCTCCACATTTTACTACTTTATTCCTACTTAGTAGAGTATTATACCTTAACTTCCTTACATTATTATCTACTACATCTAATCTCGGTCTTCTGCTCCTGCTCTGCTGCAACTCCAGTTATTCTTTATTCTTCAGATCTAGCTTTAGATCTACTTCCGATCAGCTTATTACCTGTAATTGACATAATGCACCTAATCAGCACATTATAGCATTATTTTATGTGTAGCTAAAAGAAAGCAGTAAAGATGCAAATAATGCCTATGCATGCATGAATTACCTTAACTTATGCTAAGTCCTAGCCTAATTTAAGTCAATTAAGACCTATCATTGCTGCGCAATCATGACTGCAATTGAGGACCTAGGTGCGTATGCAGGACTCTTACACGCCGCTTGGGTCTTCAACCTAGGACAACAAGCACCTAGGGCAGCCTCAAGCAAGCTTCAAGCTTGCTCGCCAATGGCGGACAAGGCTTGGTACCTGAAATTAGTAGAATGGCCTCTCAGCCATGTAAAGGCGCTCAGGGAGTATTGCCGGAGCACGGTGGATATGAAGGGGGTGGTGGCGTGTCATGACAGTGACTGTGAGAGAGTACCTAGGTCAAACTATGTGTGTGTGAGTTGGTGTGTTCGGGGGTGCTTACGAGTGGATGGTTGGGTGAATGAAGATGGGGGAAATGCTCAGTGAGGTGTGGTGAAGGTTTTGCGAGGGTCGACGAGGATTTTGGTGGCCTGTGGAGGTGGGATGGCCTCGCTGGAGGGGTTGGTCGGAGCACCGGGGCACCCTTTACAAAAGAAAGAAGAATGGACGGCCTAGGTGGTGCCACGTGGCGCCATCCAGGCCGCCCAACGTCAGCCAGCAGCAGTAGCGCGTGCGCACAGCTACAGCCGCGCGCAGCACCCCGCGCACAGCTGCAGCCGCACACAGCAACAGCGCACGCGCACAGCTGCCGCTGGGTGCAGCAGCAGCGCAACGCATGCCGCACGTGCGTGCGCGAGGTGCGGGGAGCACAAGGCATGTGATGCGCGCCAGCAGAGCGCGCCAGCGGGGCGAGTACGGATCTCCAGCGACGCACCTTTAGTGATGCTTGCAGCTGTCACTAATGGTCAGCGCATGCCAGCAAGTGGATTTGAAGGGCGGATCTTCAGCGACAGCTGCAGCGACATTTATGGATGTCGCTAATGGTGGCAGACCTATTTTTTGCCTCTTCTCCTCCACTATAAAAGGACCTACACCCCTACCTCTCCAAGTCATCTCTACCTACTCTACTCCCACCTACTCCCAAGCTCTAGCAAGCCTACCAACGCTCCATTAGAGCTTGTTCTCAAGCTCCCAAGGTGTCTATTAGTGCAGCGAACCTCTGCCCCACCAAATATTCCTCCAACCTCCCATCTCCCTTCATAGGTCACCTCGGAGCTGTCCTCCCACCTCCATTCCGGTAGCAGATCACCTTCCTCTTCTCACCTCCATTCCGGAGCCACGCCGAAGCTTTCCTCAACACAACGTCCTCTATCATCTCACCTCCGTCATCCCGTTCCTCACCTCCTTCCTCCAAGCTTCCGCCAGGTGCCGTCATCTCACCGAACAGCCGATTCGGGAGATTTCCTCTCACCTCCCTCACTTTTTTATGCTTTCATAGTAGATTGTAATAAACATTGGATTGATATATAAATCATTTTCGTTCCTCATCTCTATCTTGTGCTTCATTTGCTTGTCTTTTATTTCAAAAACACAAAAAAATAACAAAACCTGAAAATACCAAACAGAAACAAAACTAAACGTGATTTTGGAGTAAAGTAAACATCGCCTCCCTGTGTTCGACCCGGGACTCCCTTGAAGTTTCGGTATACATTTTATCTGATCGACGTGTTTTGCAACTACGACGATGGGTTACTTGTAACCCCGATTTCTAAACACGCGAAACACGGCCCGATCATTTTGGAATGGTCGAGTCGTGCTTCGCGTGTTAGAAACAGGGGTTACAAGTAACCTATCGTCGTAGTTGCAAAACACGTCGATCAAATAAAATTTATACCAAAACTCCAAGGGAGTCCCGGGTCGAACATAGGGAGGCGACGTTTACTTTAATTGAAAATCGCGCTTCAATTTTATTTGTTTTCGGTCGTTTTTATCTTTTCTAATTTTTTTGGTTTTTAGCATGCAAGAGATCAGGTTGATGAGTTCTAGCTAATCTACTCGCAAGAATATATATATGGGAGTGAAAGAGATAGAGAGAGAGAAACAAACATCTATTTATCAAGAATTGTTTGTTACAACTATGAAAGCAGGAAAAATCTACACTATGAAAGCATAGAAAGATAAAATGAGGTGAGAGAAATCCCCCTCGATGGTTGCTCGGAGGACGACTCGCTCTGACGTCGCCTGGAGGAAGGTGGTGAGGAGTGGGACGAAGGAGGACGGAGCCGGAGGACAGAGGATGGGGTAGGATGACGTCACGGTGAGGATCTTCTTCCCGAAGGGCGGTGAGAGGACGGCCACGGGATGCTCCACGAAGGGGGGTGAGAGAACGGAAAACTATTTGGTTTTACTCTAGAGGAGCATCCCAGGCTTGGGACAAGCTCTTTCTAGAGCCTTGGAGGTGGTGAGAGGAAGAAAGGAAGAGATGCTTTAGAATGGTGGTGGGTAGGTCCTTTTATAGTGGAGGAGGAAGAACAAATTTGCTTCTGGGTCATTACTGACGTCCATAAATGTCACTGCAGCTGTCGCTGAAGATCCGCCCTTCAAATCCACTTGCTGGCGTGCGCTGACCATTAGTGACAGCTGCAAGCGTCACTAAAGGTGCATCGCTGGAGATCCGCATCGGCCCCGCTGGCACCTTCCCTGCTGGCGCGCATCACGTGCCTTGTGCTCCACGCACCTCGCGCACGCGCGTGCGGCATGCGTTGCGCTGCTGCTGCGCACAGCGGCAGCTGTGCGCGTGGGCTGTTGCTGCGCGCGGCTGCGGCTGTGCGCGGGGCGCTGCACGCGACTGCAGCTGTGCGCGCGACTGATGAGAACCTCATCATGAGCCATAACTAGCTCATTTTGACCCAATACAAAGGATAAAAGCTCCTACATATCTCAAGGAAAAGCTTAACTCAGAGAATTCTGAGTTTGAGAAGAAAACAAGTCATAAGGGGTAAAAGTGCAATTTTACCAGTATAATCTGCATACAGGGTAATTCAGGGCCCAAACATAGGTCAAAACAGCTTAATAAAAATAAAAGTGGGATGAGATGATCTAGCAAGGGCTACAGCACTTCCAAGGAACCAAATGATAATCTGTAACCCTAAAACAACCCACTTCAATTCACAAGGTTCGAGGCAAAGTAAAAATAGAATAAACCCTCTAAAATTCATAGAAAAATAATCTCTGGGGTTTAGAACCATCAATTTGGCCTTTAGAACCCATTTTGACCTACATTGAGAACCATGCCCAATTAATAACTTAATTTGGGTTTTTGCGCAAATTGACCGGTCAAACAAGGTTTAATATGAAAATAAAATTCACCATCAGATTCCTTAGGTCCTAATTAGTCATGTATAAAAACTTGAGCCTAAGAAGAAACCTCCTTGACCGACTTCACACTTTGGTCCTCATATATTTACTCTTTGGCCCTCAACTTTTGAACCCTCGCATTTTGGCCCCTAACTCTCCTTCGTTCTTTGCAAACAGGTCCCTCCTGCAAAACCCTGCCAGCACCATGCTCCGGCGACCTTGCGCGGAGCATGGCGCCGCGCAGGGTGAGGTGGGGGACCTGGCAAGTGTACCGGGGGTGCCCTGCGTCGTCAGCCGTCGCAGGAGCACCCCCATGGTCACTGTAGCCCCCCATACCGGCCGTGCGAACGCACGGACGGTATGGGTTCGTATTCCGACCATTCTCCGGCGAGGGAGACACGTCGTCTCCCTCCGCCTTCCTCCCTGCTTCAACCCTATAAATACCCCCCGCCGCTCCACCGACGAAGGCAGCCTGGATCTGACGGAGAAAAACCCCCAGCTTTCTTCTCTTCTTTCTCCGGCAGACGCTCACCAGCTCCGGCGACTTCCTCCCCCTCCACCTCTTCGCTCTGCCGCACTACCAGCAGCAGAGACCTCCTCCCCTGCTCTTCCCGCGCCACGCCGCACCCAGCTGGCGCCTCTCCAGCCCTCTGCTCGCCGCCGCCCCTCTCCCTGAGCATCGTCTTCTCCGGCGACAGTCGATACGACTGTCGCCCTGTTCCTCCCCCTTCGTCCCTGCAGTTAAGTTAGACTTACTCCCCTTCTCCTCCTCTTTCTTTCCCCGCTTTCGATTTAGTCAATTAAGCCCTCTACCGACCCTGTTCACCCTCATCCTCTCCGCCTCCGACCACCCTCCGGCGAGCCGCTCCCACCACCTCAGCGACCCACACGGCTCGCCGACCACCGCAGAACCTCCGCCTCCTCACCCTGATCCTCTTCCGCCCCTCCACTTCCCACCAAACACCCTCTGCAGACCCACCGAACACACCCACTCCCTCGCTCACAGTTTGACCTAGGACGACCAGACAGCCCCATCTCGCCCCCTGCAGACCCCCTGACCACCTTCGCCGTGCCACGGCGAAGGTCCCCCGCCTGTCTGATTTGGCCGAGAGGCCGTGCTATTGATTTCAGGTTCCAGGCCTTGACCGCCATTGGCGAGGAAGCTCGAAGCCTGCTCGAGGTTGCTTCAAGCCGAGATATCCCAGGTTGAAAAGCCACGGCCAGCGCGGAAGAGTCTCGCGCACACACCCTGGCCCTCAATTGGAGCTGTGCGCCTCAACAGCTGATGCAATTGGAAGCGCCATCCCTGCTGCAGGCGTGAGAGAAACGGGTGCGCGGATAGTCCCACCTCGGAACCTCTCGAAGGCGCGCGGACGCATAAAGGCAAAAACTGCCTTATGCTGTTTGCCTCAGTTACCACGGGGTGAGGTCCCTCTCACCCGACCCGACCCGACTCGGCCTCGTCCGTGACCACGCTCCGCGGACCTGGCCCGACCCGATTAGACTGACCTGCACTCCTCGCCCACCACGCACGCCGGTGGGCCTGGACCCGGGCCTGACCCGAACCCGATTACCCGGTAGCGCTCTGGGAGAGCTTCCGAAGAGTGATTTCAGAGAGAGAGATACGCGGGGGAGGGGGGTAGAGTAGGTTTTTTCCTCTTGACGAATAAACTCTGAAGTGTGCAGGCCAAAGGAGAAGAAGCAGACCCGCTGAAGAAGAAGGAGCTGCTGCACTGTAGCGAAGGCATTGTTAAGTCGTCTCAGCACCACCGCAGACGACGGAAGGTCAGCAGCCAAAGAAGAAGCAGACCCGCTGAAGAAGAAGGAAGAGCAACGGCCATCGCGAAAGAAGAAAAAGAGAGGTCAAGGCAGGTGAAGACAAAGAAGAAGAAGGAATGAAGAGAAGCAAGAAGCAAGAAAAGAAGAAGACGATCTGACGAAAAAGAAAGAAAGGAAACAAGGAAGAACAGAAGAAGAAGAGCACGAGGGGAAAATCTGAAGAAAGCAGAAGAAGAAGAAGAAGAAGAACAGGAAGAACCAAAGACAAAGAGGAAGAAAGAAGAAAAGAAGAAGAAGCCAAATTTTCATCTCTCTCTCTCTCTCTCTTTATTTTTGTAATAGAACTTGTATATCTCTAGAATACAACTTGCTCCCTGAGTTCGACCTCGGGAACTCTTTTATTTTTCCGAGTAAAAAATTTTTATATGAAACGTTGGTAACAACCGGCTTTACTATAACGACATAACTCAACCCGGTCAAACCAGACGTTATCATTTTGGCGCCGCTGCCGGGGAGCAACGGCTATTCTAGAGGTAAACATTCCTGTATCTTTTAATTTCTGATAATCTCCTCTCTTTTGTGCAGCTACAGGAACTCAAGAAGACAAGCAACCACACGACAACCACTCCGAAGACAGGTAAATCTTTTCTCTCACTATTAACCCCTACACTCTAAAGAGAAAGAAAAGAAAAGAACAAAGCAATATAGGGCTAACCTGTCTTCCATACTTAGTAACCATAAAAAGTTGCATGTTTTCAACTCATCACTCCTGCACACTATTAAGGGTATTTAAGGGCTAACACATTCTTGCTTGAGCCCTAATTGCCCAACAAAGAGTTAAATGGACCAAGTAGAGCCAACATAAGGTCAAACATTAGGATTTCAGTAGAGACACACCCCTTAATCAAGAATTGAGGAAATCCTAAAGAGGTGTGCCCAAGCCATTGATTGAAAATAATTAACAAGAAAAATCCTAAACAATTGGCTCTCTCTAAACACTTGAACCCTAAAAGACAGGACCTAAAAGCTCTTAAAGAAAACAATAGGTAAAGTTGACCCCTTGGGTTAACCAACCTTAAATTAGGTCACTCTTTGCACTTAAAAAGACTAAAGTTCAAGTGAAACCTTAAGCACCCTGATTTTAAAATTGGTAGACTTAAGAGGTCAAGATCCCCATTCTGGTCTACCTGGAACCGCAGTGACAAGAGAGGTCGGGTGGGGGAAACCCTGTAACCCGTGGGGACGCTCTACCGTGTAGGGGTCTTCGCGGGACTCTCCCTCTCTGGCTGCCCAGGTAATTCTCAGGTGGACGATCTTTCTGATCAAGGGGTCCATCTGCCCCGCACCTCTATAGTCACCCAACACATTTTTGGGTGTCTTGATTGGGTCCATCACCTTCTAAACTTACCTCTCCCAACTGTGCATGTACGGAAGGAGGTCTCTAAGACCACCCTTAAGACCTCCTTTAGAAATTCACTCTCGTCAAGGCCAAGCCTCGACGCCCGTGTTTGTGCAGCAACACCCTCACATTATTCTCTCTTTTTCTTCTTCCCCCATCATGGCTCAGCCAGTTGAGGAAGAAAATAATCTGGAACACCAGCTCCAGCGACTCAATGACCTCTTCCAAAACTTCGTGCACCCACCACAGCGTCCTATGATGCGGGACCACTACAATCCTGCTGCGGTGGCAATTGAGCCTCGAGTTAGAATCCCGATTGGAGGACCTGATTCCGAACTAAAGCCCAACATGATTCACGCTATACCTAAATTCCATGGGCTTAATTCTGAAGATCCCTTCCAGCACATCAAACAGCTTAAGCATCTGGCCCACACTTTTGGATCAGATGCGCAAAATCGGGATATTCTTCTCATGAAGATGTTCTCCTTTTCTCTTATGGACAAGGCCGCCCATTGGTATCAAACTCAGACCCGGCCGATCAACACTTGGGAAGAACTTCAATCCGAGTTTTTGAAAAAGTTCTTTCCCGTTGGTCGGACCAACGCCTTGCGCCATCAGATTACACACTTCACTCAACAATCAGGAGAACCTCTCCATGAGGCATGGGATCGTTTTCAGGATCTCATGAGGAAGTGCCCCCATCACGGAGTTCCTAAATGGGAACAAGTCCAATCTTTTTACCAGGGACTCCGTGAGGACATCCGCCTTTTCGTCAATGCAACCTGCGGAGGAAACATCATGGGTCAACATGAAGACACCGTATGGGAGATTCTCGAAAACATGTGCGAGAACTCCATCAACAATGACTCCATGGGATTATTCGACAGGACGAATACCCGCGCAGCGACGAATCTTAAGGGAGCACATGAGACGCAGGGCCTGTCCGCATCAGTCGACCTGGAATTAATGGCCAGTCGATTGGACAAGGTCTCAATTATTGAAAAGAAGGTGGATGAGCTGACTCAGCACTTGCAGCGAGCCACCTCTGCGCGTAACTCCTTTGCACAACCTCCTTCCACACAGGAGACTGTGCAAAACATCCTACACCGATCTTCCCCTGGGATGGATCCATATCCATCCCCATCTGATTCTTGGACTGGAAGATCATCCGATCCTTTCTTCACCAGCCGGGGGAACTCCATTCCCCCTTTCCCTGATTCTCAGGAGGTTCCTCAGACCTGCGAGGACCTCAACGCCATCCAGAACGACCCATTCTCCAACACTTACAACCCTGGATGGCGAAACCATCCAAATTTTCAGTGGGCGGGAAATTCTCAAACCCAAAGACCACCTTTTCATTCCCGCCCACAGCCCTCTCATCACTACCAGCCGCCTCAGCCTCGGCCCAACCCTACTTATCCATCAGGGCCAAATCAAGATCAAATGTCCTTAATCCTTCAGACTCTGGCTGACATTCAAAAATCGAATGCGGCCATTCAAAAACAGCACAAGGACGAGCTTACTGAAGTTAAAACTCAGCTGGCCCAGTTGGCAAATTCTCGCCAGCCAGGCACACTCCCTTCCCAACCCCTTCCTAACCCAAATAACGTGCCAACACAGAAGCGCGTTATGAATCCAAATTTAGGCCAAGCTCAATGGATTTATCAGGCCCCCACTGCTCCATCTCCAGACGAGATGGAAGCCTCTACTTCTCGTACGGGATTTCAGCAGCAGCCACCCCTCCTACCAAATCCAAACCAAAATCAGGCCGGATTAAATTCTGTAACAACACGTAGTGGTAAGACAACTCAGGACCCGCGTTATCCAAACCACTCCCAGCCTGATAATCATGACCCTAGGATAGTTATCCAAGGTACCGCTGTTCCAGACCCACAACCAGGACCTATCCTAGAGGAACCAACCAAGATCCCGTTTCCCGAAGCCCTGACCAAGGGAAAGAAGACCACCAAACCCGTGGCCCCTGAGGAGGACCTGGTCAAGCTCTTTGAGCAGGTCCACATAAACATCCCCTTGATGGATGCAATCCGCCACGTACCAGCTTACGCACGATTTCTAAAGAATATATGTACACCCCAGCGTAAGCCGCGAACCAAGGGAGGGAGCCCAATTGTTCTGTCAGAGCAAGCCAGCTCTGTAATCCTTAGTAGACTCCCACCCAAGGCAAAAGATCCTGGAACTCCCCTGATCTCCTGTAAGATAGGTGGTACCCAATTGGACAGAGCATTGTTAGACTTAGGTGCATCTATAAATCTGATACCCACATCCTTACTTGACCATCTGGAAGAATCTGAGCTGAAACCAACTGAGGTGACATTACAATTAGCAGATCGATCTATAAAGTCACCAAAAGGGATTCTCGAGGATGTTATCGTAAGAGTGCGGGATTTCTATTTTCCAGTGGACTTTATAGTCTTAGACATGGATGCACCTGAGAACCCTAGGGATACACCAATCATTCTAGGGAGACCTTTCTTGGCTACTGCTAGAGCCAACATCAGCTGTGAGGAGGGCCAAATAGAGCTTAAGTTTGGAGATCAAACACTGAAAATTGATATATTTAAGGCCCAACAAGGAATTAATTGCGGCGTCATCGAGCAAATTTGTGACATCAAGACTTTGGTTTATGAATCACACCTCCAGAATGACTTGAGTATTCCTCATCAACCACAGAAGGATCTTGACCCGCAAATAGAGGAGTCCAATCCGGATGTGAACAACCCAGTAACTCCCACCCTTGAACCTCACATCTATACTGAACCACCCGCTGCTGCTGAAAACCCCATCCTTGAACTGAAACCCCTTCCTGCTCATTTGAAATACATCTTTTTGGGTTCTAATCAGACCCTTCCTGTGATCATCAATTCCAACCTCAATCCTGAACAGGAATACCGTCTGATTGTTGTCCTCCAGCAACATCGCAGAGCCATCGGATGGACCCTCGATGATTTGACTGGAATAAGTCCCTCTTATTGTACTCATCATATCTATTCAGAAGAGGGCACACGACCTTCTCGTGAAATGCAGAGACGCTTAAACCCCAATCTGCAGGAGGTCGTGAAAAAGGAGATCATCAAGTGGTTAGATGCCGGGATCATCTACCCGATCTCCGATAGTCGTTGGGTGAGCCCGATTCAGGTCGTGCCTAAAAAGGCAGGACTCACCACTATAACGACTGAGACCGGAGAAATCATTCCTACCCGATTAGCCAACTCGTGGAGAGTCTGTATAGATTACCGTCGACTCAATTCCTCCATGAAGAAGGATCATTTCCCACTACCCTTCATTGATCAAATTCTCGAAAAACTAGCGGGAAATAGGTTCTTCTGCTTTCTTGACGGGTACTCCGGTTATAACCAGGTGGCAATCCATCCTGAGGACCAAGAAAAGACCACATTCACCTGCCCCTTCGGAACATACGCTTTCCGAAGGATGCCTTTTGGTCTTTGCAATGCACCCGCTACTTTTCAGCGATGCATGCTTGCCATATTCTCAGATATGGTAGGTGATTATCTGGAAGTCTTCATGGATGACTTTTCAGTTTTCGGAGCATCATTCGACGATTGCCTCCAGCACTTGGTCCAGATACTCAGGCGGTGCATCGACGTGAATTTGGTTCTTTCCTGGGAAAAGAGCCATTTCATGGTGCCTGAGGGAATTGTCCTGGGACACTCAATTTCGGAGAAAGGTATCCAAGTGGATCGAGCTAAGGTTAATCTGATTTCTCGCCTTCCTATGCCTAGCTCGATCAGGGACATCCGATCCTTTTTAGGGCATGTCGGTTTTTATCGACGATTTATCCCTGATTTTTCAAAAATCGCACGCCCCCTGACCACTCTTCTCTCCAAGGATGTTCCCTTCGAAATCTCCAAGGAATGCACTCAAGCATTTGAAATCCTGCGTGACCGAGTCACCCAAGCCCCGATCCTACAGTCCCCTGATTGGTCTCAACCCTTTGAGATCATGTGTGATGCATCCGACTTCGCTGTAGGAGCGGTTTTGGGGCAGAAAAATGACAAGAAACCTGTGGTCATTTACTACGCCAGCAAAACACTCGATGAGGCTCAGCGTAACTATACAGTTACTGAGAAAGAGCTGCTAGCTGTAGTATTTGCCCTAGAGAAATTCAGATCATACCTTCTGGGTTCCCATGTCATCATATACTCGGATCACACGGCTGTGAGGCATCTCCTTGCAAAGAAGGACGCGAAACCTCGATTGATCCGATGGATCTTGCTGTTGCAAGAATTTGACCTCAAGATTCGCGATAAAGCGGGAAAACAAAACGTGGTAGCTGATCACTTGTCCCGTCTTCCTTCTGAAATGATAGACCCTTCCGGACCCATCACTGAGCATTTTCTCGATGAGCACCTGCTGACTATTGGTACTAGCCTTCCATGGTTTGCTAATATTGTAAATTACTTGGCATCTCATCAGACCCCGTCCGATTGGCCGAAGGCCAAGAAAGACAAATTACGCTCCGATGCCAAGTATTACATTTGGGAAGACCCGTACCTCTTCCGCATAGGTGCCGATCAGATCATCCGGAGATGTATCCCGGAAGGGGAAGTCAACAATATCCTCTCTTTCTGCCATGACCAGGCATGCGGTGGCCATTTTGCCGGGCATAAAACCGCATCAAAAGTCCTCCAGTGCGGCTTTTACTGGCCCACACTGTTCAAAGACGCATACAGTCATTGCAAGGCATGCAGTCGTTGCCAGACTTTGGGCAACATGAGCCATCGCGACATGATGCCTATGCAACCGATTCTAGTATGCGAAATCTTTGATGTATGGGGGATTGATTTTATGGGCCCCTTTCCTGTTTCGGATGGTTTTGAATACATTCTGTTGGCTGTGGACTACGTGTCCAAATGGATCGAAGCCATACCGACCCGAACCTGTGATCACAAAATCGTTCTCAAATTCATTCATCAACACATTTTCTCAAGGTTCGGGATTCCTCGTGCAATAATCTCTGATGGGGGGACCCATTTCACAAATGCTCAGTTTAGGTCACTGATGACCAAATACGGGGTGTCTCACCGAATCTCTACTCCTTACCACCCCCAAACTAATGGTCTAGCTGAGCTGTCGAATCGGGAGATCAAGAAAATCCTACAGGTCACTGTTCGACCTGACAGGAAGGACTGGTCGTCCCGACTTCCGGAAGCATTGTGGGCCTATAGGACCGCCCACAAGACCCAATTGGGCATGTCTCCCTTTAGATTGGTGTACGGAAAGGCATGCCACCTTCCCGTCGAACTGGAGCATAAAGCCTATTGGGCAGTACGGAACTGTAATCTAGATCTTTCCAAGGCTGGGACCCACAGAAAACTCCAAATCAGCGAGATCGATGAATTACGCACAGACGCGTACGAGAACTCGCAAATCTACAAGGAGCGGGTTAAAGCCTTCCACGACAAACACATCTCGAGAAAGATCTTTCATCCTGGTCAAAAGGTCCTACTCTTTGATGCCCGACTCAAACTCTTCCCAGGAAAACTGAGATCTAAGTGGGTCGGACCATATTTGGTCCGACAGGTTTTTGGAAATGGAGCAATCGAAATCAGTCCACTCAGCCACGATTCTGAACCTTTCATCGTGAATGGTCAAAGACTCAAGCCGTTCATTGATGTAACTTCTACTGATTTGGCTGAGGCATCTTATATCCTCCTTTCCCCTTGAGCTTATTGCGCCCAGCCGATGGCGTAAAACTCAGCGCTTAACGGGAGGCGGCCCGTCATTCTCTTTGAAAACCTGAAACTTGTTCTGACACCTTTCAGCACTCGAAGTTCACCCTGAACTAAGACCCCCTAGGTTACAATGAGGACATTGCAAATCTTAGGCATGGGGGGGTAGGAAAGTGCAAAAACTTGTAAGAAAAGGTTTCAAGCAAAAAAAATTCACATATGCCAAAAATACCATAAAAATTAAAAAATTTTTCGAAAAAGAATAAGAGGAAAAGAGGAGAAGGAAAATTTTGTGAAGGAGAAAAGAAACAAAATGAAAAAGGAGCACAAAATTATAAGAAAAGTTGATAGTCATTAGTAAGGAACTAAGGAATTAACCTAAGTTCTAGACCTCATTCAAGAAAATAACTGAAAAGTGCACAATGAGATTAGTAAGAATGCAAACCTTAGGCATTCTTGAATAGACTCTTAGTACTCATTAAGATCTGGACACTCCTCAAGAGGTTGAGGAAAATGAAAAGCTGAAGTATTAGGTCTAAGGCTTAGGGAGTATTCGGCCTCGTTAACTAATTTTTGGTTTACGGGACTCAGTAACCTAAGCACCCTAATCTCACACACAGCCTGGTTCAGTAAGCATAAAAATCAGAATCACGCAGAAGCGTCGCAAAAATCTGAAAAGAACACCTAGAATAGGAATGGCCGATCAACACAAGTTGATTTGGACGAGTTCCCAGCGCGGAGAGGCGGGAAATCCCCTCGAAGATGCGTAACAAAATATCATCTCCTCGGTGCTTGTCTCTTAGGATATTTACATATCCTACGGGGTGCATGTAAGCACTCTGCTGGTTCAGATTCCATGGATGGCATTATCTCGAAGTGTCAATTGCCAGGGTCTGGATTCGGCCACGGAACACCATGGATGGGATTATCTCGAAATCTCAATAGCCAGGGTTCCGGGGGTTGCCATGGGCGGTGCTATCTCGAAGCATCGATCGCCAGGAACCCTTGAGGATTGATGATGGGAGCAAGGAATCTGATACAGACCGTGTTGAAAAGCCAATCCTAGACTAGAACTAAAAAGAAAAAGAGAGAGAAAACTCTCCAAACAGAAAAAACTTTCTATCTCTCTCTTACAAAACGCACTGCGAACTGAGCCAGGGCTAAAATCATTTCAAGCACGGGTGCTTTAACCACGAAGTCCAATAAACCTTAGGTTAGTTCTTGTGGGCCTTAAAAACCTTTGCTAAAAGACTGAGGCTAAGGCCAGACAGATTTGGATCTTGATTGGTACTAGAGTATCTTTTAGGCCTATGGTCAGCATTCTAACCTAATCTATGCTCAAATAAAAAGGCACTTATCTAAAACCATTAAAAACTTCATGGTCTAGAACAAGGGTTGAAACCTTAAGTTTTTTTTTTTTGCTAAGGGACTAGCAAAAGCTAGGCATGGGGGTATGATGAGAACCTCATCATGAGCCATAACTAGCTCATTTTGACCCAATACAAAGGATAAAAGCTCCTACATATCTCAAGGAAAAGCTTAACTCAGAGAATTCTGAGTTTGAGAAGAAAACAAGTCATAAGGGGTAAAAGTGCAATTTTACCAGTATAATCTGCATACAGGGTAATTCAGGGCCCAAACATAGGTCAAAACAGCTTAATAAAAATAAAAGTGGGATGAGATGATCTAGCAAGGGCTACAGCACTTCCAAGGAACCAAATGATAATCTGTAACCCTAAAACAACCCACTTCAATTCACAAGGTTCGAGGCAAAGTAAAAATAGAATAAACCCTCTAAAATTCATAGAAAAATAATCTCTGGGGTTTAGAACCATCAATTTGGCCTTTAGAACCCATTTTGACCTACATTGAGAACCATGCCCAATTAATAACTTAATTTGGGTTTTTGCGCAAATTGACCGGTCAAACAAGGTTTAATATGAAAATAAAATTCACCATCAGATTCCTTAGGTCCTAATTAGTCATGTATAAAAACTTGAGCCTAAGAAGAAACCTCCTTGACCGACTTCACACTTTGGTCCTCATATATTTACTCTTTGGCCCTCAACTTTTGAACCCTCGCATTTTGGCTCCTAACTCTCCTTCGTTCTTTGCAAACAGGTCCCTCCTGCAAAACCCTGCCAGCACCATGCTCCGGCGACCTTGCGCGGAGCATGGCGCCGCGCAGGGTGAGGTGGGGGACCTGGCAAGTGTACCGGGGGTGCCCTGCGTCGTCAGCCGTCGCAGGAGCACCCCCATGGTCACTGTAGCCCCCCATACCGGCCGTGCGAACGCACGGACGGTATGGGTTCGTATTCCGACCATTCTCCGGCGAGGGAGACACGTCGTCTCCCTCCGCCTTCCTCCCTGCTTCAACCCTATAAATACCCCCCGCCGCTCCACCGACGAAGGCAGCCTGGATCTGACGGAGAAAAACCCCCAGCTTTCTTCTCTTCTTTCTCCGGCAGACGCTCACCAGCTCCGGCGACTTCCTCCCCCTCCACCTCTTCGCTCTGCCGCACTACCAGCAGCAGAGACCTCCTCCCCTGCTCTTCCCGCGCCACGCCGCACCCAGCTGGCGCCTCTCCAGCCCTCTGCTCGCCGCCGCCCCTCTCCCTGAGCATCGTCTTCTCCGGCGACAGTCGATACGACTGTCGCCCTGTTCCTCCCCCTTCGTCCCTGCAGTTAAGTTAGACTTACTCCCCTTCTCCTCCTCTTTCTTTCCCCGCTTTCGATTTAGTCAATTAAGCCCTCTACCGACCCTGTTCACCCTCATCCTCTCCGCCTCCGACCACCCTCCGGCGAGCCGCTCCCACCACCTCAGCGACCCACACGGCTCGCCGACCACCGCAGAACCTCCGCCTCCTCACCCTGATCCTCTTCCGCCCCTCCACTTCCCACCAAACACCCTCTGCAGACCCACCGAACACACCCACTCCCTCGCTCACAGTTTGACCTAGGACGACCAGACAGCCCCATCTCGCCCCCTGCAGACCCCCTGACCACCTTCGCCGTGCCACGGCGAAGGTCCCCCGCCTGTCTGATTTGGCCGAGAGGCCGTGCTATTGATTTCAGGTTCCAGGCCTTGACCGCCATTGGCGAGGAAGCTCGAAGCCTGCTCGAGGTTGCTTCAAGCCGAGATATCCCAGGTTGAAAAGCCACGGCCAGCGCGGAAGAGTCTCGCGCACACACCCTGGCCCTCAATTGGAGCTGTGCGCCTCAACAGCTGATGCAATTGGAAGCGCCATCCCTGCTGCAGGCGTGAGAGAAACGGGTGCGCGGATAGTCCCACCTCGGAACCTCTCGAAGGCGCGCGGACGCATAAAGGCAAAAACTGCCTTATGCTGTTTGCCTCAGTTACCACGGGGTGAGGTCCCTCTCACCCGACCCGACCCGACTCGGCCTCGTCCGTGACCACGCTCCGCGGACCTGGCCCGACCCGATTAGACTGACCTGCACTCCTCGCCCACCACGCACGCCGGTGGGCCTGGACCCGGGCCTGACCCGAACCCGATTACCCGGTAGCGCTCTGGGAGAGCTTCCGAAGAGTGATTTCAGAGAGAGAGATACGCGGGGGAGGGGGGTAGAGTAGGTTTTTGCCTCTTGACGAATAAACTCTGAAGTGTGCAGGCCAAAGGAGAAGAAGCAGACCCGCTGAAGAAGAAGGAGCTGCTGCACTGTAGCGAAGGCATTGTTAAGTCGTCTCAGCACCACCGCAGACGACGGAAGGTCAGCAGCCAAAGAAGAAGCAGACCCGCTGAAGAAGAAGGAAGAGCAACGGCCATCGCGAAAGAAGAAAAAGAGAGGTCAAGGCAGGTGAAGACAAAGAAGAAGAAGGAATGAAGAGAAGCAAGAAGCAAGAAAAGAAGAAGCCGATCTGACGAAAAAGAAAGAAAGGAAACAAGGAAGAACAGAAGAAGAAGAGCACGAGGGGAAAATCTGAAGAAAGCAGAAGAAGAAGAAGAAGAAGAACAGGAAGAACCAAAGACAAAGAGGAAGAAAGAAGAAAAGAAGAAGAAGCCAAATTTTCATCTCTCTCTCTCTCTCTCTTTATTTTTGTAATAGAACTTGTATATCTCTAGAATACAACTTGCTCCCTGAGTTCGACCTCGGGAACTCTTTTATTTTTCCGAGTAAAAAATTTTTATATGAAACGTTGGTAACAACCGGCTTTACTATAACGACATAACTCAACCCGGTCAAACCAGACGTTATCATCGTGACCTACTGCTGCTGGCCGATCTTGGGCGGCCTGGATGGCGCCACGTGGCGCCACCTAGGCCGTCCATTCTTCTTTCTTTTGTAAAGGGTGCCCCGGTGCTCCGATCGGGAGGATTCTAATGTTTTCGGACTGTGATCGTCGCTCCGGATCCATCCGTACGGTCGGATTTTTCCATCCGAAACTTGTATGCTTGTATGGATGTCGCATTGCCCCCCTGACCGTTGATCTTCCTTGGGCTTCATGTGATGCTACGAGACTCCAATCTGGACGATTTCAGAGGCGTTAGACTCCAATCGTCGTATTAATCAGATCCGTATGGTCTGATCGTCCTTCCAAGGCCCTGAAATAAATCATCTCCTCTCCTGACCATAAAAAGAACCTAATTAACACAAAATATATACAACTACTCTAAATGCACAATGATGCATGTTATGCAATATTTATAACATGAAGTGCAAATCTAAGCCTAGGAACATGCATGAATAGGCATTTTAACCTAGATAGATGTGTCTATATCAGGAGGCAAGCTTCCCAAGCTTGGAAGGTCTCCAGACTTGGGATCTGTTAAGATACCCAAAATCTCTCATGAGTTCGCATGAGAGATTGGCAAAGAATCAGGGCATATGGATGGATTCATACTGGAGAGAATTTCTCAGAGGATCTCCCTTCCAATTTTAGAAGAGATTCTCCAACTAATTAAGGAGAAATCACCTGTCAAAGGTTGTCGAAGTAGGTTTCCTCCACGATAATGGTGAAGGGACCTAATTGCAAAGACGACGAAGAAGTTAGGGGGCTGTTCCCAAGGATTTTGAAAGTTGGGGTAGAAATGTAATCAGACAGGACCATTTTGCGAACTAGGTCAAAGCAAACTCATGTACCAAAATTTGGACCTAAGGAATCCAATGGTGAAGTTGGATTTTGGTTTTGACCATGTTTGTCTAGGTAATTTATGCAAAAACCCAAAATTGGGCAAATATCTATCTAAGACTCCATTTTAGCTCAAGATGGGTTCTGATAGCCAAATTGAAGGTACTAAATCCTAGAGAATATTTTTATATGATTTTTAGAGGGTTTAAGTGAATTTTATCCTAACCAGAACCTTGATTAATTAAGTGGGTCTATTTTTAGGATTTCAAAAGTCATTTAATTCTCAGAACACTCACAAACCCTTTTCTGTCTAATCCAACCCGCTTGTTATCTTATTAAGACCATTTAACCTTTATTCAGCCCTTAAGAAAACCCGTGGTTGTACTACATTCATGATAAGCTGGTAAAATTGTAGTTTTACCCCTAGTTTCTTATTTTTCTCTCAGAATGGTTATGCAATGAATTATGACCTTTAGTTGGTTATGTAGGAGCATTTATTGAATTCATTGGGTCAAAATGAGCTAGTTAGGGCTCATGATGGTGTTCCAATCATACCCCCATGCCTAGCTTTTGCTAGTCCCTTAGCAAAATTTCAAGGTATTAACTTTGATTCTAGACCATGAAATCTTTTGATGCTCAAAACTTTGATGCGTGCCTCCTTTGGTAGATTAGGTTGGAATGCCAATAATAGGCTTAGAGGTACTCAAGTACCAATCAAGATCCGGACTTGACCAGCTCTAGCCTCAGTCTACCAAGAAGGTTTCTAAGGCCCACAGGAACTATCCTAAGGTTCGTTGAACTTCACGGTTAAAGCATCCGTGCTTGTAACATGTTTTAGCCTCGATTCAGTTTGCAATGCATTTTTGTCAGAGAGAGACAGAGGAATTTTTCTTTATTTTTGGAGATTTTTATCTCTTCTTTTTATTTCTAGCTTCATATTTGCTTTACAACACGGCTTGTACCAGATTCCTAGTCCCCATCATCAATCCTCGAAGGGTCCCTAGCAATCGATGCTTCAGGATAGTACCGCCCATGGCAGTCCCCAGAACCCTGGCTTTCGAGATTTTGAGATAATCTCATCGATGGTGTTCCATAGCTAAATCCAAACCCTGGCAATCGACATTTCGGGATAATGCTGCCCATGGCATCTGAACCAGCACAGGGTGCTTACATGCCCCCGGTAAGATATGTAGATATCCTAGGTGACAAACACCGAGGAGACGATATGTTATTGAGCATCTTCGAGGGGAATTTCCCACCTCTCTACGCCAGAAACTTGTCCAAATCAACTTGTGTTGATCAGCCACTCCAAATCTAGGTGACTTTTCAAAACAATTTAAATGCATTTGCGTGATTTTGATACTTAAGCGCATTGAACAAGACTGTGTGTGGATTGGGGTCTTAAGTTACCGAGTCCTGCAAACCAAAGCTCAATTAACGAGGCTGAATACTCCCTAAGCCTTAGACCTAATACTTAAGCTTCGCATTTTCCCCAACCTTTTGAGGACTATCCAGATCTTAGTGGGTACTTGAATTTTTAAGCCTATGATTATAGTCCAAAAGGCCTAAAATCAACGTTCCTACTGATCTATTCCTTCTTTCATTAGCACTGTTTGCCTTTCATTTTCTTTCTCTTGCTATGGTCTAGATCTAAGTCAATTCCTTAATTTCTTACTAATGACTGCCTCTTTTCTTTTCTTTTCAACTTGTACTCCTTTTTGACATTTTTATCTCCTCCCCTTTTTCTCCTCAAAAACTGATATGCCACCAAAATTTCCTATCCTCTCATTTTTTTTGTTCCTTTTCAAGAATTTTTTCATTTTTTTGGTTTTTTTGGAATATGTGATTTTTTTGATGAAACCCTTTTCTTGTGAAGTGATTTTCACAGTGTTTTGCACTTTAATACCCCCCCATGCCTACGATTTGCAATGTCCTCATTGTAAATTAGGTGGGTTCGAGTTCAGCTTAGATCATTCAATAGAACAGGTTTTGGGTGGATGAATGGGTCGGGATGACTGTTGTAGACAATTTCAAGCTCGAGTACGGGTACCAAAGGTGGAGTCGACTATTCTAATGGATGACCCCTCAAGTGCAATATGAGTTCAACATAGGATGTGTCAAGAAAGGTTTCGGGTTTTTCAAAATGACGGGTTGGCTCCCGTTAAGTGCTAACTTTTACGCCATCGGTCGGGCACAATGAGCTCAGGGAGAATGGAGGGTAAAAGATGTCTCAGCCAAATTTGTATCGGTAAGTTCAATGAACGGTTTGAGTCTCTGAATGTTCATGACAAAAGGTTCTGAATCGTGGCTTAGTTGACTGATTTCGACTGCTCCATTTCCAAAGATTCATCAGACAAGGTAAGGTCCGATCCATTTTGATCTGAGTTTTCCTAGGAATAGTTTGAGTTTGGCATCAAAGGGGACTTTTTGACTAAGACAAAAGATCTTTCCAGATATGTGCTTGTCGTGAAAGGCCTTAACCCTCTCTTTGTAAATTCGAGAGTTCTCATACCCGTCATGGCGTAATCCATCGATCTCGCTCATTTGAAGCTTTCTGTGGGTTCCTGCCATAGAAAGATTGAGATTGCAGTTCCGTACTGCCCAATAGGCTTTGTGCTCCAATTCGACGGGGAGGTGACATGCCTTCTTGTACACCAATCTGAAGGGAGACATGCCTAATTGGGTTTTGTGGGCGATCCTATAAGCCAACGAAGCTTCCGAAAGTCGAGATGACCAGTCTTTTCTGTCAGGTCGAACAGTGACCTGGAAGATTTTCTTGATCTCCCAATTTAATAGCTCAGCTAGACCGTTGGTTTGGGGGTGATAAGGAGTAGAGATTCGGTGTGACACCCCGTATTTGGTCATCAGTGACCTGAACTGAGCATTAATGAAATGGGTCCCTCCATCAGAGATTATAGCATGTGGAATCCCGAATCGAGAAAAGATTTTCTGATGAATGAATTTGATAACCGCCTTATGATCATTGGTTCGAGTCGGAATGGCTTCGATCCATTTGGACACGTAGTCAACAATGAGTAGAATGTACTCAAAGCCGTCCGAAACAGAAAAGGGTCCCATAAAATCAGTCCCCCAGACATGGAAGATTTAGTATACGAGAATCGGCTGTAAGGGCGTCATATCACGATGGCTCATGTTGCCTAAGGTCTGGAAACGAGTGCATGCCTTACAGTGATTGTATGCGTCGCTGAAAATCGTGGGCCAATTGAAGCCACACTAGAGGACTTTTGCTGCGATTTTATGACCAGAGAAGTGTCCACCTCATGCCTGGTCATGGAAAAAGGACAAGTTGCCCTGAATTTTCACTTCTAGGACACATCGTCCAATGATTTGATCAGCACCTATGCGGAAGAGATACGGGTCTTCACAAAAGTAGTACTTGGCATCAGAGAGTAATTTGTCTCTCTTGGCCTTCAAGCAGTCGGACGAAATCTGATGTGATACCAAGTAGTTTACTAGATCAGCAAACCATGGAAGCCCTATACTGATAGTCAGGAGGTGCTCATCGGGAAAATGCTTCATAGTGGGTCCGGAAGGGTCGATAATGTCAGAAGGAAGGCGAGACAAGTGATCAGCTACCACGTTGTATTTTCTCGCCTTGTCGTGAATCTCGAGGTCAAACTCTTGCAACAGCAAGATCCAGTGGATTAATCGAGGTTTCACATCCTTCTTCGCAAGGAGATGCCTTACAGCTGTGTGATCATTGTAAATGATAACACAGGAACCCAGAAGATACGATCTGAACTTTTCTAGGGCAAATACTACGGATAGGAGCTCTTTCTCAGTAACTGTGTAGTTACGTTGAGTCTCATTAAGTGTCTTACTAGCATAATAGAAGACCACGGGTTTCTCATCAATTTTCTACCCAAGTACCGCTCCTATAGTGTAATCAGATGCATCACACATGATCTCAAAGGGTTGAGACCAATCAAAGGACTTTAGGATCGGAGCTTAGGTAACTCGACCACGTAGGATATCAAATGCTTGAGTGCATTCCTAGGAGATTTCAAAAGGATCCTTAGATAGTAGATTAGTCACGGCGCGTGCAATTTTCAAGAAATCAGAAATGAATCGACGGTAAAAATCGACGTGCCCCAGGCAAGATCGGATGTCTTTGACTGAGCTAGGCATAGGGAGTTTGGAAATCAGATTCACCTTGGCTCGATCAACCTAGATGCCTTTTTCAGAGATAAGATGTCCCAGGATAATTCCTTCAGGCAGCATGAAGTGGCTCTTTTCCCAGGAAAGAACCAGATTCACGTCAACGCACTGCCTGACGATCTGGACCAAGTACAGGAGGCAATCGTCAAATGATTCGCCAAACACTAAGAAGTCATCCATGAAGATTTCCAGATAATCACCTACCATATCTGAGAATATGGCAAGCATGCACCACTGAAATGTAGCAGGGGCATTGCAAAGACCGAAATTTATCCTTCGGAACGCGTATGTCCCAAAGGGGCAAGTGAAAGTGGTCTTCTCTTGGTCCTCAGGATGGATTGCCACCTGGTTATAACTGGAGTACCCATCCAAAAAGTAGAAGAATCTATTTCCCACTAGTTTTTCGAGGATCTGATCAATAAACGGTAGTGGGAAATGATCCTTCTTTGTGGAAGTATTGAGTCTTCTATAATCAATGCTGACTCTCCATGAATTTGCTACATAGGTCGGTATGATTTATCCGGTCTCGGTCATGTTCATGGTGAGTCCTACCTTCTTAGCCACAACCTGGATTGGACTCACCCACCGACTGTCGGACATCGAGTAGATGATCCTAGCATCTAACCACTTAATGATCTCCTTTTTCACGACCTCTTGTAGATTAGGATTCAGACGTCTCTGCATTTCATGAGAAGGTCGTGTGCCCTCTTCAGTATAGATGCGGTGTGTGCAATAAGAGGGGCTGATACCAGTCAAATCATCAAGAGTCCATCCAATAGCTCTTCGATGTTGCTGGAGAATAGAAATCAGACAGGATTCCTAACCAGGTGTGAGTCTGGAATTGATAATCACAGGAAACGTCTGATTGGAACCCAAAAGGACGTACTTTAGATGCTCGGGAAGAGGCTTTAGTTCCAAAACAGGGTTATCAGCAGCAGCGGGTGGTTCAGGGTGGGTGTCAGGAACAAGGGAAGGAGTTATGGGTGTGTCTAGGTTGAGTTCGGACTCCTCTAATTATGGGTTTTGATCCTCTTGTGGTTGATCAGAAGTAGTCAGGTTTTCCTCGATATACTGATCGTCAACCACAGCCTTAATATCACATATTTGTTCTATAACTCCGTAATTAATCCCCTGTTGGGCCTTAAAGATGTCGATCTTTAGTGTCAAGTTCCCAAATTTCAGTTCAATTTGTCCCTCCTCATAATTAATGTTGGCCCTAGCGGTGGCCAGAAAGGGTCTCCCTAGTATGATTGGCGTGTTTCTCCAATTTTTTGGAGCATCCATATCCAAGACTACGAAGCCCACCGAGAAATAGAAATCCTGAACCCTAATAATGACATCCTCAGGAACTCCTATAGGTTACTTAATAGATCGATCTGTCAACTGTAATGTCACTTCTATTGGTTTGATCTCAGATTCCTCAAGATGGTCTAGTAGGGATATAGGTATTAGGTTTATGGAGGCTCCTAGATCTAATAATGCTCTATCAAATTGGATATCACCAATTGTACAGGAAATTGCTCAGGCGTGTTTCGCGTTTTAGAAATCGAGGTTACAAGTAACCCGTCGTCGTAGTTGCAAAACACGTCGATCAGATAAAATTTATACCGAAACTCCAAGGGAGTCCCGAGTCGAACATAAGGAGGTGACGTTTACTTTAGTTGAAAATCGTGCTTCGATTTGTTTCTTTTTGGTATTTCAAGGTTTTGTTATTTTTTTGTGTTTTTGTAATAAAAGACAAGCAATCACAAGATAGAGATGGAATCAAATGTGATGTATTGCATTAATGTCTATTACAATAATCTACAAAACATAAAAAGAGAGGGAGGTGAGAGGAAATCTCCCGAATCGGCTATTCGGCGAGACGACGGCGCTTGGTGGAAGCTCGAACGAAGGAGGTGAGGAGCAGGACAACGAAGGTGAGATGCAGGAGGACATCGAGTTAAGGAAAGCTTCGGTGTTGCTCTAGAATGAAGGTGAGAAGACAGAAATGATCTACTACTGGAATGAAGGTGGGAGGATGGCTCCAAGGTGACCTATGAATGGGGATGGGAGGTTGAAGGAGTATTTGGTGGGGTAGAGGTTCGCTACACTAATAGGTGCCCTAGGAGCTTGAGAAAAAGCTCTAATGGAGAGTTGGTAGGCTTGCTAGAGCTTGGGAGTAGGTGGGAGTAGAGTAGGTAGAGATTGCTTGGAAGGGAGGGGGTGTAGGTCCTTTAATAGTGGAGGAGAAGAGGCAAAAATAGGTATGGGACCATTAGTGACATCCATGTCGTCGCTGGAATCATCGCTGTTGGCAGCTCATGCCCGCTCACGCCCACAGCTAGCTTTGCTGGCGCATGAAGAATTAGCGACGGTTGTAAGCGTCGCTGTAAGTCCAGCTCATGCATCATTGTAGGTCCAGCTCACGCATAGTTGGTGCTACGTTGTGCGCATGAGCACCTACGCACACGTGCGGTGGCACGTGCGTGCGCTGGGCAGCCTGGGTTGCACCACGTGGTGCAGTCTGGGTCGTCCATCTTCTTGTTATAAGGACTACTACAGAGGTCTGATTGAGTTGATTTTCACACCGTTAGGTTGCGATCATCATCCTTAATCCATTCTCATGGTTGGATTTGTCATTTGAAGCTCCGAATTATGTCTCCTACTCCCTTGGCCGTTAATCTTCCTCAGACTGCATATGGTGCTACGGGACTCCGATTGAGGTGATTTCAGAAGCGTTGGACTCTGATCATCGTCTTCATCAGATCCATATGGTCGGATCGTCAATCCAAGGCTCCAAAATAAATATCTTTCTCTCCTAACCACGAAAAGGATGCAATTAACATAAATTATATACAACTACTCAAAATGCAGAATGATGCATGCTATGCAATATTTATAACATGAAATGCAAATCTACGCCTAGGAACATGCATGAATAGGCATTTTACCCTTAATAAATGTGTTTACATCATACCCCCATGCCTATCTTTTACTAGTCCCTAGCAAAATTAAACTATATGCTATGTATAAAAGTAGAATTACGATTAGATTGCTTAAGCCTAAGTCATTTATTAACAACAGAAAATTTCAACTAAGGTCCTAAACTACGAAGACTCAATAGTACCCAGGTGTCTACCAGAATGCAATCCACCCAAGTTCTCGCCTTATTTGAGATGGGAAGATACATTTTTTTTATTTTTCTTCTTTTCTATTATTTTTGTACTTTTGGAGTTTGAGAGTTCCGGGATAACTTTTTACGGCTACCCAACCGCCCAAGACTCGAAAAGGACTCTAAGTACTAAGCATCTTTGTGAAAAAGTGATAGACTCATAAAATGGCTGTTAACACAGACTTCGGGTTTCTACGACCCTAGGTGACCTTGCCTAAAGGTTTATCTTTACAATCGGTAGCTTTCTCCCTACTTCTTTTATTTATGGGGTCAACATAAGAGCGAACCTAGTGTATATCTCTCTGGTTTATTCTACTTCCCCGCTTCTTCCCTAAGTGTTTTGGGAATTATTGTGCATTTTTTTTGTGAGCTGGTTTCTGGACAACCGGCCGATGAGCTATTACCGCCGACAACTTGCCAGCCATACTCATGCGGTGAAGTGTGGTTTTATTACTTTCTTCTTTTTACTTTCTTCTTTTTCTATTATTTTCTTTTCTTTTCTTTTTGAGTGTTTCTTTTTTTTTCTTTTTTTTCTAAGTAGGTGGCTTCCCTGATCTAAGATTTACCTAAAGGCAGTACAACGAAAATGGTCTTGTGGCTGGACTCTGGACAATCGACTGATGAGCTGTTACCACCGACAACTTGCCATCCATACCACCCAAGTCAGTCCATATGCTACCCAATTTCCTTAAAAATCGCCGAAAAGTGAGTCAGTGTGAATAGTGTGTAGATGCTTAGCCTTAAAATCCCCCCAAATCAGAAGGCGGGTTGATAATTCGTATACTTATCATCCCAATTTATTAGCTAAATTAAAAATGAATTTGAATTAGCGAGGACTCGAGACTAAGTCCACATTCGAGTGGACACCTGGGCTAATTAAGCCCGAAGACCTGAAGAGTCTAAGTGTTTAGGTCCTCTCGTATCATTTCCTAAAGTTAATAACTTCCAAATGCCTAAGTTCTCCTTTCCTAATTTCTTTCTTTTTTTATCTTTTTTTAAAATTTTATAAGAAACTAGAAGAAATTCTACGTAGTTAACATAATGATTTCAAGAATTGATTATCCACCCCCATGCCTAAATGATGCAATGTCCTCATTGTAAAAATAAAGACATGAAAAGGGTAGAGTAAACAGAATATCACTTGAGTGTCGTGAAAATCTGGTCAACTCCGCAGAGAGAAGAGTGTATACACACGTGCTAAGTTTAATGCCTTCAGCTAGGTATAACATACATACAAAGAAGAAATTGAGAATTCACAAGTGCGGGTCAGAATCAAAATAAAAATATTGATCCTCAAACCTGCCAACAGAATATGTCCATAGATGTGGACCAAGTTATGGTACAGACCCATGCCCCAAGGTCGAGTGGTTCTCAGGTTTTGGATAAAAATCACCCAGAACCGAAGGTTGTTAAGCTTGCGGGGTCGGGCCTACAATTTAGTGGTGTGTAACCCAAGACCAAAGTGTCGGACAATGGGTAAAGATGGTTCAATAGGTGCGGTTGTCCACTTAACATCTAGCTCAGAAAAATAATCAGTTATTCCAATCTCGGGCCGCATGTGAAAGATATCATAAGGGTCCGTATAGAAGATAGGTTGTTTTAGGTCAATAGGTACCCTTATATCCAAACTTGTTTTACGCTCAAAATTAACCTCCCAAATTGTCATTTCAACATTCCTATCCTCCAACATCAAGAGCTCAAGTTCCGGGACCTCTAGCATATCATTCACCCCATAAGATTCTTGAAAGAGCGATATTCGTTTTCGATAAAAACTTTAGCATGAAATGACGTGTCATTGTATTTAATTGCGTGGTAGAAAATCGCTTTTCGAAACATTTTAATTCTCAGAATCTAACCACAAAAATAGTTGGGTCATTTCCACAGGGAGGAATTAGCCTATTTAAACTAGTGAATCATGTTTTGTTTATTCGGGAATCTCAATGTATATTCATACTAACCGATGCATGTGTTTTCAACATGATTTCTTGATTTAAGAATTAATCAATAATGTAAGGGTGTACATGCAAAATCACCACCAATGAAATACCTAAATTACGAGCTTAATACTGACAAGCATCATCAAATTTAATTAAATCAGAATTTGTTCCCTATAATAAATATACAAGCTTGCTTATTAATGAGATGAATTTGACTGTATGCAATTCAATTAGAATTGTCAGACATGCATGTAAATCTACCGTAATATAATAATAAGATAAATAAGTGAATAGTACTCTCTACAATGGCATTTAACATAATTATTAATAGGAGAGGAAACAGGGGATTTCCCTTCTCTCTTGCTCGTGCACGTGGAGAAGCGGCCGTCAGCTGGCTAGAGTTCCGTGGAGGTGCATTGGAGGCCGGGCATCGTAATGGAGGTGACATGCCGGTGAGTGGTGGCCGGAGGTCTCGTTGGCATCGGGGAAGGCTGATGCGATGGATGCGACTCATTGGCATAGAGGGATATCATGGAGAATTTCTGAGGGCGTAGCTACCCTCATGAGGTCAAGGCAAGCGTGAGGGAGTCGTCGGTGTGAAGGATTGACGCCGGAGTGGATGGCTGCATGGAGTGGTGGAGGCCTGCACTTTGGGTTCTTCTGTTGGAGTTGCATTTGGCGGTGGAAGGAAGAAGTAAAAGAAGAAGAAAAGGAAGAAGATGGAGGAGAGGGATTGTGTGGCGGTGCGATGTGTGGCTGCGCGCAGTGAGTGGGCAACGCACGTGGTGAGGCTGCTTAGGGAGTGGTCTGTAGTGGTGGCATGCGCACAGTACGTGCGTGGCTATGGCGGGATGGCACGGTGAAGGCAGCAGTGAGCGACTGTCACCACCCTCGCTGCCGCCTAGGAGGATGAAGAGGTGGCCACAGTGGAAGCTCGTAGTGATTCACAGTGTTCACTTGTTGCACAGTGTACTCTTGAGCCATGATGGAGACGATGGAGGAGGTCCCTTCCAGGGGAAGAGAAGATCCTTTTCCTCTGGTGCGCGGGTTTTCTCTCTTTATAAAAATCCCCCCATCTGTTCCGCCTACCGCCGGCTTCGCCAACCACTTACGAACATCACAAGTGGTTGAAACTGATGGATAAGCATTGGCTGTTCTAAATTAGACGTCTGACTTCATCATCAGACGTCTTAAAATATGTAGAAATAGGAACTTATGATGACAATTTCCCAGACGTCCATACTGATCTCCAGATGTATTACAGACATAGAATTGCACGTCTGGACTCTTCACCTAGCCTGCATCCGTCAGATAAATTATATTATCATATCATATGTTATTAAATGTAAAATTGATGTATGAAATTATATGCAGACTAAGATGAATTTCCATATAATTCCTAATTAATTAACAAATAAGAATAACTAATTAGAAAGTACTTAGGCCAAATAATGGTCCACGAATGTGGACTTATCAAATGCCCCCATGCCTAAGTTTTGCTAGTCCCGAGCAAAAGTGAAAAAATAATGAAAGTAACCAAAAGATTTCTTCTTCCCTTCTTCCAAAAATTTAGAGATCAAGACTAAAGTGAAGTGATAGTAGCCTAGGTAATGGATCCAAGTGAAAAGCCAACTTATATTTAAAGTGCATACTTAACCTTTGGTAAACATTTTATTAGGATAGGCAACTACTTCCCTTGGAGATAAAACAAAAAATAATCTGTAGTTTGACCCCGGCTTTTTGGCTTAGGTAGGAGATATTGAGTTGAATGAATTTATATTTGGTGGCTCACACTCATCTGGTGCTACTTGTAGTCTAGTACTGCAGACTCTAACACTCCAGACTATTAAATGAGTCAACCCAGAGAGAGGCTGAACACTGCGCTCTCTTGATGTTCCTTTGTGCCGCTCTTTTCCTTCTTTTCTTTCTGAGATTCACAAATCTCACCATATTTTGTAAATGTACTCACTGTTTGGTGGCCTCACATGGCTTTCACACTTCAAGTAAAATCCTAATAACTCTACAACTAAGTTAGAGTCCACAGCCAATATTCAGGCAATCAAAAATACTGAAAGGTAGGTATGGATCATATTTGGTGGATCGCGATGGGTGTTTTTGTTGCCTCAGAAACAATGTCACGAAGATAAAATTATAAACTTAGACTCTTTTCTTTTTCTTTCCTCTCTTTCTTTTCCTTTTTTCTCTCTTTTTTTTGTTTTTTTTTTAATATAATTGTGTCTTTTTTTCTTCTTTTTCTTTCTTTATAAATCAACATAACACGATGTAGAATTTTATTTATGAGGCATTATCAGGGATGATGTTGGTCAAGAGGATATTGTATGGCTTATTTGGTGGAAGTGCCTACTCTCAGCACTGGGAAGGAATGGATAGGACAAGCATATTTCTGACCTTTGACACTATTACCCTCCTTCAGCCGAGGACTCTATGAAGGACTGTCGTAACCATCCACCATAGTCATAGCTTTATTAAGACTCAATCTCTATGTATCTGCCTTATTTGGTGACTCTCAGAAATTCACACAATGTATGCACACAGGAACAAAGAGCGAAAACTATATCTAACTCTAAGGTATCCTCATCTAATTATCCAAAACTTAAGAGTCTTTGCACTAGACATAGCGCACCAGTAATCTCTCTACTTTCTTCTCACAAATATGAGGTGGATCTACTAGAAGATAGTATGCCTGACTCCCTATTAACTGTCCAAGGGTTTAGTAGACTAAAAATGCTTATTGGTTCTCTTCAAAGATCCATTACCTAGTCTACGTGCAAGTGAAGTAAATGTACTAGATTCTAAACTTAAGAAACAATTTAAGAAGAAAAAATCTTTAATGACACCTCCATGACAAAGATGTTTTGCTAGGGACTAACTAATTCAGCTCAAGAAAAGAAAATATATATATTTTTTATATGCTAACCTAAATGCATGAATACTTCTTCAAATGCAAAATGCACCCTCCCACGCCTAAATCCTACAATGTACTTATTGTAAAATGAAAACAGGGGGAGAAAGGAAGGAAATCGCCTGAAGATGGTGCTATTCTGGATGGTGGGTTGCCTTCGAACAAGCGCTGCATTTTCTGTCAACAGCCAGACTTATAGGGAACCTGTAAGTTTGGTTCCAGATAGAAAAAGGTAGGCCCTAAAAATATGCGTAACAGCGCGGGCCTAGAAAACAGGTAGCCACGAATGTTAGTGAGCTAATGATGCAGCGTGATTCCAAAATGCTCGCTAGAAGATATGAAAATAGAGAACCTCGTAGGCTACCTGGGGAGGTCTAGGGATAACAAAAGGAATATGAAAAGGGACCTACCGAAACGAAATAAGTGGAGGATAACAAGGATCCTCCAAAGCAGGATGGGTTTTACAAGATATAAACATTATTATTTCAAACCCTTGAATGGCGAGACTAAACGTACAAGCATCAATCCACACTCACCATTCTACCCGAGGATGTACTGGCCTGATATGTTCTCCAGAAAGAATGTACATGAGCAGAGATCTAAGCCAAGGATTGGTTAGGGAGTGTAAGGGTTGTTTGTGGTGTTGGAAGGTAATGATTAAGTTCAATGAGGCTTAGTCGGCGTCAGGTCCAATTCCAACAACGATTCAGATTGTGTATTCTCCCTAACAATTGTAGAAAAATTCACGTCACCCTGCCTAGCATTAATGATCGGAGTCATATTTTCACCTTCCAGTATATGTGAATCAATGGTGGACTCCAAATTACATTCCTTTGATGGCAGGGTCGAAACAACAGAATCATTATCATTAATTTCATCCCCGAATTTGTTTGGTTCACTTGAGTTTTTGTCGGGTGTATATGTGATTCACCAGTAAAGAGAGGAGTTGGATCAGTATCCTCAATTATTCCTGAAGGAGGATCAGTCTTAATGTTTTGGAGTAAACCTATATTAGTCAATTCTTTGTTCTTCTCGGGGCATAAATCCTCAATTGATGTGTTTTGTCCTCGAGAGTCTCCCCTAGACTTCTCACTATTGTGTTTGTCCTCCTCCAATTTCAACTCCTGGTTTTGTGGAGGATGACTCTCAAAATCAAAAGAAGGGAAGAATCCGAATTTCACCAGATTATTTATATCCTCAAGGGGCAAGTCCTCAAATAACACATAATCCCCCTGTGATTCACTCCAAATTCTAAGGCCGAGTTCCTCCATAGGGTTATCATCCTCCTCTAAAATAGACTCTTTGTTCCTTTGAGACCAAAATTAATCCAATTCATCCTCCATTCCCTTAGGGTCTCCTTCATTAGGTGCATTTAAATCCTCAGAATGTTGGATGGTAGGTGTTGATTCCCTAAGTGGAGGGTCAGGGTTAGGCTCACTAAGGGTAGAATGGGGTTCCACCAGATAGTTAATAGGGGAAGTGATAGGAACAATACAACCTTGACCCGGGTTATCAGGGGTAAGGAAAATACTGTCATTAGGGTCAACGTTCTCAATAGGTACCATCTTCCCTTTCTTTTGACTCCAATATAGCTCGGGTGGATAATTACTAGGATTGTTCTCCTCTAGTGGCTGTGTCTCATTGGGAGAGTCTAAGTGATAGCTACGTAAAACGGGATCCCTATTGTCATTGGTTTCCTCATAATTATTTTCAAGATCATGGTCATATGGGTAGGGATCATAATTACTGGGAAGAGCGTAGCTAAACTGTCTAATTTCATTGTTCAATTGTTGACTATTCCTCAACATCTCTCCCATAGTTTCCATCATTTCCTTTTGTTGTTTTTGCATTTCTATCATAAAAGAGGAGAGGCTACTAATATCAGAATGGGGAGGATAGTCAATCTCAGGCTCTGGTTGCCTAGGGGTATCGGTCCAACCTTGATACGGAAAATCATGAAGGGTGGGAGGGTTGGTGGTTTGCATAGAAGTAGGGATTCCAAGGTTGGAAAATCCCACTCCTAGGCTCTGCTCAAAAGAGGGAGTTATCGGGTCAGTACACCCAGGATAGAAATATGAATGATCACATGAATTGTCAATGTACCCATCAAAGGATGGATACACTCGAGGCATGGGATCCTGGTTAAAATGATAGGAGTAAGGATAGTCCATTTCTTTCAATTAAACAGGTTAAACTCTCTTAGGATTTAAAAGAAAATATAGTGGGGTCTGTTTTTAGTAGATTCTAGGTTTAGCTATTCAGTTGGTGGCCAAACAAGTTTTGCAAGAATTTTGCTTCCTAGGCCGACCTTCGTTGGTGCCTACAACCTACTCGCAAGGGATGGAAGTCTCGAATTGAGCCCACGCACGAGGAACCGAAGTAACTTGGTGGATAAGCTTGTTGATTTCTGACTAACTTCCCTTGTGGCGCAAAGAGGAGAGGTAGAAATTTATCTAGTGACCTTATGTGTGAGGTGCATAGTGTCTCAGGTGTGCAATCATACATTCATGTTTTGAGTTTTGAAATCTCGCAAACAAGATCTTTTTGCACATAATTTTAAGTCATAGATTTTAAGGTTCAACCTCTTAGCAGTCCCAATTTTTAATGTGACCACTGAATTAATTCGATTCAAGCACTTCAGTAGTCTTAGATTTAGGTTCAATGCAGATGCATGACAAGTAATTGATGCTCAAGAAAAAGACATACCTTACTCCAGCTTTCTTCAATGTAGTGATGTCTGCAATGTAATTTAGATAAACTAGATGCTGTTCATTCAGTCCTAAATGATCGCCCTATTGATATGCAGCTTCTAGTAGGCAATTTGAAAATTTTTTTTTAAAATAATAATATTAAGCAAACAAACCTAATCTAGCTAACTAACTAACAAGCAGTTCAAACAATTCGACTAATCCTATAAAAATGGGAACACCCTCCTGAAAATACGCTCCCACATACAAGAGCGATAAGAAATAAAGAAACACTAGGAACACGTTCCCAAAAATGCCCAACAAGGGTCCACAAGATAGAAATTAAGTTCTAATGTCTATCTAAACTAAATCTAAACTAAGATCTAATGACTAAATCAGAAAAAGGATCCTCTATACGTCTATGTGCGTGGGATCAAGGCCCACAAGCACCCGTTGTTGGCCTCCACGTGGTGTCAAGGTCCACAAAAAATATTACCTCCGTCATGCGCGCCCGCCACGTTCATTGCATGTTTTTGCACAGAAGAAGATCCACAGTTAGTAATTCAGAAAAGCTTTCAAAATAGCGTAAAAATAACATAAAATTTCTGAAAAATTTAATAGGCGTGTTTCCTCCCCAGCAACAGCGCCATTTCAAAGAGTGATATTCGTTTCTGATAAAAACTTTAGCATGAAATGACATGTCATTGTATTTAATTGCGTGGTAGAAAATCGCTTTTCAAAACATTTTAATTCTCAGAATCTAACCACGAAAATAGTTAGGTTGTCTCCACAGGGAGGAATTAGCCTATTTAAACTAGTGAATCATGTCTTGTTTATTCGGGAATCTCAATGTGTATGCATACTAACTAGTGCACGTGTTTTCAACATAATTTCTTGATTTAAAGAATTAATTAATAATGTAAGGGTGTACATGCAAAATCACCACCAATGAAATACCTGAATTACGATCTTAATACTGACAAGCATCATCAAATTTAATTAAATCAGAATTTGTTCCCTATAACAAATATACATACTTCCTTATTCATGAGATGAATTTGATTGTATGCAATTCAATTAGAATTGAGGGACATGCATGCAAATATATCGTAATATAATAATAAGATAAATAAGTGAATAGTATTCTCTACCATGTCCTTTAACGTAATTATTAATAGGAGACGAAATAGGGGATTTCCCTTCTCTCTTGCTCGTGCACGTGGAGAAGCGATCGTCGGCTGGCTGGAGTTCAGTGGAGGTGCGTCAGAGGCCAGGCGTCGTAACGGAGGTGACGTGCCGACGAGTGGTGGCCAAAGGTCTCGCCGACGTCAAGGAAGGTCAGCACGGTGGATGCGGCTCACCGGCGTAGAGGGCTGTCGTGGCCGGTTTCTGAGGGCATGGCTACCCTCATGAGGTCAAGGCGAGCACGAGGGAGTCATCGGTGTGAAAGATTGACGTCAGAGCAGGCGGCTGCAAGGAGCAGTGGAGGCCTGCACTTTGGGTTCTTCCATTGGAGTTGCATTTGGCGGTGGAAGGAAGAAGCGAAATGAGAATAAAAGGAAGAAGATGGAGGAGAGGGATTGTGTGGCGGTGCGTAGTCTGGCTACGCGCGGTGAGGCTGCTTGGGGAGTGATCTGCAGTGGTGGCGTGCGTGCAGCGCGTGTGTGACTGTGGCAGGATAGCACGGTGATAGCAGCGGCGAGCGGCTGTCACCACGCTCGCTGCCGCCTAGGAGGATGAAGAGGTGGCGGTAGTGGAAGCTCACAGTGATTCACAGTGTTCACTCGTTGCATGGTGTACGCTTGAGCCACGGTGGAGACAATGGAGGAGGTCCCTGCCAGGGGAAGAGAAGATCCTTTTCCTCTAGTGCGTGGGTTTTCTCTCTTTATAAAAATCCCCCCATCTGTTCCGCCTGCCATCGGCTTCACCAACCACTTACGAACATCACGAGTGCTTGAAACTGATGGATAAGCATTGGCTGTTCTAAATCAGACGTCTAACTTCATCATCAGACGTCTTAAAATATGTAGAAATAGGAACTTACGATGATAATTTCCCAGACATCCATACTGATCTCCAAATGTCTTATAGACGCAAAATTGCATGTCTGGACTCTTCACCTAGCCTGCATTCGTCAGATAAATTATATTATCATATCATATGTTATTAAATGTAAAATTGATGTATAAAATTATATGCAGACTAAGATGAATTGCCATATAATTCCTAATTAATTAACAAATAAGAATAACTAATTAGAAAGTACTTAGGCCAAATAATGGTCCACGAAAGTGGACTTATCAATTCTCCCAAGTCCAGAAATCGTGGCTGACTCAAGATTGACTTGGGTACAAAGATTTCCAAATCAAAATCAATCCCTTTAGGGTGTGGTTGAGGAATGGGGCTATTGATTGAATCTTCTAGTAAATGAGGATTTGAATCCTCCAAGTTAGCCCCAACCAAATCCAAATCTTCGATAATTGGGCTATCAACTAGTTCGTCAGATTCCTCAAGCCCACTTGTCTCACTAAAATGCTCTTTCTTAAGTTCAAGTGAGACTTCACCACAAGATTCTTCACCGTCAGAGTCAAAGAATCCATGATCCTCATATATGAATCAAAATCATATGTCATTTCATGGTCCGTGGAGACATATTTTTCCTCACTCCCTGGCTCAGGGATCTCGAGTGAATCAATCAATTTATCGTCAATGGATTGCTCTAGCCCAACCTGGTCATCCCCGGTTTCAGAAAATGTATCCCCCCCGATAGGTGCCTGAGCAGGTTCTGACATTGGCTCTCCTGAAGGGGGTTCATCTTGAGAATCAACCCAAGATTTGACTATGGCAACCACAAATTTCATCCTCAACCTCGTCAATTTCCCAAGAAGAAACTCACCCAAGTCCCTATCCCTAACACTTTGGAGCAAATCCAATAAAGAGCTATTCAGCTCATCAATCATTTTTATCATAGGCTCCAATGCTTCAGTGCATGGTGTTGGCTGACCTTCTAACGATTGTATAGTGTTCCTCAAATTAGCCGACACCCTATCCTCGATCTGGTCCATGACGAGTCGATTCTTCGCTTTTAAAGTCGTTTGTCACATAAAATGACACGTCGTTTGTAGTTCTATGTGGTGGAAAATCGACTAAGCAACAATTAATATAAGCACTCAATTAGGAGCGGGTCGTATCCACAGGGAGGCAATGACATATTTAAACTTTCACCGGTTAAAAACATATGTTCACGGTTAGTTTCGTCGAGAAATTGAGCCAAATCTTCCTTCATATTAAGAAAACATGAAGAGAACATGCTGAAATGGCAATTTTGCACAACTAAAGGATATATTTTGCAATGCTGCTTAATAAAATAATAATAAAAGTTGGCAATGGCACAAAATGTAAATATTAATTCGGTAGGAAGCAGAGCATTTGCTCCCTTTGTGCATGCGCGATGAGGAGGCCACGGTTGGGTGTGAGGATCTCGAAGGTGGTTGGCCACGACGAGGACTACGCGTTGGCGGTGACGGTGCGTCGAACGGCTGTCGGAGGTCTCGCTGGGAATGAGGAAGGCCGACAATGGTGGCGGTGGCTCACCGGCGTAGGCGGGCTGCTATCGGCCTTCAGAGGGTGTGGTCTAGTTTCTGAGGTCGAGGCGAGTTCATTGATGTTGGTGGCGCGAAGCTCCGAGCTAGATGAGGCGGCTGTGTTGTGGGTGCTTTGGATACCTTCATCAACAGAGAAGAAGAAGAAGAAGAGGAAGAACGAGAAGCCGGCTGGAGTGAAGCACGCTGTGCGTGTGCTGCTAGTGGCGAGGTGAAGCGCTGCTGCTGGGCGCGCGGGCACGCGAGTGCTGGCAGGCTGCTTGGGCGTGGGGGTGCTTTATTGCGGGCGGCGTGCACACACACAGCAGCGGGCGCGAGAGGTGCTGGAGACGCGCTGCTTGTGTGCTGCGTAAGGCGGAGGGAATGAGAGCGCACGCGTGCGCAGTCTGGTGCGGGCAAGAGTGCTGAGGAACGTGCGTGAGAGTGAAGGAGCGTGGAGAGTGCGCTGTGGGAGAGCAGAGGTGCGGTGTAGGGGAGTTGGAGGTTCTGGAGAAGTTGAGGAGGCGTGGGCGTGCTGGCTGAAGTGAAGATGCGCGGTGATAGGTGCAGGGAGGATAGGTTGCAGCTCTGTGTGCTGCAGTGAAGGTTCTGATGGAGGTAAGGAGGCACGGGCGTGGTGAAGGCGAAGGCGCAGTGAGCAGTCGTTGATAACGAAATACGCGTGATTTGTAAAAGCAAGTTTTTAACGTCGTTGTAACACGCAAATTCGCATACACTTTTAAATTTATAAACCTAGATAGGGGAGTATCTAGGGTCGTCCAAGGAGGCAAAAATTGCAATTCAATTCTCTTGCTAAAAACACATCTCAACTTTCTTTTTGGTATTTTAAATATGTAATTTTTTTTTTATTTTGAAAAGACGAGGGCAAAATGCGAATTGTAACGGAAAGTACTAACACCTACAATTGCTTAACTAAAACTTAAAAGATAGATATATCTTCTTCCTAAGCTCACTCTAGGCAAGTGGAGGCCTAGAGTAATTAGGAAGAAGAGGTGAAACAAGTGCTAGAACCAAAAGAAACAATTGCAATAAAAAGCTAAAAGAAGGCAATTTAATTAACGAGAATTAGTGTTCTTTTCAAGGACAAGTAGAGGAATGCTTCTACTAGAACTAAACAAATTTAAAAGAAAATAAAGAAACACTAATCCTCTTGCAAAATTTGGTGAAGAAGGGAGTCTTCTTGCTCTAAGCCTAGCTGCTCCTTGGCTTGAAAAGAGGGCCTCCTTCTTCTCCTTCCTTGAGAGCTCCTCCAAGGTGGAAGCTACCACCTTCAATGCTCTCTCCAAGGGGTGGGTGTGCACCACCCTCAAAAGCTCCTCCAAGGTGGCATGGACCACCTTCAAGATCTCCTCCAAAGATCTTCCTTGCCTGGCTTCTCCTTTGGCTGACGTGACTCAAGAGAGAAGGGAAGAGGGGAAGGCACCAAGGGGACAAAATATCCCCTTAATCTTCTTCTTCTTCTCTCTTGGGCGTGGGCTTCTAGGTAGAATATGAGAGTGTATTTGCTAGCCAAGGATTCCTTGAATGGTGGTGGGTAGTGGTCTTTTTATAGGGTAGGATGGGGGGTTAAGGTGCCCCTTGAAATGGAGGGCTAGGATGGAAGGATGGAGGTGGTTGGTGATCCTATGGCCAAGGGTATTTGGCACCAACCCAAGAGGTGTTAAAGGGGGTGGTTATGGTGGTGTTGGTGGCTTTTGGTGGTGGAGAGACACCACCATTTTGGTGCCAACCTAGGGTCTTCTAGAAGGGGGGTTAGGTGGATGGTGGAGATGGATTTAAGGAGAGGTATATGGTGGAGATGAAGGGAGTTTTTGGAGGGAAAAGTGGCACCATCAAGGGGGTGGTTAGGGTGGTTTTGGTGCCACTTTTAGGTGTCTTTTGGAGGTGGTGGGTAGGCTAGGTTGGTGCCAAGTAGGTTAGCTTATGTGGAGCTTAGATGGAGCTAGTTGGGTGGAGTTGTTAGGTGGGTTTTTGGGGTGGTACAAGCCAAGGAAGTTGGAGCATAACTAAGCTAAGCTAAGCTAGCTTAGCTAATGGAGGAGTAGAGGAGAAGGTGTTGGAGCTAGGGTTTGGAGGGAGGAGCTGAGGAGGAGAAGTCTGGAGCTGAAACCGGAGTAGGCTGCTGCTGAAGGGGCTGGCATGGAGCTACTCAGCTGGCTTAGCTTGATAGTTCTTTGCTAGCTACTAAGCCAAGCTAAAGTGAGCTGGCTTCTACCATAATGAGCTGAGGTGAGCTAGGTCTGGTGCTCCCGGGGAGGATCAAGCTGGTTGAGGCAGCTAAGGTAGCTTAGCTCAACTGAGTTGAGCTAAGCTGAGTCCTCGGGAGCTGGACTTGAGCTTCTTGAGCTGGGATGAGTTCTTCTTCAGCTGGCTGGAGTTGAGTGGAGCTGGATGTAGCTGGATCTGAGCTAGGGTGAACTCCTGTCAACTCAGCTGAGCTAGCTAGAGCTCCCTATGGACTAGTAGGAGCTGAGATGAGCTAGACTCAGCTAAGTTGAGCTGGATCTAAGCTGACTTGAGCTAGGGTGAGCTAAGATGAACTCCCTTGAGCTGCCATTCAGCTGAGATTAGCTAAATGGAGCTGGGATGAGCTAACCCTAGTTCAAGTGAGCTAGGTTCTAGTTGTGGTGAGCTGGATCAAGCTGAGTTCCAGCTAGTCTGAGCTTCTCCTTCACCATTTGCCTTCTTGAGTGCTAGGGTTTTAGGGATCTGTATATCTGTTCATCCCTAACACTCACAAAAACATATCAAAAAGAAAATAAAAAATGCAATGCATGCCTAACCTATTTTATGCCTAAATGCAGCCCAAAAACCCATTTGCGGAGTAAAATCCTAAGATCTAGGTTTGTTTTAATGCATAAGAATGATGATAAACTGGCCTTTATTAGTCGTGCATCAGTAGATGCACTCATGGTAGGCGAGCTTCAAGGAGCTCATACACGGTGGTGACCAACTCCTTCCTCTTGGCGCTGTAATCTGTCACCCCACCGGCCCACGGTGTGGTGGAGCTCGGCCTTGGAGACCACGATGGTGGAATGGAGTACACGGTGGTGGAGTGGGGCAGTGTCTCCTCCAGCTCGGCTGCCTCCTCCTCTCCCTTGTAGTCAGCTGCCTCGACCAAATCCAACACACCCACTCCTCCATGAATGGGGCCTTGACTGCGGCAGCTGGAGGAAATGCAGCCGTTGCTCATGGAAGAAGAAAATAATAATAAAATACTATGGTTATTTATATACAAACCCTCAACTTTTATGTTAACTTAAAATAATGCATGCAATGCACCTAATTGGTTAACTAATTAAATGAATGCAATTCTAAGTTAATTCTAAATGCGTTTAAATATGAATGCAATACATGAATTATGTAATTAAATCAGAAATATGAATTAATCTATTTACATACTAATTTATGCTAAATAAATGTTAGAATTAACTTAATTTCTAGGCACTTAAACACTTAAATAGCCCACAAATATGGGCTTATCAAATACCCCCATGCCTAGTTTTTGTTGGTCCCTAGCAAAATCAAGCAAAACCTAGCCATCCAACTAGACTAGCCAACCCAATCGATCTTCCTTTAGAAACATATTAAGTTCAGACTTTAGTCCTAAGGTTCTCAAGTAGTTGTTAAGTTACAGACTAGGTCTGCTAAAGGCGAGTTGTAGGCACAAGTTTCTCTGATTTCTAACTCTACCCTAAGGTTTATTGATCCCTGAGATTAAAGCATCCATGCATGCGTATTGGTCTGAGTTATTTAAGTTAAAGTAAAAAGGATTTTTTTTTAATAATATATATATAACATATTCTTTTTTTTTTATTCCTCTAAGTCTAACCTCGAATAAGCTATCAACACTGTCTGTGTCGGATTCATTGTCCCCATTACCGTACCTCGAAGGGTGCCTGGCTTTCGATGCTTCAAGATAACACCACCCATAGTGACCCCAAGAATTCCTGGCAATCGACACTTCGAGATAGTATCGCCCATGGATTTCTTAAGCGAATTCAGGCCTATGGCAATCGGCACTTCGAGATAGGGCCGCCCATGGTACCTGAACTGCACAATGCACTTACATGCCCCCAGTAGGATGGATATCCTATGAGACAAGTGTCGAGGCAGTAATATGTTATCATCGCATCCTTAAGGTGAGTATATACTCCACCTCTCCTGCAGCGGGAATTCTTCCAATCAAAATGTGTTTTCAAGCCTCTCCTAAGTCAAAACTAAGAGAACCAAATCTCTTTTAAGAAAGGAATTAAGTTGATTACTTACACCAGACCAAGTGTGTGAAATTTGGTTGCTTGGGTTTCAAGGACCTGTAAACCAAAAGGTAGAACAAGACTCCAGGTACTACCCCACCTTTTAACTCAAACCCTAGCTTTCCTTCCTCAACCTCTTGAGGAATGGTCCGCAACTTAACTCCAACTTAAGTTTTTTAAGTCCACAAAGGACCCTAAAGGTCTAAAGCTAGTAGCTCATTTAACTTCTAAAGTTTGACCCTAGAACCAACTTAGTCTAACCTAGAGTTCCAATTTACTTAAGAATGCAGGACCTAACCAGTTAAGCTCAAAACTTTTTTTTTAATTATTATTTTTTTATTTTTATTTATTTATATTTTTTCTTTTTGCAAATGTATGCAACGTAGAATGCTTTAATTAAATGCATGAATGCACTATGCTATGTATATCCCCAAGTACACCCCCCATCCCTAAAATCTGCAATGTCCTCATTACATAGAAGGATATTACCTGGGTCAGAGATGGGCTACCGTTCTTTTGTTAGCAGCCGAGTAGGCAAAAAAACCTGCAAATCAGGTTCAAGGATTGCAGAAATAGGCCCTAAAAATGAGCACAGTAATGCTAGCCAAGAAAACAGGTAACCTAGGGTGTTGGCGAGTTGATGATGAATCCCAATAGCAAATGCTCACCCAACTGAGATGGGAATGAAATCTTCCCAGGTCACCAGAAGAGGTTCTAAAGGATAAACTGGCATAACAACCTCCAAAGGGGTAGGGGGAGGATGACAAGGATCCTCCAAAAGGAATGGGAAAGGAATGGTGCAGAGATAAACCCCCAAGGCAATGGACTGATTAAAGAAATCATCAATCCATACCCGATACTCCATTAAAAGAAATATTGGTTTGTTAAGCCCCCCGGTCAGAACAAAAATGAGCAAATCTCTAAGGCAAGGATCGTCTAGGGTGTCCAAGTTTCGAGGTTGCGGGATGGCCATAAGATCTAGGTTGGGTTTAATCAGCACGGTGTCCATCCCTAACACTCTTTCCAAATCCTCAATTGCATCCCAACATTCCTTGCACCATCACATGTATCTTCTTACACTTCATCAGGAGTCACAATTTCGCCTTCAAACATAAGCGAATCAGAGGGTGACTTCGAATCAAATGAAGGCAGGTTGGAAGCAACAAATCTGGGGATTATCCTATCAATGTCATCCCCAGGTTCTTGTTCTTTACTCAAATCTTCCCCGGAGTCTAGATGTGAATTCACATAAATCTTAGAAGTTGCTTCCAAATTTTCCATCATCTCATCATGAGGAGAAATATCATCAATGGATGTGCTAAGGAAACCTAATTTGGTCAAATATGTGACATCCTCAAGGGCTATCTCTTCAAATAAGACATAATCACCCTTAGTGTCACTCCAAATCTTAAATGTAGGTTCCTCATATAATTCATCTTTCTCCTCATCATATGATTCATCATATATCCGAGGTCTAGAATCATTTAATATCTCAGCAGATCCCCTAGGGTACTCTATCTGAGGTAAATGGTTTACACTGGTAACATTGGACTCCTCAGATAGGTCAATTTCTTCAGGGTTAAGTTCCCTAAGGGTGGGCTTGAGTTCCATCTCGTGATCAGAAGGAAGGGTAGGATTAACAACTTGACTTTGACCCACTTCATCAAATATCACGAAAATACTATCATCTGGGTCGAGGTCTTCTAATGATACCATCATTCCCTTCTTTTGACTCCAATATAATTCAGGTGGATACTCAACCTTATCATCATCTTCCTCAGGTTGCCACCTTTCTTCATTTAATGCATAGCTACTTTCATATGTATCTTCCTCCCATTTAAGGCGTGGATCTCTCAAGGAAGTGTCATCTAATGGGGAGGTTTCAAAATCGATCCTCGAAAAGTAGCTATTCTCCCCAGAATTTCCCTCCAACTTAAAGTGTAACTCTCCCAAAGGAGATGCATATATTGTAGAGGGGTGTACGTCATCCTCAATGGGGTAGATTGGGTGGCTAATTTCATCTCTTTCTTGTTGGCTTGCTCTCGAAGATTCTCGTAACAATTCAATCATTTCATTTTGCATTTTCTGTATTTCCATCTTCAAGGAGGAGAGGTCATTTCTATCATGAGAGAAGTCAGGCTCAAGCTTATAGTACCCAGGAGTGTCTGTCAAACCATTATAATTATTCAGGGAGGGTGGGTTGGGTATTTCTATGGTGTATGGGATATTGAGCAAAGCAAATCTCGCTCCTAGGTTCTGCTCACTGATTTGGGGCTTAACCAGGCCAATACTCCTATAATAGGAGTAAAACGGATCCCAATGATTGTCATTATGTCCATCAAGGGATCGAAGAGTGAAGAGTAGGGGTGAGGGTATGGGCAAGATGTGAAAGGATGAAAATCCATGTGGTCCATTCTAACTCACACCTCAATCAGAATTCCCCAAGCAAAACACAATTCAAAAAGGACTTTTTAGGTCTTTCCCAATTTAGGCCTTTGATTTTAAGTCAAATTGTAGGTGACAATACAAGTTGTTCAATCAATTTACGTGCTTATTGTCGAACTACGGCTCGCCTAAGAAGACCTAGTTGGAGCTTAGGTGTTCTTCCCTAAATCTCAAATGGTAGAGCAACTCCAAAGACGGAAGATCGAGGGATGCAAGTAGGCCTAAGCCTTCCTTTGAAGTTGTGCTTTCACGGTGCTTCTCAACTACCCCCAAAAATCTGTGATAGGGTATCCCCCACTTTGGAGTTACAAAACCTTTGATCTCAAGTTCTAAACACTTCAGAATCCAACGATTGGAGGGCTCTTGTCCTAGTATTTCCAAACCTAAGGAGTGTCTAAAAGCGTGTCATGGTGCAAGAGATATAAGTGTGCATACTCCGCAAAAGATTTTGAATTTTGAATCGCACGCCAAGTTTAAAAATCAAATCCTTGGTTTTTAAAATGTCCTTCCTTTAATTAGTCCTTTTTCTAGAAAATATGTGACCACTTGTTAGATTTATTCAATACAAATTATGTGGTCTTTGAATTAAGTCCAAATGCAATGCGTGACCAAGAATAGGATGCAAAGTAAGAGAATGCGTACCTTGCTTCCAGCAATCAACGATGCGAGAATGCACACAATGTAGAGAAATAAATCTAGAGGCCACTCATACAGACCTAAATTGTTTTGTCCTAGGGGTAGGCAGCTCATTTTTTTTTTTTACCTACTTCTGCACAAACAAGTAGAAGATAAACAACCCACAAAAGAAAACCTAGATCTAAAGAAAAGAAGGAACAGACTCCCAAAAACTACCCAACAAGGGCCTAAAACAAAATCGGGGAACAAACCCCTAAAAATATACCCCAGAACAAGGGTCTCAAACCAAATGTGCAATGAAAAATTAAGTCTAAAGTCTTAATCCTACTCTAATCAAATCAGTGACTAAATGTATAGAGATGATCATTGCGTCCTCTTCCTTCCCCTCCCTTCCAAGGTAGCTCGATCAATTTCTCCTCTGGCGACGTCAAGGGTCGCCTCTCACGATAGCTGGTGTGATTGCGAGTCGTAGAATATGTGTCGCAGATCGTTACACTCGGCTCTCTCTAATTCCTCGCACAAATTTCTCGCATAGAAAAGATAATAAAAGGTCAGATCACTGTGCAATGAGAAATAATCAGAAATGAAATCAAGTGAAATTAGGTGAAATTATTGCGTCTATTGCCTCCCCGGCAACGGCACCATTTGACGAGTCGATTCTTCGCTTTTAAAGTCATTTGTAGTTCTATGTGGTGGAAAAATCGACTAATCAACAATTAATATAACCACTCAATTAGGAGCAGGTCGTATCCACAGGGAGGCAATAACATATTTAAACTTGCACCAGTTAAAAACATATGTTCACGGTTTGTTTCATCGAGAAATCGAGCCAAATCTACCTCCAGATTAAGAAAACATCAAGAGAACATGCTGAAATGGCAATTTTGCACAACTAAAGGATATATTTTGCAATGCAGCTTAATAAAATAATAATAAAAGTTGACAATGGCACAAAATGTAAATAATAATTCAGTAGGAAACAAAGCATTCGCTCCCTTTGTGCGTGCACGATGAGGAGGCCATGGTCGAGTGTGAGAAGCTCGGAGGTGGTTGGCCACGACGAGGACTACGCGTTGGCGGTGACGGCGCGTCGAATGGCCTCTAGAGGTCTCGCCGGTGACAAGGAAGGCCGGCAATGGTGGCAGCAGCTCACCGACGCGGGCAGGCTGCTGTAGGCCTTCAGAGGGTGCGGCCGAGTTTCTGAGGTCCGGGCAAGTTCATTGATGTTGGTGGCACGAAGCTCCGAGGCTAGATGAGGCGGCTATGTTGTGGGTGCTTTGGGTACCTTCGTCAACAGAGAAGAAGAAGAAGAAGAAGGAGAAGCCGACTGGAGTGAAGCACGCTGTGCGTGAGCTGCTGGTGGCGAGGCGAAGCACTGCAGCTAGGGGCATAGGCTCTCGAGTGCTGGCAGGCCGCTTGGGCGCGCAGGTGCTTTACTGCGGGTGGCATGCGCACACCACAATAGCGGGCGCGGGAGGTGCTGGAGGCACACTGCTTGTGTGCTACGTGCAGTGGGGGGAATGAGACTGCACGCGTATGCAGGCTGGTGCGGGCGGGAGTGCTGAGGAACGTGCGCGGGAGTGAAGGCATGTGGAGCTCGTGTTGTAGGCGAGCGGAGGTGCGGTGCAGGGGCGCTGGAGGTTCTGGAGAAGTTGAGGAGGCACGAGCATGCTGGCTGAAGTGAAGACGCGTGGTGATAGGTGCAGGGAGGAGAGGTTGCAGCTCTGTGTGTTGCAGTGAAGGTTCTGATGGAGGTGAGGAGGCGTGGGCGTGGTGAAGGAGAAGGCGCTGTGAGCAGTCGTGCATCAATAGATGCACTCATGGTAGGCGAGCTTCAAGGAGCTCGTACACTGTGGCGACCAACTCCATCCTCTTGGTGCGGTGGTCTGTCACCCCACCGGCCCACGGTGTGGTGGAGCTCGGCCTTGGGGACCACGGTGGGATGGAGTACACGGTGGTGGAGTGGGGCTGTGTCTCCTCCAGCTTGGTTGCCACCTCCTCTCCCATGTAATTAGCTGCCCCGACCAAATCCAACACACCCACTCCTCCATGAATGGGGCCTTGACTGCAGCAGCTGGAGGAAATGCAGCCGTTGCTCATAGAAGAAGAAAATAATAATAAAATATTATGGTTATTTATATACAAACCCTCAACTTTTATGTTAACTTAAAATAATGCATGCAATGCACCTAATTGGTTAACTAATTAAATGAATGCAATTCTAAGTTAATTCTAAATGCATTTAAATATGAATGCAATGCATGAATTATGTAATTAAATCAGAAATATGAATTAATCTATTTACATCATAATTTATGCTAAATAAATGTTAGAATTAACTTAATGTCTAGGCACTTAAATACTTAAATAGCCCACAAATGTGGGCTAATCAGTCCACCTGAGCCGACTGGTTCGATTTAGGTTTGGGTGGGTTTAGGTTAAATCTAGGGGAGTCAAGATGTCGAGGTTCTTTGGTCCCTCCCTGAAAGTAGGTCATTCTAGGTTGTTCAAAGGATGGTGGAGACCTATATTCAGTGGAATACTAGGGAGGGTAGGTGTTATAATCATTATATCCTTCCTGATTGTAGATCGGGTTGGTTTGGTCATCAAAGGATGGAGATCCATAATCATTGTAGCTTTGGGAAGGATGATAATCATAGTCTTGTTGTCCAGGGTTAGACCCTGGACACTGAGGTCCGAATTCATATCCTTAATCAAAGTCATCCCGGCTAGTGGATGGGTAATTACAAGTCAAGTCGAGATAGTAATCATCTTGGGGATAAGTGGTGGTAGGAGGATAGGATGTGAAATGCGTGTAGGATGTGGAAGGGTACATGGTAGAAAAGGAGGGAAAATGGAGAAGAGAAAAGGTGCCCTACAATACAATCAACCAAACCTGTCCTTATGTGGGTAGCCTAAAGACCTACAGACTCCCAGGACCCATCTTGAGATTATAAACGATTTGGTCTACTTTTATCCTGTCAATGCAACTAATTAGAAGGAGGGACTAGGGAGAAGGTTCTTCCTTTGGCTTACACCTCCGGTTCCTACTGTACCCCCCAACAGCAGTCGTTTGACACTACTCCCCTAGCTAGACATCAGATGGACCAGCAAAAGCAGATTAATCGAAAAAAAAAATCTCAGTCTGAGCCCGGAAGAGCGAATCAATCCTTAAGGCCAACATCTACTCAGTTTTAGTTAGGCTTGGGATGATCATGCTCTTGGAATGTGATGAGCCCTTTAGATGGGTTGTGCCCTTAATGATCAGTTAAAATGTGTGTGCATGCACAACCAGGGTTTTCAAACAAGGTTATTTAATGATGTGTCTTTTAGGGTTCAACCTTGTTTAGTAGCTTTTAGGGTTTAATTCTTAGGTTGGTTCAATCAAGGTTTAGTAAAACACTCCAAGTTTTGAAAGCACGGGTGATGATATGTTCCTTTAAAAATCAAAAATAATGTGGAGTGCCTGGTTCAACCCTAAGTGGCAAGCTACTTGATGGATCAGTTTTAGATTGAGTGGTGCAGCCCAAATAGCTCAATCAATAGGCCTGTTGCACCACGTAGTTAAGGCACACAAGAATGTTTAACATATTCAGATTTCTACTCACTTATGTGTATTGAGTTGAAGTGTACCAGGTCCACAGGTCAAATCCTGGTTAAGTGGTAGAATCAAAGTGATTGTGCGCCTTAGGATAAGAAGTTGTGGGTGTTAAGTGTGTAGCTTTCAGAAAATCCCACAATCAGATAACACTTTTTCTTTTTATGTGGATGGCGAGGTGAGTGGAGGTGGCAAACAAACAACCAAATCTATCCTAAGGTTTATAAAAAGCACCTAAGTTGATTTGGGTTTGAGTTATTGAATTATGAAATGAAAACTAAGGTGGGGGTGGTGTGGGGGACACTTATAAAACACTCCACCCGCACTTTACTCCGGTCTATTGCACTTGGATCTCCATGCTAGGGTACCTGCAAGACAATAGATCAGAAATAAGTGAGGTTAGTGTTATGTAAATGCAAAGAAGCGCAGAAAACAATAAAGTAAATTCCGTTGCCTCCCCAGCAACGACGCCAAAATGGTTGGGCGTGTTTCCCGTGTTAGAAATCAGGGTTACAAGTAACCCGTCATCGTAGTTGCAAAGCATGTCGATCAGATAAAATTTATATCAAAACTCCAAGGGAGTCCCGGGTCGAACACACGGAGGCGACGTTTACTTTAGTTGAAAACCGCGCTTCAATTTGTTTCTTTTTGGTATTTTAGGGTTTTGTTATTTTTTTGTGTTTTTAAAATAAAAGACAAGAAATCACAAGATAGAGATGGAGTCAAATGTGATGTATTGAATTAATGTCTATTACAATAATCTAAGAAAACATAAAAAGAGAGGGAGGTGAGAGGAAATCTCCCGAATCGGCTATTCGGCGAGACGACGACGCCTGGGGGAAGCTCGGACGAAGGAGGTAAGGAGCAGGACAATGGAGGTGAGATGCAGGAGGACATCAGGTTGAGGAAAGCTTCTACGTGGCTCCGGAATGGAGGTGAAAAGACGAAGATGATCTGCTACTGGAATGGAGGTGGGAGGACGGCTCAAAGGTGACCTATGAATGGGGATGGGAAGTTGGAGGAGTATTTGGTGAGGCAGAGGTTCGCTACACTAATAGGCACCTTGGGAGCTTGAGAACAAGCTCTAATGGAGCATTGGAAGGCTTGCTAGAGCTTGGGAGTAAGTGGGAGTAGAGTAGGTAGAGATCGCTTGGAAGGGAGGGGGTGTAGGTCCTTTTATAGTAGAGGAGGAGGCAAAAATAGGTATGGGCCCATTAGTCACATCTAGGTCGTCGCTGGAAGCATCGCTGTAGGCAACTCATGCCCACTCATGCCCACTTACGCCTACAGCTGGCTTTGCTGGCACGCGAAAAATTAGAAATGGCTGTAAGCATTGCTGTAAGTTAGCTCATGCGTCGCTGTAGGTCCAGCTCATGGATAGCTGGCACTACGCTCCTCCGCCTTTGCCGCGCGCGCACCCACACGCTGGTGCTGCGCTGTACTGCACCGTGCGCATGCGTGCCTACGTGCACGTGCGTGGTGGCGCATGCGTGCCCTGGGCGACCTGGGCTGCGCCACGTGGCGCAGTCTGGGCCATCCATCTTCTTCTTGTTGTAGGGGCTGCTCTAGAGGTCGGATTAAGTCAATTTTTGCGCTGTTAAGCTGCGATCATCGACCCGAATCCATCCGTGCAGTAGGATTTATCATTTGAAGCTCTGAATTATGTCTCCTAGTCCCTTGGCCGTTGATCTTCCTTGGACTGCATATGGTGCTACGAGACTCCGATCGAGGCAATTTCAGAGGAGTTGGACTCCGATCATCATCTTGATCATATCCATACGATCGGATCGTCATCCGAGGCTCCAAAATAAATATCCTTCTCTCCTAACCACAAAAAAGATACAATTAACCTAAATTATATACTACTCTAAATGCAAAATGATGCATGCTATGCAATATTTATAACATGAAATGCAAATCTAAGCCTAGGAACATGCATGAATAGGCATTTTACCCTCAATAGATGTGTTTACATTGGAAATCAGGGGAGTACCTGGGTCTTTTTCCTTAGGTGGGAGTTTGCTTAAAATGACAAAGCTGGCTTGCTCCGACAATACGATTGGGCTTCCACTTTTTGTTTGCAACTTACGCTTAGGTGTACACACGTCTTTTAGAAATCGTGCGTAAGCCGGTACGTGGCGAATCGCATCCATCAAGGGGATGTTTTTATGGACTTGTTCAAAGAGTTTGACCAGGTCCTCTTCAGGTGCCACGGGTTTGGTTGACCTCTTTCCCTTGGCTAAGGCCTAGGGAAATGGAACCTTGGATGGTTCCTCTAGAATAGGTCCAGGTTCCTGATCTGGGATAGGGTAATCTTGGATGACTATCCTGGAGTTTGGGCTAGTACTACCAGGCTGAAAGTGGCTTGGGTAAGGTGGGACCTGTGTTGCTTTGCCACTACGGGTTGTTTCAAAATTTAGTCCTGCCTGGTTCGGGTTTGGTGTAGGTAAAACAGGTGGCTGCTGCTGAAATCCCAAGTATGATGTCGAAGCTTCCATCCTATTAGGTGATGGAGCAGAAGGGGCCTGATAAATCATGTGGGCTTGGCCCGAATTTGGGTTCATAACGTGCCTCTAGTTCGGCACATTATTGGGATTTGGCAGAGGTTGAGAAGGAAGTGTACCAGGTTGGCGGGAATTCACCATCTAGGCATGTTGATTGCGAACCTCTATGATCTCGTCTTTGTGCTGATTTTGCATAGCTGCATTCGTCTTTTGAATGTCAGCCAAAGTCTGAAGGATAAGAGTCATTTGATCTGTCTGAGTTGGCCCAGATTGATAGGGTGGGCTTGGGCCGAGGATGAGGTGGCTGATATGAACGAGGAGCCTGTGGACGGGGTTGATATGGTGGTCTCTGAATCTGATTGTTTCCCGCCTACATGAAATTAGGATAATTTCGCCATCCAGGGTTATAGATATTAGAGAATAGGTCATTCTAGATGGCGTTGAGGTCCTCGCAGGTTTGAGGAGCCTCAGAAAAGTCAGAATACGAGGGTTCAGAGTTCCCCCAACAAGAATAAGCAGGGTAGGAGTTTCCTCCGACCCTAGAGTCAGACGGGGGTGGATATGAGTCCATCCTCTGAGAAGATCAGTGATAGATGTTATGCACAGCTTCTCTCCCAGAGGGTGGTTGTGCGAACGGGTTTTGCGCAAAGGTGGCTCGCTGTAGATGTCGAGTTAGCTCATCCACCTTCTTCTCAATAATACTGACCTTGTCCAAATGACTGGCCATTAGTTCCAAGTCGACCGAAGTGGACAGGCCCTGCTCTCATGTGCTCTCCTAAGATTCATCGATGTGTGAGCATTCATCCGGTAGAATATGCCCATGGAGTCATTATTGATGGAGTTCTCATACATATTCTCGAGAATCTTCCACACAGTGTCCTCGTGTTGACCCATGATACTTCCTCCACAAGTTGCATTGACGAATAATTGGACATCTTCACGAAGTCCCTGATAAAAAGACTAGACTTGTTCCCATTTAGGAACTCCGTGATGGGGGCACTTTCACATGAGATCCAGGAAATAATCCCTTGCTTCGTGAAGTGGTTCTATAGTCTACTGTGTGAAGTGCGTAATCTGGTGTCTTAAAGCATTCGTCCGACCAACTAGGAAGAACTTTTTTAGAAACTCGGACTGTAGTTCAACCCATGTGTTGATTGGACACGTTTGAGTCTAATACCAGTGAGCTACTTTGTCCATGAGAGAGAAGGAGAACATTTTCATGAGAAGAATCTCCTAATTTTGGACATCTGACCCGAAGGTCTGGGCCAGATGCTTGAGCTGTTTAATGTGCTGGAAAGGATCCTTGGAATTGAGCCCATGAAATTTTGGAATAGCATGAATCATGTTAGGCTTGAGTTCAGTATCAGGACCTCCAGCCGGGATTTGGACTCGAGGTTCGATCGCCACCACAATAGGATTCTAATGATCTCACATCATAGGACGCTACGGTAGATTCACAAAGGCTTGGAATAAATCATTAAGGAGCTGAAGTTTATTCTCGAGGTTATTCTCTTCTTCTGCGGGTTGTGCCATGATGATGGATGAAGGAGAATTAGGTTCAGATGAATCAGAAGAGATGTCTATGTGATGGGGTTGCTGCACAAACACAGAAGTCCAGGCCTGGCCTCAGTGGGAGTGAATGACTAAAGGAGGCCTCAAGGATGGTCTTAAGGACCTCCTACCAAACATGCACTGATGGACTGGATAAGAATAGAATGTGATGGACCCAATCAAGACACCCAAAAATCTTGGATGACTATAGAGGTTCGGGGCGGATGATACACCTTAGTCAGAAAGCTGTCCACCTGAGAATTACCTGGCCAGCTAGAGAGGGAGAGTCCCGCAAAGACCCCTACATGGTAGAGCGCCCCCATGGGTTACAGGGTTTCCCCCACCCGACCTCTCTTGTCGCTGATGTTCTAGGTAGACCAGAATGGGTACTTGACCTCTTAAGTCCACCAGTTTTAATTAAGAGCAAGGGTGCTTATGATTTCACTTGAACTTTTAGATGTATTGAGTGCAGAAAGTGACCTAATTTAAAGATTGGTTGATCCAACAAGGTGGGTCAACTTCACCTATTTGTCCTTTGAGAAGTTTTAGGTCCCTCTTTTAGGATTCAAGTGAGATTAAGAGCCTGATTTTTAGGGTTTTCTTGAATAGATCAATTCAACCAAGGCTTAGGCACACATCATTTTGGAAAGATCTGTTCTTGATTATGTAAGTGTGTCTCTCAAACCCTACTTGGAACTCTTAGTTGGCTCTAATTTTGGTCGAATTTAGTTTGCCAAATGTGGTATCTAGGGCTCAAACAAGAATGTGATAGCCCTAGTTACCTTAAGTGGGTACACAAATCAGGTTTTTTTGTTGAAATCAAATCAGGCAACTTGATGAATTATCTAAGAATGGAAAGCAAGTAGCCCTAATTGTTTTTACCCTTTTTAACCTTTTCAGAATGAGGGGCTTAAGAGGGAGAGTAATCAGAATTTACTTGCCCCTGGCATGTTTGATGTGCGACTGATCTTCCTTGAATGTATCATCTCCCTAAAACAACCACAGCAAAGAGATACAGCAAGTTAGAATCTATATCATAAATTGCAATCGAGAATTCTAAATTGCCTGTTGCTCCCCGGCAACGGTGCCAAAATGTTCAGTGGTACTAAGTCGGTATTTAAAAAGTGTTGCGTTGCAGTATAGCCGAAATAGCATTCAAAACACATACAATTTTTATTACTCGAAAAGAGTTCCAAGGTCGAACACAAGGAGCTATATGGGATTTAGAAATCAAGATCACAATTCAAAATTAAAAGAGATTGCAATAGTATCAGTATCAATGTCCAAAAATATGGGAGTAAAATGGCGATTTAGATCACCAAATACTCCTACAATATCACCAAGGAACTCAATGTAAATGTTATGAAATGAGAGCTAAGTTCTATCATTTGATTTGGAAATCAGATTACTTAAAGTTGTCTGCTTCCTCTTCTTCTTTTCTTCTTCTCTTTCTCTGCTTACTCTGTCTCTGCTGTCTTTCTCTTCCTCTCTTCTTCTGCCCTTAGCTCTTCATCTTCTTTCTTCTTTCCTTCTCTGACTCTTCCTTTCTTCTTCTTCTTCTTTTTCTGTGATCCTTTTCTTCTTCAATTTCTGCTCTAGCCTCCTCTTCTTCTTTGTCTTCCTTCTACCTTCAACCATGTGTCTCTCTTCTTCTTCTTCTCTTCTACCTTCAGCCCTGCTTTGCCTTCTGAATCCGGCTAAGTGTCGGAGCCAATCTTCTCAGAGCAAAAACCCCTTTCCCCCGCGCAACTTTCCCCTCTCTTTCTCTCTTTCTATTTTAGTCTCGCTCTCCCAGAGCCACGGTCGATCGAGTAATCGGACCTAGTGCATACCTGGGTCCAGGCTCACTGGTGTGTGGTGGTGAGCGAGGAGTGCAGGTTGGGTCAGGTCAGGCCAGGTCCGCGGGGGCAGTGTCGCGAACGAGACCAGGTGAAGGTGAGAGGGACCTCACCCCGTTGTAATTGAGGCAAACAGTTACTAGCAATTTTTCAATTGATGCGGGTGCACAGCTTCAGAACTTCCCGATGTGGGACTATCTGTGCACCCCTTCCTTTGCACATCTGCAGCAAGGAGTGTCTCTCCAATTGCAACAGCTGCTGAGGCTCGTGACTTCAATTGAAGAACTGGGTGTGTGCGCAAGACTCTTCTGCGTAGCCTGGGTCTTCAACCTGGAACAGCAAGCACCTGGGGCAGCCTCAAGCAAGCTTCAAGCTTGCTTGCCAATGGTGGACAAGGCCTAGTAGTTGAAATCAGTAGAACGGCCTCTCGGCCACGTCAAAGCGCTCAGGGAGTATCGCCGGAGCACGGCGGATGTGATAGGGGTGGTCGCATGGCGTAACAGTGACTGTGAGTGCGTACCTAGGTTAAACTGTGTGCGTGTGAGTTGGTGTGTTCAAGGGTGCTTCTGAGTGGATGGATGGGTGAATGAAGAGGGGGGAAATGCTCAGTGAGGTGTGGTGAAGGTTTTGCGAGGGTCAGCGAGGGTTTTGGTGGCCTGTGGAGGTGGGATGGCCTCGCCAGAGGGGGTGGTCAGTGATGGAGGAGATGGAGGTGCGAAGGGGCGCCAGTGGTGGTTTTCTTACGCCATCGGCCTCTTCAGTGGAGGTGGGATGGTCTCGTCATTACGCCATCAGCTGGGCGCAATGTGCTTAGGGAGAATGGAGGGTAAAAGATGTCTTAGACAAATTTGTATCGGTAAGTTCAATGAACGGTTTGAGTCTCTGACCGTTCATGACAAAAGGTTTTGAATCATGGTTGAGTTGACTGATTTCGACTGCTCCATTTCCAAAGATTCGTCGGACAAGGTAAGGTCCGATCCATTTTGATCTGAGTTTTCCTAGGAACAGATTGAGTTTGGCATCAAAGAGTAGGACTTTTTGACCAGGACAAAAGATCTTTCTAGATATGTACTTGTCGTGAAAGGCCTTAACCAGCTCTTTGTAAATTCATGAGTTCTCATACGCGTCATGGCGTAATCCATCGATCTCACTCATTTGAAGCTTTCTGTGGGTTCCTGCCTTAGATATGGGTCTTCCCAAAGGTAGTACTTGGCATCGGAGAGTAATTTGTCTTTCTTGGCCATCGGCCAGTCGGACGGAATCTGATGTGATGCCAGGTAGTTTACTAGATCAACAAACCATGGACGGCCCGTACTGATAGTAAGGCGGTGCTCATCGGGAAAATTCTCCGTAATGGATCCGGAAGGGTCGATAATGTTAGAAGGAAGGCGGGACAAGTGATTAGCTATCACGTTTTATTTTCCCGCCTTGTCACGAATCTTGAGGTCAAACTCTTGCAACATCAAGATCCAACGGATTAATCGAGGTTTCGTGTCCTTCTTAGCAAGGAGATGCCTCACAGCTGTGTGATCAAAGTAAATGATAACACAGGAACCCAGAAGATACGATCTGAACTTTTCTAGGGCAAATTCTACGGCTAACAGCTCTTCCTCAGTAACTGTGTAGTTACACTGAGCCTCGTCAAGTGTCTTGCTAGCGTAATAGATGACCACGGGTTTCCCGTCAATTTTCTGCCCAAGTATCGCTCCTACAGCGTAATCAGATGCATCGCACATGATCTCAAAGGGTTGAAACCAATCAGGGGACTGTAGGATCAGAGCTTGGGTAACTCGATCACGTAGGATTTCAAATGCTTGAGTGCATTCCTTGGAGATTTCAAAAGGAACATCCTTAGATAGTAGATTAGTCAGGGGGCACATGATATTCGAGAAATCAAGAATGAATCGACAGTAAAAACCGACGTGCCCCAAGAAAGATCGGATGTCTTTAACCGAGCTAGGCATAGGGAGTTTGGAAATCAGATTAACCTTGGCTCAATCAACCTAGATGCCTTTTCCGGAGATAAGATGTCCCAGGATAATTCCTTCAGGCACCATGAAGTGGCTCTTTTCCCAAGAAAGAACCAGATTCACGTCAATGCATCGCCTGAGGATCTGGACCAAGTGCAGGAGGCAATTGTCAAATGATTCACCAAACACTGAGAAGTCATCCATGAAGACTTCCAGATAATCACCTACCATATCTGAAATATGGCAAGCATGCACCGCTGAAAAGTAGCAGGTGCATTACAGAGATCGAAAGTCATCCTTCGAAACGCATATGTCCCAAAGGGGCAGGTGAAAGTGGTCTTCTCTTGGTCCTCAGGATGGATTGCCACCTGGTTATAACCGGAGTACCCAACCAAAAAGCAGAGGAATCTATTTCCTGCTAGTTTTTCGAGGATCTGATCAATAAACGGTAGTGGGAAATGATCCTTCTTCGTGGAGGTATTGAATCTTCTGTAATCAATGCAGACTCTCCATGTATTTGCTACACGGGTCGGTATGATTTCTTCGGTCTCAGTCGTGATCACGGTGAGTCCTGCCTTCTTAGGCACAACCTGGATTGGGCTCACCCACCGACTGTCGAAGATTGGGAAGATGATCCCAGCATCAAACCACTTAATGATCTCCTTTTTTGTGACCTCTTGCATATTAGGATTCAGACGTCTTTGCATTTCATGGGAAGGTCATGTGCCCTCTTCAGTATAGATGCAATGTGTGCAGTAAGAGGGGCTGATACCAATCAAATCATCGAGAGTCCATCCAATGGCTCTTCGATGTTGCTAGAGAAAAAAAATTAGATGGGATTCCTGATCAGGTGTTAGTCTGGAATTGATAATCACAAGAAACATCATATTGGAACCCAAAAAGACGTACTTTAGATGCTCGGGAAGAGGCTTTAGTTCCAAAACAGGGTTATCAACAGCAGCGGGTGGTTCAGGGTGGGTGTCAGGAGCAAGGGAAGGAGTTGTGGGTGTGTCTAGGTTGAGTTTGGACTCCTCTAATTGCGGGTTTTGATCCTCTTGTGGTTGATTAGAAGTAGTCGGGTTTTCCTCGATATACTGATCGTCAACCACAGCCTCGATATCACATATTTGTTCTATAACTCCGCAATTAATCCCTTGTTGGGCTGTAAAGATGTCGATCTTTAGTGTCTAGTTCCCAAATTTCAGTTCAATTTGTCCTTCCTCACAATTAATGTTGGCCCTAGCAGTGGCCAGAAAGGGTCTCCCTAGTATGATTAGTGTGTTTCTCGGATTTTCTGGAGCATCCATATCCAAGACTACGAAGTCCACCGGGAAATAGAAATCCTGAACCCTAACAATAACATCCTCAAGAACTCCTATAGGTTACTTAATAGATCGATTTGCCAATTGTAATGTCACCTCTGTTGGTTTAAGCTCAGATTCCTCATGATGGTCTAGTAGGGATGTAGGTATTAGGTTTATGGAGGCTCCTAGATCCAATAATGCTCTATCAAATTGGATATCACCAATTGTACAGAAAATTAGGGGAGTACCTGTGTCTTTTGCCTTAGGTGGGAGTTTGCTCGAAATGATAGAGCTAGCTTGCTCTGACAATACGATTGGGCTCCCACTTTTGGTTTGCGGCATACTCTTAGGTGTACACACGTCTTTCAAAAATTGTGCGTAAGTCGGTACATGGCGAATTGCATCCATCAAGGGGATGTTTATATAGACCTATTCAAAGAGCTTGACCAGGTCCTCTTTAGGTGCCACGGGTTTGGTTGACCTCTTTCCCTTGGCCAAGGCCTCGGGAAATGGAACCTTGGATGGTTCCTCTAGAATAGGTCTAGGTTCTTGATCTAAGACAGGGGTATCCTGGATGACTATCCTGGGGTTTGGGTTAGTACTACCAGGCTGAAAGTGGCTTGGGTAAGGTGGGTCCTATGTTGCTTTGCCACTACGGGTTGTTACTGAATTCAGTCCTGCCTGGTTCGGGTTTGGTGGAGGTAAAATAGGTGGCTGCTGCTGAAATCCCGAGTATGATTTCGAAGCTTCCATCCCATCAGGTGATGGAGTAGAAGGGGCCTGATAAATCATGCGGGCTTCGCCCAGATTTGGGTTCATAACGCACCTCTAGTTTGGCACGTTATTGGGATTTGGCAGAGGTTGAGAAGGGAGTGTACCAGGTTGGCGGGAATTTGCCATCTGGGCGAGTTGATTGCGAACCTCTGTGATCTTGTATTTGTGTTGTTTTTGCATAGCCGCATTCATTTTTGAATGTTAGCCAGAGTATGAAGGATAAGAGTCATTTGATCTGTCTGAGTTGGCCCAGATTGATGGGTGGGGTAGGGCCGAGGCTGAGGTGCCTAATATGGACGAGGAGCTTGTGGATGGGGTTGATATGGTGGTCTCTGATTCTAATTATTTCCCGCCCACATGAAATTAAATTAGGATGATTTCTCCACCCAGGGTTATAGGTATTAGAGAATGGGTCATTCTAGATGGCGTTGAGGCCCTTGCAAGTCTGAGGAACCTCAGAAAAGTCAGAATACGAGGGTTCAGAGTTCCCCCAACTAGAATAGGCAGGGTCGGAGTTTCCTCCGGCCCTAGAGTCAGACGGGGGTGGATACGGGTGTTCGCTCCTTACCTCAACTCAGTTAATTAAGTTAATTTTACTTAATTAAGAGTAGAAGAAAAGTCACTTAGGTTAACTCGAAGTTGTGTCGATTAGTAGTATATGGTCGAATTAACCTAACATTTTAGAAATTTTTACTGGTTGAGTCCAGGTCGTTCGCTGGGAGGTATAATTCATTCTAAATTCACTAGTTACCTTTATTTTTTTCTTTATAAGTATAGGATGTATATTTAAATTAATTATGGAATCATGAATTTTGCTAAAAATTGGTTAAAATAGAATAACAAGCAAAATCCCATATGAATTCTCATTTTCAACATAAAAAACATGTAAATTCTCTATTTATTTCAAATGATTTAAGGCAAAGAAGAATTTCTTTAGTCAACATATGCCTTAATACAACATTTAAGAGAAAAATTAATTCTTTTCCTTATTCTTCAGTCTCTCTTCTTTCTCTTCTCTTTATCTTCTTTTTCTTTTATTTCCTTAATCCTTTATTCTTTCTTTCTTAACCTTTCTATTTTTCTCTTATTCTCTTTTTCTCTTGATCTCTTTCTTTCTTTTCTTATGCTTCAATTCCTGTCATTCTCTTCTTTTTCTTCTTAAGTATTTCCTTATGCCTGCCTTCTTTCTTCTTCACTTTTCCTTAGCGAGTTCTTCCTCTTCCTCCTCAGCCTTCCTTCTTCAGCACTTACTCTTTTTCCTTCAACACGTAGCCATCAGAGCCTTCAGCACTTTAACTCTTCTTTCTTTCTTAACCTTTTGCTGAATCGGGTTAAATTTCTTTCTCAACCAAAAATTTGTTTGAGATTTGCGGCGAGGTCCTTTTGAGGATATATAGCACCCTGAGATCAGGGTGGGACCAGACCCTACTCGGTCCTCGCCTGATTTCATTAGGGTTTATTTTCGATTCTTTTCTCTTGAGCCAAACCGGCTCCCTCTCAAACTGAACCGGCTCAATGCCTCCCAGACCTCACCCTCCCAGGGCCAATCGCACACACACGCCCACTCGAGCGCACACCTGCAGGCGCATGACGAGCGTGGAAATCACGTATTTTGAAATAGTTGGAAATCATAGTATAGTCGCAAAAACCACTCATCAAAGATATTTGTGATAACGAAACTCACATAGATCTTTATTCTTTTTAGAACTTGAGTTCCGGTCGTTCGTCTCTGGGAGGCATGAAAACGAATCAAAATTTGGATCGTCTTTTATAACCTAAATCTAACCTAAGCTACTATTTCTGTCTTTTTGTGTTTTTGATTTTTTATTTTGAAAAGCGAATTGAAACCTAGATCTAGATAAACTAGCAAAAACCTAAGTGACTATGTGCATCTAAATGAGGCCATGGTGGGCCGTGCATGGTGTGACAAACCAAAGTGTCATATAGGCAAGTAAACATGAGGACAATCAATCACAGAAACATCATGAAATTATTTATGCATAAAAAATTATCACACATTATCTACACTAGAAAGCATATAAATAGAAGAAAATCCCTCACACCAGAAAGTTGCCACTAGGGCCATCGGCCTTGTGTGAGGGTGTAGGCTGGACCTTGGCTATGCAAACCCGTCTACACACCTACCAAAAGAGATGGCCGGCCACAAGAGGATATGGGTGAGCCTTCATGGCCGTCCAAGAAGAAGAAGAAGATGGGGGTGAGTGCACCCAAGTGGAGAGAGGAGGGTGTTGCTCCCTTTCTCTACCAATGGCCATCCTTGAAGCTTTGGAGAGAAGCTTCTCTAGCTAGCCATCCATGGAGCCTTGGAGGAGGATGAGGAGGACGGCCTTAAGGTTTTGGAGGGTGGAAGCAACTTTAGAGTGGAGAGTATGGATGGGAGAGTGCATGGAGAGATGGTCTAATTTCGTAGCTCTCTCTTTGCCCTTATGGAATGCTTCATTTGGTTGCCACTTTTGGTGGCTCCAAAAATAGCCAATGCCACAATTTTTGTATCTAGGTTTGACACAAGTTTTTAGGGTTTCCAAGAGAGTGTGCATGGGTTTGGTGGGAGTAAAATGGGAAGGTGTGCGTGTGTGTGTGGGTGTGTGTTTTTCGTAGGGCTAGGTTGTGGGTTTTGGTAGGATTAGGTGCTAAATAGGTTGGGTCAATCTAGATTAAGTGGGTGTGGACCTAATTAGGCTTAGGAAAGTCTAATTGGGTAGGGGTGAACCTAATTAGGTCTAGGTCAAGTCTAATTAGATGTGTGCATGTGATTAGGCTAGGGTAACCCTAATAAGTATGAGTTAGTTAGATCCTGGGTGGATCTAATTGGGCTCGGGTGCACCTAATCAACTGTAGATGCACCCAATTAGGTATGGGATGGTTCAATTGGGTTAGGGATAGGACAAGTAGGGCTATGGATAGTGGACTAGGCTTAGGAGGTCTCTATGTAGGTTTATTAGGGTGTCCAGTGGGGTTCCTAGGTCAAAATAGGCAAGCTAGGGCTTCCAACACCAAAATCAGGAACCAGACAGCAGTATCAGACATCAAGGATAGTGATCAAACGTCTTATACTACAAAATTGGACGTCTGGACACTAAATTAGACGTCCAATTCTGTGTTAGTATGAGTTTTCGCTTCCTGGATTGTTATTCTGCAGAAATCGGACGTCCAGCCAGATGTCTGGATGTCCTAAAAGGTGTTGGAGAGTGGGTTTTAGGTTTTCTAAGGTTGGTTTTGGTTCCCAAGTGTTTTGGAGAGGGATAGAGTGGATAAGAACATGGATAGTGCTATCCATGTTTGGGTTTTGAGGCTAAGGTGCCCTAATGGAGGTTGTTTTGGGTTTGGGAAGGCTGTCCTAGGGTTTCTAAGGGTAGGGATAAGGCTATCCTTCTCACTCCTCTTATATGGATCAGTCTTCTTCTTCCTTTATTATTTTATTCCACCATCTCCATCCTGGATCACTTTATTATCTGCAAATAGCAATATAAATCATTAACTAGCAGGATATCTCATCTTATTCTAAATAGACTGATGCAACGCATGATATGCAAGATATGAGTGCAATATCCACAATTTAAGCTAGGTTCAGACATTATTTAGGTTGATTAGGACCCATGATTGCTATGCAATCATACCCCCATGCCTAAACTTTGCTAGTCCCTGGCAAATGCAAGACTTAATTATTCACATAAGGGTACCTAAGGGATTAATTATTTTATCAAGTGTATGCTTAGAGATTTTTCTCCTTTTTGTTTTCATCCTATGTTCTAGAAATTCAAACAAATATGAAAGTGCAGCTATGTAGCTTTTGCAACGGATTCGAGTGAAAAACTGATTCACCTCTAAAGCCTGTATTTGACCCCTAGTAAAAATTCTAGTAGGATAGGCGGACTTCTTCCCTCGGGGTATTCAAGATATTCTATGAATTCCACCCAGCTTTAAGCTTAGGTAGAGGAACTTAAAGTGAAAAGATTGTATATTTGGTGGCTCACTCTCGGCTGGTGCTACATAGAGATTAGTACTATAGAATCTAGATTCTCAAATTGTTAAGGTGAGAAAAACTATGCTCTCTTTTGGTTCCTTTGTATTCATTCTCTCTTTTTCTTTTTCTTTTCTTTTCTTTTCTTTCTTTTTCTTAGAGCTCACAATCTCACCAGATTCACACATATGATCCGTATTTGGTGGTCTCACTTGGCATTAACACTTTAATTGAGTTCTCATAACCCTAACACTAAGTCGGAATTCCTCAGCCAGTATTCGGGTGGTCAGAAACATAGAAAAATAGGTTAAGGCCTCATTTGGTGGATCTCAAATTTGTTTGGTGGTATTGCCTCAATGCAAATGAAATAAATACTAAATATTCACAAACTCTTTTTTTGCACTTTTCTTCTTCCAAATTTTTTTTCTTCTTTTTCTTTGTCTTTCTTTTTTTTTCTCTCTTCTCTCTCTCTCTTTATTAAATTTATTTATTTTTTATTTGTTTATTTTTTTATTTTTTTTCAACACAACACAAGCTAGCATACATTCATGAACTTTATTGAGGAGGCATTATTAGGGATTGGTGGTATTCAAGAGACATTAGGTGGCTTATTTGGTGGAAGTGCCTACTCATGGTACCAGGAGAGACGGATAGGACAATGTATTTTTGACCTTGACATCAACACCCTCCTTCAGCCAAGGATTCCGTAAAGAATGGTCGTAACCATCTACCTTAGCCCTAGTTTTATGAAAACTCACTCTCCATGTATTTGCCTTATTTGGTGGCTATCAATATTTCACACAAAAATGTATACACAGGAACCGAGAGCAAAAACTATGCCTAATCTCTAAGTATCATCACCTAATTATCTAGGATTCCAGACTCCTTGCATTAATCTTAGAGCACCAATACACTCTACTCTCATCTCACACTATTTGGTGGATTTTTGGAAGAAAATCTGCCTGGCTCCCAAAACACTGTCCAAGGGTTCAAGAGAAGAAGCACTGCTTCTTCTCGACAGACTAAAGACGTTTATCAGCCTTCATCGTGAATCCATTGCAAATTCTACGTGTGTGTGAAAAGTTATACTGTATTCCAGATTATAGGAATCAACTAAAGGATAAAATCCCTAATGCATTCTCTTAATAAAATAATCTTACTCATGAGTGCAACTTGTATATATGCTATGTATAACCTTTCAAAAGTTGCTCTTCGAAGATTTCCCTAATTCAGGTTACATTCAGCTTGGCCCTAAATTTAGAATGAAAAGGTGAGTGGATGAGTCGAAAGTGGCTGTTGCGGACGATTTTTAGCTCCAATGCAGGCATTGGAGGTGGAGTCGATTGTTCTTAATTTAAGGACCCTAAAGTGCAATTAGCATGATGTACGAAAGGTTTTTCCTAGGTGTTGGTAGAAAAATTTTTAGTTTACAATTACTACCCCCCCATGCCTACTTTCTTGCATGTCCTCATGCATGAATATAACGAAAAATAAATTAAGACAGGGAGTAAATGGGTAGAATTCACCTGGAATGGCTCCTGAATTTTGACGTTCCACCTATTCCAACACCTGAAATTGAATATGCAGGAAAAATATGACAAATAAAATATGCTATATATTAGTGCTGAGATTAACGCCTCCAGCTGGGCGTACACTCAAAAAGGATATACCAATACAGTATTGAGAATGGTGAGTAGAATGATAAGAATTTTAGTCACATTCGCCAACAGCGGACCGCAAATGCGAACTAGCTGTCCATGAATTCCAAGTCCAAATAATCGAAAAAATATGTAGATGGGGCTTAGGATTATCTGCAGCCAGATGCTACAGAAGAAAGAGATAAATACGGGTGCCTGGAAGGAATGAAGGTGAAGGCATCCCGAAGAGGTGATGGAGAATGTGGGTGGTAGGGGTATAGGTGGATTCGTATGGGGTGAAATCATATTGGTCCTGATAATGGTGATGAATGGAAGGCATGACCCAAGTAGTGTGGTCAGATCTGGAAATCAAGGTCCAGTGATCAGTCTCTATCTCTACCAAAGATGTTTGGGTCTCATCTTCTTTTATCTCTTCCAAATTGTCCAATGCCAATTCCCAATTATCACGTGATTCCTCAAAATTCTTAGCTTCCTCTAATAACTCATCATATGTTATCCCCAATAATCTTTCAATTTCTTGAATATCTATTTCATAAGGGGATATTTCCTTCTTCTCACTTAGATGAAGTTGGGCATTAGATTTAGTAGTGAGTCCCTCCATGAAAATGGAATGGGCTGAATCATTGATTGAGGAGTTGTTACAGTCTTTCTGATTTTGTTGCTCCATGTATGAGATCATTTGAATTAATTCATTAATGTATCCATGGGTATTCTCAAATACAACAAAATCATATTCAGGTCCCTTAATGCTTAGTTCCTCAAAATGAAATGATTGGTACTCAGGCCCTAAATCAAGATCAAGATTCTCAAATAAATCTCCATTCTCAACATCCATAGGGTTATCAATATCATCCACCTCGGGTGTTTGATCAACAAAATCCTGCATGACCACCACCGAATCGCAAATCAGTTGTGACACACCTGACCCAGATTCAAACATTTCTGGTTTTTGTTGCTCATCCCGGATTCTATGAAGCTCTTTCCTTATATCATAATATTCTCTTGCACTAGCTTCTTTTATTTCATGAATCATTTTGATCAATTGAGTAATCTGGGATTCATTGCAAGGGGCAGGGGTTTGAATTGGGCTAGGTCAATCAAGATAGTCAACCATACCATCAATGATTTAATCTGGTAGGGAGGGTGACTTATGTGATCTATTGGATTGCTTATTCGGGTCGTGTGGTTCTACCCAGGTGTCAATTGCCATAGTTTCTTCCGAATTACCCTCCGACTCACTTTCCATGTCATCCAAAAAGTACCCTAACTTTGTTTTCTTAGCAGCTGCATACATATCAAAGTGAATCTTCTCATTGCCGCTACTCACCTCCATACATCCTAAGTAATAGTCAATTTGTGCATTGGCCGTAGCCAAGAAAGGTCGACCCAGAATAATGGGTGAATTACTTAGCTTCTCCGGTATATTCATGTCCAAGATAATAAAATCGACTGGAAAGCTATGACCTTGCACTTTAATAATCACATCCTGAACTACCCCCTTCGGTAGTTTGATGGAGCCATCTGCCATTCTAATGGTGACAAGTGTGTGGTGCAGATCTCCAAGTTTGTGCAGTCAAAAAGGGCGGTAGGAATCAAGCTAATGGAAGACCCTAGATCCACAAGGGCTTTGTTGAAGGTGAATCCCTTTATGGCACAAGATATGAAGGGTTTTCCAAGGTCAGTCATTTTGGGTGGTAGAGTGCCAGAAACAAATGCACTTATGTTAGCTGATAAAGCCACCTCTTTAGGTGTGCAAGTCTTTTTCTTCTTTTGTGACTCTTTCTTTAAGGCCTCAGGAAAGGGTAAATAGGTCAAATCAACTTCAGAAGCCTTTTTCTTCTTTTTGTCCCTTGAGTCTGAGTCAAAGCTGGATGTGGGTTTGGTCTTATGATTTTTGGTTGAGCTCGAATTAGGTCATTTGGGTGGGCTCTTAGCTGTTCTCTTCCTTTTAGAGGCCATAGATTTGGCCCCCGCATCATGGCATGTATGATAGATTGGAGGAGGGGTCGGAAGAATAGGTGGAGAATAGGAGTGAAAAGGCATTTGCATCTGAGGATAAAGTGATTCTTGAAGTCTCTTGATTTGATCCCCTTGAGATTTCACTTGATTTTCCAAATTAGTCAGCCTTTCTTCATTTTTCTTGTCAAAGTCCAACAAAATGTTCATGATATCTTCAAGGGTGGTTGCGGGTTGGGCTAGACTAGATGGTTGCCCTAAAGTGGTTTGAGTGGAGTATTGGGCTGGCCTAGATTGATGTTCAGTCTGAGTCAGTCTCTGTGGTGGTCGTGAAAGATCAGGATTGTTTCTCCACTCAAGGTTATATGAATTTTGATATGAATCAATAGGTGTATCACCCTAAGTGAGGCTGACTATAGAGGGAGTTGATTGAGAACCTGTTATGTGGTCCTGTACTTATGATCCATTATTCCAATTCCTTAGAGATATCTCATTAGGTACAGGTGCATCAGAAATAGTGCATTCCTCAATTGATCTGCCCAAATCATGGATTAGGTCCAAAGGTGCCTTTTGGGTTGGCTGAGTCCAGGATGCCTCCCCATGGTAGCAAGAATCGGTAGAATAGCTAGTGGATCCAAAATATGGGTCACTAGACCCACTAGGCTGGTTGTTCCAAGTCTCTTGTTCCTGGGAGGAGTGATAAGATTGAGATTGTGCCTGAGATCGTCTAATTTGCTCCATAAGCTTGGCACATTGATCTGTATAGTCCTTGTTATATTCCCGGAATTCAGCAACTATGGCTTTCAATTGGTTCTAATTTAGATAAGGGTCAGATCCATGAGATTCAAGTTCTAAATAAGCTGGGGGATAAGGATAATCATATCTCAGCTGGTTAGGATGGGTCTCCCAACCAAGAGGAGTCGAAATCATGGTTGGGTTGGGAGATGGAGGACCCCGAGGGTCAAAAGAATGACATGGGTTCATGGATATTTGAGAGAAGATGCGAATAGAGATAAGAGATAGTCTTCCTTAGGAAGACACAACCAGCTACAAGGGGCTGGTGGGATTAAGGCAAAGGCTTAGGAAGAAAGATGAGAAAACCCTAAATCAAGCAAACAAGCTAGCCTTAAATTGTATACCCTAATTGGATCTAAACCTGGTATCCTGAGATGGAACTAGGTTAAACCAACCCTTGAATTACTTGGCTGGCCAGATTGGTGGGACCCCCTAGGACACCCCGCACGGCAGGACACCACTAAAGGTTAATGCAGTTACCGCACCGACCTTTCTTGTCACCAGTTGGTCCAAATAGACAAGGCCTTGATTTTTACCCAATTAAATTTCAGTTACCAAGTAATTTAGTCCTGCCTAGGGCACGTCTACTTAGTTTTAGGCTTAGTCTTAGAGTGCTCTTGGAATGTGATTGGGCGATTGGGCGTGATGCCCTTAAAATTGGATTTAGAGTGTGAAGTGCACAGACAAAGGATTTTCAATACAAGCTTTAGTTGGTGTGGTGGATTTTATGATTCAAGTACTTGTATTAATTTTTTTCTTTTAGGGTTTCCTTGTTTAAGTCAATTCAAACAAGGTTGTGGTGGAGCACGCAACAGTTTTTGCAAGTCCCAATTGTTATATGAATTTCCATTTAGTATGGCATGCAAATGTGTTCTACCTTAGTGTGGAAACCCTAATATCAGATAGGTCTATATGATGCTTTTAAGTCCAATAAGGTAGAAGTGGTGCAACCCAATCAAGGAAAACAATGGTCCTAATGCACCACTACTAAGTCAAATAGACCTAATTGGTTGCCTAAGTTGAAATGTAGATCAATTTCAATTCAAGTGGGTGAGGGGAAGACAACCAATCACAGCAAATCCCTTCTCATGCAATCACACCCAAATCAGGCTCAAAAAGTTTTGTTTTGAGTCTCTAAATTTAAACCCTAATGTGAATTACCTAGGGTTTGTGCTTCTTCTAAAATCTGCAATCAAACCTTAGTCTGACTTGAAATCACTCCCCAAATCAATAATTGAAGAAAAATAATATGAAATTTGGTAGAGATCTTCCTTTTTCAATATATTTTTCAGGGAATATTTTTTTGATATTTTTACTATTTCGTGCAATTTTTCATGAATTTTTATGTTCCAGGGGGTCAAATAGACCAGATGGACCTCCTGCGAGAAGTGCAGTTTGAAACAGAACTAAAGAAAATCCAAAAATTCTTGAAAATTCATAGAAAAAATTCGGTTTCAATGGCTTTCCAATCCCATAAATTTCAAAGAGATCTGATTTATGTAGAGGTCAGAATTAACATTTAAATTTATAAAAAATCAGAGTGCAAACTGTTTTGACCCCCTTCCACTATGCGAATTTTTAAAATTTGTACAGTGAGAATTTTTCAAATAAAAGGTGACACTGGAAAGCTAGTTTGAAAACCTAATAAGATTGAATCCCAATATTTTCGGACTCCTAATTTCATAGCAATAAATTTTTGAAAATCATCAATATTTGCTGGCCGAATTTCCAAATCTGATTTTTGGTGTGTTTAAATAGTTTCCAAGTTAAAACACACACCAAAGAAAAAGATTTTTTTTTTTTTAATCAGATCTGAAATTTTGAATTTGAATTTTTATATATATATCTTTTTCTTTTTTTTTCTTCTTTTCTAACCTAAGGAAGCAATAAGCTAGAGGACGAAGAAGATACCTGCGGTCTTCACCACAGGTCGATGTGTGTGTAGATCCTCATCTTGACACCCTACAATCAAAATAAACAGAAGTTAAGCAAATCCAAATCTAAACTCGTGTGTTGCCTCCCCAGCAACGGTGCCATTTGACGAGCATGGAAATCGCGTATTTTGAAATCGTTGGAAATCGTAGTATAGTCGCAAAAATCACTCGTTAAAGATATTTGTGATAACGAAACTCGCATAGATCTTTATTATTTTTAGAACTTAAGTCCCGTTCGTTTGTCTCTGGGAGGCATGAAAATGAATCGAGATTTGGATCGGCTTTTATAATCTAAATCTAACCTAAGCTACTATTTTTGTCTTTTTGTGTCTTTGATTTTTTATTTTGAAAAGCGAATTGAAACCTAGATCTAGATAAACTAGCAAAAACCTAAGTGACTATGTGCATCTAAATGAGGCTATGGTGGCCGTGCATGGTGTGAACAAGCCAAAGTGTCATATAGGCAAGCAAACATGAGGACAATCAATCACAAAAACATCATGAAATTATTCATGCATAAAAAATTATCACACATCATCTACACTAGAAAGCATATAAATAGAAGAAAATCCCTCATGCTGGAAAGTTGCCACTAGGGCCATCAGCCTTGTGTGAGGGTGTAGGCTAGACCTTGGGTATGCAAACTCGTCTACACGCCTACCAAAAGAGATGGTCGGCCACAAGAGGCTATGGGTGAGCCTTCATGTCCAACCAAGAAGAAGAAGAAGATGGGGGCGAGTGCACCCAAGTGGAGAGAGGAGGGTGTTGCTCCCTTTCTCTACCAATGGCCGTCCTTGAAGCTTTGGAGAGAAGCTTCTCTAGCTAGCCATCCATGGAGCCTTGGAGGAGGATGAGGAGGATAGCCTTAAGGTTTTGGAGGGTGGAAGCAAGTTTAGAGTGGAGAGTATGGATGGAAGAGTGTATGGAGAGATGGTCCAATTTCGTAGCTCTCTCTTTGCCCTTATGGAAGGCTCCATTTGGTTGCCACTTTTGGTAGCTCCAAAAATAGCCAATGCCACAATTTTTGTATCTAGGTTTGACACAAGTTTTTAGGGTTTCCAAGAGAGTGTGCATGGGTTTGGTGGGAGTAAAATGGGAAGGTGTGCATGTGTGTGTGGGTGTGTGTTTTTCGTAGGGCTAGGTTGTGGGTTTTGGTAGGATTAGGTGCTAAATAGGTTGGGTCAATCTAGATTAAGTGGGTGTGGACCTAATTAGGCTTAGGAAAGTCTAATTGGGTAGGAGTGAACCTAATTAGGTCTAGGTCAAGTCTAATTAGATGTGTGAATGTGATTAGACTAGGGTAACCCTAATAGGTATGAGTTAATTAGATCCTGGGTGGATCTAATTGGGCTCGGGTGCACCCAATCAACTGTAGATGCACCCAATTTGGTATGGGATGGTTCAATTGGGTTAGAGATAGGACAAGTAGGGCTATGGATAGTGGACTAGGCTTAGGAGGTCACTACTTAGGTTTCCTGGGGTGTCTGGTGGGGTTCCTAGGTCAAAATAGGCAAGCTAGGGCTTCCAACACCAAAATCAGGAACCAGACGGCAGTATCAGATGTCCAGGATAGTGGTCAGACATCTTATACTACAAAATTGGACGTTTGGACACTAAATTAGACATCCAATTCTATGTCAGTATGAGTTATGGCTTCCTGGATTGTTATTATGTAGAAATCAGACGTCCAGCCAGATGTCTGGATGTCCTAAAAGGTGCTGGAGAGTGGGTTTTAGGTTTTCTAAGGTTGGTTTTGGTTCCTAAGTGTTTGGGAGAGGGATAGGGTGGATAAGAACATGGATAGTACTATCCATGTTTGGGTTTTGAGCCTAAGGTGCCCTAATGGAGGTTGTTTTGGGTTTGGGAAGGCTATCCTAGGGTTTCTAGGGATAGGGATAAAGCTATCCTCCTCACTCCTCTTATCTGGATCAGTCTTCTTCTTCTTTTATTGCTTTATTCCACTATCTCCATCCTGGATCACTTTATTATCTGTAAATAGCAATAAAAACCATTAACTAGCAGGATATCTCATCTTATTCTAAATAGACTGATGCAATGCATGATATGCAAGATATGAGTGCAATATCTGCAATTTAAGCTAGGTTCAGACATTATTTAGGTTGATTAGGACCCATGATTGCTGTGCAATCAGCACACTCACACACACACACGCATGCTCAGATGATCAGATGGTTTCCTTTTGTGCTGAGCGCTGACGACTGAATCGCCTATAACACAAAAGACTTTTATACTAAGGTGGGCACTTGAGGATTTTCGATGTGGGACTAATGTTCCCCCTTCTGACCCAACTTCAAACAAAGATTTCTCCCTACTCAGAGCTCCAAATCAAGCGAGATAAAGCTTGATGGAGAGCTCTAAAGTAGCTCTACATGATTCCAGGGTCAATTTGAAGTTTAGAAGATAATTTCCTCCTAGATTTGAAAAGCGAAGTTTGGGGGTTCCTACGTGTTTAATATGCTTAGACAGTGGTATGAGACTTGTAAAGTCCTTAAACTGGACTTTCTCTCTTAGCTAAGGGTCTAAATAGGTTTTACAAGTAATTCTGCATCTGCTAGTGTAGGTTTTGAGCTCTTGAAGCTTCAGGTAACACGGAGAAGCTCGGAGCTTCTCTGAAAGCTTCAGAGAAAGGATTTGAACTTCAGAAAAGGTGAAACAGACACTTGGGATCATTTCTAATCGATTGGAACAACTTCTAAGGGATGTAACAAACTGATCTGGGTAGGATTTGCATTCAAATCTCATCAGAAAGGCACTGCTATCAGTTTAGGTATGAAAACAGCCCAAACTGGTAGTTGGCTAATTCCATCAGATAAACAGATCTGAGCTCACTTAAACCTCTCTAAAATCATTCAATAAAATCTCAGAAACAATTCTAGCTCTGAATTTATCAGATTGTGTACAAAACCCAAAGATCATACTCAGGTTTGACTTGAAGGCTTCAAAATTTGACTTTCTAATTAAAGCCTTTTCTCAGGAAATTAAAACCTAGAATCTCTTCTCCTCAATCTCAGAAACATGCTTAGACCTCTAAACAGATGTTTGGACCTAGAATTCTAGGGTTTCAGGCTCTTCGCCTGAGATCAAAAAGTGCTTTGTCCGTAAGAGAAATTGAGAGTTTGTTACGCTGATTTGAGGGTAAAATTAGCTTCAGTGCACTGCATTGAAGCTTCTAGATCTATCAAATGTATCTTTAGTCCTTCTGTCAAACTTCCCCAACTCTGCCAGAGTTGGAGAAGATAGATCAGTAATCCTAGTTCCAGGTGATAAAATCCCAAATAAACAACCTCAAACAAATCAGTGATCAAAATTAAATCATTCTGGAGCTTCCTATCATCTTCTATAGGCTGAAGATCAGATTTCACTCGCTAGAGCTCGCCAGAGCTCCGGTGAGTCCAGAAAAATACAAATTGTGTGCAGAAAGGATGAATCTATGCCATTTTTTATTTGAAAAGGTTCCTGAAGTTTCAAGGAACCTCAAGAACTCATTAAATTCCTTAATTGATTATTGGAATTTAGAATTAGTAGTGAATTCAATTTGAATTGATTTTTAGTGGGTTGAAGCACAAGACTTGCTCTCCTAATCAGAAAATTGGTTGAGACAAGTCTAAAGAGAATTGTGATCATAATTATATAATTAATTAAGAGTTTCAACTACTCCTGAGCTGCCATTGACAGCGAGCTCGAGAGCTTAATTACAAATTGGGCGTTTAGATTATAGGTGGTAATTATACAAACTAAAGTATAAAACAATGTCCTTAGGTTGTGAATAGGTGGTGGAGGACCCTATGGAGGTGGATCTAAGCTCAGTTACTGTCGCCATGGATAGTGACAGTCGCTATTGAAGGTGAAGGTGAATTAGGCGAACAGTGATCAAATTTGTGTTTTAATGGATTAGAAATGATTGTGAGGGTTAGAGGAAGGTGAACAATGGCTTCATAAAGACAAAACAAGAGCTCTAGCAAGATCAAGGAGCTCACCGGAGTTGAAGAAGACGAACATTAAACTCTGAAATTATGACTAAACTATCTAACTAACTACCTACCTAAACTACTTCTACTCCTACTCCCACTCCTACCTACTGTTACCTGGATGAAGGGGTTAAAGGAAACTCCGTCAAAGTCTCATGACGGATGAGTGAAATTAGAGGGGAATAAGGAAGATCTCCGGTGGGCTAATGTGGATGAAGCAGAGGCATTCCTTGGCCGGCACCTCTGTCCAAAGACGCGGCAAACCTCGGCGGAGTTCCTCAGCTAATCAGGATGAACGGAGGAAGTCGAAAGATGAAATGGGGAGGTGCCGAAGTTGCGGAGAGAATAGCCTATCGAAGTCAGCTGCAGTGAAGAAGGGGGAAGGGAGCCAACTTAAGAGAAATAGAAGGGGTAAGGGGGTATTTATACTGAATGGCGACGAAGAGGATGGTAGAGTCTGGACGAAGAAGCTTGGGGAGCTTAACCTCTGGCATCGTCTCCGACAATGGTGAGGTTAACTCCCACCAAAAATTAGGATTTCAAAGTAATCCAGACCGATGGATGAAGATGGGACGGTGAGTGCAAGCTCCAGGAGCTTGGAGAAGGAAGAATGATGTCGGTAGGGCGGTGATCGCTCGGTGGAGTCACTCTCCGTCGTCAGCCGTTCAATTAGCTGAAGAAGAAGAAAGGGACCTAAGTGCAGTGAAACTTAAGGACCTATATGAAGATTAAGGACCCAATTGCAATGAATATTAAGGACCTAAATGTAAACCCAGGTTTTAAAGGTTTATTTTAACTTAGATCTTTTTCAACTTTTTATATATGATTAAAAATAAGGTAATTATTATGTTTACACCTTGAATTTACATTTTTGACCTTTTAAAGCTAATTTATTAAATTAAGTAAAGTTACTTAAGTTATTATATACTTATGTACATATTATGTTTAAATTACTTGACTTATTAATTAAGGAAATGATTAATAAGATCTCGAGTCCAATTATTAATTAGATTGTTAATAATGTTAACCGAATGATAAAATATCACTTTTAACTTATTTTAAGGTCCTTTACTAAATATCCCTTACTTTATAATTAACCCTTATATATTCATATCCTTAGCTAATTAACTAGGAAGGGGTAATTAGAGATCATAATGAGTCTCTCATCAACGGGTCCATCCCCTAAGAAGATTGGTGATAGATGTTATTCACAGCTTCCCTCCCAGAGGATGGTTGTGCGAACGAGTTTTGTGCAGAGGTTGCTCGCTGCAGATGTCGAGTTAGCTCATCCACCTTCTTCACAAAAATAGATACCTTGTCCAAATGACTGGCCATCAGTTCCAAGTCGACAGAAGATGACAAGCCTTGCATCTCATGTGCTCCCCTTGGATTCGTTGATGTGCGGGCATTCGTCCGGTCAAATATGACCATGGAGTCATTATTGATGGAGTTCTCGCACATATTCTCAAGAATCTCCCACACAGTGCCCTCGTGTTTACCCATGATTTTTCCTCTGCAAGTTGCATTGACGAATAATCGGATATCTTCACGGAGTCCCTGGTAAAAAGACCAGACTTGTTTTCGTTTAGGAACTCCGTGATGGGGGCACTTTCGCATGAGATCCAAGAAACGATCCCATGCTTCGTGAAGTAGTTCTCCGGGCTACTGTGTGAAGTGCATGATCTGGTGTCGTAAAGCATTTGCCCGACCAACTGGGAAGAACCTTTTCAGAAACTCGGATTGTAGTTCAACCCATTGTTGATTGGACGTGTTTGAGTCTGATACCAATGAGCTGGCTTTGTCCATGAGAGAGAAGGAGAACATTTTCATGAGAAGAATGTCCCAATTTTGGACATCTGACCCAAAGGTCTGGGCCAGATGCTTGAGCTATTTAATGTGCTGGAAAGGATCCTCGGAATTGAGCCCATGAAATTTTGGAATAGCATGAATCATGTTGGGCTTGAGTTCAATATCAGGACCTCCAGCCGGGATTTGGACTCGAGGTTCGATTGCCACCACAGCAGGATTGTAATGATCTCGCATCATAGGATGCTACGGTGGATTCACGAAGGCTTGGAATAAATCATTAAGGCACTGAAGTTGATTCTCGAGGTTATTCACTTCTTCTGCAGGTTGTGCCATGATGATGGATGAAGGAGAATTAGGTTTAGATGAATCAGAAGAGATGTCTATGTGATGGGGTTACTGCACAAACACGGAAGTCAAGGCTGGGCATCGGCGAGAGTGAATGACTAAAGGAGGCATCAAGGATGGTCTTAAGGACCTCCTACCGAACATGCACTGATGGATTGGATAAGAATAGAATGTGATGGACCCAATCAAGACACCCAAAAATCTTGGATGACTATAGAGGTTCGGGGCAGATGATACACCTTAGTAAGAAAGCCGTCCACCTTAGAATTACCTAGGCCACCGAAGAGGGAGAGTCCCACAAAGACCCCTACATGATAGAGCACCCCCATGGGTTACAGGGTTTCCCCCACCCGACCTCTCTTGTCACTGATGTTCCAGGTAGACCAGAATGGGGACTTGACCTCTTAAGTCGACTAGTTTTAATTAAGAGCAAGGGTGCTTAGGATTTCACTTGAACTTTTAGATGTATTAAGTGCAAAAAGTGACCTAATTTAAAGATTGGCTGATCCAACAAGGTGGGTCAACTTCACCTATTTGCCCTTTGAGAAGTTTTAGGTCCCTCTTTTAGGATTCAAGTGAGATTAAGAGCCTGATTTTTAGGGTTTGCTTGAATAGATCAATTCAACCAAGGCTTAGGCACACATCATTTTGGAAAGATCCGTTCTTGATTATGTAAGTGTGTCTCTCAAACCCTACTTGGAACTCTTAGTTGGCTCTAATTTTGGTCGAATTTAGTTTGCCAAATGTGGTATCTAGGGTTCAAACAAGAATGTGATAGCCCTAGTTACCTTAAGTGGGTACACAAATCAGGTTTTGTTGTTGAAATCAAATCAGGCAACTTGATGAATGATCTAAGAATAGAAAGCAAATAGCCCTAATTAATTTTACCCTTTTCAACCTTTTTAGAATGAGGGGCTTAGGAGAGAGAGTAATCAGAATTTACCTGCCCCAACCGTGTTTGATGTGCGACTGATCTTCCTTGAACGTTTCTTCTCCCTAAAACAACCATAGCAAAGAGATATAGCAAGTTAGAATCTATATCAGAAATTGCAATCGAGAATTCTAAATTGCCCGTTGCTCCCCGGCAACGACGCCAAAATGTTCAATGGCGCTGAGTCGGTATTTAAAAAGAGTTGCATTGAAGTATAGCCGAAATAGCGTTCAAAACATATACAATTTTTATTACTCGAAAAAAGTTCCGAGGTCGAACATAGGGAGCTATATGGGATTTAGAAATCAAGATCACAATTCAAAATTAAAAGAGATTGCAATAGTATCAGTATCAATGTCCAAAAATATGGGTGTAAAATGTTGATTTAGATCACCAAATGCTCCTACAATATCATCAAGGAACTTAATGTAAATGTTATGAAATGAGAGCTAAGTTCTGTCGTCTGATTTAGAAATCAGACGACTTAAAGTTGTCTGCTTCTTCTTCTTTTCTTCTTCTCTTTCCCTACTTGCTCTGTCTCTGCTGTGTCCTCTTCCTCTCTTCTTCTTCTTCTTCTGCCCTTAGCTCTTCATCTTCTTTCTTCTTTCCTTCTTTGACTCTTCCTTTCTTCTTCTTCTTCTTTCCCTGCGATCCTTTTCTTCCTCAGCTTCTGCTCTGGCCTCCTCTTCTTCTTCTTTGTCTTCCTTCTACCTTCAACCCTGTGACTCTCTTCTTCTTCTTCTCTTCTTCCTTCAACCCTGCTTTGCCTTCTGAAACCAGCTAAGTGTCGGAGCCAATCTTCTCAGAGCAAAAACTTCCTTTCCCCCACACAACTCTCCTCTCTCTTTCTCTCTTTCTATTTCAGTCTCGCTTTACCAGAGCCACAGTCGGTCGGGTAATCGAACCTAGTGCATACCTGGGTCCAGGCTCACCGGCGTGTGGTGGTGAGTGAGGAGTGCAGGTCGGGTCGGGTCAGGCCAGGTCCGCAGGGGCAGTGTCGCGGAAGAGACCAGGTGAAGGTGAGAGGGACCTCACCCCATGGTAATTGAGGCAAACAACTACTAGCAGTTTTTCAATTTATGTGGGTACGTGACTTCAGAACTTCCCGATGTGGGACTATCCACACACCCCTTCCTTCGCACGTGTGCAGCAGGGACTGTCTCTCCAATTGCAGCAGCTACTGAGGCTCGCAACTGCAATTGAGGACCTGGGTGCGTGCGCAAGACTCTTCAGCACAGCCTGGGTCTTCAACCTGGGACAGCAAACACCTGTGGCAGCCTCAAGCAAGCTTCAAGCTTGCTCGCCAATGGCAGACAAGGCCTGGTACCTGAAATCAGTAGAACGACCTCTCGTCCATGTCAAAGCGCTCAGGGAGTATCACCGGAGCACGGCGGATGTGATGGGGGTGGTCACGTGGCGTGACAGTGACTGTGAGTGTGTACCTAGGTCAAACTGTGTGCATGTGAGTGGGTGTGTTCGGGGGTGCTTGCAAGTGGATGGATGGGTGAATGGAGGGGGAAATGCTCAGTGAGGTGTGGTGAAGGTTTTGTGAGGGTCGGCGAGGGTTTTGGTGGCCTGTGGAGATAGGATGGCCTCACCAGAGGGGGCGGAGATGGAGGAGATGGAGGTGCGAAGGGGTGTCAGTGGTGGTTTTTGGAAAGTAAAGAGTGGAGAAGAAAGTAGAGGGGACAGGGAACTTAGCTAGGAAGTTGATGGACGAAGGGGCACAGTGAGGGCATCAGGTCCAGTGTGGCCAATGCCGGAGACGAAAATGGCTCTGGTGAGATGGGAATGGCGAGGAAGGAGGAAGGGGCGTCTGCTGGTATAGTGAGACGCGGAGAAGAACAAGGAGGAGGAATCCACCGTAGGTATGGCGGATGGACAATGAGAAAAGCGCAGAGGGGATCGCCGAACATCGAGGACCCTTCGGCCATGAGGGAGAGAGGAATTTGAGAGGATTCACGGCTGAATTCGAGTGTGAGGAGTTCGGGAGGATCTGGACTTCTTTAAATAGGGATCTAAGCGACGGTTAGGGCTTGGGAAGCAAGCTTCCTAATCTTGGAAGGTCGCCGGACTTGGGAGCTGTTAAGATACCCAAATCTCTCATGCGTTTGCATGAGAGATTGGAAAAGAATCAGGGCACATGGATGGGTTCATACTAGAGAGAATTTCTTAGAGGATCTCCCTTCCAATTTTGGAAGAGATTCTCCAAGTAATTAAGGAGAAATCACCTATTAAAGGTCGCCGGAGTAGGTTTCCTCCACGATAATGGTGGAGGGACCTAATTGCGAAGATGATGAAGAAGTTAGGGGACTATTCGCAAGGGTTTTTGCAAGTTAGGGGTAGAAATGTAATTAGACAGGACCTTTTTGCAAACTTGGTCAAGGAAAACTCATCTTGGGTCCAAATTTCAGTACAAACCTAATGTGGACCTAAGGAATCCAATGGTGAAGTTGGATATTGGTTTTGACCACATTTAACTGGGTAATTTATGCAGAAACCTAAATTAGGGTAAATATCTGTGTGAGACTCCATTTTACGTCAAGATGGGTTCTGATAGCCAAATTGAAGGTACTAAACCCTATAGAATATTTTTATATGATTTTTAGAGGATTTAAATGAATTTTATCCTGACCAAAACCTTGGTTAATTAAGTGGGTCAGTTTTAGGATTTCAAAAGTCATTTTATTCTCAGAACACTCACAAACCCTTTTCTATTTAATCTAACCAACTTGTTATCTTATTAAGACCATTTGACCTTTATTCAGCCCTTCAAAAAACCCATGGTTGTACTACATTCATAATAAGTTGGTAAAATTATAGTTTTACCCCTAGTTTCTTATTTTTCTCTTAGAATGGTTATGCAATGAATTATGACCTTCAGTTGGTTATGTAGGAGCATTTATTGACTTCATTGGGTCAAAATGAGCTAGTTAGGGCTAATGATGGTGTTCCAACGGAGGCTGCAGGGATCTGTAGCGATGTTTACGGACGTCAACAATGACCCAGATACAAATTTGTTCTTCCTCCTCCACTATAAAAGGACCTTCCCACCACCATTCCAAACCATCTCTTCCTTTCTTCCTCTCACCACCTCCAAGGCTCTAGAGAGAGCTTCTCCCAAGCCTGGGATGCTCCTCTAGAGTAGAAAATCAAATAGTTTTCCCACCTCTCATCCCCATTCATGGAGCATCTCGTGGCCATCCTCTCACCACCCTTCGGGAAGAAGATCCTCGTCATGACGTCATCTTGCCCCATCCTCCAGCTTCGTCCTCCTTCATCCCTCTCCTCACCACCTTCCTCCAGGCGACGTCAGAGCGGGTCGTCCTTCGAGCAACCGTCAAGGGGGATTTCTCTCACCTCATTCTATCTTTTACACTTTCATAGCGTAGCAAACATTCATTTATAAATAGATGATTGTTTCTCTCTCTTTCTCTCTCTCTCTTTTATATTGTTGCAAGTAACTTAGCTAGAAGTCATCGACCTGATCTCTTGCTTACTAAATACCAAAAAAATTAGAAAAGATAAAAACAACAAAAAGAAATAAAAGTGAAGCACAGATTTCATAAAACCAAACGTTCACCTCCCGTGTTCGACCCGGGACTCACTTTTTGAGTTTCAGTTATAAATTTATCTGATAGATGCATTTTGCGAGCTATGACGACAGGTCCTCCAAACCCTGATTTTATTTCACGAAGTGCGCCCTCATCATAGAATATCAGACTAATCTAGTTAAACAGATAAAAGAGAGATAATAACTAAGAGAACAAGAATGAATATTACAAAATAGGATTCTATTACAACTAATAGAAATACAATAAGCAATATAAAAGAATAGAGATATGAGAAGAATCTCCCAAAGCAGCTCTATGGCGAGACAACAACGCTTGTCGACAGCTTGGAGGAGGGAGGTGAGATGCAGAACCACAGGGATGAGTTGTAGAGAGATCCCTAGTAGAGGAAAGTTTTACGAAGCTAATAGGAATGTGGATGAGGAGGTGAAGGTGATATTTAACTTGAAGGGATGTGAGGGGACGACACTATGGTATCCTGTGAAGGTAGTGAGGAAAAGGTTGAATATTTGGTAGAGTAGGGAATTACTATACTAATAGGAGGCCTTAGCACTTGTGAGTAGGGCTCTTAGGATCTTGGATTGCTTCTCAGAGCTCTTAAGTAGCTGGGAAGTAGGTAGGTGATGACTCTACAATTATTAGTGTTAATATCATCAATTAAAGTCAATTTCGATGATACTTATGCGATAATGTCATATTATAGTGGGTTTGGGAGCATTGCATGCATATTGCGTGATCTTTACATTTAAATTTATTAGAATCAATGTTTAATGACCCTGTGTACAAGATCATATTGAAACAGGTCTCAGATGAGCAATCAGACCATATGGATGGATCTAGATCGACGAATGGAGTCCAACGGACTCAAAATCACATCGATCCGACTTCCATAGCTCCCACAACAAGTTTGAGAAAGATCAATTGCTAGGGGGCAATGCGACATCCCTACAGGCTTCAGATGAAAAATTCAACTGTAAGGATGGATCTGGAGTGACGATTACAATCTAGAAATGTGGGAATCATCTCAATCTGGGCACCGTGAAATCCTCTACAATAGAAAGAAGCTGGACGACCTAGATGGCACCACGTGGTGCCATCTAAGGGACCCAACACCGACCATCAGCGACTACATTTGCCCCATCATCTCACACCATAGCTGTTGGATCAAGATCCAACAGCTGAGGTTCCCCCGCTCCTGCAACTCCCACGCCATCTTCTCAACACTTCAGGCAACATGGTGCAATGGTGGAGGTTTTGGTTTCCAAGGGAGGGGCATGAGTTCGAATCCCCACAGCCCCCCCAATTTGTAATTAAGGTGTAGCGCAGTAGCAGCGGCAGGGCATGCATAGCACGTGCACGCATGTGGAGCAACAACGTAAGCCAGTGCAAGCACGCAACATGCCACGTGGGGCGCTCGAGTCAGCATGCGTGTTAAAGGTGCAAGGGTGGAGGCTAGGGTGACACTTACGACGGGTCTACAGTGACATTTTGAATGTCGCTATTGACCCGAGGATGAATTTTAGCCCTCTCCTCAACTATAAAAAGGGGCCTACCCCCTCCCATTTGTGTTATCTTCTACCTAAGCAATTCCACCACTCCATAGAGCTCATAAGCAAGGTTGTGAAGACGCCGAGCCCCTGACGGAAGTCCCTCCACTGCTGTGGCTATATCGACGCCATCCACTGCCTTACATTTAATTTTAATTCTTTGATAGTTGTAGTTATTCCTTACATTCAAGCATTCATATATATTTAGTTGAACATGGCATTTGATAATCAATTAAATATGTTTTTGATATCTTGTCTTTGCAACGAGTTTTGTGATTTTCTAACCCTATCTCCCCCCTCTCTCTTTCTCTCTCTCTTTCTCTCTCTCCCTATCTCTCTCTCTCTTTCTCTATTCATTCTGCAAGTGAACAAATCAACATATTTTTGTGACATTGAAGCAAGTAAATGATTCGGAGTCTTGCCTCCCTATGTTTGACGCTGGAACTCACGTCCGATAACTTTTATTTAAAATTGACATCGTAAAACATGCTACAACGAACGATTTTGCATAAACACATTTCACAACAGTCACTAGGTAGAGATCATTTGAGAATGGGGCATGTGTAGGGTATTTATAGGTGGAGAAATGGGGTTTTTCAGGGAAAAATCGCTGCTACGCATGTGGGTTCACGCTGGTACGTGCATTGGTGCCAACTAGATGTAGGTGGCCATTAATTCCTGTGTGCTGATTGTGCTCACAAGTTGGTGCTTGTGTAAACTCATTGGGCTTGCGTGCGTGTGATGGTGCTTGCTATCGCATTGCTGGAGCACCCAAGGATGAACCACAACCATAGGATCGTCAATGGAGGGCTTAGATTGCACCTTGCCCTACCTTCATGTCGCTCGAGAGTGTGTTCACCAGGGCATCATCACGCGCGTCTTGGTAGCCACTCATTTGTGTGGCCATGTGGCTGTGCTCACGTTGCCCATCCCTGATCCAACAGATCTGATCAGCTAGAGCTGCTTCTTGCTTGCGCATGTTAGCGCTGTGGGGAAGATTGGAGCAATTTGTAGGACTTGAACCCACAACCTCCCTTGGTGATAAGATCGTCCACCACCATGTTGTGCCCCTTTCTTTGTCACAAAAATGGATTTCTTGCTCTCGCTAAAATGGTGGCGTGGCCTCTCTATAGCCACTAGATCTCAATCCAATGGCCCAGATCTAATGGGCGTGAATGGGAGAGGTGGTGGTGGCCCTTAGGCAACCTGGATGGCACCACTTGGTGCTATCTAGGTTGTCCATCTTCAAATGCTCGTAGAGGATGCTATGAATATCTGATTAGATCGATTTTCATGACGTTGGGCTGTGATCATCGATCCAGATTTGTCCGTACATTTGGATTCTTCATCTGATGCCCCAAAATATATTGCCTTATCCCCTAGCCTCAAAGAGAGGCGAATTAATGCATAATTTGTACAAGTTACCCTAAATGCAATATGATGAATGTTATGCATTATTCACAATGTTAAATACAATTATGAACCTAGGAACCAACATAAATAGGCATTTATTAGGAATAAATGTAAATTTATCATAACTCTATTCCTATCTTTTGCTAGTCCCTAGAAAAATTAAACTAAATGTTATATATAAAGGAAGAATTAGGATTTGATTACTTACATGTAAGTTGTTTATCAACAAAAGAAAATTTCAACTAAGGGTCTAAACTACAAAGACTCAACAACGCCTAGGTGTCTACCAAAATGTAAACTACCGAAGTCCTTGCCTTATTTCGTACAAAAACAAATGCATTTTTTTTCTTTTTACTTGGGATAAGGCCCCTGATTCAAAATATTTAGTATAAGGCCCCAGGTGAGTTTTTACTTGGGAAATTATCAAGATTATGGATGAAATTCGTGGTTTCTTTAGTCCAATCTTGGGATGATTCTCAGGATGAACCTCTTTCAGGAGAGCCGATGTCAAAACCCGCTCAGGCGCTTGTCGGGGAGGACACATTTTATGAGACCAGGGATGACCAGGTTGGTGTAGAGCAACCCATTGAGGATGAACTGATTTTGTCGCCTGAGATCCTCGAGAGAGGGAACGAGGAAAAATATGTCTCCATGGACCAAGGATGGATAGATGATTTTGAGACATATATAAATGAGGATCAAGAATTCTTTGACTGTGATGGTTAAGAATCTTTAGGTGAAGTCTCCCTTGAGCTTAAGGAAGATGATTTTAGTGAGACAAATAGGGCAAAGGAATTTGATTAATCATTTGAGATCCTTATAATTAAGGATTATGATCCGATTGAGGGTGACATGGGGGATTTAGATCCTATTTTAATAGATGATATTTTTGAAATCATTGAACCCAAGTCAATTCTAATTCAGCCAGAAAATTTGGAGTTGGATATTTTATATAGGGTTGATAGCACTTGCAAGGTCCTAGAAACTTTAATTTTGGAGGATAGAAATTTGGAAATGAAAATCTAGCAAGCTAGTTCTAAGGGAAATACAATTTTAGATCTAAGGGTTTCAATTGACCTGAAACCACCAACCTTTTGCCATGACCCTTATGATATTTTTGTGGATATGAAACCTAAGTATAAAATAATTGATTATCTTTTTAAGCTAAACTCTAATTGGACATCTGAACCTATTGAACCAGATCTACCCATTGTCAGATACTTTGGACTTGGGTTGCATACCACAAAACCGTAAGCTTGGTCCCATAAGTACAACAATCTCTAGTTCTAGGTGATTTTCATCTAGAACCTTAGAACTACCTAACCATGGGGCATAGGTCTGCATCACAATTTTGTCCACATCTGTGGACATCTTTTTTTTGCAGGTCCCAAAATCAATCTTATTCTAATTTTGACTTGCACTTCTAAATTTTTAATGACTTTTTTACTTGTGAACCATGCCCAGTTGAAGACACTAAATTTAGAACTTGTGTATATTCTCTGTAGAGCTGACCAGATTTATCATGAAATTCAGGTGACATTCTTTTTATTCCATCCTTTTCATGTCTTTATTTTTTCAATGACGACATTGCATCAGTTAGGCATGGGGGGCTGGATACTTAATCCTAAAATTATTTTGATAGCTACGTAGAATTTCTTTATCTTCTTTAAAAAAAATTGAAAATTCAAAAAGATAAAAAGAAATTAGGATTAGGAGAAGAGAACTTAGGCATTAGGAGTTATTAACCTTAGGAAATAATATGATAGGAGCTGAACACTTAGACTCTTTAAGTCTTTCAGCTTAATCAGCCCGGGTGTCCACTAAAATATGGACTTGTTTCTCGAGTCCTTGTCACTTTAATTTTAATTTGGCTAATAAATTGGGGTGATAATTACATGACTTATCAACCTGTTCTCTTATTTGAGAGGACTTTGAGTCTAAAGCATCTACACACTATTTTCACTAACTCGCTGTTTGATGGTTTTTATGGAAATTAGGTAGCTAATGAACTTTCTAGGGTGGTTTGGCTGGCAAGTTGTTGTGGGTAACAGCCCATTGGCCGGTTGTCCAGCATCGAGCTACATGACCATTCTCTTTCTACTGCCTTTAGCTAAATCTTAGATTAGGAAAGCCACCTACTCAAAAAATATATATATATATACTAAAAAAAAAAAGAATTAGAAAGAAACAAATAAGTCACACTTCATTGCATGAGTATGGCTGGCAAGTTGCCGTGGGTTTGATGCCCCATTGGTCGATTGTCTAGAGCCCAACTCACAAAAAAGCACAAATAATTCCCAAAACACTTAGGGAAGAAATGGGGAAGTAGAGTAAACCAGGGAGATATACACTGGGTTCGACCTTATGTTGACCCTATTTAAATAAAAAAAAGTAGGGAGAAAGCTACTCGTTAAACATATGCACCTTTAGGCAAAAATTCTTCCTAAGTTCACCAAGGGTCGTAGAAACCTGAAGTCCATTTTAACGGTCGCCTAGTGAGTGTATCACTTTTCACAAGATACATAGAAGTTAAAGTTCTTTTCGTGTCTTGGGTGAGTTGGGTAGCCATAGAAAGCTGCCCTGAAACTCTTAACTCAAAAAAGCATAAAAAAATTAGAAAAGAAAAAGCAAAAAAAAATGCATCTTCCCATTTCAAAATAAGGTAAGGACTTGGGTGTCTACATTTTCACAGGCACCTGGGCACTGTTGAGTCTTTGTAGTTTAAGACCTTGGTTGAAATTTCCTCTTGTTAATAAAAAACGTATGATTAAGCGATCGAGTCCTAATTCTATTCTTATACAAAGCATTTAGTTTGATTTTGCTAGGGACTAACAAAAGATAGGTATGGGGGTATGATGTAGACACATCTATTTAGGATAAAATGCCTATTTATGCATATTCTTAACCTTATAGATGCATTCCATATTATAAATATTGGATAGCATGCATCATTCTGCATGTAGAATAGTTTGTATAAATTATATGTTAATTTGCATCCTTTTATGGCTAGGAGAGAAGGATATTTATTTTAGGGCTCGGATTGACTATCAAACCATATAGATCTGATCAGGATGACAATTGGAATCTAACGCCTCCGAAATCACCTTGATTGGAGTTCTATAGCATCCTATGTAGTTTGAGGAAGATCAACGGCCAAGGGGCTAGGTGACGCAATTCGGAGCTTCAAACAACAAATCCAACTGCACAAATGGATCTGGATCAAGGATCGCAACCCAACGGCTTGAAAATCAACCCAATCCGATGTCTGTGTTGCTTCCTGCAAAGAAAAGAAGATGGATGACCACGATGGTGCCACATGGCACCATCATAGGCAGCCAACACTACCGGCCTCTCCACTTCTCTCAAGCATCTTTTAATCTAGACCATCGAATTTTCATCTAATGGTTGCAGACGCTCATGCCATGGATCATGTTCTCGACAATCGACAATGGTGGTGCATTGGGTAGAGCCTCCACCCGCGAGACAGGGACATGCGATCAAAGCCCCGTGTGCAGATTAATATGCTACACAGTGCGCGTGGGTGAAATTCACCCGTTGGATCTTATCAGAAAGCATCAAAGCTCCCACGCGGCGCATCCTCGCGCATAGGATGAGCACAGAGCACGCACACGCTTGATCATGCGCGTGACCTAACGCGAGGTAAACGTGTGATCTGAAGCATTGACCCACGTGCGATCCTCAGCCCTCTGATACAGATCCGACAGCTGAGCATGGGTCTAGACAAGCTAACTACACTCGAGCAGTGTGCGATCTTAGCACCTCGCCTCTACCGTTGATGGAGCATTGGATGACTCTCCTTCGACTGCGCGATGACAACCGTACGTGCATGAGCGTCAACGGCCGTGTGACCTAGGACCTTTAGCAATGCTTGTGGCAGATCTTCAGCGATGACTTGAATGTAGCTATTAACCCATGAATGGATTTTGCCTCCTCTCCTCCAATATAAAAGGACACTACCCCTCCCATTCTTCATCACTTCATGTTCTTCCCTCACCTACTCCAAAGCTCCAAGGAGCTAGTCCCAAGCCCGAGATGCTCCTTAGAGTAGAGATATAAAAAGATTTTCCCGCTTCTCATCCCCCTTCATGGAGCATCCCATGGCCATCCTCTCCCCCCGATCCGGAAGTAGATCCTCTTTGTGACGTTGTCTTGTCCCGTCCTCCTTCCTCCGATGCTATTCTCCTTCCTCCAACTTCTCACCACCGTCATCCAGGAACCATCAAAGGGAGTCGTCCTCCAAGCAACCGTTAAGGGGGATATTCACCTTTCTCTATCTTTTATCACTTTCTAGTGTAGTAGTAATTTCTTCCTTGATTATCTGTAGCAAACTCTGGTTAGATGTATATTGATATTCTCTCTCTATCTATCTATCTCTCTCTCTTATTTTGCAAGTAGATTAGTTAGATAATGATTTTGTCGATCTGATCTCTTGCCTTATAAAAATACCAAAAGAATTACAAAAGATAAAAGCACCAAAAATCAATAAAATCAAAGCGCAAATTTTCAAAACCAAACATTCTCCTCCCTGTGTTCGACCCAGGGCTCATCTCAAGGTTCGGTTATAAATTTTATCTGGTAGCAAATTTTTACACACTATGCTGATGGGTCCATAACTCCAATTCTTCTAGTAAAAATAATGCTCACTACTCCACAAACCTTTTGCCTACGTTAACTTGAGACCCCATTACCATTTACACCATCCACCATTTTCGCCGATGGAGCTTCTTCGAAGCATCATCGATGGTGACACACACACACACCATCATGCATAATTTAGTTAGGGCTTTGCTCCAGCGAGTAGCACCGGAGCTTTTGGTGGTTTTAATTTGTTCAAGCACCCATGTTGCATGCATGCAGGTGTGACCAAAGTTGGGTTGTCTTCTCCGATGTAGAGCCTCTTCTCTGACGAGCCCTTGGCAACGTTGGAGCTACTCTCTAGGTGGAATCAACCAAGGAACCACACACGACTATTGATTTGGTCATCCACGATCAATTAGTGGACAATTGATTCTTTTATTTGCAGTAGCACGCCATGGTGAAAGAACGTGAGGAAAAGAAGAAAAACGAAGAGGAGGAGGGGGACCTATTTTCCCACCTCATTGAGTGAAGATCCCAAACTTGGGCATATTAGGGAATTCAATCCCCTACTGCTTGCACAAGTAGTAGGTATTGGTGCAAGGGCACCACGATCGTTAATTTTGATGATAACAAAACACTTGTAGTTTAACATTTGCTTTGAGTTTAAAGTTTCAGGAAAATGCAAATGGTTACAAGTATGAAGGAGGAGCTCAAGCTCACATCCACGGTGGATTGCAGGAGCTTGATGGAGGAAAGAGCTTCGCTTGAAGCGAAAGCTGGAAGATGGAAGGAGATGAAGAATAGGATAGATACATTTATTCATGTATTCATTTGTTATTCTTCTCCTCTTTTCTTTGTCTAGAATATATGTTAAAGGGCCCAAAGTAACTAAAGAGTAGTCCTAGGAACACTTACTCTACCCTAGGATATTTAGGTTTTTTCATAGAGAACTTAGAAAGACAAAGCAGGCATTAGATAGCCTGATCGGACGTCCAATCTGGAAATCAGACGTCTGATCTTTGACTTTAGGATATCTGACTATTTAATCTAACATCCAAAACACTTAGGCTAGAGAACCACTCTCTGTCTGCTAGTTTCAGACATCTAGCCCTTAGTCCAAACATCCAAAAAGATGTCTGATGACCTTGCCAGATGTCCAATTAGGGGACCGTTGGCTTTATTAGACTAATCTTGAAGGATTAACTCTTTATCTGACCTACTTTCACTTTTAGACGTCCGTAGTGATCCCTAGACGTCTGATAAATAGACGTTAGGCTCAATTCAATCCCAAATCACTTGTGTCAGTGGTTATAGCTGCTTAAGCCTTTGGAAATCCATTCCCACAAAAGATTGAATTTCCAGAGGTCTAGACTTTGTGCTAGACGGCCGACCTGTTGTCTGACGAACCTATCCTAGAACCCTATTTAGGTCTAGACAAAATAGGAAGGAAACCCGTCTTAAATTAGACATCTGATTAGTTTCCCAGATGTCTTAAAAGTGATCTTTAGATGTCCGTCTTGATCCAACATTAATCAGATCTTCCACCCTTCTAGATCAGACGATGTCCCAGATGTTTGATAATAGATTCAGACGTTTGATAACCATGTTAGAATGATAAATGATCCTAATTTTCCTTGTTATAATTTCCAACGGCTAGAAGAGGCTTCTAAACCCTTCTTAAGGCCTCTATAAATAGAGGAACACCCTTCCTAAGCCAAGAGACCAAGAATACTACTTCTGTACCTTTTGTGTCCTAAAAGAGAAAGATCAAGTGCCAGAAGTGCCTTTGTTCTCCCGTTTACTCAATCCTAATCTTAGAGCACCAATCCGCTACACACTTCACTTCTATCTAAAGGAAGTTCTTTTTGCCTATAGAAGCTAAGTTGAAGATAAATACTTTGTGGCTCTATAGGTCTGTTGTAATTTTTGTTTGTTCTTGGTTGGGTATTGGCTTTGCGAATTCCCGTCTCCTTCATAGGACAAAATACTCCTCGTGAAGAGGAGGGGTTTGAGGTACACTACCCTCATCTAGGCAGCGTGGTTGTAAGAGGTTGTACTACCCTCATTTAAGTAGTATGTTAGTGGATTTGATCGGCTCGATCGATTGGGAAATCCTAAACCAAGAGGTTTAGGTGGTGGTTTTTATCTGGGTTTGGGTTTCCGCCTAAAAATAATTGTGCACCTGTGTGTTTGAACTATTGTGTGATTGAATACTTTACTTGGGCATTACTTCGCTTTTCACGCAAATCTCACTCCCACCGTTAGAACCTTCAGTTGATATCAAAGCAAGTCTTGCAGTTCGGTGTCACACACTGACAAGTCATCATGAAGGGAAGCATCACCGCAATGAGACATGTTGAAGGTCAGTCAACTATCAGTCCTCCTTATTTCGACGGGAGCAACTACAGGTATTAGAAGCTCAGGATGAAGACGTGGCTTCAAGCCAATGACATCACCATATGGGCTAGGTGCGAGACCCCATTCGACATCCCAAAGAGACCCGCGAGAGGCTATTCGCAGCAGCAAGCTCAGGAGCTCTATCACAACGTAAAGACAATGAACACATTGTATTTCACATTGAGCCCGGAGGAATTCAACCGGATCTCATAATGCGCACCGCATACGAGATTTGGCACACTCTGGAGGTAACTCATGAAGGTACGTCCGAGGTAAAGTCCTCTAAAATTAATTTACTTAGTTAAGAATTTGAATCATTTTCAATGAAGACTAATGAAACTCTATGTGAGATGAACACTAGGTTCACTCTCATAGTGAACAATCTCAAGTCTTTAGGAAAGACCTTCATAAAGGGGGAGCTTTAAGGAAAGTTACTTCGTTCCCTTGGACCTGAATGGGAACAAAAGGTCATCACCATAGAGGAGGAAAATGAAGTAGAACTCAACATGGAAGAACTCTTAGGCAACCTCATGGCCTATGAGTGATTGCACAGCAATCATAGGCCCTAATTCGCCTGAATTAAGCTAGAACTTAGCTTAACATGAACATTCTACATGCATACGCATCATATTCTACATTGTAGTTGATATATGTGTTTTATGCATTAAACTATGCTATTTGAGAGGTATTAATGATTGCAGGTAATCCACGACTGCAGATGACCGATCAAACCTTATGGATCTGTTCGGAATAACGACGGGAGTCCAACGCATCCAAGATTGCATCAATCAAACTCCCGTAGCACCCTAGGGAGTCTGTAGAAGAGTAAGATCCAAGGGGTAAATTGAAGAAGATCCGGACCTTAGATGACAAATCCAACCATACGGATGGATCCAGATTGACGTTCACAGTCCAACGGTGTAGAATCAACTTAATCAGAGGCCTACATCACCAGATACAAGGAAAAGAAGATGAACGGCCATGAGTGCACCATGTCGCCCACCCAGATTGGATGAGTATAAATGGAAACTAACAAGTATATATACTAAAAGGTTTGCACAGCGTGTTGGCTCGCGCACGTAAGCGCAGGATGAGGGTTTGAGCCCTACACTGCGCAAAATTGATGCGGCGCCGAGGGTGGGCGCGTGCAGGCGCGTATGCACGATTAGAGGGCTGAGATGCATCCACGTGGTGCGATCACGCAAGTTGTTGCGAGATCAGGAACGTGTGAGAAGCGCACGTAGGATTTGAAATCGGACAGCTGAGATGATAAGGCGGGATTTGAAGGCGAAAATGCAAAGGCGCGGGTACGGGCGAGCGGGAGCCGTGCGATGAAGGATCTAAGAGAGCACAGCGCTCCACGTGGCAGCATCAGAGAGAACTGAGGAAAGAAGAAGGATTTTCATGAGTTATAAAAGGACCAAAGGCCCCCCTCCCTTGCAAAAAAGCATAACTCTTGATGAGAACCTCATCATGAGCCATAACTAGCTCATTTTGACCCAATACAAAGGATAAAAGCTCCTACATATCTCAAGGAAAGGCTTAACTCAGAGAATTCTGAGTTTGAGAAGAAAACCAGTCATAAGCGGTAAAAGTGCAATTTTACCAGTATAAACTGCATACAGGGTAATTCAGGGACCAAACACAGGTCAAAACAGCTTAATAAGAATAAAAGTGGGATGAGATGATCTAGCAAGGGCTACAGCACTTCCAAGAAACCAAATGATAATCTGTAACCCTAAAACAACCCACTTCAATTCACAAGGTTTGAGGCAAAGTAAAAATAGAATAAACCCTCTAAAATTCATAGAAAAATAATCTCTAGGGTTTAGAACCTTCAATTTGGCCTTTAGAACCCATTTTGACCTACATTGAGAACCATGCCCAATTAATAACTTAATTTGGGTTTTTGCGCAAATTGACCGGTCAAACAAGGTTTAATATGAAAATGAAATTCACCATCAGATTCCTTAGGTCCTAATTAGTCATGTATAAAAACTTGAGCCTAAGAAGAAACCTCCTTGACCGACTTCACACTTTGGTCCTCATACATTTACTCTTTGGCCCTCAACTTTTGAACCCTCGCATTTTGGCCCCTAACTCTCCTTCGTTCTTTGCAATCAGGTCCCTCCTGCGAAACCCTGCCAGCACCATGCTCCGGCGACCTTGCGCGGAGCATGGCGCCGCGCAGGGTGAGGTAGGGGACCTGGCAAGTAAACCGGGGGTGCCCTGCGTCGTCAGCCGTCGCAGGAGCACCCCCCTGGTCATTGTAGCCCACCATACCGGCCGTGCGAACGCACGGACGGTATGGGTTCATGTTCCAACCATTCTCCGGCGAGGGAGACACGTCGTCTCCCTCCGCCTTCTTCCCTGTTTCATCCCTATAAATACCCCCCGCCGCTCCACCGACGAGGGCAGCCTGGATCTGACGGAGAAAATCCCCAACTGTCTTCTCTTCTTTCTCCGGCAGACGCTCACCAGCTCCGGCGGTTTCCTCCCCCTCCTCCTCTTCGCTCTGCCGTAATACCAGCAGCAGAGACCTCCTCCCCTGCTCTTCCTGCGCCACGCCGTACCCAGCTGGCGCCTCTCCAGCCCTCTGCTCGCCGCCGCCCCTCCCCCTGGGCATCTTCTTCTCCGGCGACAGTCGATACGACTGTCGCCCTGTCTCGGCCCCTTTCGTCTCCATAGCTAGGTCAGAACTCCTCCCCACCTCCCCCTCTTTCTTTTCCTCACTGTCTCTTAGTTGATTAAACCCTCGACCGCTCCTGTTCACCCTCACCCTCTCCGCCTCCGACCACCCTCCGGCGAGCCGCTCCCATCACCTCAGCGACCCACACGGCTCGCCGACCACCGCAGAACCTCCGCCTCCTCACCCTGATCCTCTTCCGCCCCTCCACTTCCCGCCAAACGCCCTCTGCAGATCCACCGAACACACCCACTTCTTCGCTCACAGTTTGACCTAGGACGACCTGTTGGCTCCATCACGCCCCCTGCAGACCCCCTGACCACCTTCGCCGTGCCACGGCGAAGGTCCCCCGCCTGTCTGATTTGGCCGAGAGGCCGTTCTTCTGTGACCAGGTGACTCGCCCGCCGTCGCCATTACTGAGCAGGCAGAGCTGCTTCACCTGCAGGTGCAGGCACGCCTTCGCCCAGGTTCGACTCCCAGGTTGCGCGGGGAGTCTCAGCGAAACGTCCCAGGCTCGCAGATGGGGCGAAGGCCGCGCGTGAAGCCACAATCGCCCACTGCTCCCTCTGCGACGGGCGCTCAATTGGGGTGGGACATTTAGTCCCACCTCGGAACTTCTCGGAGGCGCGCGGACGCATAAAGGCAAAAAGTGCCTTATGCTGTCTGCCTCCTGACCACGGGGTGAGGTCCCTCTCACCCGACCCGGCCTCGTCCGTGACCACGCTCCGCGGACCTGGCCCGACCCGATTAAACCGACCTGCACTCCTCGCCCACCACCGCACGCCGGTGGGCCTGGACCCGGGCGTGACCCGAACCCGATTACCCGGTAGCTCTGGGAGAGCTTTCCCAAGAGTGGTTTCAGAGAGAAAGAGAGACGCGGGGGAGGGGGGTAGAGTAGGTTTTGCCTCTTGACGAAAAACTCTGAAGTGTGCAGGCCAAAGAAGAAGAAGAAGACCCGCTGAAGAAGAAGGAGCTGCACTGTAGCAAAGGCATCGTTAAGTCGTCTAAGCACCGGGGCAGACGACGGAAGGTCAGCAGCCAGAGCAGGAAAGAAGGCAGGCTGAAGAAGAAGGAAGAGCAACGGCCAAAGCAGAAGAAGAAGAAGAGCAACGGCCAAAGCAGAAAAAGAAGAAGAGAGGTCAAGGCAGAAAACCAAAGAAGAAGAAGAACAAGGAGCTCTGAAGAAAGAACATCACCAACGGAAGAACAGCAGGAAGAAGAAGAAGAGCATCACCATTGCAGAAGAAGAATATCACCTCTGCAGAACAGAGAAGGAGATCTAAAGAAAGAGAGAAAGAAGAGCATCCCCTCTGCAGAACAAAGAGAAAACAACAAATTCTTTCCCTCTCTCTTTTTGTAAAAGAAACATGTATATCTCTAGAATACAACTTGCTCCCTGAGTTCGACCTCGGGAACTCTTTTATTTTTCCGAGTAAAAAATTTATATTTGAAATGTTGGTAATAACCGGCTTTACTACAACGTTATAACAAAACCCTCAAACCCGGTAAAAACGCACGCTTCACTTTGGCGCCGCTGCCGGGGAGTAACGGCTATTCTAGAGGTAAACTTTCCTGTATCTTTTAATTTCTGATAATCTCCTCTCTTTTGTGCAGCTACAGGAACTCAAGAAGACAAGCAACCACACAACAACCACTCCGAAGACAGGTAAATTTTTCCTCTCACTATTAACCCCTAAACTCTAAAGAGGAAGAAAAGAAAAGAACAAGCAATATAGGGCTAACCTGTCTTCCATACTTAGTAACCATAAAAAGTTGCATGTTTTCAACTCATCACTCCTGCACACTATTAAGGGTATTTAAGGGCTAACACATTCTTGCTTGAGCCCTAATTGCCCAACAAAGAGTTAAATGGACCAAGTAGAGCCAACATAAGGTCAAACATTAGGATTTCAGTAGAGACACACCCCTTAATCAAGAATTAAGGAAATCCAAAAGAGGTGTGCCCAAGCCATTGATTGAAAATAATTAACAAGAAAAATCCTAAAACAATTGGCTCTCTCTAAACACTTGAACCCTAAAAGACAGGACCTAAAAGCTCTTAAAGAAAACAATAGGTAAAGTTGACCCCTTGGGTCAACCAACCTTAAATTAGGTCACTCTTTGCACTTAAAAAGACTAAAGTTCAAGTGAAACCTTAAGCACCCTGATCTTAAAATTGGTAGACTTAAGAGGTCAAGATCCCCATTCTGGTCTACCTGGAACCGCAGTGACAAGAGAGGTCGGGTGGGGGAAACCCTGTAACCCGTGGGGACGCTCTACCGTGTAGGGGTCTTCGCGGGACTCTCCCTCTCTGGCTGCCCAGGTAATTCTCAGGTGGACGATCTTTCTGATCAAGGGGTCCATCTGCCCCGCACCTCTATAGTCACCCAACACATTTTTGGGTGTCTTGATTGGGTCCAGCACCTTCTAAACTTACCTCTCCCAACTGTGCATGTACGGAAGGAGGTCTCTAAGACCACCCTTAAGACCTCCATTAGAAATTCGCTCTCGTCAAGGCCAAGCCTCGACGCCCGTATTTGTGCAGCAACACCCTCACATTATTCTCTCTTCTGATTCAGAACCAAGTTCTTCTTCCTCCCCCATCATGGCTCAGCCAGTTGAGGAAGAAAATAATCTGGAACACCAGCTCCAGCGACTCAATGACCTCTTCCAAAACTTCGTGCACCCACCGCAGCGTCCTATGATGCGGGACCACTACAATCCTGCTGCGGTGGCCATTGAGCCTCGAGTCAGAATCCCGATTGGAGGACCTGATTCCGAACTAAAGCCCAACATGATTCATGCTATACCTAAATTCCATGGGCTTAATTCTGAAGATCCCTTCCAGCACATCAAACAGCTAAAGCATCTGGCCCACACTTTTGGATCAGATGCGCAAAATCGGGATATTCTTCTCATGAAGATGTTCTCCTTTTCTCTTATGGACAAGGCCGCCCATTGGTATCAAACTCAGACCCGGCCGATCAACACTTGGGAAGAACTTCAATCCGAGTTTTTGAAAAAGTTCTTTCCCGTTGGTCGGACCAACGCCTTGCGCCATCAGATTACACACTTCACCCAACAATCAGGAGAACCTCTCCATGAGGCATGGGATCGTTTTCAGGATCTCATGAGGAAGTGCCCCCATCACGGAGTTCCTAAATGGGAACAAGTCCAATCTTTTTACCAGGGACTCCGTGAGGACATCCGCCTTTTCGTCAATGCAACTTGCGGAGGAAACATCATGGGTCAACATGAAGACACCGTATGGGAGATTCTCGAAAACATGTGCGAGAACTCCATCAACAATGACTCCATGGGATTATTCGACAGGACGAATACCCGCGCAGCGACGAATCTTAAGGGAGCACATGAGACGCAGGGCCTGTCCGCATCAGTCGACCTGGAATTAATGGCCAGTCGATTGGACAAGGTCTCAATCATTGAAAAGAAGGTGGATGAGCTGACTCAGCACTTGCAGCGAGCCACCTCTGCGCGTAACTCCTTTGCACAACCTCCTTCCACATAGGAGACTGTGCAAAATATCCTCCACCGATCCTCCCCTGGGATGGATCCATATCCATCCCCATCTGATTCTTGGACTGGAAGATCATCCGATCCTTTCTACACCAGCCGGGGGAACTCCATTCCTCCTTTCCCTGATTCTCAGGAGGTTCCTCAGACCTGCGAGGACCTCAATGCCATCCAGAATGACCCATTCTCCAACACTTACAACCCTGGATGGCGAAACCATCCCAATTTTCAGTGGGCGGGAAATTCCCAAACCCAAAGACCACCTTTTCAGTCCCGCCCACAGCTCTCTCATCACTACCAGCCGCCTCAGCCTCGGCCCAACCCTACTTATCCATCAGGGCCAAATCAAGATCAAATGTCCTTAATCCTTCAGACTCTGGCTGACATTCAAAAATCGAATGCGGCCATTCAAAAACAGCACAAGGACGAGCTTACTGAAGTTAAAACTCAGCTGGCCCAGTTGGCAAATTCTCGCCAGCCAGGCACACTCCCTTCCCAACCTCTTCCTAACCCAAATAACGTGCCAACCCAGAAGCGCGTTATGAATCCAAATTTAGGCCACGCTCAATGGATTTATCAGGCCCCCACTGCTCCATCTCCAGACGAGATGGAAGCCTCTACTTCTCGTGCGGGATTTCAGCAGCAGCCACCCCTCCTACCAAATCCAAACCAAAATCAGGCCGGATTAAATTCTGTAACAACACGTAGTGGTAAGACAACTCAGGACCCGCATTATCCAAACCACTCCCAGCCTGATAACCATGACCCTAGGATAGTTATCCAAGGTACCGCTGTTCCAGACCCACAACCTGGACCTATCCTAGAAGAACCAACCAAGATCCCGTTTCCCGAGGCCCTGACCAAGGGAAAGAAGACCACCAAACCCGTGGCCCCCGAGGAGGACCTGGTCAAGCTCTTTGAGCAGGTCCACATAAACATCCCCTTGATGGATGCAATCCGCCACGTACCAGCTTACGCACGATTTCTAAAGAATATATGTACACCCCAGCGTAAGCCGCGAACCAAGGGAGGGAGCCCAATTGTTCTGTCAGAGCAAGCCAGCTCTGTAATCCTTAGTAGACTCCCACCCAAGGCAAAAGATCCTGGAACTCCCCTGATCTCCTGTAAGATAGGTGGTACCCAATTTGATAGAGCATTGTTAGACTTAGGTGCATCTATAAATCTGATACCCACATCCTTACTTGACCATCTGGAAGAATCTGAGCTGAAACCAACCGAGGTGACATTACAATTAGCAGATCGATCTATAAAGTCACCAAAAGGGATTCTCGAGGATGTTATCGTGAGAGTGCGGGATTTCTATTTTCCAGTGGACTTTATAGTCTTAGACATGGATGCACCTGAGAACCCTAGGGATACACCAATCATTCTAGGGAGACCTTTCTTGGCTACTGCTAGAGCCAACATCAGCTGTGAGGAGGGCCAAATAGAGCTTAAGTTTGGAGATCAAACACTGAAAATTGATATATTTAAGGCCTAACAAGGAATTAATTGCGGCGTCATCGAGCAAATTTGTGACATCAAGACTTTGGTTGATGAATCACACCTCCAAAATGACTTGAGTATGCCTCATCAACCACAGAAGGATCTTGACCCGCAAACAGAGGAGTCAAATCCAGATGTGAACAACCCAGTAACTCCCACCCTTGAACCTCACATCTATACTGAACCACCCGCTGCTGCTGAAAACCCCATCCTCGAACTGAAATCCCTTCCTGCTCACTTAAAATACGCCTTTTTGGGTTCTAGTCAGACCCTTCCTGTGATCATCAATTCCAACCTCAGTCCTGAACAGGAATCCCGTCTGATTGTTGTCCTCCAGCAACATCGCAGAGCCATCGGATGGACTCTCGATGATTTGACTGGAATAAGTCCCTCTTATTGTACTCATCATATCTATTCAGAAGAGGGCACACGACCTTCTCGTGAAATGCAGAGACGCTTAAACCCCAATCTGCAGGAGGTCGTGAAAAAGGAGATCATCAAGTGGTTAGATGCCGGGATCATCTACCCGATCTCCGATAGTCGTTGGGTGAGCCCAATTCAGGTCGTGCCTAAGAAGGCAGGACTCACCACTATAACGACTGAGACCGGAGAAATCATTCCTACCCGATTAGCCAACTCGTGGAGAGTCTGTATAGATTACCGTCGACTCAATTCCTCCACGAAGAAGGATCATTTCCCACTACCCTTCATTGATCAAATTCTCGAAAAATTAGCGGGAAATAGGTTCTTCTGCTTCCTTGACGGGTACTCCGGTTATAACCAGGTGGCAATCCATCCTGAGGACCAAGAAAAGACCACGTTCACCTGCCCCTTCGGAACATACGCTTTCCGAAGGATGCCTTTCGGTCTTTGCAATGCACCCGCTACTTTTCAGCGATGCATGCTTGCCATATTCTCAGATATGGTAGGTGATTATCTGGAAGTCTTCATGGATGACTTTTCAGTTTTCGGAGCATCATTCGACGATTGCCTCCAACACTTGGTCCAGATACTCAGGCGGTGCATCGACGTGAATTTGGTTCTTTCCTGGGAAAAGAGCCATTTCATGGTGCCTGAGGGAATTGTCCTGGGACACTCAATTTCGGAGAAAGGTATCCAAGTGGATCGAGCTAAGGTTAATCTGATTTCTCACCTTCCTATGCCTAGCTCGATCAGGGACATCCGATCCTTTTTAGGGCATGTCGGTTTTTATCGACGATTTATCCCTGATTTTTCAAAAATCGCACGCCCCCTGACCACTCTTCTCTCCAAGGATGTTCCCTTCGAAATCTCCAAGGAATGCACTCAAGCATTTGAAATCCTGCGTGACCGAGTCACCCAAGCCCCGATCCTACAGTCCCCTGATTGGTCTCAACCCTTTGAGATCATGTGTGATGCATCCGACTTCGCTGTAGGAGCGGTTTTGGGGCAGAAAAATGACAAGAAACCTGTGGTCATTTACTACGCCAGCAAAACACTCGATGAGGCTCAGCGTAACTATACAGTTACTGAGAAAGAGCTGCTAGCTGTAGTATTTGCCCTAGAGAAGTTCAGATCGTACCTTCTGGGTTCCCATGTCATCATATACTCGGATCACACGGCTGTGAGGCATCTCCTTGCAAAGAAGGACGCGAAACCTCGATTGATCCGATGGATCTTGCTGTTGCAAGAATTTGACCTCGAGATTCGCGATAAAGCGGGAAAACAAAACGTGGTAGCTGATCACTTGTCCCGTCTTCCTTCTGAAATAATTGACCCCTCCGGACCCATCACGGAGCATTTTCCCGATGAGCACCTGCTGACTATTGGTACTAGCCTTCCATGGTTCGCTAATATTGTAAATTACTTGGCATCTCATCAGACCCCGTCCGATTGGCCGAAAACCAAGAAAGACAAATTACGCTCCGATGCCAAGTATTACATTTGGGAAGACCCGTACCTCTTCCGCATAGGTGCCGATCAGATCATCCGGAGATGTGTCCCGGAAGGGGAAATCAACAATATCCTCTCTTTCTGCCATGACCAGGCATGCGGTGGCCATTTTGCCGGGCATAAAACCGCATCAAAAGTCCTCCAGTGCGGCTTTTACTGGCCCACACTGTTCAAAGACGCACACAGTCATTGCAAGGCATGCAGTCGTTGCCAGACTTTGGGCAACATGAGCCGTCGTGACATGATGCCTATGCAACCGATTCTTGTATGCGAAATCTTTGATGTTTGGGGGATTGATTTTATGGGCCCCTTTCCTGTTTCGGATGGTTTCGAATACATTCTGTTGGCTGTGGACTACGTGTCCAAATGGATCGAAGCCATACCGACCCGAACCTGTGATCACAAAATCGTTCTCAAATTCATTCATCAACACATTTTCTCAAGGTTCGGGATTCCTCGTGCAATAATTTCTGATGGGGGGACCCATTTCACAAATGCTCAGTTTAGGTCACTGATGACCAAATACGGGGTGTCTCACCGAATCTCTACTCCTTACCACCCCCAAACTAATGGTCTAGCTGAGCTGTCTAATCGGGAGATCAAGAAAATCCTGCAAGTCACTGTTCGACCTGACAGGAAGGACTGGTCGTCCCGACTTTCGGAAGCATTGTGGGCCTATAGGACCGCCCACAAGACCCAATTGGGCATGTCTCCCTTTAGATTGGTGTACGGAAAGGCATGCCACCTTCCCGTCGAACTGGAGCATAAAGCCTATTGGGCAGTACGGAACTGTAATCTAGATCTTTCCAAGGCTGGGACCCACAGAAAACTCCAAATCAGCGAGATCGATGAATTACGCATAGACGCGTACGAGAACTCGCAAATCTACAAGGAGCGGGTTAAAGCCTTCCACGACAAACACATCTCGAGAAAGATCTTTCATCCTGGTCAAAAGGTCCTACTCTTTGATGCCCGACTCAAACTCTTCCCAGGAAAACTGAGATCTAAGTGGGTCGGACCATATTTGGTCCGACAGGTTTTTGGAAATGGAGCAATCGAAATCAGTCCACTCAGCCACGATTCTGAACCTTTCATCGTGAACGGTCAGAGACTCAAGCCGTTCATTGATGTAACTTCTACTGATTTGGCTGAGGCATCTTATATCCTCCGTTCCCCTTGAGCTTATTGCGCCCAGCCGATGGCGTAAAACTCAGCGCTTAACGGGAGGCAGCCCGTCATTCTCTTTGAAAACCTGAAACTTGTTCTGACACCTTTCAGCACTCGAAGTTCACCCTTATAGACAGCCGACCCCAACTCAGATGTTCGCACCTGAGATTTGAAATCGTCCGCAAAAATTCAACCCGACCCATCCACTCACCCAAATTTCTGTCTTAAGGAATGAACTAAGACCCCCTAGGTTACAATGAGGACATTGCAAATCTTAGGCATGGGGGGGTAGGAAAGTGCAAAAACTTGTAAGAAAAGGTTTCAAACAAAAAATTCACATATGCCAAAAATACCATAAAAATTAAAAAAAAAAAAAAAAAAAAAAAATTTCGAAAAAGAATAAGAGGAAAAGAGGAGAAGGAAAATTTTGTGAAGGAGAAAAGAAACAAAATGAAAAAGGAGCACAAAATTATGAGAAAAAGTGATAGTCATTAGTAAGGAACTAAGGAATTAACCTAGGTTCTAGACCTCATTCAAGAAAATAACTGAAAAGTGCACAATGGGATTAGTAAGAATGCAAACCTTAGGCATTTTTGAATAGACTCTTAGTACCCATTAAGATCTGGACACTCCTCAAGAGGTTGAGGAAAATGAAAAGCTGAAGTATTAGGTCTAAGGCTTAGGGAGTATTCGGCCTCGTTAACTAATTTTTGGTTTACGGGACTCAGTAACCTAAGCACCCTAATCTCACACACAGCCTGGTTCAGTAAGCGTAAAAATCAGAATCACGCAGAAGCGTCGCAAAAATCTGAAAAGAACACCTAGAATAGGAGCGGCCGATCAACACAAGTTGATTTGGACGAGTTCCCAGCGCGGAGAGGCGGGAAATCCCCTCGAAGATGCGTAACAAAATATCATCTCCTCGGTGCTTGTCTCTTAGGATATTTACATATCCTACGGGGGGCATGTAAGCACTCTGCTGGTTCAGATTCCATGGATGGCATTATCTCGAAGTGTCAATTGCCAGGGTCTGGATTCGGCCACGGAATACCATGGATGGGATTATCTCGAAATCTCAATAGCCAGGGTTCCGGGGGTTGCCATGGGCGGTGCTATCTCGAAGCATCGATCGCCAGGAACCCTTGAGGATTGATGATGGGAGCAAGGAATCTGATACAGACCGTGTTGAAAAGCCAATCCTAGGCTAGAACTAAAAAGAAAAAGAGAGAGAAAACTCTCCAAACAGAAAAACTTTCTATCTCTCTCTTACAAAACGCACTGCGAACCGAGCCAGGGCTCAAATCATTTCAAGCACGGGTGCTTTAACCACGAAGTCCAATAAACCTTAGGTTAGTTCTTGCGGGCCTTAAAAACCTTTGCTAAAAGACTGAGGCTAAGGCTAGACAGGTTTGGATCTTGATTGGTACTAGAGTACCTTTTAGGCCTATGATCAGCATTCTAACCTAATCTATGAAGGCACTTATCTAAAACTATTGAAAACTTCATGGTCTAGAACAAGGGTTGAAACCTTAAGTTTTTGCTAAGGGACTAGCAAAAGCTAGGCATGGGGGTATGATGAGAACCTCATCATGAGCCATAACTAGCTCATTTTGACCCAATACAAAGGATAAAAGCTCCTACATATCTCAAGGAAAGGCTTAACTCAGAGAATTCTGAGTTTGAGAAGAAAACCAGTCATAAGCGGTAAAAGTGCAATTTTACCAGTATAAACTGCATACAGGGTAATTCAGGGACCAAACACAGGTCAAAACAGCTTAATAAGAATAAAAGTGGGATGAGATGATCTAGCAAGGGCTACAGCACTTCCAAGAAACCAAATGATAATCTGTAACCCTAAAACAACCCACTTCAATTCACAAGGTTCGAGGCAAAGTAAAAATAGAATAAACCCTCTAAAATTCATAGAAAAATAATCTCTAGGGTTTAGAACCTTCAATTTGGCCTTTAGAACCCATTTTGACCTACATTGAGAACCATGCCCAATTAATAACTTAATTTGGGTTTTTACGCAAATTTACCGGTCAAACAAGGTTTAATATGAAAATGAAATTCACCATCAGATTCCTTAGGTCCTAATTAGTCATGTATAAAAACTTGAGCCTAAGAAGAAACCTCCTTGACCGACTTCACACTTTGGTCCTCATACATTTACTCTTTGGCCCTCAACTTTTGAACCCTCGCATTTTGGCCCCTAACTCTCCTTCGTTCTTTGCAATCAGGTCCCTCCTGCGAAACCCTGCCAGCACCATGCTCCGGCGACCTTGCGCGGAGCATGGCGCCGCGCAGGGTGAGGTAGGGGACCTGGCAAGTAAACCGGGGGTGCCCTGCGTCGTCAGCCGTCGCAGGAGCACCCCCCTGGTCATTGTAGCCCACCATACCGGCCGTGCGAACGCACGGACGGTATGGGTTCATGTTCCGACCATTCTCCGGCGAGGGAGACACGTCGTCTCCCTCCGCCTTCTTCCCTGTTTCATCCCTATAAATACCCCCCGCCGCTCCACCGACGAGGGCAGCCTGGATCTGACGGAGAAAATCCCCAACTGTCTTCTCTTCTTTCTCCGGCAGACGCTCACCAGCTCCGGCGGTTTCCTCCCCCTCCTCCTCTTCGCTCTGCCGTAATACCAGCAGCAGAGACCTCCTCCCCTGCTCTTCCTGCGCCACGCCGTACCCAGCTGGCGCCTCTCCAGCCCTCTGCTCGCCGCCGCCCCTCCCCCTGGGCATCTTCTTCTCCGGCGACAGTCGATACGACTGTCGCCCTGTCTCGGCCCCTTTCGTCTCCATAGCTAGGTCAGAACTCCTCCCCACCTCCCCCTCTTTCTTTTCCTCACTGTCTCTTAGTTGATTAAACCCTCGACCGCTCCTGTTCACCCTCACCCTCTCCGCCTCCGACCACCCTCCGGCGAGCCGCTCCCATCACCTCAGCGACCCACACGGCTCGCCGACCACCGCAGAACCTCCGCCTCCTCACCCTGATCCTCTTCCGCCCCTCCACTTCCCGCCAAACGCCCTCTGCAGATCCACCGAACACACCCACTTCTTCGCTCACAGTTTGACCTAGGACGACCTGTTGGCTCCATCACGCCCCCTGCAGACCCCCTGACCACCTTCGCCGTGCCACGGCGAAGGTCCCCCGCCTGTCTGATTTGGCCGAGAGGCCGTTCTTCTGTGACCAGGTGACTCGCCCGCCGTCGCCATTACTGAGCAGGCAGAGCTGCTTCACCTGCAGGTGCAGGCACGCCTTCGCCCAGGTTCGACTCCCAGGTTGCGCGGGGAGTCTCAGCGAAACGTCCCAGGCTCGCAGATGGGGCGAAGGCCGCGCGTGAAGCCACAATCGCCCACTGCTCCCTCTGCGACGGGCGCTCAATTGGGGTGGGACATTTAGTCCCACCTCGGAACTTCTCGGAGGCGCGCGGACGCATAAAGGCAAAAAGTGCCTTATGCTGTCTGCCTCCTGACCACGGGGTGAGGTCCCTCTCACCCGACCCGGCCTCGTCCGTGACCACGCTCCGCGGACCTGGCCCGACCCGATTAAACCGACCTGCACTCCTCGCCCACCACCGCACGCCGGTGGGCCTGGACCCGGGCGTGACCCGAACCCGATTACCCGGTAGCTCTGGGAGAGCTTTCCCAAGAGTGGTTTCAGAGAGAAAGAGAGACGCGGGGGAGGGGGGTAGAGTAGGTTTTGCCTCTTGACGAAAAACTCTGAAGTGTGCAGGCCAAAGAAGAAGAAGAAGACCCGCTGAAGAAGAAGGAGCTGCACTGTAGCAAAGGCATCGTTAAGTCGTCTAAGCACCGGGGCAGACGACGGAAGGTCAGCAGCCAGAGCAGGAAAGAAGGCAGGCTGAAGAAGAAGGAAGAGCAACGGCCAAAGCAGAAGAAGAAGAAGAGCAACGGCCAAAGCAGAAAAAGAAGAAGAGAGGTCAAGGCAGAAAACCAAAGAAGAAGAAGAACAAGGAGCTCTGAAGAAAGAAGAACATCACCAACGGAAGAACAGCAGGAAGAAGAAGAAGAGCATCACCATTGCAGAAGAAGAATATCACCTCTGCAGAACAGAGAAGGAGATCTAAAGAAAGAGAGAAAGAAGAGCATCCCCTCTGCAGAACAAAGAGAAAACAACAAATTCTTTCCCTCTCTCTTTTTGTAAAAGAAACATGTATATCTCTAGAATACAACTTGCTCCCTGAGTTCGACCTCGGGAACTCTTTTATTTTTCCGAGTAAAAAATTTATATTTGAAATGTTGGTAATAACCGGCTTTACTACAACGTTATAACAAAACCCTCAAACCCGGTAAAAACGCACGCTTCAACTCTCAACTCTCTTCATTCTTTTCTTCTTCCTTCTTCTAACTCTCTCTCTTCTTCTTCTTCCTGTCTTCTCTGCATTTCCGTCTGAAGAATCCGTTGGGCCACCCTGTCGGATTGTCGTTGCTCCTCTCAATCTCTCCAAAAGGCCACCACGAACCACCCATGGTGCCCTTGTTCTATTACAACAGTAGTTTGTTTTATGTTTTATTCAATACATGCATCCACTTATGTTCAATCTCTTTTTGTGATATAAATATTGTGATTGATTTTTCCTTTTACTTAGCCTTTATATTTGAAATAAATGCATGAAATCAAAAGCATTTTTCTGCCTCCCTGTGATAGACCAGGACTCCCAGTTCCGTTAATTTTATTTGTTGAGACATAGTTCACGCTATACTATGACGTATTTATCTTTTATGCAAGCTACGCACCGAACAATGAGACAAAGATGAAGGACACTCCTGAGCCAAAGCCAAGAAAGAGTTTGGTATTCAAAGCCACATCTAACAGCGAGGCAAGTTCCGACGACAAGGAACTTAGATTTTTATTTAAAAAATTTTTTAAGTTTATAGGGATTCAAAGAAAGAGAAGGAGAAGATGGAGAAGAAGAAAAGTCCAAAAATTGCTATCATTGCAACGAAAAAGGACATCTCTAACCCAAATGTCCTCCTCTCAAGAAAGAGAAGAAGGAGAAGAAGGAGAAGAAGTACAAGAAGAAAGCATTCCAAGCTACTTGGGATGACTCAACCTTGGAGGAAGAAGAAGAGGATCCTGTGAAGAAAAATGTAGTCGCTTTCATGGGCTTCATGGCCATCACAAGCGATAGAGAAAGTGACGATGACAACAAGGAGGCAAATTCTGAATTACAAGATGCTTTTGATGAACTTTTTGAAATTAGTAAGTCACTAAAACTAGAAAACAAAAGCATTAAAAAAAATTTTAGTTCTCTAAAATTTGAAAATGAAAGATTAGAGATTGAAATTAAGGATCTAGAGAGTAGTTATAGTTGTAATTCTGAAAATGATAATTTATTGTTAGAAAATAAAAACATAATCAATGAAAATAGTAAATTGATTGAGGAGAACACTTGTTTAAAAATAGAAATTTCTAGTTCAAAAACTAAGATGCATGATATAGAAAAAGAACTTTCATGTGTTAAGGAAAATTCTGATAATTTGATGAATAAATTAGATAATTTCTCCAATGATAAAGTTAGCACTAGACATAAGGTTGAGAAAAGATCTTCGTCATGGAGACCCACTAACAAATCCAAATCCAAGCTAATTTGGATACCAAAAAGAGAACTTGAAACTTATTTTATAGGTTTCAAAGGAAATTACAATATGAGAGATTGGACCTACAAGATGAAGAATGGTCAACTCGAATTTGGAGGACCATAGAGTAGACCAAAGAAGATGATGAGAAGACCCACAAGACGACCGGAGAGTGATCGAACTGCCATGCGTTGACCGCTCAATTGGAGACCAGCTCCGATGCTCGAACCTCCAAGCTACAGATGGGAGCCCCATCCATTTTGGCATCAACATCCATTTGGGCCATGCTACTAGCCTTGGTAAGTGAGGTAAAATCTTCACCCTATCCTTTCATTTATAGCATGTAGATAGGGGGAGTTAAAAATTAATGAAGCTATTTGTCCATCATTAAGGAGGTTTAAAATGAATATAGCTATATTCCCATTAGAAAGGGGTAGTTAACGAATAAATCATATAACTATCTTGTTATGTGAAAATGAGCAAAATAGAAGAGCATGCTTTAAGGGGGGGTATAGGATTACTAAAATTGATTAAACGTTTTTGATAATGTCGAAAAGGGGGAGAACTTTTTGGATTAATATTTATGGTTTTGTCATCATCAAAAAGGGGGAGATTGTTGGTGCAAGGGCACCAGGATTATTAATTTTGATGATAACAAAACACTTGTAATTCAACATTTGCTTTGAGTTTAAAGTTTCAGGAAAATGTAAATGGTTACAAGTATGAAGGAGGAGCTCAAGCTCACATCCATGGCGGATTAGAGGAGCTTGATGGAGCAAAAGAGCTTTGCTTGGAATGAAAGCTTGAAGAAGGAAGGAGATGAAGAATAGGATAGATACATTTATTCATGTATTCATTTGTTATTCTTTTGCTCTTTCTTTTTGTCTAGATTATATGTTAAAGAACCCAAAGTAACTAAACAGTAGTCCTAGGAACACTTACTTTACCGTAGAATACTTAGGTTTTTTCGTAGAGAACTTAGAAAGCTAAAATAGGCATCTGACAGCCTAATCGGACGTCCAATATGAAAATCAGACGTCTGATCTTTCACTTTAAGATGTCTGATTGTTTGATCTGATGTCCAAAACACTTAGGCTGGAAAACCACTCTCTATTTGCCAATTTCAAACGTCCAGTCCTTAGTCCAAATGTCTTAGAAGATGCCTGATGACCTTTCCAGACATCCAACTAGAGAACAATTGTCTTTATCAGACTAATCTTAGAGGATTAACTCTTTATCCGACCTACTTTCACTTTCAGATGTCCGTAGTGATCCCTTGACATCTGATAAATAGACGTTAGGTTCAATCCATTCCTAAATCACTTTTGTGCCAGACAACCAAACTTTCTAGCAGAAGATTGCATTTCCAGATGTCCATACTTTATGCCAGATGACCGACCTGTCATCTGACCAACTTATCCTAGAACCCTGTTTAGGTCAGAACAAAATAGGAAGGAAACCCATCTTAAATTAAACGTCTGATTAGTTTCCCAAACGTCTTAAAATTGATCTTTAGACATCTGCCTTGATCCAACTTTAATTAGATTTTCCACCCTTCTAGATTATACGACTAATTCCTAGATCAGACGATGTCCCTGACTTTTGATAATAGATTTAGACGTCTGATAACCCTGTCAAAATCATAAATTTCCCTTATTTTAGCCTGATTTGCCTTGGAATAATTCCCAACAGCTAGAGAAGCTTTCCAAAGGCTAAAAGAGGCTTCTAAATCCTTCTTAAGGCCTCTATAAATAGAGGAACACCCTTCCTAAGCCAAGAGACCAAGAATACTACTTCCATACCTTTTGTGTCCTAGAATGGAAGGATCAAGTGCCAGAAGTGCCTTTGCTCTCCCATCTACTCAATCCTCATCTGAGAGCACCAATCTACTGTGCACTTCACTTCCATCTAAGGGAAGTTCTTTTTGCCTATAGAAGCTAAGTTTAAGATAAATACTTTGTGGCTCTATAGGTCTGTTATAATTTTCGTTTGTTCTTGATTGGGTATTCGTTTTGTGAATTCTCATCTCCTTCGTGCGACAAAATACTCCTCGTGAAGAGAAGGGGATTGAGGTATGCTACCGTTGTCTAAGTAGCGTGGTTGTAAGAGGTTATGCTACCCTCATTTAAATAGTACGTTAGTGGATTCGATCGACTCGGTCAATCAGGAAATCCTAAACTGAGAGGTTTAGGTGGTGGTTTTTACCCGAGTTTGAGTTTCCACCTGAAAATCATTGTGTACCTGTGTGTTTGAACTTTTGTGTGATTGAATACTTTACTTCTCCATTATTTCTCTTTTTACGCAAATCTCACCCCCCTTCCATTAGAACCTTCAATAGGGGCTCCAATCCCCAAATACATCACACACATGCACACTAACACGTGCTGGTGCACATGCGCATGCATACTAGAGGGGTTTTGGCCTCAGGAATCACATCTGAGCATGGGTCTGGGATTGAACCAGTTCGGTCTAAGGAGAAAGAAAGGGGTTTGGTTTAAAGGAAAAGGGGTGGGTTTTGGTCTTAGGCAGACTTGTGAGTTGATTTGAGTTGAACCACAGATGTCGGATTCCTAACATTAAGATGTCTGTGGTCTTACTGGAGATGTCTGATTGAGTGGGATAAAGCCTAATCATGAAGGATTAAATGTGCCAAGTTGCAAACCAATTCTTTTATCCTTATGTTACACTTTTTTTACTCTTGAGAAACTCGAATTTTTATATATTAAGAGTTATATTCATTGCATATATATTTCATTATGAATCAGTTATTGTGCTCATTTTTATATATTTGATTAGTGTTTGAATTGCACAATTTTGCTCCCTCTGAAAGACCTCGAAACTTACACTTTTCGAGCACTATAAATTTAAGTGTTGACTTGATTTTCATCAACTATACTATGATGCATACATCTCTCACAAACATGATGAAAATTCACTTCAGTAAACCTTGTCTGAGATGGGTTCAGGAAGCATATGGTCAACATAATATTTAATACATTGTCCGTTGACCTTAAAGGAGTTACTTGTCTTTGGATCAAAAATTTGAATGGCTTGGTTGGAAAAATCCAATCAATAGTGAACGGGCTGTTCCACTTGGACCTAAGCTTGCCGGGAAAGAGCTTAAGTTGGGAATCAAAAAGCTAGACCTTCTGGTTTGGCTCAAAGCTTTTACGGGAGATCATATAATCATGTAAAGCTTTGGTCCTCTTCTTATAGATCTTGGCATTTTCGTACGCATCATTTCTAAGCTCCTCCAACTCAGATAGTTGGAGTTTCCTGGTCTTCCTAGCCAAGTCTATGTCAAAATTACATTTCTTGATAGCCTAGAATGCTCGATGTTTAATTTCTACGAGTAGATGGCACGCCTTACCAAATACCAGATGGAAGGGAGACATGTTGATGGGCATCTTGTTCACCATATGGTAATCCCAAAGAGCATCATCAAGCTTTTGGGTCCAATCTTTCCTATCAGGCCTAACCATCTTTTGCAAGATGTTCTTGATCTCCCAATTAGAGACGTTGGCTTGTCCATTCATCTGTGGGTGGTAAGGTGTGGAAATCCAATGATTCACCCTGTATTTCGCCAATAAATTCCTAACTGGGCATTGGTGAAGTGAGTGCCACCATCACTGATGATGGCTTTCGAGATCACGAACCGACTGAACATATTCTTCTTGACAAAATCAATGACCACCTTGTGGTCATTGGTTCGAGTGGGAATAGCCTCAATCCACTTCGACATGTAGCCAATAGCAACCAAAATATACTGGTGTCCAAATGATTGGAGGAAGGGTTCGATGAAGTCAATGCCCCAAACATCAAAACTTTAGATGGGAAGGACCAAGTTCAAGGGCATCATGTCTCTCTTGGCTATGCTCTCGTGTTCCTGGCATTGGGAACACGACCTTGAGAATTCCTAGGCATATTTGAATAAAGACGGTCAATAAAACCCAGATTGAATTATCTTTGCAATTGTCTTCTTCCTGGAAAAATGTCCACCACACGCAGATGCATGGCAAAACTCAAGTATACTTTGGAACTCATTTTCTAGGACACATCGGTGAACAATCTGGTCAGCGTGGATGCAGTATAGCTCAGGATCATCCCAAAAATAGTATTTGTTCGTAGATATAAGTCTATCCCATTGTTGTTTGGTCTATTCTTGTGGGACTTAACCAATGGCCCAATAATTGATGAGGTCCGCAAACTTGGGGGTTTAGACACCTGAGACTATAAGGATAGTCTCATTAAAAAAATTGTCAGTAATTGGGACATCTGAATAAGGAGAATCAATTAGGATTCTCGAAAGATGATCTGCCACTACATTTTATGCCCCGAATTTGTCATTAATTTTAAAACCAAATTCTTGAAGTAAAAGAATCCATCACATGAGATGGGGGTTGGCATCCTTTTTGGCCAAGAGATGTTGTTGAAGCTACGAGTTACTACGCTATCGCATTTGATTTTGAAAAACCTATCGTCGTGGTTTGAAGGCGAAGAACTCGTGTTCAACAAATAAAATTTGTACCGGAATAGAAATCCTAGGTCGAACTCAGGGAGGCTACGTTGATCTATATTCGCAATTATTTTTTTTAGAGTTTTTGTTGAAAAGTGAAGTGACATAATTACAATGAAGCAATATTAACAATCAGAATAAACGAGAGAGAGAGACAGAACATGCACTTAATATTTCAAAATGTTTATACAATAAAACCAGAGAAAAATTACACTAAAAAGCGGTAAATCTATTACACTAGAAGGTAGGAAAATTCTACTCTAGAAAGCTGAAAAGTGGAATGGGAGAGAGAAGTTATCCTCCTCGACGATCGCTTGGAGGACGAGCCGGACGAGACGCCACCTGGAAGATGGAGGACGGAGCGGGAAGAAGGAGGTCAAGGCAGGAGGAACAAGAATGGGGTAGTACGTCATCGTCGTCACAAGATCCGCTTCCGAAATGAGGGCGAAAATTTGACTTTATCTCTCGAGGAGCATCCCGGGTGTGGGACAAGCTTCTCTTTAGCTTTGGAGAGGGAGAGAAGAGAAGGAAGGGATGAGAATTTCGTATGGAGGGGGTCTCCTTTATAGTTGCAAGGAGTGAGGACAATTTGGTCTTTTAAAATTGAAAATATTAATTCAGGACTTTTAGTGACAGATAAATTCGTCGCTAAAGGTCTGAACGTGGGCATAGTGGGGTGGTGTGCGCACCTGCTCATCTCCTCAAGGCGCAACGCTTGTTCACGTCCTTCAAATCTTAGTCGTTCAATCGTGAGATCAAACGGCTGAGAGAGATCCTCGCCGCACCTCCTCATCGCGTGCCTACAAGTGCGATCCCACGTTACGCGTGGGCATGCAATGGCACGTGATCTAGATTGAGCGTGCGTGGCTGCTGGATCACGATTGTGTGGTCGATCGGGCGCGCGCCTCCACTCCAATTGATGCGTGGCAAGGCTCGAACGCGCGCCTGCGCTTCGCGTTAGAGCGCTCGACCAACGTGCTGTTGGAGCGTTTGTGTCGAGCGCTTAACTTAAGCGCGGGCGCATCACAACCGTTGGATCAAGATCCAACGGTGGGGAAATGTTGATGCGGGGGCCTTCAGCTAATGTATGAGGTCGGTTAGGCAGCCAAGATGGCACCACATGGTGCCATCTTGGCCGTCCATCTTCTGGATGATGTAGATGGTGCCACGGTTATCGGATTGAGTCGATTTTTGTGCCATTAGGCTACGATCGTCGATCCGAATCCATCCGTGCGGTCGAATTTGTCATCTGAAGTGCAGATTCATACCATCTTGGACCTTGATCTTCTAAGGTTCATCGGTCTCTATCTGATGCTACAGATGATGATTAGGGAGATCATGGAGTCGTTGAACTCCAATCGTCACCCTAATTAGACCTGTACGGTTGGATCTTCAATCCAAGGCCCCGATAAAAAGTTGCCATGTCCTTGAACATAAAAGGAGACAATTAACCTCCATTTTATTCAAACTAATCTAAATGCAAGATGATGCATGCTATGCAATATTTATAGTATGTAATGCAATTCTATGCTTAAGAACATGCATAAATAGACATTTTATGTAATATAAACATGTTTATATCACACCCCCATGCCTATCTTTTGCTAGTCCCTAGAAAAAACTATATGCGATTTATAAAAGAATTAGGTTGGATTATTTGGGCATAAGTTATTTTCAATCATTAAGAAAATGCTTACTTAGAATCTGAACTTTCAAAGACGCAACAGTTCCCGGGTATCTGCCAAAATGCAGACCGCCTCAAGCCCTCGCCTTATTCAAAGAAAATTTTCTTTTTTTTTCTTTTTCTTCTTTTTTAATTTTTTTTTTATTTTTGAGTTTAGGGTTTAAGAGTAGCTTTCTACAGCCATTCAACTCACCCAAGATTTGATGAGAACCCTAGGTTCTAAGCATCTTATTGTGAATATGAAAGACTCGTTGATCGGCAATTAGAACGGACTTCGGGTTTCTACACCTCTAGGTGACCTTAAAAAGAGAGTTCTGCCTAAAGGTGTATCTTTTCAACCGGTAGCTTTCTCCTTACTTTTATTTTTATGGGGTCAACACAAGGGTGAATCCAGTGTATATCTCCCCAGTTTATTCTACTACTCCGCTTCTTCCTAAGTGTTTTGGGAATTTTTAAGTGCATTTCTTAAGCTGGGTTCTAGACAACCAGTCGATGAGCTGTTACCACCGACAACTTGCCATCCATACTCGTGCGGCGAAGTGTGGCTTATTTCTTTTGTTTTATTTTTTTCTTTTCTCCTTTTCTTTTTCTTTTTCTTTTTTTTTTTTAGCAGGTGGCTTCCCTGGTCTAAGATTTACCTAAAGGTAGCAAGAAGAGAATGGTCCAGTGACTGGGCTCTAGACAACCTACCTATGGGCTGTTACCCACGATAACTTGCCAGCCATATCACCCTAGAAGGTTCATTAGCTATCCAATTTTCGTTAAAATCTCCGAACAACGAGTCAGTGAAAAGAAAGTGTGTAGATGCTTAAGACTCAAAGTTCCCTCAAATCAGAGGGTGAATTGATAAGTCGTGTACTTATCACCCAAACTTATTTACTCAAATTACAATAGACTTAAGATGGCGAGGACTCGAAAAACAAATCTACATTTTACTAGATACATGGGTCGATTAAGTCCAAAGACCTGAAGGGTCTTTGTGTTCAGATCCTAATGTAATATTTCCTAAGATTGAAAAGTCCTAATGTCCAAATATTCCTTCCTAATTCAAAAATTTTTTTCTCTCTTTTTTTTTATGTATAAATAAGAAGAGAAATACAATTTACAAGAATTTCACAAAGCTAACAAAATTATTCAAAAATGAATCCACACCCCCATGCCTAGTTGATGCAACATCCACATTGAGAAAGAGACATGAAAGAAAGGGTAGAGTATGAAAGATGTCACCTGAATATGAAGCTCAGGTCAGCTTTGTGTCATATGTACAACTGCTGAGTTTAATCCCGTCAGCTAGGCGAAGTCCAGCCAAAGAAGTCACAATATGGCTAGAGCAACCGTGTCTGAGATGGGTTCTGGAAGAGTACGGTCAATAACAGGCTTCAGACGTTGACCGTTGACTTTAAATGTGTTACTCATCTTTGGGTTAGAGACCTGAATAGCTCCATTTGGAAAAATCTAGTCAATAATGAATGGGCCATTCCATTTAGATCTAAGTTTGCCAAGAAAGAGCTTAAGTAGAGAATTGAATAACTAGACCTTCTGGTTCGGCTCAAAGCTCTTGTAGGAAGTCAATTGATCATGTAGAGCTTTGGTTCGAGTCTTGTAGATCTTAGCATTCTCGTATGCATCATTTTTAAGCTCTTCCAACTCAGATAGTTGGAGTTTCCTAGTCTTCCCAGCTAAATTCAGATGTAAATTGCATTGTTTGATCGCCTAGAATGCCTTATGTTCAATCTCTACAGGTAGATGGCATGCCTTTCCATACACCAAACGAAATAAAGACATGTCGATGGGCATTTTATACGCCGTACGATAGGCCCAAAGAGCATCCTCAAGCTTTTGAGTCAAGTCCTTGCGATCAGGCCTAACCATTTTCTGCAGAATGTTCTTGATCTCCCAATTTGAGATCTTGGCTTGTCCATTCGTTTGAGGATGGTAATGTGTGAAAATTCGATAATTAAGCCCATATTTGGCCAACAAATTCCAGAATTGGGCATTAGTAAAATGAGTGCCACCGTCACTGATGATGGCCCTCGGAATCCCGAACCTACTAAAGATATTTTCTTGACAAAATCGATGACCACCTTGTGGTCATTGGTTCGAGTGGGAATTGCCTCAATCCATTTGGACACATAATCAACAGCAACAAGAATGTACTGATGTCCAAATGAAGGGAGAAAGAGTCCCATGAAATCGATGCCCCAAACATCGAAGATTTCAACAGGAAGAATTGGGTTTAGTGGCATCATATCTCTCTTAGTTACGCTCCCGAGTGCCTGACATTGAGAACATAACCTTGAGAAATCCTGGGCATCCTTAAATAAAGATGGCCAATAGAAGCCAGATTGCAAAATTTTTGCAGCCATCTTTTTCCTGGAGAAATGTCCACCACACGCAGATGCATGGCAAAACTCGAGTATATTGTTGAATTCATTCTCCGGAACACATCGGCAAATAATCTGATCAGAGCCAATGCGGTACAGTTTAGGGTCCTCCCAGAAGTAGTATTTGGCCTCAGATTTGAGTCTATCCCATTGTTGCTTGGTCCAATCCTGGGGGATTTGACCAATGGCCAAATAGTTAACAATGTTAGTAAACCATGGGTTTTGGATACCTGAAACTGTAAGGATAGCTTCGTCCAGAAAAGTGTCAGCAATCGGGATGTCCGGACGAGAAGAATCACTTAGGAGTCTCGACAAATGATTCGCCACCACATTTTGTACCCTGATTTTATCCTTGATTTCAAGATCAAATTCTTGAAGCAGAAGAATCAAACGAATAAGCTGGGGTTTGGCATCCTTTTTGGCCAAGAGATGTTTCAAGGTCGAGTGGTCGGTATAGATGATAACATGAGACCCTAAGAGATAAGCCCTGAATTTTTCCAAAGAAAATACTATGGCTAGTAATTCCTTTTCTGTAACAGTGTAATTCCTCTAGGCTTCATCCAGAGTTTTACTAGCGTAGAAGATGATAGAGGGCTTCCTATCTATTTTCTGACCCAAGACAGCCCCGACCGCGTAATCAGAAGTGTCGGTCATGATCTCAAAATGGGCTATCCAAATCGGTGGTTGCAACAATGGAGCACAAGTGACTGTCGTTTTCAGGAAATCAAATGCCTTACAGCATGATTCATCGAAAACAAATGGCATTTCTTTGGCGAGAAGATTGCTCATGGGACGAGCAACCTTCGAGAAATCCTTGATGAATCTTCTGTAGAATCCCACATGACCAAGAAATGATCGGATTTGTTTAATAGATGTGGGAGGAGGAAGTTTAGCGATAGCATCAACCTTAGCTTTATCCACTTCAATTCTCCGTTCAGAGATTACATGACCTAAGATGATGCCTTCTTGTGTCATGAAATGACTCTTTTCCCAGCTGAGGACCAATCGTGTTTTGATACATCACTTAAGAATCATTTCCAGATTAGCCAAACAAGAGTCAAACGATTCTCCAAAAATAGAGAAATCATCCATGAAGACTTCCATAAACTCTCCCACCATGTCAGAGAATATGGCTAACATACACCTTTGAAAAGTCGCAGGTGCATTGCATAAACCGAAAGGCATCCTACGAAAAGCAAAGGTTTCATAGGGATAGGTGAAAGTAGTTTTTTCCTGATCCTTGGGATGGATAGGAAATTGGTTGTATCCCGAGTAGCCATCAAGAAAACAAAAGTACTTCAGCCCAGCTAGTCTTTCCAAGATTTGATCAATGAAAGGCAGGGGAAAATGATCCTTTTTCGTGGCTGTGTTCAGCTTCCTATAATCAATACAAACCCTCCAAGAGGAAGCTGAACGATTTGTGACAGATTCTCCTCTCTCGTTAGTCACAACAGTAATCCTGACTTTCTTAGGAACAATCTGTATGGGACTTACCCAAGGACTATCAGAGATTGGATAAATAATTCCTGCATCTAGCCACTTAATGATTTCCTTTTTGACCACTTCTCGCATATTTGGATTTAATCTCCTCTGCATCTGGCAAGAAGGGTGGGATCCATCTTCCAAGAATATTCTATGATTGCAGTAAGATGGCTCAATCCCCCTAAGGTCATGAATGGTCCAACCAATTACCTCCTTGTGTTCCTTCAAGACCTTGATCAATTTAATCTCTTGCTCCTTTGTTAATTTAGCACTGATAATCACAGGGAGCGTCTTCTGAGGTCCTAAAAATTGATATTTCAAATTCTCAAGCAATGGTTTCAATTCAAGCTGGGGCGGGTTGATGATTGACGGTAAGGAAGATGCTGAAGACTCAATAAGAGGAAGAGGTTGTGAGTGAACAAAATCAATAACCTCTTCAAAAGATGGTAGGTCTGCCATAAAGTGTTGGGGGTCGAATTCATCATCAAAGGAGGAACTTTCAATTGAAGAAACCAGCAAACAAGTTTCATTATTTACATTATCCTCCTCAAGTTCCTCAATAAATCCACAATCCTCAAATTTATTAATCGCCTTAAAAATATCCAATTTCATTCGTTGATCCCCAAAAGCAATTTCCATACTACTGCTTTCACAGTTAATGTTGGCCTTAGCGGTAACCAGGAACGGACACCCCATAATGATGGGCATGTTCCTCAGATTTTCAAGTACATCCATGTAAAGGATAAGGAAATCTACAGGAAAATAGAAATCCTTAATCTTAACTATAGCATCTTCAATAACGCCTCGTGGATTTGTGACCGAATGGTCCACTAACTATAGCATTACTGAAGTCGATAGAAGTTCACCTAATCCAAACTTCTCGTAAAGAGAAGTCGAAATTAGGTTGATGGATGCACCTAGATCCAGAAGTACTCTATCAAACGTGTAATCTCTGATGACACAAGAAATCAATGGAGCACCTAGATCTCTCTTTTTCTAAGGGAGGTGGTGCAGGATAGCAGAACTAGCCTGCTCGGAGAGTACCACCTTCCTTGGAACAGATTCTCTCGACTTACGCTTTTGTGTACATAAATCCTTTAAAAATCTTGCGTAAGCCGGTATATTCTTAATAGCATTGAAGAGCGGGATATTGATCTCAACATTCTTAAAGATATTCAGAAGCTCCTCATTGCTATAAATAGACTTCTTCTTTGATTTGATCAAGGCTTCAGGAAAAGGAACATGAGTCAGATCTTTGGAATCAGGTTCCTAAGCCTTGATTTCTTCTCCAGAATTCTCCTCTCTCTCCTCAGGTTCTTCAGGATTTTTTAGATCAGAATAGTGTGGTTGTGGATCCTGAGTCTGCTTACCACTCCTCAAGGTGACAAAATTTGCAGATGCATAAGAGTTTGGGTCTTGGGGAGAGTTAGGAAAGATTGGAGGGGATTGATTAGCCAAGAATTGTTGATGTGCAAAAGAAGAAGAAGAAGAAGAGGTGGAGGGACCCTGCTCAACCACCTGAGCATGTGCGTGTGGGTCCCTCTGATTTCCGTACCCATGGTCTTGGTTGCCTGGATTCAGAATATTTCATGGGTTGGGTATGGTTTGGGATGGTAGAGATCCGGGTTGACGAGAGTTAGCAATGAGCCCGGTCTGCAAGTTGTCCAGCGAGGTTTTCATTTGCTGCATGAGCTGGAGCATGGATCCTTGCATCTCTACCATTTGTCGATTCAAATTAGCTTGCCCTACGGGTTGACGGGCATTCCAAGCTGGCTGATTGACCTAATTTGGGGGCAACTGAGTATACACATGACCCTGACCCATTGGTCGTTGCGGAGCATAGTTGCCGGGTCGGAATTGTGTCGTTGCCCCAGGTTTTTCCAAGAGAAGTTAGGGTGGTTTCTCCAACCCAGATTATAAGCATTAGAGTAAGGGTTAGATCTAGCATTCTCCTGTACAGCACAAACATCCTCATAGGATGAGGATGGAGAGAAAGAAAGGGAAGGATTAGAAAAACTGGGATCAAAGGCCCTAGTTTAGAACCCGTAAGGTTCCGAAAAATGCTAACTCACAAGTTGAGCCGCATCGAGTTGATTCACGAACTCCCGTCTAGAAGGAGCTCACGAAGAATGGAATCCCAAATTTTGGGATTGAGTGGATCGAGAGTTGTTCATAGAATTTCCAGCCATCCACTCTTCCATTCTCTTAGCAACCAAGTCCACCTTGTCAAGTTTGTTACAAATCAATTCCATATCAAATGAATGAGAGTCATGGACTTCATTGACGTTTGATCTGGGCTACTGGGATCGGTTAAAAGTATCCATGGAGTCATGATTGATTGAATTCTCGCTCATTTCCTCAAACAAATCATGTGCACTATCTGCGTCTTTGTTGAGGAAATTTCCTCTGCAAGAAGTGTCCACATGATTTCGAAGTTGCTCAATCAACCCATGATAGAAGATCTGCACGAGTTGCCATTTTGACACCTCGTGGTGTGGACACTGAAAGAGTGATCTTCGTTTTCATTGAAAACTTTAACATAAAATGATGTGTCGTTGTATTTAATCGCGTGGTAGAAAATAGCTTTTCCAAACATTTTAATTTTCAGAATCTAACCACAAATAGTTAGGTCATCTCCATAAGGAGGAATTAACCTATCAAAAATGAGTAATGATGCATCAAGTAATCGGGAATTTCAATGGATCTGCATGCTAATTAGTGTTCTAATTTCCAACATAAAATCTCAATTTAGATAATTAACCAAAAATCTGAGGGTGTCCATGCAAAATCACCACTATGGAAATACCAGAATGGCTATCTTAATACTGACAAGCATCATCAAATTTATCTAAATCAAAATTTGTTCCCCATAACAAAGATACATGTTAGTTGAGTCATGAGATGAATGTAATGTGATTGCATGTAATTCAATTAGAATTAAGGGTCATTCATGCAATTCTACCATAATATAATAATAAGATAAATAAATAAATAGTATCTTTGACAATTACATACCCTGTAATTTTTAATAGGGGAAAACAGGGGAATCTCCTTCTCTCTTATGCGTGCGCGTGGAGTGGCGATCATCGGCCTGCTGGAGTTCGATGGAGGTGCGTTGGAGGCCAGGCATCATAACGGAGGTGGCACTGCGGCCGGAGGTGGATGGCGGTGGCCGGACGGTGGAGGTGCATCGTCGGTGTTGGGTTCTGCAGCACAGTTGTGCACGCGGCCTGTGGCGTGGCCTGTAGCTGTGCGCTCGCGTGCAGGTGCGTTGAGGCACTGCGCGATCTAAGGCATGGCCTGAGGTACGAGGTGTGCTGCATGCAAGGGCACGAGCGTGGCTGCGGCAGTGGGTTCCTCTCTTCATTGTAGCAGTGGAAGAACGAGGAAGACGAGAAGCGTGGTCTATAGTGCATGTCCTTGCACGCTGTTAGAACGCTGTGCAGCACGTGCTCAGAGGCAGTGGCATGTGTGGCTGCTAGCCACGTGAGGGCGCTGGTGTGTTGCACGTGGTGGGGGCTGGTGCAGCGCCTGCAGAGGGCGCAAGTGCAGGAAGGCGGTTGTTTGCACGCGGTGGAGGCAGGCTGGAGTGGGACAATGAGGCACACACTTGGGCTGCGACTGCGGTAGTGCAAGCAGTTGCAGGCGCGCGGTGAGGGCAGGCTGGGCTGGACAGGTGGTGGAGGGCGCGACTGTGGCTTGCAAGGGATTGGTGAAGGCGCTGTGGCAGTGTGGTAAGGGCGATGGAAGGTGGTGCGCACAGTGCCCGCCCTCTCCATGGTGAAGGAGGTGGAGAAGAAGAGATATCCCCTCAGAGGGAAAGAAGGCGAAGACTAAGCCCTCTCTCTCTCACCAGAACCTCTTTTATCTCCTCTCCCCCACTTGAGTCAAGGGATTTTCAAAATCCCTTACTAAACATGGCCGGCGCTTGTTGGGTTCTGTTGAAGGAGGACGACCGTAGGTTGAGATATTTGTGGGGGGGGGGATATCTTTCCACCCACATGTTCTTTTCCACAATTGATCCTCCTCCCTCTTCTTCCCGATTATTAGCCTGATGGAGCAGATTAATTGGAGAAGATGAGTGCGCTGTTGCAGGACCTGCATGAAATATAATACATAATAAGCAATAGAAGAAATGTAAACTTAAATAATGATACATGCAATCATTTAATGACATAATGTGATTATTAAGAAACATACAATGTTAGAATTGAATTACTTAGGCGTAACAATAGTCCATTAAAATGGACTCATCAAATACCCCAATGCCTAAGATTTGCTAGTCCCTAGCAAAAATGAAAAATAATAAAAGTAATCAGAAGATTTCTTCTTTTCTTATTTCAAAACTTTAGAGATGCAGACAAATGTGACGTGATAATAGCTTAGGTAACAGATCCAAGTGAAAAAGCCAATTCTCATTGGGAGTTTGTACTTCACCCTTGGTAAATATTTCTGTCAAAATAGGCAACTACTTCCCTCGGGGATAAAGCAGAAGATAATCTGTAATTTGACCCTAGCTTTTGGCTTAGGTAGGAGATATCGAGTTGAATGGATTTGTATTTGGTGGCACACACTCATCTGATGCTACATGTAATCTAGTACTACAGACTCTAGATCTCTAGACTATTAGACAAGTCAACTCGGAGAGAGGCTAAACAACTGTGCTCTCTTGATGTTCCATGGCACTCACTCTTTTCTTTCTTTTCTTTCTGAGATCCCAAATCTCACCAGATTTAATATGTGTACTCATTGTTTGGTGGCCTTACATGGCATTCACACTTTAATTAAAGTCCTAATAACTCTACCACTAAGTTAGAGTCCTCAACCAGTATTCGGGCGATCAGAAATACTAAAAGGTAGGTATGGCTCATATTTGGTGGATCGGGATAGGTGTTTTGTTGCCCCAAAAATAATGTTACAACGATAACCCTGGACTTTCTTTTTCTTTTCTTTCTCTCTTTTCATCTTTTTTTTTTTTATTTATAATTGTTTCTTCTTTTTTTTCTTTTTCTTTTTCTTTTTTTATCAATCAACACAACACGTTACAAACTTTTATTTATGAGGCATTATTAGGGATGATGATGGTCAAGAGGATATTGTGTGGCTTATTTGGTGGAAGTGCCTATTCTCGACACCGAGAAGGAATGGATGGGACAGGCGTATTTCTAACTTTTGACACTATTACCCTCCTTCAACCGAGGACTCTATGAAGGACAGTCATAACCATCCACCATAGTCATAGCTTTATTAAGACTCAATCTCTGTGTATCTGCCTTATTTGGTGACTCTCAGGAATTCACACAAAGTATGCACACAGGAACAGAGAGCGAAAACTATGCCTAACTCTGAAGTATCATCATATAATTGTCCAAAACTTAAGAGTCCTTGCACTAGACTTAGTGCACCAGCAATCTCTCTACTTTCTTCTCACAAATATGAGGTGGATCTACTAGAAGATAGTATGCCTGACTCCCTATTAACTATCCAAGGGTTCAGTAGACTACAAATGCTTATTGGCTTTCTACAAGGATCCATTACCCAGCCTACATGCACGTGAAATAAATGTACTGGATTCTAAACTTAAGAAATAATTCAGGAAGAAAAACCTCCAATGACAAAGAAATTTTGCTAGGGACTAACCCATTCAACTCAAGAAAAGAGAATTTTTTTTTATATATATGCTAACCTAAATGCATGAATACTTCCTAAAATGCAAAATGCACCCCCCCATGCCTAAATCCTACAATGTCCCCATTGTAAAATTAAAACAGGGGGAGAAAGGAAAGAAATCACTTGACGACGGTGTTATTCAGAACGCTAGGTTGCCTCCCAACAAGTGCTGCATTTTCTGCCAGCAGCCAGATTTATAAGGAACCTGTAAGTTTGGTTCCAGACAAAAAAAGTTAGGCCCTAAAAATATGCATAACAGCGTGGGCCTAGAAAACAGGTAGCCATGGATGTTGGCGAGCTGATGATGCAACATAATCCTAAAATCTCACCAGAAGGTATGAAAGCAGAAAACCTCGTTGGCTACCTAGGGAGGTCTAGGAATAAGAAAAGGGATATGAAAAGAGGCCTCCCGAAATGGAATAAGTGGAGGATAACAAGGATCCTCCAAAACAGAACGGTTTTAAAAGATATAAACATTAATATTTGAAACCCTTGAATGGAAAGACTAAAAGTACAAGCATCAATCCACACTAGCCATTCTACCCGAGGATGTACTGGCCTGATATGTTCTCCAGAAGGAATGTACATGAGCAGAGATCTGAGCCAAGGATCGGTTAGGGAGTATAAGGGTTGTTTATAGTGTTGGAAGGTAATGGTTAAGTCCAATAAGGGCATAGTTGGTGTCAAGTTCAATTCCAATAATGATTCAGATTGTGTATACTCCCTAACAATTGTAGACAACTTCACATTACCCAGCCTAGCATTAATGATCGGAGTCATATTTTCACCTTTCAGTATATGTGAATTAAGGGTAGACTCGAAATTATAACTCTTTGATGGCAAGGTCAAAATATCAGAATCATTATCATTAAGCTCATCCCCGGATTCGTTTGGTTCCCTCAAATTTTTATTGAGGTGTATATGTGATTCATTAATGAAGAAAGGAGTTGGATCAGTATCCTCAATTATTCCTAAAGGAAGATCAGTCTTAATATTTTGGAGCAAGCAGAGAAAAATGAGAGAGAGAGGGCGAGAGAGCGATCGGCGTCGCGCGGCAGGCGGTGGTGCGGCGGAGCCATCTAGGGTTGGAGAAGGAGGCGAGTGGAGGACGTGGAGATCGAGGCGAGTGGAGGACGTGGAGATCGAGGGCTTGGAGGAGAAGGGAGCGGGACTGGTAGGAGAGTTTTCGTAGGACGTCTGAAAACACTCCAAGAAAACCCTGGAAGAGGATGAATGGCGATGTTCTTTGTTTCAGATGCAGACAAAGGGGGCATGTGGTAGTGATTTGCAAAAACCCTCTGATCTGCTTGGCGTGCAGGGGAGAAGGGCACAAACATGAATCATGCCCTAGGAGGATTCCTCTTCAGACAAAGAGGGTATTCTCGCACCCTATCTAGAGAGTGAAGAAAGAAGCCTGACCGCCGCCGCTGCCGGCTTTGGGCAGGCATTCAATCGAAGTTGAGATCTCGACTTCTAAAGAAATCTCATCTACAGAGATCATGCTGAGGGGTGCTTTGATTGGTGAGATCATGGCAGGCAAACCATCGATAGATAGGCTTCAAAACCTGGTATGCTCCTTAAATCTCCTGTCTACGGGCTGGAAGGTGGCCATGCTATCCCATTCTCGATTCCTGGTTTATGGTTTGGGTATGATGGATGTTGAACGACTGAGATTTCGTTCGAGCTCTTTTGAAGAATTTATTGTGATTTGGAGAATGGTGTCTCCCTTTGATGGGGCTCTCCCTGATCGGCCTCCGCAAAGAGTGGGCTCTAGGAGGATTCTGGCCTGCTACTACATCTAAGATCAAAGGGAGTCGTTTCTAAGATGCTAGCAGGTTTTGCATCCATCTGTGATGGGTCTGAAATTTTAGTTGGAGAGGGAGACATCAGATCTCTTAGAATTGAGGCTGATGTCTTCAGTGCTGGCTCAATTCCTGATTTGGTTACAATCAGATGTGGGGGCACATCTTGGCTTACTCGGCTAGCAGTACTCAGACAGGTGCCTAGGCAGGTTGAACAAGGGCAGGATAAGACGTCTGGAGTCAGCACTGAGGTGAGGAAACAGAATGAAAGCCATGGCAGCATTCCTCTTGTTGATGCTCCTGAGTCTAAAAAGAGGAAGGATTGCCACTAGGTCTATGAGGAGGAGGACCAGATGGAAGAGGTTGATACAGTTGGTTCTTGCAGACAAGCCATGGTAGTCAAAGAGGACAGCTATCTGGAGGTTGCTGAGAATTCAGTGATAGATTCAGAGATGCTTAGTAATAATGAGGGGAGGATAGGAAGGGAACAGGTGCTCAGAAATGATAGCAGTGTGCTCAAAGAAACAAACCAGATGCAGCTCTCAATTCTTATTGATATGAAATATGGCAGTGGATCCAATCAGAAAAGAGGTGTGGGTAGATCTCCCTACCTGCTGAGAAGGAGAAGGAAGGAGAACTTGCCTCCTATTGAGGAGCAGAATATTGTTAATTCTATTATGGTCGAATTTGTGGGTTGTATGGCCCAAGTGAGCCACTCCAATAAGGAATGAGAGTGATGACTTGGAATGTGCGTGGGTTGCGCAATAAGATGAGGACTTCCTTGTGTAGATATCTCTCTGAGTAGGAGATTGATTGTGCTCTCATTCAAGGGACACATTTGGAGATGGAGGATGGTCAGGAATGGGATTGCTTTAAGAAATCTGGTTTCAGTGATGTTGTGGTTAAGGGTGCTTCTGGAAGGTCTGGTGGAATGGCCTTTTGATGGAGAAAGTCTTGCCTCTCAGTAACTGAAGTTATTCATGACAGGTACATGCTTTCTTGCAAATGTCAGTCTCCCCAAGGAGATATGGAATGGTTTATATCTTGCATTTATGGTCCTTGTGTGGCTGCAAACAGGGCTGGCTTGTGGGAGGAGCTCTCTGCAATGCATCAAAGAGTGCAAGAGGTCCCATGGCTGCTAGGGGGTGATTTCAACTGTTATCTCTCAGGTGATGACAACCTAGATGGGAGAGTGGACAGCTCTATGGCAGGCTTTCAAATGGCTGTGCAGAACATGGGATTGACGGAATACCCCATCAGTGGTGTGGAGTTTACTTGGAGAAATGGCAATGGACAGGTTTCCAAATTGGATAGGTTTTTTGGCAGTCCTAGCTTGTTGGAGAGGCATCAATTATCAGCAATTATGAGCCTTGATAGGCCTTTCTCTGATCATACTCCACTTGTATGGGACAGTGGGGTGAGTTCAAATATTGGATCATACTTCAAACTCAAGAGATCTTGGTTTAGGGAAGAAGGTTTTGTGCAAATGGTGTCCCAGTGGTGGCAGAACAAGGCTGTGCATGGTACAGCAACCCAGCAGCTGGCTACAAAATTATCAGCCCTGCGTGATGTGCTTAAAGAATATGGGCAGGCCGTGGCTCTGATCAAAGAACAGAAGATGAGGGAGGCTTTAGCAATAATCAGGGACTTGGATCTGAAAGAGTGCAGGCAGTCCTTGAACCATCAGGAACAGCAGCTGAGGCAGTAGATGCAAGCTGCAGTGGGGGAAGAGGATCTGAAAATAGAAATGGATTGGCGTGAAAGATCAAGACAGTTATGGCTCAAAGAGGGTGATGCGAACACAAAGTTTTTCCATCTTGCGACTAGTGCTAGGAGGAGATTCAATCTTATCTCATCTGTTAAAGTGGAAGAGAAAACTGTTACATCTGTTGGTGAAATCAGAACTAAAGCAGGTAAATATTTTAAAGAAATATCCAAGGCTACTCCAAGAGGTTCTTGGAGGATGTCATCGGTGGATTTTCCTTGTGTTAGTGATGATCAGAGAGACATGCTTGTCACCCCTATATCTGAACAAGAAGTATTAAAAGCTATTAAAGATTTAAATAATGAAGGTGCACCTGGTCCGGATGGATTTCAGGTGTTCTTTTATAGAGAACTGTGGAATGTTGTTAAGGTCGATGTTTTAAAGGTTATTCATGAATTTAAACTGGGCAACTCTAGTTTTGAGAGATTGAACAAATCCTATTTGTTATTGCTTCCTAAGAAATCAGGTGCGGAGAGATTTTCTGATTACAGACCCATTGCACTATCTAATTCCATCTATCTTATTATTAGTAAGGTTATAGCCAACAGATTGCGGGAGGTTTCAAAGGACTTGATAATGCCTGTTCAGTCAGTTTTTCTTCCTGGGAGATCATTACAAGAGTCCTTCATTATTGCACAGGAGATGATAATGGGTTGGAACAGGAGAAAGATCAAGGCCTTTCTATGGAAAGTAGATTTTTCCAAGGCCTATGATTCAATCTCATGGTCATACTTGTGGGAGATTCTTAAAAGAAGGAAGTTTCCACCTTTATTGATACAATGGGTGAAGAAGTGCATTATGACAACCTCTTTTTCCCCATTGATAAATGGGAAACCATGCCGCTCTTGGATTCAGCCTCAGTGTGGAGTTAGGCAAGGCTGCCCAATTGCTCCTCTGATTTTCAACCTTGCTGTGGATACTTTGGCAAGATACGCCTGCAAACTGGTAGTGGATGGTTTTATAAGGGGATATTCAATGTCTAATCATAGGGCTCTAGCCCCTATACTCCAATATGCAGATGATACTGTTTTTTTTGTGGAAGGGGGGAAGAGGGAAGCGCAAGCACTTATACATATGGTAAAGATTTTTGGAGAGATTTCCAGTCTCAGATTGAATGGAAATAAATCCTCCCTAGTCTGCTTTGGGATGAATAGTGTGTTACAGAATGACATCTCTACCATTCTAGGTACACCTGTGGTTTCATTGCCTATCAAATATCTGGGTCTGCCTCTGAAATGTTCTAAGATGAAGAAAGCAGATTGGTCTGTCCTTTATGAAAAGGTAGCTACGAAATTGGAGGGTTAGAGCAGTAGATACCTATCTAAAGGGGGGAGGTATATATTACTAAATTCTATCATCACTTCGATTCCAATATTCTTCTTCTCTGTCCTTAAAGCTCTGAACTCAATCTAGAAAAAACTAGATGTGATGCGCAAAAGATTCTTATGGAAAGGGGCCTCTCATCAAGGGGCTTTTTGTCAACCTTTGAGGTGGGACTCAATTTGCAAGCCAAAAAAGATGGGAGGTATGGGTGTTAGATCCCTTAAGGAATTCAATGAAGCTTTGCTATTGAAGTGGGTTGTTCAGTTGCTGCAGGGAGAAAAAAACATTTGGACAGAAATTATTCAAGACAACTATGGGACTTCCAATGATGAGAATAATCGTCTAAACCCCCGTAAACCTTCACCCTTTTGGTCTTCAGTGGTGCATGCCCCGAGGGACAATTGGAATTTTTTCAAATCTGTATTAGGTGATGGGAAAAGCTTCAAGTTTTGGCTAGAAAGTTGGGTACATGGGGGGTATTTAAAGACAGGTTCCCCCTTGCTTATACAGCGGTGTCGGATAAAAATGCTGTGGTGTCTGATTATTGGGATGCGGAATCTGAGCAATGGTCTTTCAACAATGCTGGGTGGAATAATCATGAAACAAGAACACGTGTAGAGAATGAACGTCTCATGCAAGAACTTGCTGCCTTCAAACCCTTGCCTCATGAATAAAACATATAAATGGGATGGTAAATTTTCTACTGCGACTGCTTATGACAGATTGATAATGTCCTCCAGGATGGTGGAATTTGAAGTGATGGGGAAGAAGATATGGAATTTAAAAATACCATTGAAGATACAAATTTTTTTGTGGCTTTGCAAAAGGAACGACTTGATTACTGGAGATCTGAGACACAGGAGGATGGGTAACCCCACACAATTTTGCCACCTATGTGGGATGCATAATGATTCTAGAAGTCATATCTTTTTTTCATGTACGATCACTGATTATGTATGGAGGAGAGTATGTAATGAGTCTCTACCTAGTGACACGGGTTTCTTGTCGTTGATATGTTATTATATGCGTTGTAGTATATTACAAGAACGGTTACCAGTCTAATATGATTTATTACTCGGAATAGAAAGATTCTCGAGGTCGAACTCAGGGAGCAAACTATAATTCTAGAAGCCTATAAATTCACAATATAAGGTTTTACAAAAATTAAGAGAGAGAGAAAGAAAGAAAGGGTGATTGGCTTCTTCTCTTCCTTCAGCCGACTTTCTTCTTTCTTCTTCTTTCTTCTTCTCTGCTTCTGTGGTTCCTCTTTCTCTTTTCTTATCTCTGATTTTCTTTTTCTTTTCTTTTGGGTCTTCTTCTTCCTTGCGGCTGCAGAGGCTTCTGCCTTCTCTTTTCTTCTTCAGCTGCTAAGTCTTTCTCTGATTTTCTTCTCTCCTTTCTTCTTCTTTTTCCTTCTTTTCTTCTGCTCTGGCCCTTCCTCTTCTTTCTCTTCTTCCTATCTTCTTCTTCTTCTTCAGCAGCTGCGGTTCTTCTTTGCTCTAGCTGCTGACCCTCCGACGTCTGATTCAGCGCTCAGACGGCTTAACTGTGCAGCTGCTACAGTGCGGCTCCTCTTTTCCTTCAGTTCCTTTCCTGCCTTTCTTCTTCCTTTCTTGCTTCTTCCTTCTATCCTGCGCACACACGCAAATGTCAGCGCAAAACCTACCCCTACCCCTTCCCCGCGTCTCTCTCTCTGGATCTCTCTTTGGAAAACTCTCCCAGAGCCGGGTAATCGGGTCGAGTTGCACGCCCGAGTCCAGGCGCACCAGCCTGGGTGGTGCGCGAGGAATGCACAGGAGTGTCGGGTCGGATCACCAGATCCGCGTGGGCAGAGCCACGGACGAGGCAAGTGAATAGGTGAGGGACCTCACCCCATGTGCTTTCTGAAGCGATAAGTCAAAAGCACAAAATCAATTTAAGTGTGGGCGTGAGGCCACACACTTACGAGGTGGACTAAAGTCCTGCCTCCGATTTCAGGCGCCTGCAGGAGGAAGGCTCGACTAATTGGGGCAGTGGTAGAGGCCCTCGTCCCCAATTGCGAGCCTGAGTGTGTGCGTGAGGGTGTTCCGCAGCTGCTGGACCTGGGGGCCTGGGGCACTGTAGCCTGGAGCAGCTCGCGAAGCAGCTTCACCTTTGCGTCAATGGTGGCGAGAAGGCGGAGACTTGAAATCACGAAGACAGCCTCACGTCAATGGTGGTCGTGGCAGTTGAGGGGTTTAAAAGACTAATTCAAGAAGGGAAAAGTGCGAGGGGAGTAAGGAGAAGATTTCTACCTACTTAGTCGATGAAGGGGGAGAGGGAGACTGCCCGGCGCGTGCCTGCTGGAGCTGAGGACGAAAGTGCCCAAGGGAGGAGTGACGGCGACGAGGAAGAGATCTGAGGACACCAGATGGTGCGGCCTGGCGTGGGACGACGAGGCAGAGTAGGTTCTGCTGCAGGTATGGCAGCAGAGCGACGAGGAGGAGGAGGAGAGTTCGCAGGAAGCTTAGGGCAATCTAACCAGAGAGAGAGGAGACGAAAGACGAGGGTATTCTCGGCCAGAACTAGCTTGCAGGAGACGGCAGACCCTGCCTCTCCTTATAAAGGTGTTGGCGAGGGGAGAAATGCGAGGAATCGGTGTGGAGGTCTCGCCGGAGTATGGCCGAAAATGGACACCCATGCCTTTCGTGCATTTGCATGAGAGGCATGGGCAGCCGCAGGTGGCAAGGGCGGGTCCCTGCGACAGAGGACGACGTAGGGAACCCCCCGTTCGTTCCTAAGAACGGCTGCCATGCCCTGCGCGGCGCCATCCTCCGCGCAAGGTTGCCGGAGGTATGGTGCTACACAGAAATGGCAGGGAGGACCGTTCTGCAAAGAACAGAGAGAAAGATAGGGGTCTAATTGAAAGGGTTTCAAAAGATAAGGGTCAAAAAGTAATTCAGGAGGACCAATTTGTAGAGTCGGTCAAGATGGTCTTCTCTAAGGCCCAAATTTTTGTACCAGCCTCATCTGAACCTAAGGAACTTAATGGTGAGTTTTAATTTTAGGTTTGACCATGTTTGACCGGTCAATTTGGGTAAAAACCCAAATTAAGTGATAAATTGGGCATGGTTCTCAAATTAGGTCAAAATAGGTTGCAAAGGACAAATTGAAAGTTCTAGACCCTAGGGAATATTTTTATATGATTTTTAGAGGGTTTAGTTGACTTTTATCCTACCTCGAACCTCATGAATCAAAGCAGGTTTGTTTTAGGGTTACAGGATGTCATTTAATTCCCAAAAGTTGCTATAACCCTTTTCAGATCAGATCATCCCACTTTCTTTCTTATTAAGCTTATTTGACCTGTGCTTAGACCCTTAATTACCCTGTTTGCACACTACATTGGTAAAATTTCAGTTTTGCCCCTTATGATTTATCTTATTCTTTAATTCAGAATTCTCTAAGTTAAGCTTCTCTTTAGGTTTTGTAGGAGCTTCTTCACACTTATTTAGATTAAATTATGCTAGTTAGGGTTCATGATGAGTCTCTCATCATACCCCCATGCCTAACTTTTGCTAGTCCCTTAGCAAAATTTTAAGATTTCAACCCTTGTTATAGACCATGAATTTCTTATTAAGTTTAGATAAGTGCTTTCTCTTTTGTAACCTTGATTAGGTCAGAATGTCAACCATAGGCCTAAAAGGTACTCTAGTACCAACCAAGATCCAGATCTGTCTAGCTTCTAGCCTCAGTCCTTAGCAAAGGTTTTTAAGGCCCACAGGAACTATCCTAAGGTTTATGGGACTTCGTGGTTAAAGCACCCATGCTTGAGATAATTTTAGCCTTGGTTCAGCTCGCAGTGCATTTTGTAAGAGAGACAGGTAGAAGATTTATTTGTCTGGAGAGTTTTCTCTCTCTTTTTTCTTTTTAATTCTAGCTTAGGATTGGCTTCTCAACACGATTTGTATCAGACTCCTTGTCCCCATCATCAATCCTCAAGGGTCCCTGGCAGTCGATGCTTCGAGATAGCACCGCCCATGGTAACCCCTAGAACCCTGGCTTTCGAGATTTCGAGATAATCCCGTCCATGGTGTTCCATGGCCGAATTCAAACCCTAGCAATTAACACTTTGTGATAATTCCATCCATGGAATCTGAACCAGCAGAGTACTTACAAGCCCCCAGTAGGATATGTAAATATCCTAAGAGACAAGCACCGAGGAGATGATATTTTGTTACGCATCTTCGAGGGGAATTTCCCACCTCTACGCACTGGGAACTCGTCCAAATCAACTTGTGTTGATCGGCCACTCCTACTCTAGGCGACATTTTCAGAAAATTTTCAATGCTTCTGCATGATTTTGATATTTATGCTTACTGAACTAGGCTGTGTGTGTAAATTTGGGTGCTTAGGTTACTGAGTCCCACAAACCAAAAGTTAGTTAACGAGGCCAAATACTCCCTAAGCCTTGGACCTAATACTTAAGCCTTTCATTCTCCTCAACCTTTTTTAGGAATATCTAGATCTTAATGGGTACTACGAGTCTATCCAAGAATGCCTAAAGTTTGCATTCTTACTAATCTTACTATGCACTTTCCATTTCTTTTTCTGAATGTGGTCTGGAACTTGGGTTAATTCCTTAACTTCTTACTAATGACTATCTCTTTTCTTTCATTTTGTGCTCCTTTTTGTCATTTTGTTCTTTTTCTCCTCCTCCACAAAAATTTCTTTCCTCCTCTCATTTTTTTTTATGATATTTTTTTTTTATTTTTTTTTGTGGTATTTTTGGTATATGTGAATTTCTTTGTTTGAAACCTTTTCTTTGCACTTTCATACCCCCCTCCCATGCCTAAGATTTGTAATTTCCTCATTGTAAATTAGGAGGGTTTTTATTTGGATTAGTTCATGCATTAGTACAGGTGTTTTGGTGAGTGGATGGGTCAAGGTGTCTGTTGCGGATGATTTCTAATCTCAGATGCAAGCACCTGAGGTGGAGTCGGCTGTCCTAAGGGATGAACCTTAAGTGCAAAAGAGGTATCAGAAAAGGTTTCGGGTTTTTCAAAAGAGAATGACGGGCTGCCTCCCGTTGAGCGCTGAGTTTTACGCCATCGGCTGGGCGTAATATGCTTAGGGAAAATGGAGGATAAATGACAACTCAGCCGAATCTGTAGAGGTTACATCAATGAACGGTTTAAGTCTCTGGCTGTTCACGATGAAAGGTTCGGAATCATGGCTGAGCAGACTGATTTCGACGGCTCCATTTCCAAAAACTTGTCGGACAAGATAAGGTCCGACCCACATAGATCGCAGTTTCCTAGGGAAGAGTTTTAGTCGGGCATCGAAGAGTAGGACCTTCTGACCAAGATGAAAGATCTTTCTTGAGATGTGCTTGTCATGGAAGGCTTTAACCCGCTCTTTGTAGATTCGCGAGTTCTCGTACGCATCGAGGCGTAATTCATCGATCTCTCTTATCTGAAGCTTTCTGTGGGTTCCAGCCTTAGAAAGATCTAAATTGCAACTTCGTACTGCCCAATAAGCTTTGTGCTCCAGTTCGACGGAAAGGTGACACGCCTTCCCGTACACCAGTCTAAAAGGAGACATGCCTAGTTGGGTCTTGTGGGCGATCCTATAAGCCCACAAAGCTTCTGGAAGTTGGGACGACCAGTCTTTCCTATCAGGTCGAACAGTGACCTACAGGATTTTCTTGATCTCCCGATTAGAAAGCTCAGCTAGACCATTAGTCTGGGGGTGGTAAGGAGTAGAGATTCGGTGAGACACCCCGTATTTGGTCATCATTGACCTGAACTGAGCATTCGTGAAATGGGTCCCTCCATCAGAAATGATTGCACGAGGAATCCCTAACCGTGAGAAGATATTCTGATGAATGAATTTGATAACGATATTGTGATCACAGGTTCGAGTCGGAATGGCTTTGATCCATTTGGACATGTAATCCACAGCCAGCAAAATGTACTCGAAGCCATCTGAAACAGGGAAGGGGCCCATAAAATCAATCCCCCAAAAGTCAAAGATTTCACATACGAGAATCGGCTGCAAAGTCATCATGTCGCGATGGCTCATATTGCCCAAAGTTTGGCAACGACTGGATGCGTTGCAGTGATTGTATGCATCTTTGAAGATGGTGGGCCAATAAAAGCCACACTGGAGGATTTTAGATGCGGTTTTGTGCCCAGAGAAGTGGCCACCGCATGCCTGGTCATGGCAGAAGGAGAGAATATCAATGATTTCACCCTCCAGGACACATCGCCGGATGATTTGGTCAGCACCTATGTGGAAGAGGTACGGGTCTTCCCAGATGTAGTACTTGGCATCAGAGTGCAATTTGTCTTTCTTGGCCTTCGGCCAATCAGATGGGATCTGATGAGATGCCAAGTAGTTCACTATATCAGCAAACCATGGAAGCCTAGTACCAATAGTCAGTAGGTGCTCATCAGGAAAATACTCCGTGATGGGTCCAGAAGGGTTGATGATTTCAGAAGGAAGGCGAGACAAGTGGTCAGCTACCACATTCTGTTTTCCCACCTTGTCGCGAATCTCGAGGTCGAATTCTTGCAACAGCAAGATCCATCGGATCAATCGAGGCTTCGCATCCTTCTTGGCAAGGAGATGCCTCATAGCCGTGTGATCTGAGTAAATGATGACGTGGGAACCCAAGAGATAGGATCGAAATTTTTCGAGGGCAAATACTACGGCTAGCAACTCTTTCTCTGTAATTGTATAGTTAAGCTGAGCCTCGTCAAGTGTCTTGCTGGCGTAGTAGATGACCACGGGTTTCTCGTCAACTTTCTGCCCCAGAACCACTCCTACAGAGAAATCAGATGCATCGCACATGATCTCAAAGGGTTGAGACCAATCAAGGGACTGTAGGATCGAAGCCTGGGTGACTCGGTCACGAAGATTCTCAAAGGCTTGGGTGCATTCCTTGGAGATCTCAAAGGGCACATCCTTGGAGAGAAGAGTAGTGAGGGGGCGTGCGATTTTCGAGAAATCAGGAATGAAATGACAGTAAAAATCGACGTGCCCCAGAAAAGAACGGATGTCCCTGATCGAGCTAAGCATAGGAAGTCGAGAAATTAGATCAACCTTGGCTCGATCCACTTGGATGCCCTTTTCAGAAATTAGATGACCTAGGATGATTCCCTCAGGCACCATAAAGTGGCTCTTTTCCCAGGAAAGAACCATATTTACATCGATGAAATGCCTGAGTATATGAACCAAGTGCTGGAGGCAATCATCAAATGATGCCTCGAAAACTGAGAAGTCATCCATGAAGACTTCCAGATAATCACCTACCATATCTGAGAATATGGCAAGCATGCATCGCTGAAAAGTCGCAGGTGCATTGTAGAGATCGAATGGCATCCTTCGGAACGCGTATGTCTTGAAGGGGTAGGTGAATGTGGTCTTCTCTTGGTCCTTTGGATGAATAGCTACTTGGTTATAACTATAGTACCCATCAAGAAAGCAGAAGAATCGATTTCCCGCTAATTTCTCGAGAATCTGATCAATGAAAGGTAGTGGGAAATGATCCTTCTTCGTGGAGGAATTGAGTCTTCGGTAATCTATGCAGACTCTCCACGAGTTCGCTATTCGGGTAGGAATGACTTCTCCGATTTCAGTTGTAATGGTGGTGAGCCCTGCCATTTTAGGCACAACCTAGATTGGGCTCACCCAACGACTGTCAGAGATCGGGTAGATGATTCCTGCATCTAACCACTTAATGATCTCCTTTTTCACGACCTCTTGCAGATTGGGATTCAAGCATCTCTGCATTTCACGAGAAGGTCGTGCGCCCTCTTCAGAATAGATACGGTGGGTGCAATAAGAGGGACTTATTCCTGTCAAGTCATCAAGAGTCCAACCAATGGCTCTGCGATGTTACTGGAGAACAGTAATCAGACGGGATTCCTGATCAGGAGTGAGCTTGGAATTTATAATCACAGGAAAAGTCTGATTAGAACCCAAGAAGATGTATTTCAAATGGTCAGGAAGAGGTTTAAGTTCGAGGATGGGGTTATCAGCAGCAGCGGGTGGTTCAGGGTGAATGTGAGGTTCAATGGTAGGAGTTATGGGTTTGTCTGAATCAGGGTCTGACTCCTTTAATTGTGGTTCAAAATCCTCTAGTGGTTGATGAGGTAAAATCAGGTTATCCTCAAATTGTGGTTCATCAACCAAAGCTCTAATATCACAGATTTGCTCAATGACACCGCAATTGATTCCTTGTTGGGCCTTAAAGATATCAATTTTGAGAGTCTGGTTCCCAAATTTCAGTTCTATCTGGCCCTTCTCACAACTGTTGTTGGCCCTAGCAGTGGCCAAAAAGGGTCTCCCTAGAATGATCGGTGTATCCCTAGGATTTTCAGGTGCGTCCATATCTAAGACTATAAAGTTTACAGGGAAATAGAAATCCCATACCCTTATAATAACATCCTCAAGAATCCCTTTTGGTGACTTTATAGACCGATCTGCTAACTGTAGTGTCACCTCAGTTGGTTTCAGCTCAGATTCTTCTAGGTGGTTAAGTAAGGATGTGGGTATCAAGTTTATGGAAGCACCTAAGTCTAGTAATGCTCTGTCGAACTGGGTTTCACCGATCTTGCATGAAATTAGGGGAGTGCCTGGGTCTTTTGCCTTGGGTGGGAGGCTGCTCAGGATTACAGAGCTGGCTTGCTCTGATAGTACAATTGGACTCCCACTCTTGGTTCGCGGCTTACGCTGAGGTGTACATACATTCTTCAAGAATCATGCGTAAGTTGGTATGTGGCGAATCGCATCCATCAAGGGGATGTTTATTTGGACCTGCTCAATGAGCTTGACCAGGTCCTCCTTAGAAGCCACGGGTTCTGTTGTCCTTCTTCCCTTGGTCAAGGCCTCGGGAAATGGAACCTTGGTTGGTTCCTCTAGGATAGGTCTAGGTCATTGATCTGGGATAGGGAGAGGAACATCCTGGATTACTGTCCTAGGGTTTGGGTCACTACCAAGCTTGGAGTGGTCTGGATAAGGTGGAACTTGGGTCTCCTTACCACTACGGGTGGTTACAGAATTCAGTCCTGCCTGGTTCTGGTTAGGGGTTGATAGGATGGGCTGCTGCTTGGCGAAACGGTGGCAGCAACTAGCTTTTCTTAAGTCGTTGTAGTACAGATAGTTATTGCCATCATTTGCTAATATATAATTTTTTACTCGGAAAATAAAGAGTTCCCGAGGTCGAACTCAGGGAGCAAGTTGTATTCTAGAGATATACATGTTCTATTACAAAAATAAAGAGAGAGAGAGAGATGAAGGTTTGGCTTCTTCTTCTTTTCTTCTTTCTTTCTCTTTGTCTTCTCTTTAGCTTTTGTTCTTCCTATTCTTCTTTTCTTGCTTCAGATCTCCCTTCCGTGCTCTTCTTCTTTTCTTCTTGCTTCTCTTCTTCTTCTGATTGGCTGCTCCGTCTCTCTTCTTTTCTTCTTTCTTCACCTGTCTTCAGGACGTCGTCCAATTTTCCAATCAGACGACTTAACCCGCGGATGCTACAGTGTTGCTTCAGTTCTTCTTCCTCAATCCTCTGCTTCGGGCAGCCCTGGCTGCTCTTCTTCCTTCAGTCTTCTTCTCCTTCTCTGTTCAGCGGGCGTCTTTCTTTTTCTTCTCTGCCTGCACACTTGTACAGCTTGATCAGAGGGGCAAAGCTCTCCCAGAGCTACCGGGTATTCGGGTACGGGTCGTGCCCGGGTCCAGGCCCACCGGCGTGCGTGGTGGGCGAGGAGTGCAGGTCGGGCTTAGTCGGGTCGGGCCAGGTCCACGGGGCATGGTCGCAGACGAGGCCAGGTCGAGCGGGTAAGTGAGAGGGACCTCACCCCGTGCTCAGGAGGCAACGAACCTAAGGCACTTTTTGCCTTTATGCGGGCGCGCTCCTCTGAAAATTTCCGAGGTGGGACTAAATGTCCCACCCTAATTGGGCACCCGCAGCTGAAGACACTGCAGGAGCTCGCGGTTGCACGCGAGGCTTTGCCCCAGCTGCAAGCCTGGGACGCTTCGCGGAGGTGCCCCGCGCAGCCTGGGAGTCAAACCTAGGCGAATCGCACCTGGAGCTGCAGGTTGAAGGTGCTCCTTCCACGCAGCAATGGCGACGGCGGTCGAGATACCTGTCCACAGAGGAACGGCCTCTCGGCCTAATCAGATACGTGGAGAACCTTCGCCGTGGCACGGCGAAGGTGGTGGGGGGTCTGGCAGGCGGCGGGGCGGAGCGTGAGGGTCGCCCTAGGTCAAACTGCGGGCGGAGAAGTGGGTTTGTTCGGGGGGTCTGCAGAGGGCGAGTGGCGGGAAGTGGAAGGGCGGAGGTTGATCAAGGTGAGGAGGCGGAGGTTCTGTGAGGGTCGGCGAGGCGTATGGGGCTGTGGAGAGACGGGGGTGTCTCGCCGAAGTTTGGCCGGAGACGAAGGGGGTGACGGTGGACAGGAGCGGTCGAGGGTTTAATCAAATAAAAGACAGTGAGGAAAAGAAAGAGGGGGAGATGGGGAGAAGTTCTGACCTAGCTACGGAGACGAAAGGGGCTGGAGCAAGGCGGCAGTTGTATCGACTGTCGCCGGAGAAGAAGATGCCCAGGGGAAGGGGCGGCGGCGAGGAGAGGGCCGGAGAGGCGCCAGCTGGGTGCGGCATGGAGCAGGAAGAGCGAGGGAGGGCAACCCTGCAGCTGGTAGTGCGGCAGAGCGACGAGGAGGAAGAGGAGAGGCCACCGGAGCTGGAGGGCTTCCTGTCGGAGTGGGAAGAGAGGAAGTGGGGGTCTTTCTCCGTCAGGACCGAGCTGCTCAGAACGGCGGAGCGACGGGGGTATTTATAGAGGGGAATCAGAGAGGAGGGCGGAGGGAGACGACGTGTCTCCCTCGCCGGAGGACGCCGGAGATGGAGACCCATACCGTCCGTGCGTTCGCACGGCCGGTATGGTGGGTTGCAGCGACCAGGGGGGTGTTCCTGCGACGGCTGACGACGTAGGGCATCCCCGGTTGTCTTGCTAGACCCTCCCCATTACCCTGCACGGCGCCATGCTCCGCGCAAGGTCGCCGGAGCATGTTGCTGGTCAGGTTTTGGCAGGAGGGACCTGAATGCAAAGAACGAAGGAGAGTTAGGGGCAGAAATGTGAGGGTTCGAAAGTTGAGGGCCAACAAGTAAATATATGAGGACCAAAGTGTAAAGTTGGTCAAGAAGGTTTCTTCTTAGGCTCAAGTTTTTATACATGACTAATTAGGACCTAAGGAATCTGATGGTGAATTTTATTTCTAGATTAAACCTTGTTTGATCGGTCAATTTACGCAAAAATCCAAATTAAGTTATTAATTGGGCATGGTTCTCAATGTAGGTCAAAAAGGGTTCCGAAGGCCAAATTGAAGGTTCTAAACCCTAGAGATTATTTTTCTATGAATTTTAGAGGGTTTATTCTATTTTTACTTTGCCTCGAACCTCGCGAATTGAAGTGGGTTTGTTTTAAGGTTACAGATTATCATTTAGTTCCTTGGAATTGCTGTAGCCCTTATCAGATCATCCCACATTCCATCTTATTTGGTTTGTTTGACCTATGTTTGGACCTGTATGCAGATTAGACTGGTAAAATTGTATTTTTACCCCTTATGACTTATTTTCTTCTTAAACTCAGAATTCTCTGAGTTAAGCCTTTCCTTGAGTTATGTAGGAGCTTTTATCCTTTGTATTAGGTCAAAATGAGCTAGTTATGGCTCATGATGAGGTTCTCATCACTGCTAATAACTCACATAGGAAGTTGAGGCCTCCATCCCGTCAGGTGAAGGAACAGAGGGGGCCTGATAAACCATGTGTGCATGGCCCGGGTTTAGGTTCATAACGCGCCGCTGGGTCGGCATGTTATTAGGGTTAGGAAGAGGCTGAGAGGGAAGTGTACCTGGTTGGCGAGAATTCGCCAACTAGGCCAGTTGGTTTCGGACCTCTGTGATTTTATCCTTGTGTTGCTTTTGAATAGCCGCATTCGTTCTCTGAATGTCAGCCAAAGTCTGAAGGATGAGGGACATTTGGTCTTGGTTTGGCCTGGATGAATAAGTAGGGTTGGGCCATGGCCGAGGCGGCTACTAAGGACGAGGTGCTTGTGGACGGGGCTGAAAGGGTGGTCTTTGAGTTTGGGAATTTCCCGTCCACTGGAAGTTGGGATGGTTTCGCCATCTAGGATTGTAGGTGTTGGAAAATGGGTCATTCTGGATGGCGTTGAGATCCTTGCAGGTCTGAGGAACCTCAAAAAAGTCAGAGAACGGGGGAATAGGGTTCCCTCGATAGGAATAGAAAGGATCGACGGTTCCTCCGGTCCTAGAGTCAGATGGGGATGGATTTGAGTCCACCCCAGGAGAAGGTCGATGGAAAATGTTTTGCACAGTCTCCCGTGCAGAAGGAGGTTGTGCAAAGGAATTCTGCGCAGAGGTGGCTCGCTGCAAGTGCTGAGTTAGCTCATCCACCTTCTTCTCAATAATAGAGACCTTGTCCAATTGACTGGCCATTAATTCCAGATTGACTGATGTGGACAGGTCCTACATTTCGTGTGCTCCCCTAATGTTCGTCGCTATGCAGGTATTCGTCTTGTCGAATAGTCCCATGGAGTCATTATTGATGGAGTTCTCGCACATATTTTTTAGAATCTCCCACACGGTGTCCTCATGTTGACCCATGATATTACCTTCGTAAGTTGCATTGACGAACAGCCTAATATCCTCACGGAGTCCCTGGTAAAAAGACTGGACTTGTTCTCATTTAGGAACTCCGTGATGGGGGCACTTCCTCATGAGATCCTGAAAATGATCCCATGCCTCATGAAGATTTTCTCCCGTTTGCTGTGTGAAATGGGTAATCTGATGGCGCAAGGCATTGGTCCGACCAACGGGGAAGAACTTCTTCAGAAACTTGGATTGAAGTTCCTCCCAATTGTTGATCGGCCGGGTCTGAGTTTGATACCAATGAGCGGCCTTGTCCATAAGAGAGAAAGAGAACATCTTCATAAGGAGAATATCCCGATTTTGTGCATCTGACTGGAAAGTCTGGGCTAGATGCTTTAACTGTTTGATATGCTGGAAAGGATCTTCAGAATTAAGCTCATGGAATTTAGGAATAGCATGAATCATGTTGGGCTTCAGTTCAGAATCAGGTCCTCCAGTCGGGATTTTGACTCGAGGTTCAATAGCCACCGCAGCAGGATTGTAGTGATCCCACATCATGGGACGCTGCGGTGGGTGCATGAAGTTCTGGAAGAGGTCATTGAGTCACTGGAGCTGGTGCTCCAGATTGTTCTCTTCCTCAATTGGTTGAGCCATTGTGGAAGAAGAAGGTGAGTTGGGTTCAGAATCGGAGGAGAGGTCTATGTGGAGTGTTGGTTGCACACGCAAGGGTACCGAGGCTCGGCCTCGAGGAGAGTGAATTTCTAAAGGAGATTTCAAGGACCTCCTACCAAACATACACTGACGGAGAGGATGAGTTTAGCAGGTGCTGGACCCAATCAAGACACCCAGAATTTTGGGTGGCTATAGAGGTTCGGGGCGGATGGACCCCTTGATCAGAAAGTCGTCCACCTGAGAATTACCTGGGCAGCCAGAGAGGGTGAGTCCCGCGAAAACCCCTACACGGTAGAGCGCTCCCACGGGTTACAAGGTTTCCCCTACCCGACCTTTCTTGTCACTGAGATTCCAGGTAGACCAGAATGGGGACCTTGACCTCTTAAGTCTACCACTTTTAGTTAGGATCAAGGTGCTTAGGGTTTTCACTTGAACTTTATCCTTTTGAGTGCAAAGAGTGACCTAAGTTCAAGGTTGGTTGACCTAATGAGTCAACTTCACATACTAGTTCCTTTGAGAGCTTATTAGGTCTTGTCTTTTTAGGTTTCAAGTATTTTTAAGAGCCAAATTGGTTAGGGTTTCTCTAAATAGGTGCTTTCAGGCAATGGCTTGGGCACACCTCCTTTGGGAATTTCTCTTTTCTTGCTTAGAGAAGTGTGTCTCTAAAAACCCTAGCTTTGAACCTTATATTGGCTCTAAGTGGTCCAGTTAGTTGCCTTTAGATGGGGTAATTAGGGCTCAAGCAAGAAGGTTTTAGCCCTAAATACCTTTAATGGATGTACAGATAAAATATGTTGAAATTGAAAAATAGACAACTCTTGTGGTTTACTAAATATAGAAGACAGGTTATTCCTAGATAGCTTTTTCTTTCTTTTTCTTCCTCTTGGGAATTTAGGGGTTTAAATGAGAGGATAGAAAATTACCGGTTTGTGCGGCTACGTGTTTTCCTCTTGATGTCCTGTGCCTGCACAACAAAAGAGAAGAGATTAGTCAATAGGAAGTCAAAATTTATGGATTAATAGCTTCTAGAATGGCCGTTGCTCCCCGGCAACGGTGCCAAAAACTGGTGACATGGGTTTCTTATCGTTGATATGTTATTATATGCGTTGTAGTATATTACAAGAACGGTTACCAGTCTAATATGATTTATTACTCAGAATAGAAAGATTCCCGAGGTTGAACTCAGGGAGCAAACTATAATTCTAGAAGCCTATAAATTCACAATATAAGGTTTTACAAAAATTAAGAGAGAGAGAAAGAAAGAAAGGGTGAGTGGCTTCTTCTCTTTCTTCAGCTGACTTTCTTCTTTCTTCTTCTTTCTTCTCTTCTTCTGCGGTTCCTCTTTCTCTTTTCTTATCTCTGATTTTCTTTTTCTTTTCTTTTGGGTCTTCTTCTTCCTTGCGGCTGCAGAGGCTTCTGCCTTCTCTTTTCTTCTTCAGCTGCTAAGTCTTTCTCTGATTTTCTTCTCTCCTTTCTTCTTCTTTTTCCTTCTTTTCTTCTTCTCTGGCCCTTCCTCTTCTTTCTTTCTCTTCTTTCTGTCTTCTTCTTCTTCTTCTTCTTCAGTAGCTGCAGTCCTTCTCTGCTCTGGCTACTGACCCTCCGACATCTGATTCAGCGCTCAGATGGCTTAACTGCGCAGCTGCTACAGTGCGGCTCCTCTTCTTTTCCTTCAGCTCCTTTCTTGCCTTTCTTCTTCCTTGCTTGCTTCTTCCTTCTATCCTGTGCATGCACGCAAATGACAGCACAAAACCTACCCCTACCCCTTCCCCGCGTCTCTCTCTCTCTCTGGATCTCTCTTTGGAAAGCTCGCCTAGAGCCGGGTAATCGGGTCGGGTTGCACGCCTGGGTCCAGGCGCACCGATGTGGGTGGTGCACGAGGAGTGCACCGGAGTGTCGGGTCGAATCACCAGATCCGCGTGGCCACTGCCGCGGACGAGGCGAGTGAATAGGTGAGGGACCTCACCCCGTGTGCTTTCGGAGGTAATAAGCCGAAAGCACAAAATCAATTTAAGTGTGGGCGTGAGGCCACACACTTACGAGGTGGGACTAAAGTCCTGCCTCCGATTTCAGGCGCCTGCAGGAGGAAGGCTCGACTAATTCGGGTAGCGGCAGAGGCCCTCATCCCCAATTGCGAGCCCGAGTGTGTGCGTGAGGTGTTCCGTAGCTGCTGGACCTGGGGGCCTGGGGCGCTGCAGCCTGGAGCAACTCACGAAGCAGCTTCACCTATGCGTCAATGGCGGCGAGAAGGCGGAGACCTGAAATCACGAAGACAGCCTCACGGCCACATCAGACAACGTAGGGAGCTTCGCCAGAGGACGACGAAGGCAGTGCGGGGGTCGGTGAGGTGTGAGAGTGCCTGTGGCCGTGCACCTAGGGCACTCTACGTGCTTGCGAATGGGTGTGTTCGGGAGGTGGTCTGGAGAGGTGCTGGCGGTCAATGGAGATGGGGAAACTGATCAAGGAGTGATGGTGGAGCTTCTGAGCTTGTCGGCGAGGGGTGGAAGGGTCTGTGGAAGTGGGGTGATCTCGCCGGAGATGGTGGCCGGAGGCGGAGCAGACAAAGGTGGTTGTGGCAGTCGAGGGGTTTAAAAGACTAATTCAAGAAGGGAAAAGTGAGAGGGGAGTAAGGAGAAGATTTCTACCTACTTAGTCTACGAAGGGGGAGAGGGAGACTGCCCAACGCGTGCCTGCCGGAGATGAGCACGAAGGTGCCCAGGGGAGGAGTGACGGCAACGAGGAAGAGATCTGAGGACACCAGCTGGTGCGGCCTGGCGTGGGACGATGAGGCAGAGTAGGTTCTGCTGTAGGTATGATAGTAGAGAGATGAGGAGGAGAAGGAGCATTCGCCGGAAGCTTAGGGCAATCTAACCGGAGAGAGAGGAGACGAAAGAGGAGGGTATTCTCAACCAGAACTAGCTTGCAGGAGACGACAGGCCCTGCCGCTCCTTATAAAGGTGTTGGCGAGGGGAGAAACACGAGGAATCGACGTAGAGGTCTTGCTGGAGTATGGCCGGAAATGGACACCCATGCCTTTCATGCATTTGCACAAGAGGCATGGGTAGCCGCAGGTGGTAGGGGCAGGTCCCTGCGATAGAAGACGACGCAGGGAACCCCCCTTTCATTCCTGAGAACGGCTGCCATGCCCTGCATGGCGCCACCCTCCGTGCAAGGTCGCCGGAGGTATGGCGCTGCGCAAAAATGGTAGGGAGGACTATTCTGCAAAGAACGACGAGAAAGATAGGGGTCTAATTGAAAGGGTTTCAAAAGATAAGGGTCAAAAAGTAATTCAAGAGGACCAATTTGTAAAGTCGATCAAGATGGTCTTCTTTAAGGCCCAAATTTTTGTACCAGCCTCATCTGAACTTAAGGAACTTAATGGTGAGTTTTAATTTTAGGTTTGACCATGTTTGACTGGTCAATTTGTGTAAAAATCCAAATTAAGTGATAAATTGGGCATGGTTCTCAAATTAGGTCAAAATAGGTTGCAAAGTCCAAAGTGAAGGTTCTAGATCCTAGGGAATATTTTTATATGATTTTTAGAGGGTTTAGTTGATTTTTATCCTGTCTCAAACCTCATAAATTAAAGCAGGTTTATTTTAGGGTTATAGGATGTCATTTAATTCCCAAAAGTTGCTATAACCTTTTTCAGATCAGATCATCCCACTTTCTTTCTTATTAAGCTTATTTAACCTATGCTTAGACCCTTAATTACCCTGTTTGTGCACTGCATTGGTAAAATTGCAATTTTGCTCGTTATGATTTATCTTATTCTTTAATTCAGAATTCTCTGAGTTAAGCTTCTCTTTAGGTTTTGTAGGAGCTTCTTCACACTTATTTAGATTAAATTATGCTAGTTAGGGTTCATGATGAGGCTCTCATCACTACCCACACGGGAGAATCTGTGGCGTTGTCTTGTGGATGGGAATAAGCCATGCTTACATATGGTGGCTGTGTTATGGGCTGTATGGAGGGCTAGAAATGAGTGTGTTTTTCAGGAGACCCCAGTGTGTGTGGATAATATTGTAAATTTTTGCTGGAGTCTCATACAGCATTGGGGTTCTATCATGTAATTATTTCATTATTATTAATAATAGCTCTCCTGGTTTACTATCGGTGATTCGATAGCATTCCTTTCTTTCTCAAAAAAAAAAAAAATTTGGAGCAAGCCTATATCATTGAATTCGTTATTCTTCTCAGGGTAAATCCTCAATTGACGTGTTTTGTCCCCGAGAGTCTCCCATAGGCTTCTCACTATTTTTTTTGTCCTCCTCCAATATCAACTCCTGTTTTGATGGAGGATGACTCTCAAAAGAAGGGAGTAATCTGGATTTCACCATATTATTTATATCCTTTGGAGGTAAATTCTCAAATAATAAATAATTCCCCTGTGATTCACTCCAGATTTTCAGTCCAGGTTCCTCTATTGGGGCATCCTCGTCCTGAAATAGACTCTTCATATCCCTAAGACCAAAATTGATCTAATTCATCCTCCATTCCCTTAGGGTCACCTTCATTGGGTGCATTTAAATCCTCAGGATGTTGAATGGTAGGTGTTGATTCCCTAAGTGGAGGGTCAGGAGTAGGCTCACTAAGGGTAGAATGGGATTCCACCAAATAATCAATAGGGGAAGTGATAGGAATAATACAACCTTGACCCGGGTTGGTAGGGGTAAGGAGAATACCGTCATTGGGGTCAAGATCCTCAAGAGGTACCATCTTCCCTTGCTTTTGACTCCAATATAGCTCGGGTGGATAATAACTAGGATCGTTCTCCTCTAGTGGCCGTGTCTCATTGGGAGAGTCTAAGTGATAGCTACATAAAACTGGATCCCTATTGTCAATGGTTTCCTCAGAATTATGATCACGGTCGTATGGGTAGGGATCAGAATTACTGGGAAGCGCGTAGCTAAGCTATCTTACTTCTTTGTTTAACTATTGACTATTCCTCAACATCTCTCCCATAGATTCCATCATTTCCTTTTGTTGTTTTTGCATTTCTATCATAAAAGAGGAGAGGCTTGTTCTCAACGATTTTGTGCGGATTTAAAGCATATTACGTTATAGTATACCCAACAAAATGTTTAAACAAATATAAAGAATTTTATTACTCGAACAACTAGAGTATCCGAGGTCCAACAAGGGGAGCAATCTCAGAAATTTGTAAAACCAAAGAATACAACTGTTAAATGCAAATATAATTCATTCAAAGAGAGAATTTTAAAAAGGATTTGGAAAAAAAAGTAGAATTGGATGTCTGATTTGTGTATCAGACGTCTTAAATGTGATCTCTCTTCTTCTTCGTGGCTCTTCTCCTATCTTTGCTTCTGTATCTTTCCTTCTTCTCCTGCCTTGCCTTTCTTCTTCTTCTTCTTTTTCTTATGATCTCTTTGCAGTCTTCCCTTGTCTTCTTCTTCATTCTTCTCTCTCTTCTGCCTTGTCTTCCTTCTTCTTCTTCTCTGCGAAGACTTCTCCTTTCACTGCTACACAGCCTCTTCTTTCTTCTCTTCCTGTTCTGCAGCCATTAAGTGTTCGCTGCCTTGGTCAGTTCTTCCTTCCTGCACACACCACAAAGTTGCAAAAACCTACCCCCATCCCTCTACCCAAGCGTCTCTCTCTCTCAAGCAATTCACTCACGGACGCTCTCCCAGAGCCACACGGGTAGTCGGGTCGGGTTCGCACCCTGGACCAGGCGCACCGGTAAGTGATGATGCGCGAGGAGTGCGTAGGTCTAGGTCGGGTCGGATCCGCCAGATCCACGAGGTCAAGCCGCGGACGAGGCGTGTGAGGGCAGTGAGGGACCTCACCCCTGCGCTTACGGAGGCACTAAGACAAAAACACAAAAACAACTTATATGGTACCTGAATGTTGCAATCCCACGATGTGGGACTATCTGGTCTTGCCTTCACGCGCGCCCGCAGATTTTTGTCGTTCGATTGCCCAAGCTGTTGACTCCTCTGCGCTACTGGCTGGCCTCGGTTGCTTCGCGACACTTGCGAGAGTCTGCTGCACCTGCCGCCTGGGAAGCCTGACGCCTGCTGCTGCTCCAAGCTCCCTGCTGCTTCGGCTGTTAATGACTGCTGGGGCGTACACCTGACATCCAACAGAACGGCCTATTGGCCCAATTAGAATAACTGGAAACCTTCACCGTAGCACGGCGAAGGCGGTGGGTGATGCTGCAGGTTGCCGGTCGGCCTAGGCGTGCGTGCCTAGGTCAACCTGTGGCCGGAGATGGTGGGTTGGTCGGGGGGTGATTATGGAGGTCTGGAGTGGCAGTTGTGGGGTGGAGCGAGTTCCTGGTGGTGAAGCGGAGCTCTCGAGGTGGTTGGCGAGCCGTGTGGAGTGGCGGAGTGGTGTGGGCGGCTCGCCGGAGTGCGGTCGAAGGCGAGGAAGATGGAGGCGGTTAGGTACTGTCGAGGGGTAATCAAGTAAAATAGTTGGGGAAAAAGAGAGAGGAGAGGATGGAGAACGTATCTGGGGTTGTCTGGAAGGAAGGGAGGCGGCGGAGAGGATGGCTCGTAACTGCCGTCGTCGGGGAAGAAAGACCCTGAGGGAGGAAGCGGCGACGAAGATGAGGTCAGAAGCGCGCGCGCGGGGTACAGCGCGACGCGGGAGGAAGCGGTGGAGAGGACTCTGCTGCTGGTATGGCAGCAGAGCGACGAGAAGGAGGGGAGGAGGTCGCCAGAGCTTGTGGGTCGTTTGGCCGGAGATGGGAGAGGGAGGAATTTGGAAGGGATCTCCGTCAAAATCAAGCTTGCCTTCTGCGGCAGGGTCTGGGGTGTCTTTTATAGGTGCTGGCCGCACCTACCAGCGCGTGGAGACCGCGCAATCAACGCTGTCGGCTCGCCGGAGATGGAAGGAAGGTGGATACCCAAATCTCTCGTGCGTTCGCACGAGAGATTGGGTTCACACCAGCGATTGTAATTGGCTTTAGAAGGAAGGGAATTCCTCAGAGAATCCCCCTTCCATTTCTGGGAGAGAATCTCTGAGGAATTAGAGAGAAATCTCTCTCGAAACTTCGCCAGAGCTCGGTTCTGCCCTAGCAATGGCGGCAGGACCGGTTTGAAAAGGAGGCGAAGAACCTAGGGGGCTCTCTGCAAAGGTATTCAAAAGATAGGGACCAATTTGTGATTTGGGTGTACTAAATTGCAAAGTAGGTCAAGATGACCTCTCCTTAGGTCCAAATTTTGGTAGAAAACTAATTTGGACCTAAGGAATCCAATGCTGAAGTTGGATTTTAGGTTTGACCTCGTTGGACTGGACATTTTGCGTAAAAACCCAAATTAGGTTAATTGAAGAGCTAGGACCCTAATCTAGGTCAAACTAGGTTCCAAAGGCCAAATTAAGTGTTCTAAACCCTAGAGGATGTTTTTCTATGATTTTTAGAGGGTTTACTTGATTTTTATTCTGACCGAAACCTTGTTAATTTAAGCGGGTATGTTTTAGGGTTACCAAGTGTCATTTAGTTCTTAGATTGCACATAAACCCATTTCTGATTAACTCAACCCACTTTTTATCTTATTTGGACCATTTGACCTATGTTTTGCTTCTGAGAAATCCCATTTATGTACTGCAATGGTAAAATTACAGTTTTAACCTTTATTTCATGTTTTCTTAGAGTACTTGTTCCTTCAGTTAAGCCTTCTTCTAGGTTATGTAGGAGCTTTTATCTTCTTTATTGGGTCAAAATGAGCTAGTTATGGCTCATGATGAGGCTCTCATCAAGGCTACTACTATCAGGTTGGGGAGGATAGTCAATTTCAGACTCTGGTTGTTTAGGGGTATCGGTCCAACCTCGATACGGAAAATCATGAAAGGTGGGTGGGTTGGGTGTTTACATAGAAGTAGGGATTCCAGGGTTGGAAAATCCTGCTCCTAGGCTCTGCTCAAAAGTGGGAGTTATCAGGCCAGTACTCCCAAGATAAGAATATGAATGATCCCATGAATTGCCAATGCACCCATCAAAGGATGGATACGCTCGGGGCATGGGATCCTGGTTAAAAGATGGGAAGTATTGACTCTGATAATCTAAATGATAGGAATAAGGGTGATTCATTTCTTTAAGCCAACAGTTTTAACTCTCTTAGGATTTAGAAGAATTCCAAACACAAGCAGAAACTTCCTAGAGAGTTCTAACGCTGTCAAAGCAAATGCAAATCCAATGGGATCTATTTTTAGTAGATTGTAGGTCTTAGAATTAAATGTTCAGTTGGTGACCAAACAAGTTTTGCACAAATTACACTTCCTAGGCCAACCTTCGTTGGTGCTTATAACCTACTCGCAAGGGATGGAAGTCTCGAATCAAGCCCACACACAAGGAACCAAAGTAACTTAGTGGATAGGCTTGTTGATTTCCGACTAACTTTCCTTTTGGTGCAAAAGAGGTGAGGTAGAAATTTATCTAGTGACCTTATGTGTGAGGTGCACAGTGTCTCAGGTGTGCAATCATACAATCGTGTTTTGAGTTTTGAAATTTCGCAAGCAAGATCCTTTTGCACACACTTTTAAGTCACAGATTTTAACATCCAACCTCTTAGCAGTCCCAATTTTTAAAGTAAACACTGAATTAATTTGATTCAAGCACTTTAGTGGTTTTAGATTTAGGTTCAATGCAGATGCATGACGGGTAATTGATGCTTAAGAGAAGATGTACCTTACTCTAGCTTTCTTCGTGCAAGAATGTATGTAATACAGTAAAAATAAACTAGATGCTGCTCATTCAGTCCTAGATGGTCGTCCTATAGATATGCAACTTCTAGCAGGCAGTTCGAATATTTTTTTTATTTTTTAATATTAATAATAAGAAAACAAACCTAATCTAACTAACTAACCAACATACAGTTCAAACCATTTGAATAATCCTATAATCTAAATAAATGGGAACACAGTCCCGAAAATACCCTCCCGCATACAGGAGCAATAAGAAAAAAACAAACACTCGGAACACATTTCCAAAAATACCCGACAAGGGTCCGAAAGATGGAAATTAAATTCTAATGTCTATCTAAACTAAATCTAAACTAAGCTCTAATGACTAAATCAAAAATAGGCTTCTCCATAAGCCTATGTGCGTGGGATCAAGGCCCACATGTTCCTGTTGCTGGCCTCCAGGTGGCGTCAAGGTCCACCAAAAAGATCGTCTCCGCCGTGCGCACCCTCACGTTCGTCGTTAGATTCGTGCACACAAAGAGAACCAATGTCAATAATTCAGAAAAGCTTCTAAAAAGCATCAAAATAATATAAAATTCCTGAAAAAATTAATAGGTGTGTTTCCTCCCCAGCAACGGTGCCATTTGAAAGAGCGATCTTCGTTTTCGTTGAAAACTTTAACATAAAATGGTGTCGTAGTATTTAATCGCGTGGTCGAAAATAGTTTTTCAAAACATTTTAATTTTCAGAATCTAACCACGAATAGTTAGGTCATCTCCACAGGGAGGAATTAACCTATCAAAAATGAGTAATGATGCATCAAGTAATCAGGAATTTCAACGGATGTGCATGTTAATTAGTGTTCTCATTTCTAGCATAAATTCTCAATTTAGATAATTAACCAAGAATTTGAGGGTGCCCATGCAAAATCACCACTATGGAAATACCAGAATGGCTATCCTAATACTGACAAGCGTCATCAAATTTATCTAAATCAAAATTTGTTCCCCATAATAAAGATACATGTTAGTTGAGTCATGAGATGAATGTAATGTGACTGCATGTAATTCAATTAGAATTGAGGGTCATTCATGCAATTCTACTGTAATATAATAATAAGATAAATAAATAGTATCTTTGACAATGGCATACCCTATAATTTTTAATAGCGGAAAACAAGGGAATCTCCTTCTCTCTTGTGCGTGCGCATGGAGCGGCGATCATCAACCGGCTGGAGTTCGGTGGAGGTGTGTCGGAGGCCAGGCGTCATAACGAAGGTGGTGCGGCGGCCAGAGGTGGACGGCGGTGGCCGGACGGTGGAGGTGCATCGTCGGTGTTGGGTTCTACCGCACTGTTGTGTGCGCAGCCTGTGGCGTGGCCTGCGGTTGCGTGCTCGCGCGTGGGTGTGTTGAGGCACTGCGCGGTCTGAGGCATGGCCTGAGGTGCGAGGTGTGCTGTGTGTAAGGGCGCGGGCGTGGCTATGGCAGTGGGTTCCTCTCTTCATTGCAACAGTGGAAGAACAAGGAAGATGAAGAAGATGAGAAGCGCGGTCTGCAGTGCGCGACCTTGCGCGCTATTAGAACGCTGCACGGAGAGCGCTCAGAGGCGGTGGCGCGTGTGGCTGCTAGCCGCGTGAGGGCGCTGGTGTGCTACGCATGGTGGGGGTTGGTGCAGCGCCTCTAGAGGGCGCAAGTGCGAGTAGGTGGTTGTTTACACGCGGTGGAGGCAGGCTGGCATGGGAGGATAAGGCGTGCACTTGGGCTGCGGCTACAACAGTGCAAGCGGTTGCAGGTACGCGGTGAGGGTAGGCTGGGCTGGACAGGCAGTGGAGGGCGCAGCTGTGGCTTGCAAGGGATTAGTGAAAGCACTATGGCAGTGCGGTGAGGGCGATGGAAGGTGGTGCACACAGTGCTTGCTAGTTCCATAGTGCCCACCCTCTCCACGGTGGAGAAGGTGGAGAAGAAGAGATATCCCCTCAGGGGGAAAGAAGGTGAAGGCTAAGCTCTCTCTCTCTCTCACCAGAACCTCTTTTATCTCCTCTCCCCCACGTGAGTCAAGGGATTTTCAAAATCCCTTACTAAACATGGTCGGCGCTTGTTGGGTTCTGTTGAAGGAGGACGGCCGTAGGTTGAGATATTTGTGGGGGGTTCTTTTCCACAATTGATCCTCCTCTCTCTTCTTCCTGATTATTAGCCTGATGGAGTAGATTAATTAGAGAAGATGAGTGCACTGTTGCGGGACCTACATGAAATATAATTACATAATAAGCAATAGAAGAAATGTAAACTTAAATAATGACACATGCAATCATTTAATGACCTAATGCGATTATTAACAAACATACAATGTTAGAATTGAATTACTTAGTCGTAACAATAGTCCATTAAAATGGATTCATCAAACACCTAAGCTATAAGTCCTGGAATCGCTCCCAAGCCACATGAAACTGCTCCCCCGGCCGCTAAGTAAAAGTAGTGATTGCCCATCTCAAGGCATTGGTACGTCCAACTGGGAAGAATTGCTTCAAAAAGGCCAATTTCAACTCATTCCAAGTTGCAATTGGTCTTCCTATTGTCCTATACCAATTAGCGGCCTTATCCCTAAGAGAATGGGGGAAGAGCCTCAAGATCATTTTCTCCTCGTTCACGTTTCATCACTTGGTGGTCTGGACCAGAGTGTCAAGTCCTCCAAGCGCTGAAATGGGTCTTCGGAGCCAAGCCCATGGTAATGTTTGATTAGGCTTAACACCTGGGGCTTGATTTCTACGTCGCCGGCTGGAATCTGGATGCTGGGACATTTCCCGTAATTTGAAGGATCATAAAAATCCTTCAAGGGTTGAGCTCTCTGCATTCTCTGGAACCATTCTTGCATTCTCTGCATTTATTCCAGCTGCCTTCGGAATTCCTCCTGTGGATCCCGAGGTAGAGGAGGTTGCTGGTCGGCCATGGGATCAATTTGACCAAAATCCAATCTGCGCCTCCTAGAATACTCTAGTGGTCCTTCCAATCGGGGATTCAATGACCGTCTTCCCAGCATAAACTAGGAGAAGGTCAGAAGGACTGGGGATAGGGACCCTGCAACACAAAAAAACAAGGCTTTCCTTAAGTGGGGTAGCCTAAGGATCTACAGACTCCCAAAACCTACCTTAAGATTGTAAATGATTTACCCTACTTGTGTCTGCTCAATCCAACCAGTTAGAAGGAGGGACTGGGGAGAAGGTTCTTCCTTTGACTTTCGCCTCCAGTTCCTAGTGTACCCCCCAGCCATGGTTGTTTGATGCTACTCCCCTAGCTAAACATCAGATTGATCAGTACAAGTAAGTTAATCAAAGACAATCTCAGACTAGACCCCGAAGAGCGAATCAGTCCTTAAGGCCAATGTCTACTCGATTTTATTAAGGCTTGGGATTGTGGTGCTTATGGAATGTGATGGGCCCTTAAAATGGGTTGTGCCCTTAATGATTGCTTGAGAATTGTGTGAGTGCATGCACAACCAGGGTTTTCAAGCAAGATTATTTGTGATGTGTGGATTTTAATGTTCAAATCTTGCTTAAGTAGCTTTTAGGGTTTAAAATTAGGTTGATCTCAATCAAAGTTTGAGGCAAACCAGGTTTTCAAATACGGTGAAGATTGCTTTCCTTTAAAACCAGAAATAAAGTGGAGTGCCTGGAATGGACCTAGATTGAAAACCCTAAGGAGGAGCTACTTGATGAGTTGATTTTAGGTAGAGTGGTGAGGCCCAAACAACTCAAACAACTGGCCACAATTTCACCACTAGGTTAGGCACACAGAGATGGTTAACCCAGAATGATTTCTACTCTTTTATGTGTTGCTTTGTGTGTACCGGTTCCACAGATCAGAATCCGGTTAAGTAGAAACAAATCAATTAGGTTAAGTGCCTTGAATATGGGTGTACGTTGTGTGTCTGTTGAAAATTATCCCACGAGATTATCTTTTTATTTTTTTTATTTTATAAACGAGGGTGGAATGAGTGTGAGTGAAAATCCAAATAACCAAACTAATCCTAGGATTTATGCAAACACCTAGGTTAATTGGAATTTGGATTTAATGTGACGAATGAAATCTATGGAGGGGGGAAGAATGAGGAGCACTTACAGTTGTCTTCAACTGCACTTTACTCCGGTCTACCGCTTGACGATTCCCTGAAGGAGGTCTCTGCAAAATAATAGACACAAGAGGAAGCAAGTTAGAAGACAATAAAGTGCATGAAATGTGAAAAGAAGATCAGAAATCGTTGCCTCCCCATCAACAGTGCCAAAATGTTGAAGCTATGGGTTACTATGCTATTGTATTTGGTTTTGAAAAATCTGTCGTCGTAGTTTGAAGGCGAAGAACTCATGTTCAACAAATAAAATTTGTACCGAAATAGAAATCCCAGGTTGAACTCAGGGAGGCTACGTTGATCTATATTCGCGATTATTTTTTTTAGAGTTTTTGTTGAAAAGTGAAGCGACGTAATTACAATGAAGCAATATTAACAATCAGAATAAATGAGAGAGAGAGGGAGAACATGCACTTAATATTTCAAAATGTTTATACAATAAAATCAGAGAAAAATTACACTAGAAAGCGGAAAATCTATTACACTAGAAAGCAAGAAAATTCTACTCTAGAAAGCTGAAAAGAGGAATGGGAGAGAGAAGTTATCCTCCTCGACAATCGCTTGGAAGATGAGTTGGACGAGACGTCACCTGGAAGATGGAGGACAGAGCAAGAAGGAGGTCAAGGCAGGAGGAACGAGAAGGGGGTAGTACGTCATCATCGTCGCGGGATCCGCTTCTGAAATGAGGGCGAAAATTTGATTTTATCTCTCGAGGAGTATCCCAGGTGTGGGACAAGCTTCTCTTGAGCTTTGGAGAGGGAGAGAAAAGAAGGAAGGGATGAGAATTTTATATGGAGGGGGTCTCCTTTTATAGTTGCAAGGAGTGAGGGCAATTTGGTCTTTTAAAATTGAAAATCAATAATTCAAGACCTTTAGTGACGGATAAATCCATCGCTAAAGGTCTGAACATGAGCGTGGTGGGGTGGCGTGTGTGCCTGCTCATCTCCTCAAGGCACAACTCTCATTCACATCCTTCAAATCTCAGTCGTTCGACCGTGAGATCAAATGGCTGAGAGAGATCCTCGCCGCACCACCTCATCACGCGCCTACGCGTGCGATCCCTCATTACGTGCGGGGGTGCGATGGCACGTGATCTGGATTGAGCGCACGTGGTTGCTGGATTGTGATCGTGCAGTTGATCAGGCATGCACCTCTGCTCCAATTGATGCGTGGCAAGGCTCGAACGCGCCTGCGCTTCGCATTAGAGTGCTCGACCAACGTGCTGTGGGCGCGTTTGTGTCGAGCGCTTAACTTAAGCTCGGGCGCATCGCAACCGTTGGATCAAGATCTAATGGTAGGGAAAATTTGATGCGGGGGCCTTCAGCTGATGCATGCGGTCGGTTGGGCGGTTGAGATGGCACCACGTGGCGCCATCTTGGCCGTCCATCTTCTAGATGATGTAGATGGTGCCACAGTTATCAGATTGAGTCGATTTTTGCGCCGTTAGGTTGCGATCGTCGATCCGAATCCATCCGTGCAGTCAAATTTATCATCTGAAGTGTGAATTCACACCATCTTGGCCCTTGATCTTCTAGAGTTCCTCGGTCTCTATCTGATGCTACAGATGTATGATTAGGGTGATCTTGGAGTAGTTGAACTCCAATCGTCGCCCTGATCAGATCTGTATGGTTGGATCTTTGATCCAAGGCGCTAATGAAAGGTTGCCCTATCCCTGAACATAAAAGGAGACAATTAACCTCCATTTTATTCAAACTAATTTAAATGCAAGATGATGCATGCTATGCAATATTAATAGTATGTAATGCAATTCTATGCTTAAGAACATGCATAAATAGACATTTTATGTAATATAAACATGTTTACATCAGATGTTTCTAGGACGAGTGGTCAGTATAGATAATGTCATGAGAACCTAATAGATAAGCCCTAAACTTTTCCTTTTCCATAGCAAAAACTACAGCTAGCAATTCCTTTTTCGTGATAATATATTTCCTCAGGCCTCATCCAAAATCTTGCTAGTGTAGTAGATGACTGAGGGATTTTATCAATCTTTTGACCCAAGATAGTCCTGACTGCATAATCAGAAGCATCTATCATAATCTCAAATGGGACTATCCAAATAGGTGTTTGCAACACTAGGGTACAGGTGACCATCATTTGTAATAAATCGAATGCCTTGTAGCATGATTTATTGAACTCAAGGCTTATCTTTGGCTAGAAGATTGCTCAGGGGTAGAGTAACCTTCGAGAAGTCCTTAATGAACCTCCGATAGAAACCCACATGACCAAAGAATGATCGGATTTGCCTAACAGATGTGCATGAGGGAAGTTTAGAGATAGCATCAACCTTAGCTTTATCAACGTCAATGCCTCAGTTAAAGACTACATGACCCAAGATGATGCCTTCTTATGTCATGAAGTGACTCTTTTCCCAGCTAAGGACCAACTGTGTTTTAATGCATCTCTTAAGGATCAATTCCTAGTTAGCTAGAAAGACTCGAAAGAATCTCTGAAAATGGATAAATCATCCATGAAGACCTCAAGCCAATCTCCCACCATATCAGAGTAGATGGCTAGCATGCACCTTTGAAAAGTCGCAGGTGCTTTGCAAAGCCTAAAAGGCATCCTATAGAATGCAAAGGTTCCATAGGGATAGGTGAAAGTTATCTTTTTCTTGTCTTTAGGATGGATAGCAACTTGGTTATATCTAGAATAACCATCCAGGAAATAGAAATACTTTTTCCAAGCTAACTTCTTAAGGATTTGATCGATGAAGGGCAAAGGGAAATGATCCTTTTTCGTGGTTGTTTTCAGCTTCTTCTAATCAATGTAGACTCTCCAGGAGGAAGGTGAATGGATGGTAAAGGATTCCCCTTTCTCATTAGTCACAGCGGTTATCCCCACCCTCTTGGGAACAATCTGTATAGATCAAACCCAAAGACTATCTGAGATTGGGTAAATAATTCCTATATCAAGCCACTTGATGATTTCCTTTTTGACCACTTCTTACATATTCGAATTTAACCTCCTCTTCATCTCACGAGAAGGTTGGGAACCATCTTCCATATAAATATGGTGATTACAATAAGATGGCTCGATGCCTTTAAGGTCATGGATGGTCCAACCAATTGCCTCTTTATTTGTCTTCAGGATCCTAATCAATTTCATCTCTTGCTCCTTAGTTAGTTTAGCATTAATAATCACAAGGAGCATCTTGTCGGGTCCTAAGAACTCATACTTCAAACTCTCAAGCAATGGTTTTAGTTTGAACTGGAGTAGGTTTAGGATGGAGGGCAAGGAGGATGCGATTGAAGATTCATCAGGATGATCCAGAGGAAGAGGTTAGGAGTGAATAAATCACTTGTGGGTTAGGCTCGTCTATGCTAGTAAAATCCTCAAGTACATTAATCGCCATACAAGTCTCATCGTTGAAATCAGGATCCTCAAATTCCTCAATAAATCCACAATCCTCAAATTTACTTATTGCCTTAAAAATATTAAGTGTTGATTTTCTGTCTCCAAAGGCAATCTCCATGCTACCACTTTCACAACTTACGTTGGCTTTGGTGGTAGTGAGGAATCTCTATGGAGCTCACCGGATCTATCATGAAATTCAGGTGATTTTCTATTTATTTCATCATTTCCATGTCTTTATTTTTATATTGAGGACATTGCATCGGTTAGGCATGTGGGCGTGGATACTTAATCTTAAAATTATTTTGTTAGCTCCATGGAATTTGCTTTATTTTCTTTAAAAAGAAAATTTAAAAATTCAGAAAGATAAAAAAGTTAGAATTAAGAGAAGAGAACTTAGGCATTAGGAGTTATTAACTTTAGGAAATGATATGATAAGACCTAAGCACTTAGACTCCTCAGGTCTTCAAACTTAATCAGCCTAGGTGTCAACTAAAATGTGGACTTGTTTCTCAAGTCCTCACCACATTAATTTTATTTTAATTTGGCTAATAAATTGGGGTCATAAGTACATGACTTATTAACCCATCCTCTAATTTGAGGGGACTATAAGTCTAAAGCATCTACACACTATTTGCACTGACTGACTTTTCGATAGTTTTTACAGAAATTAGGTAGCTAATGAACTTTCTAGGGTTGTATGGTTGGCAAGTTGTCATGGGTAACAGCCTATTGGCTGGTTGTCCAAAGCCCAACTACACAACGATACTCTTTCTATTGCCTTTTGGTAAATCTTAGTTCATGAAAGCCACACACTCAGAAAAAGAAAAAAATGTATATACTAAAAAAAATAAAAAATGGAAAAAAAATAAATAAATAAGCCACACTTCACCGAATGAGTGTGGCTAGCAAGTTGGCATGGATTTGACATCTCATTGGTCATTTGTCTAGAGCCCAGCTCACAAAAATGCACAAATAATTTTCAAAATACTTAGGGAAGAAGCAGGGAAGTAGAATAAATCAGGAAGACATACACTAGGTACGCCCTTATGTTGACCTCATAAAAAAAATAGAAAAAAGTAGGGAGAAAGCTATCAATTGAACAAATACACATTTAGGAAGAAATTCTTTTTAAGGTCACCTAGGGTCGCAGAAACCTGCAGTCCATTTTAACTACTGCTTAGTGAGTCTATCACTTTTCACGAGATGCTTAGAACTTAAAGTTCTTTTTGAGTCTTGCCTAGGTTTCCTAGTAGTAGAAAGCTACCCCAAAACTCTAAACTCAAAAATCCAAAAATATTAGAAAAGATGAAAAAAGAAAGAACAAAAAAATGGATTTGTTTTTGTGCGGAATAAGGCAAGGACTTCGGTGGTTTGCATTTCGGCAGGCACCTGGGTACTATTGAGTCTTCGTAGTTTAGGACCTTGGTTGAAATTTCTTCTTGTTATTAAACAACTTATGCTTAAGCGATCGAGTCCTAACTCTGTTTTTATACATAGAATATAGTTCGGTTTTGCTAGGGAATAACAAAAGATAGGCTTGGGGTATGATGTATACACATCCATTTAGGTTAAAATGCCTATTTATGCATGTTCCTAATAAGGATTCAATATTATAAATATTGCATAGTGTGCATTATTTTGCATTTAGAATAGTTTGTATAAATTATAGGTTAATTCGTGTCCTTTTGTGACTAGGAGAGGAGATTTATTTCAAGGCTTCAGATTGACGATCCAACCGTATGGACCTGATTAGGACGATGATCAGAGTCCAACACCTCTAAAATCATCTTAATCGGAGTCCCATAGCACATTTTGCAATCTAAGGAAGAACAACGGCCAAGGGGTTAGGTGACGCAATTTAGAGCCTCAAATGACATATCCAACTACATGGATGGATCTAGATCGACGATCGTAGCCCAATAGTGTGAAAACTGACCTAATTCAACGTTCGTGGTGCCACCAACAAAGCAAAGAAGATGGATGTGTTGGTGCTAGAGCACCACGATCATTTGTTTTGATGATAACAAAACACGTGTTATTTAACATTTGCACTTCTAGTCTTAGATTTCAGGTCAATTGCAAATGTAGACGTGTTTAGACGGAATTCGAGCTCGCATCCAGGACGAATTGGACGAGCTTGATGGAAAACAGAAGAGATTCGCGAGGAGCGATAGATTAAAGATGGAAGGAAATGAAGAATAGGATAGATTTCCTTCTCTTGTACTTGTTGTATTTTTCGTTTCTTTTGTTGCTCTTTATTTCCTTAGATAATTCATGTTAAAGAGCCTCAAAGTACCCTAACAGTAGTCCTTGGAACACCTGCACAACCCTAGGATACTTAGGTTTTCTGTAGAATACTTAGAAAACCAATATAGGGTTCAAACAGAGTTTCCAGATGTCTAATTCCCAAATAAGACGTCTGATAAAGTATTTTAAGACGTCTGACTGTTGTTTCAGACGTCTGATAACTGTGAGGCTGGACATAGTTAGTTCTGTCTGATGAAATCAGACGTCCAGACCTTAGACCAGACGTCTTAGGAGATGTCTGATGACTTTGCCAGACGCCCAATTAGTGGACCGTTGGCTGGCTTAGCAAACACTCAAGATTATGACCATTAGAGCCTTATCAGACGTCCATAGGACTTTCCAGACGTCTGATAATTGACCGTTTTGCCTCGGCTGACCCAAAATCTCTTCTCAGAGATTTTCTAGCCGTTGCAACGTTTGGAAACCCATTCTCACAGTAAAAGTAGGTTTCCAGACGTCCAGACATAGTGCCAGACGTCCTATATGTCGTCTGATGGACTTGCACTAGAACCCTGTTTAGATCTGATCCAAGTCAGGAAGAGACCCGCCCAAAATCAGACGTCTGACCTTGAAATCAGACGTCTTAAAGTGAACGTCCAGACGTCTGATGCTAGAATTAGACGTCTGATAAGCCTGTCAGAACAATGATTGTTCCTGATTTCGGGCTGATTCTCTTGGGCTTTGTTCCCAACGGCTATAGAACCCTTCCTAAGCCTTTCAAAGCCTTCCTAAGGCCTCTATAAATAGAGGGGAACCTTTGCAACACAAATAGACACTAAGAAACACCTAGAGACACCTAAGCAACATAGTTCCACTCTCTTGTGTCCTAGATAGCTCTTGCTCTCCAAGCTCAAGCTCCATTCTCTTGAGAGCATCAAGCTGTTGCGCACCCGCTCTCCCGCCGTTGTTCACGAGAGCGACGTTGCGCCATCGCGTGGTACACGCATCCGCATCGTCGACGCACTCCTTTCAAAGGGAAGCATCCTATTTCCTATAGAAGCCAGGTTTAAAATTACTTTGTTGGCTCTATAGAACTTGTTGTTTCTTTTATCTTTGTTATTTGGTTGGGTATTCACTTGGCGAATTCCCGTCTCCTTCGTGAGACAAAATCCTTCTCGTGGAGAGAAGGGGTTGAGGTACGCTACCCTCGTTTAAGTAGCGTGGTTGTATTGAGGTTGAATCACCTTCGTTTAAAGTGATTCGGTTTAGTGGATTTTGATCAACTTGGTTGATCGGAAAATCCTAACTCGAGAGGGTTAGGTGGTGGTTTTCACCCGGTTTGGGTTTCCACCTAAAAATAATTGTGTACTCGTGTGATTGCTTATTTGTGAGATTATTTATATTTCAATTCCGCATTTTTTACGTTACGCTAATCTCACCCCCTCCAAGTAGGAAATTACAGGATGGCCATGACAATCCACGATGTCCCTCCGCTCAACTTCATCAAGTAATCCCAACCGTCGGATCTCAATCCAACAGTTGAGATTCACAAGAGCGAACGCCGTTCAGCCTCAAAGGAGGAGGAGATGAGATATCAACCGTTGGATCAAGATCAAATGGTCGAGAGCTCTTGGTCATGAGATCATCCACACGACCATCCATGGCCACAGCCGGATGATCAAAGACACCAATCGCAAATCGCAGATGGAAGTTCAATTCCCACCACAGCCTTCAATTTCACCACAATGTGCACTACTTCAACTACGCCCACTGGATCTCCATTGAGTGGCAGAAAGCAATCGCATGGCCTCACAGATGAATAGAAGTTCCCACACGCGTGATCACACGTGAACCAACTCATGATCACACGTGACTTCAAGGCACGATCTGAGTGCCTTCTTGCGTGTAATCAAAGTCCTCAAAGTTCGATCCGAAGACCCTCAATCCTCCAACCTTAGTCTAGCGGATGCACGCAGACGTCAGCAGAAGCATGAGCTGGCTAATAGCGACGATTGCGGTGAGGTTACGCAATGTGTTTAATGTCATTAATTGACACATGCATGAAATGTTTCCTTCTCCTTCACTATATAAAGGCCATGGTCCCCCATTTCTCTGCATCTCTTCCTCTTCTTCCCTTACTTCCTGCAAAGCTCTAAGGAGCTAGTCCCAAGCCCGAGATGCTCCTTAGAGTAGAAATATAAAAAGATTTTCTTGCTTCTCACCCCCTTCGTGGAGCATCTCGTGGCTATCCTGTCACCCCGATCTGGAAGTAGATCCTCGCTGCGATGCCTTCCTGCCCCATCCCCCATCCTTCGATTTCATTCTCCGTTGTCCATCTTCTCACCATCTTCATCTAGGCACCGTCAAAGCGAGTCACCCTCCAAGTAACTGTCGAGGGAGATTTCCTCAACTGATTCTATCTTTTATCACTTTCTAGTGTAGTCTTATACTTTGAAAATAGTTGTAATAAACTTTGGTTATATGTTGATATTCTCTCTTTCTCTCTTTAATTAGTCGTAAAGTAGATTAGTTAGATAAATCCCTGCCTACTATTCTATTTATCTAAACATACCAAAAAAATTACATAGCCCCAAAACACTAACAACAAATAAAATCAAAGTGTAGATTTCAAAACCAAACATTCGCCTCCTTGTGTTTGACCCAGGGCTCACCTCAAGCTTCAGTTATAAATTTTATTTGGTAGTGAATTTTTACACACTATGATGACGGGTTTTGAATTCAAATCTTTTCTCATACAAAATCTTGCCCACCACATATTAATCAATATTTTTCAATTAACTCTTTTAACCTTAATAATCCTAAGGCAATGCATATAAGGTTAAATCTATCTTTTGGTAAGGTTTTGCTGAAAGATATCAGCTAAATGATTTTTAGTTTGAACAAACTCGAAGTTTATTTCACCTTTTAGGACATAATCTCTTAGAAAGTGATGCCTAACATCAATGTGTTTAGTTCTAGAATGTTGTATACGATTTCTAGATAGGTTGATGGCACTAGTCACTACAAGAAAAACTACTAAAATCTCTCAATTTGGCGTTGTGGAAGGTTGCGAAGCGAATAGTCTTTCACGACAATTATTAATACTAACCATCTCTAATAGTATTGATCCTATCTGTCGTGATTAGCTTTCTTTTGAGACAATTTATACCCATCGCAAAAATACTCTTTCAATAGTTATTGAATAACCGTCCTAAATTAATTATTGGTGACAGTTGTTATGATAACCATCGCTAAATATAATGTCGCTATGGTTGTGAAATGTCGCAAAAAAATAGGCTGTTAGGAGGGGGGTCATCTAGCCGACTTTTCACGACAGTTATACAATAGTCGCAAAACAAAATTGGAGACGATTATTTTAACAACCGTTGCCATTTACAATTTTTTTTAATTAAATTGATTTCACTAATGATAATCAAAGGTAACATTTAAATTAACCTAAATAACATCCAATAACACATATATAACATTCAATAAAATAAATATAAAAAGAAATAAACATTACATTACTAAAAATTAACTTAGATAATGTTTAGAAAAGATCAGTAACATTACATAAATAAACCTGAAACATTACATAAATAAAAATAAGAAATATAAAGAAAAGATGCAAGCTAAACTCTCGCACCAATACCGTGACCTACACCTCCTACACCAAATCCTTGCCTGGCCTACGACTTGCAGGGTAATGGAAGCTACTATGATTTAGTCCACCTCCACCTCGAAGTATGGCCATCATCTCCACTGCTGCGCCTACTGTTGTGCCATCTGCTCCTTAAAATCCAGTCTCTATTGGCAGATCTCCTCTCTAGCAGCTCGCAGCTCTCCGGTTATGTCGTTCAGTTGCATCTGAGTCTACTGTACCCGTAACCTCAGCTGCTCCACCTCAGCAGAAGACGTGCCAGACGATCCCTTCTTTTCAAACCAAGTGGTGAGCATCTGGCTCCAACCTCCACTACGAACAAATCTACCATGTTCTGGAGGTATGACTGTCTGGAAAGAATCCTCAAGTGTCATAGCAGGCTGCTGTGTCATAGTGTTCTCATCTGTAGGTGGAGGTAGGTGGACCAAATCTTACATTTCTCCCTAATTACATTTTTATCTAAGCAATATGTTCAACTGAAATGGAAGTTAAATTTAAATAATTAAAAAAAAAAACTTACATGCTTGGTTTGATAGGTCTCGTGAATCCATGTGCACCCGCTGTCCGTAACCTTGCTATGAGTGATCTCATAGACTTCAAGACAATAAAATTGGGCACTGTCATGTGTACTCACCTAAAATTAAATAAATATAAAAATAATTAATAACTTAAAGTTACAAGTTAATTGGAAATATAAATAAATAGGAAATGTATTTACATATCTTGTCTTGAGCTTATCAATACTCATTCGACCCAAGACATGAGTCTGCAGTGGAGCTTTGGCCTATTGACCTTGTTTTTCTTCGCTTGATCCTATAGAAAATGCATATATTTATTTTATGAGTAAATAGATTAATAATAATTAAATTTTAACTCCTAACAATTATTTAACTTCCTCCGTCTTAGGCTTACTCCAATGCTGATAACAATCCTTCCATACCTTTGGTAGTTTGGAAGGAGGTACATTCCTCGAGGACTCCTCATATGACCTATCCGCAAAATACTAAATAATAAAGAAAGTAAATTATATAATTAAAATGTGAATTTGAGAGGAATTAAAAAAAAATTTGTTACCGCTTTTTTCAATTTAAGTCCATTCTCGATGACATCTCGCCGTATGGCTGAGGATATACTTGGGGACGTTAGGATCGGCCCCCCAATCGAGATTGCTATTTGCACCTCAAAACACGCCTGTAATAACACCTTCTTGTGCTATTTTCTAGCATTAACATTGCATAATAGGATCCTGTAATCGCATTTGTAAAAACACTTGCATGCATGCATTTAATCAAGAGAGGAAGAGGAGTGAAACAATCGCCTGCATAGTTACATTTTTCTTCAAGTGCCTCCATGCAAAATCACCCTCTTTTTATTTTTTCTCTTGATTTCTTCTTTTCTCTCCTTCCCGCGGCTGCACCCTTCCCGCGGCTGCACTCTTCCCGCAGCTGCATGCAGCAGCCACGCAGCACTTCTTCCCGTCACTTCTCCCTGCCAACGCCGCTCCCTATAGCTGCAACTTGCACACCCTCTCCCTGCTGCAGCCGGCACGCCACTCTCCCCTCCTCTATAAGTAGCTGCAGCTTCATCCTCGCGACGCAGCTGCTGCAGCAACAAAAACCCGCAGCCATCTTCTCCACCGCTTTCCCCTCCCATACGTCGGCCCTCCGTCGAGGAAGCACCCGGCGAGCAGGAGAACCCACTGTGGTGCACACCACCACAGTGGGAGCACCACCGCCCAGCTCTTCGACGAGCCGGTGGGCGTGGTGCATTCCCTCGCTTCGTTTTTTCTCTTTAACGCCATTGCCGCCGCTCCAAGCTTCGAAGCTTGAAGCCATGGCAGCAGCAGCAGCAGGTCCTCCCGCTCCTCCGCGACCGTCCCCGCAGTCGCTCACCGCCTCCGCGCGCGTCTGCAGGGCGTTCCCCGCCTCCGTCTCCGTTCTGTCCGCCTCGCAGTTGCACCTGTAGCCGTCCGCCGCGCGCACTGCAGCAGCCGGCTACGGCCTCGCGCCGCCCCCTGCCCTCCTCCGCGACCCTCCGCGACCACCTGCAGACCTCCTCCACGCTCGCTCCTCCACGCCTTCGCCCGCCCGTCGCCTTCGCGCAGGCCTGCAGAACCCTACGCGAAGGCGCGCCCGCACCCGCCGTCTTCAGACGTCCGCCTCCGCCTTCAGACAACGCGGCGTCAGACGTCCGCCGCTGCGAGCAGACGTCTTAACTCGCTGCCATTGTCCGCGCTCTCGATCTCTCCAGCCCGCTCTCGATCTCTCTGCTGATCTCTCTCTCCCGCTCTCTCTCTCTCACGTATTCTCTCTCTCTCCCGCTCTCTCTCTCTCTCTCTGTTTTTTTACTCACAGCAACACACACACACACATTCACCGACGCACACACACCTATACCAACACATACACACACACTCACACACTTATAGTAACATATATATACTTATATACATCTATATATAATATATACATATATATATATATATATACTTATATACATAGTAATATCTATAGTTATGTATACATACATATATATATAATATATATACATATATATATAATATATATATATATATATCTACTTATATATATCTATATACTTATACATATACTTATATATATATATATATATATACTTATATACATAGTATATCTATATATTTATGTATACACACACATATATATAATATATCTATATATATATATATATACACGTATATATATATCTATATACTTATACATATACTTATATATATATACATATATACTTATATACATATATATATATACATATCTATATACTTATATATATACACACACATATATATATATATCTAGATACATATATACTTATATACATATATATATATATACATCTATATAGTATTATATATATATACTTATATACATATATACATAGCTATATACATATATACATACATATATATATATACATATACACCTATATATATATATAATACATATATATCTATATATATCTATACATATATACTTATACATTTATATACATATAGATATATTTACTCATATACATACATATGTACATATATTTTCACGTTATTTACTATACGCTGTATCGCGGGAATATCTGCACCAGTTGCTGATATTCCCTAATACACGCGTACAAAAAAAGCGTGGTCCCATACATCATCCATCCTCCATCCACACTCCACGCGGCACATAGTCGTGTTGGTTGCGTCTCTCTAGACGTCGACTGACTCGACATAGTGCTACACTCCATCGCTACCTCCACCCCCACCCCTTTATATATATACTACATATAAATATATATCTATAGCTACTATATTTACTTTCTATCTGTTATCTTCCTTCTTAGTAAAAAGATAAAAAAAGGTATAAAAGTGAAAAGATAATCTTTGATTTGCAGGTACCCCGTCTTGCGAGTAGCAAGGCGTGTTTTGGAACTCTGTTTTGGCTAAAAGCCAAGGACACAATTTTGAGGGTGTGCCTCAAGAACAAGGATTACCAGAAAAAAAACCTAAATAAGAAAAATACCAAAAACACAATAAACGAACGGAAGAGATGCGTTTTAAGGAAAACGTAGAAACTCGACTTGAACCCCACTTCCCTGAGTTCGACCCTGGGCCTAAAAGTGACAAGATAAAATCAATTAGGCCAGGTTAAAAATTTTGTAAAGAGATTGTTAGGTCTGAATTAGGTTAACCACTATACACATTTCAACGATAAAAATATCATATTAACAACCTATCCGGGCCGACCCATCATGACTTTTCTGGCGCCGTTGCCGGGGAGGTGCGCTTTCGAGTAAGTTTCTATCTAATTCCTTTAAATTTGTCTCTTCTCTCTTCACGGGTATTATTGTTTTTTGGTGTGCAGGTGAACCTGGTGGAAGGAGAAGAAGGCTGACGAAGTCGAGGACGTGAGCAGATCCAAGGCGGGAACGAGAGCGTGAAGACGTCGACATCGCATTGGAGCTTCGCACACGTTGCCGAACAAGTAGGTTTTCTTTTCTCATCAAATTAGGGTTAACTTGCCACCACAATAAAAAAAAAAAAAATTTAAACTAAAAACTAGAAAAACTTCTTGGGATTTCTTGAGGGCAAGTGGATTAAAATTCACTTGATTGATTGGTTGTCTTCACTCCCACTGCCCCAGGATTTCCCGCCTTACTTCGCATAGCGAAAATCCGAGAATCTTGATTCTTAGATTTTTCGCCATGGGAAGTATTCTTTGAGGCAAAGAAAAAGATTGCTTGTATCCCTCTTTTGCCTCACTTATCTTTAATTCAGGATCACATTTTTTGTGGGGAGACTTGGAATTGAGTTGATTCCAACCCCACCACGACTTTTCAAACTTGCCTGTGATTCGATCCTGAATACTTCAACCCCAACAATTTTATTTTCTTTATCTTTTGGTTGAAGCCTTGTGTGTGGAAATCATTTCTGGTGATTGGGAGCACTTGAATTGAAGTGCTTTGGCTCCCTGTCACATTGATATAAAACTGATTCGTGCATCCACACTTAGAAATCTCCATTTAGGGTAGCCCATTGCATTTTAGCATGCATTAACTAACTGATAATTGAAGAAGGGTTTCTTGGGTTTTAGAAGGAAAGCCTGTATTTTTGCAAAAACCCGGAGATTGGTTGAATTGGTAATTCAGCAAAACCCTAAAATTCATACTACTTAAGGATGAACTCTAAAAATCATTCGCCAATAAAAACTTCAATTCGGGGAGATTTCCCCGTTGCATGCTTGTTCTTACACACTCTTAAAATCAATCACTTGGGCATTACCCGTAAACAACGCCCTTCACATTCCCAAAGCACTTGACCCTAAGCCTCTAATTAAAACTGGTAGTAACTTGACCCTTACTAAGGATTTGAGGTCTAACTACCTGCGTGTAGCGACTACGTGCTGGTGAGAGTTCCCGCGTGCTATCGGGTGTCTAAGACTGGGGCAAACGGCCTTTTAATCTGGCCCGGTGGTTCCGCGGTGCTCGCATTCGATTCCGTAGTTCGTGATAGTAGGTAACTTAGATCTTTAAGTCTAAGGGAACACTGTCGAGGTTAGAAACTTGATTGTATTGATTTGTAATCAAGTGTACCTTTGCGGCGTCATTTCTCTCATCTCTTTTCCCTACTCATCTCCTCAACTCTTCCTCCGGTAGTGCATGTTTGGGAGGAGGTCACAAAACCCTGAATTGCTTGTATTGACTGATAAATCTAGAAAAAGAGCCGAATCATCCTCCTCCTCCACAAACATGGCACACACCCCCGCCTCACCACTTCGTCACAATTCCAATTCTTTCAACACCAGGCTTATCCCGAGAAACCCTGCAAGGCCTTCCTTATCGAGTGTCGCGCCAAGCGACTCGGTAAGTCATGTGGAACTGGCTTCTGCGAGCCAGTATTTCAACACGGAGGACCAAGCCTCCGTGTACTCGGACACATATGCGGACACGTCTTCTGGCATAGAAGATGCCTGCACCCTGGGGAACAACCCGTTTTCTGCCACGTATAACCCAGGGTGGCACAATCATCCCAATTTTGCATGGTCCAACAACCCGCAGCGTCGAAACCCCGCTGGTGGACCAATGCGATCGTCCGCACCCGTCATCCCAAGGGCCCAGTCTAATCCTATGGCAAATCTGCCATCAGGCCCTTGTGTGCAGAAAACCAAACACGCATCAAAACCTCTTGATAAATTGATGCGAATGATGACGGAAATGTCAAAGCGCCATAAAGAAAACATGACCTCTCTTCAGCATTTGGCGCAGCAGAATGCTGAGATCAGTCAACTAAGCATGGCGACTCGATCTCAGGGCACTTTTCTCGCCCAACCTGTTCCAAACCCGCAAAACTTTGTACCCTGTGGTCCGCAACCACAGGTACAAGCTTCTCAGGAACAGGTTCATCAAATTCTGCAAGCTCCGAGTATTCCTCCGGGATTTCAGGTTAATCCCGCTGCAGCACCGCACTCTTATGCTGATAGTGATCACATCAAGGATGACACGTCTGACGAGGACGTGACTGTCAGTACGTGTATCGAACTAATTGGAGCCGATTCAGACTGCTGCGAATTACCTGACGACTGCCTGACCAACACAAACTGTGACGTTCCCCAATCCCTCCCTATTCCTGTACCTTCTCCTGACCAGACTTCTGACGAGGTTTTTTCCGCTTCCCATACCTTGTGGTCTGAGTCATCGCCGGGCTGCTCACAGCCGGTCCACACTATGGAAGACCGGATTGCCCTTTCTTTCCCGCTAAATCAGGCGGATTTGCAAATCCACACTGGGACCTTGAGCCCACATCTTACTCACCGGGGCTATTCCCTTTTGGATCCATCTATCCAAAAAGCCCCCCTTCTTGGCCAATCTAAGGGCCAACTTCCTCTTCCTGATCTGTTTTCTGATCCGCCTGGGACACTCTCGTCCCAGAAAACGCCAAATCTCTCACCATCCACCATTACTTTTCACGCCTCTATCGCGATTACTTCGCTTTTCTCTTCACCACCCACCATCCACCCACCCTTCCACCCTGATTTATACCCTGAACCTCAGCTCCTGTTACCCGATCTGTCGTCCGTTCTCTGCCTTTCCCTGCATGCATATGAGGACATAGCATTGTTTGGCATGGGGGGGTGGATAGGCATCCATAGGATCCGGGTATTTTATGGTATCAGACAATTACCACCTATTTATAAATATGCAAGAAAAAGAAAAAGAAAAAGAAAAAAAAAAGAAAAAAAATATATATATATTAATAATAAATGGTGTTTAGTAATGATTTGAAAGCTGAAACAAAAAAAATTCAATAAGTGTTTATGGATATTCAACCTCTGTTTTGAAGAATTTCCAGGCCACAGAAGCTTGATTCGCTCAGGCTCGGCTTAATTCACTTAAAGTATTGACGAAATAGATCAAAATCTCTCTTAACTAAGGACGTATTCTTGTACCTGAGACACCAGTACAGGATCCGTTGGTTTGCTTTTTCTTGAGAGCTTAAGTAAATTTGGTTCACACTACACATATCAGGAAAGACCAGGTGAACATAAGATCCAACCCTAGTGTTCATTAGGGAAGGTGGAGTCCTTACCTGTGCGTGCAGGTAGACTTTTTATCCCAGCATTTAGTCTTGTGTTTAGGAGTGACTCTTTCCACCAAAAAGAAACTCTCCCACCAAAAAGAAAAATAAGTGTGCTCCTTCAAAATGTGTTGTAAGAGATATACTGACACGTGTTTCAAAAAAAAAAAGAAAAAAAAGAGTTGTTAAGAAAAAAAAAAAGAAAAAAAAAAGAAAAAAAGAAAAAAAGAAAAGAAAAAAGAAAAAGAAAAAAAAAAGAAGAGAGATGTTTTAAAAGAGTCAGTATATCTCATAAATGTCTGCATACTTTGTTTTTCGGTGAGCCACAAAAAAATATCAGAAAATGGGAGTTGAGTTTTCCGTAATCATCTTAACGGTCAATCCAAAAACACGAGCTGAAACTGGGACCAACTTGTACTTAAAAATTCGTGAAACCCTGGGAGTGAGTCTTAAGGTTCATCTGGTCAGTCTTGATCCTTCACTATGCACAACCATAACCTCTTGAGCTCTCGAGTACGGCAAAACCTCCTGGGTCTTGGAAATCGTATTTAGGGTTTAAATATCAAGAGTCCTGGTTAGTTGAGAGATGATCTTTGTCATGTAAGACTTAAAGTACTGGTAATCTTCTCTACAATTAGTTCTCACAATATCCAATAATAAACACACCGATATCACCTCAGAAGAAAATCTTTAGCTTAAGATCATTTCTAAATACTATTTTGCTAGGGACTAGCAAAAGATAGGCATGGGGGTATATGTTTGCACCTCAAAACACGCCTGTAATAACGCCTTCTTGTGCTATTTTCTAGCATTAACATTGCATAATCGGATCCTGTAATCGCATTTGTAAAAACACTTGCATGCATGCATTTAATCAAGAGAGGAAGAGGAGTGAAACAATCGCCTGCATAGTTACATTTTTCTTCAAGTGCCTCCTTGCAAAATCACCCTCTTTTTATTTTTCCTCTTGATTTCTTCTTTTCTCTCCTTCCCGCTGCTGCACTCTTCCCGCAGCTGCATGCAGCAGCCATGCAGCACTTCTTCCCGTCACTTCTCCCTGCCAACGCCGCTCCCTATAGCTGCAACTCGCACACCCTCTCCCTGCTGCAGTCGGCACGCCACTCTCCCCTCCTCTATAAGTAGCTGCAGCTTCATCCTCGCGACGCAGCTGCTGCAGCAACAAAAACCCGTAGCCATCTTCTCCACCGCTTTCCCCTCCCATACGTCGGCCCTCCGTCGAGGAAGCACCCGACGAGCAGGAGAACCCACTGTGGTGCACACCACCACAGTGGGAGCACCACCGCCCAGCTCTTCGACGAGCCGGTGGGCGTGGTGCATTCCCTCGCTTCATTTTTTCTCTTTAACGCCATTGCCGCCGCTCCAAGCTTCGAAGCTTGAAGCCACGGTAGCAGCAGCCCAGCAGCAGCAGCAGGTCCTCCCGCTCCTCCGCGACCGTCCCCGCAGTCGCTCACCGCCTCCGCGCGCGTCTGCAGGGCGTTCCCCGCCTCCGTCTCCGTTCTGTCTGCCTCGCAGTTGCACCTGTAGCCGTCCGCCGCGCGCACTGCAGCGGCCGGCTACGGCCTCACGCCGCCCCCTGCCCTCCTCCGCGACCCTCCGCGACCACCTGCAGACCTCCTCCACGCTCGCTCCTCCACGCCTTCGCCCACCCGTCGCCTTCGCGCAGGCCTGCAGAACCCTACGCGAAGGCGCGCCCGCACCCGCCGTCTTCAGATGTCCGCCTCCGCCTTCAGACGACGCGGCGTCAGACGTCTGCCGCCGCGAGCAGACGTCTTAACTCGCTGCCATTGTCCGCGCTCTCGATCTCTCCAGCCCGCTCTCGATCTCTCTGCTGATCTCTCTCTCCCGCTCTCTCTCTCTCACGTATTCTCTCTCTCTCCCGCTCTCTCTCTCTCTCTCTGTTTTTTTACTCACAGCAACACACACACACACATTCACCGACGCACACACACCTATACCAACACATACACACACATTCACACACTTATAGTAACATATATATACTTATATACATCTATATATAATATACATATATATATATATATACTTATATACATAGTAATATCTATAGTTATGTATACATACATATATATATAATATATATACATATATATATAATATATATACATATATATATAATATATATATATATATATCTACTTATATATATCTATATACTTATACATATACTTATATATATATATATATATATACTTATATACATAGTATATCTATATATTTATGTATACACACATATATATAATATATCTATATATATATATATATACACGTATATATATATCTATATACTTATACATATACTTATATATATATACATATATACTTATATACATATATATATATACATATCTATATACTTATATATATACACACATATATATATATATATCTAGATACATATATACTTATATACATATATATATATATACATCTATATAGTATTATATATATATACTTATATACATATATACATAGCTATATACATATATACATACATATATATATATACATATACACCTATATATATATAATACATATATATCTATATATATCTATACATATATACTTATACATTTATATACATATAGATATATTTACTCATATACATACATATGTACATATATTTTCACGTTATTTACTATACGCTGTATCGCGGGAATATCTGCACCAGTTGCTGATATTCCCTAATACACGCGTACAAAAAAAGCGTGGTCCCATACATCATCCATCCTCCATCCACACTCCACGCGGCACATAGTCGTGTTGGTTGCGTCTCTCTAGACGTCGACTGACTCGACATAGTGCTACACTCCATCGCTACCTCCACCCCCACCCCTTTATATATATACTACATATAAATATATATCTATAGCTACTATATTTACTTTCTATCTGTTATCTTCCTTCTTAGTAAAAAGATAAAAAAAGGTATAAAAGTGAAAAGATAATCTTTGATTTGCAGGTACCCCGTCTTGCGAGTAGCAAGGCGTGTTTTGGAACTCTGTTTTGGCTAAAAGCCAAGGACACAATTTTGAGGGTGTGCCTCAAGAACAAGGATTACCAGAAAAAAAACCTAAATAAGAAAAATACCAAAAACACAATAAATGAACGGAAGAGATGCGTTTTAAGGAAAACGTAGAAACTCGACTTGAACCCCACTTCCCTGAGTTCGACCCTGGGCCTAAAAGTGACAAGATAAAATCAATTAGGCCAGGTTAAAAATTTTGTAAAGAGATGGTTAGGTCTGAATTAGGTTAACCACTATACACATTTCAACGATAAAAATATCATATTAACAACCTATCCGGGCCGACCCATCAATTGCCTATAAATTAAACATTTAGATACATCAAATCACATTAAAAGAAACATATATAAACCTCAATATATATTAATTACCTCTAAGTGACGAATGATCTTCCTCTTGAGTTCCTTTGAGGCAATCCACTAATCAAAACAAGAAAGGGGGATAATGCTCTTCACAACCTTGGAGAGCCTGCTATTAAAGGAGGGTAGTCTGGATCTTCCCCACCAAGGGTGATCTTTACCTTCACCCTCGTGTCCTCTAGTGTAGCCTCCAAGTCCCTATTTCTCGTCGGGCCTCTTTCTTTCTTCTTGACTGAAATTAATAACAACAATAATATTACGAATGAAGAGTAAACAAAAAATTTAAAAACTTTTAAAATATAAAAAATAACAATTTACATACCAGTAGTACTGGGCCCAGCCTGATTAGGGTCCATGTTAGCCTCAGGGTGGCTAACCTCAACATCCCTCTCGTCCTCCCCCTCATCCCCTTCCTCATCCTCAACGTCATGGGAGACCTATACATCATCCCTGTCCCCCTCGTCCTAGTTAGGGTTGTGACTGTCAACCTCATCCTCAGGCTTAGGTAACATCACAAATTCAGGGATGACTAGCTTCTTCCCCTTCATTGTAAAAAGGGACTGTGCAAGTGCACTAGGATGGATAAATGTGTGTGTATGGGGGGCGGGGGGGGGGGGGGGGGGAGGGGGGGATGAAATTGGAAGTAGGAACTAAATATGTATCGGTGGTAAGAGTGTAGGGGTCCTAGGGGGAGTAGGTTGGGTAGGGAAGGTTTGGGTGCATGGAGGCCATGTATGCGGAGGCTGTGTGGTAGGTGATGAGACGATTTTCACTTAATAAGATGATAATTAAAATAATTTGTTGTTTGTATTTCTAAGTGGTGGAAAATCAACTAAACAAAGTATTGAATTAAAATTAAACCACTTGAGATAAGAGCAGGTCATGTCCATATGGAGGCCCTAGCCTATTAAAACTTGCATGGGTAAAAAATAGATGTTCATGATTAATTTCGCCAAGAAATCGAGCCAAATCTGCCTTTTAAGTAAGTTTACAATGCTATATAAAGCTGAAATCGCATTTTCATTGAAAGGAAAGGGTTTTCTCATAAAATCAACATAATAAATTATTCTTTAAATGAGAAATGAGAAGTTTACAATGGCATGGCATGTAAATTTTAATTAGGTGAAAAACAGGGGAAAAGCTTTGCCTTGTGCTAATGCACGGAGGAGGCCATGGCTGGAGGCGTGAAGCTCGACGGAGGTCCGTTGGGCTAAGGGGTATGCTGCGGTGGTGGAAGCATGGTGGGAGGTGGCCAAAGCTGGTGGCGGCGAGGAGATGGCGGTGGGTTCTGGCGGCCTTCTACTGTTGTTGGAGTTGCTCCACACACGACTACTAAAGAGGGTCACGTGTGGTGGCTGTTGCTCCTGTGTGCGCACGAAGAGGCGCGCGTGCGAGGGCGGAGTGCGACGAGGGGAGTTGCTGGTAGCGTGTGGGAGCGCGCTGCTGGCCTACTGTAGGTGCACGCGGGCATGTTGTTGTCCTACTGCAGGTGCATGCGGGCGCACTGCTGGCTGCGTGTGGGCGGGGAAGGCACAGAGGAGAAGGCCTTGCTAGGTGCGGGCAGGGTGCGTGGAGGCATGATTGCTGGTGGTTGAAGAGAAAAGAGATGGCGTGAAGTTGGTGAAGGTGGTGTTGCGGTGATGTGGGTGAACTGTGAGCGTAGAGATGTTGGTAAAGGTGGTCTCCTTCGATGAATAAGGTGGCACGATGAGGTTGTAGTGCAAAGCTTTTCAATGGCGGTGTAGGCTATCACCCTGCACGCCCACGGTGGCAAAGCTCCGCCACGGTTGAATCTGGTGGTGATGAGAGGATGAGAGTTTAAATTTTCTGCCACTACAAAAAACAGGCCTTTAGCGACGAATTAAATAGTGGCATATAATGCTTGTACCACTAATTCCTTCGATTTAGTAGCAAATTTTTTGTATTTACCACTATAACATTTTGTGAAGTGACAATTAGTATTAATGGCAAATATATTTGCCACTATTGACTTTGATTTAGTGGCAATTGTTATTTATGCCACTATAATATTTTTGTTAGATGACAATTTGTATTAGTGGCAAACATATTTGCCACTATAGTCTTTGATTTAGTGACAATTGTTACTTATGCCACTATAATATTTTTATAAACTGACAATTAACATTAGTGGCAAATATATTTGCCACTATAGTCTTTGATTTAGTAGTAATTATTACTTATGTCACTATAATATATTTTTTGAAAGATAAATTGGTGTAAATGAAATGAGACCACTATTTCATCTTTAACTTTTTTTTAATAACATAAGGAAAAGCTAAATTAAAACTTATCCCTTCAAATAGAAAAAAGTCTTTTGATTTTATTTATTTAAGATACATATAGGTAAGAATTAGAGCAATATGTATAAAAAAAGTCATTAGTGGCAAATTGAATAGCAACATATAATATATTTGCCACTATTACTTTAGATTTAGCATCAAAGTTTTTGTATATGCCACTATAACATTTTTGTGGATGACAATTAATTCTAGTGGCAAATGTATATACCACTATGTATATGTTTTAGATACAAAAAAAGTTATATACCACTACGATTAACATTAGTGGCAAAAATATTTGCTTAAAAAATATACAAAGTATATTATTATTCTAGTCATTAAAATTTATACAACTAAAAATACATTGATAAATAATAATTAATATTAACCACAAATATATGTGCCACCACTCCTAGAAAAATTAATTTTGATCACTTATATATGGCCATGATTTATAAAATCATGACAAGAAATAACCTCTAATAATGATTTAAGGTGAAAATATGATAAGAAAAAAATAAGAAAGTGAACTTTTTATTAAGATTTTGAACTATGACAAAATAATAAACTATCTAAAAAAAAAAGAGCATTTTGATCACAACTTTAAAATCATGGTAAAAATCCCATGGTTACGATTCCACGGGTGTAACCAAAAGTTCTTTTTAATTTTGAGAAAAAATATATTTTCCCTCGACCCTTCCACCAAACCCTGTGTTGTTGCCCTGCCCTCCCCATCCTCCTCGCCTTCGCTCGCCTCCTCGCCCTTCTCCACTACCCGTACATCATTCCTCTTCACCCTTCTCCTCCACATCCCCTCCCCGACCCCCGACCCAAACCTTTCCTCGCCCACCACTTTGCACCTCCTCCACCATACCGCTACCCTTCACCTCCTCCTCCACCACACCGCCACCCTTCACCTCCTCCTCCACCACCCCACCACCAAGATAGTGCTGCACCACCTCCTTCACCACTCCCCTGCCCCCACTGTCTAGCACGTGGCTCCTCACGCCCCCCACCTGCACGACCCGCCACCGCCACCACCAAGTCCCTTCCTGCAGAACTAGTTGGCCGTGAGGGTCTTCCCCAAGGCAGGGGAGGGCTACTCGCTCTCCATCAGGGAGGGGTAGGTCATCCTCTCCAAGGGCAATCACCTTAACCCTTACCAGGTAATTATATTTAAAGATCGAGCCATGCAAATTGAAGGTTGGTTCGCTTTTTGCTGCGACTTGGGTACGTAGTTGTTGTGGGTTTAATTAATTTTCCCTCGTGGCATGGGTGTTGGGTATTAATCTTAATTTAATTTGTATTAATGTCTCCTCCTCAGCACTGGATCAAAGATGAGAGGTACATCACGAAGGTGAAGGACAAGGAGGACCACCCGAGCTTCGCCTTCGTGAACAACGCCACCGAGGAGGCCATCAAGCACTGCATTGGGGAGACCCAACTGGTTAGTTACGGAGCTCCTCCAAGCCTTCCTGGATTGTTTCTGTCTAGCCAGTTTTAGTTCCTCTTTAATTGCATTGTGATTGATGAGGAAGGGTGAAAAGGAGGTTAATTATTTCGGAGCTTTACGAAATACACGAAACCCTTCTCCACATCCCACAAAACCCACCTCGCCCTCGCATCCCCACGTTATTGCCCCCTCCCCACCCTCCTCGCCCTCCTCTGCTACCTCTACATCACCTTCCTCCGGCCCACCTACAACCTCTGTCACTGCTACATCTCTGCCACCTTCGTTACTGCTATGTTGCCGTTGCCTCCCCACTTGATGTTGTTGTTGTATAGTATGACTCCTAATAGCATCAAACCATTATTCATCTTGCTACTTATCTTGTTTCACAATGGTAGAACCATCGATTTTATCAATATTCAAGTGATGATTGTCTTCATTAATTTTACCTTTTTGCCTTTGTTCTACATACCCATTCTTTGCAAATATGAGTAACTGGGTTAACCCTCTTCACTTCTCTTACTCTATCCAGAACAATACTTCTGTCGAATCCTCTGCTGCTGCATAAGAAACCCCTTGTTTACTGCCCACTTAGCTGTTGCTTCACAACTTTCTTTTGCAATTGCTGCTGCTTGTGTTCAAAAATTGCTTGTCTCTACCCATATTGTTCTTTTTACCCAATTTGCTACCTACGTCCTACAATTATTCACATGCTCTTGCTGCCCTCCACAAACTTGAAAATCAAGCTATTGCTATCCAACTCCCTTTTTCTGCCATTTTGTGTTGCTGCCCATGCTATTTTTGTTGCCCAATTTCAGATTATTGCTCACAAATGTTCACATGCTCTTACTGCTATCCAACTCCCTTATGCAGCCATTTATGTTGCTATCCATTCCCCTTCTCATTAATGTGCTTCCCAACCTGCCCATCCATCCCATTTTTATGGCCAAATTGAAATGGTTGCTGCTACCAATTGTAAGATTTATCTCCATTTTGAAGTTGCTACTATTGCTCATTAGTTCCACTATTGGAAGTACCAAAGTTCTTATCCCCTCCATTCTTCTTCCTACAATCCTCATATGTGTGACCAATCATGGTACAACAAGAAGAAAATTTTGGGAAGCTTCTTGTAGGCAATTTATTATTTAAAAATCTGCTTGTCGCCATTGTTGGTCAATATAAAACATCCAGGAGAGATTTAGATAAATCAATCTCAACTAACATTCTTGGATACCTAGATCGTACTAGATCAAATATGTCTGTATCAAGGCCAATAAAATTTCCAATTACATTAGCAATGGATTGCATAGCACCTCCATTGTACAAATGCAAATTCAGGTAGACAAACCAACCCAAATTGGATATATGGACGATCTTTTGTAATTGAGACCCTTTTACCATCAATTATGCAACCATCCTTCGAAAAGGCTCAAACCATATATCTAATTAGATCATGTCTTGAATCAATAGGTCCAAGAGAGGACTCCTTTCAATCCCTAATTTGTTTTGATTTCATTCCAAATGATGGTAAAACCTGACCTGACAGTAGAATTGCCCAATTTGCTTTAATTGGTTAGAATTCCTCATTTAAGAGGTGATTTTGTGCATATTCTTTTTACTTTGTTTTTAATTGGTATGTTTTTGTTGCTGACAAAGTTGAGTTGGTTTTGCCAACTAGCTCAGCAAGATTTCTTGTTTGATTGCTAAGCACATGGAAGATATGGGACCTAATGTTTAATTACCACTGATTTATTCCACAAAGAAGTCATTTTCATCAAATTTATTTCTTTTCATTTGCCACTAGTTGTGTCTTAAATTGTGGGATGGACAATTATTCTATCAAGGTAAATTCTATTGGTATAATATGTGGTACCCGTGGAGATGGAAAGGAATCAATTGTACTTATAACTCCATATAATTCACAGAAGATTGATGTCAATGATGCCATATCTTTGGGTCTTGGCTATGCAATCTTCTCTCTTCTCAGCAAACTTACATGTCTTGCAAAGGACATTGTGTGGGTAGCTTCAGATTAACTATTTGGAGAACATGCTGCAGTCAATTCTTGGCTAATGAATGCTACAATCCCAATTATTTTGGCAAGTTTAAGAATGCTAAGCTAGTATGTGCAGTGAAAAGTATGCTGCAGAGCAGTTGGTGAATAATCCATCTGAAACAGGAATATTCGATGCTTTTAAACATGTTGGACCATAGTTGTCGGACATGTTGTTAAGGTTGTTGATAAGAAGGAAGCAAGTGATAGTGTTACCATATATTCTGAAGCTTCAAATGGACAAATGGCTACCTTAGATCTTATCAATATTATTCGCTATCTAGTGGTTCATCGATAGGCCTTCCATGTAAAGGTTGGTTCTATGAGTGCTCTATGTAATTGGGCTTGGCTAAATTTTCTTGGTAGATCATTGGACTAGTTAAGTAATATGGCTGCCAGTTTAAATGCCAAATGGATTTTGGCATCCTGGCTTCAGATTATGTTGAGGGAACAACTACAATTGCAAGTTCTATTTACAATGAGGTGATCTTAATCAGCATCCTATGAACTCATCGTTTCTTTCTTTTCTTGTTTATGTCTAGTGCTTAGTTTAAAGAGCCTTGTGTTAATGCTTCATGCACTGTTTTAACAGGCACCTGGTGTGCTTATTGTTCCACATGGTGCGTTTTGGGATTACCAGGTTGATGCAATTACCTTAGAAATTTCTCCTAGGATTCCACTCTACAAGGACCTTGGACAACTGGTAGTGCTCCTAAGAGGTGGCAGGTCAGGGATAAAAAAGGTATATATGCATCGAATATTAATTTAGTTTTTCTATCATTTAGGAGTTATTCTTTTCTTTTTGCTCAAATGAGTAGTCTCCATAGCAAAATATGATCATGTCTAAGGGTAATTAGATCTTCATAAGAAGGTTCAGAAATCATCTTTCTTTTTTTTCGTGGGAGCCAAGATATAATTTTTCTTGAAAAACATGTGCATTTTCTATTGTCTACTTGGAGATTAGTGTTGGTTTTCATTTCTTTTCCTTTTTCTTGCATTAATGTTTATTCCCTTGCATTCACACAGATAATCAAGCATAATGCTTTGGACAATCTCAATGAATGTTGTATGTTCTCTATGTTATTTCCCTTATTTATTGGTAATACTCCCTTTTTTACTAAGTCTAGAGAAGAGTGGATGCTAAGAGGAACTCTATGGGTAGAAATATGGGATTTTAAATGATAATGCTACAAGTTGTTAGAGTTTGAGCAACAAATGAATGATGGGTAGCATCAATTCAATGGCAGCATCAGATTGAAGAACAACTGATCTTTTATGAGCAGCAGGAGAAGATTTCATCTCTTGACAAGGAAAGAAATTCATGGTAGAGTTCTAATTCAAGGATGAATTCTCTATACATCAAACAAAACAAATTTAATAACTTTAGCAGGTCATTTTAACTTCAAGCAACACTAATGCCAAAATAAAGCTCGAATATTCACTATAAAAAGGAGTTATATTCTTATTATTGTGTATGCATGTAGCAAAAAAAAATATGTTACATATTTTAGAAGCTTGTATTTGGAAAGAATCTCTGATTTCATGGTCATAGATCTTCAATTTACTGTAGTGCTTAGTTCAAATTGGAAACATGGCTTGAGGGGCATGCTCTAGACCTGAAAGCTTGTTTCAGGGATGAGCAGCGACACCAGCATGAATACCTTCTGATCAGGTGTGGCGGTGCTTGGTTGATGGCACATCTAATCAGGCTAGATCTGTGTGGGTGCATGACCTAGGGCCGTTGATCAGCTTTGACTCCCTAGAGCATATTTGAGAAGCAGCAGGTTGATGATGAAGATCTGAAAGTGTTGCATTGAATCCAGCTTTGAAGTTCAAGTATTTTCAACTCTGGTGGTTTTGTTGCAAGAAGATTGATGGTTTTTAATTGGACAATGATTGTTCAGTTTTGGTTGCTGTAATAGGTTGTTATATGAGTTTGGGAATATTTCGGATCTCTTGATTCTTGTTGGTGGAGTCGTGTTTAATTGTTTCCATGAAGAAGGCAGGGATAAGGAGATCTTTCTTACAATAATCTCTCAAGAAGCCTACCTCCATGGATTGAAGAGAGATTTGAAATTGTATGAAGCAAAAATAAGACTTGAATAGTCTTAGGATCTAGTGTTTCTATACCTTAGCATTTGAACAACTATAGGCACTTGAAAATTTTATCGATATGGATATTATATTGATTCAAATGTGAACAAGTAAATTGAACTACCTTCTTTCTTGTTTCTTCTCAGGAATCTAGGAATTTGATAGCGAACAACTTCATCTTTGATGATTCTAACAAGTTAACACAAGTACTGCTTGATATTCAGAACTCATATTTTGAGTCATTTATTTTTTTCACTGACGTGTAGTTTGAGCCATTTTGCATTTGTTCTTCACTAAGTTGGTTGGCCTCAGGTTCTTACAAAGCAATTTTCCGTGCTTCCTTGGTTCTTTAACATGTAAGTTACAAGAAGATGAGTAGTAGTCATGATCCATTACTTTAAAAAGCTTCTATCAAATTTAATAATTTTAGTGTGCTTACATATTAATGAAATCATTGGATAATTGAGGTAGAGTTGACTTCTATATAATGGCTATCCATGCAATAATGTATGATATGATATATGAACCAACCTTGTGAGACACCTAATTTATAGTTTTGAATGCTTACTCAACATCATTATCTAGGGTATATAGTTACTACCATTTCTAGCTAGATCTTTTTTATGAAACAGGTTACTTTGGATGATCTCTTTGATCAAGCAGGTTACTTTCAATTATAGCTACATTCTATTTTTTCCTTTTTTTTTGTCAAGAATTATGGCTATACTAGGTATGTCAATTAACATTTTTGTGAGACAAGGTTTAAAATTTCCTCCTTTCGTGTAAAGGATGCTAGAGCAAGTAACCAACCGAATATGCTATTTTGGTTGTTAAAAGTTTTGAGTGCTGAGATTTCTTGACACAATGCAGGAAGATGGTATTACAAAATGTCATTTCTCCACCAAATACAATGTCTTACTGTCTTCTGTTTGGCTGCAGAATGTTGATGGTGTTAATTGCAACCACATGAAGGTTGCTGGATTGTTATTCGTGACAACAACAAGATCTAATGTATCACCATCACTTGTTTTGGAGCTCTTGCAAAGGATTGATCAAACTTTGACTTTGATGGCGAACTTTTTGTGATGAGCTACAGGATGATCCAAGAGTTCAAGCCTCCATTCCATATAAATGCATTAATAGTAGAAGTAGGATCATATAGGACTAAATTCACATTGATAATACGTGTTTGATTTCCTTTCAAGTATCACTACAAATTCTATTATAGTACAGATGCCACTGCCAACTTAATTACTCCACTAGAGTTAGCTTTGAACTAGAGCTTGGGACTGTAGGATAGACAATTGATTTAAAAGAATGATACAAAAAATTGGAATGGAGCTTGAAAAAGATAGTAGGTGGCTCTAAGCATACACTTCATGCAAAGCTAACATTTTCGCAGAAATTTCATATGAACCTCTACAAGGGGCTAGTAGTTTCTTCTCTAGATGATATGCTTGACATGAAGTGGACTGCACCTAATGAAGAGGTCAATGATTTTCTTTTTCTTCTTTCTAGTTGTTTTGTATATGTGCTTTTAGAATTTAATGAGTGTCATGGTTTTTATTCCCATTGGGGTAATATCATTTATTTTTCAAATCAAAAACTTTTTTTTGGAGATTGTTCTTTGTTCTAAATTCTCATGATGTCTACAATTATTTTTATAGGTTGAAATCCTTCTTTAAGCTTGCTCCAAGCCTATCAGCACCTATTAAAAGAAAGGTACATGGTTTAGTATTATATTGAACATGATGTTGATGCCAGTGTAGTCATCATTTTCATTATTATGCATTATTTTTAGGTTAAAAAGCTAATTCATTATTAAACAACTCTATGCAATATAGGTGCTTTGACTATGAAATATAGAGATTAAAACACCAATTTTATCCTTTTGAAATGCATATTTCATTCCATTCTTAGCTGCAGATACTCCATGCCTATATGCATGCCTTGTAAGTACCCATGCAATGTCGTTGGGTGCATTCTAGGGCTATTCTAAGGGATTGTGACAAATTAAAATTTAAATGAATTATATGATGTGCTTGATGGAAATCAGTCACTTATAAGTTTCAGGCCATGATCTTTGTGCATAGATTTTTTGATGTATTTCTTTGTGCATTCTTCATTCTTTGGTATGCTTCTGTCACCCAGGATTTGCCTTCCATGTCCAAGGTACAGAAGAAAAAATAGTATTTGGATTATAGTTGATTGAATTTGTGTTATCTTCTTTTGCCATAATTTTTAGGTTTTGGTGACAGAGGGTGTTATTGGTTGAGAGAAGAATGTATGATGGGTGGGATAATCATGGGTGGTTTTATATTTTAGTTAGGATAGCTTTCTTTTCTATAGGTATGGCTTACCTCTTTTATGCATTACCAAATTGTTTGTCGTTGGAATATCGCATAATTCATTGAGGACTTTTGAAGGTTGCCATGCTTAATCTTGTTAGCATTTCATCCACTTGGGCGCTCATTCTTGATGTTATGGACAATGAGGTTTGCTTGATACCAGATCATTCAAACATCAAAGTGTTGAAATAAATTGGATATTTATGTTTATCTGAGTTGGCATTTTTTACATCAACAGTCTGATTCAAGATTGTTTGGTGTTGGTGGTGCTGGTGCAACACGTGGTCATTTTTTTGGCTCAATGTTTGTCACATCATTGGCTTGGCTAGGCCCATTTTTGGATTTATTTCCATGCTACTTTCTATTTTGTTATTCATTAATGGCCTACACTAGCTTGAGATTCAAGATGTGCTCCTTGTAGATTTACTCCTATGTGCAGGGAGTAACCGTGACATAGATTTTGATGTTAAAGAGTTAGTACCCATTAGGTAAGTTTAGCTATGTTTTAGATCTTACTGAATTTAATTCTCTTGACTGACTTGCCATTTGTCACCTATTACTTCAAAGTTTCTATGCATTTTTTTGGATGTGTTTCACAATCATGGGCCATGAAATTTATAGCCACAGAATGGTAATATCTATCATGCACTTAATGATGTGTGTTGTTTACAATAGATGATTTATGTATTTTCCTTTCATGATTGGCTACTTTCATGGGTAACTGGGTCATTTTGATTTCATTATGTTAATTTTTATTCACACGGTTGCATCAATATTATTCTTTACTTTTTGGAAAAACATCTTATGATCCTATTGGATATCCCCTCCAAAAAAACTTCCTACTAAATATGCTAAATATGGCCTTCACAATAGTAAATGTGTCTATTACTTTAAACTATTTTTGCATTAGTTGGATGCAACATCAATATTTTTAGAATCAAGTTGTATCATTATGTGCATATAAAAAAAATCATTGAAGCATATCCAGTTAAAATTTCTCAACCCTAAATTATTGATTTTGTGGTCATGGAAGGAAATTTTCATGTTTGCATTGGCGTGTCTAAAACCTTGTCGTAGTTATTTTTTGAGACTAGTGGTTTTCTGAGGCAGCACATGGCTCTTCAAGGTACTGAAATATTACTTTATCCCATTGAAATTTAATTAGAGCCATAGGAAAAAGGGCTTGATTCTAAGGGACACTAGAAGCGAGAGATGCAAGGGAATGTTGGTTCCAATCTGGTATGTCTCTTCCCTTCAATGAAGTTATCCATGTATTTGATTGTTTCGTATCTCATCATGGCCATCTCTTCTTTTCATAAATGTAGGACCCTCTTGTGGCAATTGGTTTCTGGATTAAGCAAGATTAAGCTGATCTTCTAGAGCTGGAACTAGCAGGCTTGCAACCAACAAATCACATGGCCATATTCAACCAAATGAAGTTTGTAGGCTACAAAGGGGAAATGAGAAGCAGGCTAAGAAGAGGGATGAGCTGCTTATGAAAGATATTCATCAATTAGAAAGTTGGAATTAGATCTACAGAAGATACAATATGTCATGCATGAACTCATTATATTTATATTTTTTCTGTATTTTTCTTTTTTCTTGTATCACCCATAAGAAGGGAATATGTATTTTAATGATCTATGAAGTCAATAAAAGGGACTTTGTATTAAGGCCCTTATGTTTTGTGTTAAAAAAAATTATTTCTTAGTAAAGAATAAAATTAAATCGTATAGGCATCATTAAAGTGATCAATGTAGTAATTAAATTGCAAAACAAAATGCCATTAATGTAAATAATTAGTGACATGATTTAGTGTCATAAGAAAACATCATTAAAGCAAATTAATAGTGACGATTTAGAGACAAATAATTGCTACTAGATAATATCAACAGAGGCAATTAAATGTCAAAATAAAGTGTCACTAAAGTAAATCAATAGTGGTAATTTAGTGACAAAAAAAAAGGGTCATTAAATGAAATATATAGCGACACTAATAGCATCAATTAAATTATCACTAATATAAATTAATAGTGGCAAAATAGTGACAAATAAATTGCCACTAAAGAAGGTCATTCGCGACAACGCTAATACCAATGATTTAGCGACAATTGTATAATTGTCGCTAACCGTTTAGTGACGCCAACGAAGGCGGCAATTAAGCAGTAATTATTTTAAATGTCACTAATTACATCTAGCGGTAAATATAATGTCTATAGTGGCAAATATTAAATGTCGTTAAAGGTGATTTTTTTATAGTGTGCACAGTAGTGAAAAGGGTGGGATGGTGGCCTCCTCAACATGGCAAGACTTGCTTTGTAGTTACAGCTGCATGGATTTGAAATGGGAGGGGCGGGAGCAGATTCGCTTCTCACTATCATTAAGGAGATATGGCTGGAGGAGGAAGCGGAGCTGTTTCCTGCGATGGAGAGAAATAAAATAAAATATTAGGGTCATTTAGGCACAAACCCTAATCTTTTATGTTAAATACAAAATAATGCATGTAATGCACCAAATTGGTTAACTAAGTCAATTCTAAATGCATATGAATGCAATGAATGAATTATGCAATCAAGCTGAAAACATAAATTAATTTATTTACATCCTAACGCCTGTTAACTAAATCCTAAAGATATCTTAATGTCTAGGCATTCACATACTTAAATAGCTCACAAATATGGGCTAATCAACTATCCCCATGCCTAATTTTTGCTAATCCCTAGCAAATTCAATCATGACTTAATACTCCAAGTTATCTAGGCTAACTCAATTGACCTTTTCATTGAAATTAGGTTGAACTGTCTAACTCTAGATCATAAGGTACCCGAGTAGTTGTTAAGTTACAGACTAGGTCAGCTAAGGACAAGTTACAGGCACATGTTTCTTTGATTTCTAACTCTACCCTAGGGTTTATTAGCCCCAGTGATTAAAATATCTGTGCATGTGTATTGGTCTGATTTATTTGAGGTTGGTATGATTGCCAACCTAGAAAGAGAGTAAGAGGGCTTTTTTTCTAATATATATATATATATATATATTTGTATGATTCCTCCATGTCTAACCTTGGATCAGCTATCAACCCGGTCTGTGTCGGATTCATTGTCCTTATCACCTAACTTCGAAGGGTACCTAGCTTTCGATGCTTCGAGATAGTACCATCCATAGCGACCCCAAGAACTCCTACCAATCGACACTTCGAGATAGGGCTGCTCATGGTACCTAAACTGCATAATACGCTTACATGGCCCTAGTAGGATGGATATCCTAAGAGACAAGCGTCGAGGAAGTGACATGTTATCATTGTATCATTATGGTGAGTATATACTCCACCTCTCGTGTGGTAGGAACTTGTCCAATCAAGTTGTGTTTTCAAGCTTCTCCTAAGTTAAAACTAAGAGAACCAAATTTTCTTCAAGAAACGAATTAAGGTGATTACTATTTACACAAGACCAACTGTGTGTGATGTAGATGCTTAGGTTACGAGGACTTGTAAACCAAAAGATAGAAAAAGACACCAAGTAGTACCCAGCCTTTAACTCAATCCCTAGCTTTCCTTCCTCAACCTCTTGAGGAATGGTCTGCAACTTAACTTCTACTTGAGTATTTAAGTCCGAACAGACCCTAGAGTTCTAAAGTCAGTAGTTCAACCCTAGCTCCTATAATTAGGCACCTAGAGTTAGCTAAGAAAACCTAAAGTCTTAGTCTCATGCCTAAAGATGTAGAGCTCAGCCGGTTAGGCATAACAACATGGCCTAATTTTTTTTTAATTAATTAATTAATTAATTAATTAATTTTGAATGAAATATGCATGCATGAATGCAAGATGTAGACATGCTATAAACAAATGCCTTAGGTCCTACCCCCCCTATGCTTGGTTCAAACAATGTCATTGAAAGTAAAATAGCCAAGGGAAGATGTTACCTAAGGTAGAGAATGACAGGAGCTAAGGCTCCTCGAGAGTGACTTCATCAACCAGATAGCCATCCAAAGTACTATATGGTTTGAACCGTTAGCCATTGACGGTAAAGGGCATTGCTTAAGAGGAGGGATTCTTGATCTCCACAGCCTCATGCGGAAACACTTTAGTGATTATGTATGGCCCATCCCAACGAGTTTTAATTTCATTGGAAAAAGCTTAAGTTTGGAATTGGAAAGCCAGACTTATTGGTTAGGCTCAAAGGTCTTTCTAAGGATATACTTATCGTGCAAGACCTTAGTTCTCTCTTTATAGGCTTGAGAGGTGTCATAAGCATCATTCCTCAACTCCTCAAGCTCACTTAATTCTAGAAGTCGTACCTTACCTACCTTTTCTAAATCCATGTTGACATTTCGGATAGCCTAAAGTACTCTATGTTCCAACTCAACAGGTAAATGTCACGCTTTCTCGTACACTATACGAAAGGGAGACATACCCAAAGGGGTTTTGTAGGCTGTCTGATAAGCCCATAAAGCATCATCCAGCTTTTGGGACCAGTCCTTCTTATCAGGCCTAACGGTCTTTTCCAAAATGTTCTTTACCTCCCTATTCGACACTTCAACTTGGCCACTCGTTTGAGGATGGTACGGGGGAGCAATCTTGTGAGTGACCCTTACACTTTGGAGTAATTGATTGAAGTGATGATTCTGGAAATGAAGTCCCCCATCACTAATAATAGTCTTAGGACAGCTGAATTGGGATATGATATTGACATTTACAAATTTCAATACCATCGAGTGGTCATTTGTGCGTGTAGGAATGGCCTTTATCCATTTAGAGACATAATCAACTGCCACTAAGATATACTCATAACCTTGGGATGAAGGCAAGGGGCCCATAAAGTCTATTCCCCAAACATAAAAAATTTCAACAGGTTAGACCAGGTGTTGAGGAATCTCATTCTTCTTCTCAATCGTTCCAGTATGTTGACATCTAATACATGCCTTCACAAAGTTATGAGAATCCTTAAATAAAGTAGGCCACCAAAATCCGGACTGAAGAACCTTAAAAGTTATTTTCTTAACACCAAAGTGTCCTCCACAATGAAGTTCATGACAAAAACTCAACACACTTTGTTGCTCCTCTTCAGGCACGCATCGTCTCAGTACTTGGTCTTGTCCAATTCTAAATAATTCGGGCTCTGTTGGTGCTAGAGCATCGCGATCATTTATTTTGATGATAACAAAACATGTGTCATTTAACATTGCACTTGAAGTCTTAGATTTCAGGTTAATTGTAAATGGAGATGTGGTTAGACGGAGTTCAAGCTCGCATCCATGGCGGATTGGAGGAGCTTGACGGAGAACATAGGAGTTTCGCGGGGAGCGATAGCTTGAAGGAGATAAAGAATAGGATAGATTTCCTTTCCTTGTACTACTATTTATTTTTGTTTCTTTTGTTGCTCTTTGTTTTGTCTCTTAGATTCATGTTAAAGAGCCTTAAAGTATCCTAACAGTAGTCCTAGGAACACTTGCACAATCCTAGGATACTTAGGTTTTCTGTAAAGAACTTAGAAAATCAAAATAGGGTTTAGACAGCCTTATCAGACGTCTAATCTGAAAATCAGATGTCTGATAATGACTTTTAAGACGTCTGACTATCGACTCAGACGTCCGATAATGTTTAGGTTGGACTTAATTCTGTCTGATGAAATCAGACGTCCAGACCTTAGTCCAGACGTCTTATAAGACATCTGATGCCTTTGCCAGACGTTTAATTAGTGGACCGTTGGCTGCCTTAGTAAACACTAAGAAAATGACCGTTAGCCTCGTATCAGACGTCCGTAGAGGACCCCAGACGTCTGATACATGACTATTTTGCCTTGGCTGACCCAAAATCTCTTCTCAGAGATTTTATAGTCGTTGCACTCCCTTGGGAATCCATTTTCGCAGAAAAGTAGGTTTCTAGACGTCCAGACTTAATGCTAGACGTCCTGTATGTCGTCTGATGACAATTCATTAGAACCCTATTTCAATCTGATTCAAGTTAGGAAGGAAACCCGCTTAAAATCAGACGTCTGACTTTGTTCCCAGATGTCTTAAACGAGTTTTCCAGATGTCTGATGCCAAGACCAGACGTCTGATAACCCTATCAGAGTCATGTTTGATCCTGATTCCGACTTGATTCTCTTGGAGGTTGCACTCAACGGCTACCTTCCAAAGCCTTCCTAGAGCCTCTATAAATAGAGGACCCCTTGCACACCAACACACACCAAGCAACATACTTTCCACTCTTTTGTGTCAAAAAGAAGAAGAAGATCAAATAAGAAGAAAGCTCTTGCTCTCCAAGCCTTGTTCTATACCTAGAGAGCTTGTTTTCTATTGTGTATCTGCTTTCTCGCCGTAGTTTACGAGAGCGTCGTTGTGCCTTTGCATAGTTCACGCATTCGCGTCGTCGACGCACTTCCACCAAAGGGAAGCATCCTAACTCCTATAGAAGCTTAGTTTAAGAATTATTTTGTTGGCTTTATAGGACTTCTTGTATTTTACTTTGCTTGTGTTGGGTATTCGCTTTGCGAATTCCCGTCTCCTTCGTGAGACAAAATCCTTCCCGTGAAGAGAAGGGGTTTGAGGTATGCTACCCTCGTATAAAATAGTGTGGTTGTAATTGAGGTTGTACTACCCTCATTTAAGTAGTACGTTAGTGGATTTGATCAACTTGGTTGATCAAAAAATTCTAACTCGAGAGGGTTAGGTGGTGGTTTTCACCCGGACTGGGTTTCCACCTAAAAATAATTGTGCCATTTGTGTGATTGTCTATTTTTGTGAGATTGTTATATTTTAACTCCGCATTTTTACGTCACGCTGATCTCACCCCCTCCAAGTAGGGAATTACAGGCTCTTCCAATGAAAGTATCTAGCTTGGGAAATGAATCTCTTCCTTTTCTGCTTATCCCAAGAGCCAGGAGTCTCTCTAGTGACCAAGTAATTGACGGTATCAACATACCAAGGTGAAGTCGGTGTTACCGCGATAAGGGTTTCATCGGGAAATGTCTCGCGGATGTCTCCAGATGGAGAGTCATCAAGTAGGAGGTGATGTAGATACAATTATTGAAGATAAAATGCCTCTTCATGCATGTTCCTATGCTTAGATTTTCATTTCATGTTATAAATATTGTATAGCATGCATCATTCTGCATTTAGAGTAGTTGTATATGTTTTAGGTTAATTAGGTCCTTTTTATGGTTAGGAGAGAAAGATATTTATTTCAGGGCCTCGGATGGACGATCGAACCGTACAGATCTGATAAGGACGACGATCGGAGTCTAACGCCTCTAAAATCATCTAGATCGTAGTCCTGTAGCATCATATGAAGTCCAAGGAAGTTCAATGGCTAGGGAGGCAATGCGACATCCATACGGGCTTTGGATAAAAAATATGACCGTACGGATGGATCCAGAGCGACGATCACAGTTCGATAGCGCAAAAATCACCTCGATCCGAGCACTGTGGCACCCTCTGCAACAGAAAGGCAATGGGTGGCCCAGGTGGTGCCATGTGGCACCATCTGAACTGCCCAAAGCCGGCCATGTCCCTCTGCTCAACTTTAGTGTGCAATCCTAGCTGTTGGATCTCAATCCAACGGCTGGAAACACACCCTGCCTCGCCTTCACAAGAGTGCTCAAGATTATATCGTGACTGTTGGATGAAAATCCAACGGCCACGATCGCACAATCAGCGAACGCCGATAGCCCTTCAACGTAGCACTTCCTCTCCTTTGGCCCATTGGTCACGCTGCACACCTCTTAAACCCATGGCTCAGGGTTGAGTCCTCCAACGCCTCAATTCTTCAATCAGGTGTGTGGAGCAAATGAGCGCCAGCGCATGCACGTGAGACGCGCGCACAGCCGCAGCCACGCACAGCAGCAACGCTGCACATGCCAGCACATGCGCGAGCGACATGGTGCGAGGAGCATGGCCACGTGATGCGCGCAGCGCTAGCGAAGCATGTGCCAGCGGTGGTATGCACGGACCTATAGCGACATTTGGGGTGAATCTTTAGCGACGATTGTAGCTGTCACTAAAGCCCTTGGATGGATTTGATCCTCTTCCCTCTACTATAAAAAGACCCCTACACCTACCCTTCTTATTCATCTCTTCCTTTCTTCCTCTCACCACCTCCAAGGCTCTAGAGAGAGCTTGTCCCAAGCTTGGGATGCTCCTCTAGAGTAGAAAAGAAAATAGTTTTCCCACCTCTCATCCCCATTTGTGGAGCATCCCGTGGCCATCCTCTCTGCACCCTTCGGGAAGAAGATCCTTGCCGCGATGCCATCCTGCCCCATCCTTTGTCCTTCAGCTCCATCCCCGTTCGTCCTGCTCCTTACCACCTTCCTCTAGGAGACGTCAGAGTGAGTCGTCCTCCAAGCGACCGTCGAGGGTGATTCTCTCACCTCTTTTATCTTTTTCGCTTTCGTAGTGTAGTTTTTCCGCTTCGTAGTTGTAACAAACATTTATTTATAAATAGATGATTGTTTCTCTCTCTCTCATTTTATTTTACAAGTAGATTAGCTAGATTTCTTTAACCTGATCTCTTGCCCTATTAAAAATACCAAAAAAATTAGAAAAGACAAAAATGATAAAAACAAATAAAAAGCGAAATGTAGATTTTCAAAACCAAACGTTTGCTTCCTCGTGTTCGACCCGGGACTCAATTTTCGAGTTTCAATTATAAATTTTATCTGATAGACATGTTTTGTGAGCTACGACGATAGGTCCTCTGAACCCTAATTTTAATTTGCAAATCCCAAGCCTAATTGAAACTGAGTAGATGTTGGCCTTAAGGATTGATTCGCTCTTCGAGGTTCAGACTGAGATTTTTTTTTGATTAATCTACTTCTGTTGGTCCATTTGATGTCTAGTTAGGGGAGTAGCATCAAACGACCATGGCTGGGGGGTACACTAGGAACCAATGGTGCAAGCCAAAGGAAGAATTTTCTCCCCAGCCCCTCCCTCAAACTGGTTGGATTAACTGGATAGATGTAGACCAAATCGTTTATAATCTCAAGATGGGTCCTGGGAGTTTGTAGGCCTTTAGGCTAGCCCACCTAAGGATAGGGTTGATTGTTTGTGTTGTAGGGCTCCTTTCTCTCTTCTGATTTCCTTCCTATTCTACCATATATCCTTCCACATCCTATAGTCATTTCCGATCCTATCCTCCTACCACCACTTATACCCAAGATGATTACTATCCTGACTCGACTTATAATTACCCATCCATTAGTCGGGACAACTTTGATTGGGGATATGAATCTAGACCTTAGTGTCCAGGGCCTAACCCTGGACAATAAGACTATAATTACTATCCTTCCCAGAGCTACAATGATTATAGATCTCCACCCTTTGATGATCAACCTAACCCGATTTACAATTAAGAAGGATATGATGACTATAACACCTACCCTCCCTAGTATTCCACTGAATATAGGTCGCCACCATTCTTTAAATAAGCTGAAATAACCTACTATCAGGGAGGGACCCGAGAACCTCGATATCTTGATTCCCCTAGATTTAACTCAAATCCACCCAAACTTGAACCGAACCATTCGGTTCAGGTGAACCAGATCCAAGACAAGGTGTTGACTAACTTGAGGAGCACCATACAATCTTTAGAAGCCCAGCCAACACCATGCACTGAAGCATTGGAGCCTATGATCAAAATGATTGATGAACTTAATAGTTCTCTATTGGATTTGCTCCAAAATGTTAGGGATAGGGGCCTGGGTGAGTTTCTACTTGGGAAATTGTCGAGGTTGAGGATGAAATTTGTGGTTGCCCTAGTCCAATCTTGGGATGATTCTCAAGATGAAACCCCCTCAGGAAAGCCAATGTCTAAACCCGCTCAGGTGCCTGTCGGGGGGGATACATGTTCTGAGACCAGGGATGACCAGGTTGGGCTAGAGCAACCCATTGAAGATGATCCAAGTTTCTCACCCGAGATCCCAGAGCCATGGAATGAAGAAAAATGTCTCCATGGACCATGAAATGACATATGATTTTGAGACATATATAAATGAGGATCATGAATTCTTTGATTCTGAGGGTGAGGAATCTCTTAGTGAAGTCTCACTTGAGCTTAATGAGAATGATTTTAGTGAGACTAATGGCCTTGAGGAGCAAGATCAACCATTTGATAGCCCAATTATTGAAGATTGTGATCTGATTGGGACTGACATGGAGAATACTAATCCTAATATAATAGATGATCCAATCGGTAGCCCTAATCTTCAACCATACCCTGAAGAGCTGAATGATCATACTTTTGAGATCATTGTACCCAAGTCAATTCTGATTCATGCACGATTTCTGGACTTGGGTAAATCATATGGGGTGAATGATATGCTATAGGTCCAGAAACCTTAACACTTGATGTTGGACGATAGAAATGTGGAAATGAAAATCTGGGAGGTTAATTATGAGGGAACTACGATTTTGGATCTAAGGGTTCCTGTTGACCTGAAACCACCTACTTTCTACCAGGACCCTTGCGATATCTTTGACGTGCTACCTAAGCTCGGAATTATTGACTATCTTTCTGAGCTGAATTTTAAATGGACATCTGAACCTTGTAAATCAAATCTACCTTTTGTCCGACACTTTAGTCTTGGGTTGCACACCACCAAATCGCAGGCTCGGCCCCGTAAATACAATAATCTTCGGTTCTAGGTGATTTTCATCTAGAACCTTAGAACCACTCAACCTTGGGACATGTGTTTACACCATAACTTGGTCCACATATGTGGACATCTTCTGCTAGCGGGTCTGAGCATTAATCTTTGGATTTTGATTCTGACCCGCACTTGTGAATTCTCAAATTTTTCTTTGTATATATATTACGTCTAGCTGAAGGCATTAAAACTTAGCACGTGTGTATACTCTCTTCTCTCTGTGGAGCTGATCAGATTTTCACGAAATTCAGGTGATATTCTATTTACTCTACCCTTTTTATGTCTTTATTTTTACAATGAAGACATTGCATCATTTAGGCATGGGAGGTGGATACTTAATCCTGAAATTATTTCGTTAGCTCTGTAGAATTTCTTTAATTTCTTTTTAAAAAAAATTGAGAATTCAAAAAGACAAAAAAAATAAAATTAGGAGAAGAGAACTTAGGCTTTTGGAAGTTATTAACTTTAGGAAATGATACGATAAGACTTGAACACTTAGACTCTTTAGGTCTTCGGGCTTAATTAGCTCGGGTGTCCACTCGAATGTGAACTTAGTCTCGAGTCCTCGCCAATTCAAATTCATCTTTAATCTAGTAAATAAATTGGGATGATAAGTACATGACTTATCAATTCGCCCTCTGATTTGAGGGGATTTTAAGTCTAAGCATTTGTACACTATTCGCTCTGACTCACTTCCTGACAGTTTTTATGGAAATTGGGTAGCTAATGAACTATTTAGGGTGGTATGGCTGGTAAGTTGTCGTCGGTAACAACCCATTGGCCGGTTGTCCAGAGCCCAGACACAAGATCATTTTTGTCGTACTGCCTTTAGGTAATTCTTATATCAGGGAAGCCACCTACTTAAAAGAAAAGAAAAAAAAGAATAGAAAAAGGAGAAAATAAAATAAAGAAATAAACAAATAAAACCACACTTCACCGTACAAGTATTGCTGGCAAGTTGCCGTGGGTAACTGGCCATTGGCTAGTTGTCTAGAGCCCAGCTCATAAAAATGCACAATAATTCCCAAAACACTTAGGAAAGAAGCAGGGAAGTAGAATAAATCGGGTAGATATACACTGGGTTTACCCTTGTGTTGACCTTATAAATAAAAGTAGGGAGAAAGCTACCGTTCGAAAAGATAAACCTTTAAGCAAGGTCACCTAGGATTGTAGAAACCCGAAGTCCGTTTTAATGGTCGTCTAGTGAGTCTTTCACTCTTTTCACTAGATGTTTAGCACTTAGAGTCCTTTTCGAGTCTTGGATGTGTCGGGTAGCTGTAAAAAGTTATCTTGAAACTCTCAACCTTCAAAAGTCCAAAAACAAATTAGAAAAGATGAAAAACAAAAAAAATGTATCTTCCATTTTCAAATAAGGCGAGGACTTGGGCGGTCTGCATTTTGGCAGACACTCGGGTACTGTTGAGTTTTCATAGTTTAGGACCTTAGTTGAAATTTTTGATTGTTAATAAACGACTTAGGCCTAAGAGATTGAGTCATAATTTTATTTTTATACAAAGCATGTGTTTAATTTTGCTAGAGACCAGCAAAAGATAGGCATGGGGTATGATGTAGACACAATTATTGAAGATAAAATGCCTATTTATGTATGCTCCTAAGCTTAGATTTGCATTTCATGTTATAAATAATGCATAGCATGCATCATTTTGCATTTAGAGTAGTTGTATATATTTTAGGTTAATTAGGTCCTTTTTATGGTCAGCAGAGAAGGAGATTTATTTCAGGGCTTCGGATGGATGATCGGACAGTATGGATTTGATTAGGATGACGATCGGAGTCTAACGCCTTCGAAATCATCTAGATCATAGTCCCATAGCATCATATGAAGTGCGAGGAAGATAAATGGTAAGGGGGCAATGCGACATCCATATGTGCTTCGGATGAAAAATCTGATCATACGGATGGATCCGAAGTGACGATCGCTGTCTAGCAACATAGAAATCACCTCGATCCGAGCACTGTGACACCCTCTACAACAGAAAGACGATGGGTGGCCCAGATGGTGCCATGTGGCACCATCTGAATCACCCAAAGCTGGCCATTCCCTTTGCTCAACTTCAGCATGCAATCCCAACCGTTGGATCTCAATCATTTGTAGTTGTAACAAACATTTATTCATAAATAGATGATTGTTTCTCTCTCTCTCTTTTTATTTTGTAAGTAGATTAGTTAGATTTCATCGACCTGATCTCTTGCCCTATTAAAAATTCCAAAAAAATTAGAAAAGACAAAAACAACAAAAACAAATAAAAAGCGAAAAGTGGATTTTTAAAACCAAACGTTCGTCTGCTCGTATTCGACCCAGGACTTAATTTTTGAGTTTTGGTTATAAATTTTATCTGATAGACACGTTTTGCGAGCTACGACGATGGATCCTCCGAACCCTAATTTTAATTCATGAAACACGCCTAATCAAGAGGCAAGACAGGTGATCAGCCACTACATTTTCCACTCCTTTCTTTTCACGAATCTCCAAGTCAAACTCTTGAAGGAGTAGAATCCACCTAATAAGTCATGGCTTAGAATCTTTCTTGGCAATAAGGTGCTTCACTGCCGCATGATCAGTAAAAATGAGCACCTTAGATACAAGAAGATAAGACCTAAACTTCTCCAAAGCAAATACTATGGTGAGTAATTCCTTTTCTATCACAGTGTAGTTTTGTTATGGGTCAATCAAGGTTTTGCTAGCGTAATATAGCACATGAGGTCTTCCTTCAACCCTTTGTCCAAGGACAGCTCCCACGACATAATCTGAAGCATCACACATTAGCTCGAATAAGAGTGTCCATTCTGCTGCTCGGAGAATAGGTGTAGAGATCAAGGCATCCTTCAGAGTGTGAAAGGTCTCAGCACACTTTGAATCAAAATCAAAGAAAGATTCCTTTGCCAATATGTCATAAAGTGGTCTCAAAATTTTACTGAAATTTTTAATAAAGTGCCTATAAAAGCCTGCATGGCCCAGAAAGGATCTACTCTGTTTGACATTCGTGGGCATTGGGAGTTTGAAAATAGAATCAACTTTAGCCTTATCTACTTCCAAGCCCCCTTTTGACACAACATGCCCAAGTACAATGCCTTTCTGTACCATGAAGTGGCTTTTCTCCTAGCTGAGGACTAAACTAGTCTCCTTACATTACTTCAGCACATTCTCTAGGTGCAGGAGACACTGGTCGAAAGATAAGGCATAAATAGAGAAGTCATCCATAAATACTTCAACACACTCATCAATCATGTCTGAGAAAATGGACATCATACATCACTGGAAGGTTGCCGGTGCATTACATAGTCCAAACGGCATACTCCTGAATGCAAAGGTACCATAAGGACTCATGAAAGTCATCTTCCCCTGATCATCAGGGAAGACTGCAACCTGGTTGTACCCAGAATATCCATCGAGAAAGCAATAATACTTATTCCCTTCCAATTTTTGAGAATTTGGTCAATAAAAGGCAAAGGCAAGTGATCTTTTTGGGTAGCGGTGTTCAGCTTGCGGTAATCAATGTAGATCCTCCATCCAGTTGAGGGTCTAGTCACCACTTGTTCTCCTTGGTCATTAATTTCCATAGTAAAGCCTACCTTCTTTGGCACCACATGGATAGGACTAACCCATTTACTTCCACAATGGGATATATAATCCCAGTATCCAACCACTTCAAAATTTCCTTTTAACTACCTCCATCATATTGGGGTTAAGACATCACTACATGTCCCTAAATGGCTTGATGGAATCATCAGTATAAATGTTTTGCATGTAGAGTGTAGAGTCTATACCTTTAATATCAGCGATGCTCCAAGTAATAGCTTCCTTATGCCTAGACAAACATTCAATCGAGGCTCCCCCTGTTCCTCAGTTAGTACAGTCGAATTGATAACGGGGAGTGTATCATTGGCACCTAGGAAGATGTACTTGAGAGTGTTTGGAAGGTGTTCTAGCTCAAGGTTGGGGGCTTGTATGGTTGAGGGTTTCATAATAGATGTCCCCATCTCAGGTAGCAGATCTACCTTGGGCAGAGATGATGGGGAAAGAGACTCAGCAGAAACACCAAGCAACTCCTCAAGTTCTAGTATATCCCCTTCACATTCCTCCAAGAGATTGGAATGCTCATTTAGCATGACATGCTAAAGGGGGTCATCACATATAATTGCAGGGGTTGTCTCTTCAATCAGGTCATCTACCACCTCAACTTAGGAACAACTCTCAAGCCCAGCTTGTTTATAAGCATCAAACACATTAACTCAGATTTTCCTGTTCCCAAAGCTCATTTTTAATGCCTCAGTATTGCAGTTGATCGAAGCATGTCAAGTTGCAAGGAAGGGGCAACCCAAAATGATGGAGGGCTTGGTTCGCTTATTGGTAGAGTCTGTGTCCAAAGCAAAAAAGTCAACGGGGAAGAAGCCCCCCACTCTCACGAGGACATCTTCTAGCATTCCTCGGGATGTCTTTAGTGATTTGTCTGTAACTTAGAGGATTACCGGGCTAGGCTTCAGATTGCCTCCACCAAGTTGTTCATACACGTAGCTCGGAAGGATGTTTACCCCCGCACCTAGATCAAGCAGAGCCTCATCTATATGTAGGTCACTAATGACCACCGAGATGTACGGGGCTCCTAGGTCTTTAAGTTTCAGGGGTGTACCATATTAAACTATTGAGCTAATGGAATCAGGCAGGACAACTTTTGATTGGACTTGTTTCCTAGATTTCCTCTTTTTCGTGCACAAGTCCTTTAGAAAGTGGGCATAGGATGGAATCTGCCTGATAGCCTCAAGCAAAGGTAGGTTAATCTGCACTTGCTTGAAAGTCTCCGTGATTTCATCCATCCTATCTTTGCTCTGGATGAACCAGTAGAAGTTTTCCTAGAGGTATATAAGTGCTCTAGAAAGGGCACTCTAAGTCTCTGGGTGGAAGGGTTGTCATGTCCAGTAAGGGGTGGAGTGGGGATAATATCTTCCGGTGAGGCGATTTCAAGTGGAGGAGAGTTGGGAAACTCTTCTTCGGTGGGGACGAATGTCGGGGTGGATGGGTTTTCAGAAGGCGACACTATAGGAGCATTAGGTTTGGAAATTTCTTTCCCACTCCTTAGAATAGTGACCGCCTAGGCATGCTCCTTAAAGATAATCCCTTTTCCTTTAGGATTCTCCTTAGCAGCATTGGGAAGCTTTCCAGTCTTCCTCTGTCTAACAACCTCTACAAGGTATCCTATTTGTGATTTCATTTCTTGTATAGCCTTGTCATGAGATTGGATGATGGCACCTTGACTTTCCTGCATAGTTCTCAACATTTCCTTCAATTCATCCATCTCAGAGGTCTTTGGTTGGGCAAAGGTCTGAGGTTGGTTCATTTGTTGGTTTTGAAAGGATTGTGGTTTATAATTCCTTGAATTTGAGACATTCCCTTGTCTCCATGAAAGGTTTAGGTGGTTCCTCCATCCCTTGTTATAAGTGTTGGAAAAAGGGTCATTAGGAGGTCTGGGACAGAACCCTTGGGCGACATTCAGGTCCACCTGTACAAACTCAGGGAATTGGAAGGCCAAGTGGCAATCCTCAGTGGCGTGCGTATTGCCTTGGCAAATGGAGCATTCTGAAGCTTGGGATGTGGAGGTACTAGGCGTGAATTGGCTCAGGCTCGGCATGAGCCTTTCCATATTTTGATTCAGCAATTGGATCTGGTAGGATAAATTCTGGGTGTCCTTAGCCTCATTTGCCTCCAACTTTCTTTGCATGAGAGTGGGTTTTCTATCCAAGTATGCAGAATTCAGGTGAATAGAATTCTCACTCAAAGTATCAAATAGGTTCCAAGCTTCATCCTCAGGCTTAGCCAGAAAGATTCCTGCACAAGCACCATCCACAGTCTGCTTGTGCAAATCACTAAGTCCGGTGTAGAACCTTTCAATCAATTGCCACTTTGGCACCTGGTGATGTGGACAAAGTCTCAAAAGATCATTAAAGCGCTCCCACATATCATGGAAAGCTTCCCCATCCTTATGAGCAAAACTCATAATTTCCCTTCGAAAGTGATTAGTTTTGCTCATGGGGAAGTACTTCTTCAGAAACTCCTTCAAGGCATCCTAAGTGTTAATACCATCCAGGGTATGATACCAATACTTGGCATAATCTTTGAGGGAGAAAGGAAAGAGGGTCCGTATTTGAGAGTCATTAGTAATGCCCTATAGCTTCATCATGGAACAGACCTCGGTGAATTCCTCTATATGCCTGTAGGGGTCTTACCTAGAAGTACCATTAAAGGAGGGTAGCAAGGATATGGTACTACTTTTGATCTTATAGGGATTATCCCCTCCAGGTCTACGTAGTGCAGAGCCAGGGTGATTGGTCGGAATGAAATATTTCTTAAGGCTCATTTGACCAGCCATTTCTTCCCTTAGGTGGTTTCTTCTTAGGATTCTTTCAGGTTCTTGATCAAACACAAGTTGTCTCCTAAGAGATCGCCTATCAAGCATGCCCTAAAAACACAATTGAAAAGGATTTGTTAAGTCTTTACAAATTTAGGCTTTCAACTTTTAGATTGTAGGTGACAATACAAATTGCCCAATCAATGACGTGCCTATTGTCGACCTACAGAATGCCTTAATAAAGACCTAATTGGAACTTTAGAGATCCTCCCTAAAGACCAAAAAGTTTAGTCACTTCTAAACATGGCAAAGAGGGATGCAAGTAGGGTCAAGCCCTTCCTTTGAAGCATTGCTTTCGCGGTGCTTCTTAACTACCCTCAGTTCACAAGGTTTAGAGGCAACCTTACTTTTGGAATATAGTTTGGTTCACCTCAGTGTCCAGCAATAGGAGGCTCTTTCCTAGAGGCTCCAACCTAGGAGTGTCTAGAGTGCGTGCTTCAGTGCAAAAAATGTCATACACGTGTGCATTCACCAAATTTTTTTTTTTAACTTTGAATTGTAGCACAATGTCTCAAATTAACTCCTTGGGTTTTAATGTGTCCCTCCTTTAATTAGTCCTCTTCAGAAATTTAATGTGACCACTTATTAGATCATTTCAAGACAAATTATGTGGTCTACGAATTATGTCCAAATGCAAATGCATGATCAAGATATGGATGCAAAGTAAGAGGATGAGTACCTTGGTTCCAGCAATCAGTGATGCGAGAATGCACACAATGCAGAAAATAAAGTCTAGATGCTGCTCATACAATCCTAAATGGTCGTCCTTAGGGGCAGGTGATAAGACGATTTTTGCTTTCGAATAATGTATTAAGATGATTTGTCGTTGTAGGATCAAAGTGGTGGAAAACCGCTTAACAAAACAATTAAAATTAAAATTAAACCACTCACAGGAAAGCAAGTCGTGTCCACAGGGAGGCAAAACTCGCAATTAGGTCAAAATCAAGTTCGCTAAACTATTCGCCAGATCAAACAATGCCTGTGTAGCTCTAAAATAGACCTTAAATTTATGGACAAGTCAAGGGGTGTGAATGTAATTTTTAAGTTAGAAAATTATTCATGTGCAAAGGTATATCATGTACTATTCACTTGCATGCATATGAAAATGTCATTCAAAATTAAATTCAATGCACATAGAGATGAATAATAAGGTTTAACAATTATCTAGAAGCATGAGCATTAAGGCATAAATTCACCACAATAAAATAATCATAAATCAAAATTCATTTTCGTGGCAATGGCATGAAATATAATTATTAATTGAGGTTGAAACAGGGGATTAGCTTCGGGTGAGCTTATGCACGGATGAAGGAGAGATGGACGACGAGTTGGCGACTAGAGGTAGCCCTCTCCGATCCGCACCTGATGGTGGTGGCGGCTCGATGGATGGTGGTCGGAGCCGGCTTGCCGGAGGAAAGAAGTGGCGGCAGTGGAAGTTGCTGCTGGAGGCCGCACGTGCTGTAGGTGCAAGGAGGCGCGGCGCGCGGGCGTTGCAGGAGAGGCTGGAGGATGCGCGGGTGTGCTAGCGCTGGGGTGGAGGCGCTCGCACATGGTCTGATGGCACCGACTGCAGGTGCTGCAGGGAGGTGCGAGGAGGGGTTGAAGCAGGGGTGTTGGGGCATGTTGAAGGTGCTGCAGAAGGGCACTCTGCAGGTGCAAAGGTGCGTGGTGTGGAGGTGTGCTAGGCAAGGGCATGCAGGCACTGATGGGTGCGCGGTGGGCAGATGGCGTGCGGTGGGAAAATGGCGCGCGGTGGCATGGGTGTTGGACCATGGGTGGACTGGAGATGAAGGTGCGGGCAGGGTTTGATGGCGTGAGGAAGGAGGAGTTGCAGGGACTCTTGGCGGTGTGGGCTGTCACCCCACACGCCCACGGTGGTGGAGTCACACTGTTGCGGTGGGAGGCTGGTGGTATGAATGGATGAGAAGCAAGGTTCTCTGAGCACAGTGAGGAACAAAGGGGTGGAGACCTCCCCTCAACGACAGCTCTTCCTTCTCTTTTGTAGCCAAGGCTACAAAGATTTGAAATTCAAAACACCGTAGAATCAATGTGATGCGTAGGAGGAGGCGGAGACAGAGGAGTTACCTACAAAGGAGAGGAAGAATAAAAGAATAAAATAATTAGGGGTTATTTATACATAACTCCTTAACTTCTATGTTAATTAAAATAGTGCACCTAATTAATTAACTAATTAAATGTATGCAACCCTAGGTTAATTCTAAATGCATGAATTATGCACTTAAGCTAAAAATATGAATTAATTTATTTATATCCTAATGTATGCTATCTAAATGTTAAAATTAATTTAATGTCTAGACATTTAGATACTTAAATAGCCCACAAATATGGGCTAATCAAATACCCCCATGCCTAGTTTTTGCTAGTCCCTAGCAAATCCAAGAAAAACCTAGCATTCCAAGTAGACTGGCCAACCCAATCGGTCTTCCTTTAGAAACATATTAAGTTCAGACTTTAGACCTAAGGTTCCCAAGTAGTTGCTAAGTTACACACTAGGTTGGCTAAAGACGAGTTGCAGGCACAAGTTTCCCTGATTTCTGACTCTACACTAAGGTTTATTGATCCTTGAGATTAAAGCATCCGTGCATGTGCATCAGTATGAGTTATTTGAGGTTGGTATGACTGGCAACCTAGAAAGGAAAAAAGGATTTTTTTAAATAATATATATATATATTGTTTGATTCCTCTAAGTCTAACCTCGGATCAGCTATCAACACGGTCTGTGTCGGATTCATTGTCTCCATCACCATACCTCGAAGGGTGCTTGGCTTTCGATGCTACGAGATAGCACCACCCATAGCGACCCTAAGAACTCATGGCAATCGACACTTCGAGATAGTATCGCCCGTTGATTTCTTAAGCGAATTCAGGCCTGTGGCAATCGGCACTTCGAGATAAGGCCGCCCATGGTACCTGAACCACACAATGCGCTTACATGCCCCCAGTATGATGGATATCCTAAGAGACAAGCACCGAGGAGGCAATATGTTATCATCGCATCCTCAAGGTGAGTATATACTTCACCTCTCCCGCAGTAGGAACTCTTCCAATCAAATTATGTTTTCAAGCCTCTCCTAAGTCAAAACTAAGAGAACCAAATTTCTTTTAAGAAAGGAATTAAGGTGATCACTTACTTACACAAGATTAAGTGTGTGACATTTGGATGCTTATGTTACAAGGACCCGTAAACCAAAAGGTAGAACAAGACTCTAGGTACTACCCCACCTTTTAACTCAATCCCTAGCTTTCCTTCCTCAACCTCTTGAGGAATGGTCCGCAACTTAACTCCTACTTAAGTTTTTAAGTCCACAAAGGACCCTAAAGGTCTAAAGCTAGTAGCTCACTTAGCTTCTAAAGTTCGACCCTAGAATCAACTTAGTCTCACCTAGAGTTCTGATTTGCTTAAGAATGCAGGGCCTAGCCAGTTAAGCTCAAAACCTTTTCTTTTTTTTAATATATATATATATATATTTTATTTTTATTTTTATTTTTTAAATGCAATATGCATGAATGGATGCAAAATGTAGACATGCTATAAACAAATGCCTCAGGTCCTCTCCCCCATGCCTGGTTCAAACAATGTCTTCATTGGAAACAAAAACAGTTAAAGGAAGATATTACTTGAGGCAGAGAATGGTAGGAGCTAAGGCTCCTCAAGAGTGACCTCGTCAACTAGATGGCCATCCAAAGTAATGTATGATTTTAACTATTGACCGTTGACGATAAAGGGAGTTACTGAAGAGGAAGGACTTTTAATCTCCACAGCTCCATGCGGAAACACTTTAGTGATTATGTAAGGCCCATCCCAACGAGATTTTAACTTCCTAGGAAAAAGCTTAAGTCTGGAATTGAAAAGCCAGACTTGTTGGTTGGGTTCAAAGGTCTTTCGAAGTATATACTTATCATGCAAGACCTTAGTTATTTCTTTATAAGCTTGAGAGGTGTCATAAGAATCATTCCTCATCTCCTCAAGCTCACTTAATTCCAGAAGTCGTGCCTTACTCGCCTTCTCCAAATCCATGTTAACACTTCGAATAGCCCAAAGTGCCCTATGTTCCAACTCAATGGGTAAATGGCATGCTTTCCCATACACAATTGAAAGAGAGAAGTACCTAGAGGGGTCTTATAGACCGTTCGATATGCCCACAAAGCATCATCGAGCTTTTGGGACCAGTCTTTCCTATCAGGTTTAGCGGTCTTTTCTAAAATATTTTTTATCTCCCTTTTTGACACTTCAACCTGGCCACTCGTTTGAGGATGGTAAGGGGTAGCGACCTTGTGAGTCACTCCCAGACTCCTGATTAGGTGATTGAAGTGGTGGTTTTGGAAATGGGGTTCCCTATCACTTATAATGGTTTTAGGGCAGTCGAAACGAGATATGATATTGGCCTTCACAAATTTCAAAACCACAGAGTGGTCATTTGTGCGCATAGGAATGTCCTCTATCCATTTAGAGACATAATCAATTGCCACCAAGATATATTATAACCATGGGACGAAGGGAAGGGGCCCATAAAGTCAATTCCCCACACATCAAAAATTTCAACAGATTGAATAGGGTGTTGAGGCATTCATTTCTCTTTCTAATCGTTCCAGTCCGTTGACATCTAATACAGGCCTTAACAAAATTATGAGAATCCTTAAATAATGAAGACCACCAAAAATCAGACTGGAGAACCTTAAAAGCAGTTTTCTTAGCACCAAAGTATCCTCCACAATGAAGTTCATGGTAAAAACTCAGCACACTTTGTTGTTCCTCTTCAGGTACACAACGTCTCAATACTTGGTCTTGTCCAATTCTAAATAATTCAAACTCTTCCCAATGAAAATATCTTGCTTGGGAAATGAATCTCTTTCTTTTCTGCTCATCCCAAGAGCCAGGAGTTTGTCCAGTGACCAAGTAATTTACGGTATCATCATACCAAGGTAAAGTTGGTGTTACCGCCATCAGAGTTTCATCGGGAAATGTCTCGTGGATGTCTCTGGAAAGAGAGTCATTAAGTGGAAGGCGAGACAGGTGGTCAGCCACAACATTTTCTACTCCTTTCTTTTCACGTATCTCCAAGTCAAATTCCTGAAGGAGTAGGATCCACCTAATCAAACGTGACTTAGAATCTTTCTTAGCAATGAGATATTTCACTGCCGCATGATCAGTGAAAATAACCACCTTAGACCCAATAAGATAAGACCTAAACTTCTCCAGAGCAAAAACTACAGCAAGTAATTCCTTTTCAGTGACGGTGTAGTTTTGCTGAGGTTCGGTTAAAGTCTTGCTGACATAATGCAGCACATGAGGTCTTCCGACATGTAGTCTTGCTGACATAATGCATAATCCGAAGCATCACAGATCAGCTCAAATGGGAGTGTCCAATCAGGAGCTTGGAGAATAGGCGTAGAGATCAAGGCCTCCTTCAGAGTTTGAAAGGCCTCAGCACACTTTGAATCAAAATTGAAGGAAGATTCCTTCGCCAACAAGTCACAAAGTGGCCTAGAAATTTTACTAAAATTTTTAATAAAGTGCTTATAAAAGCTGGCATGGCCCAGAAAGGATCTAATCTATTTTACATTCGTGGGCAATGGGAGTTTGGAAATAGAATCAATCTTGGCTTTATCTACTTCCAAACCTCGCTCGGATACAACATGCCCAAGTACAATTCCTTTCTGTACCATGAAATGACTTTTCTCCCAGCTGAGGACTAAACCTGTCTCCTTACATCGCTTCAACACATTCTCCAGGTGTAGGAGACACTAGTCGAAAGACGAGCCATAAATGGAGAAGTCATCCATAAACACTTCAACACACTCGTCAATCATGTCTGAAAAAATAGACATCATACACTGCTGGAAGGTTGTAGGGGCATTACATAATCCAAACGGCATACGCCTGAATGCAAAAGTATTGTAAGGACTCGTGAATGTCATCTTCTTCTGGTCATCAGGGAAGACTGCAACCTGGTTGTACCCAGAATATCCATCGAGAAAGTAATAGTACTTATTCTCTGCCAATTTCTCAAGAATTTGATCAATAAAAGGCAAGGGAAAGTGATCCTTCTAGGTAGCGATGTTCAGCTTGCGGTAATCAATACAGACCCTCCATCTAGTTGAGGGTCTAGTGACAACTTGTTCACCTTGGTCGTTGAATTCCACAGTAAAGCTTGCCTTCTTTGGCACCACATAAATAGGACTTACCCATTTACTATCTGCAATGAGATATATGATCCCAGCGTCCAACCACTTCAGGATTTTCTTTTTTACTACCTCCCTCATATTAGGGTTCAGACATCTCTGCATGTCCCTAAATGGCTTGATTGAATCATCAGTATAAATGTGGTGCATGCAGAGTATAGAGTCTATACCCTTAATGTTAGCAATGCTCCAAGTAATAGCTTCCTTGTGCCTGGACAAGCATTCAATCAGGGCTCCCTCCTATGCCTCAGATAGTACAGCCGAAATGATAATGGGGAGCGTATCATTGGCACTTGGGAAGATGTACTTGAGAGTGTCAGGGAGGGGTTTCAACTCAAGGTTGGGGGCTTGAATGGTTGAGGGTTTCATAATAGATGTCCCCATCTCAGGTAGCAGATCTACCTTGGGCAGAGATGATGGGGGGAAGAGACTTAGCAAAAACACCAAACAACTCCTCAAGTTCAAGTATATCCCCTTCACATTCCTCCAAGAGATGGGAATACTTATTTAGCATGACATGCTGAAGGGGGTCATCACATAACATTGCAGGGGTTGCCTCTTCAATCAGGTCATCTATCACCTCAACTTGAGAAAAATCCTCAAGTCCGGCTTGTTTGAAGCATCAAACACATTAAGTCAGATTTTCCTGTTCCCAAATCCCTTTTCCAATGCCCCAGTATTGCAATTGATTGAAGCATGTGAAGTTGCAAGGAAGGGGCGGCCCAAAATGATGGAGGGTTTGGTTGGCTTGTTGGTAGGGTCAGTGTCCAAAATTAAGAAGTCAACAGGAGAGAAGAAATCCTCCACTCTTATGAGGACATCTTCCAAAATTTCCCGCGGTGTCTTAAGTGATTGATCTGCAACTTGAAGGATTACAGGGCTAGGCTTTAGATTTCCTCCCACAAGTTGTTCATACAAGTAGCTCAGAAGGATGTTCACCCCCGCACCCAGATCAAGTAGAGCCTCATCAATTTGTAAGTCACCAATAACCAATGAGATGTACTGGGCTCCTGGGTCCTTAAGTTTCGGGGGTGTGCCATGTTGAACAATTGAGCTAATAGAATCAGGCATGACAACTTTTGATTGGATCTGTTTCTTAGATTGCTGCTTTTTCGTGCACAGGTCCTTTAAGAAGTGGGCATAAGACAGAATTTTCTTGATAGCTTCAAGCAAAGGCAGGTTAATCTGCGCTTGCTTGAAAGTTTCCATGATCTTATCTGTCTTATCTTTGGCTCCAGATGAGCCAGTAGAAGTCTGCCTAGAGGTGGATAAGTGCTCTGGAAAGGGCACTCTCGATCTCTCGGTGGAAGGGCTGTCATGTCGAGTAAGGGGTAGAACAGGGGCAACTTCTTCTGGTGAGGTGATTTCAAGCGGAGAAGATTTGGGCAAGTCTTCTCCGGTGGGGGTGCAAGTCGGGGTGGATGGTTTTTTAGGGGGTGAGACTATAGGAGCATCGAGTTTGGAAATTTCTTTCCCACTCCTCAGAATAGTCACCGCCTAAGCATGCTCCCTAAAGACAATCCCTTTTCCTTTAGGATTCTCCTCAGCAGCACTGGGGAGCTTCCTAGTTCCCCTCTGTCTAACGGCCTCAACAAGGTGTCCTATTTGTGATTTCATCTCATGTATAGCCTTGTCATGAGATTGGATGATGGCACTTTGACTTTCTTGCATAGTTTTCAACATTGCCTTCAACTCATCCATCTTAGAGGTCTTAGGTTGGGCAAAGGTCTGAGGTTGGTTCATTTGATGGTTTTGAAAGGATTATGGTTTATAATTCCCTGAATTTGAGACATTTCCTTGTCTCCATGAAAAGTTTGGGTGGTTCCTCCATCCCTCATTATAAGTGTTGGAAAAAGGGTCATTACGAGGTCCAGGATGGAACTCTTGAGTAGCATTCAGATCCGCTTGTACTAGCTTAGGGAATTGGGAGGCCAAGTGGCAATCCACAGTGGCGTGTATTGCCTTGGCAAATTGAGCATTCGGAAGCTTGGGATGTGGAGGTGTTAGATACGAATTGACTCGGGTTCGACATAAGCCTTTCCATGTTTTGATTCAATAATTGAATCTGATAGGCTAAATTTTGGGTGTCCCTAGACTCATTAGCCTCCAACTTTCTTTGCATGAGAGTGGATTTTCTATCCATGTAGGCAGAATTCAAGTGAATAGAATTCTCACTCAAAGTATCAAAAAGGTTCCAAGCTTCATCCTCAGTCTTAGATAGAATGGTTCCTGCATAGGCACCATCCACAGTTTGCCTATGCGAATCATTAAGTCCGGTGTAGAACCTTTCAACTAGTTGCCACTTAGGCACCTGGTGATGTGGGCAAAGTCTCAGCAAGTCATTAAAGTGCTCCCACGCATCATGGAAAGCTTCCCCATCCTTTTGAACAAAACCCATAATTTCCCTCCTAAAGTAATTTGTTTTGCTCATGGGGAAGTACTTCTTCAAAAACTTCTTCAGGGCATCCCAAGTGTTAATATCATCAAGGGTGTGATACCAATACTTGGCCTTGTCCTTAAGGGAGAAGGGAAAAGGGTCCGTATTTGAGTGTCATCAATAACGTCCTGCAACTTCACCGTGGAACAGACCTCGGTGAATTCCTTTATATGCCTGTAAGGGTCTTCCCTAGCAGTACCATAAAAGGAGGGCAGCAAGGATATGGTACTGGTTTTGATCTCATAAGGATTTTCCCCTCCAGGTCTATGTAGTGTAGGGCCAGCTTGATTGGTTTGAATGAAATATTCCTTAAGGCTCCTTTAACCGGCCATTTCTACCCTTGGGAGGTTTCTTCGTATGATTCTTTTAGGTTCAGGATCAAACACAAGTTGTCTCCTAAGAGAACTCCTACCAAGCATGCACTACAAACACAATTCAAAAGGACTTGTTTGGTCTTTATAAATTTAGGCTTTTGACTTTAGTTCAAATTGTAGGTGACAAAGCAAGTTGCCCAATCAATTACGCGCCTATTGTCAACCTTCGAAATGCCTAAAAAGACCTAGTTGGAGCTTAGGTGTTCTTCCCTAAATCTCAAATGGTAGAGCAAATCCAAAGATGGAAGATCGAGGGATGCAAGTAGGCCTAAGCCTTCCTTTGAAGCTGTGCTTTCGTGGTGCTTCTCAACTACCCCCAAAAATTTGTGACAGGGTATCTCCCTCTTTGGATTTACAAAACCTTTGATCTCAAGTTTCGAACACTTCAGAATCCAATGGTAGGAGGGCTTTTGTCCTAGTAGTTCCAAGACTTAGGAGTGTCTAAATGCGTGCTGTGGTGCAAGAGATATAAGTGTGCATACACCGTAAAAAAATTTTGAATTTTGAATCGCACGTCATGTTTGAAAATGAAGCCCTTGGTTTTTAAATGTCCCTCCTTTAATTAGTCTTTTTTCATGAATATGTGACCACTTGTTAGATCGCTTCAAGATAGATTATGTGGTCTAAAAATTAATTCAAATGCATTTGCATGATAGGTAGAAATGCGAAGTTAGAAATGCATACCTGATTCTAGCATTCTTCATGCAATATGCAAGACAAGAATTAGATCTAGATGTTGTTCATTCAGTCCTAAATGATTCGACCTAAGGGTAGGCAGCTTCTAGCAGGTAGCTCGTGTTTTTTTTTTTTAATTTTTTTTTAGCTACTTATGCACAAGCGAATTAAGGGTAAACAATCCATAAAATAAATTAAAAATCTAAATCTAAAGAAAAGGGAACAAGCTCCCAAAAATCAGCCCCAATTACTACAAGGGCGAGAAAATAGAAATAAAACTTATGAAATAGAGAATCTTCTATGGAGGTGGGATCTAGGTCTCCTTCGTCTTCCCCACATGTAAGCGTTGCTCAAGGTCGACGTCTTCTCCCAGATGTGCCTATCACCTCTCTCAAATTCCTGACACAGAAAAAAATAATAAATGGTCAGATCACTGTGCAATGAGAAATAATCAGAAATAAAAATCAGGTGAAATTATTGCATTTGTTGCCTCCTCGGCAACGACACCATTTGATAAGTCGATTTTTGCTTTCGAATAATGTATTAAGATGATTTGTCGTTGTAGGATCAAAGTGGTGGAAAATCGCTTAACAAAATAATTAAAATTAAAATTAAACCACTCACAGGAGAGTGGGTCTTGTCCACAGGGAGGCAAAACTCGCAATTAGGTCAAAATCAAGTTCGCTAAACTATTCGCCAGATCAAACAATGCCTGTGTAGCTCTAAAAGTAAACCTTAAATTTATGGACAAGTCAAGGGTTGTGAATGTAATTTTTACATCAGAAAATTATTCATGTGCAAAGGTATGCCATGTACTATTCACTTGCATGCATATGAAAATGTCATTCAAAATTAAATTCAATGCACATAGAGATGAATAATAAGGTTTAACAATTATCTAGAAGCATGAGCATTAAGGCATAAATTCGCCACTATAAAATAATCATAAATCAAAATTCATTTTTGTGGCAATGGCATGAAATGTAATTATTAATTGAGGTTGAAACAGGGGATTAGCTTCGAGTGAGCTTGTGCACGGATGGAGAGATGGACGGCGAGTTGGTGACCAGAGGTAGCCCTCTCCGATTCGCACCTGATGGTGGTGGCGGCTCGATGCATGGTGGTTGGAGCCGGCCTGTTGGAGGAAAGAAGTGGCAGCAGTGGAAGTTGCTACTGGAGGCCATGCGTGCTGCAGGCATAAGGAGGCATGGCGCGCGGGCGCAGGGGGCGCTACAGGTGAGGCTTGAGGATGCGCGGGTGTGCTGGTGCTGGGGTGGAGCCGCGCGTTCGTGGTCTGATGGCGTTGGCTACAGGTGCTGCAAGGAGGTGAGAGGAGGGGCTGAAGCAGGGGTGCTGGGGCATGCTGAAGGCATTGCTGGAGGGCACTCTGCAGGCACAAAGGCGTGCTTGCTGGCTGGTGAAGGTGTGCGATGTGGAGGTGCGCTAGGCAAGGGCATGCAGGTGCTGATGGGTGCATGGTGGGCAGATGGCGTGCGGTGGGCAAATGGCGCACGGTGGCGTGGGTGCTGGGGATGAAGGCGCGGGCGTGGGTGCTGGACCGTGGGTGGATTGGAGATGAAGGTGTGGGCAGGGCCTGATGGCATGAGGAGGGAGGAGTTGCAGGGACTCTTGGCGGTGTGGGCTGTCACCCCACACACCCACGGTGGTGGAGTCGCACTGCCGCGGTGGGAGGCCGGTGGTATGAATGGATGAGAAGCAAGGTTCTCTGAGCACAGTGAGGAACAAAGGGGTGGAGACCTCCCCCTTAACAGTAGCTCTTCCTTCTCTTTTGTAGCCAAGGCTACAAAGATTTGAAATTCAAAACACCGTAGAATCAATGTGATGCGTAGGAGGAGGCGGAGACAGAGGAGTTACCTGCAAAGGAGAAGAAGAATAAAAGAATAAAATAATTAGGGTTATTTATACATAACTCCTTAACTTCGATGTTAATTAAAATAGTGCACCTAATTAATTAACTAATTAAATGTATGCCACCCTAGGTTAATTCTAAATGCATGAATTATGCACTTAAGCTAAAAATATGAATTAATTTATTTACATCCTAATATATGCTATCTAAATGTTAAAATTAATTTAATGTCTAGACATTTAGATACTTAAATAGCCCACAAATATGGGCTAACCATCAGGCAGCTTCTAGCAGGGAGCTTGTGCTTTTTTTATTTTTTATTTTTCACCTACTTATGCACAAATAAAGGAAAGGATAAACAACTATAAAATAAAATGAAAACCTAGATCTAAAGAAAATGGAACATGCTCTCGAAAAATTACCCAACACGAGCCTAAAAGAAGGTTAGGGAAGAAACCCCTAAAATGTACCCTAGAGTAAGGGTCTCAAACCAAATGAATGTGTAAGAAAATAAACAAAAATAAAGTTCTAAAAGCTAAATTCTATCTACTAAAAAAAATAAAATTGACGGAAATGAAGATGATCTCTCCAGATGTCCTTCGGTGGTGGAGACAAGGTCCACCACAGTACGTCGAGCTCCTACCTTTGGAAATGGAGCTCCCCATGTCCTCCGAATGGTGGAAACAAGATCCACCTCGACATTGCTAAGGGTGGTATGATAACTCATCTCAAGATACATGTACCACGCACAAAATAGATAATCGTATTGAAATGTGCCTCAAATAAAATTTGAACAAATACTTGTTGCCTCCCTGGCAACGGCTCCATTTGATAAGATGATTTTCACTTAACAAGATGATAATTAAAATAATTTATTGTTTCTCTTTCTAAGTGGTGGAAAATCAACTAATCAAAGTATTGAATTAAAATTAAAATACTCGAGATAAGAGCAGGTTGTGTCCATAGGGAGGCACTGGCCTATTAAAACTCTCACGGGTCAAAAACAGATGTTCATGATTAATTTCCCAAGAAATCAGGTCAAATCTGCCTTTTAAATAAGTTTACAATGCTATATAAAGCTGAAATGGCATTTTCATTGAAAGGAAAGGGTTTTCTCATAAAATCAACATAACAAACTATTCTCTAAATGAGAAAATGAGAAGTTTACAATGTCATGGCATGTAAATTTTAATTAGGTGCAAAATAGGGGAAAAGCTTTGCCTTCTACTTACGCACAGAGGAGGTCACGGCTGGAGGCGTGAAGCTTGATGGAGGTTCGTTGGGATGAGGGCTATGCGGTGGTGGTGGAAGCATGGTGAGAGGTGGCCGGAGCCAGCAGCGGCGAGGAGGAGACAACGGTGGGTTCTGGTGGCCTACTTTTGCTGTTGGAGTTGCTCCACGCGTGGCTGCTGAACAGGGCCGCACGAGGTGGTTGCTGCTGCTGTGCACGTGCGCGGGTTGAGGTCCGACGAGGGGAGTTGCTGGCTACATGTGGGAGCTTGCTGCTAGCTTGCTGTAGGTGCACGTAGGCACGCTACTGGCCTGCTGGAGGTGCACGCGGGTGTACTACTGGTAGTGCATGGGAGGGGAAGGCGCGGAGGAGAGGGCCCTGCTAGGTACGGGTAGGGTGCGTGGAGGCATGGCAGCTGGTGGTTGAAGAGAAGAGAGATGATGTGAAGTTGGTGAAGGTGGTGCTATGGTGATGTGGGTGAACAGCGAGCGTGGAGGTGGTGGTGAAGGTGGTCTCCTACGATGAATAGGGGGCACGGTGAGGTTGTAGTGCGAAGCTCTGCAATGGTGGTGCAGGCTGTCACGCTGCATGCCAACGATGGTGAAGCTCGTTTGAATTCTCTACATAGTAGTGAAAGGGGTGGGATGGTGGGCTCCTTAGCATGGCAGGCCCTCCTCCACCTTTGTAGCTGTGGCCGCATGGATTTGAAATGGGAGAAGCACGAGCAGATCTGCTTCTCACGGCCATTAAGGAGATATGGTTGGAGGAGGAAGTGGAGCTGTTTCCTGCGAAGAAGAGAAATAAAATAAAATAAAATATTAGGGTTATTTATGCACAAACCCTTAATTTTTTATATTAAACCCAAAATAATGTATGCAATGCACCTAATTAGTTAACTAGGTCAATTTTAAATGCATATGAATGCAATGCATGAATTATGCAATCAAGCTAAAAACATAAATTAATTTATTTACATCGTAATGCATGTTAACTAAATCTTAAAAATATCTTAATATCTAGGTATTCACATACTTAAATAGCCCACATATATGGCCTAATCAGTAGGTGGCTATGTGGAAGGAGGCTATGTGGTAGGTGCCTGAGTGGAAGGAAGTTGTGTGGTATGGGGTTCCTGGTATCGAGGGTGATGTTAGGAATCCCCCAACAAGAAGCCCACTTCTTTAGTTTCACCATCTGCATAACACAAAAAAATTAATTAGTGACAAAAAAAACACATAAATATATAATTTATATAAAAAACAAGCATATAACTGAAAGCAATCAGTAATGTTACCCTGAAACAAAACTGGTCATGTAGAAGGAAAAATTAATAGAACTGTGCTAACAACCTACAATAAGAGTAAATAAATTATCATATCAATATAAGAATGCTTTATGAGTAAAGTTATATTATGAAAAAAAGGTTTGTAAATTATACCTTGTATATTTATGTTTGTTGCATTTGGATCTAAATCTGGTTGTTGAAGTTCTTGATATGCTTCAGGTTCTAATTCAGGTTCCCCTTCATTTTGAGAATCTTAATAACTGTGGCATTGTTCTAGTGGGACTTACCCATCCACTTTTGCTATTATCTATCACATAGAAGACTTGAGAGACTTGACAGTCTAAAGTGAACGGTTCAGTGTTCTGAAGAATTAGATGGTTATTATTCAAACTTATGTATTTGTGTTTCTTATCAACTTTAAACCCGATGCCTTCCATGAAAACATCAAACCATTCACACTTGAAGAGGACAAGTCTGCGATCATATCTTAATTTAGTCTTGAGAATTTCATCAATTTATCCATAATAACCATCACACTCGCCGACTAATTTGCAAGGAACAACAATACCAGCTTGTTGTGTAGCCTTTACATCATCAACATATTTGATTCTATATCTGAAGCCATTTATGATGTACCCAAAATGGTAATGTCCATAACTCAATGGACGATCGGATATTACGTCAAAATCTTTCCCCTACCACAGGTCGCTATTTTCTTTCATTTTAGCAACACGCTACTTAAACCACTCAGGAAAGAGTACATCGTGTGTATTTGGATGTAACGATTGTTTAAATTCATCGTAGAAAGGGTTGACTTCAGAAATTTGGTTTAATATATACAAGTGTGCCAATTCCTGATCTACTTCTGGAATTTCAATAAATTCTGTGTACATGATCGACTTTCCTGGAATTTTAAAAATAAAAACACAATTTCTGTCATGTTTATTATATCCCCCATCATAATTTCTTTCAAAATGATTGAATTCATGGTCTGTTTCACCCAAATACATGCTACAGAAGTTTATGGATTCCTCAACTAAATATCCCTCGATAATTGACCCATCCAGCTTAGCTTTATTTAACACGTAATCCTTTAGTTTTTTCAACTACCTCTCTATGGGATACATCCATTTGTATTGAACTAGCCTTGCGATCCTTGCTTCACTTGCCAAATGTATTATTAAATGCACCATTATGTCGAAAAAGGCTAAGGGAAAAATCTGTTCCATTTTACACAATGTGATGACAACTTGTTTGTCCTAGTAGCGTAGCATTTTAGCATCTAAAGTCTTTAAACAGATAACTTTGAAATATCAACTCATATTTGTAAAAACATCTACAACAGGATCAGGTATGACTCCACGTATGGCCGATGGGAAAAACACTTGCATATAAACATACGAGTCATGACTTTTAACCCACTAATTTTTTTTTGAGATTCATTAACACAACGTGACAACTATGGTGAGTAGCCATCTGGCATCCGTATCTCCTTCAAAAAAGAGAATAGTTTCTGAATCTGTTCATGCTTTTAGCTATATATAGTATCTGGAAATTTAACACTGTCATCATCCTTCTCTATCATATGTAGCTCTGGATGAATGCCCAAAATGTCCATGTCTTTTCTTATTTTTAGTTTGTCCTCTGGACTATCTAATAAATTTAGGACATCCAACATGTTGTCCATGACATTTTTCTCTATGTGTATCACATCCAGGTTGTGTCAAACAATCAAATCTTTCTAATATGGGAGTTGCATGAAGAAAATGCTTTTCTTCTTAAAGCCTGAATGCTTTAATGTAGTATGGTCTTTTTTAAGAAGATGTCCTAATCTTATGTTTTCAAGTTCTTACAATTTCTATATTATTGTTACACCTGACAACACAATAGAATATGTGCTTAGCTTATTTCTTGGATTCCTAGAGAATATCGACAAGATTTTCCGTCAAATTTGTCTTTGAACTATGTTGTTCGCCATCTGTGGTCAATTGGAAGGAATCTGTGGTGACCCAAGTAACACAACTTGCTGCTTTTAAGCAATCGGAGATGATGTGTGTCATCCATACAAATTGGACATGCCAATTTTCCATTTGTACTCCATCCAGGAAAATTTGCATATGCCGGAAAGTTATTGATAATCCACAGCAATGCAGCCCCCATCATAAAGAATTCTTTCTTTCCTGTGTCGTATGTTTGAATGCCGTTATCCCATAATAGTTTCAATTCTTCCACCAATGGTTACAAGTATATATCTATAGCATTTCTTGGTTGCTTTGGGCCTGGGATTAATAATGTCAACATCATAAACGACGATCACATACACAGCCAAGGAGGTAGGTTATAAGTTACCATCACCACTGGCCTTCTTGAATATGACAGATACACATTCTTAAATGGATTAAATTCGTTGCTTGCATGACCCAGTCTTACGTTACGTGATTCCTGTGCGAATGATATATGTCTATTATCAAATTTTATCCAGTCATCAGATTCAACAGGGTAACGAATGCGGCCATCTCATGATTTGTTTTGCTTATGCCATTCCATCAATTTCGCATTCTTGTTATAAATAGGTGTTGAAGCCATGAAATCAATGGAAAGTATTGTAGGATCTTCTTGCCTGTTTCTTGCCATGTTGATTCCAGATTTTCCAACCTTATATCTTGACGCACCACACTCCAGACAAGTATCAAGACTAGCATATTCACTTCTAAACAGTACCCAATAGTTTGGACAAGGGTCAATCTTTTCGCAATTCAAGCCTAGTACCCTAATCTGTTTCTTCGCATCATATCATGACTCCAAATAATCATTAGGCTTAGATAGGAGCTCTTCGATAAATTCAAGTACCTTGGACATTAATTTAGATGTGGTTCTATTGATAACCTTCAATCGAAATAATTTCAATAGAAATGTCAACCTTGACATAGAGCACATTCCAGAAGCAATCAGTTCATTGGCTGCCTTAATAGCGTCATCAAAGTTGTTACAACTTCGTAACTTGTCACTATCTATTGAATGCGATTTCTACACTAAGAATTTGAGTTTGAAAACCCCGTCATTGTAGTTACGTAAAAATCCGTCAAACAGATAATTTACCTGAAACTTTGGTGAGTCCCGGGTCAAACATGGGGAGGCGAGCGTTTTATTAAAAATCGCGTTGGAATTATTGTCACGAAAGTAGATTAGCTAGTTAAAATTAATCTACTACCTATTCTACTTAAAGAATAATTAATAGAAGAGAGAGAAAGAATAATACAAATAAAGAGAAAATAAGGAGAAAATAAACAACAATTTTATAATGATAGAAACATGTTCATTACATCTATGTGCCACACTAGAAAGTAGGAAATCTACACTAGAAAGAGATAAAATAGAAGGGGATGTGAAATTATCCTCCTCGATGGCTGCTTGGAGGATGAACTACATTGACAGAGTGCCAGGATGAGGGTGGTGAGATGCTGGACGAGGGTGAAGTTGGGTGACGTCGCAGTAGGACCTGCTTCTTGAATGGCGGTGAGAGGACAATCGCAGGTGCTCCATGAACAGGGATGAGAAGATTGAAAATTTATTTTTATAACTCTAATGGAGCATCCTAGGTTTGGGATGGGCTCGTAAACCTTTGGAGGGAGTGAGAGAAGAAGAGAAGGGATGACAAATGAGGTGGTAGGGGTCCCCTTTTATAGTTGTAGTATTGGGGGCATAGATGCCCTTTTACAAAGCTTAGAAAATAAATGCTGGGGTCTTTAGTGACGGATATAACCGTCATTGGAGTTGAACGTCAGTCAAGGTGCACATCTTCTCCTTCAGCCATTCCGCATGTACACCCACATCCACGCGATCTCAGTCGTTTGATCAAGATATCGGACAGCCTAGGATCCTTGAGTGCCGCTTCTTCCTTGTGCATTAAGCGTGCTCGCGTGCGATGGCACGTTGAATTATGCATCATTGTGCGCGTGTCGAATCCATGCCTCTCCATGCGCTGCATTGCCACTCCTGCTGCTACACGATTGCTATCCACGGGGCGAATTTGGCCGCGCCTGCTCACTACTTTAATTGAGGTGCGCTGCGCTTCGAACCGACACCCTCTTCTTCACGTAGGGGCACGCAACCAATGCGCTACACCCCCTTATGTGTTGAGTTTCTAAATTAAGGGGGAAGCTCTCTCAGCCGTTGGATTGAGATCCAATGGCTGAAATTGAGTCTTGATCTTCCCTTTAGAGGTTGAGTGGAGGGGCATGAACAGGTTTGGATGGTTGGGATGGTGCCACATGGCACCATCTTGGCCGTCCATCTTCATTTGCTGGTAGGTGGTGCCACAGAAATTAGATTGGATCAATTTCCACGTTGTTGGGCTACGATCGTCGATCCGAACCCATCCGAGAGGTTGGATTTTTCATCTGAGGTATGGATTTACACCATCTTGGCCCTTATGTACTGTATCTAATGCTACAGAAATCCGATCGGGGTGATCTCAAAGTCGTTGAACTTTGAACGTCACCTTGATCCTATCCGTATGGTTGGATCTTCAATCCAAGGCCCTGATAAATATTTCCCTGTTCCTTGACCACAGAAAAAGAGAATTAACCTAAAATTTATACAATCTAACCTAAATGCATGATGATGCATGTTATGCAATATTTATAATGCATGATGCAATTATACACCTAAGAACATGCATAAATAGAAAATTTATGTGACATAGATGTGTCTACATCACACCCCAATGCCTATCTTTTGCTAGTTCCTAGCAAAACTATATGTTATTTATAATAGAATTAGGATCAGATTTCTTGGGCAAATGTTATTTTTCAACTTTAGAAAATTTCTACTAAGACCTGAACTATAGAGACACAACAATGCCCGGGAATTGGTTGTGGTTTAATATAGGCACTCGGGTAGGCATCGGATTTAATCTGGACTGTGTACCTAAGGAATTCCCGCCCTTTAGAAGGTTATCCAGTTTCTTATCCAAATTCTCCACATTCTTTCCCACGAGTTCCACCTTATCTAATCATTGTGCAATTAGCTCTAAATCAACCAAGTTTGAATTATTGTTAACTTCATAAACTTCGCTCCTTAGTTGATTAGCTCTATTAAAGGCGGACATTGAGCATTGTTGAGGGAATTTTCACTCATATTCTCGAACAATTGAAAGGCTCCCTTAGCATCTCGACTTAGGAAATTGCTCTCACATGCCGCATCAACAAAATTCTTCAAATTATCACTCAACTCATAATAGAAAATATGGGCCAAGTGCCACTTCAGAATCTCATGATGAGGGCATTTCCTAGCTAAATCATTGAAGCTCTCCCAAGCCTCATGTAGTTGTTCCCCAGGGTTCTACTTAAAGATTGTTATGGCACATCTAAGGGCATTAGTTTTTCCTAAGGGGAAGAATTTCTTTAGGAATGCGCTTCTCAGGTCTTCCCAAGTTAGGATTGGTCTACCAATTGTCCTCAACCAATGTACAGCTCTATCTTCCAAGGAGAATGGGAACATCTTCATCATCAGGGTACCTTCATTCATGTTACTAGGGCCAAAAGTTCTTCCTATGTGTAGGAGCTCTTCAAGGTGGTGGAAGGGGTCATTTGACTCACGACCATGAAAGTGGGGAATCAAGTTAATGATCTGAGGTTTGAGTTCAAAATCTTCCCCATCCTGAGGTACCCTAACAAAGGATTCAGGTTGGCCATTAGGAGGGTTGTAAAAGTCACGGAGGGGCCGGTTAGCCCTTTTATTTTGGAGTTGAGTGATGGCCTGCACTATGACTTCCATTTGTCGGTCATGATGTTGGCCCTGCTTAGTGATCTGCCTTTGTAAGAGAGTCATCGGATCCATATTTTGTTCATCGATCTCTTCTTCCTCGTGATGACTAGGTGTTGCAGAGGGTTTAGATTCAAATCCTGGATAAATATGTCTTCTATTAGGATTTCTTTCTAATGGTGGTAGCAAATCAGGATTTTGAGATCTTCTACCTTGCATGCACCAGAAGAATGTTTGTAGACGAGAGAGAAGACAGATGAGAGAAACCCCACCCACTCAATGCAAGTAGTCAAGTTGGTCCTTAGAGTGTCAACCCTAATTAGAACTGATCCTGGCTCCCCAAAACACGACTGGCTTAGATTAACCCTTGAATTACTTGGCAGGCCAGAAGGGTGGGACCCCTTAGGACAACCTGCACGGTGGGACACCACTAAAGGTTAACGCGGTTACTATACCGACCTTTCTTATCACCAGTGGGTCTAAGTAGACAAGGCCTTCACCTTAGCCCAATCTAGTTTTAAGTCCCCAAGTCTATTAGTCCTGCCTAGGGCATGTCTACTTAGTTTTAGGCTTGGGTTTGATGTGCTTTTGGAATATGATGGGCGTTAGGGGGTGTTTGTCCTTAAAATTGATTTTGAAATATGTAGTGCAAAGACAAAAAGGGTTCACAAGCAATTTTTCTTGATGAAGTGAATTTTAAGATTCGAATGCTTGTGTTAATGAGTTTTAGGGTTCACTCAAGTTAATATTTTCAATCATGATTTTGATGAGGCATACAAGAGTTTTGCGAATCCCAATTTATTGATAGATTTCCGTTAAATGTGAAAATGTAGGTGTACTCTATCCGTAATGTGGAATCCTAAGCACAGATAATTCTAGATGATTCTTTTAAGATAAAAATTAGACGAGTGGTGCGACCCGAGCAATACAATCAATTGGTCTTATTGCACCACTAACTAGGCACTCAGAAAATATTTTTCAATAATTTTTAATGCACGTTTCCTATTTTTTTCTGATTTAAAGTGTACCAAGGGTTTTGTAGTCTATTTTGATCCCCAGTTGGTGATTGAATAATCTATGCAATCAAATGTGCAAAAAATAATTTTTTTCAGATTTTTTCTAAATTCTTGATTATGTTAGAAATCGGAGTTGTATAAAAATTCCTATAATATTTTGAACTCTGAAAAATCAGGAATAATAATCGAATTGATAACATATCAGTATGAGAATTTTTAAAATTTTTCTATAATTTGGATTAGTGCAAAATTTTGATATGTTGTTCTTGACATTGAAATCTACATCCAGTAAAAGTTTTATAATTTTTTGACATACGAATCTCTGGGAATTGAATTTTTAAGATAAAGTTTTATCTCAGATCGGAAAACAAGTGCAATTTTTTTTTATTTGAAAATAAATTCTAACTAATCCTATGGTTCAAGCAAATCCTAAATCTAAGGAATCTAAACTACGAGCACTTACTTGAGGCTCAAACCGACAATTCCTGTTATCGTGTTTTGTTCTGATTTCCTTACTTTCCTGCACACATGAAATCAACGAAAATAGCAAGTTAAAAATTTCAAATTTACACCAAAGAAAACTTCAAAAATTTTCGTTGCCACCCTGGCAACGGTGCCAACTTGTTTGGCGAGTAATTTGCTTTTTAAAAGTTAATTAGTTGTAGTATAGTGCGAAAACACGTCGACAAATAAATTTATAAAACTCCGATGAGTACCAGGTCATTTATCAGGGAGGCAATCTCGATTTTAGCAAAAACTTTTTAATAAAACTAGTTCCAATGGGTATTTATATATGTATATATGTATAAAGAGACATCGGATATTCATAAGGTCAAATTTCATTGCATTGATAGAGTTTTTCACAGTAGAAATTGTCATGCTAAATAGAAACAGATAGACAGAAAGATAGAAAGAGAGATTGAGAGAGAGAAGAAAGTGGCAGAGAAACAATGTCGCTAGTGGGATGCTTATGCGAGATGCGGCAGCACCTCAGATCCAGAGCACCAAGATGAAGGTCGAAGCGGAGTTGCAGAGGAAAGGAGAGTTGCATATAAGGTGGAAGATGTTTGGAGTTGAAGAGAGAGAGATGCTTCAACTGGGGGGCCTTGGGCCTTCTTTTATAGCATTTATGCAGAGCAAAAAGGGTATTTTAGCCCTTAATCTTGTGTAAGAACTCCTATTTGATTAGATCTGTTGATCGGGAGATCAACAGATCAGATCTAGCTTCAAAAAGTCTTCAAATTTGCCTCCATCGCGTGGATTTAATCCCTGGCTGACATGTGGTGCCTGCTGCGACCTTGGATCGCGATTGCACGGTCCCGCTTCCTCCTTGCACACCCGCTGCAACAACCTCTCTCTACACGCGCACCTGCAAGGCCCTTTCCAGTGCCTGATCGAACGGCTCGAGCATGCTTGCCTCACCTTCCTGATCTTGTAAAATGCATAGGATCGTGTGTCTGCCCGTGGCGTGCTCTGATCGTGCCTAGTGGTCACGCCTTCGCCCTCCGATCGTGTAATTGCGCTCGCGCCTGCACCCAGTGTCGCTTCAATTTCGTGTAAAGCCCTACTCGGACGCATGTCACACGCTTCCACACGCGCGGGTGAGCCAATGCACTGCGCAAATGTTCTAATATACATACTTGTTTGTTTCTATTTATACTTATCAGTTGGATGGGTGACGTGGTGCACTCGTGGCCATTAGATGAAGATCCAACGACCCAGAGCATGCGGTGAGGCCTTCCTAGATGGGGCGGTGGTGAGGGAGCGGCTGTGATGGTGCCACATGGCGCCATCATGGCCGTTCATCTTCTTTTCCTTGTATTTGGTGATGGAGACCTCCGATTGAGTTTATTTTTGCGTCATTGGACTGCAATCGTTGATCTAGATTCTTCTGTATGGTTAGATTCTTCATCTAAGACTTGGATCTTTTTCCTTTGGCTTTATGGTCTCCATGCTTTTATGGACTGCACAAGGTGCCCTGGTTGTCTGATCGAGATGATTTCGGAAGCGTTGGACTCCCGTCATCGTTTTGATCAGATCTGTCCAATTTGATCTGTCATCCGTGGCTTCGAATCATCTTCAATTAAAATCATCTCTCTTTTCGGTCATAAAATGACGATATTATCTATATGACTAATAAACTAGTTATTATGCAAATTATGATGCTATGAATGTAGTAATCCTAAGTTATGCTAGATTCTAGCTTAATTCAAGTGATTTAGGTTGCATGATTGCTGTGTGATTGCGTAGCAATCATAGGTCTTAATTGACCTAGATTAAGCTAGGACTTAGCATAAGTTAGGGTTATTCACGCATACATACACATTATCTGCATCTTTACTGCTTTACTGTAGCTATGCATAAAATAATGATATAATGTGCTGAATAAGTGCATTATGTTAATTGTAGGCAATAAGCAGATTTGGAGTTGGATCTGGAGTAGGATGTGAAGCTGGATCAGGAATAACGGGAGTTGCAGCAGAGCTGGAGCAGAAGGCTTAGATTAGATGTAGGAATAATAATGTAAGGGAGTAAAGGTTTGCTATGCTATTAAGTAGTAATAAAGCAATAAAATGTGAAGAGCTTAGGTCCATCATAGCCCTAGGATAGCCTAGAGACTTCCCCAAGCCTTAACCACCCTTAGATTAGGTCACAACACCCTAGGAAGCCATAAAACCCTAGTTCCAACCCTTATCTGGATGTCCAGATAAGTTATAGGATGTCTAGGATCCTTAGCCATCTCCCGCACACCTCAAACCCACTTCTGCAGTGTTATTGGACATCCAGACACTTTGTCAGACATCCAATTTCTGCAGAACACCCAAAATAGAACCCAAAATCCCTCCTGACTCTGATTGGACATCTAGACAACAAGTTTGGACTTTTTATTTTTGAGTATAAGACATCTGACACTATTATTAGACGTCTGATACTGCTCTCCAATTCCTATTTTGAGATTTAAGCCTTGATCATGGATCTCTAGGTCCCTAAACCCAATTCCAACCCCATAGGAACCTAAATTAAGGTGCCATAACCCTAGTACATCACCTCTAAACTTCCCTAAGGACCTAATTAGGTCCTCACTAAACCTAATTGACTTGGATCTTAGCCAATTCCATCAGCCTATTCAATTGGACTCATTGAGTCCAATTGAGCCCTGATCTCAGTACATACTGTCCAATTGGACTCAGTGAGAGTCCAATTGACCTAGACCTAAATTAATTGAGTTGTTTTACTCTCAATTAAGTTTCCACACACCCAATTAAATTTGTATTAAGTTTAATTGCACTTTACCTTAGTGAATTAGGGTTTATAACCCTAATTTGAGACATACCTTGACCTAAACCCACTAGAACCTAACCTAATTAACCTAGCCACCTAAGTTTCGACCCACACACACCCACACACACCATCCACACGAAAATACCTAACCTAGAGTTCTCTAGAACTCTCTACCATGTGTGGTTGCCTTGGTTGCCAAAATTAGCAACCAAGAGCCATTCAATTTTGAGATCCACATTTGGTGGATCTATAAACCACCATCCATCCTCTCTCTCTCACTCTCCCACGAGCTCCCACCATAGGCCTCTCTAGAGAATTCCATAATTCTTTAGAGAGCTTCCCTTAGGTCTATAAAAAGACCCAAGGGGTGGCCATTTGCACCCATTCACTTCCTTGGAAAATTCACTCCATTGGTGCCATTCACTCCCACTTCCACTTAGCTAACCACTCCACCTCCATGAGCTCACTACCACCACCATGGAGGACATCATGCTGGGATGTTGGATCACTCCTCCCTCTCTCCAAGGATCAGCCTAAGCTACATTGGCCGCCCCTCATTCTCCTCCTGACCACTCCAAGGCCATTGGGGACCACCCCTGAATGCCCTTTATTCTGCTAGATTTAGTTTATGCTCTATATAATTTTTACTGCTTTTATTACTGCTTAGTAGCGTAGTCTTAACTTCTCCCCCAATGATGCATGCGAAATCTCCCATTGATTCTTGTATGCAGTCATTTTCTGGTAGTTAGATTTCTGTTTCAAGCATTCATGTATAAGCTTTCCTCTAAATTTCCTATGCAAACAACTCTCCCACTGAATGAATGAAAAATGCTTATATATATGTCTATGTGTGGAGAATCACCATGAACTCATTGCAATATCTTTTATGTGATTAATGTTACCTGCTTTTAATTCCTGATATACTTGCAACTAAGCATGTCGTACTTCAATACGTAATAATCATAAACTGACATGTAGTTTTAAACAAAGTAGAGCGGCAAAAAGATCGATTTCAAAAGTAAAACAAATGCCTCCCAGAGACAAACGACCAAGACTCAAGTCTTGTAATTTTTACAAACTTATTTTTGATGAACGTTTTTGTGCAACTATACTATGATTTTTGATGACTTTCAAATGTGCGAGAACGTTTCCCGTCACTGTGCAATCATGCTACAGGCCTTCTAGGCTTCTTTTTTCGTCCTTCTGACTTCCTTCAAGTGCATGCTTGGAAGGAGGTCACTGAATCCTCACTTGGAAGGATCTTTAGACCATTCGTGGAGGCTTAGGTTGAGTTTTAGCCAAGTTGATTCCATGCTGACCAAACCCACCTCCGTTGCCTCAGAATCAACAGGAGTTGATTCAGAGGCAGTTGGACCAATTGCGATAGATGCAAGAATGGTTCCAACAAATGAATGGTTAGGGCGCTTGTCCCTTGAAGGATTTTATGATCCTTCAAACTATGGGGATTGTCCCGATGTTGTGATCCCCGCTGGAGATGTTGAGATCAAGCCCTAGGTTTTGAGTTTGATTAAACACTTTCATGGGCTTGTCTTAGAAGAATCATTCCAACATTTAGAGGATTTGACCACTTTGGTTTAGACCACCAAATTGTGGAATGCGGATGAAGAACAGTTGCTGATGAGGCTTTTTCCCCATTCACTTAAGGATGAGGCCACACATTGGTACTGTACCATAGGAAGATCGATTGTTGATAACAACTTAATTTATTACCTTAATTGGCCTAATCTAGGGTTAGCTCCTAGCCCTACAACTTATATTGTAAGGTCCCTATTAAGCCAATCTTAGGCATCACTTTTGATTAGAACTAAACCATCCAAATTAGTGATCCTAGGCACTCTAGATCAACCGATAGGAAGCCACCTACTTTTCTGTAGAAGGACCTAGCTTCTACCCTTTGGTACATAACCTAGATGCGTAGAGATAGAAAAAAAATAGATCACCATAGTGCATGCTCCCTTCTCTTTCTACAACCTCTCTCTTCAGTCTTCTTCTCGGTGCCCTGGATTTGAAGTGCTATCGCACTTCGCACAAACATGGAGGACACGGGTGTGGGAAGGAGGAAGGCACGGGTGGCGAGGGCAGGGAGGCAGTGCAGGGAGGAGGAGGACATGGGTGGCACATGGAGGGAGGCGGCACGGGGATGAGGGCGATGAGAGGTAGTGGGTAGCAGCAGTGCGAGTGGTGCAAGGGCGCGGGAGGTGGTGGCACGGGCGACAGGAGGGCGTGGGGAGGAGGCTGGCAGTGTAGCGGGGGATGCGAGGGGTGGTGATTGCTCATTGGAGAGAGGAAGAGTCAAGGACATAGGGGGAAGTGACGACAGCTTGAGGAAGATATCTCTGGCCACGAGTGTTGAACGATCGAGAGAGAAGGTTTTAGGGGGAGGAGGGAAGGGGGCGCGATTTGGGAGTTATATTCACCATTCGCGATGGTTGATTGGATCAACCGTCGCAAATAAGGAACTAAAAACTTTAATATTAGCGATGGCTAATCCAATAAACCATCTCAAATAGGTTTTGGTGAAGGTTAATCTAGAAATCACCACTGATAGAGGGCGATTCTCATGTGTGTTTTGAAAACAGAGATCTCGTTGTAGTATAGTGCGTGAAAACGCTCGTCAAAAATAATTTATAAAGATAACGAGACTTGAATCCCGGTCATTCGTCTCTGGGAGGCATTTATGAAAATGCAGATTTGAAATCGATCTTGCTCACTCTACTTATTCAAAATTGCATGTCGATTTATGCTAAGTTCGTATTGAAGCAAGACATGCTGTTGCCAGAATATCATAAATTGAAAACATGCAACTTTAATCACACCAAAAGATGATAATCAGGCACATGGTGATTTTCAACATATATATATATATAAAGATGATGATAACAGAGCTGCAGAGCATTGGTAGCGGAATGCTTGTACAGGGAATGTAAAAACTAACAGCTATTAGAAAACGACTGCATACATGAATCTACGGAGGATTATGCATGCATCATTGGGGGAGAAGTAAGGAGCTACACTACTAAGCAGTAATAAAAGTAACAAATCTACGAAGAACTACAATATAATCTATCAGAACTAAGAGCATTCAGAGGTGGGCTCCGATGGCCTTTGACTTGGTTGAGAGAAGGAGGGGCGGCCAATGGTGCTTAAGCTGACCCTTGGAGGGTGGTTGAGGAGGTGATCCAACATCTTTGTGTGGAGATGGTGGTGGCCATGGTGAAGCTACTCGTGAGGGTGGAGTGGAGGTGGAATGAAGCTAAGCTAAAATGGAGCCAAGAGTGAATGGGTCCAAAGTGCCACCCCTTAGGTCTTTTTATAGACCCAAGGGAAGCTCTCTAGAGAATTATGGAATTCTCTAGAGAGGCCTATGATGGGAGCTCAAGGGAGAGTGAGAGAGAGGATGGATGGTGGCTTTTAGATACACCAAATGTGGATCTAAAAATTGAATGGCTCTTGGTTGCTAATTTTAGCAACCAAGGCAATAAAGAGTTCTAGAGAACTCTAGGCTAGGTATTTTCATGTGGATGGTGTGTGTGGGTGTGTGTGGGTCAAAACTTAGGTGGCTAGGTTGATTAGGTTAGGTTCTAGTGGGTTTAGGTCATGGTAGGTCTCAAATTAGGGTTGTAAACCCTAATTCACTAAGGTAAAGTACAATTAAACATAATACAAATTTAATTGGGTGTGTGGAAACCTAATTGAGAATAAAATAACTTAATTAAGTTAGGTCTAGGTCAATTGGACTCTCACTTAGTCCAATTGGACAGTGTGTGCTGAGATCAGGGCTCAATTGGACTCAATGAGTCCAATTGAATAGACTGAAAAGATTGACCATTATCCAAGTCAATTAGGTTTAGTAAGGACCTAATTAGGTCCTTAGGGAGGTTAAGAGGTGATGTAATACTGTTAGGGCACCTTAATTTTAGTTCCTAGGGGGTCAGAATTGGGTTGAGGGACCTAGGAATTCAAGATCAAAGCTTGAATTCAAAAATAGGAATTAGAGAGCAGTTCCAGACATCTAATAATAGTGTTAGACGTCTTATAGTGAAAAATCAGAAGTCCAGACTTATTTTCTGGATGTTCAATCAGAGTCAGGAGGGATTTTAGGTTATGTCTTGGGTATTCTGCAGAAATTGGACGTCTGACCAAGTGTCTGGATATCCAATAACACTGTAGAAGTGGGTTTAAGGTGTGTGGGAGTTGGCTAAGGGTTCTAGATGTCCTATAACTTATCTGGACATCCAGATAGAGGCTAGAATTAGAATTTTAAGGTTTCCTAGGGTGTGGTGACCTAATCTAAGGGTGACTAAGGTTTGGGAAAGCTTCTAGGATGGACCTAAGTTCTTCACAATTTATTGCTTTATTCCTACTTAATAGAATAGCATACCTTAACTCCCTTACATTATTATCTACTACATCTAATCTAAGTCTTCTGCTCCAGCTCTGCTACAACATCAGTTATTCTTTATTCTTCATATCCGGCTTTAGATCCAGCTTCAGATCTAGCTTCTGATCAGCTTATTACCTGCAATTGACATAATGCACATAATCAGTATATTATAGCATTATTTTATGCATAGCTAAAAGAAAGCAGTAAAGGTGCTAGTAATGCTTATGCATTCATGAATTACCCTAACTTATGCTAAGTCCTAGCCTAATTTAGGTCAGTTAAGACCTATGATTGCTGTGCAATCATACCCCCATGCCTAAATCTTGCTAGTCCCTAGCAAGTGTGAGACTCAATTATTCACAGAAGGGTCCCTAAGGGATTGATTATTTTATCAAGTGTATGCCTAGAGATTTTTCTCCTTTTTGTTTTCATCCTATGCTCTAGAAATCTAGACAAATGTGAAAGTGCAGCTACGTAGCTTTTGCAACGGATTCGAGTCAAAAACTAATTCACCTCTAAAGCCTGTACTTGACCCCTAGTAAAAATTCTAGCGGGATAGGCGGACTTCTTTCCTCGGGGTATTTAAGATATTCTATGAATTTCACCTGACTTTAAGCTTAGGTAGAGAATCTTGGAGTGAAAAGATTATATATTTGGTAGCTCACTCTCGACTGGTGCTACATAGAGATTAGTACTATAGAGTTTAGATTCCTAAATTATTACGTAATTCAACTAAGAGAAAGACGAGAAAAACTATGCTCCCTTTGGTTCCTTTGTATTCATTCTCTCTTTTTCTTTTTCTTTTTCTTTTCTTTTCTTTCTTTTTCTTAGAACTTACAATCTCACCAAACTCACACATATGACCTGTATTTGGTGGTCTCACTTGGCATTAACATTTTAATTGAGTTCCCATAACTCTAACACTAAGTTAGAATTCCTCAGCTAGTATTCGGGTGGTTAGAAACACAAAAAAGGTGGGTTAGGGTCATATTTGGTGGATCTCAAATTTATTTAGTGGTATTGCCTCAATGCAAGTGAAATAAACACTAAATATTCACACCCTCTTTTTTTCTTGCTTTTTCTTCTTTTTCTAATTTTTTTATTTTTCTTCATTTTTTTTCTATGTATATTTTTTTCTTTTCAACACAACACAAGCTAACATACATTCATGAACTTTATTGAGGAGGCATTATTAGGGATTGGTGGTACTCAAGAGACATTGGGTGGCTTATTTGGTGGAAGTGCCTACTCACGGCACTGGGAGAGACGGATAGGACAGTGTATTTCTGACCTTGACATCAATACCCTCCTTCAGCTAAGGATTCTATAAAGAATGGTCGTAACCATCCACCTTAGCCCTAATTTTATGAAAACTCGCTCTCTACGTAATTGCATTATTTAGTGGCTCTCAAAATTTCGCACAAAAATGTATACGCAGGAACCGAGAGCGAAAACTATGCCTAATCTCTGAGTATCATCACCTAATTATCTAGGATTCTAGATTCCTTGCACTAATCTTAGAGACTCACACTATTTGGTGGATTTTTGAAAGAAAATTTACCTGACTCCCAAAACACTGTCCAGGGGTTCAGGGGAAGAAGCACTGCTTCTTCTCAACAGACTAAAGATGTTTATCAGCCTTCACCGTGAATCCATTGTAAATTCTACATGTGTGTTAAAAATTATACTAGATTTTAGATTACAGGAATCAACTAGAGGATAAAATTCCTAATGCATTCTCTTGATAAGATAATCTTATTCATGGATGCACTATGTATATATGCTATAAACAAGTAACCTCTTATATTCATACTTCATAAAATTTCCCTTTCGGGTTACATTCAGCTTGACCCTAAATTTAGAACAAAAGGTGAGTGGGTGAGTTGGAAGTGACTGTTGTGGATGATTTTTAGCTCCAATGCGAGCATTGGAGGTGGAGTCGGTTGTTCTTTTATTTAGGGTCCTAAAGTACGTTTGACATGTAGCTTCGAGGTTTTCCTAAATGGTGGCATAAAAATTTTCAATTTTGTCGTATCTACCCCTCTATGCCTAAGTTCTTGCATGTCCTCATGCATGAATATAAAAGAAGTTAAATACAACAGGGAGTAAATGGGTAGAAATCACCTGGAATTGCTCTTGAAGTTTAACCTTTAGCATGACCAACCTAATAGTATGCAATATGTGAAAAGGAAATATGCTTAAAAGAAAAATATTCTATGTATAAAGCGAGTATGTATAGGATGATGGTAGAATGTGAGGTAGATGCTGAGTTTAACGACTCCAGTTGGGGGAAAACTCAATCAAATGTATCTGTTCTAGCATAGGAGTGATGAGTCCATTTTAATGGACTAATAGAAAGCCTAAGTAATTCTCTTTTAACAATTTAGGTTTGTTAATAACTACACTAAGTTATAGAATAATTGTATACATCATGATTTAATTCTATAACATTCTATGACTTAATGTGTAATGATTGTCTTTTTATTTGCAGGTAATAAAACCCAGAAAGAACAAGGGTAGGGGGATAATTTCCCCAACACATCCAGCCGTGATTCTTTCCCCCTCCCCCGCCGGACTTTGGGGCTATCTTCTCCAACGGTGGCCGGCCAAAAACAGAAAGGGATTTGCAAATCCCTGGATTGGCGCACTGAGGGAGAGAGAGGACTTAAAAGTGAAGAGGCTGCATGCACAAGAGCAATCTTCCCCCTTGCGGGGAAAAACTCCATCGCATGCACTGTGTCCATGCCCGCTCCTTCACCACCAGGCGCCCATCTTCAGCACCAAGCACACCAAACCCCTCCTATAGGTGCAAGCACCTCTCGCACCCTCACCTCTCCCTATTTCAGCCGCTCCAACTCTCCAACGCCACTGCTACCCGCACCTGCCATCACCAAGTTCTTCACAACACCCTTCCAGCCACGCCTAAAGGTGCTGCGCGCCTTCGCCACTGCCTGCAGCCGCACCGCACTGCCTGCAAGTGCCCCTGCAAGCGCGCCCGTTGACGCCCCACCAAGCCTGCGCTAGCTCTCCTTGCGCGCACACAACCGCGCATCCCTGCAGCGCCTCCACCCGCTCGCGCTAATTGTAGACCACCGCCCCCACGACATAGCGGCCGCTCGTACCCAAGCCCGCGCTTCTCCTACAGCGTCTCCAAGCGCCACAGCAGGCGCTGTGTCTCCACCCTATAGCATCTCCAAGCGCCACAGCAGGCACTATGTCTCCGCCCTACAGCGTCTCCAAGCGCCACAGCAGGAGCTGCGTTTCCACGCACCGGCACACGTGCGCAAGCCTGCACGCCACAGCCGCTTGAACAGCTGCAGCAGCAGCCGCTCTTTTGCTCCGCAGGCCAGAGCTCCGGCCACCGCCGCAGGCCGCCTCTGGCCACCTCCGCCGCAGTCGCTGCCACCGTTAGAAAGCTCTCGACCTCGCCGTCCTCTGAAGCCCTGCATCGACCCCCGCGGATCTCTCTCTCTCTCGCGAGGAAGAGAGAGAAGAAAGGCTCTGTTTTTGTTTGAATTAGAAATTACATTCAATGCCATTACCAGCAATTTCATTTTTTTATTAATATTATATTCTGACAGAATTGCATTCACGCACTCATAGTTCTTTCTAATTACATGGTATTAATATTAGCTAATTTAAAGATTGATTTTGGACTTGATTTAAGTACTAATTGTCTATAGTACACATCACATGAAAATTGTACTAATTCATCCTAAATTTATTGAGGATTCCTGTGAGGGAAAACTGCACTTACACCCTTAACTTTTTAGGTTATTGTAAACCTACTTTCCTTCACATTTTAAGTCCAATTTGAAAAGGAATTTTGCATTATTCGAAATAACATTAAATAATTAAGGATTTATTGTATCATTGCCTCCCTGTGGACACGACCCGCTCTTCTGCGGGTGGTTATTTTCATTATTTTTGATTCGTCGATTTTTCCACCACTTAAATACTATAACGCTAAGCGAAAAGTCGACCAACCAAGGAGCTGGTCAAGATTAAGAGAAAGATGTGCTTGTATGCTCGTAGAATCAGTGGTTTGAAGATGTGAACCAGCTGATTGTGCACCCCTACTCCGAAAATTCTAGCTATAAGAAGGTGTGGAGTAGTGGTGGAAAATAGAGGATAATCACAGGGGGGATCATGATGTTGATTCAGCTGATTTATCGTGTCCCACAATTCAGCAGGAAGTTGCTGAGGGAGTAGATCAAAAATGTATCTCAGAACCAGAATCTGAGTCGTAGGGATCCTCATAACGATAATTGACATCAAAGATCATACCCTCTCTAGTCTCTAGATCATATGGGGGTATCCATGAAAATAGAAGATTAGTGGGGAGGTCACTGAAATCCTCATCAAAAATTACTTCGTCCTCATCAGTACTCATCTTCGATTCATCGGAGGCAGACTCTTCAGGCTCGGAGTCGAGCCATCCATTAGATTGACTAGGATAGTAGGTGTGTCCCCAGCTCATTCTGCTCAAAGCTTCACCCTCGTATGCATTGGGCTCCTTAGTAATTCCTGCCTCAGGTAGAATATTTATTTCTTTGGTCAAGTCATCCATAGCTACTTGTGGTCTTCGGATGTCAGGATCAGGGATAGAAAGTGTCATCTCAGAATCTCGAGCATCTGAATTAGGGATGTAGGTGAAAGAAGAGTGCAGATTAGAAGATGTTGGCTCTAGCATAGGTTCACCTACAATGGGAAGTAGCCTAGATTGATTAGTAGTGTCACATATAATATTTGCCTCAAGATCCATATCCTCAAATGCATCTGCTTCCCTTATTACGGTTGGGTTATCTAACCCAAAAGGTATCTCCCAGGATTCTGGATAATCCAATTGTGACTCAGTCCTAGAGATATCAGTACTTTCCTCCGCAGTTTCCTGAATGGAGTTCTCAGACGAATCTATTATGAATATTTCCTACTCTTGTCTCATATCCAAGCTGGATTCTTCTTCCCCTGAATTATCTTCTGGCATCTGCTCCCGAGAATCTCCTGTGTGTCCGTTCGGCGTAGTCGTTTTAAATTCTTCGAGGTCTTCAAGGCTATTTTCCACTTGATATCTCAAAAGCATTAGTTCTTGAGTTTCCTGATTTTGTCCAATTAGCCTTGTTATCCCTTCTATTCCCTGAAGGAGCTCCATCACAGCTTGTTGATACAGAATCCAGCTGTGTCTTTGGTTCGGCTCAGTGATAACTTGGATTTTGTGTAGATAGAATGCGTCCTTTTCCTTAGTGCTAGCTATAGCTCTCTGTATCCTGTAATGCGGTCGCATATGCACTGGTAGCTCTTCAGGGGTTCTAGGGGGTTAATCATGTCTACCCATATTCCATGGGTGAGATGCACGAGTGTGAAATCCATATCTTGGGTTATAAGATGCGGTCCTTTGAGGGACCGGTTGGTATGGATCATAATATCCAGGGTTAGGATATGGGTTAACCATTTCGGTAACCCGAGGAGAAGGATCAGGCAAAACGAAAAGTCATCTTTGCCACCTTGGGTTCAGATCCCAAGGTTAAGCTGATTCAATGACCCAGGCTCTCAGATAAGCTCGTGGGTCCAGCTCTTCTAGATCTTGATTAGGTCCAAATCTAGGGTTAGCCATTGTGGCTAAGCAGATAGAAGAAGAGGGTGGGGGAGAAGATGGCCCGGGCAAAGTGACTTGCCTCCTTGGGAGCGACTCCCAAGGTCCAACCAATCGAGGTCTGAGTGACCTCCTTCCTCGCATACAACCCTTGGGTTGGTGTAGCCAAGCTAGACAAGGCTAAGGCCCTGTCAATCAGATGGCCCTTATGATCGGATGATCAGATTTTTCATTTTAAGTTTGAATTCTTGAAGAAAAATTCGTCATGCAACCAACTGAAAGTGATTCTCGCCTCTCAAGCTAACCCAGCCAGTCTGGTTACGAGGGGACTAAGGGGAAGGTTATTCCTTTGGCTCATGCCTTCGGTTCCGTTACCCCCGAGCTGCAGTCGTTTGACACTGCCCCACAGACTTAGTCACCAGATTCGGCAAGAGAGGTTGAAGCTACTTAGTAGTACGACAACGAATTCGGGTTTGCTTACGTGTTTTAAAATTAATTTGAGCCTGTTTTCCTTCAGTTGGGGTTTATGGTGAGTAGCCCACAAGGTGATCAAGCTCACTGGCTAAACACTAGACTTCACTAAGTCTAGGCTAGCCCCAATGTGATTTCTAGAATGTAACCCTAAAGGTATAACCTAGGGTTCATACAATTCTAGGGTTTTTTTCTTTGCAATTTCAGCGGACCAATGAAATACAAATAATTCTTTGGATAAAATTTGAATCCAAATAAATTTAAATTTTGTAAGTAGATTCCTTTTTTAATTATATTTTCAGAGAATATTTTTTTGTGATTTTCACTATTTCAACCAAATTTCTAGGGATTTTTTAATGTCAAGGGGTCATAACTGAAATTGTGACCTATGGTCGGTTTCTCAAATTGAAATAGTATCAAATGATCTTCAAAAATTCAAGAAAAATATGGGAATTAAAGCCAATGAGATAAGCTTTCAAACCCCATAGTTTTTTGACAAAATAGATTCATGGATTGCTTGGAATTGCTTTTTAAATTTTGAAAAATTTCAAATCTGGGTCTGTCTGACCCCCTTGCATTTTGTGAATTTTTAAAAATTTTGCATTTAGAATTTTTTCAAATGAAAAGTGTCGTTTGAAAGGTGGTTTAAAAATGAAGGTCTAGCCTGAATTTCAAAATTTTTAGCTCATTAATTTTTTGGCAATTGAATTTTTAAATAAAAATTTGAAGCCAGGTCGAAAATCAAAGGGTGGTAGGAAAGCTTTTAAAAGGTGTTTGAATTCAAAATTCAATCTTTCCACCAAATCGATTTTTTTTTCAAATATATTCATTTCGAAAAATTTTCAATATTTTTTTTTCTTTTATTTATGTATATATATATATATATATATATATATATATATATATATATATATATTGCCTTACTAACTAACCTAAGATTCAAAATGAAGCCTAATCTAACTACCTAATTTTTTGAAATTTTTTTTCACGAAAATAATTGGAATTTTTTTTTCAAAAGAAATTGCTAGCAAGGAAAGAAAATCTAACCTAAGGTTCAAATCAAACCTAAACTAAGATATGACGTGCACCTTGTATTTTTTTTTTTCACGCTCGTTGTGTGCATAGATCACATTTTTCCCTTGATCTCCTGCACATCAAACGAAAAGTTTTTAGTGATAGTTCTAAAGATCGAAATAAAAAATGACATTGTCTCCCCGGCAACGGCGCCATTTGACAGAGGGTAATTCTCGTGGGTATTTTGAAAATACAGATCTCGTCGTAGTATAGTGCACGAAAATGCTCGTCAAAAATAATTTATAGAGATAACGAGACTTGAGTCCCGGTTGTTCATCTCTAGGAGGCATTTATGGAAATGCAGATTTGAAATCGATCTCGCTCGCTTCACTTAGTCAAAATCGCATGTTGATTTATGCTAAGTTTGTATTGATGCAAGACATGCTGTTGACAAAATATCAGAAATTGAAAACATGCAGCTTTAATCACACCAAAAGATGATAATCAGGCACATTTTGATTTTCAACATATATATATATATATGATGATGATGATGATAATAGAGTTGTAGAGCACCGGTAGCGGAATGCTTGTACAGGGAATGTAAAAACTAACAGCTATCAGAAAACAACTGCATACATGAATCTACGGGGGATTATGCATGTATCATTGGGGGAAAAGTAAGGAGCTACACTACTAAGCAGTAATAAAAGTAATAAATCAATGAAGAACTACAATTTAATCTATCAGAACTAAGGGTATTCAGAGGTGGGCTTCGATGGCCTTTGACTTGGTTGAGAGGAGGAGGGGTGACCAATGGAGCTTAGGCAGGCCCTTGGAGAGTGGTTGAGGAGGTGATCCAACATCTTGGCATGGAGATGGTGGTGGCCATGGTGAAGCTACTTGTGAAAGTGGAGTGGAGGTGGAATGAAGCTAAGCTAAAATGGAGCCAAGAGTGAATGGGTCCAAAGTGCCACCCCTTAGGTCTTTTTATAGACCTAAGGGAAGCTCTCTAGAGAATTATGGAATTCTCTAGAGAGGCCTATGATGGGAGCTCAAGGGAGAGTAAGAGAGAGGATGGATGGTGGCTTTTAGATCCACCAAATGTGGATCTAAAAATTGAATGGCTCTTGGTTGCTAATTTTAGCAACCAAGGCAACAACACATGATAGAGAGTTCTAGAGAACTCTAGGCTAGGTATTTTCATGTGGATGGTGTGTGTGGGTGTGTGTGGGTCGAAACTTAGGTGGCTAGGTTGATTAGGCTTGGTTCTAGTGGGTTTAGGTCAAGGTGGGTCTCAAATTAGGGTTGTAAACCCTAATTCACTAAGGTAAAGTATAATTAAACTTAATACAAGCTTAATTGGGTGTGTGGAAATCTAATTGAGAGTAAAATAACTCAATTAAGTTAGGTCTAGGTCAATTGGATTCTCACTGAGTCCAATTGGATAGTGTGTGCTGAGATCAGGGCTCAATTGGACTCAATGAATCCAATTGAATAGGCTGAAGAGATTGACCATGATCCAAGTCAATTAGGCTTAGTGAGGACCTAATTAGGTCCTTAGGGAGGTCTAGAGGTGATGTACTAGGGTTAGGGCACCTTAATTTAGGTTCGTAGGGGGTTAGAATTGGGTTTAGGGACCTAGGAATTTAAGATCCAAGCTTGAATTCAAAAATAGGCATTAGAGAGAGTTCCAGATGTCTAATAATAGTGTCAGATGTCTTATAATTTAAAATTAGAAGTCCAGACTTATTTTCTGGACATCCAATCAAAATCAGGAATGATTCTAAGTTATGTCTTAGGTATTCTACAGAAATTGGATGTCTGACCAAGTGTCTGGATGTCCAATAACACTGCAGAAGTGGGTTTAAGGTGTGCGGGAGTTGGCTAAGGGTTCTGAACATCCTATAACTCATCTGGACATCCAGATAGAGGCAAGAATTAGGGTTTTAAGGTTTCCTAGGGTGTGGTGGCCTAATCTAAGGGTGGCTAAGGCTTGGGGAAGCTTCTAGGATGGACCTAAGTTCTTTACAATTTATTGCTTTATTCCTACTTAATAGAATAGCATACCTTAACTCCCTTACAATATTATCTACTACATCTAATCTAGGTCTTCCACTCCAGCTCTATTGCAACATTAGTTATTCTTTATTCTTCATATCCAGCTTTAGATCCAGCTTCAGATCTAGCTTCTGATTAGCTTATTACTTGCAATTGACATAATGCACCTGATTAGTACATTATAGCATTATTTTATGTATAGCTAAAAGAAAGCAGTAAAGGTGCTAATAATGCTTATGCATTCATGAATTGCCCTAACTTATGCTAAGTCTTAGCGTAATTTAGGTCAATTAAGATCTATGATTGCTGCGCAATCAGCCACCAATGAACACTAATTGCCTTTCTAGTTCCCACCCTCCTGTAGATATCTTTCTCGCAGTGATACTTATTAATGACGGTTAACCTAGAAACTGTCACCAATGAACACAAAATGCCTTTTCTGTTCCCACCCTCTTGTAGATATTTTTCTTGCGGTGATACTTATTAGTGACGGCTAACTAGAAATCATCACCAATGAACAGGAATTGCCTTTTCAATTCCCGCCCTCCTATAGATATTTTCTTGTGGTGATACTTATTAGTGACGATTAGTCTAGAAACTATCGCTAATGAATAGGGATTTCTTGTCCTCTTGTAGATATTTTGCATAATGATACTTATTAGCGATGGTTAATTCTTGACCGTCGCTAAATTTCCTAAAAATTAACCCCCACAAAGTAAGGTGGAAGTGCTTATTAGCGACGGTTAATTCTTGACTGTCAGGAAATGTCTTAAAAACCCTAAGGGGAAAATATGTAGGGGAGGGCGGGAGTACGCTTTTGTGGCAGTTATTCATTAACCGTCACTAAAGCTTTTTAGTTGGGGGCGATTTATTCGTAACCGTCACAAAATTTCTAACAAAAGCATGACACTCCCTCCGAATTATAATTAGCGACATTGTGATATATAACTGTCACTAATTATCCATTATTAGCGACATTTTCACGACCGTCGCAAAATAATTATCGCCAATAGTGATTTTTCTTGTGGTGAGGATTGTCACAAAGTATTTTGTTATTTTTATAAGATAGGTGAAAATCTTCTAGTGTTTGTTTCATTCACAACAGTTGTAAACAAGCTAAAGATGCAACTATATACTCAGCTTCTATTATGGATAAGGAAACAATATGTTGTTTTTTAGAGAACCAAGAGACTAGAGAATTTGAGAAATTGACACGTTCTACTAGTACTCTTTCAGTCTATGAAACTACCTGCATAATCAGCATCATAAATGGTATAAAGATCCAATGTGGCTAACTTTGAATAGAAAATCCCTAGGTCTGATGTGTGGTTTACGTACTTAAGTATTCTTTTTACAGCATTTAGGTGCATTTCTTTAGGTCATGAAAATGAGCACACAAGCAAGTGCCAAACAAAATGTCAGGTCTGCTGACAGTAAAATAAAGTGTAGATCAAATCATGCTTGTACATTACTTCTAATCTACAAACTTACCTGTTTCATCACTTTTTAGTTGAGCTGAAGCTGTCATAGGTGTTTCTTTTAATTTCCTTTCACCTTATCCATGGAGAATTTCTTCAAATCTTCATGGTGTATTTTATTTGGGATATAAATATCGCATAGGATAGTTGGTCAATTTGAAAACCAAGAAAGGACCAAAGTTCTCCTATCATACTCATCTCGAACTGATCTTGCATAACCTTGGCGAACTCTTGGGATAAAAGATTATTAGTAGCACTAAAAATGATGTCATCAACATAGATTTAGATTAATAAAAGATCATTTTCTTTTCTTTTTGTAAAAGGAGTTGGATCTACTTTACCAATTTTAAAATCATGTTCAATCAGATAAGTTTTTAATTTCTCAGACCAAGTCGTGGAGCTTGTTTTAGACCATATAAGGCTTTATTTCATTTATAGACATTCTGGATGGTATACATTTTCAAAACCTAGAGGTTGCTTAACATAGACTTTCCCCTTGATAAATCCATTTAGAAATGCGCTTCTGACATCCATCTGAAAAAGTTTGAACTCCATGTGGGAGGCAAAGGAAAACAACATTCTGATGGATTCCAAGCAAGCTACGGGTGCATATGTCTCATCAAAATTAATTCCTTCCTCTTGATTACCCTTGGACCAAAAGTTTAGCTTTATTTCTAAGTACCTCTCCTGATTCATTTAGCTTATTCCTAAAGACCCATTTGGTTCCTATGATAGTTTGAGAATTTGGCTTTGGAACAAGTTTCCATACTTGATTTCTCTCAAATTGATTCAATTCTTCTTCCATTGTAATAATCTAGTATTCATCAGTAAATGCATCCTTAACATTTTTAGGTTCTAGTTGAGAGACAAAGGGTGAAAAGGCTAAGGTGCTAGCTGAAGATTTGGTTTGAACCCCATTGGATAGTTCTCTTATTGCTAATTCCTTTGGGTGATCCTTCATGTATGATATATCTTTTGGTAATTCATTTGAGTTGTTTTCTTCTGGTATGTTTGAAGGATCTCGTTGGTGTTCCTCATCATCAATGTGAGAAGATCGTGGTTGAGCTAGGGATTCATTGAAAGGCACATGTAGGGTTTCCTCAACAACATAATTCTTCTTATTAAAGATTCTATAGGCTTTACATTTGGTTGAGTAACCTAAGAAAATTTCTTCTGAGCTCTTAACATCAAATTTATCAAGATTTAGTGTTCATTATAAAATATTTACATCTGAATACCTTGAAATAGGAAATTCTAGGTGTTCTCCCATCATAAAGTTCAAAAGGTGTTTTGTTTAAGATAGGTCTAATAAGGGATATATTCGAATATGGCAAGCGGTGTTTACAACCTCAACCCAAAAATATTGAGACAGCTTTGACTCGCATAGCATTCTGCAAGATACTCTTGCAAGGTCCTATTTTCTTTTCAACAACTCCATTTTGAGGTACAGCTCTAGGAAAAGTAAATTAGGAATAGTTTAGGAATAGATTAGGATTAGACTAGGAATAGCTTAGGGGTGGAGTAGGAATAGTTTAAGACTATATTAGGAGTAGATTAGAAATAGCTTAGGACAATATTAGGAGTAGACTAAGAATAGTTTAGGAGTAGATTCGGAGTAGTTTAGGAATAGAGTAGGAGTTGATTAGAACTAGATAAGGATAGTTTCAAAATAAATTAAAAGTAGATTAGAAGTTATGAATAGTTTAGGAATAGATTAACAGTAGATTAGGAGTAGTTTACAACTATACTAGGAGTAGACTAGGAATAGCTTAGGACTAGATTAAAAATAAATTAGGGATAGTTTAAGAGTAGATTAAGAGTAGTTTAGGAATAGATTAAGCGTAGATTAAGAGTAGATTAGTAATAGATTAGGAATAGTTTAGGCGTAGATTAGAACAAGATTATGAATACTTTCATAATAGATTATGAGTATACTAGGAATAGTTTAGGAGTAGATTAAGAGTAGATTAAGAATAATTTAGGTGTAGATTATGAGTAGTCTAGGATTAGATTAAGAGTAGATTTGGATAAGAATAGTTTATGACTATATTAGGAATAATAGTTTTGGAGTAGATTTGTAGTATTTTATGAGTTGATTAGAAACAAGATTACAAATAGTTTCAAATATATTAAGAGTAGATTAGGACTAGATTATGAGTAGTTTAGGAATAGATTAAAAGTAGATTATGACTAGATTAGTAATAGTTTAGGACAAGATTAGGAATATATTATGAATAGTTTGGTAATAGTTTATGAGTAGATTAAGAGTAGTTTAGGAATAGATTAAGAGTAGATTAAAATAGTTTAGGAGTAGATTAGAATAAGATTAGGAATAGTTTCGGAATAAATGGAAAGTAGGTTATGATTAGATTATCAGTAGTTTAGGAATACCTTAGGATTAGATTAGAAGTAGACTTGGAATAGCTTAAGAGTAGATTAGGAGTAGATTAGTAGTAGTTTCTGAATATATTAGGAATAGATTAAGACTATATTACAAATAGTTTAGGAATAGATTATGAGTAAATTAGGACTAGATGATGTAAACACATTTATATCACATAAACCATCTAGTTATGCATATTCTTAGACATATAGTTGCATCATACATTATAGATATTGCATAATATGCATCATCATGCATTTGGGTTAGGTTATATAAATTTTAGGTTAATTTTCTCTTTTTGTTGTCAGGAAATAAGGTAATATCATATCGGGGCCTCAGATTGAAGATCGAACCATACGAATCTGATTAGGGCGACGATTGGAATTTAACGATTCCAAAATTGCCCTGATCGGACTTCTGTAGCATCAAATGCAGTTCGAGAAAGATCTAAGATCGAGGGGTCAGGTGGTGTAAATCCATACTTCGGACAAATCCGACCTCATGGATGGTTTCAGATCGACGATCGCAGCCTAACGATGTGAAAATCGATCCAATCTGACATCCGTGGCACCATCTACAAGACAAAGAAGATGGACGGCTAAGATGGCACCACGTGACACCATCTCTGCTGCCCAAGCTGGCCATGAATGCCTGCTGGCTCTCTTTCTCCTCAATTGCTCGATCAACCTCAACCGTTGAATCTTAATCCAATGGCCGAGGATGCTTGAGCCTTCAATCGAAAGTGCGATAAAGCAGCAGCCGTAGCGTGTTGGTCACGCACCTTTACATGAAGTGGGAGGCATGGGTTCAAGCCCTACCTCTCCTCAAATTGAAGAGGCATTCACGCGCAGCCAAATTCAGCCATAGGATAGTGATTGTGTGGGTGTGAAGGTGAGACGTGGTGCTCTCAGATGAAGGCGAGGTCGCACGCACGATCCGACTTCCAAGCCCACGCGTAATCAAACAGTGGGCATTGGGCGCATTGAAGAGGAGCGAGCACACACATCTTTAACCCATCCAATCTCTCGATAGGATGATTGAGATAATCTAATCATCATGAGGCATTGAGTGCGCAGATGAAGAGAAGGCACAGGCGGGCACGCACTACACCCATGTTTGGGTCTTTAGTGATGATTAAATCTGTCACTAAAAACCCTCTCATTTAATTTTTAAGATGAAATGACCTTTTTGCCTCTTCAAACCTCACCTATAAATAGCCCTACGATCCCCACATATCCTTCATCCCTTCCTCTCTTCTCACCTCGTCCAAAGCTCTAAGAGCTTGTCCCAAACCTGGGATGCTCCATTAGAGTTAAAATTAGAATTTTTCCACCTTCTCATCCCCGTTCGTGGAGCGCCCGTGGTTATCTTCTCATCGCTATTCGGGAAGCGGATCTTGCTACTACATTGCCCTACCCCGTCATCCATCGTCTGTCTTCGTTCTCCTTCATCCCACATCTGACCACCTTCGTTCGTGCGTCCGTCAATGCGGCTCGTCCTCCAAGTAGTCGTCGTGGAGGATAACTTCTCTCCACCTTCTCTTTTATTGCTTTCTAGCATAGATTTCTTACTTTCTAGTGTAATGAGTAGTTGTAACAAACCTAATTTTGTGGTTAGGAAATACCTATTCATTCTCTCTCTCTCTTCTATTAATTATTCTTTAAGTAGATAGCTAGCATAGATTCAATTCAACTATTTAATCTTCTTCGAGACAACAAATCAAATGCGATTTTTGATCAGGCGTCTGCCTTTTGAGTTTCAGTAAATTTATTTGTTGACAAATTTTCTTCCAAACTACGCTACAAAGACGAGTTTTCCAAACTCAAATCTTTTTGCACAGATTTTCTGCTACAACATTTTGGCGCCGTTGCTGGGGACTTTCCGTTTCAACATTTGGGTGCCATTGTTGGGGAGGCGACACTCTTTGATTTTTCACATTTTCCGACTTAATGATCGTTTACCTCACTTCTCTCCTTTCTTATTGTTATTGCAGGTGTTCTCAAGAGGCAGGCAAAAGCAGTAGATTGGAACAAAGTGCTATTGAAGGGTCTGTAAGTAATCCCACCTCCCTACCCACTAGATTTCATTCCACCACCTAATAACACAAACCTTAATTAACCTAGGAGCTTGCATAAACTCTAAGGTTAGTTTTGATTGTTTATTTGACACCTCCACCCACCTCACCCTCCGCATATAAAAGAAAAACTAAAAAAAATCTCACAGAGGTATGACGAGTCGATTCTTCACTTTTAAAGTCATTTTTCACATAAAATGGCGTGTCCTTTGTAGTCTTATGTGGTGGAAAAATTGACTAATCAACAATTAATATAACCACTCAATTAGGAGTGGGTCTTGTCTACAGGAAGGCAATAGCCTATTTAAACTCGCAAGGGTCAAAAATTGATGTTCACTATTAATTTAGTCAAGAAACCGAATCAAAATCTCTTTCAGATTAGATAAACAATAAGTGTTAGTGCTGAAATAACAATTTTGCACAACTAGAGGATATATTTTGCAACGCAGCTTAATAAAATAATAATAAAAGCTCACAATGGCACTAAATGTAAATATTAATAGGGGCTTTACTGTAGCAAAATAGGGAAAATTCTTCCCCTTGTCCATGCGCGAGGAAGAGGCCACGATTGAAGGCGAGAAGCTCACCGGAGGTTGAGTGAGCCGAGAGCTATTCGATGGTGGTGGTCTCGTGGCCAATGGTGGTCAGAGGTGATGGTGGCGAGGAGAGGAGCGGTGGCAGTCGACGGTGGTTGCAGCTCTCTGCTGCTGCTGGAGACGGAGAGGAGGTGTGTGCGCTGAAGGGCTTCATGTGGATGGAGGCGGTGGACATGCAGGCCATGCGGGCGCACGCGGGTGCTGCTAAGCTCTGCCGCAGCTGCTGCTGCTGCACGCTGCAGGCCACACGTGGGGAGGGGCAGCAACGGTGTCTGTGGTTGCAGCTCTTGCATGCGCTGCAACTAGAGGGTGCATGGTGGATGCTGCAGGCAGCAGCGCGGCGAGGTGCAGGCGCATGCACGGAGGTGCACGTGGGTTGGAAGTGAGCGCGCGTGCTTGCAGGTGCGCGACAGGGCTGAGGCGCACTGGCTGGATGTGCAGGCGGTGGTTGAGGTGCAGGAGGAGAAGGTGCACTGAGCTGCTGCAGGAGGTGCGGAGTGCAGTTGGGCGGCACTGCAGCTGGTGCGTGTGGGCGCGGATGGCCACACGTGGTGCGCGTGGAGCAGTGACCTAGACTATCATGCACAGTGTGGAGTTGGAGGTGGCTGCTGTTGCTCATGGGGACAGAGGATGGGGAAAGAAAATGAAGGTGTTGCTGTAGGAGTTTCAAACGTCTGAGAACATTCCAAGACGTCTTAATGGACAGGGGCATGAAGTTACGACGACTGCGGTGGTGGATGTTGTTGATGGCAGTAAGGGTGGTGCACGCTGAGGTGCTCACGGTAATGCAAATGAGCTCTAGATGGCGGTGTGGCCTGTCACGCCATACGCCCACGGTGGTGGAGGCTCGTCGCCACGGTTGAGGCTGGTGGTGGTGGAGTGGATGAGAGGTCAACTCTCTGCACAGTGGTGGGTCGGGGATGGTGGCCTCTGAGCTCGGCTGCCTCCTCCTCTCCCTTGTAGTCTCAGCTACCCCGACCAGATCCAACGCACCCGCTCCTCCATGAATGAGGTCTTGAGTGCAGGCAGCTGGCGAAGATTGAATGCAGGAGAAGGAAGTGGAACGGTTGCCTGCAGGAAGAAGAAGAATAATTAATAAAATGAAATATTTGGAGAGGCCTTGGTTGGCTAATGACATATCATAATGAAATAAGAGGCCTGCGGGAAGAAGAAGAATAACGGATGGTTGACTTCGGGGACCCTAAGATGTGACTCGATCCGGATAGTAGACGGATCGTAAAAATCATGGAGAGGCCTTGGTTGGCCCTCGGGAGGTTGTGGTGGGTTAGGTGGGTTCAGTGGGGGCTGCCCTTGAGGGTTCTGCAATCGGTGTATGGCTTGCATGATGGTTTGGATCTGCTGTTGTTGGAGTTGGTGGTTGGCCGAGATTTGAGCCTGAATGATGGCCATAGCATTGGGTTGAGGTTGGTCCTCAATTTCCTCAATTCTTGGGTTAGCCATTTCCTCAATCCTATCCCTTAAAAAGTCAAGTCTCCTCCTGATGTCCCTTTCTAAAACAAACAACTCAGGATGAAGCGATCGCCTTTCATGCATACACTAGATAAGAATAGGGAAGGTTGCGGAGAGAGACAAATGCGAGAAAAGTGTGTGCACAATCAAGTAAACAAGTCTAGTCCCTATAGTGTAGACCTAGGTGAAATAAAACACTTGGAAAGAATAATCAATTCTGCAAGCACTTAAACCTCCCTTCTCAAAGTTAATCTGGCCAGGTTGATTACGACGGGATTGAGGGGACGGTTCTTCCTTTGGCTTGCGTCGCAGTTCCTTTGTACCTCACAACTGCGGTCGTTTGACACTTCCCCATAGGAAAGACACTAGATTTCACGATGGGAATTAAGGCCAAGCATTTGACAAACCCAATCACTCTTCCAGGACTTAGATTAATCCTACCCAGGGCACGTCTACTCCATTTTGATATGGGGCTAGGTTAGCGCTTATGCTCAAGATATGTGATGAGGCGTTGTTGGGGGTTGTGCCTCTTAGTTAATCCAATTGAGCGTGTGTGTGCACTCAACAAAACATGGCTTTCAAGCAAGGTTTTTTAGGATGTGGTGTCTTTTAATGATTCGTCCTTGCTTAAGTGACTTTTAGGGTTGAAATTTCTTAATGGATTCAAACAATGTTTAGGCAGGCACACAATGTTTTGCACACAACGGATGATAGTTGATTTCCTTTCGAGAAAATGATGTGGTCCTAGAAAAACAACTCTAATGTCTTCACCCTAGAGTTCATGCAATTTTACCAGGTGAATTGATTTTAGTTGAAGTAGTGCAGCCAAGTACAAACCATGGGTGTCTTCATAAGCACCACTTAAAAAGAAAAGAAAAGAACACTCCAAAAAGATTTTCCTCAAAAACATTAGAGTATTTTTTTTTGTTTGGGTGATGGATTTGAGATGTGGGTCAAGTATTCATTCACCACTCCATTTTTGAATTTATAATTATTTGGATTTTTAAGCAAGCAAACAATCAGCTAACCTAGGGTTTATGCACAAGTGATCGCACGTGTTTCGCGAGTTAGAAATTAGGGTTACAAGTAACCCGTCGTCGTAGTTGTACAACTCGTGATCAAATAAAATTTATACTGAAACTCCAAGGGAGTCCTAGGTCAAACACAAGGAAGCGACATTTATTTTAATTGAAAACCGTGTTTCGTTTTGTTTGCTTTTGGTATTTTAGGGTTTTGCTATTTTTCTTGTATTTTTGAAAGAAGAATACAAGTAGAATGAATCACAAGAGATATGGAACAAATCTGATATATATATCACTCCAATGTCAATTACAATAAACCATGAAAGCATAAAAAGAGAGGGGGTGAGAAGAAATCTCCCGAATCGGCTGTTTGGCGAGATGACGGCGCATGGCGGAAGCTCGGACGAAGGAGGTGAGGAGCAGGACAACGGAGGTGAGATGTAGGAGGACGTTGGGTAAAGGAAAGCTTCGGTGTGGCTCCGAAATGGAGGTGAGAAGGCGAAGATGATCTGCTACCGGAATGGAGGTGGGAGGACGGCTCCAAGGTGACTTATGAATGGGGATGGGAAGAGGGATGAATATTTAGTGAGGTAGAGGTTCGCTACACTAATAGGAGCCTTGGGAGCTTGAGAGTAAGCTCTAATGGAGCGTTGGTAGGCTTGCTAGAGCTTAGGAGTAGGTGGGAGTAGAGTAGGTAGAGATGGCTTGGAAGGGAGGCGATGTAGGTCCTTTTATAGTGGAGGAAAAGAGTCAAAAATAGGTATCGATTTCCAGGCCGTCGCTGGAAGTGTCGCTGTAGGTAGCTCATGGTTGTTGGCGCAGGCAGTTGTCCTTGTTGGCATGCAAATAACTATCGATAGCTGTAAGCATCGCTGTAGCTCCAGCTCATGCGTTGCTGTAGGCTGGTGCCAACCGAGCACTCGCCCGCCCATGCTCCGCTGGCGCTGTGCTGTGCGCTCTCTTTGTAGCGCGTGCACATGCTTACACGCTAGTGCTGCGCTGTGCGCATGCACGCCTTTACACGCTCACACACCCGCGTTGTTGTGTGCGTGCACTTGGGTAGCCTGGGTTGCGCCACGTGGCACAATCTGGGTCGTCCATCTTCTTTTCGTTGTAGGGGCTGTTATAGAAGTCGGATTGAGTCAATTTTCACGCAGTTGGGCTGCGATCGTCGACCCAAATCCATCCGCGCGGTCGGATTTATCATTTGAAACTCTAAATTATGTCACCTAGTCCCTTGGCCGTTGATCTTCCTCGAACTGCATATGGTGCTATGGGACTTCGATTGAGGCGATTTCGAAGGTATTGGACTCCGATCGTCATCTTGATCAAATCTGTATGGTTGGATCATCAATTAGAGGCTCCAAAATAAATATCCTTCTCTCCTGACCACAAAAAGGATGCAATTAACCTAAATTATATACAACTATTCTAAATGCAGAATGATGCCTGCTATGCAATATTTATAACATGAAATGCAAATCTAAGCCTAGGAACATGCATGAATATGCATTTTACCCTCAATAATGTGTCTACATCATACCCTCATAGCTATCTTTTGCTAGTCCCTAGCAAAATTAAACTACATGCTATGTATAAAAATAGAATTAGGATTAGATCGCTTAGGCCTAAGTCGTTTATTAACAATAGAAAATTTCAACTAAGGTCTTAAACAACGAAAACTCAATAGTACCTAGGTGTCTGCCAGAATGCAGACCATCCAAGTCCTCGCCTTATTTGAAAAGGGAAGATACATTTTTTTTTTATTTTTCTTCTTTTCAAATTTTTTTGTACTTTTAGAGTTTGAGAGTTCCAGGATAACTTTTTATGGCTACCTGACCCGTCTAAGACTCGAAAAGGATTCTAAGTGCTAAGCATTTTGTGAAAATAGTGAAAGACTCACTAGGCGGCCGTTGAAACGGACTTCGGGTTTCTACGACCCTAGGTGACCTTGCCTAAAGGTTTATCTTTTCGATTGGTAGCTTTCTCCCTACTTTTATTCATGGGGTCAACACAAGGGCGAATCCAATGTATATCTCCCCGATTTATTCTACTTTCCCGCTTCTTCCCTAAGTGTTTTGGGAATTATTGTGCATTTTTTTGTGAGTTGGGTTTTGGACAACTGGCCAATGGGGTGTTACTCACGGCAACTTGCCAACCATACTCGTGCGGTGAAGTGTGATTTTGTTTATTATTATTTTTTTTCTCCTTTTTCTATTTTTTTCTTTTTCTTTTTTTTTTAAGTAGGTGGCTTCCCTGATCTAAGATTTACCTAAAGGCAGTACAATGAAAATGGTCTTGTGACTGGGAGCTGAACAACCTATCGATGAGTTGTTACTACCGACAACTTGCCAGCCATACCACCCTAGATAGTTCATTAGCTACCCAATTTTTGAAGAAACCGCCAAAGAGTGAGTCAGTGCAAAAAAAGTATGTAGATACTTAGGCTTAAAGTCCCCTAAAATCAGAGGGTGGGTTGATAAGTCGCATACTTATCATTCCAATTTATTTACCAACTTAAAATGAATTTTAATTGGTGAGGACTCAAGACTAACTTCACATTCGGGTGGACACCTAGGCTAATTAAGCCCAAAGACCTCAAAAGTCTAAGTGTTTAGGTCCTCTCGTAACATTTTCTAAATTTAATAACTTCCAAATGCTTAAGTTCTATTTTCCTAATTTCTTTCTTTTTTTATCTCTTTCAAATTTTCAAATTTTTTTTATAAGAATCAAATAACAAGAAATTACTGCTACAGTTGATAAAAAAGGTATAAAATATGTCCACCCCCCCATGCTTAGCTATTGCAATGTCCTCATTGTGAAAAATAAAAGCATGCAGGAGAGTAGAAGTGGAGGAATAACACTTGGTTTCTGTGATACTCTGGTCAGCTAGGAATAGTCTTTACATGTGCTGAGTTTAGTGCCTTCAGTTAGGCGACATCCTCAATCTAAAATAACTAAACATTGAGGCCACAACAACACAGTTTCTGGGCCCTTAGGTATGGGTCCTGGAGAGTGAAAATGGGCTTGCCAAAGAGATGAACAATAAAGTGGCAAGCTGGTGGTGCAGGGAGAGCCTAAATGGTCTCCAATAGAAGCTTTGTTGATTTATTATAGAGGAAGTGTGCTTGGGTATAGAATTTGTGCAATGGTTGGGTGAAAAGGACGATGAGGGTTTTGTGATGTGCTGGGGATTTGTGGGTACTCTAGAATACCTAATGTTTGAAGAGTTCATCCCCAATGTTCAATTTCATCCTCACACTCTGGGTTCTTAAAACCAACCATCCTGATCCTCAGAATTCCCAACCATAAGTTGGACCTCAAACTGTAAGCATTCAGGATAAGGATGTTGTTGGGTTTTATCTTGATCATGTGAATCATCCAACAAATTTTTGATTTCATGTATATCTTCCTCATCCCGCGTTGCTACAATTGGTTGCATTTTTGTTTTGTCCTCAATTATTTCCGCAATTATGTGATCTTCTTCCCGAGTTGGGGTTGAGTTGGCTATTAAAAGGTTGTCTAAGGTAGATATGGCCATTACTTCCTCTATTCTTCCTAGCTCCTCCATTGAACCACACTTAACTTTATTCTTCTTTTAGACCTCAAAAATATTGAATCGATTTGTCTTATCCCCTGAAGCCATTTCAATATTTCCTGATTCACAATCAATCCTCGCCTTGGTAGTAGCCAGGAAAGGTCTTCCCAAAATAATCGAGGTGTGGTTGAGCTATTTTGGGGTTTCCATGCCTAGGACCATGAAATTAGCAAGGTAATGCAAATCATTAACCTTGAATAAAACATCCTCCAAAATACTCCTTGGTTTTGTAATGGATCTATCAGCTAACTGCAAGGTTATGTCAGTGTGTTTTAGGTAGCCTAGAGCCAATTCCTTGTGCAGTGAGGTGGGGATCACATTAATGGAAGCACCCAAGTCGAGGAGGGCCTGGCCAGAAGTAATGTTTCCTATTGTGCAGGAAATCAGCGGGGCTCCCGAGTCTTGCTTCTTAGGAGGTAGCTTGTTTAGGATCAATGTGCTTGTGTTATCGGACAAGACTACTCTCCTATTGATTTCAGATTTCACTCTACGCCTATCTTTATATGCATTCAGTAAACCTATGGCATAGGCGGGGATTGATCCGATAGCCACGAGGAGTTAAATGATTGTCAATTTGAAAGCCTGAAGTAAGGACATCCTTTCCTCCAATTTCTCCTCCGACTTTTTCTGTTTGCCCATACAACAACAACATACTCTCGAATCAGACTCTGATGTTTTGTTGATCACATTCTTAGTTGGGAGTTTGGAATTCTTGCTACGGGGCCTAATGGGTTGACATGGGGTTGGGTAGGTCCCTTGTGTCTACTACCACTCCTCAAGGTGATAGTGTTTGCCATGGCAAAATGCTGTTGGTTAGTGCCTTGGGGAGGGCTGGGCAAAACAGGAGGCTCTCAATTGATTATGGTGGGAACTTGGATCGCTCTAGGAGGGGCTGGGGTAGCTTGATAGATAGCATGAGCTTGAGCATGAGACTCCTCATCATTACCAAGCCCTTGAGGCCCAGTGCCTTGGTTCTGAACATTCCTTGGGTTTGGTACAGATTGTGATGGTAGAGATCCAGGTTGTCGGTTGTTTGTACTAAGTACAGATTACAAGGTGTCCAGCGAAGTTTCATCTGTTGCATGAGCTGGAGCATTGACCCTTGCATTTCTACCATTTTCAGGTTCAAGTCAGCCTGCTCAGCGGGTTGTTGAGCATTCCACATGGGCTGATTAACCTGATTCAGGGACAACTGAGTATATACATGACCCTGATCCATTGGTTTTTGCGGTACATAGTTGTTGGGTCGATATTGGGTCTGCTGCCCCTAATCTTTCCAAGAGATGTTAGGATATTTTTCCAACCAGAATTGTAGGAATTCAAATAAGGGTTGGACCTAACATTCTCTTGCACAACATGAACATCTTCATAAGATGAGGGTGGAGAAGGATCAGAAAGACTGGGATCAAAGGCCCCAGTTTGAAACCCATAAGGTTCCGAGAAGAGTTGGCTTGAAGTTCGAGCCAGCTCCAGTTGGTTCACAAACCCCCGTCCCATAGGACCTTGCGAAGAATGGAATCTCGATCCTTGGGATTGAGTGGATCTAGAAAAATTAGAGTTTCCAGACATCCACTCTTCCATTCGTTTAGCAACTGGATCCATCTTATCTAATCTATTGCAGATCAATTCCATATCAGATATATGAGAATCTTGGACCTCATTGGCATTTGATCTAGTTTGTTGGGATAGGTTGAAGGTTTCTATGGAGGCGTGGTTTAAAGAATTTTTTCTCATTTCCTCAGACAAATCATACGCGCTATCTGCAACCTTGTTGAGGAAATTGCCTCCTCAAGAAGCATCCACATGATTACGGAGTTGATCATTCAACCCGTGATAAAAAATCTACACAAGTTGCCATTTAGGCACCTTGGGGTGTGGACATTTATGCAACAGATCCTAGAATCTCTCCCAGGCCTCATGAAATGGTTCCCCTTGCCGCTGGGCAAAAGTGGTAATTGCCCGTCTCAATACATTGGTTTGCCCAATCGGGAAGAATTTCTTCAGGAAGGTAGATTTCAAAGCTGTCCAGGAAGCAATCAGCCTTCCAATGGTACGATACCAATGTGCGGCCTTATCCTTGAGTAAATGGGGGAAAAGCCTCATGAGCATCTATTCTTCATCCACATTCCGCGATTTGGTGGTTTGAACTAGAGTGATCAGGACTTCCAAATGTTGGAATGGGTCCTCTGAGCCAAGCCAATGGAAATGCTTAATCAAACTTAAGACTTGGGGCTTGATTTCTTTGTCTCCAGTAGGAATCATGACGTCGAGATGTTCCCCATAGTTTGAAGGATCGTAAAAATCCTTCAAGGGCCGAGTACCCTAACCATGCATACGTTAGAACCATTGCTGCATCTACTGCAATTCTTCCAACTGCCTCTGAATCAGCTCCTGTTGGTTCAGGGTCAGGGGAGGTGGTTTTTGATCAGCAATGGGATTTGCTTGGCTATAGCTCAACCTCTGCCTCCTAGAATGGTCTAAAGGTCCTTCCAATCTAGGATTCAATGACCTCCTTCCAAGCATACACTGGAAGGAAGTAGGAAGGACGGGGAAAAGAGGGAACCCTGCAGCACAAGAATACAAGCCTGTCCCTAGATGGGGTAACCTAAGGTCTACTAACTCTCTGAATCCATCCTAAGTTTATGGACGATTTACTCTACTTATGTCCAGGAAATCCGACCAGTTAGGAGGGATTGGGGAGAAGGTTCTTCCTTTGGCTTGCGCCTCTGGTTCCTAGTGTACCCCCAGCCGCAGTTGTTTGACGCTACTCCCCTAGCTAGACATCAGATTGACTAGTATAAGCAGGTTAATCATGAATAATCTCAATCTGGATCCCGATGAGCGAATGAATCCTTAGGGCCAATGTCTAATTGATTTTAGTTAGGCTTGGGAAATTGGTGCTTTGGAATGTGATGGGCCCTTAATGGGTTGTACCCTTAATGATTTGTTTGAGAATGTGTGAATGTGCACAACCAAGAGCTTTCCAAGCAAGATTATTAATGATAAGGTGAGTTTTAGGGTTTGAATCTTGCTTAATAGTTTTTAGGATTCAAATATTAGGTGTTTTCAACCAAGTTTTCTGAGGCAAACTAAGTTTGTTTTTGAAATCACATGTTCAAGTATTTTCCTTTAGAAATCGAGAAAAATATGGAGTGCATGGCTTGACCTAGTTATTGAATCCTATGGGGCAGCTACAAAATGAACCTCTTTTAGATTAAGTGGTGCGGCCCAGACAATTCAATAAATCGGCTCAAATGCACCACCGATTAAGGCACACAAAAAGGTGGTTAACCTAATATGATTTCTACTCTTTTATGTATTGAATTTGTGTACCGGGTCCATAGGTCGGAATCCCGATCGAGTAGATGAAAATCAAGTCAGGTTATGTGCCTTGGATGTGGGTGTGTAGAGTGTGAAAATTGATTCATCCCACATAAAATATCTTTTTATTTTTTTTTATAAGATGTGGGTGAGATGGGTGAAGGTGTCAAACAAGACAAACAAAGTCTATCCTAGGGTTTATGCAAACACCTAAGTAGATTAGGTCTTTGTTATGATTGTAGTCAAATGGACTAGTGGGGTGGAATGTGGGGGACACTTACAAAACACTCTACCCGCACTTTACTCTAGTCTACCGCACTTGGATCTTCATGCTAGGGTACCTGCAAGACAGTAGATCAAAGACAAGTAGGGTTAGTACTATGTAAATGCAAAGAAGTGTAGAAAACAATAAAGTAAATTCCGTTGCCTCCCCGGTAACAGCGCCAAAATAATCGCACGTGTTTCGCGAGTTTGAAATCAGGGTTACAAGTAACCCGTTGTTGTAGTTGCAAAACTCGTGATCAAATAAAATTTATACCGAAACTCCAAGGGAGTCCCGAGTCGAACGCAGGGAGGCGACGTTTACTTTAATTGAAAACTGCGCTTCATTTTGTTTATTATTTGTATTTTAGGGTTTTGTTGTTTTTTTTGTATTTTTGAAAGAAGACAAGAAGAATGAATCACAAGAGATATGAAACAAATCTAATATATATATATCACTCCAATGTCAATTACAATAAACTATGAAAGCATAAAAAGAGAGGGGGGTGAGAAGAAATCTCCCAAATCAGCTGTTCGATGAGACGGCGGCGCCTGGCGGAAGCTCGGACAAAGGAGGTGAGGAGTGGGATGATGGAGGTGATATGCAGGAGGACGTTGGGTAGAGGAAAGCTTCGGTGTGGCTCCGGAATGGAGGTGAGAAGGTGGAGATGATCAGCTACCGGAATGGAGGTGGGAGGATGGCTCTAAGGCGACTTATGAATGGGGATGGGAAGAGGGATGAATATTTGGTGAGGCAGAGGTTCGCTACACTAATAGAAGCCTTGGGAGCTTGAGAGTAAGCTCTAATGGAGCGTTGGTAGGCTTGCTAAAGCTTAGGATTAGGTGGGAGTAGAGTGGGTAGAGATGGCTTGGAAGGGAGGGGGTGTAGGTCCTTTTATAATGGAGGAAAAGATGCAAAAATAGGTATGGGACCATTAGCGACCTCCATGTCCTCGCTAGAAGTGTCGCTGTAGGCAGCTCATGCCCGCTGGTGCATGCAGCTGTCCTTGCTGGCATGCGAATAATTAGTGATGGCTGTAAGTGTCACTGTAGGTCCAACTCATGCGTCGCTGTAGGCTGGCACCAACCGAGCACACACCCGCCCCTTGCTCCACTGGCGCTGCGCTGTGCGCATGCACGCCTCTGCACGCGCATGTGCGGTGGCGCGTGCGTGTGCATGGGTGGCCTGGGTTGCACCATGTGGCGCAATCTGGGCCGTCCATCTTCTTTTTCTTGTAGGGGCTGCTACAGAGGTTGGATTGAGTCAATTTTCGCGCCGTTGGGCTACGATCGCCGACTCGAATCCATCCACATGGTTGGATTTGTCGTTTGAAGCTCCAAATTATGTCACCTAGTCCCTTGGCCATTGATTTTCCTCGGATTGCATATGGTGCTATGGGACTTCGATCGAGGTGATTTTCGGAGGCGTTGGACTCCGATCGTCGTCTTGATTAAATCCGTACAGTTGGATCGTCAATCCAAGGCTCCGAAATAAATATCCTTCTCCCCTGACCACAAAAAGGATGCAATTAACCTAAATTATATACAACTACTCTAAATGTAGAATGATGCATGCTATGCAATGTTTATATTATGAAATACAAATATAAGCCTATGAACATGCAAGAATAGGCATTTTACCCTCAATAATTGTGTCTACATCAACGAGCCAAGATGATTTTTTTTTTCTTTTTGTTTTTAGATAATGGGGAGATAAGACTACGCTGGGTCGAGCGATACTCACAAAAGTTCTTTACCGCTCATTGCTCTAACTCTATCAATGTGGATCGCTCTCCTCTTGTTGCCGACACACCGAGTTCCTGCGACCAAAGAATAAGAGAGAAAAGATGGTTAGTAATGTGAATACCAATGCAAGGATAAAAGCGACAAAAAGATCCGTTGCCTCCCCGGCAACGGCGCCAAAAACTGACGTCCTCAAAATGCGTTAAGTTAAATATGTCGTTATAGCATGCATTTACGACATCAATTTTAAATGAAGATTTGGATTAGGTGAGTCCAAGTGTCGAACATGTGGAGGTGTGAAATCGGATTAGTTTTTCACTTTATGGTGTCACAAAAATCTTTGCTTTTTTTGCTTATGAGAAAATGGGAGAGAGAGAGAGAGAGTAGGGTTAGAGACTTGAGATTATAGCATGGTGATTACTTCTGCATACATGAAACATGATATGATGAAACAAATGGAAATATATTGCATATGTAAAATTGTTTCACAAGTACAATGTTAGTTGAAAGCTTTAAAACACATAAGCATTAAACTAGGGTAGAGAGGTGCGAAATGGAGAGGTGAGGCAATCACGTCGGTGGATAGGCTTCCGTCAATGGCTCTACAACTACGGGCGAGTGTGAAGGGTGTGCTAGGTAGAGCTAAGGAGAAGCTAGGAAGGGATGATCATAAATGGAGTGGGTGTGGGGGTTTTTATAGAGAAGGAAGGGTTTCTAAATTAGGCAGGGGTTTTAGTGACATCCAAGACATCGCTAAACCCAATCCAAAAGTGCCGGTGAAGGCCTCCTCCTGCCGGTCCATCACGCGCACACATGCTTCTTTCCACGCACGATCCTTGTGTGCACTACATAGGTCATCTGATCCCCAATCAATGGCCCAGATCGTGCATGACCGTACACGTGTGATTGGGCGTCGTCAATCGGCATTGGCGCGAGTGTGGAGGCATCAATGCTCAATGGGGCGCCGCGTAGCGCTACTTGGACTGATCGATGGTGATCAGGCGGTCCAATTTGGAGGTGCACGTGATCTCCGCGGATGAGGTGCAGTGGGCGCCTCGAACCCGCGCATTCTACGCGTAAAGTGGAGGCGCAACCATCGTGCTACGCTTGCAAAATGGTTGCGTTTCTTCGCAGTCCCTTAGTTGTCCGATCAAAGATCAGACGATCCTGGTCCATCCTTCATGTATGAAGAGGAGAGGGGTTGGTGCGGGTGCCACATGGTATGGCGTGGGCCGTTGATCATCAAATCAATGGCCAGAACTTTCCAGGCTTGTTGTAGGGGCCACGAAGGTCGGATTAAGGTAATTTTGAGTCCGTTGAAGTCCGTTCGTCGATCCAGATCCATTCGTATGGTCTGATTGCTCATCTGGGACCTATTTTAATATGCACGTGCACACATGGTCGTTAAACATGAATTACAAGCAATCTTATCACAATATGCATGCCATGCTCTCAAGCCCATTATGATATGTCGTTAATGCACATGCACCCTCAAAATTGACTCTAATTGATATAGTTAACATTAATAATTGTAGAGTCATCATGCAGCATAAGATAGCTCCCTCCAACTCCTCACCTCCAAAACTCTAGCTCCCTCTACCACTCTACCCTACTCCCTACTAGATAAGCAAGCTATTCTAGCTTAGCTTAGTTAGTCACATCCTTGGCATCTCAACCCTTACCCTAAAACTCCACCTAACTAGCTCCACCAAGTAACCCTCTTAGCTCCACCTAAGCTACCTATTAACGCACGAAAATAGGGTTTTAAAATCACTTCATTGCAATATAGCCGAATTAGCACACGAACAAATACAATTTATAACTCGAATTCAAAAGAGTATCCGAGGTCAAACACAGGGAGCAAACAAATGCAATTTAATTCTCACCAATCATAATTTTAAGCAGAAATATGGATAATTATAACAAGAAGAATAATAAAAAATGATATATTAGAAAACTCAAGTCTGAAAGAGCAAAAAGATTGGAGTAAAATGATGATTTGAATCACCAAATTACTCTTTTAAGTTTTACAAGAACAGTTAATATATGAACATTTAATTTCAACCACAGTATATCAACTTCCTCAGAATATTAGACGACAGAAGAGGTGCTCATACGCCTTAACCAGCAGAGGCAAAGGAAGCCTCTTTTCTTCTTCTCTTCAAGCAACAAGGAGGAGCACAGCATAGACGCACGATGGACCTCCCAACAACTAAGTGTTGAGAGAGCATACAAAAGGGTGAAAACCCCCCCTCTCTTTCTCTTTTCTTCTCTTCTTTCTCTCAAAGACCCAGGGTTACCTGGGTTATCGGGCGAGTAACTGGATCCTGAATGGGGCCAGACCCTCGTGCATGACCGTTGGTAAGGCGTGAAGGCGTGTAAAGTGGGGACCCGACCCTTGGTGTTCCTGGGTGAAGGGGTAGATTCACAAAATCAATTTATACACCCTCATGAACTCTCCCACTTCCGATATGGGACTGTCTTCACTTCATGCGAACAGAGTAGGGGCAGCGTCTGATTTGAAGCTGAAGATGCTACCCTTTCGCCTAATTGATGCCCTGGAGGTAGTTCTGAATGCAATCCGTGTGCTGGAGATTTATTGGATGAAGAACACTGCTGCAACCTTGAAGAATAGGCTGGAGACAAAGGTGGCAACGGTGGAGCTTTGGTCGAACCTGAAATAGAAGAATACAACCTCTCGACCATGTCAAATAAGCTAAAAAGATTCGCCGAACGGCGATGAATGTGGTGGGGGTAGTTTCACGGAGTTTAGTGGCTGGTGGACTTCTGACGAAGTTGGTGAACATGTGTGGCGAGCGATGAGTTTGGCAGAGGGTGTGAGAGACCAATAGCCTCAAATAAGTTGGGGCTTTTGCTCTGTGAAGAATGGCGGAGGTTTAGGGATCAAAAGTGGGCGGTTTAGTGGTCTGTAGCAGCCATGAAAATTTGCTGAAGGTATGCTGACGTGGTAGAAGACAGGGTGGATCAGGTGCGTCGGAGGTCGAGATGGAGTTGTGGCAGCATGGTGATGAGTAGATGCTAGGCATCGTATGAACTAAGTGTTGGACGAAGAGGAGCCAAGTCTGGTATGGCTGGCGCCAGAGAAGGAAAGTGCTCCGGTGGTGAATGGTGACGATAGAGGGTTAAGAGACACCTCGCTGGTATTGTGAGGTGCGGAAAAGAAGGGAGAGTCGAAATCGGTTGCCTATGGTATGTGGCGACTGGTGAAGAAGCTGGGGAATGAAGGTCACCGGAGACGAACGTGGAGTGGGCCGGAGGTAGAGAAGAGAGGATATTTTTGGCCTAAAAGTTTTCTAAGGAGGTAAGGAAGGCCATGGGTAGCTTTTATAGGTCATCAGGCGAGCCTTTAAGCTTGGAAACAAGCTTGAAGAGCTCGAAATCTTCGAGTTAGGTTTAGGATTTTTCAATGGTTGGAACGAGCTTTTGGCTTGATTTAGAAGGCCATGAAAGAGCTCAAATGGAAGAGGATCTCGTAAGGAGTCCTTCCATTTTTGGGAGAGATCTGCTAAGGAATCAGAGAGAAATCTCTGATTAAAGGTTGCTGGAGTAGGAGTTCCCCAACGATAATGGTAGAGGGACTAATTTTCAAAGAAGATGAAGAAGTTGGGGGGTTTTTGTAAGGATTTCAAAAATTGAGGGGCTTTTTGTATGAAAAAGAGTCAGAACAAGATTAAAGTGGAAACTAGGTCAAGATAATCTTAGATTGGGCCCAAATTTTGCTACAAACCTAATTTGGACCCAAGAAATCTAATGGTGAAGTCAGATTTTGGTTTTGACCAACTTTGATTGGGTAATTTATGCAAGAACCTAAATTAGGGCAACTGTCTGTCTAAGACTCTATTTTAGGTCAAAATGGGTTCAGATGGTCAAAGTAAGGATGCCAAACCTTATGGAATATTTTTCTTTGATTTTTAGAAGGTTTAAGTGAACTTTATCTTGGCCAGAACCTTAGTTAATTAAGTGGGTCTATTTTTAGGGTTTCAAATGTCTATTAATTCTCGAAACGCGTGAAAACCCATTTCGTTCTGCATGGACCCTCTTATTGGACATTAATGACCATTTGACCTTTAATTATCCCCTGGAATACCTTGTAGTTATTCTGAATTTGTGGAATGCTGTTAATTTTGCAAAAATAACCTTGTATTCTTCTCTTCTTTTCAAAGTAGTATAATATGCCCTTAGGACCTTCTGATGATATATAGGAGCTTTTATCAACCTTATCAGACCAAATTGAGCTAGCTATGGCTCATGATTTTGTTCCCATCACTACCCCTACTCCCATTTCATGTTGGCATCACCACCACACATCCTTTCACCCCTCAACCACCACCGAAAGCCACCACCAAAAGTGGCACCAACCCACCATAGCCAAAAGAAGGGGGCAATCCTAACCCTACACCTCACCATACTTGCCACATCTACCCTCAATTTTCCCTCTATTTTTTCCACCTTCTAGAATACCCCCTATTGGCACTAAAATGGAGGCACCTCTCCACCATGGACGTCCACCATGGGGTGCCTCCATGGCCATAACCACCACCATCCACATCCCTTAGGTGGTGCCACTTAATCCCCTCCATTCATCCTACAACTACCTTATCCTAGTCATCCATTAAACCAACACCAACCACCACCTGCTAGCCTATGTCTACCCGATCTAACCACCACCATATCCCTATCTTCTCCATTAGTTTAGGTTCCACCCTACATCTGCTTCCATTCAAACCAAGGAAGAAGAACAAAAGAAGATTAAGGGGGCAACCTACCCCCTGGTGGCTTCTTCCTCTCCTTCTTCTCCCTTCTACCACACCAGGGAGGAGATCTTCTACATAGAGGGGATGGCCAGGTAGAGGAGGACCCCTGAAGGTGGTTGACGCCCACCTTGAGGAGAGAGCTTGGAGGACTACATCAAGAAGAATTCAATGAGAACCCTTTCTAAGTGTGAGGCAACTGCACTTGGAGCAAGGGTCATCCCGACTTCAACCAGAGGATCCCCCTTTCTTCTTCTTTATTCGTATATCGTGTATTAGCTGGTGTATTTTTATTTTCATGTAACAAGCAATCCACTACATTCCTTTTAGTTGCTAGTAATACAAGTTGCAAATTGCCTTCCAGGTTCAGTCTTTATCTTAGTATGTTTTCCTTGCTCTTGTAGTTGTAGTGCACCACAATTCTCTTCTAATTATCCTAGGCACACTTTCCTAGGGTAAGCTTAAAAGAGAGGACATTCTTGCCACTTTAGAGTAGTTGATAGACATAGCTTTAGCGTAATCACGTTTGCTTTCAAGTGTGCATTACTTCGAAACCCTAAAAATAACAAAATCAAAAATACAAAAATATAAGGTGTGAGTTTGAGAAGTGAGAGAGAGAACCATCTTATGTGATTAACAACCTTGGATGACTTAGATACCCCACTATCTAGGTTTTATAAATTATAAAAGTTGATTACGTATTTTCGACATCACCTTTTAGCGCCATTGCCGAGGAGGCACGAATTAATCACATCATTTATCGCTCTCCTGCTTGCTTGATCTTCACGAAATTTTGTTTGTTTTGATTTCATGTACGAATCAGGTGTGTGTGTGGGATTTGGAGCACTTGGAGAAGCTTCAAGTTTCTTTTCTTCCCGCATACTTCAGGTTAGTACCCCAGGCCTTTTCTTATTAAAAAAAAATATATATATCTTCAAAAAATCTTTAAATTATCAAAAAAATCAACAAGAAAGATTGAGGTTGGTGGAATCCTAAAACTCATTGTGTTGCTTGTTGGCTTCATTTTTCCACCACCTTAGTCTTATTAATGTTTGATTTTTGAAAATCCAGATTTCTATCTTAATTTTAAAAAATCAAGTTATGGCACTTAGGAGCTTCCTCAAATCACCAAATTTCACTCAAGGAAGCCCCTTTAAGTCAGGAACCTTGAGTCCAATTTTCAAGTAATTTTACTAAATAAAAAAAATCAAAAAATTCATGAATTGGACATGGGTGAGAACTTGTTTCCTTACTATTTTCTTACGATCCTTGAATTTTATAAATTTTTATACTCATCACATTTGGAAAAATTTTATATTTCTGAAAACCTTGGGAAATTATATACAGCATATAAAATTTTAAAGAATTTTTTAGGCCATATGAGGTTTCTGCAAAATCAATTCCCCGAATCTATCAATTCTAACTCCTGACACTAGTAAGAAGAAAATTTCCAAAAAAATATCAAACAATTTTCAAAAATCTCAAAAAAATAATTTTTTGATTCCTTATTTGATTTTACATTAAGTGGTGGTGTTTTTTTTCTTATTTGGATGACCACTTTTAAAGATTTCAAAAAAAGAGATTCATTTTTAGGAGTTCCATAACTAGGATTTCCAAACTTTAGGGTTTTAAATTCTCTCATAGTCACATCAATTTTAAAGGACCAACAAAAACTTGTTTGCTACTATTTTGTGGAACATCAAAACCTTATTTAAATCATTAACAAGAAAGAATCCTAAAAGATATTAAATCTTGATTAAAACCCTAAATCACTTCAACCAAAAATCCTTGTCTGCAAATGCTTTTGATTTGTCTTGGGCACCACTTCCGACCCAATTCGCACACACACACAAAAAGAAATAATCGGGCATTACCCTAATTAACACCCATCACATTCCGTGTGCATTTTAAGCTCCTAGACCTAATTAAAATTTTAGAGTAACTTGACCCCTAAGGTTTCATCAACTTAGGCTTGCTATCTAGGTTTTAAGTTTTATTTAGTTGATATCAATTCCTTCATCTATATCTAGTGTCAACCTGAGCGGTTGTGTCAAACGACCAAGCATGGGTTTATACAAGCCCCTAATGATTTTCTTAAGACATGCTTGGGCCTAATCCTCCCCTTATTCAGCCTAACCAGATTTGTTGAGGGAACGATTATTCACTATTGATTTCTTATTTCCTAGACAGACTAAGTCTTAGGATAATTTTTAGGGAGTCACATTTAAGTTAGGTCTAGAATTTTTTGCTTGATTTCACACTTCTTTCATCTCTCCCTCCTCTCCTCCCCATTTCTTCCATTCTTGCAAGGGCGGCGATCCCAAATTCCACACTTGGAGGGACCACTTGATTTTGCCCCAGCACACAAAAGGACCTCTTTCTCCGCATTCTTCCTCTTCCTTGCATTCTAAAAAATGAAAAATCAACAAAATAGGTCTACTAACCCATCCACATCCACATCTCAACTCGTCTATAACCCACAATCTGACCCACATGTTGATTGATTAGCCTATAGTTGTGGGCTATTTAAGTGTTTAAGTGCCTAGACATTAGGTTAATTCTAACATTTATTTAGTATAAATTAGGATGTAAATAGATTAATTCATATTTTTAATTTAATTACATAATCCATGCATTGCATTCATATTTTAAGTGCATTTAGAATTAGCTTAGAATGGCATTCATCTAATTAGTTAACCAATTAGGTACATTATTTTCATTAACATAAAAGTTGAGGGTCTGTATATAAATGACCATAATATTTTAACATTATTTTCTTTATTCTTCTTCTTGCAGGAACGGCTGGCTGCCGCTCCAACGCCACCAGTTGCCGCAGTGAAGAACCCATTCAAGGAGGAGCGGGTGTGTTGGATCTGGTAGGGCAGCTGATTTCAAATTTGTGCAGGCCACTACAAAAGGAGGAGGGAGGCAGCCGAGCTCGGGAGGCCTCCACCACCGACCCACCACTGTGCAGAGAGATCTTCTCTCTTCCATTCCACACCGCCGGCTTCAACGGTGGCGACGAGTCTCCACCACCGTGGGCGTGTGGTGTGACAGGCCACACCGCCATCCGGAGCTCGTTAGCATTACCGTGAGCACCTTAGCGTGCATCTCCCTCGCCGTCGTCACCAACAACCACCACCGCAGCCACTGTGCAATCACCCTCTTAGTCAGTTAAGACGTCCGGGAAATTTCTCGGACGTCTGAAGCCACACGCCACTCTAGTGCACCCACCGTCCGCCCATTTCACCTCCAGCCGCACGCAAGAACCCGCACTTCCTCCCGCTCTCACCGGCTGCAGCCACCTCCGCCGAAGCTCGTTTGGCCGACTCCGGTCACCGCGCGACATGCCGCCACCACCGTTTCGAAGCCCTCGGTCCAAGGAACTTCCTCCGAGCTTCCCGCGTCCGGTCGTCCACTCCTCATCGCGCACAGCAAAGGGGAAAAAATCCCCTGTTTTGCTACAGTAACCGAGCCATTAAAAATTACATTTTATACCATTGTCAATTTTTAATAATATTTTATTGATTCTGCATTGCGACAAATATCCTCTAGTTACTCATAATTGCTATTTCAGCATTGTTTCTTGTTTCAACCTTAATCTGAAGTCAATTCTGGCTGGATTCTTGTCCAAACTAACTACAAACAAACGTTTTTAACTGGTGCAAATTTAAATACGTTATTGCCTCCCTGTGGATACAACCCGCTCCTCTGCGAGTGGTTATTTCTTTTTAAATATTGATTAGTCGATTTTTCCACCACATAAAACTGCAAATGACTTTAAAGCGAACAATCGACTAGTCAAATGGCGCCGTTGCCGGGGAGGCAACAGATGCAATAATTTCACCTGACTTTATTTTGATTATTTGTCATTTGCACAGTGATTTGACCATTTATTATTTTCTTCTCTGTGCGAGAAAATTTGTGCAAGAATCAGCCATTGTGAGAGGCGACCCTTGATGTCGCCAGAGGAGAATTGGACGAGCCATTTTGAAAAGGAGGAGAAGGACGAGGATGCGACGGACATCATTGTATATTTAGTCAGTAGTTTGATTAGAATAGAATTAAGACTTTAGATTTAATTTTTCATTTCATTTTGTTTGAAACCCCTGTTCTGGGGTATATTTTGAGGGGTTTGTTCCCCAATTTTGTTTTGGGTCCGTGTTGGGTAATTTTTGGGAGCTTGTTCCCTTTTCTTTAGATTTAGGTTTTTAGTTTATTGATTACTTTTATTTACTTGTGCATAAGTAGTTTAAAAAATAAAAAAATAAAAAAAATGAGCTGCCTGCTAGAAGCTGCCTGCCCTAGGATGAAGCATTTAGGTCTGTATGAGCAGCCTTTAGATTTATTTCTCTGCATTGCGTGCATTCTTGCATCGTTGATTGCTGGAAGTAAGGTACGCATTTTCTTACTTTGCATCCTATTCTTGATCACGCATTGCATTTGGACTTAATGCAAAGACCACTTAATCTATATTGAATAAATTAAACAAGTTGTCACATATTTTCTAGAAAAAGGACTAATTAAAGGAGGGACATTTTAAAAACCAAGGATTTGATTTTCAAACTTGGCGTGCGATTCAAAATTCAAAATCTTTTGCGATGTATGCACACTTATTTCACTTGCACCACGGCATGCTTCTAGACACTCCTTAGGTTTGGAAATACTAGGATAAGAGCCCTCCTACTGTTGGATTCTGAAGTGTTCGGAACTTGAGATCAAAGGTTTTGTAAATCCAAAGAGGGGGATACCTTGTCACGGATTTTTGGGGTAGTTGAGAAGCACCGCGAAAGCACAGCTTCAAAGGAAGGTTTAGGCCTACTTGCATCCCTCGATCTTCCGTCTTTGGATTTACTTTACCATTTGAGATTTAGGGAAGAACACCTAAGCTCCAACTAGGTCTTCTTAGGTTAGCCGTAGGTCGACAATAGGCGTGTAAATTGATTGAACAAATTGTATTGTCACCTACAATCAGACTTAAAATCAAAAGCCTAAATTGGGAAAGACCGAAGAGGTCCTTTTTGAATTGTGTTTTGCTTGGGGAATTCTGATTGAGGTGTGAGTTAGAATGGACCACATTGATTTTCATCCTTTCACATCTTGCCCACACCCTCACCCCCACTCTACATCCTTCGATCCCAGACGCCGAGATGGTCCATTCCTTGATGGACATAATGACAATCATTGGGATCCGTTTTACTCCTATTATAGGAGTATTGGCCTGGTTAAGCCCCAAATCAGTGAGCAGAACATAGGAGTGGGATTTGCTTTGCCCAATATCCCACATACCATAGAAATACCCAACCCACCCTCCCTGAAAAATTATAATGGTTGGACAAACACTCCTGGGTACTATAAGCCTGAGCCTGACTTCTCTCATGATAGAAATGACCTCTCCTCTTTAAAGATGGAAATATAGAAAATGTAAAATGAAATGATTGAATTGTTAGGAGAATCTTCGAGAGCAGGCCAATAAGAAAGAGATGAAATTAGCCACCCAATCTACCCCATTGAGGATGACATACACCCCTCTACAATAGATGCATCTCCCATGGGAGAGCTACACTTTAAGTTGGAGGGAAATTCTGGGGAGAATAGTTACTTTTCGAGGATCAATTTTGAAACCTCCCCATTAGATGACACTTCCTTGAGAGATCCACACCTTAGGTGGGAGGAAAATACACATGAAAGTAGCTATGCATTGGATGAAGAAAGGTGGCAACCAGAGGAAGATGATGATAAGGTTGAGTATCCACCTGAATTATATTGGAGTCAAAAGAAGGGAATGATGGTACCATTGGAAGACTTCGACCCAGATGATAGTATTTTCGTGACATTTGATGAAGTGGGTCAAAGTCAAGTTGTTAATCCTACCCTCCCTTCTGATCACGATACGGAACTCAAACCCACCCTTAGGGAACCTAACCCTAAAGAAATTGACCTATCTGAGGAGTCTGATGTTACCAGTGTAAACCATTTACCTCAGATAGAGCACTCTAGGGGATCTGCTGAGATATTAAATGATTTTAGACCTCGGGTACATTATGAATTGTGTGATGAGGAGGAAGACGAATTATATGAGGAACCTACATTCAAGATTTGGAGTGACACTAAGGGTGATTATGTCTTATTTGAAGAGTTAGCCCCTAAGGATGTCACAAATTTGACCAAATTAGGTTTCCTTAGCACACCCATTGATGATATTTCTCCTCATGATGAAATGATGGAAAATTTGGAAGCAATTTCTGAGATTTATGTGGATTCACATATAGACTCCGGGGAAGATTTGAGTAAAGAACAAAAACCCGGGGATGACATTGATAGGATAATCCCTAGATTTATTGCTTCCAACCTGCCTTCATTCATTTCGAAGTCACCATCTGATTCGCTTATATCTGAAAGCGAAATTGTGACTCCTGATGAAGAGCAAGAAGATACATGTGATGGTGCAAGGAATGCTAAGAATGAAATTGAGGATTTAGAAAGAGTGTTAGGGATGGACACCGAGCTGATTAAACCCAACCTAGATCTTATGACCATCCCGCAACCTCGTAACTTGGATACCTTAGACTATCCTTGCCTTAGAAAATTGCTCACTTTTGTTCTGACCAGGGGGCTTAACAGACCAATATTTCCTGTAATGGAGTATCGAGTATGGATTGATGATTTCTTTAGTCAGTCCATTACCCTGGGGGTTTATCTTTGCACCATTCCTTCCCCATACCTTTTGGAGGATCCTTGTCATCCTCCCCCTACCACTTTGGAGGTTGGTATACTTGTTTATCCTTTAGAACCTCCTTTGGTGACCTGGGAAGATTTCATTCCCATCTTAGTTGGGCGAGCATTTGCTATCGGGATTCATCATCAGCTTGCCAACATCCTAGGTTACCTATTTTCTAGGCCAACATTGCTTTGCTCATTTTTAGGGCCTATTTCTGTAATTCTTGAACCTGATTTGCAGGTTCTTTGGCTATTCAGCCCAGCTCTGACCCAGGTAATATCCTTCTATGCAATGAGGACATTGCAGAATTTAGGCATGGGGGGGGTGTACTTGGGGATATACATAGCATAGTGCATTCATTGCATACATTTGCATAAAAAAAAAATAATAATAATAAATAAATAAAATTAAAAAAAAAGCTTTGAGCTTAACTGGCTAAATCTTACAGTCTTAAGCAAATCAGAACTCTAGGGTAGACTAAATTAATTCTAGGGTCAAACTTTAGAAGCTAAATGAGCTGCTAGCTTTAGACCTTTAGGGTCCTTTGTGGACTTAAAAACTTAAGTAGGAGTTAAGTTGCGGACCATTCCTCAAGAGGTTGAGGAAGGGAAGCTAGGGTTTGAGTTAAAAGGTGGGGTAGTACCTGGAGTCTTATTCTACCTTTTGGTTTACGGGTCCTTATAACCCAAGCATCCAAATTTCACACACTTGGTCTGGTAATTAACTTAATTTCTGTCTTTTTGAAAAGAGACTTGGTTCTCTTAGTTTTGACTTAGGAGAGGCTTGAAAACACATTTTGATTGGAAGAGTTCCCGCCGCAGGAGAGGGGAGTATATACTCACCTTGAGGATGCGATGATAACATATTACCTCCTCGACGCTTGTCTCTTAGGATATCCATCCTATTGGGGGCATGTAAGCGCATTTTGCAGTTCAGGTACCATGGACGGCCCTATCTCGAAGTGTCGATTGCCATAGGCCTGAATTCTCTTAAGAAATCCATGGGCGATACTATCTCGAAGTGTCGATTGCCAGGAGTTCTTGGGGTTGTTATGGGCGGTTCTATCTCGAAGCATCAAAAGCCAGGCATCCTTCGAGGTATGGTAATGGGGATAATGAATCCGACACAGACTGTGTTGATAGCTGATCTGAGGTTAGACTTAGAAGAATAAATAAATAAATAAATAAATAAATAAATAAATAAATATATATATATATATATATAAATCCTTTAACTCAAATAACTCAGACCAATGCACAGGCACGGATGCTTTAATCTCAAGGATCAATAAACTTTAGGGTAGAGTCAGAAATCAGGGAAACTTGTGCCTGCAACTCGTCTTTAGCCGACCTAGTCTGTAACTTAGCAACTACTTAGGAACCTTGGGTCTAGAGTCTGAACTTAATATGCTTCTGAAGGAAGACTAAGTGAGTTGACTAGTCTACTTGGAGTGCTAGGTTTCGCTTAATTTTGCTAGGGACTAGCAAAAACTAGGCATGGGGGTATTTGATTAGCCCATAGTTGTGGGCTATTTAAGTATTTAAGTGCCTAGACATTAGGTTAATTCTAACATTTATTTAGCATAAATTAGGATGTAAATAGATTAATTCATATTTTTAATTTAATTACATAATCCATGCATTACATTCATATTTTAAGTGCATTTAGAATTAGCTTAGAATGACATTCATCTAATTAGTTAACCAATTAGGTACATTGTTTTCATTAACATAAAAGTTGAGGGTCTGTATATAAATGACCATAATATTTTAACATTATTTTCTTTATTCTTCTTCTTGCAGGAACGGCTGGTTGCTGCTCCAACGCCACCAGCTGCCGCAGTGAAGAACCCATTCAAGGAGGAGCGGATGTGTTGGATCTGGTAGGGCAGCTGATTTTAAATTTGTGCAGGCCACTACAAAAGGAGGAGGGAGGCAGCCGAGCTCGGGAGGTGTAACGAGCGCGTGCCCCAGACGCCTTTTAAGACGTCTGGGAGGTGGCCCAGACGTCTGTCAAGACGTCTGGGATCACATCCAGACGTCTGACCAGACGTCCGGGATAGTTTACAGATGTCTGGCGAACAGTTATGCTCGCACGGGATATTCGTCTGCGCGCCTGTGCGCGCAGACCTGCGATTCTGCCTCTTTCTCTGCAGCTGCAGGCGGCTGCGACCGCCTTCTCTCTCCTCTCCGCGCGGCGTTAAAAGGGGGGCGCGCCTCCCCTCCCGTCTCCACCATCTTCCTCCTTCTTCTCCTGCCTGTGCGCGAGAGCGAGCGGACGCGAGGGCGCAGCGGCAGCGGCAGCCGCAGTAAGCGCGAAGGAGCTGCGGCGTGCGAGGGCGGGGCTCTGCCGTGAGGGCGAGCTCGCCGGGAGCGGCTTGGCCGGCCGGCGGAGGGCGCAGGGGGCGCAGAGCGTCGCGGAGAGGGACCTGCTGCGGGCGGAGCAGCGGACGCGCGAGGTGCGACGCGGGCGGCGTCGCGAGCGGAGGCCGAGCAAGGTTCTGATTCTGGAAAAATTTCCAGAATCAGACGTCTGGATTGATATCCAGACGGCAAGGTCGACGTCTGTGAGATCATACAGACGTCTGAAAGGTGAGTTTCCGCTTTCTTCTTCTTTTTGTCGACTGACCGTACTGAGGGAGGAGGGTTGGCTGTGCGCAGGTTCTCTGATTCGTCATCTTTGCGAATCAGACGTCTGGAATTTGTACCAGACGGCGGGAGTGACCTCCAGACGTCCGGAGTGACCATCGGACGTCTTGGATCTAGGAAAGACGTCCCTGCAGACTTCTGGACGTCCGGGGAACCAAGCCGAACAGGTAATTCTCTGATCCACCGTTTAAGACGTCTGGAAGGAGATCCAGACGTCTGATTTTGCACAGTATTGTCTTTCTCGACCCGTTTAGGGCCCGTTTGGGCTCCGTTTTCCGCGATTCGAGTTGCGTTCGTTTCAGAATTTATTCCTCTACCCGCCTACAGTAGCTATACATTGTTTTGAGACACTCCTTGTGTTTGATCCTTGTGATAGGACCTCGTTCGGTTGCAGTCTTGAGAGTCGCGGAGGCGCACGGGATTCCCGATCACGCCTCCATTACTCCCGTTGTACCTGGTAGAGTGGTTTTAAGTATTAATAAAATCTGTTAAAGTATGGAACCATAACTAGAACCTAGGGCATTGCATGAATCCTAGGAATGAGAAATATATGGAATGATAGCTCCTAGGTGTTGCATGAATCCTAGGGCCGGAAAACTAGATTGTATGATAGATCCTAGGATATGGCATGAATCCTAGGATGGAAAAACTAGTGGAATGTATATTACTGCAGTCTTGGAAAAATGGACAGGAATATATATAAAGTTGCCTGTAAATTTAATTAACAGCTGCCTGTTATGCATAAAGAATCATGTTTGAGATCATGGAATGTGAGAACGTGAATCTGGAAAGTGAAACATATGATGTTCTGAGATAAAGAGCTGGAACCCTACGGGGAATTAGGAGTGGAACTCCTGGAAAGAAAAGGAATGGAACTGAGATGTAGTTTGTACTGTCTCTTGGGTACGCAGTACCAAGGGAAGTACCTGTACCTGTTTTAGTGCAGAGTGGGGCCAGCCGCCCCAGGGACCCGGGGTTAGGCTTGGCCGCTCTGTACCGACTTGTTGGCCCTCGTGTACGTAGTACCGAGGAGAGCTAGTAGTGTTAGGAGAGTACTAGCTACCCCACGGGCCCCGGGGTTCTGCTAGCCTCCTTCACCGACTTGTTAGGCCCACTAGGGCAAACCAGGGTAGTCAGGCGAGGGTGCGCGGACTGTGGAGGGGCAAGGCCCCGGTTTGGTTACTGTGGAGGGGTTGGACCCCTGTTACTGAGAGGGCTCTGCCCTGGTTCCGTGCTGTGCTTTGGGCGCACCCGTTAACGGAAACGACTGACCGCGTGCCAGTGCGGGCTAGCTACCTGTGCGTTTATCGCGCGTGCCGTAGTCACCGTTACGTCTGTCAGTGACCTTGGGGTGGTTGACTGAGGGTAGGATCACCACGGGGGACTCTCCCGGCCAGGAGAGCACCACGTGCTACTTCTACTTTTGGAAAAGACTGCAATCAAGATCGTCCCACGAGGACATCCGAGATCAAGTAAAGGATCTGAGAAGTAAATGAAATAGTGAGAAAAATTGAAAGATGTAAATAAAGGAAGTAATAGAACATAACAGCTACTGTACACTCTACTGTTGCCTTTAGTTAGTTTGCCACTCTACTCAGCGTTTTGCTGACGTGTTACACTCGTTACCTTTTTCAGGACCAGGTGTTGAGCAGCCAGGGTCGGCGGCTGCAGAGGACGCTGGGCCGAGTAGGGTCCAGTAGAGTTACCCCAGCTTTGTACCCCTTTTTGTTTCTGTTCTAGTGAGTAGTTTTTGTTTCCGCTGTACCTTCTTTACCTGCAGTTTTTGTTATATGATAAATGTTGTTTTACTGTTGTGGTGGTGCCTACTGTAGTAGTTTCTTTCCTTACTGCTGTACTTTCTTACTGTTAGTTATATTCATGCTGAATGTGGTTTATTTTACTGTCTTTTGGTTACTTCCTCGTTGGACGACTGGGTCTTGGGATTAGTCGAGTCGGTCCGGTTCTCGTGTCTCGTAGGGACTCGGGAATCGGGTCGTTACAAGATGGTATCAGAGCAAGGTCGTCCCGAGAAGTGAATCAACTGACTGGAAAATAACCAATTCACATGTTTATAGCTAGAGTAGCCACCACAACATATCTCTTGACATGAGCTCTTAGAAGTGTTGTTAGGTACCGTCTGTTTTGACGTTTCCGTTTTGTTTCGCGTCTCCTTGCAGGAGATGCCTCGTCGTGGGACTGGCGAGACTGGCCGCGGGCGTGGCCGAGGGCGAGGTCGGCGAGGTGGACGTGCTGTCGTTGACGTCTCGGTGGACCAGCCACCACTCCCTGGCATCCAGGCCCAGGACCTCGCCAGACTGATACGGGATATTGTACGAGAGGAGCTCCACCCACCGCCCCGAGCACCTCCTCCTGGGGTTGCAGAGGGGGAGTCCTCTGTGGGACCACGCGACGGACGCGGCGCTGGACACGAGGGAGGGGATGGGCCCCTGCCGCCCCCACCTTCCTCCGACACTTCTGTACACGAGGCACCTTCGCCTGAAGGTGCACCAGCACCTCCCCTACAGCACCACTTCGAGCTTTTCGGACAGTTCCGGAAGCTGAAGCCCCCCTCCTTCAAGGGGGATGAGGACCCGACCGAGGCAGAGGACTGGCTTGAGCAGCTGGAGAAGATCTTCGACACCCTTCGCCCCCCGGCGGAGTGCCGCGTGGCCTTTGCCACGTACCAGCTGGAGAGTGCGGCACACCGGTGGTGGAGGGCGGTCCGGGGACAGGAGAGGGACGAGCCGACGTGGGACCAGTTCGTCACCCTCTTCTGCGAGCAGTACTTTCCCCAGACGTGGCAGGACCAGAGGAGGCGGGAGTTCCACACTCTCCGCCAAGGGACGATGACCGTGAGCGCGTACCGCACGCGTTTCTTGGAGCTGTCCCGCTTTGCAGCGACAGCGGTAGCCACTGAGGAGGAGCGCCTTTGGAGGTTCACCGAGGGGCTCCGGCCTGCGATCCGGGGGTATGTCAAACCCCTGAAGCTGCCGACGTTTTCGAGGGTGGTAGAGGCAGCTATGACTTACGAGGAGACCAACCCGTCCGCGCGAGAGACCGACGGCGGGCGGAAGAGGCCCTTTCAGCCAGACTTCTCACAGGGCCGGCGAGAACGGAGACACGTGGCATCCGCAGGAGAGCCGTCACGTTGTGCAGGGCCATCAGTGGCCTTTGGGGGCCCTCGACAGGGGCCAGTCGCCAGCACCGGACCCCCGCCTAGCCGACAGCAGGGACTCACTGAGGGCGGGAGTCGGGTTCCCCTCTGCTACCAGTGTGGCCAGCCGGGCCACGTCAGGAGGGACTGCCCATCTAGGGCAGGAGGTCAGCAGATACTTCCCGCGCAGAGCACTGGAGGGCGCGCAGGAGGCCGCGGTTTCCAGGCGCGAGGAGGAGGACCGCAGTCGCGAGGAGGGTACCGGCCAGCACCTACCCGTCCGACGCAGAGTGTGGCTGCTTCGTCCGCACCTAGAGCTGAGGGGCGTATCAACGCCCTAACACACAGGGACGCCAGAGCTTCGGGATCCGTGGTAGCAGGTATGGTTTCAGTTTCTGGCAGACTCGTTTACACGCTTTTCGATTCCGGCGCTACACACTCGTTTGTCGCAGCCAGTTTCGCAGTTAGTTTGGACCAGGATTATACATTGTTAGAGAATCCGTTCGTAATCAGAGGTCCGAGTGGTCAGCTGTTTGTAGCTGAGGAGGTGTACACGGGTTGCGGGGTCAGCATCGGGGGACACAGCCTGCCAGCTGACCTGATTATGATACAGATGGAGGACTTTGGAGTGATTCTGGGGATGGATTGGCTGTGCGCTTACCACGCCTTGGTAGACTGCTTTGAGAGGAAGATTGTCTTCTCCATTCCGGAGTTGCCTTCCTTCGAGTTTCACGGGCAGCCAGTGGATGGAGGTTTCAGGTGCATTTCGGCACTTCGGGCGGCGAGACTTTTGAGCCAGGGGTGTGAGGGCTTCTTAGCTTCTGTGGTGGCAGAGCACAGCCCCGTGGCAGACTTCCAGAGCATCCCGGTGGTCAGAGAGTACCCCGACGTGTTTCCAGACGAGTTACCAGGACTACCGCCCGAGCGTGAGATCGAGTTTGAGATCTCACTAGTACCAGGGACCAGCCCCATCTCCACCGCGCCATACAGGATGGCACCGCTTGAGCTGCGAGAGCTCAAGTCTCAGTTGCAGGACCTTTTGGAGAAGGGTTTCGTGAGGCCCAGTGCGTCTCCCTGGGGAGCCCCGGTACTGTTTGTGAAGAAGAAGGATGGGACCCTACGCCTTTGTGTGGACTACCGACAGCTGAATAGGGTCACCATCAAGAACAGATATCCGCTGCCGAGGATTGACGATTTGTTTGACCAGTTGCGGGGTGCCACGGTGTTTTCCAAGATCGACTTGAGGTCTGGATACCACCAGTTGAGGATCAGGGAGACCGACGTCTCCAAGACAGCTTTCCGCACCCGGTACGGACACTACGAGTTTTTGGTCATGCCGTTTGGGCTGACCAATGCCCCCGCTGCTTTCATGGACCTGATGAACCGGGTGTTCAGACCGTACTTGGACCAGTTTGTGGTGGTTTTTATAGATGATGTACTCATCTATTCTAGAGATCGGACGCAGCACGGACAGCACTTGCGGATGGTTCTGGACACTCTGAGACGACGCAGGCTGTACGCCAAATACAGCAAGTGCGAGTTCTGGTTGAGGGAGGTGACCTTTTTGGGTCATGTGATCTCTGGAGACAGCCTGGCGGTGGATCCCGCCAAGGTCGAGGCAGTGCTCAGGTGGGAGAGACCGCGTTCAGTCACTGAGATTCGCAGTTTCCTGGGACTGGCAGGTTACTATAGACGGTTCATCAGAGGGTTTTCGCAGATTGCACGTCCTATGACACAGTTGACTCGGAAGGATGTGCCTTTCGCTTGGACAGACGCCTGTGAGGCGTGTTTTCTGGAGCTGAAGGAGAGGTTGACCTCGGCTCCCGTGCTCACCATCCCTGACAGTAGTGGCGGGTTCGTCGTGTACACGGACGCTTCCTTGCAGGGGTTAGGAGGTGTGCTCATGCAGAGGGGTCACGTGGTCGCTTACGCTTCGCGGCAACTGAAGCCCCATGAGCATACCTACCCTACCCACGACCTAGAGTTGGCAGCTGTTGTCTTCGCGCTGAAGACATGGAGGCACTACTTGTACGGTGAGACCTTCGAGGTTTTTACAGATCACAAGAGCCTCAGATATCTTTTTGACCAGAGACAGAGACGTTGGTTGGAGCTCCTGAAGGACTACGACTGCAGCATCTCCTACCACCCGGGAAAGGCCAATGTGGTGGCTGACGCCTTGAGCCGTAAGGCGCCCGCACGCTTGGCCAGTCTACAGTTACAGAGTTGGAGCCTTTTGGAGGAGGTGGGTAGTTGGCGACCTCTAGAGTTACGAGGGTTACTGTGGGGCAGTGACGGTGACACGGCAGACCAGACCAGAGTTGATAGACCGCATCATCACGGACAGATGGCCGATCCGTACTTGCAGTCTTTGCGCGACAGAGTACTGTCAGGGGACCCAGGGGACTTCTCTTTCACAGACCAGGTGTTACGCTTGAGGGACGGCTGTGCGTCCCCAGAGACGAGGAGCTGTGAGAGAGCTCCTGACTGAGGCACACGGTTCCAGATTCACCATACATCCCGGAAACACGAAAATGTACCATGACTTGAGACGCGAGTTCTGGTGGAGAGGGATGAAGCGGGATGTGGGTGAGTTCGTGCAGCAGTGCTTAGTGTGCCAGCAGGTGAAAGCCGAGCATCAGAGGCCTGCAGGGCCGCTTCAGCCGCTTCCAGTGCCAGAGTGGAAGTGGGAGAGCATCACCATGGACTTGGTGGTGGGCTTACCTGTTACCCAGCGAGGACACGACGTAGTCTGGGTAATAGTGGATAGATTGACGAAGACGGCACGATTCTTGCCGATCCGAGTCACTTTGGGACCAGCACAGTTGGCAGAGAGGTATATCCGTGATGTGGTGCGACTACACGGAGTTCCGCGGGAGATCGTATCCGACCGGGATACCCGCTTTACGTCCCAGTTTTGGGCTGAGTTTCAGCAGGCTTTGGGGACGAGGTTGAGGTTTAGCACGGCTTACCACCCCCAGACGGACGGACAGTCGGAACGCACGATACAGACACTTGAGGACCTTTTGCGTGCCTGTGTACTAGACTGGAGGGGCTCTTGGGAGGAGCACCTGCCCCTGGCGGAGTTTGCATACAACAACAGCTATCACTCGAGCATCGGCATGGCTCCCTACGAGGCTCTGTACGGACGGAAGTGCACGGCACCCTTAAGTTGGGTTGAGGTGGGGACCAAGTGGGAGGTTGGCCCCAGGTTGATCCGGCAGAGTCAGGAGGTAGTTCAGCAGATCCATAGACGACTCCGCACTGTCAGGAGCAGACAGAAGAGCTACGCAGATCGCAGACGCAGAGAGGTGCAGTTCGAGGTTGGGGACCACGTCTTTCTTCGTGTTTCGCCCATGAAGGGCTTACAGCGGTTTGGGGTGAGAGGGAAGCTCGCGCCGAGGTTCGTGGGGCCCTTTGAGGTCCTGGAGCGGGTTGGACCCGTTGCTTACAGACTTGGCCTTCCCCCGCAGCTTTCTGGTGTGCACGACGTGTTCCACGTGTCCAACCTCAGGAAGTACGTAGCCGATCCCAGCCACGTACTGAGTCACGAGAGCGTCGAGGTGAGCGACGACCTGACCTACCTCGAGCGGCCAGTGCAGATCCTAGACCGAGCCGTCCGCAGGTTGAGACGAAAGCAAGTACCCCTGGTAAAGGTTTTGTGGAGGAGCCAGCGGTACGAGGAGGCTACCTGGGAGCCTGAGGCGGCAATGCGGGAGCGGTACCCGGAGCTTTTCGCGGGTACGTCTTTTCGGACCGGCTTCGGTCCTCTTTGAGTTTGTTATGGTTATTTGGACGTCCTTTTCCCGCACCCTAGTTGGCGCAAGTTTCGGGGATGAAACTTCCTTTGAGTTTGTTATATTGTAATGAGCGCGTGCCCCAGACGCCTTTTAAGACGTCTGGGAGGTGGCCCAGACGTCTGTCAAGACGTCTGGGATCACATCCAGACGTCTGACCAGACGTCCGGGATAGTTTACAGACGTCTGGCGAACAGTTATGCTCGCACGGGATATTCGTCTGCGCGCCTGTGCGCGCAGACCTGCGATTCTGCCTCTTTCTCTGCGGCTGCAGGCGGCTGCGACCGCCTTCTCTCTCCTCTCCGCGCGGCGTTAAAAGGGGGGCGCGCCTCCCCTCCCATCTCCACCATCTTCCTCCTTCTTCTCCTGCCTGTGCGCGAGAGCGAGCGGACGCGAGGGCGCAGCGGCAGCGGCAGCCGCAGTAAGCGCGAAGGAGCTGCGGCGTGCGAGGGCGGGGGCTCTGCCGTGAGGGCGAGCTCGCCGGGAGCGGCTTGGCCGGCCGGCGGAGGGCGCAGGGGGCGCAGAGCGTCGCGGAGAGGGACCTGCTGCGGGCGGAGCAGCGGACGCGCGAGGTGCGACGCGGGCGGCGTCGCGAGCGGAGGCCGAGCAAGGTTCTGATTCTGGAAAAATTTCCAGAATCAGACGTCTGGATTGATATCCAGACGGCAAGGTCGACGTCTGTGAGATCATACAGACGTCTGAAAGGTGAGTTTCCGCTTTCTTCTTCTTTTTGTCGACTGACCGTACTGAGGGAGGAGGGTTGGCTGTGCGCAGGTTCTCTGATTTGTCATCTTTGCGAATCAGACGTCTGGAATTTGTACCAGACGGCGGGAGTGACCTCCAGACGTCCGGAGTGACCATCGGACGTCTTGGATCTAGGAAAGACGTCCCTGCAGACTTCTGGACGTCCGGGGAACCAAGCCGAACAGGTAATTCTCTGATCCACCGTTTAAGACGTCTGGAAGGAGTTCCAGACGTCTGATTTTGCACAGTATTGTCTTTCTCGACCCGTTTAAGGCCCGTTTGGGCTCCGTTTTCCGCGATTCGAGTTGCGTTCGTTTCAGAATTTATTCCTCTACCCGCCTACAGTAGCTATACACTGTTTTGAGACACTCCTTGTGTTTGATCCTTGTGATAGGACCTCGTTCGGTTGCAGTCTTGAGAGTCGCGGAGGCGCGCGGGATTCCCGATCACGCCCCCATTACTCCCGTTGTACCTGGTAGAGTGGTTTTAAGTATTAATAAAATCTGTTAAAGTATGGAACCATAACTAGAACCTAGGGCATTGCATGAATCCTAGGAATGAGAAATATATGGAATGATAGCTCCTAGGTGTTGCATGAATCCTAGGGCCGGAAAACTAGATTGTATGATAGATCCTAGGATATGGCATGAATCCTAGGTTGGAAAAACTAGTGGAATGTATATTACTGCAGTCTTGGAAAAATGGACAGGAATATATATAAAGCTGCCTGTAAGTTTAATTAACAGCTGCCTGTTATGCATAAAGAATCATGTTTGAGATCATGGAATGTGAGAACGTGAATCTGGAAAGTGAAACATATGATGTTCTGAGATAAAGAGCTGGAACCCTACGGGGAATTAGGAGTGGAACTCCTGGAAAGAAAAGGAATGGAACTGAGATGTAGTTTGTACTGTCTCTTGGGTACGCAGTACCAAGGGAAGTACCTGTACCTGTTTTAGTGCAGAGTGGGGCCAGCCGCCCCAGGGACCCGGGGTTAGGCTTGGCCGCTCTGTACCGACTTGTTGGCCCTCGTGTACGTAGTACCGAGGAGAGCTAGTAGTGTTAGGAGAGTACTAGCTACCCCACGGGCCCCGGGGTTCTGCTAGCCTCCTTCACCGACTTATTAGGCCCACTAGGGCAAACCAGGGTAGTCAGGCGAGGGTGCGCGGACTGTGGAGGGGCAAGGCCCCGGTTTGGTTACTGTGGAGGGGTTGGACCCCTGTTACTGAGAGGGCTCTGCCCTGGTTCCGTGCTGTGCTTTGGGTGCACCCGTTAACGGAAACGACTGACCGCGTGCCAGTGCGGGCTAGCTACCTGTGCGTTTATCGCGCATGCCGTAGTCACCGTTACGTCTGTCAGTGACCTTGGGGTGGTTGACTGAGGGTAGGATCACCACGGGGGACTCTCCCGGCCAGGAGAGCACCACGTGCTACTTCTACTTTTGGAAAAGACTGCAATCAAGATCGTCCCACGAGGACATCCGAGATCAAGTAAAGGATCTGAGAAGTAAATGAAATAGTGAGAAAAATTGAAAGATGTAAATAAAGGAAGTAATAGAACATAACAGCTACTGTACACTCTACTGTTGCCTTTAGTTAGTTTGCCACTCTACTCAGCGTTTTGCTGACGTGTTACACTCGTTACCTTTTTCAGGACCAGGTGTTGAGCAGCCAGGGTCGGCGGCTGCAGAGGACGCTGGGCCGAGTAGGGTCCAGTAGAGTTACCCCAGCTTTGTACCCCTTTTTGTTTCTGTTCTAGTGAGTAGTTTTTGTTTCCGCTGTACCTTCTTTACCTGCAGTTTTTGTTATATGATAAATGTTGTTTTACTGTTGTGGTGGTGCCTACTGTAGTAGTTTCTTTCCTTACTGCTGTACTTTCTTACTGTTAGTTATATTCATGCTGAATGTGGTTTATTTTACTATCTTTTGGTTACTTCCTCGTTGGACGACTGGGTCTTGGGATTAGTCGAGTCGGTCCGGTTCTCGTGTCTCGTAGGGACTCAGGAATCGGGTCGTTACAGGAGGCCTCCACCACTGACCCACCACTGTGCAGAGAGATCTTCTCTCTTCCATTCCACACCGCCGGCCTCAACCGTGGCGACGAGTCTCCACCTCCTTGGGCATGTGGTGTGACAGGCCACACCGCCATTCGGAGCTCGTTCGCATTACCGTGAGCACCTTAGTGTGCATCTCCCTCGCCGTCGTCACCAACAACCACCGCCGCAACCACTGTGCAATCACCCTCTCAGTCAGTTAAGACATCCGGGAAATTTCCTGGACGTCTGAAGCCACACCCCACTCTAGTAGCACCCACCGTCCGCCCATTTCACCTTCAGCCACACGCAAGAACCCGCACTTCCTCCCGCTCTCACCTGCTGTAGCCACCTCCATCGGAGCTCGTCCGGCCAACTCCGGCTGCCGCGCGACACGTCACCACCACCGTTTCGAAGCCCTCAGTCCAAGGAACTTCCTCCGAGCTTCCTGCGTCTGGCCGTCCACTCCTCGTCGCGCACGGCAAAGGGGAAAAAATCCCCTATTTTGCTATAGTAACTGAGCCATTAAAAATTACATTTTCTGCCATTGTCAATTTTTAATAATATTTTATTGATTCTGCATTGCGACAAATATCCTCTAGTTACTCATAATTGCTATTTCAGCATTGTTTCTTGTTTCAACCTTAATCTGAAGGCAATCTAGCTTGATTCTTGTCCAAACTAACTACGAACAAATGTTTTTAACTGGTGCGAATTTAAATACGTCATTGCCTCCCTGTGGATACGATCCGCTCCTCTGTGAGTGGCTATTTCTTTTTAAATATTGATTGGTCGATTTTTCCACCACATAAAATTGCAAATGACTTTAAAGCGAACAATCGACTAGTCACTGATTTCACCATCCCCCATCTACCGGCCCTAGAGCTACCTATTCCTGATATGCCACAACAACAATGACAAGCCCCCTGCCTAATCCCTTCTCCATCATGGCTAAGCAGCTGGCTTAGCTACAAGCTAATCAACAACAGTTGACTAGGACTATAACGAACCTAGCCAGCCAAGAGCAAAACCCACCACCTTGTCAGCGGCCTGTCGTTCCTCTTAAGGATTTTTATGACCCATCCAATTATGAGGATAGACCTAGGGTGGTAATTCCAGAAGGGGACCTCAAGATCAAACCGGTCGTTCTGAACCAAATTAAGCATTTTCATGGCCTTCCTATGGAAGAACCATTCAGCCACCTTGAGGAGCTCACTCTTCTCGCACAAACAACCTATTCTCGCAATGTGCGAGAAGATCTTTGGGCGATGCGGCTATTTCCATTATCTCTCATGGATAAGGCTGCTTATTGGTTTAAAACCATTGGCAGACCTATTACCACATGACCTCAACTCAAAAGTGCTTTCCTAATGAAATTCTTTAACATAGGTCATACTAATTCCCTGCAAAGATCTATTACAACCTTTCAACAAAGATTTGGCGAGACTCTTCATGATGCTTGGGAACAATTCTAATATCTTTTAAGGAGTTGCTTGCACCACGATATTTCCTTATGGCAGCTCGTGCAGATCTTCTATCATGGAATAAAAGATCAACTTCAACGTTTCATTGACACCTTGTGTGGTGGAAACTTCTTAAATAATGATGCCAAAAGGCCTATGATTTATTTGAGGAAATGAGTGAAAACTCCTTTAATCAGGCATCCATGAACACCTTTGGCAGAACTTCAAACCTGCAGTTCAGTGTTCATGAGATAGGCACTCAATCTATTCCTGTTACCCAAGATGATCTCCAAATGACTACCCAATGACCCGACCAGATGCAATTAACTAAAAAAAATTGTGAGGAAAGACTTGCCACACCCATCCAGGTTCCATAGGCTCCACATCTAACCCCACCTAACGTGCTCAAGAGAGAAAATATACCTAATCTAAATACTACCCCTGCTAAGTATAATCAATATTTCGAGGCTTTTTATAATTTACTGGGGTCCTACACATATCCAAATCCCAACACCACTGAAAATATCTTTGCCCTCTAGGAGCAATTTAAAAATTCCTCTAATTGGCGAAATTACCCTACTCACTCCTAGACTAATCCTGTTCCTTTCCAAAAATAAAACCCATTTGGAGGGTATGGGTCAAATCAGACTTTTTATCAACCTAGGCCATCTCAAGAAGACATCAATGCTCAGGTGATGAAACTGTTGGTGCTAGAGCACCACGATCATTTGTTTTGATGATAACAAAACATGTGTTATTTAACATTTGCAATTTGAGTTCTAGATTTCAGATCAATTGCAAATGTGGACGTGTTTAGACGGAACTCGAGCTCGCATCCAGGACGGATTGGAGGAGCTTGACGGAAAACAGAGGAGGTTCGCATGGAGCGACAGATTGAAGATAGAAGACAAGAAGAATAGGATAGATTCTTTTTAATCCTTTCATGTACTTTTATCTTTATTTTTCTTGCTCTTTATTTTCCTTAGAAAATTATGTTAAAGAGCCTCAAAGAACCCTAACAGTAGTCCTAGGAACACCGGCACAACCCTAGGATACTTAGGTTTTCTGTAGAATACTTAGAAAACCAATATAGGGCTCAAACAGCACTTCCAGACGTCTAATTCCCAAATCAGACGTCTGATAAAGTATTTTAAGATGTCTGACTGTTGTTTCAGACGTCTGATAACTGTTAGGCTGGACGTACTTAGTTCTGTCTGATGAAATCTGTCGTCCAGACCTTAGTCCAGACGTCTTAGAAGACGTCTGATGAATTTGCCAGACGTCCAAATAGTGGACCGTTGGCTGGCTTTGCAAGCAGTCAAGAATATGACCGTTAGAGCCTTATCAGACATCCTTAGGTCTTTTCAGACGTCTGATAAATGACCGTTTTGCCTCGGCTGACCCAAAATCTCTTCTCAGAGATTTTCTAGCCGTTGCAATGTTTGGAAATCAATTCCCACAGTAAAAGTAGGTTTCCAGACGTCCTGTATGTCGTCTGATGGACTTGCGTAAAAACCCTGTTTAGATCTGATCCAAGTCAGGGAGAAACCCGCATAGAATCAGACGTCTGACCTTGAAATCAGACGTCTTAAAGTGGCCTTACAGACGTCTGATGAAAGAGTTAGACGCCTGATAACCCTGTCAAATGTAATCATTATCCTGATTTTGGCCTGATTCTCTTGGACTTTGTTCCCAACGGCTATGGAAGCTTTTCTAAGCCATCCAAAGCCTTCCTAAGGCCTCTATAAATAGAGGGGAGCCTTTACACACCAAACACACCAAGAGAAACACAAGATATACACCTAGAGAGACCAAGATACACAAGAAACAATTTGTATTACACTTTCCACTCTCTTGTGTCCTAGCTAGCTCTTGCTCTCCAAGCTCAAGCACCATTCTCTTGAGAGCATCAAGCTGTTGCGCACCCGCTCTCTCGTCGTAGTTCACGAGAGCGAAGTTGCGCCGTCGCGTGGCTCACGCACCGCGTCATCGTCGACGCACTCCTTGCAAAGGGGAGTTTCCTAAATCCTATAGAAGCTTAGGTTTATTACTTTGTTGGCTCTATAGGTTTGTTGTTTATTTTACCTTTGTTATTTGGTTGGGTATTCGCTTTACGAATTCCCGTCTCCTTCGTGGGACAAAATCCTTCTCGTGGAGAGAAGGGGTTGAGGAACGCTACCCTCGTACTTGTAGCGTGGTTGTACTGAGGTTGAATCACCCTCGTTTCAAAGTGATTCGATTAGTGGATTTGATCAACTAGGTTGATCGGAAAATCCTAACTCGAGAGGGTTAGGTGGTGGTTTTCACCCGGTTTGGGTTTCCACCTAAAAACTTTTTGTGTACATTGTGTGATTGTCTTTTTGAGATTGCTTTATATTTCGATTACGCATTTTTTACGTCATACTGATCTCACCCCCTCCAAGTAGGGAATTTCATTTGGTATCAGAGCAGGTCTTGCTGTTTCGGCGTAACAACCCGGCAAGAGATCAAATGGAGGGAAGCACATCAGCAATCAGGATCTCCGAGGGGCAGTCCACAACCCGTCCGCCGTTCTTCGACGGGAGCAACTACCCCTACTGGAAGTTGCGGATGAAGACCTGGCTTCAAGCCACTGACTTCACGGTCTGGGCCAGATGCAAGACGCCTTTCGACATCCCAGAAAAACCCGCGGGAGGATACTCGCAGCAGCATATTCGAGAGCTTTCACTCAACGCAAAGGCAATGAATGCCATGTATTGCGCATTGAGTCCGGAAGAGTTCGAGAAAATCCAAGAGTGCACCACCGCCCACGAGATATGGAGGAGGTTGGAAGGCACTCATGAGGAGACAAGCTCGGAGGAAGAAGAAGAAGAAGAAACCGCTTGCTTTGGCTTCATGGCCAGAGGAACCAACAGCGACAACGAAAGCGGAAGCGACAACGACAATGAGGTAAGTTATGATTTACAAGAAGCTTTTAATGAACTATTTGAGCTTAGTAAATCATTAAAGATAGAAAATAAAAGCATTAAGAAGAACCTTAGTTTTCTTAAAAATGAAAATGATAGGTTAGAAAAATAACTTAAGGACGTAGAAGCTAGTCCTAAAAATGATAACCTATTATTAGAAAATCAAGACCTCATCAATGAAAATAATAAATTGATTGAAGAAAATGATAGTTTAAAATTAGAAATTTCTGATTTAAAGACTAAGATGAGTATTATAGAAAAAGAAATTGCATGTCTTAGGGAAAATTCTAACAAATTAATCAACAAAGTTGATAATTTTTATAGCCCTAAGGTTGATAAAGGATCTCCATCAAGGAGACCTTCTAACAGATCCAGATCCAAGCCCACTTGGATACCGAAAAAAGAATTAGAATCTTGTTTTGTAGGGTTCAGGGATAATTACAACATAAGGGATTGGACCTACAAGCTCAAAGCTGGTCAACTCAAGTTGGGAGAACCAAAGAGTAGACCAAGGAGGAGAACAAGAAGACCGACGAGACGGCGAACAAACGACGGACCCGCCGCACGTCGACCACCAGATTGGAGACCGGCGCCAATGCCCGGGCCTCCAAGCTACGGATGGGAGCCCCATCCGATGTGGCATCCACCACCACCATTCGGGCCATTTTATTGGCCATGGAAGGTGAGGTAAAATTCTTAACCCTATCTTTTTATAAGCATTTAGATAGGGGGAGTTAAAAAATGAAAAATGATGAGCTAATTGTCAATTTTTAAGGGGGAGATATAAGATAGCTAAATTTCCTTTAGAAAGGGGGAGAAAAATAATAGCTACCTTGTTGTTACAAAAAGGGGGAGAATATCACCTTTGTTAAAATAAATTCATAGAAGAGCATGTCTTAAGGTGGAGTTATAGGAAATGTAAAACCAATTAAACTTTTTTGATAATGTCAAAAAGGGGGAGGTTTTTTTCTGCATTATTATTTACGATTTAGTCATCATCAAAAAGGGGGAGATTGTTGGTGCTAGAGCACCACGATCATTTGTTTTGATGATAACAAAACACGTGTTATTTAACATTTGCAATTTGAGTCCTAGATTTCAGGTCAATTGCAAATGTGGACGTGTTTAGACGGAACTCGAGCTCGCATCCAGGACGGATTGGAGGAGCTTGACGGAAAACAGAGGAGGTTCGCGTGGAGCGACAGATTGAAGATAGAAGACAAGAAGAATAGGATAGATTCTTTTTAATCCTTTCATGTACTTTTATCTTTATTTTTCTTGCTCTTTATTTTCCTTAGAAAATTATGTTAAAGAGCCTCAAAGAACCCTAACAGTAGTCCTAGGAACACCGGCACAACCCTAGGATACTTAGGTTTTCTGTAGAATACTTAGAAAACCAATATAGGGCTCAAACAGCACTTCCAGACATCTAATTCCCAAATCAGACGTCTGATAAAGTATTTTAAGACGTCTGACTGTTGTTTCAGACGTCTGATAACTGTTAGGCTGGACGTACTTAGTTCTGTCTGATGAAATCAGACGTCCAGACCTTAGTCCAGACGTCTTAGAAGACGTCTGATGAATTTGCCGGACGTCCAATTAGTGGACCGTTGGCTGGCTTTGCAAGCAGTCAAGAATATGACCATTAGAGCCTTATCAGACGTTCTTAGGTCTTTTCAGACGTCTGATAAATGATCGTTTTGCCTCGGATGACCCAAAATCTCTTCTCAGAGATTTTCTAGCCGTTGCAACGTTTGGAAATCAATTCCCACAGTAAAAGTAGGTTTCCAGACGTCCAGACATAGTGCCAGACGTCCTGTATGTCGTCTGATGGACTTGCGTAAAAACCCTGTTTAGATCTGATCCAAGTCAGGGAGAAACCCGCATAGAATCAGACGTCTGACCTTGAAATCAGACGTCTTAAAGTGGCCTTACAGACGTCTGATGAAAGAGTTAGACGTCTGATAACCCTGTCAAATGTAATCATTATCCTGATTTCGGCCTGATTCTCTTGGACTTTGTTCCCAACGGCTATGGAAGCTTTTCTAAGCCCTCCAAAGCCTTCCTAAGGCCTCTATAAATAGAGGGGAGCATTTACACACCAAACACACCAAGAGAAACACAAGATATACACCTAGAGAGACCAAGATACACAAGAAATAATTTGTATTACACTTTCCACTCTCTTGTGTCTTAGCTAGCTCTTGCTCTCCAAGCTCAAGCACCATTCTCTTGAGAGCATCAAGCTGTTGCGCACCCGCTCTCCCGCCGTAGTTCACGAGAGCGAAGTTGCGCCGTCGCGTGGCTCACGCACCGCGTCATCGTCGACGCACTCCTTGCAAAGGGGAGTTTCCTAAATCCTATAGAAGCTTAGGTTTATTACTTTGTTGGCTCTATAGGTTTGTTGTTTATTTTACCTTTGTTATTTGGTTGGGTATTCGCTTTACGAATTCCCGTCTCCTTCGTGGGACAAAATCCTTCTCGTGGAGAGAAGGGGTTGAGGAACGCTACCCTCGTACTTGTAGCGTGGTTGTACTGAGGTTGAATCACCCTCGTTTCAAAGTGATTCGGTTAGTGGATTTGATCAACTAGGTTGATCGGAAAATCCTAACTCGAGAGGGTTAGGTGATGGTTTTCACCCGGTTTGGGTTTCCACCTAAAAACTTTTTGTGTACATTGTGTGATTGTCTTTTTGAGATTGCTTTATATTTCGATTACGCATTTTTTACGTCATACTGATCTCACCCCCTCCAAGTAGGGAATTTCAGAAACCCTGTAGGAAATGCAAAGAAAAATGTCGGAAGTAACCCACGTTGTCACAAATCTGCATAATCAGATTAGGGTTACGTCAACTCAGAGACCTGTAGGACATTTACCTTCCCAACCCATGCCCAACCCTAATAATAAAAGGAACCATTATCAAGGCAAATATCATACTCAAAAGCACCATAACCAGCCTCCAATTAACCCTATACCTCAGCAGCTGATGAGAGCCTCATCATGAGCCCTAACTAGCTTATTTTGACCTAAGAAAGAGAATAAGAGCTCCTACATAACCTAAAGAAGGGCCTAATTCAAGGAAGAAATGTTCTGAGAATAAAACATGAAACAAAGGTTAAAACTATAATTTTACCAATGCAGTACATAAACGGGATTTCTCAGAGGCAAAACATAGGTTAAATGGTCTGAATAAGATAAAAAGTGGGTTGGTTCAGTCAGAAATGGGTTATTGTGCAATCCAAGAATTAAATGACATTCTGTAACCCTAAAACTGACCCGCTTAATTCAAAAGGGTTATGGTCAAGATAAAAATCAACTAAACCCTCTAAAATTCATGGAAAAATATCTCCTAGGGTTTAGAACCTTAAATTTGGCCTTTGGAACCTATTTTGACCTAGATTAGGGTCCTAGCTCATTATTTGACCTAATTTGGGTTTTTGTGTAAAATGTCCAGTCAAACATGGTAAAACTTAAAATCCAACTTCACCATTGGATTCCTTAGGTCTAAATTAGGTTTGCACCAAAATTTGGACCTAAGAGAAGGCCATCTTGACCTACTTTGCAAAATAGTCCACCCAATTATATTCTAGCCCCTAACTTTTGAAAACTCTTGCATAGATCCCCCTAACTTCCTCGCCACTCTTACAATCAGGTCCCTCCAACATTAATGGGGAGAAATCTTACTCCGACGAGGAATGGAGGGGGATTACTCCCTGATTCCTCAGAGATCTCCCATATTTGGAAGGGAGATTCTCTAAGGAATTCCCTTCCATTTGAGCGCAATCACAAGATCTGATTTGCACCCAATCTCTCATGCGAAAGATCGAGAGATTTGGGTATCCAGTTGATTCCTTCTCTGGTGAGGACTCTTGCGCTTGGAAGCTTGTCTTCCAAGCACAAGAGCCCCGGCCAGTGCCTATAAAAGGATCCTCAAATCCGGTCGCATCTCTTCAGCTCGACTTGGCCGGAGAATCACCCCAATTTCGTCTCCTTCTCCACCGATCAGGAGTCCAGCAAGCTTCGGTGAGCCCCCCTCCTCTTTCTCGTCACTCTGCCACAATACTAGTGGCAGAGCCACCTTCACCACCTTGCTCCACATCGTGCAACACCCGTGCGCGCTCCTCTAGCCCCATCGTTGTCGTCGTCACCCCTCCCCTGGACATCAGCTTCTCCGGCAACAACAGGTACAGTCAGCCACCTCCTCTCCCCCTTTGTCCACTTAGCTAGGTTAGAATTACTTCTCTCTATCCCCTCTTCAATTCCCCTCTTCCTATTTCCACTTTCGACCCCTCCCAGCCACTGTCCACCTCCATCTTCTCCATCTAAGGCCGCCCACCGGCGAGGTGCTTCCATCGCTCTGCACCTCCACACGCCTCGCCAGACACCTCACCACCTCCGCCATTGTCGACTGATCACCTTCTGCCCATCCATCGACCGCCAACACCTCCCTAAACGCCCCCCGACCTAACCCATAAGCACGGCCATAGAGCAACCTAGGCACGCATGCCTAGGCCACCCCGCGGCCAGCCACCCACCGTCCCACCTTCGCCTTGACACGGCAAAGCTTTCCATGTGTTTTAATGGGGCCACAAGGTCGTATTTGTGTGTGTCAGATCTGAGCACCTGCCACCATTGAAGCACGCAACAAGAAGGTCGCAAGCTTTGCTCCAGGTCGCATCCACCCAGGCGTCAGAGTCCCAGAAGGTGCGGGTTGAGTACGTGAACTCATCCAGCCAAGAGATTGGCTTGGCGAGCGGCCCAGCAGTAGAAATTGGGTGGAGGTTTCCTACGGGGGCAAGCGTAGAAGCGGGTGGGACATTTAGTCCCACCTCATGAACTCAGAAGCACGGTGAGTGCCTTAAATTGAATTTGTGATTTTCGTTGGTCGCCTCCAGTACACGGGGTAAGGTCCCTTACCCTCGTTCATGCCTCATCCGTGACCCCTATCCCCGCGGACCTGGCACTTGACCCGATTACCCCATGCACTCCTCGCGCATCACACCCACGTCAGTGCACCTAGACCCGGGCACGCGATACCCGACCCGATTACCTGGCTCTAGGAGAGCGTACCTAAGAGAGAAATAAAGAGAGAGAGACGCGAGGGAGGGTAGGGGTTAGGCTTTGCTTTTGTGTGCAGGGAAGAAGAAGGAAGAGGAAGGCATAGCTGAAGCCAAGGCAAGGTGAAGCTAAGGAAGGACTTAGCCGTAGAAAGGAACCAGAAGGAAGAAAGGCAGGAGAAGATAGGAAGAAATAGAAGGCCAAAGAGAAGAAGAGAAAGTCAAAGGAGAGCTAAGGAAAAGGAAGAAGAAGGAAGGAAGAAAGGTAGGAGAAGGCAGGAAGAAATAGAAGGCCAAAGAAAAGAAGAGAAAGTCAGAGGAGAGCTAAGGAGAAAGGCACTATGCAAAGAAGAGACAAGGAAGAAGAGAGGTAGACGACCAAAGGCAGAAGGCAAAGAGAAGAAGAAAGAAAGCAAAAAAGAGAAGACACAAGAAGGAGAAGGAAATAAGAGCTAAAAGAAAAATATCTTTTTAAGATGTCTGATTATAGAATCAGACGTCTAATTCTTCTATTTTTGCTACAATTTTGACTCTTGCATTCTTGCATTTATATTCTGAATTAAGTTTTGAGTAACTCTAAGTGTTCAATTACATTATTGAGATTAGTAAATAAATTCCATTTGCTCCCTGTGTTCGACCTCAGATACTTAGGTTTTCGAGTAATAAATTCTTATTTGTTTCCGTGGCGATTTTGTCTATACTATAATGTAACATCTCTTAAAACCATGATGTAGCCTCGTCAATAGCGGCCAGCAAGTTTTTCACAACAATAGGCCCTGACACCTCCTCTAAGTAATAATCCAACTGCACATGCAGTTACATTAAGGAGTGGGAAAGCCACCACTGATCCTAGGCTTCCACAACAACTTGATGAAACCCACATTCCTATGCAAATTAACTCTCATCCCCCACTCAAGAAGACGAAGGACCACCAAAATCACAAGATTCAAATCCTATCCCTTACCCTCAAGCACTGCAATCCAAACCTCCTTAGAAAAAGAAATCAGAGCCCTCTCACCAAGATCTTATGGACTTATTTGGGCAAGTCGAGATTAACACCCCTCCTAGATACCAAAAAGTACATCCCTGCCTATGCTAAATTCTTGAAAGAAATGTGTACCCCAAAGCGGAAAGCCAAGAATCTAGGAAGGGTGGTCCTTTCTAAGACAATGAGCTCAATTGTACAAAGCAAGCTACCTCTCAAGAAAAAGGACCCGGGCACACCACTCATTTCAGTTGTCATAAATAACTCCACTTTTGATCACACCCTTCATGACTTAGGTGCCTCTATTAATCTCATCCCCACAGTTTTATTCGAGGAATTCCGATTCGGTGAATTAAAACCTATAGAGGTTCAATTACAATTGGAAGATCAATCTACCATTAAACCGCGGGGAATTGTCAAGGTCCAGAATTGTATATTTTTGGTTGATTTTCTGGTCCTTGACATAGAGGTACCTGAAAGACTCGAAGATGCCCCTATCATCCTTGGAAGACCTTTTTTGGCTACCGCAAAAGTTAATATCAATTGTCATTCCAAAAAATGGATATAAGTTTTGGTGACCAGACTATCCCGTTAGATATTTTCAAAGGTCCCAGGAGGTCCCTTGATCATGAATTTTTTGAGGACTCTGATGATGAAATGGAAGTGGTACTTGAGGAATCTATGATGGTCAACTCTTGCTTTGCTTTGACTACCATTGAATTCGATTTCTCTCATTCAGATTCTGATAAGGTGGTCCAAGAAATTTCAGATCAACTAGGGTTTGACTTTTCCTCTTCTAATCTTCCTGATTTCTCACTAACTTACCCACCCTTCATCACACTGATTTCTCTCCCGCTTCCTTTCCATTGGCCACTAGAGTTTGGCTTTCATCATGAACTCAAACCATGGCCAGACTCGAGTCATCCTTCCATTTTTCCATCCAATTTTGATCCCCATATTTTTGCCACTCATCTTTTAGGGGATCCTAAGGAAGGCACCTTTTTTTAGGGCATTCATGTGTCTAATTTTCTACATGATTGTCCGTCTTCCATGCATCACTTCACGCCCAGCTGAATGACGTAAAAGATAGCACTAGATGAGAGGTAACCCATCATTTTTTACTACTTTCATTTTATCTTTCTTTTTCCAAGTTTTGTCCATCCTGAACTTGACTGCTTTTTCACTTAGGTGATTTCTTCTCCCTTCTAATGTATGAGGACATTGCATATCATAAGCATGGGGGAAAATTTTTAAATTTTGACGATCGATTCAGGATTTTCAAAACCTAAAAATATGCAATTTTCCTTTCGCATGCATCTCATTATAGAAATATCATAAAACTCTTTAAGGAAAATTTTGAAAATCGAGACTAAGGTTGAAAGATTAATATTAAGGTATATTGGGATATAATCTTTAACAAATTAGGGACTAGAATGCGGATCCAATTTTTAGTATTTCTGGGTCTATTCTTAGACTAGATCAAGTATCTTTCTCTAAATTCCGCCTGAACTCATGCTGATTCAGGTGACTTGATCATTTTTTGTGACCTGAAAATTACTTGGCTTAGTTTTTGAACCAAAATCTTGCATCTCTTGCAAAATTCTTGTGTCAAATTTCACACACAGCCAACACCTAAAAATTATTTAGAAATTAGAAAAATCCCTTGATTAGTCTTAGTGAAATCCAAAGCAGATGATTGGTTTGAGTTCCCACCACCGAGGAGGAAAATGCCTCCTTTGACGATGCAATGTTAACAACTTACTGCCTCAGCGTTGCCCTATATCTATATTTCATATCTTTAGATAGAGCATTAAGGTGCAATTTTGCAGCTCAAGTGTCTTGGACAGTGCTCTACCCGTAGCGTTGGAGCAAGAGCTTGAGTTTGCTTGGAGCGCCCCTTTACACTGCATTGTGTTTTGGGGTTGTGAGCTCCTAGGTGGTGTCTTGGATAGTACTATCTCAATGTGTTGGCGCTAGAGCCCCCTCGAGGATTAGTAATGGGAATGATGATCCCGACACATCTGTTATAGGATTAAGCTAGGAGTAAGCATGGGGGAGATAAAAAAAATTCAAAAAATTACGACCTTATAAATATCATTATAAATGTTGGCATTCACAAAGCATCGACAAAAGGTTTTAGAAGATTATGCAAGTTGTGAGTCGAATTCAAGAGCCAAGGAAATCCTAACTGCAAAACAATTTCGGATCATTTAAATTAACAAGAACATAACTTGTGAATTTTTGAAAGATACATTGATCCCAATTTTTCTACCTCTTGGACCCAAAGATGAATCCTGGTGTTTTATCTTTAATAAATCTTGTACCTTTCATGTTTTAAATCAACCAAGGCCACGCAATTTTTTTCTCCACAAAAGTAAAAAGATTAGCCTCTCCCAAAAATCCATTTTGTGAAAATAGTTTTGCTAAGATACTACCAAAAGATAAGCATGGGGTATGATAAACACCAATTTGTCATCATTCTTATACCCTAAAATAGATCTAGCTCTTAGGATTTTAACTCCACAAATGGATTTTTGGGTTGCATTTAAGCATTCACCTAGGTTAGGCATGCATTGCATTTTATTGTATTTTTAATGCATCTATTTAAGTGTAAGGGATAGATAGAAAGTCAGATCCCGCATACCTTGGCACTCAGAAAGGTAGATGAACAAAAAGCTCCTATCAGTTGGATGCTAGCTAGATCCAACTCATCCCAGCTGGATTCTAGCTCCTTCTAGCTTAATCAACTAATCCCTAGCTTCATTCAGCTCATCTTAGCTAAATGGTAGCTCTAGCAAGTTCACCTCAGCTCCATTCAACTCACCTTAGCTAGATGGCAACTCAAACTAGGTCAAGACAGCTAATCCCAACTCCATTCCAACTCCTCCAACTCAGAACAGTTCATTGGAAGCTCAACCTGACTAGGAGAAGCTACTGCCATTAACTAGCTAGACCTAGTCAGTTGAAGATGACCTCAACCAATTTAGGCTAGCCCGATTCTAGCTCTCGGAGACTTAACTCAACTTAACTTAGTTGAGTTGAGCTGCTTGACATAAGCTAGCTACTCCAACTAGCTAGGTAATCTCCAGGAAGACCAAACCCAACTCACCTCAACATATATCAGAGGAAGCCAGCTCATCTTACCTTAGCTTGGCAATTAGCAAAGAACTAGCAAGCTAAGCCAGCTAGGGTAGTTCCCTTCCATTCACTTCAACAACCACCAACTCCAATGCAGCTCAAGATAGCTCCCTCCAGCTCCTCACCTTCAAAACCCTAGCTCCCTTTACCTCTCTACCCTGCTCTTCACCTCCTTAGCATCTCAACCCTAACCCTAAAACTCTACCTAACTAGCTCCACCAAGTAACCCTACATAGCTCCACCTAAGCTACCCCTACTCCAATTCCATGTTGGCACCACCACCACACATCCCTTCACCCCTCAACCACCACCAAATGCCACCACCAAAAGTGGCGCCAACCCACCATAACTACCCCTTGTTTTGGCTCCAAAATAAGGGGGCAATCCTAACCCTACACCTTGTTGGTGCTTGAGCACCACAATCATTTATTTTGATGATAACAAAACACGTGTTATTTAACATTTGCACTTAAAGTCCTAGATTTCAGGTTAATTGCAAATGGAAACATGTTTAGACGGAGTCCGAGCTCGCATCCATGACGTATTGGAGGAGCTTGACAGAGAACAGAGGAGCTTCGCGAGAAGCGATAGCCTAAAGAAGCATGAAGATAAGAATAGGATAGATTTCCTTTTATCTTGTTCTATGTAATTTTGGTTCTTTGTTTTGCTCCTTATTTCTTTCTTAGATCTTATGTTAAAGAGCCTCAAAGAACCCTTAAAGTAGTCCTAAGAACACCTGCACAACCCTAGGATACTTAGGTTTTTTGTAGAGAACTTAGAAAACTAAAATAGGGTTCTGATAGCCTAATCAGACGTCTAATCTGGAAATCAGATGTCAGATAGTGACTTTTAAGACGTATGAACTGTTGACTTAGATGTCCAATAACTTAAGCTGATCTTAGAAGGTTCTGTCTGATAAAATCAAACGACCAGACCTTAGTCCAGACATCTTAGAAGACGTCTGATGGTTGTACTAGACGTCCAATTAGTGGAACGTTGGCTAAACAAAGTATACATAGAGATTATGACCTTTAGGCTTATATGAGACATCCATAGAAGACCCTAGATGTCTGATATGTGACCGTTCTGCCTCGACTGACCCAAAATCACCTTTGTAAGATTTTCTAGCCATTAACCTATCTTGGGAATCCTTTCCTGCAGTACAATAGGTTTCCAAACGTTCAGACCTAGTGCCAGGCGTCCTGTACGTCGTCTGATGGTTATACACTAGAACCCTGTTGAGGTCTGAACCAAGTCAGGAAGGAAACCCACCTAAAATCAGACATCTGACTTAGCTCCCAAACATTTTAAACAAGTTTTCCAGATGCTTGATAATTGGACCAGACGTCTGATGACCCTATCAGAATCATGATTGATTCTGATTACGGCCTGTTTTGCTTTGGGTTCAACCCCAACGACTATGGAAGCTTTCTAAGGGCCTCCAAAGCCTTCTTAGGCCCTCTATAAATAGAGGAGGATCCTTGCCTTGTAGAAACATACCTTGAATAACATTTCCACATCTTTTGTGTCCAAGTAAGGAAGAAGATCATTATTAAGTGTTGTTGCTCTCCAAGTTCATCGAGCCCACACTTGAGAGCACCACATCCTTCAGGCACCTGCTCTCCCACCAAAGATTTCGAGAGCGTCGTTGTGCCATTACGTAGTTCACGCACCTGCGTCGTCACATCAATGCACTTTCACCTGAGGGAAGATTCTTCACCTATAGTAGCTAGTTTCATTTATATACTTTGTTAGCTCTGTAGGTCTGTTGTATTTTTTCTTTGTTGGGTATTCGCGTTGCAAATTCCCATCTCCTTCCTAAGACAAAATTCTTCTCGTAAAGAAAAGGGGTTTGAGGTATGCTACCCTCGGGTTCATGTAGCGTGGTTGTAATAGAGGTTGAACTACCCTCATTTAAGTAGTACGTATAGTGGATTTGATCGACTAGATCGATCGGGAAATCCTAACTCGAGTGGGTTAGGTGGTGGTTTTCACCTGGTTTGGGTTTCCACCTAAAAATTCTTGTGTCATATTGTGTGATTGCTCTTTTTGTGAGATTGCTATTTTTCGCACTTTATTACGTCACTCATATCTCACCCCTTCCGTAGGGATTCACAATTGGTATCAGAGTAATTTCTTGCTGTTTCGGCGTAACAACCAAGCAAGAAGATCATGGAGGGAAGCAGCTCTGCGATGAGGATTCTTGAGGGGCAGTCTACCACCCATCCGCCGTTCTTTGACGGGAGTAATTATCCGTACTAGAAGCTGTCGATGAAGACATGGCTTCAAGCCAATGACTTCACAATATGGGCCCCATGCGAGACCCCCTTTGACATCCCTGAGAGATCCTGCCACAGGATACTCGTAGCAGCAGATCTGAGAGCTCTCTCTAAATGTAAAAACAATGAACGCATTGTATTTCGCTTTGAGCCCAGAGGAGTTCAACAGAATCTCGCAATGTGCCACCGCATGCGAGATCTGACACACACTTGAGGTAACTCATGAAGGTACCTCCAAGGTAAAGTCTTCTAAAATTAATTTACTTTCATAAGAATTTGAATTATTTTCTATGAAGACTAACGAAACTTTGAGTAAAATAACTATTAGGTTCACTCTCATAGTAAATAATTTGAAAGCTTTAGGGAAGACCTTCATCAAGGGGGAACTTCAAGGGAAGCTTCTTCATTTTCTCAGATTGGAGTGGGAATAGAAGGTCACCGCCATAGAGGAGGCGAATGAGGTAGAGGAGCTCAACATGGAGGATCTCCTAGGCAATCTAATGGCCTATAAGACAAAGTTAAAGGAGAAGAAGAAGGGTACACCATAGCCAAAGCTGAAGAAGACTCTCACCTTCAACACCACTTAAGACACCGAGGTAAGTTCCGATGACGAAGACTTTAAATTTTTACTTAAAAAATTTTTCAAGTTTTGTTGAGAATTTAAGAAAGAAAAGAAGGAGAAGAAGGAAAGAGATAGCCCAAGATGTTGCTACCACTGCAACGAAAAGGGTCTTCTTCGACCTGAGTGCCCTCTTCTCAAGAAGGAGAAGAAGAAGGAGAAGGAGAAGTATAAGAAGAAGACGTTCCTAGCAACTTAGGATGACTCGAGCTTGGAGGAAGAAGAAAATCCTAAAATGAAGAACGAAACTACCTGCATGGGCTTCATGGCCATGGCAGGAGATAGTGAAATCGACTCCGACAATTAGGTAAATTTCGATTTACAAGATGCATTTGATGAATTATTTGAAATTAGTAAATCATTTAAGGTAGAAAATAAAACTATTAAAAAGAATCTTAGTTCCCTTAAATCAGAAAATGATAGGTTAGAAATAAAACTTAAGGACATAGAAAGTAGTTCTAGTCCTAAAGATGATGATTTGTCTTTAGAAAATCACAATCTAATCATTGAAAATAGCAAATTGATTGAGGAGAACACTAATTTAAAATTAGACGTTTCTAGTTTAAAAACCAAGATGCATATTATAGAAAAAGAAATTACATGTCTCAGGGAAAAATCAAATAATTTGATCAATAAAGTAGAAACTTTATCTAGCCCTAAAGTTGCAAAAAGATCTCTGTCAAGGAGACCCACTAACAGATCCGGATCCAAATTGATTTGAATACCGAAGAAAGATTTAGAATCCTGTTTTGTAGGTCATAAAGATTACAACACAAAAGCTCAAAGATGGTCAACTCAAATTGGGAGGACCGAGTAGACCAAGGAGGAAGGAAAAGAGGAGACTGACAAGACGATGAATAACCAACCGACCCGTCGTACGTCGACCGCAAGATTGGAGACTGGCGTCGATGCCCAGACCTCCAAGCTACGGATGGGAACCCCATCCGATTTGGCATCCACCTCCATTTGGGCCATTTTATTGGACATGGTAGGTGAGGTAATCTTTAAACCATATCTTTTTTTATCACTAGCATATAGATAGGGGGAGTTTCAAAAATAAGTTAGCTATATCTCCTTTAGAAATGGGGAGAGAAAGATATAGCTATCTTGTTATTACAAAAAGGGGGAGAACATTATTCTTGTTAAAAGAAATTTTACCCAAAAACTAGAAGTGTATGTTTTAAGGGGGAGCTTAGGAAAATTAAAATTTGTAATTCCTTTTTGGTAATGTCAAAAATAGGGAGAATTGTATGAATTATTATTTATGGATTTGTCATCATCAAAAAGGAGGAGATTGTTGGTGCTTGAGCACCACAATTGTTTATTTTGATGATAACAAAACACGTGCTATTTAATATTTGCACTTGAAGTCTTAGATTTCAGGTTAATTGCAAATGAAAACGTGTTTAGACAGAGTTCGAGCTCGCACCCATGACGGATTGGAGGAGCTTGACGGAGAACAGAGGAGCTTTGCGAGAAGCGATAGCCTGAAGAAGCGTGAAGACAATAATAGGATAGATTTCCTTTTATCTTGTTCTATGTAATTTTGTTTCTTTATTTTGCTCTTATTTCATTCTTAGATCTTATGTTAAAGAGCCTCAAAGAACCCTTAAAGTAGTCTTAGGAACACCTGCACAATCCTAAGATACTTAGGTTTTTTGTAGAGAACTTAGAAAATCAAAATAGGGTTCTGATAGCCTAATCAGATGTCTAATCTGGAAATCAGACATCTAATAGTGACTTTTAAGACATCTGAATTGTTGACTCAGACGTCTAATAACTTAGGCTGATCTTAGAAGGTTCTGCCTGATGAAATCAGATGACCAGACCTTAGTCCAGACATCTTAGAAGACATCTGATGGTTGTGCCAAACATCCAATTAGTGGAACGTTGGCTAAACAAACTATACGTAGAGATTATGACCGTTAGGCTTATATCAGACGTCCGTAGAGTACCCCAGACATTTGATATGTGACTGTTCTACCTCTATTGACCCAAAATCACCTTTGTAAGATTTTCTAGCTGTTAACCTATCTTGGGAATCCATTCCCGTAGTACAATAGGTTTCCAGACGTCCAGACCTAGTGCCAGACATCCTGTACGTCGTCTGATGGTTATACACTAAAACCCTGTTAAGGTCTGAACCAAGTCAAGAAGGAAACCTACCTAGAATTAGACATCTGACTTAGCTCCCAGACGTCTTAAACAAGTTTTTCAGACATTTGATAACTAGACCAAATGTCTGATGACCTGGTCAGAATCATGATTGATTCTAATTATGGCCTGCTTTGCCTTGGGTTCAACCCCAACGGCTATGGAAGCTTTCTAAGGGCCTCCAAAGCCTTCTTAGGCCCTCTATAAATAGAGGAGGATCCTTGCCTTGTAGAGACACACCTTTAATAGCATTTCTACATCTTTTGTGTCCAAGTGAGGAAGATCATTCTTAAGTGCTGTTGCTCTCCTAGTTCATCAAGCCCACACTTGAGAGCACCACATCCTTTAGGCACCTACTCTCCCGCCAAAGATTTCAAGAGCATCGTTGTGCCATTGCATAGTTTACGCACCTACGTCGTCACGCCGATGCACTTTCACCTGAGGGAAGATTCTTCACCTATAGTAGCTAGTTTCATTTATACACTTTGTTGGCTCTATAGGTCTATTGTATTTTTTCTTTGTTGGGTATTCGCATTGCGAATTCCCGTCTCTTTCCCAAGATAAAATCCTTCTCATAAAGAGAAGGGGTTTGAGGTACGCTACCCTTGGGTTCAAGTAGCGTGGTTGTAATCGAGGTTGAACTACCCTCGTTGAAATAGTTTGTATAGTGGATTTGATCAACTAGATCAATCGGGAAATCCTAACTCGAGAGGGTTAGGTGGTGGTTTTCACCCGGTTTGGGTTTCCACCTAAAAATTCTTGTGCCATATTGTGTGATTTGCTCTTTTTGTGAGATTGCTATTTTTCTCATTTTATTACATCACACATATCTCATCCCTTCCCGTAGGGATTCACACACCTCACCACACGTGCCACCTCTACCCTCCATTTTCCCTCCATTTTTTCCACCTTCTAGAATACCCCCTATTGGCACCAAAATGGAGTCACCTCTCAACCATGAATGCCCACCATGGGGTGCCTCCATGGTCATAATCACCACCATCCACATCCCTCAGGTGGTGCCACTTAATCCCCTCCATCCATCCTACAACTACCCTATCCTAGCTATCCATTAAACCCACTCCAACCACCACCCCCTAGCCTATATCTACCCCATCAAACCACCACCATATCCACATCTTCTCCATTAGTTTAGGTTCCACCCTTAACCACCCTACATCCCCTTCCATTCATGCCAAGAAAGAAGAAGAACAGAAGATCAAGGGGGCAACCTACCTACCCCCTTTTCGGCATCTTCCTCTCCTTCTTGTCCCTTGTGCCATGCCAAGGAGATCTTCTACATAGAGGGGATGGCCAAACAAAGGAGGACCCTTGAAGGTGGTTGGCACCTACCTTGAGGAGAGAGAGGAGGACTACATCAAGAAGAAGCCCAGGAGAACCCTTTCAAGTGCGGGGCAACTGCACTTGGAGTAAGGGCCATCCTGACTTCAACCAGAGGGTCCTCCTTTCTTCTTATTTATCTCTATATCTTATATTAGCTAGTGGATTTTTATTTTCATGTAACAAGCATTCCACTACATTCCTTCTAGTTGCTAGTAATACAAGTTGCAAATTGCCTTCCAAGTTCAGTCTTTATCTTAGTATGTTTTTATTGTTATGCTAGTTGTAGTGCACCACAACTCTCTTCTAATTATCCAAGGTGCACTTTCCTATGGTGAGCTTAAAAGAGAGGACATTCTTGGCACTTTAGAGTAGTTGATAGATGTAGCTTTAGCGTAATCACATTTGCTTTCAAGTGCACATTATTTCAAAACCCAAAAAATAACAAAAAAAAAAATACAAAAATATAAGGTGCGGATTTGAGAGGCGAGAGAGAGAACCATCTTATGTGATTAACAATTAGCCTCCTTGGATGACGTTAGATACCCTACTATCTAGGTTTTATAAATTGTAAAAGTTGATTATGGATTTACGTGTTGCAACGATACTATTTCGCATAATTAACAAACCACATATTTTCGACATTACCTATTGTTCCATCATTTGGTTTGGATAGTCTTTGAGTTTCAAGCATCTTCACTTGCTAATTGCACTAATTAGTCATTTGGATGATTTTATTGAGTCCTTAGTGGTCAATAAGATTTAGTATTAGGTCTGTAGATCTAAATGACCTTGCCGTGTTTCTAGCTCTTAGGACTATTCTTGTTTGTAGGATAAAGCATTTAGAATGGATGGAGAGCCACTCAACTAGAAAAGTGAGTTGGAGAAAAAAATATATATTCAGCTGAAAAAAACTAGAAGGAGAAAAATTATATATAAAAAAAGAGAGAAAAAATATTTTTCACCAAATAAAAGCATCTCACTACTTATGGATGCTATCCTTTTCTATTTTCGAATAACAACACCTTGCTACAAATGGGTCATTATCCTATAGAAAAAAAAAAGAACAAAAAATGAAGAAAAGAATTAGGAATAAGAGACCTAGAAGTCCAGCTAGGAAGTTATACACCTAGTGTGCTGACCTCGATGTAGAAAAGTGGTAAGGAGAAAGCTACAAAATCCTAGTATGACCTAGCCGAAGACAGCTTGTCTTAGAAAGAGCATAGAAATCTTCTAAGTCATATTGAATACTAGGAATCAACTTGGTTGTCCATCTATCGAGTTAATAAAAATCACACACAAGATATCTGTTTCTCACATTTGATTCGAGTCTTGGGTGGGTCAACTTAATCAAAGAAAGTCACTTTGGCTACCCAAGTCTAATGACTAATAAGATTTCTAATTTGATTTGGGAGCTCTAGATTTGAGTTGATATTTTAGAACTATTGAGTCTTTGCTAGTAAGGATTTGTCCACAATTTCCTTTTCCTAGTGAAAAATTGTATTGAGATCCTTGATTTAAATTAGCTCAATTCTTTGACAACACCTTTATAAAAAATAAAAAATAAAAAAAAAAAATTAAAAAAACACACGCATTGTGATTCTCGCATGATTTCCGCTAGTTTTTTGCATGTTGATTTTGCTAGAGACTAGTAAAAGATAGGCATGGGGGTGTGATAATAGCCTAATTTATTACCCTAATTAGCTTAATTTAGAGCTAACTCCTTAGTGAAATCATGCATTTAGCATATAAATATTGCATTTAGAGCATGCATGCATATCTTATGCATTGTGTTTAGTTTATGCCTAATTATCCAATTTTAGTCTTTTGTGAAAAATGTAGGTGGACTTAGAATAATCTGGAGCATTGAAGAATAAAAGCTGGATAGGAAAAGAAGCTACAATAGAGAGCTAAGAGCTGGTTGAAGACCAAGACTTGATTGAGGAAGAAATGAAGATCCAATTAAAGGAGAAGAGAGAGAGGGACTAGTATAACCTAACCCTACCCCTAGAACCCTAAGATACCCTTATCCCAAAACGTGGCCAACCTATTCTAGATCCAATCCCTAACCTAGAACCTAATTAGGGTTTCCTTAACCGATTTTGAAGCTTCCCTAACCCAATTACACACTCACACACATTTAAGCTTCAACCAACCACTACAACAAAATTGAGTTCTAGTGACGACTTGCAGGGACAAATTTGCAAGCTGTGGAGACCGATTTTAGGGTGGGTGATGGAAAATCCATCCCCAAAAATCTATCCCGCAAATGTAGGTCACCAAAACTTTTGGAGATGAATTTTCTGTTGCCACAACTCAAGGACGAAAAATTGGTCATAATAGATTGGACACAAAAGAACATGCTGATGACATGGCATAAAATATTTTGAGGATGGATTATCCGGTCTTTACAACTTTTTGGGATGGAAAAAGTTGTCTCTACTTGTCTTTAGAAGGTGACTTGATTTGTGGATAAAATATCCATTCAAATATCTTTTTCCTTTTTTTTAATAACAACCAAACACAACAATTTAAGAAAATTGACCTTTAACATAGGACTTCACTTTTATTGAATTTCAAATATAAAGTACATGTTACATAAACTTGAGGGTTTGAGTTACCCAAATTTATTAATCTCAAAAGTAAGTATAAGTGTTTCCTCCTTGGGATCACAATATTTGTTTTTTACAAAAGAAAAATAAAAATACATGGAAATACAATTGAAAATAAACCAATTGCAGCAGCCTCGTCAAAAAATGACTTAAAATCCTTATTCTTGCTAGCTATTGCTATGTTGTTGCTATTGGTGCAAGGGCACCACAATCATTTATTTTGATGATAATAAAACACTTGTGTTTTAACATTTGCATTTGAGTTTAAGATTTCAGGTTAATTGCAAATGGATACAAGTGTGAAGAACATTAGAGCTCGTGTCCATGGTGGATTGGAGGAGCACATTGGAGGAAAAGGAGCTTCGTGAGGAGCAAAAGCTTGAAGAAAGAAGGAGATGAAGAATCGGATAGATATTCTATTCATGTATTTTCTGTTTTATTGTTCCCTGTAATTTTCTTTCTTAGATGCATGTTAAAGAGCCTTAAAGTATCAACACTGTAGTCCTAGGAACACTTACTAAACCCTAGGTCACCTCCGTAGAGACTTAGAAAAATAAGCTTCAGACAGCCTTTTCAGAATCTAATATGATAATCAGACGTCTGATAGTGAACTTTAAGACATCTGAATGTTGAATTAGACATCCAAAATTTTAGGGCTAGTCTTAGAACCTTCTGTCTGTTGATTTTAGACAACTAACCCTTAGTTCATATGTCTTAGCAGACATCTGATGAATTTGCCAGACATCCAATTAGTGGAACGTTGGCTTAGAAAATGATCGTTGAGGTTTTGATCTTTGATCTTCTATCAGACGTCCTTAGAAGATTCTAGACATCTGATAAGTAGCCATTTTTCCTTGATTGACCCTAAATCACTTTCCTAGATGAATATAGCCATTTGGACCTTAGGAAATCCATTCCCATAGTAAATTAGGTTTCCAGACCTCCAGACCTAGTGCTAGATGTCTGATATGTCGTCTGACTGATTTACACTAGAACCCTGTTTAGGTCTGATGAAAGTCAGTAAGGGAACCCATCTAGTATTAGACGTCTGATCTAGTGCCCAAACGTCTTAAACATAACTTCCAAACATCTGATCTTCTTCCCAGACATTTGATGACCTTGTCAAAATCATTAATGATTCTGATTGCGGCTTGATTTACCTTGGGAAGATTCCCAATGGCTAAGGCTTCCAAAGCCTTCCTAAGCCATCTATAAATAGGAGAGGTCCCTTACCTTGTAGAGAGACACCAAGCAACACATTTCCACACTATATTGTGTCCAATTAATCATTAGAAGAGATCTAGCTCTCACAAGCTTCAGTTCCACATCTTGAGAGCTTTCTTCTCACAGCATACCTACTCTCCCGCCGTCGTTTCGAGAGCACCATCGTGCATTGTGTGGTTCATGCACCCACGTTGTCAAGCCAACGCACTTCCACCTAAGGGAAGATCCTTTACCTACAGTAGCTAGTCTCATTTATATACTTTGTGGCTCTATAGGTTTGTATTGTAATTTTATTTATTATTGATTAGGTATTCGCATTGCGAATTCTCATACCCTTCATGAGACAAAATCCTTCTTGCAAAGAGAAGGGGTTTAAGGTTACGTTATCCTCGTGTTCAAAGTAGTGTGGTTGTATTGAGGTTGAGTCACCCTCATTTTAAGTGGCTCAGATAGTGGATTTGATCGACTTAGTCAATCGGGAAATCCTAACTCGAGAGGGTTAGGTGGTGGTTTTCACCTGGTTTGGGTTTCCACCTAAATATCCTTGTGCATTGTGTGATTATGAGATTGATTTATTTTAATTCCGTGCATTATCTATTTTTCGTAAATCTCACCCCCTCCCGTAGGAACCTTCAGTTGCTGGTGTGTTGCTGCTGCTGCTGCTTGTGTTTGCATTGTACCTAGATCCTTCAAGAGAAGGAAGTCTGAAGGGGCTACCTTCACAGGGACATATCTACTCCATTCCAGAAAGTTGATGTACTTCTCTTGAGTAGAAACAACACATGCAGGGTTTGTAAACATGATGTACATTCAATACTACCTTGCCTAGATAGATAAAGAACAAAAAGAAAACAACATTATCAGAACATCCCTCAAATCCACAAGACATCGTACAGGTGGGTAAATCACATTAACCTAGTTACAAAAGGCAAAATCCAGCAATTACCTACTCTTGAGCTATTGCATGGAGAACACGGTGCACATCCCAAGCCATGCCCTTAGCATTTTGACAAACAAATAGATAACCACCCTTAGATACAATATCCCAAATCTGCTAGCCTGCTTACCAAAAAAAAGTTATGTATTTTAAGCAAGACATTATTAAGAGTTCTTTATCTACAACTCATTGTTGATATGAGTAAACCATTTTGTGGTTCCTGCATCCAAAGCAAAGCATGGCAAGTCCAAGTTCACTTCCAGATTCTTTTAGTACCAACCTTTCCTGAAAAAGTTGCCCACAAGAGTAAATAAACTCGACATCCCATTTCAAGTAGAACAAACTATCATTAATCATAAGAATCTATCGTCAACCTACAGGAAACCTCTGAAAGGAGCTAATCTAGTCCCATGACCAATCATGATTATTGGAACTGACGAATCTGCAAGAAGTTTGAAATTTTATTGCCTCACAAATATTGGGGCCTAGCTGCATTCCTTGCTCTTCCCCAATGGAATAGAGCTCTGGATAATAAACCAAAATGAACATTTACTCCTACCCATTTCATAAAATTTCATAAAAATTCATGAGCAAAACCTACCCTACAAACAAAATGGCCATAAAGCCTTCCGTATATATTATGAATTACGAATATATCTATGGTATTTCTCATATGAACATTTGCAGTAGGCAGGATGGATATAAGAGGAATAAGGTGTGAATATCTTTTGTATACCATTGATGGGAATAGTGTACTTGGTTTTGTTTGTATACCATTGATAGCCATTGTGTAAAGGTCATAAGCTGTTGCCTGATTATTTGAATTTCATACTATATAAAATGTCTTCTATAAACAAAAAAAAAGATAGTATAAGCTCCACCATTCACCATGTATAATAACATGGTAACTAACTAGAATTCCTCCTTATACTTTCTTACTGATGCTTATCATAATTACTACAGAACCTGTGGTCAAGAAAAACTAATTACCATAGAATAGATCATATGCAATTTAACATACCTTCCCTTCACATTAAACTCTAAGTCAAGAAGGATAAAACTAAGTCTATCCTGCATGTTCCAACTTGCTTCAATAGCCTCCATGTTTTTCTTCTCTTGATTCAACAACCTCCATGTTATCATGTCAATCCTGGCAGAAGGTATTTATTTACCTTAGGTATATAGCATAGAATTGTGAAATGAATGAAACTACAAGTCAATAAAAAAATAAATGACTGAAAAATACAAGAATATCAGCTTCGATGGTTACTCTACTAATAACTTTCCCTACAGAGTGAGTAAAGTTTAATAGGATGAGAAGAAAGTTTCCTTTGACCCAATCCATTTTGGAGATGGAGCGATGGGGGTTGGAGTGCTGAGCGTCACCTTGCGTGAAGGTGTGAAGGTGGAAGATGTGAATGTTTAGTGAAGGCTCTTTGTAGAAAGCCATTATCATTACACCACCAAAGCATAGGACCACTCCTAGTAACTTGGCCACTCCTACAAGGCTCTTTAGCTTGAGTGATTCCACCCTGCAAGTGGCATATATATATAAAGCTTGTGATTAGAAGTTTGAAGAGTAATTAATCCAAATATGGCAAGAAATATCCAATTAAGTGCCTAAGTAGGACAAGGGTAAAGGTTATCATGGGCACAGAGTTAGAAAGAACTTATGCCCTTGTTGTAGTAGTGTAGTTAAGCCCAATGTTATATACATTTAGGCTGAGTGCAATTCTGAATCATTGAAAAAATAAGATAGAGACCTTTAGTTAGTGCATTTAATTATTTTAATATATGGATTTAGTTATGTTGCCTTCCTTTTTTGATTGAACATTGACACAAACATCACCTAGTTGACCTGTGTATTCAGGGTGATGAAATGAACTAACCTTCTAACATTCCATTTTCTAAAAAAAAACTTGCAGAAAATAATATGAACAAACCACAACTTAACTTGCATCTTTATCAAATAATCTAAAGCACATATCGTTATTTGACTCTTTTTTCTCTTCATCCTTCTCCTCCTTTGGCTCTTCTACAGTAGCAACAATAGCACCACATTGCTGCTGCTAACACCACCAACTACTACAACAACAACAACAACACTACCACCTACAACAACAGCAACAGAGGGAAGTATATTTGAGGTGATTTTGACATTAGTAGCAAAGGTTAATTAACACCTTTTTCATGTGGGAGTTTCAACATCAAATTCCTAACATTTGGGGAAAATTGTGAATTAGTAATAGGAAAAATATAACTTGACAAAATGGAACAATTTAAATGGTAAGAAGATACAATATACGATAGGAACCACATCAAAAGCATTACCTAAATATCTCTATGTATTAAACAAACAAAGCATTTGCTTCTTGCTAGCTAACTCAAGCAATGCAAATAATAACATCTACTTCTATCTAGCAAACTCGAGCAGAGCAACTTTGCTGGGAGTCCATGCTCACAAAGGAGCAGAGCACCACTGCCCCCAACTACTTCGTCATGAAGAAGAATAGAAAGCTCTACAATGAGTTCTTCCCTTCGAAGGGCACTAATGGAGGGCCCCCATGCTGAGGACCCTCATAGGGAGGTAACAGGGGAGGATGGTTTCCCTCTTCCTCTCACCTTTCCTCACTAGAGAATGCATGAGGGAGGAGCCCTCCAACCACGAGGAGGTATTGAACATGGTTGCTCAGAGCTGTCCAGAACTTAGGCATCTGTCTGTGCAAGCAATCTATGATGCACCAGACTCTCTCATGTGCATGTTGTCCAAATGCCCCAAGCATGAACTGATTGACTTCTCCGATGCCTTCTGCTTCTCCCCTCAAGTTGTGGTAGCTCTTGGACAGCATTGCCATGGCATCCTTGGCCTTTGAGGCTAGATGGGTGATGCCATTGTGGCTGCTATAACAACCCACTTGCCACACCTTAGGTTTCTGAGCATATGTGGTGGCACAATCTCCAAGAGTGGGCTGCTGAAGATGCTCAATGCATGCATGAGTCTCAAGTACCTTTGCATCCTCACTGCCTTGAGCTAAACCTTAATGAGCCCTCTCTCAAGTTTGCTACATCTAAGATCCTAGAATTCAATGCAAGGCAAGTGAATGTGTTCGACATGTACGTTAACGTTAAGTTCTTGTTCACGACACAAGTGAGGTGCATCAAAGGTCTCCATGGCTAGTGACTATATTCTCTTGATGCTTCAGACATAGTTGACAGATAGTTGCTAAGAGGTGTTTGTGCTTTTATGTTACTTTGGTAGTTTTGGTTTCTAGAGTTTGGATATCTTAGTCTTTTTGTGCTTGTGGTGTTAGTGAATGAGGTACATGTTTAAGGAGTTTGAGAAAAAGGGAGTGTTGGTTAAGAGGATGGAGTTTGAAGAAACCAAGAGCAATGTGGTGTTCCATATGCATTTGTTGCATTGAGTTATCTTGTTTTGTCGTTGCTACCATGGTTTAGTTCTAGAGAGAGATTAGTAGATTTTTGATAGGAAGGAAAAACCTGATTTGAACTCAAGTATAGTTTGTAGGTATGAGAAGCATTTTGGTATTTACAAACTTACAGTGGTTCCTGAAGATTCCTTATATGCTACCTATGTGGGAATTTAGCTAAGAAATGTTGATTTTGTGTTGGAATATCTTGTTCTTTCACTGACTTATCACTATGAGGGGTTCCATTTAATATAGGTGTACTTGTTCCAAGGCAAACAAAAAATAAAACTCAAGTAGAGCAAATATGTTAGAAGGGAGCAGGGCTTTTGACATGAGTTTTCCCCAACCTCAAGTCGAGGTCCACTCCATAGTCCCTGTGTTTCAGAGGTTTCTGTAGAAATGCAAGGCCTTTTGCTGAAGACAATAAAAATAGTCAAAATTATCAACCAAACCTCATCCCAATTACCTTTTCGTCTCTGGGTAAATATGTCGAACACCTTTCGTGCATCCACATGTGTCATCATACCCAACATACCTACCATTGACCCCCCTAAGAGCATCAAGATCCATCAATTCCTGCTCCATGCTTCTCAATCTCGTCAGAACATTGATTCCAGGTTCTAAAGAAAGCACACAACCATAAACAAGAAATACCTCTTTCACTCTTCAGAATTCCTAAATAAGAATTGAGGGTGGAGAGGTTTTTTTTCTTCAAAGGAAGACAATACCTCAAAAGGGAGGAGAGGATGGGGATGGGAGCCACCCTTTTTCTATCTCTTGGAGACAACAAAGTAGAGGGAGATAGCCTCATCATAGAGGTGGTGCCTGAAGGATGTTGGGCCTCATGTCAATGTCATACACCATGCAGTCCTTGGAGGTGAGGTAGCACCTCGTCGGACGCTCATTGCCAGAGGCAATCGAGGGAGAGGGGAAACTCGCCGAAAGGAGGAGGGCGGAGAGAAGGAGGCAGTCTCAAGGTGGGGAGGGTAGGCACCACCACCATTACTGAGGAGGGCTACTGGGGGTTGGGTTTAGGGGGGTGGTGGTGGTCGGGGATGGTCAGGGGAGGCATGTAGGTGGGGATTTTGGAGGGAAACGAAAATTATAGGAGGGAAAACGATAGATACAAAGGATTTGGGTAGGCAGGTTGTCGAGGAATGGTAAATTAAAAAGGGTGGAGACCAAATTTTAGTCATCAAACATCTGTCTTAAGAATACGAACCAATTTTTTGAGATTAATTTTTTGTCACTCGCTTCTTTTTGGACACTAAAAATAAATCTGTCCTCAAAATATGGTTGCCAAAGATGTATTTTGTTGTAGTGAGCACTCAAATTGGACGTCCAAACACCTCTCTAGACATCTAATTTGAACATACCCAATATCAAAATCCTTCTCAGATGCACCTGTAACCCATAACTCTACTCTAGATGTCCAGAACACCATCTAGACATCTGACTTTGCAGCATAAGACGTCCAGACTGTCACACCCCAAAATCCAAACCTCTATGTGAGGGTCAGAGTCTCGAGGAATGGAAAAGAAAGAGGTGCTGGTTCATTTAATTCGAGTTGTACCTAACTAAGTCGAGCTAAAAAAAAAGTTCCATTTACAGCATAAAATGGAAGAAAATGCAAAAATAATGGCACATAATTGATATAGGAAAACAGTAACAAAACATAAACTTGCTGTAAACCAAAGCCTAAAATGTCCCTGCCAACAAAGCACACACAAACTTGTGTAGCAACAAATTCCATACGTCGATGACCCATGACAACAACCTGAAAGTAGGTCACAAAGTAGGGATGAGCCAATCGGCTCAGTAGGGAACAATCTTCTACTGTAACTCAACCAAACAAGATAGTGTACAATTTCATTTGCTAGATAGCTCCTAGCCCAAACTCACACTCTAGGTTCTAGTTTCTCGAACCCTACCTGGCACAACCAATCACCTTGGTTCAGTAACCCATTAACAAGTTACCCAAGTTCTTCCCACGATTTGGTATAATAATTTATTCCCTCACTCACCTCAATGATTAGATTCTAGGAATCATCCCTCTCTACTAGAGGAGACTGAGATGCATCCTTTCCTTTGAATTCCAGCCTGATAGTCTTACCCTGGCCAAGGGAGAGGCTAACAGTCTGTTAATCCTCTAGAAAAACATGCCCATTCTCTATGTATCGAGTATGTTGCTGACTTTAGTCAGAAGAGTTGGGACCTTTAGGAGATACCTAGGCCTATGGCTTGTGATCATGAAACACAAGCTCAATCGATGTCCAGCAGGGACTAGTCACAGATCAAACCAGATCATAACAGTAGGATTGGCCAGAATTTTCGAGCCACACCAATTCTCCCACTAAGAGTAGCTTTCAATAGGAGCGTAGTCCTTAGGTGTTGCCTCTCAATCCGCTGTCGGATGAGATCTCAACCAATCCATCTCAGTAACCCGGCCATCTCCGCACATGCAGGTGCATGTGAGCCTCTTGCTCAAGTACCTTCACATCGAGTTGGATTCAGGTACATTCAAGTACCAAACACTAGTGACAGCCCAAGGTGTCACCGAACCTAGGAACCTTTCCTATTCTGAGGAAAATCTTCTTGGTAGCCTCTTTCTCCCAACAACTTGAGTCTTCTACACAAGCAATGAACCTGTGGTTCACCAAGTCTAGCGGTGCAGCCTTACGAGCTCACCTAGTTGACTTAACATCCCCTTAATTTCATTTGGGTTCCATGCTCGGAACAAAGTCCTAAGGACCTAGTGGATCTCTTGGGGTCTTACCCAAGACCTTAGGATCCAAGCATATCCTTTTTATTAGACTCGGGTCAAGTCATGGATGTCATCTTATGATATTCAAGCCAGTACTTAATCGATTTAGATTTTTGCTTCATGCTTAAATTGTAGGTGCACGCAAACACCTACACACATACACATGCTTCACCCATCTAGGGTCTCATTGCAATTTCTTTTTCTCATTCATCCTTGTTCATCCAGGTACCTGCTAGACCCCTAATTAGGTTCTAACATTACATGGGATTTCTCATATCAAAATCACACTGTTTCAAGACAATTATCTCATTTAAAAAGCTATCAAACATTAGGGACCTACCCCTATCATTAGTAAAATCAAACAGCATACACCTGTTATTAATTAATTCTGAGCTATTGCAAGGTAAAGATGCTTGTCCAAACCAGGACTACAAAACCCACATTTTGTGCTTGAAACCTAGGTTTTGCACCACCAAGACCCTCTGTAATCAAGACCACTAGTACACACGTGTCTGAATCTCGAACCCAAGAGATCCTTGATCTCAAAGTTCTAATCCCAATCCTTAGCTATATTAAGCCAATTTTATCTTTACTTAAAGCTTGAACACTGGAGATAAAGTACACTAGTGTCGGTCCTATTCTTAGGTACCGGTGCTAGGCACCCTCTTCACTCACCAGGCTGTGGAGTACCAGTACTGATACTAAGATTCAGTATCGGTACTGTGCATCCACAGCACAGCCTCCAACAAGCCAGTTAGTACCGGTACTAAACCTTAGTACTAGCACTAGGCAATCCCAATACAATTTCCAACACAGCTAGCACTGGTACCAAACGCCGATGTTGGTGCTAGGCACCAACCACACCTTCCAAATGATCTAGCCTGCACCAATACTGAGTACCAATACCGGTGCCAGGCACCCACTATCATGGCTACTGAACCCGTCAAATATCAGTATAGGTCACTGGTATCGATACTGGGTGCCTTCAGTACCTGACTTAAGCTCCACCTCTAGCTCATGCTAAGCCAGCTAGTACCAACACTGGTTACTAGTATCGATACTAAATGCCTCCAGCATCAAGTTCCAAACTTTAAATCTCGTATTCCATTTCTCATATTTAATCATTAGCAAGGTTCTTGCTAAAACCCACACTCTATCATACCAGAGTTGTGCATATTTCTCCAATTAGGGTTTCTATGCCCATATCAGGACCCATACATTTAGTTTATACCATGCATTTTGGCCTCGCAGGTATCTCGGCAACATGGCCTCATGCATCACATTTAGGTTCGCTCCATTTTGCATAATGGCTAACCATCATAAGTCCCCATTTATGTCCAAAATCCAAGTTTCTAACATTAGACTCTGACAGGGATTAATACCCTCCATTTCTGGACACTAGATAAGGATTTAACTAATTATGTTAAGTTCCTGGTTCACGTGGGGAAATTCAATACAAAACGAGACTACATGTATCTTATTGGAGGTCGAGCACAAGTGTCAAACATCCAAAAATGCATCATAGGTCATCTACCACACATCTTGAACATCTGGAGATAAAATACTAGAGAGACCCATCCCAAACCAACAATATTGGACGTCCAAACTATTCCTAGGACGTCTAGAGACTAGCCTAGATGTCTAACTATAAGACCAGATGTCCAAAAATGGCTTCCCATACCAAAAGCTACAAATAATTACAGGCGACCGTCTGGTTCCTTGGCTAGATGTCCCAAACAAGCACATTGGACGTCTTGATGCAATGTCAAACGTCCAATCACTAGGGGCTTAGTCCCTAGAATTGCAATCGAGTTGCAAGGATGTCTAACCAAGAGATCAGATGTCAAGATTAAGGCTATCAGACGTCTGATAACCCCCGAAACCAAATCACAGGTTCCAACCTATATCGATACTAGGCACCAGTACCGGTACTAGGCACCATCAATTGTTTATCTCTAAGCCCAACCAGTATCGATACTGAATACTAATACCGATACTGGGCACCACCAGCATAGTACCAAAATAACCTAGCCAGTATAGGTACTGGGCAGCCCTAGTTCACCAACTGAAGTCATCCAGTACCGGTATTGATCACCAGTACTAGTACTGGGTGCTTTCAATTCCCATTTCAGTTTATCACAAGGTGGTGTTAGGTCAACTAGTACCGATACTAGTCACTAGAATGGTACTAGGTGCTTTCAGCACCCAGTTCACATTGCCAAACACCCATCATTTTATCTATAAGCCTACCCAGCTATTTAGATGAAAACCCTCCCCTATATCACCCATAAACATGGAAACCAAAAAGGGAAAAGTTCTCTACCATTTCACATGCAACATGGTATTTCTATACACAAACCACCTTTTTATAATATTCCTATGCATAGGAACAAAAGAAGAATTCAAAGAGAGAAACCCTACATCAATTGGAGCTCCTTTCGCTTCTCCTAATCATAGTAGCAACATCAATAGCAGCAATGGTAGCAGCTACAACCTAGCACCACCTCCTTTCCTCTCTTCTCCTTCTTTCTTTCACGTAGTACCAGCAGCAACCACAACAACAACAGCAGCAACTTCAACAACAACTGCAGCAGCAGCTCTTCTCCTCTTCCTTCCCTTCTCCTCCTTCTCCTCGTAGCAATAGCAGCAACAGCCAACAAGGAGGAGGGGGATGAGGGTGCATCGGCTGGAGGAGAAGGAACCGGCTAAGGGGGGAGAAGAAAATGAGAATTTTCTTTTAAATTTTTAAACCTCTCCCTCTTATATAAGGGTTATGAAATTGCATACAAACCCTTCCACTTCTGTCTTGAGCCTTAAGAAAGGCCCCTAAACTATGTTTCTTAACAAGGAACCCCTCAACCTTTCATTTATTAGCATCTTGTTAATAACTTAAAAGATTTGCTTAATTCCAAGGCTAATATCACTAAATCAAGTTCCTAAAACCCTAAATCTCGCCTTAAGTAACCAACTAAGGTTTTTAATTATGCTATTAAGGCTATTACAAATTTGGGGCATTACACAGACACCTTCCTAGTTGTCCAAAACCCTTCTCTAGTGAGCAGAAACCACCGAATATGGCCTTATCCCCCTAAAAACAACCCAAAACACCACCCAAACTCTATCTCTAAGGCAAGAACCTATCTTTTCCTAAAACCTACACCTAAGAACATATCTCTTAGGCCTTAGATCCTATCTTCTCAACCTAGGTTGCCTTTTTTTAGAAAGCCACCATCCTATCCTAGCCTTACAACCTAGATCCTAAGGTCCTTATTTAACCAATCATAGGCATCACTTTTGATGGAATCTAAGCCATCCAAATTAGTGATCCTAGGCACCTTAGATTGACCAATAGGAAGCCACCTACTTTTCTATAAATGGACCTAGCCTCCAACCCTTAGAGACCAATTAGCCTTAGTATAGTTTAGGCCACCATAGTCCATGCCCACTCTCTTCGAGCTCTCTCCAATCTTCTTCCTGGCATCCTGGAACTAAAGCTCTGCCGAGTTTCACACAAGCATCCCTTAAGCGACTCCGCCATCTCTCTTTCTATCTACTCTTTCTCTCTTTTATTACTATGTTTTCATGCTATCTGTAAGCTTTCCTTTAGAGTTCGCCGAGTTTCACACAAGCATCCCTTAAGCGACTCCGCCATCTCTCTTTCTATCTACTCTTTCTCTCTTTTATTACATGTTTTCATGCTATCTGTAAGCTTTCCTTTAGAGTTCATGCGTAAAACTTGTTCATGATTAGCAATAAAGAGAATTATTCAATAGAAATCTTATCTCTCTTTGTGTGCTTCCATTAGACTAGAATAGTTAGTGTGAAAGGTTTCAAGATTCTCATTTTGTCTCCCTATGAATGACTCAGGACTTACCAATTTTTGATCTATAAATTTATTTGATTTGACATGTTTTGCAACTACAATGATATGATAACATCTCTTTACGTAAATTCGTGTCGAACAAGTACCTACCAGGATAGTCATGAATTAGTACCATCTCGCAGTAACTACAGACAAAACTATTGGGATAGTATGTCTCATCATATTCGGTCAAGACGGGTTGCTTGGACTTTTATGGGAGAGGGGTAGTCATCACATCTTCTATAAAAGGATACGTAGTCACATACGCTCAAGAGCGTATACCCATCATCGCCCGAGTGACCTGGCAGATGATATCAACAATGGAACCCCCTCTGGTGGCCACTAAAGGCATGGCTTCGGACTGCTTGTCCAAGTCCAGCAATGGTGGGGGTGGGGCCTTTGGTGACCCAGGGGGGACCTCACCCTTCTAGCTACTAAGCTCACGTTTTAACTTTTCTAACAGTTTACGTAGGTGGGCATTCTTTTCTACCACACGATGCCATTTTAACTAGTCATCGGTGGGGCTAGAATTATAGGGCTCCTCCTACTGGATTTTCATCTTTTCTTTTAGCATCCAAATCTCTTTAAGTTGGTTTACCACCAACTGTTGTTTCACCCTCAAGGTAGAAAGTTTAGCCTCATACTCCTCTCCCCCTTACTTGCATCTCCAAGAGTGGGTTCCCCTAGGGGTTCTTTTGATAGGAAGGCTCGGATTGGAGGCTAGGCTGCACCTCCTTCTCCATGCTTGGTCCTGTAGCTTGATGACATCTCCTTGACATAGAAATGCTAGACTCCACTAGAGCTAGCTTCTCGAGATTAGAGTAGTACGGATGACTCATAGAAAGAGCCATTGCAAATGGTCGACGTTGAGAAACATGTTGATACTAAATGTTTCCCACAGACGGTGTCGATTGATTGAGGTTCCTAGATGAGAATACTCAATTCAAATGCAATTGTAAACAAGATAACACAAGGAATTGTTGACCCAATTTCACCTAAAAAGATGTACATCTGGGGGGAGATAAGAACTCCCAAGTTTCATTAGTTTTTCATCAGGCATACAAACAAAACTCTTTAACTCTCCTTTCTCTCAGATTGCGTAGAAAATAATTCCTTGCACAACCTAGGCATTTATAATGTACGCAACCTTCGATTGTGGGTATCATGGGGGTTTTCCCACGATCTCACGATCAAATCATTAAAGAGGTTATTTCATAGTTGTCAAATGGTCAACTGGCATAATAATCGACCCAACGACCCATACATTTTGCCTTCAGTCAACCTAGTCCATTGACGGGTTGACGGATCCATTGGTGTGCTGTGTTATCGGACCCAACTAGATCGTTAGGATGCCAGATTACTAGATCCACCAAGATGTCAAGTATCCAGACCCACTAAGTTGTCGGGTATTTGAATTTACCAGGATGTCGAGTAGCTAGATCTGTCAGGATGTCAGGCCAAGTCATGAAGTTTGTTTTCTGATGACATTTTTCTTCCCTCATCACCTAGGAAGAGTTTTAATCATGAATTGATGTCCGAATTAGGGAGAGGGTATGTGGATAAAATACAGCTATGTGCACTAATGTTTACTTGTGTGTGTATGAGCACATGTATGTTCTTGGAGTTTGTGCACATGAGTAGGAATTGCAGTGTGGGTGGGTGGGTGATTTAGAGTGTGTATGGATGTGCATGCATGTGTATGTCCTGACCATGCATAAGCTTGTCCTAACTCTGCATGGCTTTGTCTCCCTCCCTTCTATTTCTTTTGATTGCTACAAGATATAAACACATTTATTGAGGGTAAAATGCCAATTCATGCATGTTCCTAGGCTTAGATTTGCATTTCATGTTATCAATATTGCATAGCATGCATCATTCTGCATTTAGAGTAGTTGTATATAATTTAGGTTAATTACGTCCTTTTTGTGGTTAGGAGAGAAGGAAATTTATTTTGGATCGTCAGATCAACGATCTGGCCATACAGATCTAATCAAGATGACGATCGAAGTCCAATGCCTCTGAAATCGCCTCGATCGAAGTCCCGTAGCACCATATGCAGTCCGAGGAAGATCAACAGCCAAGGGACTAGGAGACATAATTTGGAGCTTCAAATGACAAATCCAATCATGTGGATGGATTCGGGTCGACGATCGCAGCCTAATGGCATGAAAATCGACTCAATCTGACCTCTATAGCAGCCCCTACAATAGAAAGAAGATGGACAGCCCAGATTGTGCCATGAGGCTCAGCCCAGGCTGCCCAGCGCACGCACGTGCCACCACACACAACAGCAGTGCAAGTGCGCGTGGAGGCGTGCATGCACACAATGCAGCGCTAGCGCGTGGGTGAGGCAAAGGCGGGGAGCGCAGCACCAGCGATGCATGAGCTGGCCTACAGTGACACATGAGATGGACTTACAGCCGTCGCTAATTCATCGCAGGCCAGCAAAGCTAGCTGTGGGTGCCAGTGGGCATGAGCTTCCTACAGTGACATTTCCAGTGACGGCCTAGATGTCACTAATGGTCTTATACCTATTTTTTGCCTCTTCTCCACTATAAAAGGACCTACACCCCCTCCCTTCCAAGCCACCATCTCTACCTACTCTACTCCCAAGCTCTAGCAAGCCTACCAGCACTCCATTAGAGCTTGTTCTCAAGCTCCCAAGGTGCCTATTAGAGTAGCAAACCTCTGCCCCACCAAATACTCCTCCAACTTCCCATCCCCCTTCATAAGTCACCTTGGAGCCGTCCTCCCACCTCCATTCCGATAGCAGATCATCTCCGTCTTCTTACCTCCATTCCAGAGCCATGCAGAAGCTTTCCTCAACTCGACGTCCTCCTGCATCTCACCTCCGTCATCTTGCTCCTCACCTCCTTCATTCGAGCTTCCTCCAGGCGCCGTCGTCTAGCCGAACAGCCGATTCAGTAGATTTCCTCTCACCCCCCTCTCTTTTTATGCTTTCATAGTTGATTGTAATAGACATTGAAGTGATATCTATACCATTTTTGTTCCATCTCTATCTTGCTATTCATTTGTTTGCTTGCTTCTTACAAAAAATACAAAAAAATAACAAAACCCTAAAATAACAAAAAGAAACGAATTGAACCGCGGTTTTCACTTAAAGTAAACATCGACTCCCTGTGTTCACCTCCCTAAAATACCAAAAATTTTATCTGATCGATGTGTTTTACAACTACGATGATGGGTTACTTGTAACCCCAATTTCTAACATGCGAAACACACGTGCGACCATTTTGGCACCGTTGTCGAGGAGGCAACGGAATTTACTTTATTATTTTCTATGCTTCTTTGCATTTACATAACACTAACCCCACTTATCTCTGATCTATTGTCTTGCAAGTACCCTAGCATGGAGATCCAAGTGTGGTAGACTGGAGTAAAGTGCAGGTAGAGTGTTTTGTAAGTGTCCCCCACAACACCCCCACCTTAGTTTTCATTCCATAACCTAATAACTCACACCCAAACCAACTTAGGTGCTTTGCATAAACTCTAGGGTAGATTTTGGTCATTTGGTTGTCACTCCACTCACCTCACCCACCCGCATATATAAAAAATAAATAAAAATTCTTCTCTTGTGGGATTTAACTGAAAGCTGCACACTTAACACCCACAATTTCTTATCATAAGTCGCATAAGCACTTTGATTCTACCACTTAAACGGGATCTGACCTGTGGACCCGGTACACTTCAACTCAATACACATAAGTGAGTAGAAATCTGAATAGGTTAAACATTCTTGTGTAACTTAACTAAGTGGTGCAACAGTCTAATTGATTGAGCTATTTGGGCCACACCACTCAATCTAAAACTGATCCTTCAAGTAGCTTGCCACTTAGGGTTGATTCTTAGGGTTGAACCAGGCACTCCACATTATTTTTAATTTTTAAAGGAACATTTCATCACCCATGTTTTCAAAACTTGGAGTGTTCTACTAAACATTGATTGAACCAACCTAAGAATTAAACCATAAAAGCTACTAAACAAGGTTAAACCCTAAAAGACACATCATCAAATAACCTTGTTTGAAAATCCTGGTTGTGCACGCACACACATTTTAACTGATCACTAAGGGCACAACCCATCTAAAGGGCCCATCACATTCCAAGAGCACAATCATCCCAAGCCTAATTAAAACTGAGTAGATGTTGACCTTAAGGATTGATTCTCTCTTTGGGGCTCAAACTAAGATTTTTCTGATGTCTATCTAGGGGAGTAGCGTCAAATGACCACGTCTGGGGGGTACACTAGAAATCGAAGGTGTAAGCCAAAGGAAGAACCTTCTCCCCAGTCCCTCCTTCTAACTGGTTGGATTGACTGAATAAAAGTAGACTTAATTGTTTATAATCTCAAGATGGGTCCTGGGAGTCTGTAGGTCTTTAGGCTACCCACATAAGGACAGGTTTGGTTGATTGTACTGCAGGGCACCTTTCTCTATTCTGTTTTCCCTCTTACTCCACAATGTATCCTTCCACATCTTTCACACATTTCCAATCCTACCCTCCTACCAACACGTATCTTCAAGATGATTATTATCCCGACTTGACTTATGATTACCCATCCACTAGCTGGGATAACTTTGATTGGGGATATGAATCCAGACATCAGTGTCCAGGGCCTAACCCTGGACAATAAGTCTATCATTACTATCCTTCCCATAGCTACAATGATTATAGATCTCCATCCTTTGATGATCAACCTAACCAGATCTACAACTATGAAGGTTATGCGGATTATAACACTTACCCTCCCTAGAATTATGCTGAATTTAGGTCACCACCAACCTTTAAACAACCTGAAATGACCTACTATCAAGGAGGGACCCGAGAACCTCAACATCTTGACTCCCCTAGATTTAACACAAACCCACCCAAACCTGAATGGAACCAGTCGGTTCAGGTGGATCAGATCTAGGATAGGGTGTTGGTTAATTTGAGGAACACTATACAATCGTTAGAAGCTCAGCCAACACCATGCACTGAAGCACTGGAGCCTATGATCAAAATGATTGATGAACTTAATAGTTCTCTATTGGATTTGCTCCAAAGTGTTAGGGATAGGGACCTGGGTGAGTTTCTTATTGGAAAATTGTCGAGGTTGAGGATGAAATTTGTGGTTGCACTAGTCAAATCTTAGGATGATTCTCAAAATGAACCCCCTTCAGGAGAGCCAATGTCTGAACCTGCTCAGGTGCCTATTGGGGGGGATACATTTTCTGAGACCAAGGATGACCAGGTTGGGCTAGAGCAACCCATTGAGGATGAATCAATTGATTCACCCGATATCCCCGAGCCAGGGAGCAAGGAAAAATATGTCTCTTTGAACCAGGAAATGACAATCGATTTTGGGTCATATATAAATGAGGATCATGGATTCTTTGATTCTGAGGGTGAAGAATCTCTTAGTGAAGTCTCACTTGAGTGTAAGGAAGATGATTTTAGTGAGACAAATGGGCTCGAGGAGCATGACGAACCATTTTATAGCCCAGTCATTGAAGATTTTGATTCGGTTGGGGCTAACTTGGAGGATTCAAATCCTCATTTACTTGATGATTCAATCAGTGACCCCATTCCTCATCTGCACCTCGAAGAGCTAACTTCTGAGATCATTGTGGCCAAGTCAATCTTGATTCAGCCACGATTTCTGGACTTGGGAGAATCTTATGGGGTGAATGATATGCTAGAGGTCCTAGAGCCTGAGCCCTTGATGTTGGAGGATAGAATTGTTGAAATAAAAATTTGGGAGGCTAATTATGAGGGAACTTTGATTTTGGATCTAAGGGTACCTATGGACCTGAAACCACCTACATTCCACCAGGACCCTTACGATATCTTTCACGTGCAACCCAAGCTCAAAATAACTTATTATTTTGATGAGCTAGATGTTAAGTGGACAACCGCACTTGTTGAACCATCTTTACCCGTTGTTCAACACTTTGGTCTTGGGTTGCACACCACTAAACTGTAGGCCCGACCCTGCAAACACAACCTTTGGTTTTGGGTGATTTTCATCCAAAACCTTAGAACCACTCGACCCTGGGGCATGGGTCTACACCATAATCTGGTCCATGTCTGTGGACATCTTTTGCTGGTGGGTTTTAAGATCAATATTTTTATTTTGATTCTGAACTGCACTTGTGAATTCTCAATTTCTTCTTTGTATGTATGTTTTGCCTAGCTGAAGGCATTAAACTTAGCGCATGTGTATGCACTCTTCTCTCTGTGGAGCTAACCAGATTTTCACAACACTCAAGTGATATTCTGTTTACTCCGCCCTTTTCATGTCTTTATTTTTACAATGAGGACATTACATCATTTAGGCATGGGGGGTGGATAGTTAATCCTAAAATCATTTTGTTAACTCCGTAGAATTTCTTTTAGTTTCTTTGAAAAAAAATTTGAAAATTTGAAAAAGATATAAAAAGAAAGAAATTAGGAAAAGAGAACTTAGGCATTTGGAAGTTATTAACTTTATGAAATGATACGAGATGACCTAAACACTTAGACTCTTTAGGTCTTCGGGCTTAATTAGTCCGGGTGTCTACTCGAATGTGGACTTAGTCTCGAGTCCTTGCTAATTCAAATTCATTTTTAATTTGGCTAATAAATTGGGATGATAAGTATGTGACTTATCAACCTGCCCTCTGATTTAGGGGGATTCTGAGGCTAAGCATCTACACACTATTCGCACTGATTCACTTTCCGACAGTTTTTACTGAAATTGGGTAGCTAATGGACCGACTTGGGTGGTATGGTTGGCAAGTTGTCGGTGGTAACAGCTCATCGGCAGGTTGTCTAGAGCCCAGTCACAAGATCATTTTCATTGTACTGCCTTTAGGTAAATCTTAGATCAGGAAAGCCACCTACTTAAATAAATAAATAAATAAATAAGAAAAGAAAATAAAGAAAAGAAAATAAAATATAGAGAAAAAAATAGAAAAAGGAGAAAATAAAAAAATAAATAAAGCCACACTTCACTGTACAAGTATGGCTGGCAAGTTGTCAGTGGTAACAGCTCATAAAAAAAATACACAATAATTCCCAAAACACTTAGGGAAGAAGCAGGAAACTAGAATAAACCGGGGAGATATACACTGGGTTCACCCTTGTGTTGACCCCATAAATAAAAGTAGGGAGAAAGCTACTGTTCGAAAAGATAAACCTTTAGGCAAGGTCACCTAGGGTCATAGAAACCCGAAGTCCATTTTAACGGCCACCTAGTGAGTTTTTTACTGTTTTCACAAGATGCTTAGCAGTTAGAATCCTTTTTGAGTCTTGGGCGGGTCGGGTAGCCGTAAAAAGTTATCCTGGAACTCTCAAACTCCAAAAGTACAAAAAAATTAGAAAAGAAGAAAAATAATAAAAAAATGTATCTTCCCTTTTCAAATAAGGCGAGGACTTAGGTGGTCTGCATTCTGGCAGGCACCCGGGTACTATTGAGTTTTCGTAGTTTAGGACTTTAGTTGAAATTTTCTATTGTTAATAAACGACTTAAGCCTAAGCGATTTAATCCTAATTCTACTTTTATACATAGCATATAGTTTAATTTCGCTAGGGACTAGCAAAAGATAGGCATGGGGGTATGATATAAACACATTTATTAAGGGTAAAATGCCTATTCATGCATGTTCCTAGGCTTAGATTTGCAATTCATGTTATAAATATTGCATAGCATGCATCATTCTGCATTTAGAGTACTTGTATATAATTTAGGTTAATTGCATCCTTTTTGTGGTTAGGAGAGAAGGATATTTATTTTGGAACCTCAGATTGATGATCCGACCGTACGGATCTGATCAAGACGACGATCGGAGTACAACACCTCTAAAATTGCCTCGATTGGAGTCTCATAGCACCATATACAATCCGAGGAAGATCAACAGCCAAGGGACTAGGAGACATAATTTGAAGCTTCAAATGACAAATCCGACCACGAAGATGGATTCGAGTCGACAATTGCAACCTAACGGCGTGAAAATTGACTCAATCCGACCTCGGTAGCAGCCCCTACAACAAAAAGAAGATGGACGACCCAGATTGTGCCACGTGGCACAGCCCAGGCCGCCTAGCACACGCATGCACCACTGCATGCACGTAGCCGCACGGGTGCGCACATGCATGGGGAGGAGCTCAAGCGCACAGCGTAGCACCAGCGCGTGGGTGCGTGCACGCGACAAAGGAGGGGAGCGTAGTGCCAGCGACGCATGAGCTGGCCTACAACGATGCATGAGCTAGAATTACAGCGATGCTTACAGCTGTCGCTAATTCATCGCATGCCAGCAAAGCTAGCTATGGGCATCAGTAGGCATGAGCTGCCTACAGTGACGTTTCCAGCAACGGCCTGGATGTCACTAATGGTCTCATACCTATTTTTACCTCTTCTCCTCCACTATAAAAGGACCTACACCCCCTCCCTTCCAAGCCATCTCTACCTACTCTACTCCCACCAACTCCCAAGCTCTAGCAAGCCTACCAACGCTCCATTAGAGCTTGTTCTCAAGCTCCCAAGGTGCCTATTAGTGTAGCAAACCTCTGCCCCACCAAATACTCCTCCAACTTCCCATCCCCCTTCATAGGTCGCCTTGGAGTCATCCTCCCACCTCTATTCCAGTAGCAGATCATCTCTATCTTCTCACCTCCTTTCTGAAGCCACACAGAAGCTTTCCTCAACCTGACGTCCTCCTGCATCTCACCTCCGTCATCCCGCTCCTCACCTCCTTCATCTGAGCTTCTGCTAGGCACCGTCTCTCGCCGAACAACCGATTCGGGAGACTTCCTCTCACCCCTCTCTCTTTTTATGCTTTCATAGTTGATTGTAATAGACATTGAAGTGATATCTATACCATTTTTGTTCCATCTCTATCTTGTGATTAGTTTGCTTGTTTTCTTCTTACAAAAAATACAAAAAAATAACAAAACCCTAAAATACCAAAAAGAAACGAATCAAAGTGCGGTTTTCACTTAAAGTAAACATCGCCTCCCTGTGTTCGACCTGGGGCTCCCTTGGAGTTTCGGTATAAATTTTATTTGATCGATGTGTTTTGCAACTACGACGGTGGGTTACTTGTAACCCTGATTTCTAACACGAGAAACATGCGCGACCACTGCCCTACTAGAAAAATGGGCTTTCGTGACACTTTTCTAGTGAGGATTTTTGTCAAAGCCATCGTCTATAGTAGAATAAATAGAAGATAGTTTTAAAACCATCTTATTGATGATATAGACGATGGTTTTAATTAAAATCATCATTTATATTTAATGTCAATACCCCGTCATGTATGCGAAGGTCCCCGCATTGACGTACATGACGGTTCTTATAAAAATCATCGTATTAGAGACGATGGTTCTATCTTGTAATCGTCATTTATATTGACTCTGAATTTTGGTTGAGCAGCATTTCTTCACGCCCTACTCGACTTTAAAAGATGGTTTTGACAAAAACTGTTGTGTAAAGTACCTATGCCCTATAACTTGCCCTTGACCCCCTGTGCCCTATTCACTCAACATTGATCTCCTCCTCTGTCAACATCGATCTCCTCCTCCTCGTGGAATGCCTAGCAATGCTGCCTCCTCACTGTGCATAGCCCCCTCCACACCGCGCGCCCCTCCTCCTCATCCCCAAGCACGCCGCCCCTCCTCCTCCACCCATCTGTCACTGCCCCTCCTCCTCCTCATCCCCACCCCTTCCTCCTCCTCCTCCTCCTCCCATCCGTGCGTAGCCCCAACCCCCTCCTCCTCCTCCCATGTGCCACCGCCCCTCTTCCTCCTCCTCCCATCTGCCACTGCCCCTCCTCCTCCCATCCGCCATCACCCTTCCTCCTCCTCATCCCCATCCTCTACCCCCTCCTCCTCCTCCCATCCGTAGCCGCCCATGCTTCCATTTGCCACCCCCTCCTCCTCCTCCCATTGTATTAATTAAATGTCAAATTTGGTTAATTTTTTTAATTTGTTTTAGTTATTTACTTATAAATATTTGTAATTTGATTTAAGTATCTCACGTCGTCAGACACCTTCTCTGTGATTCACGCACTTTGTTGAGGTATGAAATTAAGTTGTCTGAATTCATTTGTGAATGAATGTGGGGTGTGCCCACTTAATTATGTTTAGAATGTGGGGTGTGCCCACTGATGACTCTACAATTATTAGTGTTAATATCATCAATTAGAGTCAATTTCGAGCTCACTTGTACAAAAATATCATATCATAGTGAGTTTGGAGCATCGCATGCATGATTGACTAAGATTGCTTAGAATTAATGTTTAATGACCTTGTGTGAAAGTGCATATTAAAACAAATCTTAGATGATTAATCAGACCATACGAATGGATCCAGATCGACGAACGGAGTCCAACGGACTCAATATCACCTCGATACGACCTCCGTAACTCCAACATCAAGCCCGAGAAAGATCGATAGCCAAGGGGCATTGCAACATCCTTACGGGCTTTGGATAAAAATAAGAATGTACAAATGGATCCAGAGTGACAATTGCAATCCGGCAATGCGGGAATCATCTCGATCTAAGCACCGTGGCATCCTCTACAACATAAAGAAGATGGGCAACCCAAATGGCACCACGTGGCACCATCTAGGCCACCCAACACCGGCCCTTCATCACTGCATCATCCATTCACTACCGTTGGATCATGATCCAACGGCTGAGAAGCAACCTCCACTGCACGCCCTTGGATCCTCCTCGTGACAATCCATTGGGCACAGCACAATGGTCTTGACCACAGCTCGCAGAGGAGGGGTGTGGGTTCGAATCCCCCCAACCCCCCTTGAATTCCGCAATTGCAGCAAGGTGCAGTGGCAGAGCATGCATAGCTTGCATGCACACGTTCAGCGAGTGCAACACGGCAGCAGCATGCAAAGCACAGCGCAGCACCAGTGCATGCGAGCGGCATGGCACGCATGACATCCACGGGGCACGTAGGCCAGCAAGCACAAGCGCTACAGCGATGCTTGCGGTGGGTCTGCAGCGATGCTTTGAATGTCGCTGTTGACCCAAGGATGATTTTTGGCCTTCTTCCTCCATTATAAAAGGGCCTACCCCCCTCTACTTTTGCCTATCATCTACTTAAGCATCTCCACCACACCTTAGAGCTCCAAGTAAGGTTGTGAAGACGTTGAGCCACCGACGGAAGCTCCTCCACCACTGTGGCTTCCTCGATGCCTTCTTCTTCCTTGTTCTTTATTTTATTTTCTTTGGATAGTGTAGTTCACTTCATTCATTTAAGCATTCATCTACATATTGTTGTACACTACATTTGATAGTCAATAGAGTAAATATTTGATATATTATTCTCATATCTCTATTATGATTCTCTAACCCTATCTCCATCTCTTTCTTTCTCTATCTCCTTATCTCTCTTTCTCGTTCTCTCTTTAGCAAACGAATCAAACGACAAATTTTTGTGACACCAAAGTGAGTATTTGAATCGATTTCACCCCTCCCTATGTTTGACACTCAAACTCACATCCGATTCTTCTTATTAAAATTGACATCGTAAAACATGCTACAACGAATGATTTTTACACAAACACATTCGCGAAAATCAATTTTTGGCGCTGTTGCTGGGGAGGCAATGGATTTTTTACTCACTTTCATTTTCTTGGAAATTAATTGTATTCATGTTATCTAACTTGCTCTTCTCTCTCTTTTTGTGCTTGCAGGAAACGTGTGCAGCGGCAATGAGAGGAGAATGATTCAGATTAGGTTGAAGGAAGCGTAAGAAGATGACCACCATCACTCCAAAGGTTCGATCTTGTCTTCCCATGATATAAAGGTAACTCATCATCTTGGGACATAAAAAAATGGTGGTGTTATAAAAGAAAACCTCTCTTTGTTTGTTGAAGAAAACCATCATTAAGTCTTCAACACATAACTTCACAAAATCATTTTCTGGATTCAGGCTGACGACACAATTAAAGGACCCCTAGCACCACTAAAAATTTTCAGAAAAATCTTAGAGGTGCTCCTTCTAGTAGGTGAAGTCCACCTCAAATTTCATAGCCAAACTCCTTGTGGTTTGGCTGTGAGAAATTCACTACTGGAAGTGTGCAAGGTTGTCCTGATTTCTGGAGATCTGTAGGTTGTTCTTGCTGCTGCAAACTCCATGCAGCTTGGATTTGTCGTAGATTCATATTTCTGGAAATATCTTGAAATTTTCTTCACTTCATCTGAAGACTACTTTTTCATTTGAAATTTATTAGTGCTTGTTCTGATCAAGATATTAAACCTGCGTATTGATCTAGAAGTTCTGGACATATTTACCCTGTCATGAAAAAACATGAATTTGGGTGGTCTATCATCCTCAAAAATTTTGAAATTAATCTTGTTGAAAATCTCATTCAATTTCGGTCAGGATAAGGTCATTGCTTATTTTGATTGGACCTTTCTTGACAAAATCATAAAAAAAGATTTATTGAACAGAAGCTGCACACCCTAGGATCTTCCACACTAGGGAGTTTTTAACTTTATAGTCACACAAAAGATCTTAAAAAAAATCAATCTTCACCAACTGTGTGACTATACATTTGTCCCTTGTTTGAATGCATGAACAAGTGAAATTTTAAAATCCATTAAAGCAAGGTTCAAATTTTAAAAATCACACATCTTAGTCTTGTTAAAGAACACTTATTTTTGCATTAGGTCCTTGCACCCAATTGTGCACACAACTTAAACTGAAATTTAAGGGCATTAACGTCCCTAACGCCCTTCACTTAACCCTTGAGCATAAGCACTGACCTAGCGCTAAAAATTAAGTAAACGTTGGCCCTATGAATTATTGAGTTCGGTTTAGGGTATTTTCCTAAACACATAGTGAATTAGTAACGTCTACTTGCTCCAAAAGATGCTGAGTTGGGATGCCCGATTGTCAAATGACTTAAGCAAGCCAGGGTTTGGCATAATTATCACCCTTCGGGACACGCTCCCCCTACTTCGCCTTCCCAACTCTACCACCTTCAAGAGTAACAACAACACCAAATTCACCGTGTGGTCAGAATCTACTTCTGAGGCGTAAGTCACCTAGGTCTACACCATATGGCTTAGTTTACTTGCTTGATTATGCACACTTAATTCTCTCATCCGTTCTTCGCTCATCCCTCTACTTCTTCTAAACCATGGATTTCAATGCCTATCCTTCCTTCCCAAACTATCCCCAACATGATTTGTATTCTGACCCAAGTAGACTATATCCACAGTTTACTTGGGATAACAAGCCACCAAGTTGGGGATATAACCTAGAACCTAAGTATCTAGAAGACCCTTCTTATCCCAATTTTACTCAACCTGCACCAACTTCCTATTGGGATACATCCAACCCAACCCCCCAGAGTTACGATCCAAACCTTGGGGATCCTTATCTTCATTCTCCTTATGATGACTCTTCTTTTAGGTCCCACCCACCCACTAACTAATCTAATAGGACCTACACTCTAGGAGAACACCAAGACCTCTACCCTCTCCAAGACCCTAACCAAGATAGGTCATTGGAATTCAAGGATCTCTCCTATTTGACCTATGGATTAGAAGGGATTCTGAAAAAATGGAAATCAAATGATGATCATAAACCTAGGCAAATCAAGAATGATCAAACCCTGCTTTGGACCCCTGATGAAGAATCCGACTGGGAGGAGGACTTAGAACCTTAATTATTTTGGAGTAGGACTAAGCAAAAAATGGTGTCTCTTGAGGAATTAGACCTTGAAAATATTAGAATACAGGACCCACCCAAGAACCTAAACCCTAGTACAGACTCTAATACGCATCCTCAACCATACCCTTCCAACTCTGATTTGAATGATAAGGAGGAAATCCACGGGAAACCTAATGACACTCAATCAGTTCTTGATAGCCTTCAGTTGGACTTATGTAGATAGAATCAAGAATTGATTGAAGGGCAACAAGCCATGATTGATATGTTCCAACAACTAGATGAAGGCCAAAGAAAACTGTTGCAAGCAACTCCGTTTACGGAATTCATGAAGCAAGGCCTCGTGGTGATCGATTGGACTACACCTATTTGCCCAAAATTGGTTCAGCCCATTATTGATACTCCCCCGGTGTTGGACAACTCATTAGAAAATGTCATTAAAGACTCCTTAGAACATGATTTGGGGGGAGTTGAGGATAAACATATGGAGGAAACTAAGAATTTGGGGGTCAATGTCTATGAATCCAAATCTAATCTTCCTGAGGAAAGTGATTTGGTGGAAGAGACATCCAAATTTGAAGATGGGGAGTGGGATTACAATTTCGAAGTAATCGATTTCGAATCATTTGAAACCCCCATCACAAGTTTAGAGGAGGACCAAGGGAAAGAATCTAAACTAGAGGATGAAATTAGCCCTACCTTTATTGCAACCTTGAAAATTGAGTTTGATATGAAAGTGGTTGTAGATAATATTCTAGGGGTCAAGGAATTGGAGGGAATAAGCAATGAAACCCTAGTTGAAGAAGGGATGGATTTTTATTTGGAGAGAGACCTCATGCTTGATCTTAGGGCTCATTGTCAAACTATTGATTTTGTTACATGCCCTATCAGATTTGAAGTCCTGCAACTCGAATTCACTGGAATCGATGTAACTTTGAGGGATTACAACTTTAACAGGACACAAGTTGATTACAAAACTCACATCTTTAGTGTCCAACATTTTTTATTCGGGTTGCACTCATCTAAATCAACTTCACTGCATGCCAGCAGATTAAGAGAGGAATAGACATGGGCATGCATGTTACACCATTTGCAGAGTTCCCTTCCCTTAGGGATGGGACTGCACCATAATCTAGTCCGCATCCATGGAATTTTGATTCTAGGTCTAGCTCATTATGTCTTCCCTTTCTTGACCTAGACCATCCGAGTGATTTATCCCTTGTTGTTTGTGCACTATGCCCAGCTGAAGGCACTAAACTCAGAGCTTCCTGGGAGGCAACCCAGAGTTTCAAGCTGACCGGAAACACAATTACAACTCAGGTGATTTCTTTCCTTGCCCTCTTTCATACATTTAAATTCCAATGAGGATATTGTCCAACTTAGGCATGGAGGGGTGGTAATTCGTGTGTTTTCAGTACATATTATCAGCTTGAATAATCTTTTTATTTAAAAAAAAATTAGGAAATGAAAACTTAGATATTGAAAGCTTGTCAACTTTAGAAAATGATACGTTATGGACCTCAACGAGTAGACTCTTCAAGTCTTTGGACTTAATTAGTCCAGGTGTCCACTAAAATGTGGACTTGGTCTCGATTCCTCGCCACCATAATATATATTAATCTGGTCAATAAAGTAGGGTGATAAGTATACAACTTATCAACCTGCGCTCTGATTTGGAGGGATTTTAAGTCTAAGCATCTACACACGTTTTGGACTGACTCACTCATCGATGGTTCTAACGGAAATTGGGTAGCTAATGAACCTTCTAGGGTGGTATGTGTTTGCACAGCAATCATGGGTCCTAACCAACCTAAATAATGTCTGAACCTAGCTTAATTTGTGGATATTGCACTCATATCTTGCATATCATGCATTGCATTAGTTTATTTAAAATAAGATGAGATATCCTACTATTTAATGGTTTTTATTACTATTTGCAGGTAATAAAGTGATCCAGAATGAAGGAGATAGTTGAATAAAGTAATAAAGGAAGAAGAAGACTGATCCATATAAGAGGAGTGAGGAGGATAGCCTTATCCCTACCCTTAAAAACCCTAGGACAGCCTTCCCAAATCCAAAACCACCTTCATTAGGACACCATAGCCTCAAAACCCAAACATGGATAGCACTATCCATGTTCTTATCCACCTTATCCCTCTCCCAAACACTTAGGAACCAAAAGCCACTATCTAACACCTTTTAAGACATCCAGACATCTGGTTGGACATCTGATTTCTGCAGAATAACGATCTAGGAAGGCAGAACTCATACTGACACTGAATTGGACATCTAATTTAATGTCCAGACATCCAATTTTGTAATATAAGACATCTGATACTACTCTCTGGTTCCTAATTTTAGTGTTGGAAGCCCTAGCTTGCCTATTTTGACCTAGGAACCCCACCAGACACCTTAGGAAACCTAATTAGAGACCTCCTAAGCCTAGTCCACTATCCATAGTCCTACTTATCCTATCCCTAACCCAATTGAACCATCCCATACTTAATTGGCTACATCTACAGTTGATTGGGTGCACCCGAGCCCAATTAGATCGACTAGAGATCTAATTGACTCATACCTGTTAGGGTTACCCTAGCCTAATCACATGCACACATCCAATTAGACTTGATGTATACCTAATTAGGATCGCTCCTATCCAATTAGACTTTCCTAAGACTAATTAGGTCCACACCCACTTAATCTAGATTGACCCAACCTATTTAGCACCTAATCCTACCAAAACCCACAACCTAGCCCTACGAAAAACACACACCCACACACATACACACACCTTCCTATTTTACCCCTACCAAACCCACACACACTCTCTTGGAAACCCTAAAACTTGTGCCAAACCTAGATCCTAAAATGTGGCATTAGCTATTTTTGGAGCCACCAAAAGTGGCAACCAAATGGAGCCTTCCCATAAGGACAAAAAGTGGAGCCACGAAATTAATCATCCTTCACCTCTCACTTGCGACCACACCTCTCCTCCTTTCCTCTCAAGGTTGTCCTCCTCCTCAAAGCTCCTCCATGGGCAGGTAGCAAGAAGCTCCTCCAAGTTGCAAGGCCAGCTACTAGAAGAGAAGAAGGGTCGACTCCACCCTCTCTTCTTCTTCTCTCTTGGGCATGCTACCTTCTCCTCCGAGAGGGGACGCCCCCCCCATCTTCTTCTCTCCTTGGACAACCATGAAGGCTCACCCATAGCCTCTTGTGGTTGGTCATCACTTTTGGTAGGCATGTGACAGGATTGTATACCCAAGGTCTAGCCTACACCCTCACACAAGGCCGATGGCCCTAGTGGCACCTTTCCAACGTGAGGGATTTCTTCTATTTAAATGCTTTCTTATATAGATGTGTTGACATTTTTATGCATTAATAACATTGTGAAATTCTTGTTTATGTGGTGGCTTGTCTCCATGTTACTTAGGTTCGTTCACACCATGCACGGCCACCATGGCCCCACTTTGATGCACGTAGTCACTTTGGTTTTAGCTAGCACGTCTAGATCTAGGTTTTGTTTTGTGTCTCAAAATAAAAATCAAAAAACACAAAAAAGGCAAAAATATTAGGTTAGGTTTAGGTTAGAAAAGTCGATTCAAATCTCAACTTGTTTTCACACCTCCCAGAGATGATCGACTGGGACTCAAATTCTAAAAAGAAATGAAATCTATGTGAGTTTCGTAAATAATTAAATATTTTGATCAAGGGTTTAGCGCGACTATACTATTATTTCTGATAATTTCAAAACGCGTGAAATCGCACTTGACAAATGGCGTCGTTGCTGGGGAGGCAATGCGCGAGTTTAGATTTGGATTTGCTTAACTTCTGTTTGTTTTGATTGTAGGTCAAGATGAGGATCTGCGCATACATCAACCCGTGGTGAAGACCATAGATATTTTCTTCATCCTCTCTTTGTTGCTTTCTTAGGTTAAAAAAAATCAATATATATATATTCAAATTCAAATTTTCGAATTTGAATTTACAAAGAAAATTTTTTCTTTCTTTGGTGTGTGTTTTAACTTGGAAACTTTTTAAACACACCAAAGTCAGATTTGGAAATCCAGCCAGAAATTGTTGACGATTTTAAAAAATTTATGGCCGTCAAATTAGGCAACCAAAAATCTTGGGATTCTGTTCGATCTTAGGGTTTCAAACAAGCTTTCTAAATTCACCTTTTATTTGGAAAAATTTGCATTGTACAAATTTTAAAAATTCATACAGTGGAAGGAGGTCAGAATAGTCGATACTCTTATTTTATTCAACTTCAAATAGTAATTATGACCTCTACATAAATCAGATTGATATGAAATTTGTGGAGTTGGAAAGCTGCTGAAATCTAGTTTTGTCTATAAATTTTTGAGAATTTTTGGATTTTCTTTGATACTGTTTCAAATTGCATTTCTCATAGGGGGTCCATCTAGTCTATTTGACCCCCTAGAACATAAAAATTTGTAAAAAATTGCATGAACATTAAAAATCTTAAAAGAAATATTCCTTGAAAAACATATTGAAAAAGGAATATCTCTAAAAAATTTCATTATATTTTGATTTATTTACTGATTTGAGGAGTGATTTCAAGTCAGACTACGGTCTGACTGCAGATTGTTAGAAGAAGCATAAACCCTAGGTGTTTCACATTAGGGTTTAAATTTAGAGACCTAAAACAAACCTGTCTAAGCCTGATTTGTGTGTGATTGCATGAGAGGGGATCTAATTTGATTGGTTGTCTTCCCCTCTCCAACTTAAATTGAATTTGATCTACATTTCAACTTAGGCAACCAATTAGGTCTATTTCACTTAGTAGTGGTGCATTAGGACCATTGTTTTCCTTGATTGGGTCACACCACTTCTACCTTATTGGACTTAAAAGCATCATATAGACCTATCTGATATTAGGGTTTCCACACTAAGGTAGAGCACATTTGCATTCCATACTTAAAGGAAATTCATATAACAAATTAAGACTTGCAAAACTTGCTGTGTGCTCCACTACAACCTTGTTTGAATTGACCTAAACAAGAAAATCCTAAAATAAAAAAAATTAATACAAGCACTTGAACCATAAAATCCACTACATCAATTAAAGCATGTATTGAAAATCCTTTGTCTGTGAACTTCACACTCACAAACCTAATTTTAAAGGCAACACCCCCAAAATGCCCAATCACATTCTAAGAGCACTCTAAGCCCAAGCCGAAAACTAAGTAGAAGTGCCCTAGGCAGGACAAATTTACTTGGTAACCAAAATTTAATTGGGTAAAAATCAAGGCCTTGTCTATTTGGACCACTGGTGACAAGAAAGGTCAATGCGGTAACTGCGTTAACCTCTAGTGGTGTCCCACCATGCGGGGTGTCCTAAGGGGTCCCATCATTCTAGCCAGCCAAGTAATTCAAGGATTGGTTTAACCTAGTTCCATTTCAGGATACCAGGTTTAGATCCAATTAGGGTATACAATTTAAGGCTAGCTTGTTTGCTTGATTTGGGGCTCTCTCATCTTTCTTCCTAAGCCTTTGCCTTAATTCCACCAGCCCCTTGTAGCTGGTTGTGTCTTCCTAAGGAAGACTATCTTTTATCTCTATCCGCATCTTTTCTCAAATATCCATGAACCCATATCATTCTTTTGACCCTCAGGGTCCTCCATCTCCCAACCCAACCATGATTTCGACTCCTCCTGGTTGGGAGACTCATCCTAACCAGCTAGGATATGATTATCCCTATCCCCCTTCTTATTTAGAGCCTGAACCTCATGGATCTGACCCTTATCTAGATCAGAACCAATTGAAAGCCATAGTTACTGAATTCCGAGAATATAATAAGGACTATACAGATCAATGTACCAAGCTCCTGGAGTAAATTACATGATCTCAGGCACAATCTCAATCTTATCACTCCTCCCAGGAATAAGAGACTTGGAACAACCAGCCTAGTGGGTCTAGTGACCCATATTTTGGATCCACTAGCTACTCTACTGATTCTTGCTACCATGGGGAGGTATCCTGGACTCAGCCGACCCAAAAGGTACCTTTGGACCTAATCCGTGATTTAGATAGATCATTTGAGGAATGCACCATTTCTGATACACCTATACCTGATGATATATCACTCAGGAATTGGAATAATGGATCACAAGTGCAGGACCACATAACAGGTTCTTAATCAACTCCCTCTATAGTCAGCCCCACTCAGGGCGATACACCTATTGATTCATATTTGGATTCATATAACCCTGAGTGGAGAGACAACCCTAATCTTTCATGGCCACCACAAATACCGACTCAGACTGAACATCAATCTAGGCCAGCCCAATATTCCACTCAAACCACTTTAGGGCAACCATCTAGTCCAGCCCAACCCGCAACCACCCTTGAAGATATCATGAACATTTTGTTGGACTTTGACAAGAAAAATGAAAGAAAGGCTGGCTAAGCTGGAAAATCAAGTGAAATCTCAAGGGGATCAAATCAAGAGAATTCAAGAATCACTGTATCCCTGGATGCAAATGCCTTTTCACTCCTATTCTCCACCTATTCTTTCGACCCCTCCTCCAATCTATCATACATGCCATTGTGCAGGGGCCAACTCTTTGGCCTCTAAAAGGAAGAGAAAAGCTAAGAGCCCACCCAAACAATCTGATTCGAGCTCAACCAAAAATCATAAGACCAAATCCACATCCAGCTCTGACTTAGACTCTAGGGACAAAAAGAAGAAAAAGGCTTCTGAAGTTGATTTGACCTATTTACCCTTTCCTGAGGCCTTAAAGAAAGTCACAAAAGAAAAAAAAGACTTGCACACCTAAAGAGGTGGTTTTATTAGCTAACATAAGTGCATTTGTTTCTGGCACTCTACCACCCAAAAAGACCGACCCTAGAAAACCTTTCATATCTTGTGCCATCAAGGGATTCACCTTCAATAGAGCCCATGTGATCTAGGGTCTTCCATTAGCTTAATTCCTACCGCCCTTTTTGACCACACCAGACCTGGAGATTTGCACCACACACCTGTCACCATAAGAATGGCAGATGGCTCCATCAAAACACCTAAGGGTGTAGTTCAGGATGTGATCATCAAAGTGCAAGGTCTTAGCTTTCTGATCAATTTTATTGTCTTGGACATGAATATACCGGAGAAGCTAAGTAATTCACCCATCATTTTGGGTTGACCTTTCTTGGCTACAGCCAATGCACAGATTGACTATTACTCAGGATGTATGAAGATGAGTAGCAGCAATGAGAAGATTCACTTTGATATTTATGCGGTTGCTAAGAAAACAAAGCCAAGGTATTTTCTGGATGACATGGAAAGTGATTCGGAGGACTATTCAGAAGAAACCATGGCAATTGACACCTAAGTAGAAGTGCATGACCCGAATCAACAATCCACTAGATCACATAAGTCACCCTCGATATCAGATTAAATCTTTGATAGCATGGTTGACTATCGTGATTGACCTAGCCCAATTCAAACCCCTGCCCCTTGCAATGAATCCCAGATTCCTCAATTGATCAAAATGGTTCACGAAATAAAAGAAGCTAGTGCAAGAGAATATGATGATATAAGAAAAGTGCTGCATAGAATCTGGGACGAGCAACAAAAATCAGAAATGTTTGAATTTGGGCCAGGTGTGTCACAACCAATTTGTGATTCGGTGGTGGTCACGCAGGATTCTATTGATCAAACACCCGAGGTGGATGATATTGATAATCCTATTGAAGTTGAGAATGGAGATTTATTCAAGAATCTTGATCTTGATTTAGGGCTTGAATACTAATCATTTCATTTTAAGGAACCAAGCATTAAGGGACCTGAATACGATTTTGTTGTATTTGAGAATACCCATGGAGACATTGATGAATTAATTCAAATGATCTCATACACGGAGCAACAAAATCAAAAAGACTGTAATAACTCCTCAATCAATGATCCAGCCTGTTCCACTTTCATGGAGGGACTCACTACTAAATCTAATGCCCAATTTCATCTAAGTGAGAAGGAAATATCCCCTTTTGAAAAGGATATTCAAGAGATTGAAAGATAATTGGGAATTTCATATGATGAGTTATCGAAGGAAGCTAAAAATTTTGAGGAATCATGTGATAATGGGGAATTAGAATTGGAAATTTTTGAAGAGATAAAAGAAGATGATACCCAAACATCTTTGGTAGAGATAGAGACTGATCACTGGACATTGATTTCCAGATCTGACTACACTACTTGGGTCATGCCTTCCATTCATCACCATTATCAAAACCCATATGATTTCACCCCACATGACTCCACCCATACCCCTACCACCCACATTCTCCATCACCTCTTCGGGATGCCTTCATATACATTTCTTCCAGGCACCTGTAATTATCCATCTTTCTTCTATAGCATCTGGCTCCAGATAATCCCAAGCCCCATCTACATATTTTTCCGATTATTTGGACTCGGAATTCATGGATACCTGGTTCGCATTTACGGCTCGCTGTTGGCGAATGAGATTAAAGTTCTTATCATTTTACTCGCCATTCTTAATATTGTATTGATATATCCTTTTTGAGTGTACACCCAGCTAGAGGCGTTAATCTCAGCACTTATATATAGCATATTTTATTTGTCATATTATTTCCCTGCATATTCAATTTTAGATGTTGGAATAAGCGGAACGTCAAAATTCAGAAGCTATTCCAGGTGATTTCTACCCATTTACCCCTATCTTAAGTAATTTTTCATTATATTCATGCATGAGGACATGCAAGAAAGTAGGCATGGGGGGTAGTAATTGTAAACTGAAATTTTTTTCTACCAACACCTAGGAAAAACCTTTCATACATCATGCTAATTACACTTTAGGGTCCTTAAATGAAGAACAACCGACTCCACCTCAAATGTTTGCATTGGAGCTAAAAATCGTTTGCAACAACCACTTTCGACTCATCCATTCTCCTTTTTTTTCTAAATTTAGGGTCAAGCTATATATAACCTGAATTAGGAAAATTTTCGAAGTGCAACTTTGAAAAGTTACAAATAGCATTTATATATATTGCATTCATGAATAAGATTTTTATCAAAAGAATGTATTAGGGATTTTATCCTCTAATTGATTCCTGTAATATGGAATCCAGTACAATTTTCACTCACATGTAGATTTTGCAATGGATTCACAGTGAAGACTAATGAACGTCTTCAGTTTGTCAAGAAGAAGCAGTGCTTCTTTTCCTAAACCCCTGTATAGTATTTTGGGAGTCAAGAAAATCTTCTTCCAAAAATCCAACAAATATTGTAAGATGAGAGTAGAGTGTACTGGTGCTCTAAGATTAGTGCAAAGAACCTAAAATCCTAGATAATTAGGTAATGATACTCAGAGATTAGGCATAGTTTTCACTCTCAGATCCTACGTATACATTTTTGCATGAAATTTTGAGAGCCACCAAATAAGGCAAATATGCGAAGAGCGAGTTTTCATAAAACTAGGGCTAAGGTGGATGGTTACGACCATTCTTTACGGAATCCTCAGCTGAAGGAGGGTATTGATGTCAAGGTCAAAAATACACCGTCCTATCTATCTCTCCCAGTGTCGTGAGTAGGCGCTTCCACCAAATAAGTCACCTAATGTCTCTTGAGTACCACCAATCCCTAATAATGCCTCCTCAATAAAGTTCATGAATGTATGGTAGCTTGTGTTGTGTTGAAAAAAAAAGTATACATAGAAAAAAAGGGAAGAAAAAAAATGAAAAAAAAGAAAAATTGAAAAAGAAAAAAATTAGAAAAAGAAGAAAAAGCAAAGAAAAAGAGTGTGTGAATATTTAGTGTTTATTTCAGTTGCATTGAGGCAATACCACCAAATAAATTTGAGATCCACCAAATAAGGCCTTAACCTATCTTTCTATGTTTCTGACCGCCCGAATACTGGCTGAGCAATTCCGACTTAGTGTTAGGGTTACGGAACTCAATTAAAGTGTTAATGCCCAGTGAGACCACCAAATACAGTTCATATGTGATATGGTGAGACTGTGAGCTCTAAGAAAAAAAAAAGAACAAAAAAAAAGAAAAAGAGAGAGAGAGAGAGAGAAAGAGAATAAATACAAAGGAACCAAAAAGAGCATAGTTTTTCTCGTCTTTCTCTAAGTTGAGTTACTTGATAATTTGGGAATCTAGATTCTATAGTACTAATTTCTATATAGCACCAAGTGAGAGTGAGCCACCAAATAAACACATCCATTTCCCTCTAACATTCTCTACTTGAGCTAAAAGCCGAGGTGGAACTCAAAAAAAAAAATCTTGGATGCCCCGAGGGAAGAAGTCCGTCTATCCTACTAGAATTTTATTAGGGATTAAGTACAGACTTTAGAGGTGAATCAAGCCTTTCACTCGATTCCATTGCAAAAGCTACATAGCTACACTTTCGCGTATTTGGATTTGTAGATTTCTGGATGAAGCAAAAGGAGAAAAAATCTGTAGTCAAACTCTTTGATAAAAAGAATAAGCAATCCTTTAGGGATCGAACTTGTAAATAACTTAGTCATGTACTTAGTCTGGCATTTGCTATGGACTAACAAAGTTTAGGCATGGGGGTAAGATTGCATAGCAATCATGGGTCCTAATCAACCTAAATAATGTCTGAACCTAGCCTAATTTGTGGATATTGCACTCATATCTTGCATATCATGCATTGCATTAGTTTATTTAGAATAAGATGAGAAATCCTGCTATTTGATGGTTTTTATTACTATTTGCAGGCAATAAAGTGATCCAGGACGAAGGAGATAGTGGAATAAAGCAATAAAGGAAGAAGAAGACAAATCCAGATAAGAGGAGTGAGGAGGATAGCCAAATCCCTACCCTTAGAAATCCTAGGATAGCCTTCCTAAACCCAAAACCACCTCCATTAGGACACCTTAGCCTCAAAACCCAAACATGGATAGCACTATCCATGTTCTTATCCACCCTATCTCTCTCCCAAATACTTAGGAACAAAAACCAACCTTAGAAAACCTAAAACCCACTCTCTAGCACCTTTTAAGACATCCAGACATCTGGCTAGATGTTTGATTTCTGCAGAATAACAATCCAGGAAAGCAGAACTCATACTGACACTGAATTGGATGTCTAATTTAATGTCGAGACTTCCAATTTTGTAATATAAGATGTCTAACCACTATTCTGGACATTTGATATTGCTCTCTAATTCCTAATTTTGGTGTTGGAAACCCTAGCTTACCTACTTTGACTTATGAACCCCACCAGACACCCTAGGAAACCAAATTAGAGACCTCCTAAGCCTAGTCCACTATCCATAGCCCTACTTATGCTATCCCTAACCCAATTGAACCATCCTATACCTAATTGCGTGCATCTACAGTTGATTGGGTGCACCCGAGCCCAATTAGATCCACCCAAGATCTAATTAACTCATACCTATTAGGGTTACCCTAGCCTAACAACATGCACACATCCAATTAGACTTGACCTAGACCTAATTAGGATCACTCCTATCCAATTAGACTTTCCTAAGCCTAGTTAGGGCCACACCCACTTAATCTAAATTGACCCAACCTATTTAGCACCTAATCCTACCAAAACCCACAACCTAGCCCTACAAGAAACACACACCCACACACACACACACCCCTTCCTATATTACCCCTACCAAACCCACGCACACTCTCTTGGAAACCCTAAAACTTGTGTCAAACCTAGATCCTAAAAATGTGTCAATAGCTATTTTTGGAGCCACCAAAAGTGGCAACCAAATGGATCCTTCCCATAAGGACAAAAAGTGGAGCCACAAAATTAATCATCCTCCACCTCTCACTTGCAACCACATCTCTCCTCCTTTCCTCTCAAGGTCGTCCTCCTCCTCCAAGGCTCCTCCATGGGCAGGTAGCAAGAAGCTCCTCCAAGTTGCAAGGCCAGCTACTAGAAGAGAAGAAGGGTCCACGCCACCCTCTCTTCTTCTCTCTTGGGGATGCTACCTTCTCCTCCTAGAGAGGATGCCCCCCCCATCTTCTTCTCTCCTTGGACGACCATGAAGGCTCACCCATAGCCTCTTGTGGTTTATCATCACTTTTGGTAGGTGTGTAGAGGGGTTTGTATACCCAAGGTCTAGCCTACACCCTCACACAAGGCCGATGGCCCTAGTGGCACCTTTCCGGCGTGAGGGATTTCTTCTATCTAAATGCTTTCTAGTATAGATGTGTTGACATTTTTATGCATTAAGAACATTATGAAATTCTCGTTTATGTGGTGGCTTGTCTCCATGTTACTTAGGTTCATTCACACCATGCATGGCCACCATGGCCCCACTTAGATGCACGTAGTCACCTAGGTTTTAGCTAGCACGTCTAGATCTAGGTTTCATTTTGTGTCTCAAAATAAAAATCAAAAAACACAAAAAAGACAAAAATATTAGGTTAGATTGAGGTTAGAAAAGCCGATTCAAATCTTGACTTGTTTTCACGCCTCCCAGAGATGAACGACCGGGACTCAAATTCTAAAAAGAAAAGAAATCTAAGTGAGTTTCGTAAATAATTAAATATTTTGATCAAGGGTTTAGCGCGACTATACTACGATTTCCGACAATTTCAAAATGCACGAAATCGCACTTGTCAGTATGGCTGGCAAGTTGTCATGGATAACAACCCATTGGCCAGTTGTCTAGAGCCTAGCCATAAGACCATTCTCTTTTACTACTGCCTTTAAGTAAATCTTAGGTCAGAAAAGCCACCTACTTTAAAAAAATAAATAAAAATGAAATAAGAAAATAGAGGAGGAGAAAAGAAAAAAAGAAATAAATCACACTTCACCGCACGTGTATGTCTAGCAAGTTGTCGTGGGTAATAACCCATTGGCTGGTTGTCCAGATCCCAGCACATAAACTGGACAAGAATTCCAAAATACCTAAGGAAGAAGCGGGGAAGTAGCACAATCCAGGGAGATATACTCTAGGTTCTCCCTTGTGTTGACCCCATAAAAAAATAAAAAGTAGGGAGAAAGCTACCGATCGAAAAGATAAACCTTAAGGTAAAATTTTTAGGTCACTTAGGGGCATAGAAACCCGAAGTCCATTTTACTTGCCATTAAGTGAGTCTATCACTTTCACAACAAGATGCTTAGTACTAAGAGTCCATTTCGAGTCTTGGGTAGGTTGAGTAGCCATAAAAAGTTACCTTGAAATCCTCAACACCAAAAATCCAAAAAAAAAGAAAAAGAAAAGATGAAAAATAACAAATATATAGTTGCTTCTATACAGAATAAGGTAAGGATTTGGGCAGTCTACATTTTAGCAAGCAACCCGGGCACTATTGAGTCTTTGCGAGTTAGGTTCTTAGTAGAAATTTCATCTGGTTGACAAACAACTTCTACTTGAGTGACCAATTCCTAATTTTAGTTGTAAATAGCATTTAGGTTAAACCTTGCTAGGGATTAGCAATGGATGGGCATGGGGGTATGATGACTCTACAATTATTAGTGTTAATATCATCAATTAGAGTCAATTTCGAGGGCACTTGTGCAATAATATCATATCATAGTGGGTTTGGAGCATCGCATGCATGATTGACTAAGATTGCTTAGAATTAATGTTTAATGACCTTGTATGCAAGTGCATATTAAAATAGGTCTTAGATGAGCAATCGGACCATACTGAGGGATCCGAATCGACGAACGGAGTCCAATGGACTCAAAATCACCTCGATCCATTCTCCATAGCTCCCACATTAAGCCCAAGAAAGATCAATGGCCAGGGAACAATGCGACATCCTTACAAGCTTCAGATGAAAAATTCGACTTTACAGATGGATCTGGAGTGATAATTGCAATCCGACAACATGGGAATCATCTCGATCCGAGCACCGTGGCATCCTCTACAATAGAAAGAAGATGGATGGCCCAGATGGTGCCACGTGGTGCCATCTAGGCTGGCCAACTCCAGCCCTTCATCACTGCATCATCCATTCCTAGCCGTTGGATCTTGATCCAATGGCTGAGAAGCAGCCTCCACTGCATGCCCTTGAATCCTCCTCGCGACAATCCATTGGGTGTAGCATAACGATCTTGACCACAGCTCGCAAAGGAGGGGCACGAGTTTGAATCCTCGTGACGCCCCCTCAATTTCGCAATTGAAGCAAGGTGCAGTGGTAGCACATGCATAGCACGTGCACATGAGCAATGCTAAACACACATGAATTCATGATAAAATCCTTATTTATGATAGTTCTAAGGTCTAGCATTGCATATCATAGTATAAATATTGCATAACATTCATTGCATTGTGATTGCACAGCAAAAATATACCAATAAATATGCCATCTTATGTTATGTCCTAGCATTGCCATTGCATATTAGGTAGCTATAGTTGCATTTGTAAAATTGACACATGCATGCATTTATTTGAGAGGGGAGGATAATGCAAATAATTGGCCATGTAATTAACATCTTTTTCAAGTGCTGCCTCGCAATTTCACCTTCTTCATTTCTTTATTTCCTTTGAATTTCTTCTCCCTCGCGCGGCTGCAGGGCATGGGGGTTGCACCTCGTCGCGCCATTCCTCTGCCAGCAACATGGCTGGGCAGGCAAGGTCGGCAGCATGGCTGTGGCAGGCTCTCGCTTCTTTAAACAGCCCTGCCCTCTTCCTTGCGAGGGAGAGCCTGGAACACACAACACCAGTAGCCACCTTCGTCCACGCCATCTTCCTCCCCTCTTCCCCACCATACGCAGTAGCTCTTCCACTGAAGAGACACACTGCGGGCAAGAGCAAGCTCACAGTGGTCCCACAACCACCACTGTGAGTTCCACCATAGCCCAGCTCCTTCGTGAGCAGGTGGGCGTAGTGGTTTCATTCTCTGTTTCCACCACTGAACACCATTGCCATTGCCAGAAGCTCCAAGCTCCAAAGCTCTAGAGCTCCAGTAGCAGCAGCGGCGGCCTCCAGCAGCCGCGCAAGCCACCGCGCGCATGCCAGCAACCGTCTGCAAGCCCCTTCCACACATGCGCACGCAGAACCGGCCACAACAGGTTGTTCATCCTGCGCGGCACTGTAGCTACTGTTCACACCTCTCAGTGTGACACTGTAGCTATAATGCAGTGATCAAAGAGTTTCTCACTTATCCGGTCATCGTGCGCTCTTTCTCCTCGTTGCTACCGCCTCCAGCCAGTCAGCACTAGTGCCTGCGTCTGCGTCCATGCTTGTCTGCACCCACGCCTGCTTCTTCGCCCGCGTCCACTCTTGCCCACAACGCAGTGCGCTACGTTGCACTCTCTCCCACACTTCCAATCCCGCCCACGCACGAAGGCAGCAAGCGCACTCCCTCCAACACCCGAACGTAGCCCCTTGCGCGCCTGCGTCTGTGCGCCCGCGCACCAGACGACGCCCACTACCTCCAGGCGTCTTAAACTCTCTCTCTCACACTCCTCTCCAGCAGACACACACACACCACACTCGTACACACAAACACACTTGTACACTCACACTCACTTGTACACACCTATACATACTTATATATATATATATATACATATTCATACCTATACAACTATTTATAAGTATATATACATACATACATAAATATATATATATATTTATACATATATACATATATATCTGTAGATATTAATACATATATATATATACATAGATACTTATACAAATATATCTATATACATATATATATCTATATACATATATTACTATATATCTATATCTATATAGTTAAATATATATACATATATATCTAGTTATAAATATAGATATATATATACCTATATATATATTTACATATATATATATATAACTACATATACACCTATATAGTTACAACCCTATCAATATATATACATATAAATATATATTTACATATATACATATATATATATATATTTACATACACATCACCTACCTGTATCCCTATGCACTAGTCCTCCACCACGCGTTATATCGCGGGAATATCTTCACCAGTTGCTGATATTTCCCGATACCCGCGTAAAGAAAGCGCCTCCGCACACACTCCCACACATCCGTCCCACACTCTACGCAACATTTCGTCTTGTTGGTTGCGTCTTCCTAGACGTGGACCAACTCGACACTGTGCTACACGCCATTTTCACTTCCACCCCCACCCCTATATATATAATATATATATCTATATATATATAGACTATATTTATTTCTCTACAAAGCAACCTATCTTGTTTTTATTTCTCTTTTGTTTCCTGCTATTAAAAATAAAAAAAAAAGAGTAAAAGAGAAAAGATAATCCTTGTCTTGTAGGTACTTGGCCTTGCGATCAGCAAGACCAATTTTTGGAACCCTAATTTGGCTCAAAGACAAGAATAATTTGGCTCAAAGCCAAGGACTTGATTTTGAGGGTGTGCCTTAAGGACAATAATATCAACAAAAAAATCTTAAATAGAAAAGAACCAAAAACATAATAAACACACAGAAGAGATACGTTTTAGGAAAGGCGTAGAAACTTCTTCACCTTTAATCCCCACCTCCCTGAGATCGACCCTGGGCCTAAAAGTGACCAAAATAAAATTAAGTAGGCTAGGTTAAAAATTTTGTAAAAAGATGGTTAGGCTCGATTTAGGTTAACCACTATACTCACTTCAACGATAATTTCACCATATTAACACAACCTATTCAAGTCCTGACACATTGCATTTAGGATAGTTTGTATATTCTATTCTTTAATTCCACCATTTTATATGGTCAGGAGGCAGTGCGACATCTTTATAGGTTTCAAATGAAGAATACAACCATACGGATGGATCCGGAGCGACGATCGCAGTCTGTCAACGCAAAAATCACCCCGATCAGAGCTCCGTAGCATCCTCTATAAGAAGAAAAAGATGGATGGCCCAGATGGTGCCATGTGGCGCCATCCAGGTTGCCTTACACGAGCCACAACCTCCCCATCTTCACGCAAAGAGCGATCCTAGCCGTTGGATCTCAATCCAGTGGCTGAGAAACGCTCTACATCGGTCAGTCTCTCCTACAAAGCACAGCAAGGAAGGCTTCATCTTGACCATTGGATCTTCATCCAACGGTCAAGGCGGTCAGCTGCACCTCACCTCCACATGACAAAACAACTCTTTGGCCAAACGGTGAAGTGCTCGCTCCGCAAATGAGAGAAGTGGGTTCGAGCCTTGATCCTCCACACCCGCTCCCGCATTGACTAAATTGGACCGCTCGATCTCGATCGAGCGGTCAAGATGACACACGCATGTAGGATGACAATGCGCAACCACACGCTAAGGTAGACACGCACCATCTGGAGAACTCATTTAAGTCGACCGGGTGCATTATCCGTCATCCGATCTTTGCGATCGCATGATGAGCGTGATCCAAATCTCGCGAGAGGCGCAATCCGCGCGCGCTCCTTAGCCACACGATCAAGATTGAACGGTGGAGATGCTTCCTTGACCAGCGAACGCATGATTTGAACGACTGCGAGGGCACAATTTGCGGGCACCCCCAACTGCGTGATGGTTCAACCAACGACTGCCAGCGAGTGTGTGATTTGAATGCAAGCAAGTGCGTGCTTCCTCCTCGTGATCTCAGCCGTCCACACCTGATCCAACGGCTGGAGATCTCTGTGCACTGTGCTAGCTGCAACCGTGCCTCCTCATGCTAGCAGAGGCACTTGAATGTATAGCAATACCCCTGGCAGGTCTTTAGTGACGTTTTAAATGTCACTGAAGGCTCGTGCGTGCAAAACACCTCCATTCCACCACTATATAAACACCATGACCCCTTCCTTCACGAACCATCTCTACTTACTCTACACCTACCTACTCTTAAGCTCTAGTAGCCTACCAAAGCTCCCTTAGAGCTTATTCCCAAGCTCCAAAGGCCTCTTATTAGTGTAATGCTCCTATACCCACCAAATATTCATCCTCCATCTCACCACCTTCATAAGAATCCTTGGAGCTGTCCTTCCACCTCCATTACAGTAGAAGATCACCTCTAGCTCCTCATCCCCATTCCGAAGCCTTGGTGAAGCATTCCTCTACCCGACATCCTCTTGCATCTCACCTTCATCGTCCAGCACCTCACCCCCCTCGTCCAAGCTGCCACCAAGCGCTGTCGTCTCTCCAAACAACCAATTTGGGAGATTTCTTCTTACTCCTATCTCTTTTATATTTTAGCATATTGTAATAGATGTTTGAATAAACATTTACATGATATATCAAATTTGTTTCCATCTTGTTTATGAGTTACTTGCTTGCCCTTTCTTTACAAAAACACCAAAAAAAATCACAAAACCCTAAATCCACAAAAAGAAACAAAACGAAATGTGGATTTCAGCAAAAGTAAATGTTGCCTCCCTGTGTTCAACCAGGGACTCCCTTGGAGTTTCGATTAAAAATTGTATTTGATAACGTGTTTTACAAACTACGACAATGGGTTTCTCCTAACCCTGATTTTACTTTGCGAAAACCCATTCATCACGCAGCGAGTGCGGCACGGCAGCAGTGCATAGAGCACAACGTAGCGCCAGTGCATGCACATGGCACGACACATGCGACATGGCACAGGGCGAGCAGGCTAGCAGGCACAAGGGTGGGGGCTATGGCAACGCTTTGAATGTCATTGTTGACTCGAGGATAATTTTTAGCCTTCTTCCTCCATTATAAAAGGGCCTACCCCCCTCCACTTTTTCCCATCATCTACCTAAGAGACTCCACCACTCCTTAAAGCTCCAAGCAAGATTATGAAGACGCTGAGCCACCGACAGAAGCTCCTCCACCGCCGTAGCTGCCTCGACACTTTCTTCTTCCTTGTTCGTAGTTTTATTTTCTTTGGATAGTGTAGTTAATTTCTTTCATTTAAGCATTCATCTACATATTGTTGAACACTACATTTGATAGTAAATAGAGTAAATATTTGATATATTATTCTCATATCTCTATTATGATTCTCTAACCCTATCTTCCGCTCTTTCTCTCTCTCTCTCCCTATCTCTCTTTCTTTCTCGTTCTCTCTTTCGCAAATGAATCAAATGATGAATTTTTGTAACACCAAAGCGAGTATTTGAAATGATTTCATGCCTCCCTGTGTTCGACACTTGGACTCACGTCCGATTCTTCTTATTAAAATTGATGTCGTAAAACATGCTACAACGAATAATTTTTACACAAATGCGTTCACGACGGTCACCCACTTAGGTTTAGAAAGTGGGATGTGACCACTTAGGTTTAAAATGTGAATTTTTAATTATGTTTAGAATGTAGGGTGTGCCCACTTAGGTTTAGAAAGTGGGATGTGCTCACTTAGGTTTAGAATGTGATTTTTTTTTTTATTATGGGGTTACCCACTGGATTTAGTAAATTGAATGTATTTGATTGATTGTGGGGTGTGCCTACTTTTATTTGATTTTATTATGTATGTTTGATTGATTTAACAAATTGAATTTGATTCTATTATGTACCCACTTTATGTATGTTTGATGTTATTATTTTAATGCATTAATTATAGATACACATTACACAAATCTAGATGCACTTGAGGCCAAATAATAGGTATTCTAACTCCTAAGTTACAGGTTTTGAGAGGGGATAATCGTGTCAAAATACTTGCCCATCGACACTTATAATCATGTTATACGAACAATGCAAAGTGTTTGTATACCACACTTACATTCACGAAACTTTATCTTTATAGCATGCCATAAGAGTCGTCGTCCTTTGCTCAAAGAAGTTCTGAACAAAGGGAGATCCTTGAAGATTTGATCATAAATTAAGGTTACTTGTTACATGGAATCGATGTCTGGAGGAATTTCGATAGTATCTTTTTGCCCTTCTCCGGTATACCAACTGATCTTATCAACATTCCTAGTGCACCCTTAAATGGGAGTTATTGGGAATGTAGTTAAGGTTAATCTTGGGGGATATAATGGAGAAGTGCTAGGAGATGCTACCAAAATTTCTACAGCCACCGGTTACATGTAATAAGTAACGTTTTGATCAAATCTTCAAGGATGGGCTATTAAGTGAAAACCCTAATCAAAATACAAACACTGTTATAAAATCAAATTATAATTATTGGGTGGTTTTATTTCATTTTTGTAGATTATCATGGATAAGTCTTGGACTAGTTTGAGGAACTCAGATTACTCTTGATACAACAATAGAGTGAGAGAGTTCCTTGATTGGGCATTTCATGATGAGAGGAAGTCATTCAAGCAAGGAGACAAGTTCGACTGGATATTTTGCCCATGTAGGAGGTGCTTGAATGGATATTCACATGATAGGAACACTGTATACAAGCACAAGATTTGCAATGATTGGTGGCAGCATTATACTAAGTGGATTGCTCATGGAGAGGATCTTACAGAGGAAGTCAGACGATCTCTGATAGATTTCAATGAGACAACTATTGATATTGAAGCTGATGACATCGATGAAATGCTTAATGAGATGAGAGCAGGAGTTTGGTGGCAACATTATACTAAGTGGATTGCTCATGGAGAGGATCTTACAGAGGAAGTCAGACGATCTCTGATAGATTTCAATGAGACAACTATTGATATTGAAGCTGATGACATCGATGAAATGCTTAATGAGATGAGAGCAGGAGTTGAAGATCCAGCTAGTGAGGAAAGTTGTAATTAGTTTTATGATACTATTAGGGAAGCGGATGAACCTATTGCTCCCAGTATCACGTCCATTTCTAAGTTGTCATTTCTTTTGAAGTTATTTCGGATGAAGGTTATGAATAGAGCGACCTCTAAATTGATGTCCGAGGTGCTTGAATTCATTGGAGTGCTTTTAAATGATCTGAAGGTTATCCAAAGACATGGTATGAAGCAAAAAAATAGATTCGTGGACTTAGTTTAAATTGCGAGAAAATTAACGCTTGTCTAAAAGATTATGTGTTGTACAGAAATGAATATGCAGAGTTGACTAGTTATCCACAGTGTGGTGTTGAGAGATTTAAAGTGGGAAATTCACTAAATACAAGAGCCAAAAACCAGCTGGAGAAGGTTTTACGTTACTTTCCATTGATTCCTAGGCTTCAACGCCTTTTAATTTCAAGTAGAACTGCAAATTTGATGACATGGCATATGGATAACATGTCATGAGATGATCGCATTCGTCATCCTGTAGATTCAGAAGAGTAGAAAATGTTTGACAGCACTCATTTAACATTTACAGAAGATGCAAGAAATGTCAAATTAGGTCTTGTAAGCAATGTGTTTAAACCTTTCAAGAACATGTACCCATCCTATTCAATTTGGCCAGTCGTGATGATAACTTACAACTTACCTACGTGGCTTTATATGTGTAATGACCCGATTCCCGAATCCCTACGAGACACGAGAATCGGACCGACTTGACTAATCCCAAGACCCAGTCGTCCAACGAGAAAGTAACCAAAAGAGAAGTAAAATAAACCACATTCACCATATATAAAACTAGCAATAACAATATACAGTAGTAAAGAAAGGAAATACTACAGTATACACCACCACAACAAAAGAGAAATAAACATGTACATAACATGAAGCTTACAATAAAGAGAGTACAGGGAGTAACAGAAAACTACTCACTACAGTGGAAAGAAAAGTACAGAAGGTACTACAGGTAACACTACTGGGCTCTACTAAGCCCAGCGCCCTCTGCAGCCGCTGACTCTAGCTGCTCAACACCTGGTCCTGAAAAGGTAACAAGGGTGACACGTTAGCGAAACGCTGAGTAGAGTGGCAACTAAAAGCTAAAAGAAGTAGTAGAGTGTACAGTAACTGTTATATTTTTTCTTTCTTTATTTATATTTTTCCATTTATTCACTGTTGATTTATTTATTAGATCCTTCTCTTGATCTTGAATGTTCCTCGTGGGAACGATCTTGATTGCAGTCTTTTCCGAAAAGTAGAAGCAACACATGGTACTCTCCTAGCCGGGAGAGTCCCCCGTGGTGGTCCTACCCTCAGTCAACCACCCCAAGGTCGCTGACAGACGTAACGATGACTACGGCATGCGTGATAAGCGCACAGGTAGCTACCCCGCACTAGCACGCGATCAGTCATTTCCGTTAACGGGTGCGCCCAAAGCACAGCACGGAACCAGTATAGGGCAGCACCCTCTCAGTAACAGGGGTCCAGCCCCTCCACAGTAACCAAACAGGGGTCCTGCCCCTCCACAGTTCACGCACCCTCGCCTGACTACCCTGGTTTGCCCCGTGAGCCTAACAAGTTGGTGTAGGAGGGCTAGCAGAACCCCGGGGCCCGTGGGGTAGCTAGTGCTCTCCCTACACTAGTAGCTCTCCTCGGTACTGTGTACACAAGGGCCAAAAGTCGGTACAAAGTGGCCAGACCTAACCCTGGGTCCCTGGGGCGGCTAGCTCCGCTCTGCACTAAACAGGGGGACAGTTGCTCTCCTTGGTACTCCGTACTCAAGGCCAGCTCACTTCCCCAATTCTATTTCATTCAATTTCTAGGAGTTCTACTCCTAATTCCTCATAGGGTTCAGGGTCTTTTAACTTAGCCAATTTAGGCTTCACCGTTCCAGGTTTATATCCATACAATTCATGTTCTCAACCGTATTTATTCATTCATAACAGGCAGCTGTTAACCAATTTACAGGCAGTTATCATTTCCTTTCCACTTTTCCAAGACTGCAATGTATATATTCAACTAGTTTTCCAGTCCTAGGATTCATGCCATACCCTAGGATCTATCATTCAATCTAGTTTTCCAGTCCTAGGATTCATGCAATACCCTAGGATCTACTATTCAATCTAATTTCTCAGTCCTAGGGTTCATGCAATGCCCTAGACTCTATCAATTATTTCATAATTGTACAAATTTTGTTAAATAAATTAAAGAGCCACTCTACCTGCGAAATCGGGAATACTGGGGGCGTGGTCGGCAATCCCACGCGCCTCTGCAACCCCCAAAACCACAACGGAATGGGGTCCTAACACAAGGATCAATCACAAGGAGTTTCTCATAATAGTATACAATTACTATAAACAGGTATAGGAAATAAACCTGGAAAGAACGAAACTTGAAACGCGGAAAACGGACTCTGAACGGACCCTAAACGGGTCAAAAACGATGAGTCTGCCCAAAATCAGACGTCTGGAACTTCTTCCAGACGTCTTAAAAGGTCGATCATGCCATACCTCGGTCTGCGCAGTCCTTCAGATGTCTAGAAGCCCGCTGAATCGTTTGGTCCTAGTTCCCAGACGTCCGATTGTCACCCCGGACGTCTGGAGGTCCTCTCCATCGTCTGGTACTATTCCCAAACATCTGATCAGTGTGGGATGGCGAGCCCTCGCGTCCTCCCGAACAGAACCTGCGCACACACACACCTGCTCTCATCAAGAAGAGGCGCAGAAGAACGCGACGGACGGTTGCATGGCCGTACACGCGTAAAAAGAAGTAGGAAAATATTGCACCTGTCAGACGTCTGGACCTTCCTCCAGACGTCTTCGGCGTTGTCTGGACGTAAGTCCAGACGTTTGATTTTGGGAAATTTTCCCAGAATCAGGACCCTTTTCGCTCTCCGCCCGCGACGCACGGCCGCGCCGAGCTGCGTCCGCCTGCTACCTGAGCTGCAGCAGCTCCTCCGCGCCACCCCACGCTTGCTGCTCTCCCGCCGGCCGACTCTAGCTGCCCCGGCAAGCTTGCACCTTCACAGTCGAGCTTTCTTCTTCCTCTCGCAACACTCCTTCCCGCACGCTCACTCGCAGCCGCTGCTGCCGCACTCACTCACTCGTGCTCTCGCTGGCAGGGAGAAGGAGAAGAAGAAGAAGGCGATGGAGTGAGGGTGAGGGAGTGGGCGGTGGTATTTGAAGGTAGCGCAGGGAGAGAGAGAAAGAAGCGACTTCGTTTGCAGGGTGGGAGAGAAAAGTGAAGAACGAAGGTGGTGGGTTCAGTCTGAACACGCAGGCGCGCAGACGCGATCCCGTACGCCGAAAAAATTTAATACCAGACGTCTGGGCCACTTCCCAGATGTCTTAAACTACGTCTGATGCCCATGTTGGTAACACTATGCGATCGTCATTTATGATGTTGACCCTCCTCATCCCTAGTCCAAAGTAGCCAGGAAATGCAATTGACATTTATCTTCAACCATTGATAGATGAACTGAAACTATTGTGGTGTAACAATATTCATACATATGATGCACATAGAAAAGAATTCTTTAATATGCACGTTACATTATTATGGACCATTAATGACTTCCCCTCATATGCAAATTTGTCAGGATGGAGTACAAAGGGAAAGTCTACTTGTCCAGTATGTATAGATGACACTCATCATCTTTGACTACCTGAAAACAACAAGTTCTGTTATTTGAGACACCTTAGATTCCTGCTAATTGGGCATAGATGGCGAACGACAGTGTTTAAGGACAAATCTGATGATAAAACTTGTTGATATTCTTCCAAGAATCCGAGGAATAAGCTAAGTACAAATTCAATAAGGTTGTTAGCTTTTCAAATAATGGAGAAAGTACAACTTGGCAACATACAATTAGGTCATCTGTTCAAGAAAGATCAAATAGCTTTGAAACATACGGGTTTTAAAAATAATAGCATTTTCTTCATGGAACTCCCATATTGGAAAGATCTAACTATTTGACAAAATCTTAATGTCATGCATATTGAGAAGAATGTTACGGACAACATTTTGGATGTATTCAATTTAACTAATAGTCCAAAGGATACAGTGGAAATGAGAAAAGACATGATAACTTTAGACATTCATCCAGAGTTACATGTTATTGAAAAGAAGGTAGTTATGACTTTCTGGAAGCCATTTACAGCCTAAATAATGATCAACAAGAGAAAGTTTTCACCTTCTTGAAAGAAGTACGAGTCCCAGATGGCTATTCTTCACAACTTTCTCGATGTGTAAATGAGGATCAAAAGAAAATTAGTAGGTTAAAGAGTCACGAAAGTTTACATGCAAGTCTTGTTCCCACTAGCTATTCATGGAGTGCTACCTAATCCAGTTGTAGATTCATTTACAAAGATGAGCCAATATTTCAAAGTTATTTGTTCGAAAACTGTAGATTCTGATTTATTAGAGTATTGGGATAAACAAATAGTCGTCACATTATGTAAAATGGAGTAGATATTTCCTCTGGAGTTCTTTGATGTCATGGTTCATTTAACTCTACATCTTGCAAATGAAGCAAAAGTTGTTGGAGCTGTGTAACACAAATGGATGTATCCAATTAAATGGTTTTTGAAGAAACTTAAAGATTATGTGTTAAATAAGGCTAAGCTTGAAGGATCTATTGTGGAATGATATCTTATAGAAGAGCCCATTAACTTCTTGCCATGTATATGGATGAGACAGACAATCAATTTAATCGATTACAAAGAAATTATGAAGGAGGGTACAATGAGAATGATGAAAATTGTCTTTCCATATTTGATATTCCTGGAAGGTCAATCCTCTACACAGAGTATAAATCAATCGGCATCTAACTCACTTGTACATTCTTAAGCAAATTTCAGAAGTTGATATATTTTATAATGAATTTAAGGAGTGTTTACATCCAACAACATGCGAGGTCGACTTTCTCAAGTGGTTTAAACAATGTGTTATTCAAATGAAAGAAGAGAATGACCCACGATGGTTGGAGAACATTGACATAATATCGAATCAACTGTTGAGTTATGGACATTACCATTTAGGTTACATTATAAATGGATTCATATTTAGGAGAAAATTCATAGATGATACGAAGGCCACACAGCATCCTGGTGTTATTGTCAATTGCAATTTGAACACTGGTTGTGATAGCTACTACGGACATATCGAAGAAATTGTTGAGATGAGTTTCAAATATGATCGTAGAGTTGTCATTTTCAGCTGCAATTGGTTTGACATGTTTAAAGAAGGCATTAGCTTCAAACTTGACAAGAAGCACGATTTTTTAAGTTTGAATAAGAATCGTCGAATTATTCATTCTTCAAAACCATTTACATTAGCATGCCAAGTATCTCAAGTCTTCTACATCCTTGACAATAGTAGAAATGGATGGATTATACCCGTACGGACAATTCCACGTGAATATTTTGATGTGCAAAAAGATATCGAACATGAAGTAGAAGTAGATGCTTATCAAGAACACTTACAAGAAGTTGGTGCCGGTGCAATGGGTATTGATATGTAAGGTATAATTATCTTTATACCATTTTTCTTGTCTACCTTGCTTTATTATTTCAGCTTGCAATGAATTATCTCATATATCTCATAGTAGCAAAGTTTAAGGACATCAAGAAATATTGTTCTAATTTTTTAGATGTTATCAACCAACTAAATTCAACTTGAATTCAACTTGAATTCAATTTTCAAAAGGAACCCAACTTGATACAACTCTTATGTTTGCACGGGTTAGGTTAAGGTTAAGAAAATCAACCAACTAACCCACTTAATCAACGTTGTGGATCCTTTGGACCCACAATGTGGTAATTAGCTGGTTGGATTGAAATATTTGAGTCACAAGTATTAACATGGAACCCCTTTTGTTATGATAGAAAATTCATTTTTCTCACACAGATGAAAGCATCTGCATATGTAGGTCTTAATTTACATTCATTTTTATTATCATCCAGGGATACGAAGATAGAAACAATGTTGCAGACTTAAAGATCAAGCAAATAAAAGACAGGATAGAATAAAAAAATAAGTTATTCATTTATTTAATAAAGCTTGCCACTTTAGCAACCTCTATCTATTTCAAAGACCTCCAACCAATCCTAGGAACTATGTTGAAACATGCTTTTCTAAGAGACTTGTTAGAATGTCTACAAGCCAATCCTTGGTTACAATAAATTATGCCTAAAGAAGACTTCAACAAGTTAATCCTTAGTTTATGTTGATGTTTATGTTTATGCTTATGTTTATGTTTTCAAGGTTCTATTATGTTTATGTTTATGTTTTACTATAGAATGTGTGATTTTTTAGCATGTAGAATGTGTCATTTCCTTTTTACAGGATTTTGGAAAATATACGTAATATAAGGGAAACTCTGCCAAAGTTTTTTCAAATTTTTTTATTTTTATTTATTTCTTTCTTAATATTTATACAAATACTAAATTTTTTCAATGTATATGCAGATGACATTCAAGAAATTTGCTAATAGGGGTAAGGATGACCAGGGCACCTCAGTGAGTAGGGATGAAACGTAGCCTCCTTCCACCCAGCCCACACAGCCACCCCATATGCAACCCACCCAACCTCCCTGCACCCAGCCACCCCTCACGCAACCCACCCAACCCCCTCGCACCTAGATACCCCCATCCGTTCTTGAGTACATCCCTCTACGTACACCCCATGCACACCCAGTTGTCATGGTACCTAATCCTGCATTTATCCGGCAGCGTAAATATGTCTGACCTAGTCATCTTTCCTGACAGTACCAAAATAAGAGAAAGAGGGTGGTTGCTAATGTAGTGTGATAACCAGAGCCAGAGGTTGCCACCTACTACCTGATTGCGCAGCAATCATAGGTCTTAATTGACCTAAATTAGGCTAGGACTTAGCATAAGTTAGGGTTATTCATGCATGCATACGCATTATCTGCATCTTTACTGCTTTCCTTTAGCTATGCATAAAATAATGTTATAATGTGCTGATTAGGTGTATTATGTCGATTGCAGGGAATAAGCTGATCAGGAGCTGGATCTGAAGCTGGATCAGGAATAACAGGAGTTGTAGTAGAGCTGGAGCAGAATGCCTAGTTTAGATGTAGGAATAATAATGTAAGGGGGTTAAAAGTTTTCTATTCTATTAAGTAGGAATAAAGCAATAAAATGTGAAGAGCTTAGGTTCATCCTAGCCCTAGGATAGCCTAGAGACTTCCCCAAGCCTTAGCCACCCTTAGATTAGGTCACAACACCCTAGGAAGCCCTAAAACCCTAGTTCTAACCCTTCTCCAAACGTCCAGATAAGTTTCAAGATGTCCAAGACCCTTAGCCAACTCCTGCACACTTCAAACCCACTTCTGCAGTGTTATTGGACGTCCAGAGACTTTGTTAAACGTCTAATTTCTGCAGAATACCCAAAACAGAACCCGAAATCCTTCCTGACTCTGATTGGACGTCCAGACAACAAGTCTGGACTTCTGATTTTTGAGTATAAGACGTTTGATTCTATAATTAGACGTTTGATACTGCTCTCCAATTCCTGTTTTGAGATTTAAGCCTTGATCTTGGATCTCTAGGTCCCTAAACCCAATTCCAACCCCATAGGAACCTAAATTAAGGTGCCCTAACCCTAGTACATCACCTATAGACCTCCCTAAGGACCTAATTAGGTCCTCACTAAACCTAATTGACTTGGATCTTAGTCAATTCCATCATCCTATTCAATTGGACTCATTGAGTCCAATTGAGCCCTGATCTCAGCACACACTGTCCAATTGGACTCAGTGAGAGTCCAATTGACCTAGACCTGACTTAATTGAGTTTTTTTACTCTTAATTAAGTTTCCACACACCCAATTAAACTTGTATTAAGTTTAATTGCACTTTACCGTAGTGAATTAGGGTTTATAACCCTAATTTGAGACCTACCTTAACCTAAACCCACTAGAGCCCAACCTAATCAACCTAGCCACCTAAGTTTCGACCCACACACACCCACACACACCATCCACACGAAAATATCTAGCCTAGAGTTCTCTAGAACTCTCTACCATGTGTGGTTGCCTTGGTTGCCAAAAATAGCAACCAAGAGCCATTCAATTTTTAGATCCACATTTGGTGGATCTAAAAACCACCTTCCACCCTCTCTCTCTCACTCTCCCACGAGCTCCCACCATAGGCCTCTCTAGAGAATTCCATAATTCTCTAGAGAGCTTCCCTTAGGTCTATAAAAATACCACTTGGGTGGCCATTGGCACCCATTCACTCCCTTGGCAATTGCTCTCCATTGGTGCCATTCACTCCACCTCCACTTAGCCACTCACTCCACCTCCACGAGCTCACTACCACCACCATGGAGGACACCATGCTGGGATGCTGGATCAACCCTACCTCTCTCCAAGGGTCGGCCTAAGCTACATTGGCCGCCCCTCATTCTCTTCTCGACCACTCCAAGGCCATCGGGGACCACCCCTGAATGCCCTCTATTCTTCTAGCTCTAGATCATGCTCTTCATAATTTTTATTACTTTCATTTACTGCTTAGTAGAGTAGTCTTACTTCTCCCCCAATGATGCATGCGAAATCCCCCTATTGATTCTTGTATGCAATCGTTTTCTGGTAGTTAGATTTAATTTTAAGCATTCACGTATAAGCTTTCCTCTAGATTTCCTTGTGCAACAACTCTCCCATGATGAATGAAATTTCATTTTATATATATATATATATATATATATCTCTTATGTGTTTGAAATTAACTTGAGCTGAATGATTATCATATTTGAGTGATTTAAGTGCCTGCTCTTTAACCGCCTATATATTACGCACAAGCATGTCATTTAAATAAAGTAGAGTGGCTTTAAGATCGATTTCAAAAACAAAAACGCCTCCCAGAGATGAACGACCGGGACTCAGGTCTCGTTATTTTCAAAATAATATCTTTGTTGGATCATATTTCGCAACTATACTACGACACTTTTTATCAAAAATGCGATCTACGACCTCCCAACACTACCCTAACGATGACAAGGATGAGGACAAGGAGGGTGAGGACGATGCTGAGGTACAGAGGCCACCTCAGCAGGACCCTCAAGCTGAGGCAGCGACCAGTTCTACTAGTAAGAATTGTTAGTAATGTCTTATTAAAATTTACTTCTAATGTAATCTTTAATTATATTTTTCTTATCAAGTAATAAAAAAAAGTGAAGGGATCCGACAAGAAATGCACATCTAGATGCACTTCCAGAGGAGACGAGAATCAAAGTGCATATCAATGGAGTTGGAGAAGATCCAGACTATCCTCCTTTCACCAGTAGATTGTCTAGGATGGTAAAGGAGCTCCTCCCCCTTTGTTGTTTTAACTGGAGGAGGGTCTCCAAGGAGATCAAGAGGTAGCTTATTCGTAATATTGAGGCAAATAATTATATATTAATGTATATATATAAGTTTACTTTAATAATATTTAATTCGTTTATATGATTTGTAATATTACAGGTGATCTTTGATTGGGGTGACGATTCAAATGTCACCGAGTACATCCTCAATCATGCCGCAAGACGACATCATGATTGGAGGATGACAATGAAGAGAAAGGTAAAATTTGTAATATTTCTCATTTTTTAATATTTACTTAATTAATTTCTTTTGACAATTTATTTGTATAATTTAGTATTATAATACAATGTCATCTAATGAGGAGGCATTGAGGAACGTGCCTCCTGTAATAGCAGCAGACGTGTGGCGAGAACACTGTAAGCATTGGAATAAGCCTGAGATGGAGGTAATTACAAATACTTTTAAGATCATTTGGAGATAAATGATTTAATTATTTCCTATTACAATATGTTATATGTACAGGATCAGGCGAAGTGGAACAAGGCCAATAAGGCCAAAGCTCCACCACAGATCCACTATTTGGGTCGAACTAGTATAGATAGAGTTAAGGCTAAATATGTAAGTAATTCCTTATACTTATGTCACTTTTATGTTTTTAATTAAAGTTTTAATTGTAACTATTACCTGTAAATCTCTGAAATATATTTACATGCACATTCACACAATGGTGCCACTCTCGATCGAGTTGGTGTATATAAGGTTACTCATAGCAAGGCCAACACCGATGGCAGGCGAACATGGATACATGAGACATACTAGACAAATCATGTAAGTAATATTTATTTATCAACTACTTTAATTTTTACACTTACTTTAATATGACATTAAGTTATTGTAATTTGTAGGGAGAAATGAACTTAATCAACCCCACTATAGACATCACTTCTGACACTCAGCAGTACCCTCCTATGACAACTGAGGAGGCTTTTATGAGCATCATACCTTCGGAGCACGGAGGATTCGTTCGTAGTGGGGTGAGAAGTCAGATAATCTCCAACTAGTATGGGCAGAAGGGGTCGGCGACAGCAGTTGTCATCCATCAGATGTAGACACAGCTACATGATGTCACCACACAGCTCCATGATGTCACCTGATGGTAACACCATCAAGATCCATAACTTCTACATAATCGCCTGAGAGCCATAATTCCATTCAAATCCATTCTGAGAAGAATACATTAAAACAAGGTTAATTCTACAATTTTATCACATCATGAATGTAGAGTAACCATAGGGTTTCCCAAGGGTTAATTGAAAGTCAATTGAGCAATAAAGTCCAATGAGTGGGTCCATACTGACAGAAACGAGGTTTTACGCATTTTGAGAATCACATCAGCACCTAAAACACAAATTTCAGACCCGCTTAAATTAAAGAGGTTTCGATCAGGATAAAAATTATTTAAACCTCTAAAAATTCATATCAAAATATTTTGAGGGGTTTGGTATCTTTGTTTTGACTATTTGAACCCATTTTGACCTTAAACAATGTCGTAAATGGGATTGTGCGCTAATTTGAGCTTTTGTTCAAATTATCCAGTCAAACTTGGTTAAAACTAAAACCTGACTTTTCCATTAGATTCCTTGGGTCCAAATTAGATTGGTACCAAAATTTGGGCCCAATCAGAGTCCATCTTGATCTAGTTTGCAATTTAGCTTTTCAAACTTTATTTCTTACATCAGGTGCCTAACTTTATCGTCATTTTTGTAAAAGGTTCCCTACTATCATTAGTGTGAATGGAGCTCCTCCACCAAGATTGAAGCGAGGTTTCCTCAGTCAATTCTTAGTCAAATCCTCCAAAAATTGGATGGGAGAATCCTTGTGAGATCCTCTTTCGATTGGACCAGATCTTGGACCTTGGTTTGCTCTAGAATCCTCATGCGAACACTTGCAATCTTAGAGATCCTTTTCACTAAGTTTACAAGTTCGCCAAGCTCCATACCTTGCTTGGAACACACTTTAAGGCCTTTAAATAGGTTCCTCTTGCGAAACCCAGCTCCTTAGCCTGGTTTGAAGGCTAAATACCCTCTTCTATTCTCCCTCCAGCTTGTTCCAACTAGCTTTGGCGAGCTTCCTCCCCCATCTTCCTACAACCTACCAATGGACAAATTGGGAGTAGCACAATCTTCAACTCCTTCACCCACTCCTTGACGACCAATTCAAGAATTGTCTCTCCCTTTCTTCTTCGTCGTCTCCCTCACCGGAGGAATTCACCTTCTCCGCGTTCGGCCAATCAAAGCTGGTGCAATTCCTTCCCCGTTCATCCCTAACTTAGGTTTCCTTTATTCCTCTCCCTCTCTACTTCACACCCCTCTCTTTAGATCTTATGTTCGACCGACAAATCACCCTCTTTCTCACTGTCTTCCTTAAGTCCGGCGAGAGCTTCGGTGAGCTCACGTTGGCGATCCATGCCTCGAAAGCTCACTCCACCTGGACCATAAGCTCGCCCATGACCGTGGGAGTAAAACCCCTCAGGAGATTGAGGGTTTCGCTCAACAGAACCATCGGCCTGAGAACCCATACTTCTGCTGTGCACTCCATCCTCCGGCCACCACACGCACCAGATCACCAAATTAATGCCGCCATCATCTTCCTCGCTTCACAGTGATCTTGTTAGACCTACTGATTCGAGCTTTTAGCCCATATTGATGCTTTCAGGTTTTTGCTGGTCGCTCGCCATCGTCGTCGTCTTCCCCGGTGCCGTCACGTGTCATCCGACCATCTCCGACTTCGCCTCAACCTCCATCAGGTGCAGGTTAACACCACGAAGGTGTCTGGGCCTTCAATTGGCCAAGACAGTAGTGGCAGCATCTTCAATTTCTCTAGGCTTATCTGCAGCTGCTTCACGAGGGAAGGGACGTGGGATAGTCCCACATCGGTAGTTGATGAAGCGCTTGCAGTGTATGCCAGTGATTCATGACATAGCCTTCTCACCCAAGCCATGAGGGGTCAGGTCCCTTACTCACATACTCGAGCACCCTCATTCGCCATACACGCTAGTGGACCTGGATGCATACTCATGACCTGATTACCCGATAACTGACCTGATTAAGCCTGGTTCTGAGAGAAATAGAAGAAGGAATTGTGAGAGGAGGGGGAGGATTTTGCTTCATGGTTAAGCACCTCAAGGTGCGTGTTGGAGAAGAGGCTAACACTTAGCCTCTCAAGATGAAAAGAAGCCTTGTGCAGTGCTTGAAAAGGCTTGAGAGAAGGAAGAGATCCCTGTATGCCTTACTGAGGTGCTATGCTCTGATAAGTTAAGTCGTCTGATACACAAACCTGATGTCTGATTTGGTTCAAAGATATTGTGGCATTATTCATCTGATAGCTGATGTGGATTAATGATTGAAACTACTATTAGATTATTTAACTGAATTAAATGTGGGATGTATGATTAATTAGAGGGATCTAAATGGTGATGTAAATCTCCACTTTTTATGTTCCTTCAATTCTTTTTGTCCCTACATTTCTTGAGATACATTAGATTATATTTTATCCTAACCAGTTTATTCATTGAATATCTTTTATCTGACGCTTACTTTATTGTGCTCATTAATTCTGAATACGATTAGTGTGTGAATTCCATATTTACTCCCTGCAAACAATCTCAGACTCCAATTTGATTTTGAGCTTTATAAATTTAAATGTTTGCTACAATTTCATCAACTATACTACGACGCATTTTCTAAACAACAACGATTTCACACTCAACATTTCAATGCCGTTGTCGGGGAGTAGTGCGCAATTCACCATTAGTCTTATCTTTCTTGATAAATTTGAGCACTAACTTGCCCTATTCGGTTTGGTTGTGATTTTGTGAGGTGCATCATGAGAAGATCTTCCATGCAATCAACCACTCCAGGGATAGGTAAAATTTTTATTCTTCCCTAATCAACCTCCTGATCTAGGGAAATAGAAAAAGAAAACAAACAATTAGGATCCACTTGCCTTACTTTTCTAGTAATTATCATTTAAAGGCAAAAATTTTCTGATTTGCGAACTTGCTTTATATCTGATTGAAGATTGAGGCGATTTTATTAGAGATTCCCCATCCTGATTTCCTATACCTACTAGGGAATTACGCTTAATTTTCTAAACATCTTGGACTACTCACTTTATTGTTTGAGTCTAGGGTGTTAAATTTGAGATTAAATTGGACTTGAAATAGAACCAATTAGGGTTTCCACTCTAGGATTTTGAAGTGCTAGTACATACGTGCCTGCATTAAAGGAAATTAATCTTCCCTCATTTGTGCTACCCAAGCCCTTGTTTGAAAAGATCTATTCAAGTAAACCCTAAAAATCAAGCTCTAAATTCACTTGAATCCTAAAATTTTCAATTCATGGTGAATTTTTGGGTCTAGACCCAAATTTCATCCTCCAAATTTAGGGTAGGTCAGGTGAAGTTAGCCCACTTTGTGGGTCAACCAGCCTCCAAATTAGGTCACAAATTGAATCAACTTCTAAATCAAGTGAAATCCAAGGCACAAATTAGGACTAAAATTGGTAGACTTAAGGTCACACTTCATACATTCTGGTCTACTTGGAACCGAAGTGACAAGGAAGGTTAGGTGGGGAAAGCCTTGTAACCACCCATGGGGATGCTCTACCATGTAAGGGTCTTTGCAAGGTTCTCCCTTCCTAGCTGCCGAAGTAATTCTTGAGTGTGTGGATTTGTCATTCAGAGGTATCATCCTCCTCAAAACAGCCTTAGCCATCCAAAAATCTTTGGGTGCTTTGATTGGGTCCAATTCATTTCCAGTCCCTCATCTATTTTTTAGAGCACATGCACAGGAAAGGTCCCTAGGTTTGACCTAAAGGCCTCATTAGAGTTGATCTTCTTGGGGATTTCTGATCTAATCTGATCAATTCAATCTGAACCTGAATTTGATTATACATCTTGATCCACCACCTGATTTGAAAATGCAACCTGACAATTTAGGAAGAATACTTAGGAAACCTGAATCCCAAATAAGCATGAAAGAGAAAATGATTGAGGATGCTCTTAGACATCATGATGAGTATTACAAAACCTCTGATCCATATAGGCACATTCAGGTTAATGTACCAGAAATAACAACTCACATTATGAACCGTGCTGGAATGATATTTACACAAATGATACATGGTTCAACCCACGATGAGATTTTATCAGAAAATAGTGAATTGTGGAGACTACACAATACTGAGTATATACAATGTTTGTCAAATCCACAACTTTAGGAAATACACCAGGGTCACATGGAGAAACATGAGTATATGCTACATACATTACAGCAAGCCATTGATCAAAAATATCCATACCAACACTCAGAAATTGATAAGAAACCTTGGAGCAACATTGAGAATCAATATGATTTCCCAGAGCCCAGGTTCGAAAATCAAGGTTGCTGTGGACCCCCAACCCAAATGGAATTAGATTTGAATTGTGTGTGGAATGACATACCTGATCTTGATGTTGGTTGGGTAGATCCAATTGCAAGTGTTCCTAATTTTGAACCAGCCTTAAAAAGCCATGAAGCTGGTCTACCATGCCTTGATTTACCAAACAACTGTAGTGAGATTGAATCAGAACCTCTCAAGGATGTAATTCTTGAACCTTATCCTGTTAAGGTAATCCTCGAGAGTAATTCTGACATCCCAATAGAATCAAGTCTAGATTCTAGTGACCTAATTCCTAATCTTGACTTAGAATCTAGATTCGAGCCTATTCGGGATGATCATGAGGCCTAATATGATGAAAATCAGATTTAGATCTACATTATGATTCTGGGCCTATATTTGATGATTACACCTCTCCAAACTCCTCAGAGACACAAATTGATTTTTCAGAAGTCACACCAATTTACGATATAGAAATAGAGGAGTTGGAAGAGTTGGGATTTGATTGGGTCTACCCTAGGAGCCAAGAACCTGAGCCTATGCCTAATAAGGACACCTCTTTGAGATCGGAGTTTGAGATTAGGTTAGATCCAAGTCAGGTTGTTGATTCTATACATTATGATTAATTCTATGGTGGAAATCCCAATCTGGAATCAGGTTTAGAAACCAATTTTCGTAGATTCTTCGAAGATTTTGAATCGTACTCTGATTTCGGAGAACCTTTGTTTCCTGATTATTACGAGCCAGTTTACGACCTTAGCATCCATGATCCGTTCTTTGATTCTAATGCTGAGGCCAATGATTTGGAGCTCAAAGAAGCCACACCTATCGATTCACATACAGAGCTTTCCAAAAGCCAATCCCAACCTCAACTCGCCACCGAAATCAACTTCTACTCTGACTTACCTCTCTTTAATCTGGTTGCATATGATTCACCTCCATCTTTTGATCAAGTATCGAACATTGATCGGATCGAGAATCACTTCTTATCCTTCTCTAATCTCACCCATGGGGTTCCTACATCCTCACCAAATTCATTTTCTTTTCAGGACTGGTTGGGTGTTTTGCATGTTAGAAATCAAGGTTACAAGTAACCCGTCGTTGTAGTTGCAAAACACGTCGACCAGATAAAATTTATACCGAAACTCCAAGGGAGTCCCGGGTCGAACACAGGGAGGCGACGTTTACTTTACATGAAAATCGTGCTTCGTTTCGTTTCTTTTTGGTATTTTAGGGTTTTGATTTTTTTTTTGTGTTTTTGAAATAAATGACAAGCAGAATAAATCACAAGATAGATATGGAATAAATATGATATATATATCAATTAAATGTCAATTATAATGAACAATGAAAGCATAAAAAGAGAGGGGGGTGAGAGGAAATCTCCTGAATCAGCTGTTTGGTGAGACGATGGCGCCTGGCGGAAGCTCGGATGAAGGAGGTGAGGAGCGGGACGACGGATGTGAGATACAGGAGGACGTCATGTTGAGGAAAGCTTCAGCATGGCTTCGGAATGGAGGTGAGATATTAAGACCCATGTTGTTAAAACACTTTAAGACGTTTGGGACTTGGGTCAGATGTCTGGTCAGACGTCTAGAAGCCTTCCCAGATGTCTGGAAATCAAATTTTTCGTGTACGTCCCCGCGTCTGCACGTGTGCTGCACGTAGATAGTACGCAACCGCATTTTCTTCTCTCTCCTCTCGCCGATGAAACCCTAACGCCACGCCTACTTAAACCCCCCTCCTCTCCCTCGTTCACCTCACCTTCAGCCACCCTTCTTCTTCCCCAGTGAGAGCGAGAGCAGCAAGCAGCGAGCAATGAGCGTGAGCGGCATGGGAGGAGAGGAGTAGCGAGGGGAAGAGAGGAGAGCGTGCGAGCTAGTGGGGGAGTTCGCCGGAGAGCTCACGGCCGGTCGGGCATGCGCAAGAAGGAGAGGTGCATTGGGGAGGTCCTCCCCGACACTACTATAGCCAGAGCAGCGGTCGAGCAGGCGCGGCACGGTCACGCGCGGCGTGAGAAGGCGAAGGCAGTCTCTGGTTCTGGAATTTTCCCAGAATCATATGTCTGGATCTACATCTAGACGACGTAGATGACATTTGGAGGAGGCTCCAGACGACTGAGAGGTAAATCCTGCGACGTACACCTCCCTTTGTGGATATGGTCATGCAGGTCGTTCCGCCGAGGCACTGTTCCATGCCATATTGAGAAGATTTGCGTCGCACGTGCAGGATTCACTTCGAGAAGGCACAAGACACGCCCTTTCACGCAGTTCAGACGTCTGGGCGAGGCACCAGACGGCGGGAAGCATCTCCGGACGTCCGGAGAGGTGGTCGGACGTCTGGAACTAGGTCCAGATGGTTCAGTAGAGTCCCTGGATGTCTGAGGAGTAGTGCAGAGTTGAAGTATGGTTCTGGACTTTTTTTAAGACGTCTGGAAGGTGTTCCAGACGTCTGATATGAATCAGAGTTACTATTTTGACCCGTTTAGGGTTCGTTTGAGGTTCGATTTCCGCAATTAAGATTCCGTTGTTCTCTATTTAAGTTCCTCTACTTGTTGGAATACTTTTTATCCTATTCTGAGTGGTTTCTTGATTGATCCTTGTGATAGGACCTCGTTCCATTGCAGATTTGGGGTTTACTGAGGCACGTGGACCTGTCGATCAAGCCCCCATTACTCTTGGGTTTACTGGTAGAGTGGCTTCCCCTAGTTTAATTACCAACATGAATGCATATTTGGACTGAATGTTAGATCCTAGGGTATGGCATGAATCCTAGGACTAGAAACACTGGAATAGCTGTATGGAATGTATGAAATGCAGTCTTGGATGAGTAAATGGAATAATAACAATTGCCTGTAAATGGATAATAGCTGCCTGTGAAATGTAAAGTACTGTTGTTAGCAACTGTTGCATGTAAATTCTTGTTGTTTACAATTAAATACGAGCTGCCTGTATATGAATTGGAAATGGAAGATTGAATGTTGGAAACACGAGCTACCTGCGAATAAACCTAGAATGTGAATAGTAAAGTTGCATGCTACATGTGTAGAACTTGAGAAATGGAAATAGAAATGATGAAATCTAGTATGGCTTGGCTTGAGAAACATGAGCATGAACCCTACGGGGAATTAAGAGTAGAGCTCCTGGAAATAAATGGAATGGGACTGGAAATGTGAATGGGGAAGTGAGCTGGCCCTTGAGTACGGAGTACCAAGGAGAGCGACTGTCCCCCTGCTTAGTGTAGAGCGGAGCTAGCCGCCCTAGGGTTGGGACCCGGGGTTAGGATTGGCCACTTTGTACCGACTTTCTGGCCCTTGCGTACACAGTACTGAGGAGAGCTACTAGTGTAGGGAGAGAGTTAGCCACCCCACGGGGCCCAAGGTTTAGCTAGCCGCCCTACACCGACTTGTTAGGCATACTGGGCAAACTAGGGTAGTCAGGCGAGGGTGCGCGGACTGTGGAGGGGCGAGACCCCTATTTGGTTCTTAGGGGCTAAACCCCTGTTACTGAGTGGGCTATGCCCTATACTGGTTCCGTGCTGTGCTTTGGGCGTACCCGTTAATAGAAACAACTGACCGTGTGCCAGTGCGGGGTAGCTACCCTACGTTTATCACATGTGCCGTAGTCACCATTACGTCTGTCAGTGACCTTGGGGTGGTTGACTGAGTGTAGGACCACCACAGGGGACTCTCCCGGCCAAGAGAGCACCACGTGCTACTTCTACTCTTCGGAAAAGACTGCAATCAAGATCGTTCCCATGAAGAACATTCGAGATCAAGAAAGAGAGTTGATAAATAAACCAAGTGATGAAAGAAAGAAAAATTAGTTAAAGAAAGAAAAAAATTGAAAATAATAGTTACCTGTCCACCTTTACTGTTTTAGTTAGCTGGTTGCCACTATACTTAGCGTTCGCTGACGTTTTGTACACATAACCCTTTTCAGGTCCAAGTGTTGAGCAGCAGGAGCCTACAGCTGCAGAGGGTGCTGGGCCTAGTAGAGCCCAGTAGTTGTAGTTTTTTGTTGTACTCCGTTTCCTGTTGTAGTGAGTAGTTGTTACACTTCTGTACTCTTTTATTGTAAGCTTTATATTCCTGTAACTGTTTAAATTTTTCTACTGTTGTGGTGGTATGTACTGTAGTAGTTTACTTCTTTATTGCTGTACTTTTGTTACTGTTAGTTGCTTTCATGGTGAATGTGGTTTATTTTACTACTTTTTGGTTACTTCCTCATTGGACGACTGGGTCTTGGGATAGTTGAGTCGGTCCGATCTCATGTCGTGTAGGGATTCGGGAACCGGGTCGTAACATGAGAAGACGGAGTTGATCTGCTACCAGAATGGAGGTGGGAGGATGGCTCCAAGGGGACCTATGAAGGGAGATGGGAAGCTGGAGGAGTATTTGGTGGGGCAGAGGTTCTCTACACTAATACGCACCTTGGGAGCTTGAGAACAAGCTCTAATGGAGTGTTGGTAGGCTTGCTAGAGCTTGGGAGTAGGTGGGAGTAGAGTAGGTAGAGATGGCTTGGAAGGGAGGGGGTGTAGGTCCTCTTATAGTGGAGAAGAGGCTAAAAATGGATAAAGGACCTTTAGCGACCTCCAGACCGTCGCTAGAAACATTGTTGTAGACAGCTCACCTCCACCCATGCCCTTAGTTGGCTCTGCTGGCTTACAATGAAATAGCGACGACTGTAAGCATCATTGTAGGTTAGCCCAGCTGTCGCTGAAAGCTAGCGCCAACCGCCCTTGTGCCCGCGCCGCGTTGCCCTGCTCATCACGCGCGCTGACCGCGCGTGCCTTGCTTTGTGTGCGCTTGCTATGTGCTAGCATGCGCACTTGCCATGCATTGTCGTGCGCACTTGCCATGCACTGTCATGCGCGTACGCGCGCGTGCTACCTTGCGCTGGCACTGCTGCTCCATGTGCCCGCCCAATTGCAGATTGGAGGGGCTGCGGGGATTCAAACCCGCACGCCCCCTTTGTGAACCAGTGCTCTAACCATTACGGCAAACCTTCCCTTGTGTCATGTGGAGCGGCTTGGTGCAACCGCTTCCCAGTCATTGGATCTTGATCCAACGGCTAGGATTGAAAGGCACGGATGAAGGAGTTGAGTGGTGCTGCTGGCCAGTGTTGGGCAGACTGGATGGCACCACTGGCGCCATCTGGGCCGTCCATCTTCTTCTTGTAGAGGGTGCTACGATGCTCAGATTGAGATGATTCCCTCAATACCGAACTGCGATTGTCGCTCCGGATCCATCCGTATGGTTGGATTTTCCATCTGAAACCCGTGTGGATGTCGCATTGCCCCTTGGCCATATAAAATGAAGGAATTAATATATAAAATATACAACTATCCTAAATGCCATGCAATGGATGTTATGTAATGCTAAGCCTAGAAACTATAAAAGATAAGCAATTTATCATGAATTTATGTGTGTTCATCATAACCCCATGCTTACTTTTTGCTAGTCCCTAGCAAAATTAACCTAAATGCTATGTATAAAAGTAGAATTAGGGTTCGAGTAATTAAGCAAAATTCATTGATTGCTTTAGAAAATCTCAACCCCAAGATCTAATTGCAAAAACTCAACAGTGCCTGCGTGCCTGCCAGAATGTAGACCGTCCAAGCCCTCGCCTTATTTGAGAAGATAATTTCTTTTTTTTGTACTTTTGGAGTTTGAGAGTTACGGGATAACTTTTTATGGCTACTCGACCCGCCCAAGACTCAAAAAGGACTCTAAGTGCTAAGCATCTTGTGAAAAATAGTGAAAGACTCACTAGACGACCGTTAAAATGGACTTCCGATTTCTACGACCCTAGGTGACCTTGCCTAAAGGTTTATCTTTATAATCGGTAGCTTTCTCCCTGCTTTCTTTTATATGGGGTCAACACAAGGGCGAACCCAGTGTATATCTCCCCTATTTATTCTACTTCCCTGCTTCTTCCCTAGGTGTTTTGGGAATTATTGTGCTTTTTTTTTTGTGAGTTGGGTTCTGGACAACCGACCGATGAGCTGTTACCACCGACAACTTGCCAGCCACACTCGTGCAGTGAAGTGTGGTTTTATTTCTTTTTAAATTCTCCTTTCTTTTTTTTACTCTTTTTTTTTAAGTAGGTGGCTTTCCTGATCTAAGATTTACCTAAAGGCAGTACAATGAAAACGATCTTGTGGCTGGGCTCTGAATAACTGGCCGATGAGCTGTTACCACCGACAACTTGCCAGCCATACCACCTAAGTCAGTCCATTAGCTACCCAATTTCCATAAAAACTGCCGGAAAGTGAGTCAGTGCAAAAAAATGTGTGTAGATGCCTAGGCTTAAAGTCCCCCCAAATCAGAGGGCGGGTTGATAAGTCGCATACTTATCATTCCAAATTATTTACCAAATTAGAATAAATTTTAATTGGTGAGGACTCGAGACTAAATCCACATTCGAGTGGACACCCAGGCTAATTAAGCCCGAAGACCTGAAGATTCTAAGTATTCAGGTCTCAAAGAATCAAGTCCTAAAGTTTACAACTCCTAATGCCTAAGTTCTCATCTCTTAATTCTTTTTTTTTTTTAATTTTCATTTTTTTATTTATTTTCTTTTCTTTTTTCCTTTTTAGCAAGAATCGAATAACAGGAAATCACTGTTACAGCTGACAAAATGGTTATAAAATATGTCCACCCCCCCATGCTTAGCTATTGAATGTCCTCATTGTGAAAAAAATGAATGCATGCAAGAGAGTAGAAGTGGAAGAATAGCACCTTGTTTCCATGAGACTCAGGTCAGCTTGGAACAGTCTTTACATGTGTTGAGTTTAGTGTCTTCAGCTGGGTGATGATCAGCTCGCGGTGGTTATGGCAAGGTAAGAGCAACCTTGTCCGAGATGGGTTCAGGGAGCACATGGTCAACAAAGGGTTTGAGACGTTGTCCATTGACCTTGAAAATATTACCCGTCTTTGGGTTAGAGATTTTGATGGCCCCATTAGGGAAAATTCGCTCAATAACAAACGAACTGCCCCACTTAGACCTGAGTTTACTAGGGAAAAGCTTCAATCGAGAATTGAAAAGCCAGACCTTCTGGTTCGGTTCAAAGCTCTTACGTGAAATCATCTGGTCATGGAGAGCTTTGGTCCTTGCCTTATAGAATCTGGCGTTTTCATAAGCATCATTTCGAAGCTCCTCCAACATAGATAGTTGGAGTTTCCTGGTTTTCCCGGCCAACTCAAGGTCCACATCACATTTCTTGATGGCCCAAAAGGCCCTGTGTTCAAGTTCTACGGGTAAGTGACATGCCTTCCCAAACACCAGATGAAACGGAGACATACCGATAAGCATTTTGTACACTGTACGGTAAGCCCAAAGAGCATCATCTAGCTTTTGGGTCTAATCCTTCCTATCAGGCCTAACGGTTTTCTGCAAAATGTTCTTGATCTCTCGATTGGAGACCTCGGTCCATTTCTTCGTCTGAGGGTGGTAAGGTGTGGAAATCCGATGGCTCACCCCATATTTCCCCAGTAAATTTCGAAACTGGGCATGAGTGAAATGTGTGCACCATCACTGATAATTGCCCTAGGAACCCTGAACCGATTGAAGATATTTCTCTTCACAAAATCAATGACCACCTTGTGGTCATTGGTCCGGGTGGGAATTGCCTCAATCCACTTGGACACACAATTAACAGCGACCAGAATATACTGGTGTCCAAATGGAGAGAAGGGTCCCATAAAGTCAATGCCCCAAATGTCGAAAATTTTGACGGAAAGAATTGGGTTCAGGGGCATCATATCTCTCTTAGCCATGTTCCCGAGTGTCTAGCATCGAGTGCATGACTTAGAGAATTCCTGGGCATCCTTAAATAATGATGGCCAATAGAATCTGGATTGCAAAATTTTTGCGATCGTCTTTTTCCCGGAAAAGTGTCCACCACATGTGGATGTGTGACAGAACTCAAGTATGCTATGGAACTCGACTTCCGGGACACATCAGTGAATGATCTGGTCTGTGCCAATGCGATATAGCTCGAGATCATCCCAAAAATAATATTTGGCCTCAGATAGAAGTCTATCCCATTGTTGCTTGGTCCAATCCTGGGGGATTTTACCAATGGCCAAATAATTGACAATATCCGCAAACCAGGGGGTTTGGATTCCCGAGACTGTGAGGATAGTTTCATCCGGAAAAGTATCAGAGATCGGAACATCCAGATGAGGAGAATCAATTAGGATTCTCGAGAGGTGATCCACCACTACATTTTGTGCCCCAGCTTTATCCCTGATTTCAAGATCGAACTCTTGAAGCAACAGAATCCAGCAAATAAGCCGAGGTTTAGCATCCTTTTTGGCCAAGAGATGTTTCAAGGCCGAGTGGTCGGTATAGATGATGACACGAGAACCTAACAGATAAGCCCTAAATTTTTCTAAAGTGAAAACTATGGCTAGCAATTCTTTTTCAGTAACGGTGTAATTCCTCTGGGCCTCGTCCAGAGTTTTTCTAGTGTAGTAAATCATAGAGGGCTTTTTCTCAATCTTTTGACCCAAGACAGCCCTGACGGCATAATCAGATGCGTCAGCCATAATCTCAAATGAGGCTGTCCAGATCAATGGTTGTAATATTGGGGCACAGGTGACGGCCATTTTTAACAAATCAAATGCCTTACAACATGATTCATCAAACTCGAATGGCGCGTCTTTGGCCAAAAGGTTACTTAAGGGCCGAGAAACCTTCGAGGAATCCTTAATGAATCTTCTATAAAAACCCACATGCCCAAGGAAAGAGTGAATCTGTTTTACGGATGTGGGTGGAGGAAGTCTAGAGATAGCATCCACCTTAGCTCTATCAACTTCAATTCCCCGATTAGAAACCACGTGACCCAGGACGATGCCCTCCTGAGTCATAAAGTGTCTCTTTTCCCAGCTAAGGACCAGCAGTGTTTTGATGCATCTCTGAAGGATCAATTCCAGGTTAGCCAGGAAAGACTCAAAAGAATCTTCGAAAATGGAGAAATCATCCATGAACACCTCAAGACAATCTCCCACCATGTCAGAAAAGATGGCCATCATGCACCTTTAAAAAGTTGCAGGTGCATTGTAAAGCCCAAACGGCATTCTATGGAATGCAAAGGTTCCGTAGGGACATGTGAAAGTTGTCTTTTCCTAGTCTTTGGGATGGATAGGGACTTGGTTATATCGCGAATAACCATCCAAGAAGCAAAAATATTTTTGCTTAGCTAACCTTTCAAGGATTTGATCAATGAATGGCAAGGGAAAGTGATCCTTTTTAGTGGCAGTGTTCAGCTTCCTATAGTCAATACAGACTCTCCAAGTAGAAGCTGAATGAGTAGTGAAGGTTTCCCCTTTCTCATTAGTTGTAACGGTTATTCCCGCCTTCTTGGGTACAATCTGAATGGGGCTAACCCATGGACTATCTGAGATTGGGTAAATAATCCTAGCATCGAGCCACTTAATTATCTCCTTCTTGACCACTTCTCGCATATTCGGGTTTAGTCTCCTTTGCATTTCACAAGAAGGGCAGGATCCATCTTCCATGAAAATACGATGATTACAATAAGATGGATCGATCCCCCTAAGGTCATGGATGGTCCAACCAATTGCCTCCTTGTTGTTCGTAAGGACCTTAATTAACCTCAATTCTTTCTCCTTAGTCAAATTAGCACTAATAATCACAGGGAGCGTGTTTTCAGGTCCTAAGAACTCATATTTCAAATTTTTGGGCAATGGTTTTAATTGCAGCTGGGGTGGGTTTAGAATAGAAGGAAGGGAGGATGCTAATGAAGATTCATCAGGACGATCTAGTGGAAGAGGCTGAGAATGAACAAAATCAACAGCCTCTTCAGGATGTGGCAGGTCTACCACAGAGGAGGGTTGTGGGTTGGGTCCGCTAAAGCTAATGGAGTCCTCGAGTGCATTGATTGTCATACACGTCTCAAGATCCTGATCCTCGAGTTCCTCAATGAATCCACAATCCTCAAATCCTCTTATCGCCTTAAAAATATCCAGAGTTAATTTCTTATCCCCAAAGGCAATCTCCATACTACCGCCTTCAAAGTTTATGTTGGCCTTGGCAGTAGCTAGGAATGGACGCCCCAAAATGATGGGTGTGTTCCTCAAATCATTAGGTACATCCATGTCGAGGACGAGGAAATCTACAGGAAAATAGAAATCCTTGACCTTGACAATTACATCCTTAATAACGCCTCTCAGTGTGGTGACCGATCGATCCGCTAATTGTAGCATTACTGAGGTTGGCCTGAGTTCACCTAACCCAAACTTCTCATAAATAAAAGTTGGGATTAGGTTGATGGATGCACCTAGGTCCAATAGTGCCCTATCAAAAGTGTATTCCCCATAATGCATGAGATCAAGGGGGCACCTGGATCATTCTTCTTTTGAGGAAGGTTATGCAGGATTACAAAACTTGCTTGCTTAGAGAGAATCACCTTCCTCGAAGTGGGTTCTTGTTGACGCAGCTAGATCGTGTTTTAATAATTAATGCGTTGTAATATAGACGAACTTTCTGCGAAAACAAATAAAGATTTTATAACTCGAAAACTAGAGTATCCGAGGTCGAACACAAGGAGCAATCTAAGTACTTTCAAAACTTGAGAACACAACTTTTTAAATGAAAATAAGTGACTAGTTCAATGAGAATGTTATAAAAAGAAATTGCTCAAAGAAAATAAAAATGGATGTCTGATTTTGTATCAGACGTCTTAAAATAAAGCTCCTTTTCTTCCTTGATGCTTCTGTTTCTCTCCCTCTATTTCTTTTCTTCCTGTGACCAAGGTCTGACTTTCTTCTTTCTTTTCTTTTCCTTTGCCTTCTTGAGCCTTCATCTGCCCCTTGTCTTCTTCTTCTTCAGTCTTCCTTGGTTCTATTCTTCTCTGCCTTGCCTCTCTTCTTCCTTTCCTTTCTTTCAGAGCCTCTCTTTCTTCTATTTCCCCTTGGAGTCTCTTCTTCTCTACCTTGCCTCTCTTGCCTTTCTTTCTTCCTTGGCAGAACTTCCTTCCTTCTTTCTTGCCGCGGCTAAGTCCCTGTGTCCTGCACACACTACGCACAGCAAAACCTAACCCTATACCCGCGTGTCTCTCTCTCTCTGTGTAAACCACTCTTAGCACACTTTTCCAGAGCCGGTTAAACGGGTCGGATCGCGCGCCCGTGACCAGGCGCATCGGCGTGAGGGTGGTGCGCGAGGTGTGCTCAGAACAAGGTCGGGTCGGGTCACGCCAGATCCGTGAGGTGAAACCACGGATGAGGCACAGTAAGAAAGGTGAGGGACCTCACCCCAAGTGTGACTAGGGGCGAAGAACGTATATGACAAAAATAATTTAAAGGGTGTACGTGCGTCGTGGCTTACCGATGTCGGACTAAAGCCTACTGCTTTCCTTCTCACGCCCGCAGCCGATCGTGCCTTCAATTCCTCAACTGCAGGCTCTGTTGGCTTCACTTGTTGGGTCAGCTCCCTTCCCATGACCTTCCCAAATTCGCAGCACCTGGAGCCCTGAAGTCTTAAGGCCTGGAGCGAGTGTAGAGCTTTGTCTAGTCATCGTCAATGGTGGCTGGAGCGTGGACTCTGTCAGACATGAAAATGGCCTCGCGGCCTAATCAGATCATCGAGGGACCTTCGCCAGGTCACGGTGAAGGTGATGAGCTATGCGGCAGGCAGCGGGGCAGCCTAGGTGTGAGTGCCTAGGTCGCTCTGTGGTCGGACGGGTGGGTGTGTTCGGGGGGTTGCTGTGGTGGTGTGGCGGGGCTGTGGATGAGTGGAGGGTGCTCAGTGAGATGAGGCGGAGGTTATGTGATGGTCGGCGAGACGTGTGGGGCTGCGAAGCGATGGGAGCGTCTCGCCGGAGGGTGGCCAGAGATGAGGAAGGTGGCGGTGGACAGGAATGGTCGAGGGTCGATTGAGTGAAATAAAGTGAGGAAATGAAAGAGGGGAAGATGGGGGACTTATCTGGAATGTTGGGAGAGAACGGGGGCAGCGGAGTCAGACGACTCATAGTTGTCGTTGTCGGAGAAGATAACCCTGAGGGAGATAACGGCGATGAGGAGGAGGTCGGGGAAACGTGCGCTTAGTGCAGCGCGACGCGGGAAGATGAGGCGAAGTAGACTCTACTGCTGGTATGGTAGCAGAGCGATGAGAAGGAGAGGTAATCGCCGGAGCTTGCGGGTTCCTTAGCCGGAGAGAGGAGAGAAGAAATTTGGAGGATTCTACCGCCAAGACAAGTCTCAGAGATCTCGCAGAGGGTCGGAGGTCTTTTTATAGGTGCTGGCCGAGCTTTCTGGTGAGTGGAGGGCAAGTTTTTGGCCACCGTTGTCTCGCTGGAGAAGGAAGGTGGTTGGGATCCAAATCTCTCGTGCGTTCGCACGAGAGTTTGGAAAGGAATCAGAGATCAAGATCGGGCTTTAGATGGAAGGGGATTCCTCAGAGAATCTCCCTTCCAATTCTGGGAGGAGATCTCTGAGGGATTTGAGCGTATCCCCCCTGTCAACCTTGCCGGAGAAGATTCTTCCCCAATAATGGTGGAAGGACTTTATTGTAATATTTGCGAGAAAGATAGGGGGGTTATTGTGATGGTTTTCAAAAGGTAGGGACCAAAATGTGATTGGGTGTACTAAATTGCAAAGTAGGTCAACATGACCTCCCCTTAGGTCCAAATTTTGGCAAAAACCTAATTTGGACCTAAGGAATCCAATGGTGAAGTTGGATTTTAGGTTTAACTACGTTTGACTGGACATTTTGTGTAAAAACCCAAATTAGGTCAATCAATGAGCTAGGACCCTAATCTAGGTTAAACTAGGTTCCGAAGGCCAATTTGAATGTTCTAAACCCTAGGGGATATTTTTTCATGATTTTTAGAGGGTTTACTTGATTTTTATTCTGACCAGAACCTTGTTGAATTAAGCGGGTCTGTTTTAGGGTTACCAAATGTCATTTAATTCTTAGATTGCACATGAACCCATTTCTGATTGATTCAACCCATTTTTTATCTCATTTAGACCATTTGACCTATGCTCTGTCTCTGAGAAATTTCGTTTATGTACTGCAATGGTAAAATTACAGTTTTAACCTTTATTTCATGTTTTCTTCTCAGAACACTTATTCCTCCAATTAAGCCCTCTTCTAAGTCATGTAGGATCTTTTATTCTCTTTATTAGGTCAAAATGAGATAGTTATGGCTCATGATGAGCCTCTCATCAGTTCTCTCGGCTTACGCTTTTGGGTACACAGTTCTTTCAAGAATTTAGCGTAAGCTGGGATGTGCTTAATAGAATCGAGGAGCGGAATATTGATCTCTACGCTCTTGAATAAATTCAAAAGCTCCTCACTGCTGTCTTGAGTTTTCTTCTTGGTTTTCAATAGGGCCTTAGGAAATGGGATATCGGTGGAATTTTTTTCAATTTTCGATCCCTAGGCCTTATTGTCTTCTTCAGCCTCCTCCTTCTCTTTCTCAAGCTCCCCAGGATTTTGACTTCTAGAAGGTAATTCTGGGTTCTGGGTCTGCTTCCCACTTCTCAAGGTGACAGAGTTTGCAGAGGCATAAGGGTTTGGGTCTTGAGGTGGATTAGTGAAGATTGGAGGGCCTTGGTTGGTCATGTAACCAGAAGAAGAAGAAGAGGGACCTTGCTCAACCACTTGAGCATGCGTGTGTGGGTCCCTTTGATTCCCGTACCCTTGGGCTCTATTGCCCTGATTTTGCACATTACGCGGGTTTGGTACTGGTTGAGATGGTACGGATCCAGTTTGTCGGGTGTTTGCAATTAACCCGGATTGCAAGTTATCCAAGGATGTCTTCATTTGTTGCATAAGTTGAAGCATGGACCCTTGCATTTCCACCATCTGCTAGTTCAAATCAGCTTGCCCTACGGATTGTTGGGCATTCCAAGATGGCTGATTAACCCTGACCCATGGGTTTTTGAGATGCATAGTTGCTGGGTCGAGATTGGGTCTATTGCCCCTGATTTTTCCAAGAGAAGTTAGGGTGGTTCCTCCATCCCTAATTAAAAGTGTTGGAATACGGGTTGGACCTAACATTCTCCTGCATTGCATATGCATCCTCATAAAATGAGGATGAAGAGAAGGAAGGATCAGAGAAACTGGGATCAAAGGCCTTAGTTTGGAACCCATATGGTTCCGAGAAATCCTGGCTCACAGGTTGAGCCGAATTGAGTTGGTTCACGAATTCTCGCCCCGTGGGAGCTCGTGAGGAATGGAATCCTGAATTATGGGATTGAGTGGGTAAAGAAGTGTTTCCTGAATTCCCAGACATCCATTCTTCCATTTTCTTAGCAACCAAGTCCATTTTATCTAGTTTATTACAAATTAATTCCATGTCAAATGAATGAGAATCCTGGATCTCATTAGCACTTGACCTAGGTTGTTGGGACCGGTTGAATGCATCCATGGAGGCATGATTAATTGAGTTCTCACTCATTTCCTCAAACAGGTCGTATGCGCTATCTGTATCCCTGTTGAGAAAATTGCCTCTGTAGGAGGCGTCCACGTGATTACAGAGTTGCTCAACCAACCCATGATAGAAAATCTGCACAAGTTGCCATTTCGGCACCTTGTGGTGTGGACACTTCCTCAAAAGTTCCTGGAATCGCTCTCAGGCACCATGAAACGGTTCCCCCGGCTGCTAGGCAAAAGTGGTAATCGCCCATCGTAAGGCATTGGTCCTTCCAATGGGGAAGAATTTCTTCAAGAAAGCCGACTTAAGAGCAACCCAAGTTTCAATCGGCCTTCCTATAGTCCGGTACCAATGTGCAGCCTTATCCCTGAGAGAGTTGGGGAAAAGCCTCATGATCATTTGCCCTTCGTTCACATTCCTTGCTCTGGTGGCCTGAACCAACGTGGTTAGATCTTCCGTGTGCTGCAATGGGTCCTCCAAGCCAATCCCATGGAAATGCTTAATCAAACTTAAGACTTAGGGCTTGATTTCAATATCTCTGGTGGGAATCATGATGTCGGGACGTTCCCTATAGTTTGAAGGATCGTAAAAATCCTTCAAGGGCCGATCTCCCTGACCATGCATGCATTGGAACCATTGCTGCATCTGCTGCAATTCTTCCAACTGCCTCTGAATTAGCTCCTGCTGGTTCGGAGGCGGGGGAGGTAGTTGTTGATCAGCCATGGGATCTGCTTGGCTATAGCTCAACCTCTACCTCCTAGAATGGTCTAAAGGTCCTTCCAATCTAGGGTTCAATGACCTCCTCCCAAGCATACACTGTAGCATAAGAATACAAGCCTATCCTTAGATGGGGCATCCTAAGGTCTACTGACTCTCAGAATCCGTCCTAAGATTATGGACGATTTACTCTACTTATGTCCAGGCAATCCAACCAGTTAGAAGGAGGGACTAGGGAGAAGGTTCTTCCTTTGGCTTACGCCTCTGGTTCCTAGTGTACCCTCCAGCCATGGTCGTTTGACACTACTCCCCTAGCTAGACATTAGATTAACTAGTATAAGCAGGTTAATTGTGAATAACCTCAATCTGGATCCTGACGAGTGAATGAATCCTTAGGGCCAATGTCTAATTGATTTTAGTTAGGCTTGGGAAATTGGTGCTCTAGAATGTGATGGGCCCTTAATGGGTTGTGCCCTTAATGATTTGTTTGAGAACGTGTGAATGTGCACAACCAAGAGGTTTTCAAGAAAGATTATTAATGATGAGGTGAGTTTTAGGATTCGAATCTTACTTAATAGCTTTTAGGATTCAAATATTAGGTGTTTTCAACCAAGTTTTATGAGGTAAACCAAGTTTGTTGTTGAAAGCACGTGTTCAAGTATTTTCCTTTAGAAAACAAGAAAAATATGGAGTGCCTGGCTTGACCTAATTATTAAATCCTATGGGGCAGCTAGAAAATGAACCTCTTTTAGATTAGGTGGTGCGGCCCAAATAATTCACTCAATTGGCTCAAATGCACCACCGATTAAGGCACACAAAAAGATGGTTAACCTAATATGATTTCTACTCTTTTATGTGTTGAATTTGTGTACCGGGTCCACAGGTCGGAAACCCGCTTGAGTAGATGAAAAAATCAAGTCCGATTATGTGCCTCAAATGTGGGTGTATAGAGTGTGTAAATTGATTCGTCCCACAGAAAATATCTTTTTGTTTTTTTTTATATAAGATGTGAGTGAGATGGGTGAAGATGGCAAGCAAGACAAACAAAGTCTATTCTAGGGTTTATGCAAACACCTAAGTAGATTAGGTCTTGGTTATGATTGTGGCGAAATGAACTAGTGGGGGGGAAGTGGGGGACACTTGCAGAGTACTCTACCCGCACTTTACTCTGATCTACCACACTTGGATCTCCATGCTAGGGTACCTGCAAGACAGTAGATCAAAGACAAGTAGGGTTAGTGCTATGTAAATGCAAAGAAATGCAATAAGCAATAAAGTAAATTCTGTTGCCTCCCTGGCAACGGCGCCAAAATGGTCGGCATGTTTTGCGTGTTAGAAATTGAGGTTACAAGTAACCTGTCATCATAGTTGCAAAACACATTGATCAGATAATATTTATACCGAAACTTTAAGGGAGTCCCGAGTCGAACACAGGGAGGCAACGTTTACTTTACATGAAAACCGCGCTTCATTTTGTTTCTTTTTGGTATTTTAAGGTTTTGATATTTTTCTTTTGTGTTTTTGAAATAAAAGACAAGCAGAATAAATCACAAGATAGATATGGAACAAATATGATATATATATATCAATTAAATGTCGATTACAATGAACTATGAAAGCATAAAAAGAGAGGGGAGTGAGAGGAAATCTCCCGAATCAGTTGTTCGGTGAGACGACGGCGCCTGGCGGAAGCTCGGATGAAGGAGGTGAGGAGTAGGACGATGGAGGTGAGATACAGGAGGACGTCATGTTGAGGAAAGCTTCGGCGTGGCTCTGGAATGGAGGTGAGAAGACGGAGTTGATCTGCTACCAGAATGGAGGTGGGAGGACGGCTCCAAGGGGACCTATGAAGGGAGATGGGAAGTTGGAGGAGTATTTGGTGGGGCAGAGGTTCGCTACACTAATAGGCACCTTGGGAGCTTGAGAACAAGCTCTAATGGAGCGTTGGTAGGCTTGTTAGAGCTTGGGAGTAGGTAGGAGTAGAGTAGGTAGAGATGGCTTGGAAGGGAGGGGGTGTAGGTCCTTTTATAGTGGAGGAGAAGAGGCTAAAAATGGATTAAAGGACCTTTATCGACCTCCAAATCGTCGCTAGAAACGTTGCTGTAGATAGCTCACCTCCACTCACGCCCTTAGCTGGCTCTACTCTCTTGCAATGAAATAGCGACGGCTATAAGTGTCACTGTAGGTCAGCCCAGCTGTTGCTGAAAGCTGGCGCCAACCGCCCTTGCGCCTGTGCCGCGCTGCCCCGCTTATCACGCGTGCTGACTGCACGCGCCCTGCTGTGTGCGCGCTTGCTATGTGCTGGCATGCACGCTTGCCATGCACTATCGTGCGCACTTGCCATGCACTGTTGTGCACATGCGCACGCGTTGCCTTGCGCTGGTGCTGCTACTCCATGCACCCGCCCAATTGCCAATTGGAGGGGCTACGGGGATTCGAACCCGTGCCCCCCTTTGCAAACAAGCACTCCAACCATTGCGGCAAACCTTCCCGTGTGTCGTGTGGAGCGACTTGGTGCAACCGCTTCCCAGCCATTGGATCTTGATCCAACAGCTAGGATTGAAGGGCGCGGATGAAGGAGTTGAGTGGTGCTGCTGGCTGGTGTTGGGCGGCCTGGATGGCACCACGTGATGCCATCTAGGCTATCCATCTTCTTCTTGTAGAGGGTGCTACGGTGCTCAGATCGAGATGATTCCTGCATTGTAGAACTGCGATCATTGCTCCTGATCCATCCGTACGGCCGGATTTTCCATCCGAAACCCGTATGGATGTCACATTGCCCCCTGGCCATATAAAATGAAGGAATTAATATATAAAATATACAACTATCCTAAATGCCATGTAATAGATGTTATGCAATATTTATAACATGATATGCAATGCTAAGCCTAGGAACTATCAAAAATAAGCAATTTATCATGAATTTATGTCTGTTCATCAATGACCCGCACTCTAATCAGGCTGAGCCGATTCAGCCACACCCTGGATTTTCATTTCCAAATCTTTTTGAACCTCAAAATATCTGGTGGGCTCCACATCTATTGATTCATATCCATCAACACACTAGACTGATTGGGTTTGGACTGCTTCATCAACCTGTTGATTTGAACAAGCACTTGGTTGGACCAACCAGGCTATTTATCAAGGTGCTTATTCTACAAATTTCCTCTTATTTGACCACCCCTTCTCCTTGACCACCTTCTTCTTGGCTGAAGGCACTGAATTTGGCGCTTAGCAGGAGGCAACCTGTCATTCCAAAAGCCCGAGACCATTCTAATCATCCTTTTGAGCTACACTCCTACTGCACTTTTGAGTTTCAATTTAGAACAATCGACTCCACCTTTAGTAGTTGTATCAAAGCTTGAAATCGTTCTCAACAGTTATCCTGACCCATTCACCCACCCTTTGACCCTGTTCTAAACTTTAACCAAGCTGAATTTGTACCTGATTGCACAGCAAAAATACACCAATAAATATGTCATCATGTGTTATTTCCTAGCACTGCCATTGCATATTAGGAAGCTATAGTTGCATTTGTAAAATTGATACATGCATGCATTTATTTGAGAGAGGAGGATAATGCAAATAATTGGCCATGTAAATAACATCTTCTTCAAGTGCTGCCTCGCAATTTCACCTTCTTCATTTTTTTATTTTGACTTTGAAATCGTCTCCCTCGCGCGGCTCAGGGCATGGGGCTGGCATCTCTTCGCGCCATTCCTCTACCCTACAGCATGGCTGGTCATCCACACCTGCAGCATGGTTGTGGCAGGCTCCCGCTTCTTTAAAAAGCTTGGCCATCTTCCTTGCGAGAGGGAGCCGGGAACACACAACACCAGCAGCCACCTTCGTCCAGGTCATCTTCCTCCCCTCTTCCCCTCCATACGCAGTAGCTCTTCCAATAAAGAGACACAGTGCGGGCAGGAGCAAGCTCACAGTGGTCCCACGACCACCACTGTGAGTTCCACCACCACCCAGCTCCTTCGTGAGCAGATGGGCGTGGTGGTTTCATTCTCTGTTTCCATCGCTGAACACCATCACCATTGCCAGAAGCACCAAGCTCCAAAGCTCCAGAGCTCCAGCAACAGCAGCAGCGGCCTCCAGCAGCCGCGCAAGCCACCGCGCGCACGCCAGGGACCTCCGCAGGCCCTTTCTACGCGTGCAAGCACCTTCTAGCGTGCCCGCGCACGTAGAACAGGCCGCAACTGGTTGTCCATCCCGCACAGCACTGTAGCTACTGTTCACGCCTCTCAGTGCAACACTGTAGCTATAGTGCGGTGACCAGGGAGTTTCTCACTTATCCGGTCACCACGCGCTCTCTCTCCTCGCCGCTACCACCTCCAGCCAGTCACCCGCTCCAGCGCCAGCGCCCGCACCTGCACCCGCATTGCGCCTGCATTTGCGTCCGCTCCCGTTTCAGGCCACAACGAAGTGCGCTGCATTGTGCTCTCTCCCATACTTCCGCTCCCGCCCGCGCAAGAAGGCTGCACGCGCGCTCGCTCCAGCGCCCGCACGTAGCCCCTTGCACGCTTGTGCCTGCGCGTGCCCACGCATCCAAACAACGCCTGCCCCCACCAGACACCTTAAACTCTCTAGCTCTCTCTCACAGCCACTCCCACACTCATACGCACACACACACTCACTTGTACACACTCACGTGTACACACTCACACACTCACTTGTACACACCTATACATACTTATATATATATATATATAACTAAATATAAGTATATATACATATATATATCTATATATATACTTATACATATATACATATATATCTATAGATAAAAATACATAGATATATATATATAAATAGATACTTATACAACTATATCTATATACATACATTACTATATATATATATCTATATCTATATAGTTAAATATATATACATATATATATAGTTATAAATATATATATATATATACGTATATATATATTTACATATCTATATATATATATACATAACTACATATACACCTATATAGTTACAACCCTATCTATATATATACATATAAATATATATTTACATATATACATACATATATATTTACATTCATATCACCTACCTGTATCCCTATGCACTAGTCACTTCACCACGCGTTATATCACGGGAATATCTGCACCAGTTGCTGATATTCCCCGATACCCGCGTAAAGAAAGCGCCTCTGCACACACTCCCACACATCCATCCTACATTCTACGCGGCACTTTGTCTTGTTGGTTGCGTCTTCCTAGACGTGGACCAACTCGACACTGTGCTACACGCCATTTTCACTTCCACCCCCACCCCTATATATATAATATATATATCTATATATATATAGACTATATTTATTTTTTTACAAGCAACCTATCTAGTTTCTATTTCTCTTGTGTTTCCTACTATTAAAAAGATGAAAAGAAAGAGTAAAAGAGAAAAGATAATCCTTGTCTTACAGGTACTTGGTCTTGCGATTAGCAAGACTAGTTTTTGGAACCCTAATTTGGCTCAAAGCGAAGAACAATTTGGCTCAAAGCCAAGGACCTGATTTTGAGGGTGTACCTCAAGGATAAAATTATCAGCAAAAAAATCTTAAATAGAAAAAAACCAAAAACATAATAAACGCACGGAAGAGATTCGTTGTAGGAAAGGAGTAGAAACTTATTCACCTTTAATTCCCACCTCCCTGAGTTCGACTCTGGGCCTAAAAGTGACTAAGATAAAATTAAGTAGGCCAGGTTAAAAATTTTGTCAAAAGATGGTTAGGCTCGATTTAGGTTAACCACTATACTCACTTCAACGATAATTTCACTATATTAACACAACTTATCCGAGTCCTGACAGTACCCTCCTAGTTTACAATGAGGATATTATAAAACTTAGACATGGAGAGGTGTTAAAGTGCAAACATATGAAAATTCAATTCTCTAAGGGTTTCTCACAAAACAATACATATTCAAAAATTAAAAAATGAAAAAGAAAAAAATGGTGAAATAGGAAAAAATTTTGTGAAATGATTGTAAATCTTTCTCGAGGAAAAGAGGAGGAAATTCAAATGTAAAAAAGGACTAAATCAAGAAGAAATGATAGTCATAGCAATTGATCATGGGATTTACTTAAGTTCTAGACCTAATCAAACAAAAAATTATGTCCTGAAATGCTAGAAATAAGGAGATTAATATGAGTGCTAATCTTAGGCCTCTTGAGCTTGTTTTAGGGTTTAAACATTCATGTATTTGTTAAGATTTGGATTAGTCCTCAAGAGGTTGAGGAAAGTGTGAAGCTGATGTAGTAGGTCTAAGGCTTAGCAATTATTCAGCCCCGTTGCCTGCCCTTTGGTTTGCCGGACTTGGTAACCTAAGCACCCAAAATCACACACTGAGTCTGGTTTAGTGCACTTAATAAAGAAAATCATGCCAAAAGTATTCTGTTTTGAAAAGCCATCTCAAAGATCTAGCTTAGGGGTGACTCGGCAACACAAGTTGATTGGGCATGTAACCACCTTGTGCTGGTTCAGGTGCCATGGGTGGGATTATCTCAAAATGTTGATTGCAAAGGCCTGAATTTAGCTACAAAATGTCATGGCCAGCACTATCCAAAAGTGTCGAAAGCCAGGGTTCTGGGGTTGCCATGGGCGGTTCTATCCTGAAGCATCGAAAGCCAAGGACCCTTCAAGGATGGATGATGAGGACAAGGAATCCGATACAGACTGTGCTTAAGGCTAATCCGAGGCTAGATTTAGGGAAAAATAAAAAGAAAAGAGAGAAAAGTCTCCAATTGAAAAATCCCTTTGTCTCTTTCTTACAAAAATGCACTGGCAAACTGTATCTGTACTTACTACATTCTACACAAGAGTGCTTTAACCGCTGGGTTCAATGAACCTCTAGGCAGTTTTTGCGAGCCTCAGAGACCTTCGCTGTAGACTCAAACTAAAGCTGGTCAAGTCTAGATCTTGATTAATACTTGAGTACCTCTAGGCATATTGTTGGCATGCTGATTTAATTTCTAGAGAGTGGCAAAAATCAGGCATCTAAACATCAATGCATGGTCTAGAGATCTAGTTCTTTCCATGAGATTTTGCTAGAGACAAGCAAAAGTTAGGCATGCGGTTATGATGGTAACAGCATCATGAGCCATAACTAGCTTTATTTAGTCTGGATTACTTGACAAATGCTCCTACATAATCGCCTGAGAGACATAATTCCATGCAAATTCATTCTAAGATGAATACACTAAAGCATGGTTAATTCTATCATTTTAACATCACATCATGAATGCAGAGTGACCATAGGGTTTTCCAGGGGTTAATTGAAGGTCAATTGAGTATTAAAGTCCAATGAGTGGGTCCATACAGATAGAAACGGGGTTTCCTGTGTTTCGAGAATCACATTAGCACCTAAAACCCTAATTTCAAACTCGCTTAAATTGAAGTGGTTTCGGTCAGGATAAAAATCATCTAAACCTCCTAAAATTCATAGAAAAAATATTCTAAGGGGTTGGTATCTTTGGTTTGACCATCTGAACCCATTGACCTTGAACAGGGTCGCAAATAGGATTTTGCCCTAATTTGGGCTTCTATACAAATTGTCCAGTCAAACTTAGTTAATACTGAAATTGGACTTCACCATTAGATTTCTTGGGTCTAAATTAGGTTAGTGCCAAAATTTGGGTCCAATTAGAGTCTATCTTGACCTAGTTTGCAACTTAGCTCTTCAAACTCCATTTCTTACATTTAGCCCCTCAACTTTCAAAATATTTGTGATCAAGACCCTAACTTTATCATCATTTTTGCAAAAAGGTCCCTATCACCACGGAGTTCCTCTGTCGAGATTCGAGCGAGGTTTTCTCACTCGATTCTCAGTCAAATCCTCCAAAAATTGGAAGGGAGAATCCTTGAGAGATCCTCTATCGATTGGACTAGGTCTTGGTCCTTGATTTGATCTAGAATTCTCATGCGAATGCTCGCAATCTCAGGGATCCTTTTCCCTAAGTTTGCGAGTTTGCCAAGCTCCATACCTTGCTTTAAACACCCTCTGAGGCCTTTAAATTTGTTCCTCTTGCGAAACCTAGCTCCTTAGCTTGGTTTTAAGGCCAAATATCCTCTTCTATTCTCCATTCGCCTTGCTCCAACTAGCTTTGGTGAGCTTCCTCCCCTGTAGTCCTACAGCCTCTCAAGGGACAAATTGGGAATACCATGATCCTCAACTCCTTTGTTCGCTCCTCGACAACCAACCAATTCAGGAGTTGTCTCTCCCTTTCTCCCTTGCCGTCTCCCTCACCGGAGGAATTCACCTTCTCCACTCTCGGCCAATCAAAACTAGCGTAATTCCTTCTCCATTCATCCCTAACTTAGGTTTCCTCTATCCCTCTCCCTCTCTACTTCATGCCTCTCTCTTTAGATCTTAGGTTCAACCGACAAATCACCCTCTTTCTCACTGTCTTCCTCAAGTCTGGCGAGAGCTGTGGTGAGCTCGCGCTAGTGATCCATGCCCTGAAACCTCACTCCACCTGGTCCATAAACTCGCCCACGCCGGTGCGAGTAAAACCCCTCAAGAGATTGAGGGTTTCGCTCAATAGAACCATTGGCCGGAGAACCCATCCTTCCACCGTGCACTCCTTCATCCTCCAGCCACCACATGCACCTGATCACCAAATTAATGCCTCCATCATCTTCCTTGCTTCACGGCAATCCTGTTAGACCTACTGATTGGGGCTTTTAGCCTATATTGATGCTTTCAAGTTTTCGCTAGTCACTTGCCATAGCCGTCCTCTTCCTGGTGCCGTCACGTGTCATTTGACCATCTCCAACTTGTCCCTGACCTCCATCAGGTGCGGATTAACACCATGAAGGTGTTTGGGCCTTCAATTGGCCAAGGCAGCAGCGACAACATCTTCAATTTCTCCAGGCTTATCTGCAGCTGCTTTGCAAGGGAAGGGAACTGGGATGGTCGCACGTCGACAATTGATTAAGCACTTATAGCATATATCAGTGATTCATGACATAGACTTCTTGCCCAAGTCACAAGGGGTCGAGTCCCTCACTCACATACTTGAGCACCCTTGTTCACCATACACATCGACGGACCTGGACCTATACTCATGACCCGATTACTCGATTTCTGACCCAATTAAGCCCAATTTTGAGAGAAATAGAAGAAAGAATTATGAGAGGAGGGGGGAGGGTTTTGCTTCATGGTTAAGCACGTCAGGGTGCGTGCTGAAGAAGAGGCTCTCAGTTAACCTCTGAGGACAAAAAGAAGCCTTGTGCTATGCTTGAAAGGGCTTGAGAGAAGGAAGATATCCTTGTGTGCCTTATTGAGGTGCTATGCTCTGATATGTCATCTGATACATAGACTCAACATCTGATTTGGTTCAAAAATATTGTTGAATTATTCATCTAATAGCTAATGTGGATTAATGATTGAAACTACTGTTGGATTATTTAGTTGAATTAAATGTAAGATATATGCTTAATTAGAGGGATCTAAATGGTGATCTAAACCACTACTTTTTAGTTTCCTTCCATTCTTTTTGTCCCTACATTTCTTGAGATACATTGGATTATATTTTATCCTAACCAATTTATTCATTGAATATCTTTTATTTGGCGCTTGATTTATTGTGCTCATTAATTTTGAATACGATCAGTGTGTGAATTCCATATTTGCTCCCTGCGAACGACCTCGGACTCCAATTTGATTCTGAGCTTTATAAATTTAAATGTTTTGTGCGATTTTGTCAACTATACAATGATGCATCTTCTAAACAAAGATGATTTCGCACTCAACATCATCTCACAGTTCCACCAGCAAACTCAAGCTTGGTAAGATGCCAAGAAATTCATGGAGGAGCAGAGGAAGGAGATGGAGCAGCAGAGAGCAAAGATGAGACAGATGATGGCATTATTACGAGGCAGCAGTTGGGATCACACTTTCCATCACTACTCGCTTCGCAAAGATGATGCCGACCTTGGAGGTGGTGGAGCATGATTGTGCAACAATCATACGTCTTAATTGTCTAGAATTAGGCTAGGACTTAGCATAAGTTAGGATAATTCATGGATGCAAAAGCATTGCTTGCATCTTTACTGCTTTCTTTTAGCTATGCATAAAATAATGCTATAATGTATTGATTTGGTGCATTATGTCAATTGCAGGTAATAAGCTGATCATAAGGTAGATCTGAAGCTAGATCTAAAGCTAGATCAGAAGAATAAAGGATAACTGGTGTTGCAGCAAAGTTGGAGTAGAAGACCTAGAATAAAATGTAGTAGATAATAATGTAAGAGGTTGAGGTATGCTATTCTATTTAAGTAGGAATAAAGCAGTAAAATATGAAGAACTTAGGACCATCCTAGCCCTAGGATAGCCTAGAAGCTTCCCCAAGCCTTAGCCACCCTTAGATTAGGTCACCACACCCTAGGAAACCTTAAAACCCTAATTCCAACCTCTATCTGGACGTCCAGATGAGTTATAGGACGTCTAGAACCCTTAGCCAACTCCCGCACACCATAAACACACTTCTGCAGTGTTATTGGACGTCCAAACACTTGGTCAGGCGTCCAATTTCTGCAGAATACCCAAGACAGAACCTAGAATCCTTCCTGACTCTGATTGGACGTCCAGACAATAAGTCTGGACTTCTAATTTTTCACTATAAGATGTCTGACACTATTATTAGACGTCTGGAACTGCCCTCTAGTTTCTGTTTTGAGATTCAAGCCATGATATTGGATTTCTAGGTCCCTAAACCTAATTCTAACCTCTTAGGAACCTAAATTAAGGTGCCCTAACCCTAGTACATCACCTCTAGACCTCCCTAAGGACCTAATTAGGTCCTCACTAAACCTAATTGACTTGGATCTTAGTCAATTCCATCAGTCTATTCAATTGGACTCATTGAGTCCAATTGAGCCATCATCTCAGCACACACTATCCAATTGGACTCAGTGAGAGTCCAATTGACCTAGACCTAACTTAATTGAGTTATTTTACTCTCAATTAAGTTTTCACACACTCAATTAGACTTGTATTAAGTTTAATTGCACTTTACCTTAGTGAATTAGGGTTTACAACCCTAATTTGAGACTTACCTTGACCTAAACCCACTAGAATCTAACCTAATCAACCTAGCCACCTAAGTTTTGACCCATACACACCATCCACACGAAAATACCTAGCCTAGAGTTCTCTAGAACTCTCTACCATGTGTTGTTGCCTTGGTTGCTAAAATCAACAACCAAAAGCCATTCAATGTTTAGATCCACATTTGGTGGATCTAAAAACCACCATCCATCCTCTCTCTCTCACTCTCCCACGAGCTCCCACCATAGGCCTCTCTAGAGAATTCCATAATTCTCTAGAGAGCTTCCCTTAGGTCTATAAAAAGACCTAAGGGGTGGCCATTTGGACCCATCCATCTCTTGGCATTATTCACTTCCATTTAGGTTAGCTACATTCACTTTCACTCCACCTCCACGAGTTGCTCACCATGGCTACCACCATCTCCACATCAGAATGCTGGATCACCTCTCCAACCTCTCTCCAAGGGCCAGCCTAAGCACCATTGGCCGCCCCTCCTTCTCCTCTCAACCATTCAAAGGCCATCGGTGCCTACCTTCGAATGCCCTTATTTCTGCTAGATTGGTAGTTAGTTCTTAGTAGTTTACATGCTTTTATTACTGCTTAGTAGTGTAGCTCTTTACTCTCCCCCATTGATGCATGCAAAATCCGCCCATAGATTTCTGTATGCGATCATTTTTTGTTAGCTAGATTGATGTTTTTAAGCTTTCCTCTATAAGCTTTCCTCTAGTTCCATGTTGCAAATACTCTCTTGAATGAATGAAAGAAATTTTTCTATATATATATATGTCTATGTGTTGAGAATCACCATGAGCTTATTACAATATATTTTGTGTGATTAAAGTTGCCTGCTTTTAATTCCTGATATTCTTGCAACTAAGCATGTCGTGCTTAAATACGTAATAACCATAAACTGCCATGCGATTTTAAGTAGAGCGATAACGATCAATTTCAAATTTGCATAAACGCCTCCTAGAGAGGAAACAACCAGGACTCAAGTCTCATTTTTTTTACAAAATCATTTTTTTTACGAACGTTTTAGCACGACTATATTACGATTTCTGGAGATTTCAAAATACGTGAAAACGGGGTTGTCAAAGCAAGACAGGGGGTAGGAGCTAAGGCATATGTTTAGATTATTTATCTTGTTGTTAGTTAGGTTTTGTATTTTGCTTATGTATATTTTGACATTATGACATACTCTTTTCATTATGTTTATATATTTGTTGTATGTTGAATGTTTTATGTTTTATGTTGTATGGTGAGATTTTTATATTGTGTGTGTTTTGTATGTTGCATATGTTTTAATGTATTATAAGATTCTATAATTACCTACATTATATAAGAAAAGAAAAAATACACATATATACACGACGATTATGTGTAGAACCGTTGTTTTGATATAAACGATGGTTATGTGAAAACTATCGTTTAGAGAATTACACGATGGTTCTATAATTCACGTGTATCATAAACGACGATAATCAAAACCGTCGTGTAAAGTATGATGGTTTGAAATTAAAACCGTCATGTATACACTAACGCAACACACACTTTCGCAACGATAAAATACAACGATTTTCATGAAATATGCAACGGTTTTCAACTGTTGCAAAAAGCGTATATCACTATAGTGTTGGTTCTTTTCACTCTATTGAGAGTACTTGTTGATATAGCCTTTAAGTATTTTAGATATTTCATTCCTAGCATAACTCCCTTGCTCCTCGTATAAGCCTAAACAAATAAAAAGTGAAATATTACTATAGGCCCTTGTTATAAAGAAAATTTAAATTAGAAACTACAAGGATGCAGATACATGTTCTATATAATGTGCATGACCTATATACACGTAGATCAAGTATTTAACTTAATTTAACCATTTTGAGTTCCATAATTACTGAACAATCACTTGTGTAAATAAATTATTACATAAAAAAAAAAGTGTGAAACGTCGGTAACTAATAAAAGTTACTGCACCGTAACAGCCAGGAAAGACGAACGCTGGCATAAAACCTGCCGGACCATTTATTTCTTATTTCAGACCGTATGATAAAAGTGGGATTTGCGTTCCCTGCCATTTTTCAGAGGTGTAGATGTGGGGAACGATAAATAGGGCCACTCGCATGCTGCTACGACCGTCGGTATCGCAGGGTTCCTTTACGCCAAGTCTCGGTCACATTTAATTTGGCGTATTTGACTCAAAACTTTGCCGAGCAACATGGTTGGTCGGGGTGTTGCTCGGGGTCGCATTCGCTTAATCGAAGACCGAAAGTTTCGTACACCACCGCACCAAACCCTCACCTTCCCGTCGAAAATGTGTGATCATTCCTTGAGCAATCGCTAATCTATACATCCCGCATAAGCGATGGTTAATTTATATGAAGATATATACATATTATTTTATGTCCATTCGGAAGTCAAGGAGCGAAAAAAAAAAGGACCGGAAGATTACCGGTAGTAAACCTCAAATGCAATCATACCCAAACAAAGCACCATTAGGCACGAAACTAGGAACGACAATCATTCCAACAAAACGATACGTCACACTCAAAATGGAGACGCCCACACTACAGCTGAGTCACACACACACGAGAACGAACATCAGAGGAGCAAAGCAAGAAAAACAACCGCACCGTAAAAAGCTGATGGAGGCAACATATATAGAGAGCTACTAAGCATAGGCTAAACCACTGCCGTTCCAACTTAATGCTTGTTAATTTACTTTACGTGGCCTTCGTTGGCGAGCCTGAAACGTTCGGCCTGATCCTCCACGGCGTTGTACTCGGAGACCAACGCGGCATCGAGCTGCTCCCTTACTAGCTGAGTGGTCAAGGGAAATCCGCCACCACGCAAGGAGTTGAGGTATGCAGCAGTCCCTTCGCGGAGGAGCGCTCCGTAGCCGTCGTTGCGCGTGTTCGCCAGCGCCTGGGGTACCGTCGGGTTCCCGCCAAAGAAGGTTGTCGTTGGGAAGCCGAAGAGATGGGCTAGCGAGCCCCAGCAGCCGAGGAGGGCCCAGATCAGAGCGGGATGTGTCCTCCAGAAGCTACACGTACTTAAGCAAACCTTTAATTAGTCGTAGTAATTATATTATGCATAGTATGAAACAAAAATGTTTGAGAAAGTAAAAGGTATATATAGATATATATGCACGTGACAAATGTATGACATAGTCTCTACTAGTCCGGTGAGGGTGAAAATGAACTTACTCGCAAGTACCAGGGAAGATGTTGGGAGTGGGGTGTAGCAGTGAGGGAGGAGTAGAGATGGCGGGAATTGGTGTGAGCGGCGGCACCGTTGGTGCAGGGACGCTCGATCCTTTGCTTCCGTGGGATGGTGGAGGCCCGTAGTGGCTTCCTCCTTTAGGAGAAGATGAGCCTGACCCGCTGCTTACGTGGGATGGTGGAGCCCCGTTATAGCTTCCTCCTTTAGGAGAAGATGAGCATGAACCGTTCCTTCCATGGGATGGTGGCGCTCCATAGCTTCCACCGTGTGAAGATGATGAGCCTTTCAACGGCGGGGTAGGGCAGTCAGACTTGCCGCTGCTGGAGCCTGCCGTTGTTGGAAGAACGCTAGGAAGCATTAATATTATTTATCATCATGTTATTATTATCTATAAATTCGGCTTCTTAATAGGGATCAAGCCTGGTAAAAGTGCTACATGCACGTCGTCCAACTGGAGAACTTAACATCAGAAACTGAGCACGGACGATGCTAACACCATCAAACACACGATTCTGCAAATGGAATAATATATAACTAGAACTCGTGTGCAGTTGTCTGTGCGTCTGTTTGTTTGTATATCTTAGAGAGAGACTGAGATTCTCACGCATATGGCGGCTATGATGTGGGCTTCCAGGCGGATAGTAGTTCTTTTGCTCGTCAACGTCAGGGAGAGTATTGCCGCACATTACAGGAATCACCAAAGTGTGCGAGAAGGTGGCAGCTAAGAGGAGGCAGACCTTGAATCCCATACCTTTCCTTTGAAGGTAAATGGAAAATGAGGCTCGAGGTGGAGGAGGAGGAGGAGGAGGAGGAGGAGAGAGCAGTAGTGATTTGGGTTTATCGTGGGGAAGAGCTTGGTGGAGTTGATCGCCTTACATACACGAATTTAAGGGTGTGGCTACCGTCTGACACGGGATAGGATACGGGATTTGCAATTGGCCCCGCCAAGGCACATTAACTGCATTGATTGTTTGTTTTTGGTGGACTGCCTACACACCGGAAATATTGTTGACCGGATTCAGAGCCAGCATTGATTAAAAATATTATCAAATAACTCTACAAGCCATAAATATTTTATCAAAGTGACAGCTAATAAACTTTTATTATATGATCTATAATAAATAATTTATTTGACTAGCTATTATTAAATCTACCATGATTAATATATTTTTAATAATTTAAATAATAAATAAAATTATCACTAAAATTATCATATACTTTAAATTTAATGATGAATATTTTTGTTGTCATACTTTCTTTCTACGAAGATTTTCTTCGTTGCCTTGTAAAAAATATGTTAACAATTAATTCATCACAATATAAAATAAATGTAAAAAATTATTAATTATCCTATAAAATACTTATAATGCATCATATTTATAATTTATTTTAATTACTTATAAAATAGATAATTATTTTAAAATAAAAAATGAATAGAAAATACACCTCAAAAATTATAAACAAGTTTCATTAAAAAATATATTTAAGCTTATAAAAGGTTTACTTTATTCACATGATAAAATAACTAAAAATAATTTAAACAACGATAATGTGTCAAAAGTTTGGAATAACATACATAAAAAGAATCAATGTGTACTCGTTAACACTACAACAAAATATATAAAATGTAACAAATAAATAACGATGATAAGTAGTATTCGTTGTTATATTTAAATATAATAATAATTTTAATTATTCATTATCATTTTTTTTAAAAAAAAAATTTTTCATTATTCAGTGCGATGTTTTTTTAAATTAAAGATGATTGTTTTAATTCATCGTTATATATATATTTATAATGAATAAATCGTCACCGTACTATTTCAATATAAATAAAATATAAAAAATATTTTTTTATAGATTTTCTAAAACCTTAGCAGATTTACCGTTGCAAACACCCACCCCCCCCGGACCCCACCCACGCCCCGCTCCTCCTGACCAACCCCTGCTCCCTCGACTCTACCGATCACTGGTAGAGACGGTGATGAGGAACGTAACCACAACCTCCCCTCTTCCCCTCTTCGATCGCCTTGACCGCCACTACCACCACCGATCCCTCGACCTCCCCTCGACCACCACCGCCGATCACTTCCACCTCCCCTCGACCTCGATCGCCACCGACGGACCTTGCGGATCCTTGCAGCGATGGCCTCGATCCTGCTGGGGACCCACCACCCTCCATCGAACCACTAAAAGCTCTAGCAAGAAGAGAAGGTACCCCCCTCCCCACCAAAAAAGAAAATCTAAATCCCCATACTCTAATCCCTTAGATCCCATTTCTCTTGATTTTTCCCTATTTTTTACCAATTTTTTTACATTTTCTTAGCTCGATGTTAGGATTTGAGTGGGTCCTGAGCGGATCCCTCATTGGATCCAGTCCCCTACCCCTTCCATCCATTCCAACATTTTGACACTTGCATTTTTTTGATCTAGATCAGTTTTTATGAAACGACTAGGTATGTTCTTTTGATAGAGAGTGTGTTTGGTTTTTGTGCTTTCGAACTATTCGATGAAATGCCCCAATGGGTTTATTCCCTTTTATATATATGTTTCAATATTATGAGGTATTCAAGTTAAATTAGAGTTGAAGTAGATAGAGAAGGCCTTTCCTCTTTATGCAAAAGGAGTACAAGATGTTCCCACCATCAGTTGATTGGGATAACATCAATTGGTCTACCAGGAGGCCCCAGATGGACTTCCCTATTCAGAGTGCTATTTGCTCACTGGAAGATGTTGCCATCGTCGAGAAGGAAAAGGTGACAATTTCTGGCTATGCTCTCTTGGGAGGAGGTCGAGGCATTGAAAGGGTTGATGCGTTTGTAGATGGTGGCAAGACATGGGTGGAGGCTTCTAGATTCCAGAAAAGTGGTGTCCCATACATATCAGACCATCCAACAAGCGATAAGTGGGCTTGGGTTCTTTTCAAGGTTGATGTAAACCTTCCAACAACTGCAGAAGTGGTCGTGAAGGTGGTTGATTCTGTGGCCAATGTCCAGCCAAAGGAGCTGGAGGAGATATGGAACCTGAGAGGAATACTAAACACATCATGGCACCGTGTTTGCATTCTAAATGCATCCAAAATTCACAGATCCAGTCTATGAGTCTCAATGATCAAACGACTGAAACTTAGGTAAGAAAAATGAAGTCTTTCCCCCTATTTCACTTCCCACCGTCAACCTATAAGCATATGATAGAGCACACAGAATGCTGGATCTATAGTTTTCTTTTTCTATCAAGGGGCTAGTAGTTTCATATATAGATGATATGCTTGACATGAAGTGGACTGCACTTGGTGAAGAGGTAATTGAGTTTCTTTTTCTTTTTTCTTGTTGTTTTGTACATGTGCTTTTAGAATTTAATGAATGTCATGGTTTTTTTCCCATAGGGGAAGTATCATTTATTTTCCAAATCAAAAACTTTTTTTGGGAGATTAATTGTTCTTTTCCATGATGTCTATAATTATTTTTACATATTGGAATCCTTCTTTAAGCCCCCGTCAGCACTTATTAAAAGAAAGGTACATGATTTAGTATTGTATTGAACATGATGTTGCCAAAGTTATCATTTTCATATTATGCACTATTTTTGGGTTAAAAAGATAATTTCATCATTAAACGACTCTACGTAATATAGGTGCTGTGACTACAATGATTATAATGGCAACTTACAAAGAAGCTAGTATAATTGATTATTACTCTGAGGTTTACTTGTTCTGTTCCAAAACAAAAGTTCCACTTTGGTGATTATTTTCTTATTGCATCGTTGTCCAAAGAGATGACCACCTTGCCTGTGCTCCCCTTCCCAAAAAAATGGGAAAAAAAGAAAAGGAAAAAGGTAGCATCGTTTGTCATGTCCTACTAATTTAAATCAGCTTCACTCATCATGTGACAACTTTAACAGAGCTCATAGAGTTAGTTTTAAGACTGCTTAAAATGGTAATTTTCAAGTACTTTCTAAATAGGCTACACTGGCATAATAAGTTATGTTTTGTCTTCCGAGTGATCCATTATCGGACCAACAACTTTAGAACTGAAAGGCAAAATTTCTGATCATCAATGTGCTACTTCTATGATGTGTGATAAATTTGCAGGTCTATTCTTCTTTTGGCAAAAATTAATTCTACATGAGAACATTTGATGTGCCATGGGAGAGTGATTTCCATTCAACTTCATCTTATTTTTCCCTTTTTTTTGAAGTAATATTAAAATTCACTTTATAGTGCACTTGCCTCATTGATTAGCTCATTTCAGTAGTAACCATTATTTTATTTATCAATTCATGGTTGGCTCTCCAGGCATCTATGAAGCAACTTCCTTGGAGCGAGTGAAGAGAGATGATCTTCCTGAAACACTATCAAATGGAGTGTTTCAAAATCAACTTGACATGTCACCACTACCAACCTAGGCTGAGGTACAATGTATATCGATAGTAGCAAGGTACATGCCATCACTTTGGGAAAATACTATCGACGAAAATAGTGCAACTGTGTCTATTCACTAGTATTGCCTATGGTTACAATGAGCACTTTTGAACATTGAGTTCATGCTTCCTATTTGTTTATCTTCTTGTTCTTTTCAATATTCACCCATTCCGCAACAACTTAGGAGAGGAATGCAGTGTACCTACATGGAAAAAGAAGAAAAAAGTAGTCTTCTGAAAAATGATCCTCATGCTCATCTCATAGTGGTTATTATGGAGTCATGAATAACTTAATAAAGGTGCACACACGTAAATGTATAGTAGAAATAGACCATTAACTATCATGTGCATCAAAAGATAAAAAAAATCTTTTTATTCAATTATAGCCCCAAATACGTACTCTTCCAATCAATGATGTGCTGTAACTTTTTGCCACTTCCATATGAAAGCTTGCTTGTCTGGCCAATGGTGGGATATGGACTACTTTTGTGCATTTTACCTACAGGAAGCTTCAATTTGTCAGTTTGGTCTAACAATGCAATGCTTACAAAATCTTGCCATATCGCAAGACACAATGATGATGGAAACCAACTTTATCAAATAGAAGCAGAGATAGCATCATTTTTGGCTGAAGGAAAGGTTCTAGTTGGTGTTGGGAAAAGCATCAAAATTAGGTAACTACCATCTCAAGTTTGATACGAAGCAAATAGGAAAAATTTGTTCTAGTTGTGTTATTATAGGAACACCAAAATCATTATGTTATTATTATTTCTTTTAAAGGGATATTTAGTCATGTTATTAAAAAGAAAAATTCTTCCATTGTATATCTTGAATAAGGTCCACCACAAGCTTAATTTGTATGCTCTCGGGCATTTTCTACTTATTTTGTCCGTTAAAAGCCACAAGAATTTTCTAGGAGTTATTCTCACATCACATATGATAGGAAGGTAAAGGATCGTAGTGTTGTCACGTACAAAACACAAGCATATAAGGGTTCTTTCTAGTTTTATTATGTTGTATGATCTTGGTCTGTTTTCTATTTTTATGGTTTCAAAATCTATTGGAATTCATGGTTTCAAATTTTAATTTATCTTTTTGGTTCTAGAGATTTGCCATCGATTTTTGCAATAACCGACATAATTAAAAGGTAATTTTTTTTAACAAAGGTAAGTTTTTTTACTGTCGACATTTACGCCGTCACCTCAATAGTGGCACATTAAAGTGGGAAAATATGATATACAATTCCCATTGCTTATTTTCTAAATAACGAGAAATACGAATGTTGTCGGTTATAAAGCGACGGCAAAAACTATGATCTGTCAACTAGGGCATCGATAATTCAACATCGAATTTTCTTTATAACAGATAGCAAAACAAAATGACGTTGCTAGTAATGTCGTCACTTTTTAGCGTTGGTTAAACACCTTTGTCGTCAGTTTCCAACTGATGACAAATGTCCAGATTGTTGTAGTACCACTTAAGGCCACAGAACCTAGCCATTCTAAGTGGTAGCACTTATCATATTGTACTTCTATAGTCAAAAAAGTGATCACCCTTGTTAAAGATAACCACAATATGTCAAAGATTAACATAAAACTACAAGAGAATCTCTGCCCCTTATTCTATTTCATGAGTTATTTGGATAAATAAAGAGAATCTTACTTTCGACTTTGGTTTCTAATCATTACCGACATGAACTTAAAATTGACTGTTATGCAATAGACTCCACAGTTTAATAAATAGGTTTGTGGCAAAATTTCGGCTATCATATGCATTTTAGGTTGTGAGCTTGAGTCAAATAAGTTCATTTCTAACTTGGGCAGATTGGATCGTGATTGTCTTTAACATGCTTGCAGTGATCATAATAGTTGGGAAAACCAAGTTGGTGATAATCTAAAGGAATTGGGATAGCTTCTTTAATAGTTGTAGATTTAGTTAGCTTCCATTGCTACTGGACATTGTGAGTCTATGATGTATTGAAGATATATAAAGTATATATAGATCGCTTTTTTGGCATTTATCTTTCTTTTAAGGAGATATTGATAACTTATGTAGGTATCTTGTAATTGAATGATGAGCATTATTATCTCATTCTATGTTTGGAAAATTGTAGGCAAAGTAGTGATCCAAGAAGTTGATTTGGCACCGTTGAGAAAGATCTTGGGAGTTTGATGCCTATACTTGGTGATAGGAAGGTCAGTCAACTTCTCTGTGTTTTTAGCAATTTTTGTCTACACTTACTTTCTTATACCATTGTATATTTTTTATTTATTACAAGATGTTTGTTTGAAAATTCAATAGGAAATATTTGACACCTCAAAAAGTTCTCATTAACTAAGTGAAATTTACATATCCTACTCTTGTGACTTCTCCATTGGCCAATCTGGACTTGATACCTTTATTGCATGCATGATAATGATAAATTGTTTAGTCTATGTGAGCATAAAATATAAATATTTGGAGTCTATTGATCAACCTAGATTTATTAGCTTCTATTATCAAGTAAGTTGGTATATGAGTACATGCCTTTGGGATCCCTAGACAATCATTTTCTTGGTAAAATTTGAAGTAGAGCAGATGACATATGTTATACCATTTTAACATCATAATGTACTCTCTTGCATAATTTTTGACTCTCAATGTCCAGAGATTAGTGTTCAGCTTGTAGTTGGCTAAATTTATGATACATTTTTTTTGTATAGTAATTTCTTTTTTGAAAGTATCTTGTCTTATGTGGACTTTGCAACTTTTGGGCATTTGTGATCCAAATGCATCTTTTCTATAGAAATTTGATTGCATTTTCTAGTTATATTTATGATTGTCTTGATGCCCCAAAGAACAAATTATGGTGGTTCAAGATGTGCGAGCACCATTTGATTTACTAAACACTCTATAGCATGTATCTTCTTTTTTTCTTATGGTAGGTTCGTCTTCTTTCTGCTACAAGAGTTCAATGGAACTTCTGATGAAAAGAAACTTGCAATCTTTTATAGCTAGGTACTATACATTTCTATCATAACGTAACGTATTAGTGTTGAAACGAGAAGAACTTAATTCATTTTTATATATACTTGCATTAGTGTTGAAAATTCTATCATTGTTAGTATAGCTTCATGCTTAGTGGAAATTATTATAATGAGTATTTTTCTCTTTTCTTTTACAGGGTAATGACTTTTTCTTATGTTGCCTCCTGAAGATATAGTAATGGAATTTTCATCTATTGTTGAGCAAGTAACTTAACTTCGTAAAACATGTTATAAGTGTGCCTTCATCTGTCTTTTATTTATGAAGTAAAACTTTGATGTAGTAAACTTTTTTATGTAGATTTTTTATGTAGATCGTATCTACCGTGGTACCTCTATTTTGGAATAAGTTAGTTATTTAAAATTTGTGACCAGTTTAGATTGTTGGATTGTTTTTAATTTCTTCATGATCATGAAAATAAAGTAAATTTTTGGTCCCTTGAAATATACTCTATAATAAACTTATCTATAATTTTTAGGTGCATTTTGTATAAAGTTTTCATAGGAAAATTTCAATTTGTGTGGAATATTTTGGTGAATATTGTAAAAGAATTGACCATTTTATAGGTAAATAAATTATAAGTATAATATATCATGAGTGTTTTAAAGAATTAATAAATTTTTGTATCCTATTTATATTATGACGAATTAATCATTAACATACTATTCATAAGGTGACGAAAAAAATCGTTGTTAAAATAAATTGAATATAACTAAAATATTCATTGTTAAATTTAAAATTTGTGGTGATTTTAGTGATAATTGTATTCGTTATTTGAATTTACCAACGAATAAATTATTTATTATAGATTTAACAATGATTCATATAGTAATGAATATAGTGACGAATAAATTATTCGTTGGTCATATAATGGTGATTTATTCGTTATTTTTATAAATATTCATCACCTTTGACACTTCTTTTTAAGTTGTGTAATGGTCCAACCCATTTCCTTATCCACATTCCATGACAAAGCAATACCAGTAGTGCTTGGTCAGTTGGATATCAAATTAGATAAAAAAGTTGACCCATGAAACATTTAAATAAAATAATATTGTGTGTCTACTTCGAATTGGATAATACATATGAAGCCAAATACAAGTCAATAGGGCCAAGCAAGGTGGATGATGGTAGAGATGCACGGCAAACCTCTAGCTTCGTCAACTTAATTGGCATGCCCCTTGCAGATCATCGGCACCCTTCAAGGTTAAACTTGAAATCATGACTTCGAATTATATTTGCAATAACTCTGCACTACTTCAGCCTCGGGTAAAGTCAATGGCTTACTGTCATGTTGCTTCCTCATCCTCCTCATCTACTTCAACTTTACCCTCGGAATGACCAGCATCCTATTCGACATCCAAAGCTGGGCTTTGCTTTTGACCCTATTCAAGAGTCGATTTCCAGCTTTGTCGGGTAGCAACGATTGCGACGTTCGTGTTGATCACAGTGTTGGCTGTTCGTTCAAGTGCTACTCCAGCATCCATCTTCGAGGCCCCATTTGCAACCTAGCAAGGGCAAAGAAATAAGATTAAAAAAAAAGGAAAGATAAAGTTAATCATTATTCAAAAAATAAGTAAGCAAAATATAGCATAATAGTCCTACGATAGGACTGTTGAATATGCAAAACCATTGATCTCATGCACAGTCGATTTTGGTTCCTTAAATTCATAACTAGAATGTGTACCTTTTAATTTCATTTCTATAATTACCCACGCTGCCGTCATTGGCTATTACAAGAAAATGATATTAGGCTCTAGAAAGCAACAAAATCACATTCTTTTGCCACCTGAATGTCCCCTGCTTGCACCTTGCCACCCTTGTTTTCATATTTACGCTTAGCATGTTTCTACCTGTCATTAGTCTTAGCATGGAGCTTGGAATGAATTTCAGGAGGGAGCAGCTCCGGTGGTACAACACCTTCAATCCCAAGCTCAATGAACTAAAGACAAAATATTCACATTAGTAGGCAGTTTATCCACCAAATGGGAGAAAAATTCATAGTCATATCCTTTATAATCATTCTAAGTCCTATTTAGCAGAAAAACAGAGTCCCTTACAGTAGTAAACTTGAATTCTAGAAATGTCATAAATTTTTGATAAAGAAAGTTCATGGTATAGTAAACAATTAAACAAAACTTCCCATTATGTAAGAAGGGCTTGCACATCAATGTAGACATACTTTATTTTCTTAAATGCAAAAGAAGCCAAGCCAACTTTGAATGGTAATCCAATTTGCTAAGAATACAAGTTATTTCATCAAATTCAACAAACCATTGACAATAGTTAAAAATGTAAGAGTTACATGATTATTTTTATGATGATATTCAACCTCAATTCCAGAAGAGGGATCCATATGCAAGTATCACAACCAGGGTTTCAGTATTCCCATATTCATTAATTGAACATGGATATCTTCTGAATTTAGTAGAAAGAGCACAAAATGATGTTACTTACATCCTCAGATTGAAGGAGCACAGACACATTGTGGATCGATCAAAACATTCTGTTTAAAGGCCAATAAATTGGAGTGGCAATTAATAGTCGCTTGGAAAGAATAGGAGAGAGAAAAAAGAAAGCATATAGAGAAAAAGCACATTTTTTTAAAAGATTTCTCTATGTTTAGAAACTGTCAACATGAAATGTGCTTCCAATATGTTAAATGCAAAGACTAATAGAAATCTTATGGACTAGCAAAAATCGTTAACACGATAATTTATCTAAGATGATGTGCAAAAAATGCTACAACACACTTTAGACATTCTAACCTAGAAAAGTATTTAGAAAAAAAAGGATAATACAAGTGCAACGGGGCTCAAGTTAATTGATGAGCCTCGGTCTAAAAGGGCCCTATCAAAAGGAGTATCATGCAATTTACAGGAAATCAGTGGGTCCTTTTGCTTGGGCAATAGATCACTCAATATAATAGCACTTGCCTATTGAGACAAGATTGCCTTGCCAACCTTCTTGGGTTGGTTCCTAGGGGTACAATATTCCTTGAAAAATCTGACTTTGTTGGGCATATATAATTAATGGCATCCAAGAAAGGCACTTGAATGTGTACATCCTTGAACATGGCCTTTAATTCATCGATGTTCTTAGTGCCATTACTTCTTTTCTTAATTTCTTTAATCAAAGCCTCAGGAAAGGGCATGGAAATTGGAACTTCTGGGTTAGCCATTACTTCCTTTTATTTTCTTTCCTTGTTCTTTTTATCCTCTAAAGGTTTAAATTCCTTTAATAGTGGGTTTGATGGGCTTGGGTCTTTCCTTAGGATGGACTCTTTTGTAGTTTTCCCACTCCTCAGAGTCACTGCACTGGCGTTAGCTTGTGGTTCATACGGTGGAGAAGGAGCAGAAAGGTTAGGTACAGGTGGACCTTGAGGTGTTGGAAATCCAAGGGGATAGGGATTGAGGTGCCTGCAAGACAGCATGAACCTATCCATGAGGGCCATTTGGTCTAGGTGGGCCACAGGAAATGTTTCTAGGGTTTGGCACTGGTTGAGATGGTGGTGTTCCTTGAGCTTGATTCTATTGACATAACTGATTGAGCTGTATCGCTAGAGTTTCTGTGATAGCCTTATACCTGTTGTCCATTTGTTGCAAGGTCCTTTTCAGGTTTTCCACAAAGTTAGATTTTTGTAGTGGGTGTTGAGGGTTCTCCCTAGAGTTTTGTACTAGGGGTGGTCTGGTTTACTGCTGGAAGGGCAATTGATATGGTTGGCTGGGATAGGCAGCAGCCTACGATCAATGAAACTTGGGCTACTAATGTGGTCGAGTAACATAGGAAAGTTTTGTGTTGTTCCCTCCCCATGAGAAGTTGGGTTGCTAAGCCCATCCAGGGTTATATGTCTCGGAGTGTGAGTTGTTGCACCTATATCCTTACACAGCATTGACATCTTCATAGGCTGAAGATGCAATTGGCGTCGTGTCATCAATGGAATAAACATCACAATCAGAGTTGTGTGCATAATCTTGCTCAACTGGGACTACTTCTAAGTTGTTTACTGGCTCCTGAAAAGATGTAGCCCATGATGAGGTAGATGAAGAAGGCAAAGAGGGATCTCAAGTCAAAATCATAGGACTTGACGGTTGGGCTGGAGGAAGTGATGCAAGGAGAGGTGTGACTCCTTTAGATGAGGTAGACCAAGTCTAAATCAATTCATCCAGCTACTTGTCAAGCAGATCCGCCTTGTCCAATTGTGAGGTGATGAGGTTCATGTTAGCCTTAACAGATTCGAGATGAACCTCATAAGGGTGGCTTTCGGGTGGCTGGACTTGTTAAATTGACTCATGGATGAAGTATTCATTGAATTTTTCGCTAAAGATTCAAAGAGCTTAAATGCACTCTCTTCATCTTTGGCTAGGAAATTCCCGCCACTTGAGGCATTTGCAAGGTACCTATGGGTGTCATCCAACCCATGGTAGAAAAATTGAGCCAGGTGCTATCTGGGCACTTCATGATGTGGGTATTTCCTTAACAAATCCTAAAATCCTTCCCATGCATCATGCAGTCTCTCTCCAAGTGTCTAGGCAAAGATTGTGATGGCTTGCCTCATGTCATTAGTCCTTCCAATGGGAAAGACTTTTTGCAAGAATTCAGTTCAAAGCTCTTCCCATGTGTTAATGGGTCATCTTGTCCCTTAAAGAAAAGGGAAAAAGCATCATCATTACCACATTAAGGTCCACATCCCAGGGATAGACTGTTTCAACAATATGTCCCAAATCTTCTAAGTGTTGGAATAGGTTTGCTTGGGAATTACCATGAAAATAAGTCTATATTAGACTTATAACATTAGGCTTAAGCTTAAAAATATCCCCTTTAGCGGGCATTGTGATTAAAGGTCTCAGCTGGAGTGCAATTGGGGTGTAGAAGTCTCTCAACCATCTTGTTTGCTCACCCTGAGGCGGGTTCTGCATGTCCTTTAGGGTTTTTAAGATTTTGTCCATTTGTTCCTTATGATGCTGCTCAGATGCGACGAGTTGCACGCTAATGAGAGCGAGAGGATCGTTCTTGATCTAAGGGTTTTCTTCCTCCATGATTCTAGAGGAGGAGGATGAAGAAGAAGAGATGGAAATGATTGGGGGAGCAAAAGTGGGCCTCCTACAATGCTGTTGTAGGGGACTAGATAATTAAGGCTGTAATGACCTCCTACCTTGCATACAAAGGGCAAGGTATCAGAAAGTGTTGAGTGCAACGGTGGTTAACCTTGGAGTTAGTGGTTCAAGATTAGGGTTCCAACTAATCACCACAAGACTTAAAATCTTAACTTACTTTCCCAAAACTAATCAGGCTAGATTGATTGAGGAATAAGAGAGAAGGTTCCTCCCTGCACCGACAAGGTTCCTTTATACTCTCTTATCACGGTCGTATGGCACTACTCCCTAGTCTTAGACACCTAATTTGATTTAGGAAATTTAAGTCAAGAGGTCAAATGTAAATGATGATAGTCAAAAAGACTAATCTTAGGATTTCAGGGATTTGCCATGGTTAGTATGCTTTTATTGGGTTGCACTTGTTATTTTTTAAGAGGTGCTTGAGGGATTGCAAATAGGGAAGTGTGTATTTTACCTCTTAGTTAACGTGCTCCTATTCTTCTACGTGGCCCTACATAGGTTGTTGTTAATAGGTGACGAGGTGAATCAACTTTACTAGATGGATAGGGCAACCCAAGCAATGCAAAGGGTGGCTTCTCAAACCCGCATCTATTACAAGAAATTCAATCACAAGGGCTCACGCAATTTTTGTAGGGTCTGTAAAAGAACTGAAAACCTAGATTGGAGCACCCCTAGTGTTTTGTAGCTTCTAATTAGATTGAATGAATGTTCTGTTTTGGGATATGGTGGAATCAGTACCAGATGAGGCCCTAACATTGGGTATTGACTGAATCCTTTATTAATCAGGATTCTAAAAATAATTTTTTTCTAAATTTTTGAGGTATTTAGTATTTTAAAATGATTTTTCAGTTCTGATGGGTCTAAATTAAACAAATAGACCACTACAGATAGTTTCAGACAAACAGTCAAGCTATACTCGCCTAATTTTTTTTTCAAAATTAGTGGAGATAAAGAATTGGAAGCGCTTACTAATGCCACTAATTTTGAAGGATTTGAATAAGTGTACAAACTGTAGTAATTCACAAAGGTAGACCAAGTCTGTCTTTGTTTTGGTGCTGATAGACTCTTACTGTAGGAATTTTTAAAAATTCTACAGTGAGATTTTTAAGTACAAACAATGGGAAATGAAAGATGATTACTCTAGATATGTCCTGGTGTGATTTCATAATTTTTTGGGGTTTGGTCAAACCTGGGATGATTTTTGAAGTTAGGGTTTAAAGTCTATCCAAAGTCAAAACAAGCAAGAATGAGCTAGAAGTGTTGATAGAAAACCAAATGTGATAGAGTAGCCCATTTTGGGTCAAGTTTTGTTTAAAATTTTAAATTTTTATAATTTTTTAATACTTTTAATGTTTTGTTTTTTTCTTCTTTTTCTTAGATAAGGGTGGAAGGGTATTTACCTTTTGTCTTCACCACGTGTCGATGTGTGCGCGGGTTTCCCTTCGCATTCACCTACACACAACAAAAAAACAAAGATGATTAGATATGAATATTAACAAGGTGATTAGGGCTAAACCAAGGCCCATGGTCTCCCCAGCAACGACACCAAAAATGTGAGATGTTTGTTAGGGCTAAGTGTACTATGCTAAATTAGTGAAGTTACAAGTTCAAAAACCCGTCGTTGTAGCTTAAATTGCTCTTAGCACTCATGCATTTAATTTTTACTACAGAACTCGAAGGGGGTTAAGTTGAGGGAGTCACAATTGATCTACTGGGAGGCTTGAATGTAATTGGACCTTGAATGCCTTAGTTGAATTCCTTATTCTAATTTTACAATTTTTGTCTTTTTCATTTTTTTTCCATATATCAATCAAGCAAGTGTCTTTCTCTTTTGTGTGTCTTATCATTTTATGTGCTTTTAATTCCTAGTTGGTTATTTAGAATTGTTGAGCACCCACCCTATATCGCGAATTACCTTTGGCTCACTTGCCTAAGGTGAGCTTGGAAGGGTAGCCTTACTTTAATTGCAGCACTTAGGCATAGTTTTATCTCATTGCCCCAATTATTCCAAAACCCTAGAAATTATAAAGCCAAAAATAGAAATAAAAAGATTGGAGATTTGAGAGAGTAAGAGAGAGAGCCGATTATTGACTAGCAAATTAGCCTCCTTGGACGACGCTAGATACCCTACTATCTAGGTTTTACAAATGTAAAAGACGATCAAGATTTACACGTTACAATAATAGAAACCTACTTTTTTAAATCACGTATTTTTCTCATCAAGTTCCTCCACATCGAGTCGGATTTGGGTACAACCAAGTACCAAACACCAATGACAGCCCCAAGGCCTGTCACCGATCCTAGAAACCCTCCATGTTTCGAGGTAGATTCCTTGGTAGTCACTAGCTACCACAATAACTTAGGTCCTTTACCAGAGCAGTGAACCCGTGATTCACCAAGTCCAAGGGCGTAGCCTTACGAGCTCACCTAGTTGACCTACTATTATTGAATTTCATTGGGTTCTGTGTTTGGAACGAAGCCCTAATGACTTAGTGAATCACTTGGGGTCTTACTCAAGAACTTAGGATTCAAGTAGTCCATTTATTAGACTCTGATCGAGCTAATACAGGTTCAACATTTTCGATTCAATCCTTTGCTTAGCCAGATTCCATCAACTTTTAATCTTCTTTTTAAAATTCAAGAAAGGTGGAAAAAATTAAAGTTTGAGATCCCGTCAATTTAGTATGTCATAGGACAATTGAATTTTAAATATTATAGGATCGAGACTTGCTGAAAATCTGATAGAGTTTCCCTTGTTTACCGGATATTTTCCCAAAATTGGTACCTACAACCTGTAGATTTTTCCGGGCCCTACCAGGAGGGGGTGACGTAATAATTGCGGAAATAAATAATAAACAATCTCACAAATAAGCAATCACACAAGTACACAAGAATTTTTAGGTGGAAACCCAAACCGGGTGAAAACCACCACTTAACCCTCTCGAGTTAGGATTTTCCGATCAACCAAGTTGATCAAAATCCACTAAACCGAATCACTTTAAACGAGGGTGATTCAACCTCAATACAACCACGCTACTTAGACGAGGGTAGCGTACCTCAACCCCTTCTCTCCACGAGAAGGATTTTGTCTCGCGAAGGAGACGGAAATTCACAAAGCGAATACCCAACTAAATAACAAAGATAAAATAAACAAGTAATCCTATAGAATCAACAAAGTAATTATAAACCTAGCTTCTATAGGAATTAGGAAACTCCCCTTTGCAAGGAGTGCGTCGAGTTGATGACGCGATGCGTAAGCCACGCGACGGCGCAACTTCGCTTTCGTGAACAACGGGGGAGAGCGGGTGCGCAACAGCTTGATGCTCTCAAGAGAAAGGAACTTGAGCTTGGAGAGCAAGAGCTAGCTAGGACACAAGAGAGTGGAAAGTATATTACAAAGTGTTTCTTGTGTATCTTGGTCTCTCTAGGTGTGTCTTAGTGTGTATATGTGTTGCAAAGGTTCCCCTCTATTTATAGAGGCCTTAGGAAGGCTTTGGAAGGCTTATGAAGGGTTCTATAGCCGTTGGGAACAAAGACCAAGAGAATCAGCCCGAAATCAGGAACACTCATTGTTCTGACAAGCTTATCAGACGTCTAATTCTAGCATCACACGTCTGGAAGTTTACTTTAAGACGTCTGATTTCAAGGCCAGACGTCTGATTTTGGGCGGGTTGCTTCCTGACTTGAATCAGATCTAAACAAGGTTCTAGTGCAAGTCCATCAGACGACATATAGGACGTCGGCACTATGTCTGGACGTATGGAAACCTACTTTTACTGTGGGAATGGATTTTCCAAACGTTGCAACGGCTAGAAAATCTCTGAGAAGAGATTTTGGGTCAGCCGAGGCGAAACGGTCAATTATCAGACGTCTGGACAGTCCTATGGACGTCTGATAAGGCTCTAGCGGTCATATCCTTGAGTGTTTGTTAAGCCAGCCAACGGTCCACTAATTGGACGTCTGGTAAATCCATCAGACGTCTCCTAAGACGTCTGGACTAAGGTCTGGACGTCTGATTTTGTCGGACAGAATACTAAGTCCAGCCTAAAAGTTATCAGACGTCTGAAGCAACAGTCAGACGTCTTAAAATACTTTATCAGACGTCTGATTTGGGAATTAGACGTCTGGAAGTGCTGTTTAAACCCTATATTGGTTTTCTAAGTTCTCTATAGAAAACCTAAGTATCCTAGGGTTGTGCAGGTGTTCCTAGGACTACTGTTAGGGTACTTTGAGGCTCTTTAACATAATTTTCTAAGGAAATAAAGAGCAACAAAAGAAACGAAAAATACAACAAGTACAAGAGAAGGAAATCTATCCTATTCTTCATTTCCTTCCAACTTTAATCTATCGCTCCTCGCGAATCTCCTCTATTTTCCATCGAGCTCCTCCAATCTGTCCTGGATGCGAGCTCGAACTCCGTCTAATCACGTATCCATTTGCGATTAACCTGAAATCTAGGACTTAAAGTGCAAATGTTAAATGACACGTGTTTTGTTATCATCAAAACAAATGATCGTGGTGCTCTAGCACCAACACAACCTACACCTAAGCATGCATACCACAAATTATATAGGTGGGTACTCCCCACCATCACACCACAATGGTAGAGAACAATGATAAACACAAGCGGGCACACCTTGCATCCAAAAGCAGTAAAGCATGAGAAAAACAACAAGAAACAAGGCCATGTTACTGCTAACTCAATACCATAAGAATCCTCAATTAACTACAAGATTCACATACAGTCCACGATTTAAGGCATCACAGGTATGAACGCACGTAATCAACATTAAACCACAACACGATCAAGCACAAATCCACATATTTGCAACCACCAACGAAACACATGTATCAAGGTAAATAGAAAAACACTCTCCCCTTTCATTTATAACCTTTATGCTTGATACCCTCAATATCCCTGGGAATGCATTCACACGACTAGATATTAACCTAATTCGGACCTAACTATCTCTTTACAAAATTTTTAACTTAGTCTAATTGATTTTATCTTGTCACTTTTAAGCCCACAGTCGAACTCAGGGAAGTGGGGTTCAAGTCGAATTTCTACGTTTTCCTTAAAACATGTCTCTTCCGTTCGTTTATTATGTTTTTGGTGTTTTTCTTATTTAGGTTTTTTTTTTTCTAGTAATCCTTGTTCTTGAGGCACACCCTCAAAATTGTGTCCTTGGCTTTTAGCCAAAACAGAGTTCCAAAACACACCTTGCTACTCGCAAGACGGGGTACCTGTAAATCAAAGATTATCTTTTCTCTTTTATATTTTTTATCTTTTTACTAAGAAGGAAGATAACAGACAGAAAGTAAATATAGTATCTATAGATATATATATTTATATGTAGTATATATATAAAGGGGTGGGGATGGAGGTGGCGATGGAGTGTAGCACCGTGTTGGGTCGGTCGTCGTCTAGAGAGACACAACCAACTTGACTATGTGCCGCGTGAAGTGAGGATGGATGATGGAAGCTTTTTGTACGCATGTATCGGGAAATATTAGCAACTGGTGCAGATATTCCCGCGATACAGCGTATAGTAAATAACGTGAAAATATATGTACATATGTATGTATATAAGTAAATATATCTATATATATATAAATGTATAGGTATATATGTGTAGATATATATAGATATATATGTATATATATATATAGGTGTAGATGTATGTATATATATATATGTATGCTTATATGTATATAGCTATGTATATATTTATATAAGTATATATATATAATACTATATAGATGTATATATATATGTATATAGATATGTAGATATATATGTATATAAGTATATATGTATATATATATAAGTATATGTATAAGTATATAGATATATATATAAGTAGATATATATATATATTATATATATATGTATGTATATTATTTATATATGTATGTATACATAACTATATAGATATACTATGTATATAAGTATATATATATATATATAGATATATGTATGTATATATATGTTACTATATATAACTATACTTATAGTGTAAGTGTGTGTGTGTGTGTGCGTAAGTGTGAGTGTAGGTGTGTGTACGTTGGTGAAGGTGTGTGTGTGTGTTGGTGTAGTGTGTGCTGTGACTAAAAAAAAGAGAGAGAGAAAGAGAGAGAGAGAGAGAGAGCGGGAGAGAGCTGAGAGAGCGGAGCGGGGAGGACGCAGAAGGGACGAGTTAAGTCGTCGGTGGATGGCGGCAGACGTCTGGAGCCGCATCGTCTGCAGGCGGAGGCGGACGTCTGGAAATGGCGTCTGCAGATGGAGGTGATGCGTCTGCAGGCCAAGTGCGAGGGCGAACAGCGGGCGATGGCGCGGAGGAGCGAATGTGGAGGAGGGTCTGCAGCGGTTGCGGAGGGGTGCAGAGGTTGGCAGGGGACGGCGAGAGGGCTTAGCCGGCTGCTGCAGTGCGCGCAGCGGCCGGTTAAGGGTGCAACGGCAGAGGCAACAGAACGGAGAACGAGCGGAGCAGGCCCTGAAGGTGCGCGCGGAGGCGGAGAGCGGCTACGGGGAAGGTTGCGGAGGAGGCGGGGGGAGCTACTGCTGCTGCTGCTGCTGCCGCCGCTTGGCTGCTGCTACCGCGGCTTCAAGCTTCGGAGCTTGAAGCGGCAGCAATGGCGTGAGAAAAAAAATGAAACGAAGGAAGACACCACGCCCACCGGCTCGTTGAAGAGCTGGGCGGTGGTGTTCCCACTGTGGTGGTGTGCACCACAGTGGGTTCTCCTGCTCGCCGGGTGCCTCCTCGAAGGAGGGCCGACGTATGGGAGGGGAGAACGGTGGAGAGGAAGGTGGTCTGCGGGTTGGCGTTCTGCAGCAGCCATGTTATATGTTCGCGAGGAAGAAGCCGTGGCTTCTTAAAGAAGAGGAGAGTATGGCCGCATGCATGGCTGCAGCAGGGAGAGGGCAGGGAATGGCAGCCGCAGGGAATGGACTTGGCAGGGAGAGGGAGCGGGAAGCTGCATGCATGCAACCACGGGAAGAGAAAAAGGAAAATCAAGAGGAGAAAATAAAAAAGATGTGGATTTTGCAATGAGGCACTTGAGAAAAAATGTAATATGCAAGCCACTTATTTCATTCTCTTCTCTTCTCAATTAAATGCATGAATGCAAGTGTTTTTACAAATGCAACTATAGAATCCTAATATGCATAGTTAATGCTAGGAAATAGCACAAGAAGGCATTATTGCAGGCGTATTTTGAGGTGTAAACAATGTGTAACCTTGGCTACAAGCATTATCTTACCTTTTATATGTCTGCATAATTATTTTCATGTACCACAAGTTCTCAACCGATTTTACATATATAAGTGGTGGTGTCTCAACCATTCATATTCAAAAGTCAAGAAAAAGCATCAGTGATGGGAGACCAAGCAACTTTCCCCCTAGTAGGTCAATCATACCTACTGTAAGCTTACTATAGTGGACCTAACATGGAAGCAACATGCATAAAGGTCATCATATACCCCATCAAACCAGCCAGACACTTTAGGTAGACTACAACCTCTCTTTAAGCAACATATGCAGACCTAGGAGCACAACCTAGGCCACAAGGCTTCCATTTAAAGTTTCATTGCTCATATTTATTACTTATTATTCCTCCACTTACCAATTCATTTCTACACATAATTTAATTTTAATTCTTCTTTTGCTTACACCCCTTTCATGATCTATAAGTTTAAATCATCTCCTAAAATTTGGGAAATCTTGATGTGATGCCCAATTGGTCTCGTGATGGTTGGAAGCTATTCTTCTATCAAATAATGCATTCTAACCTTGGAGTTACAAGTTGGGATGGGAGGAGCTACCCTTAACCCCCTTTTTGAGCAAAATCCAACCATGAGTTCCTTTGTCTGGGACTTACACTCTTAGGCACCTAATTGAAAGATACACAAATCACAGACTTGTTAGTAACTAACTATCCAAGTTTACTTAGGTGAATCCCATTATGATTATGCTAAATGCACATTAATCAACACTAAACATTTAGTATATTAAGACATAAATAGAACAAGCCACAACCAACCACACATACATTCTCCAAATCTCACATTTCAAACACTGGTTTGGTCCAAATTAGCCCTTTTTTGAAACTCCTAATCTTGGAAAACAAAAGAAGATATAATAATATAGGAAATCCCCACCTATTTCCATTTAATTCCATGACCCCTTTTGTTCAACCCTAGAGGTAGCAATAGGAGTTCCATCAAGTACTTTACCACATAACCCTATCTAACCTTTTCATTTAACCATCTAACTTGGTTAAGGTTAACTTATCATTTCTTTTTGGCCACCGTCTGTCAAGAACCCAACATGTAGGCCCTTAGACCCCTTTGATCTGATGACAACACCTCATATTTCAGCTAGATCAACACCAAATAGACCCTATTAGGTGTCTATACATCACCAAACATCAAATCAAAACAACAACTACGCAACTAGGTATTAAGAGAAACAACACAAGTTTGAATGCCCTACACATGCAATCATAACCCATCATGTTGGGAATTCAAGAGGACATAAAAAGTTAGGTTAGGAATTTTCCCTATGTTGGCTTGAGCCCGATCATCCCATGTGGTGGCTGCCCCTTTCGGATTTTCCTTGAAATAGAAAAAAACAAATATCAACACATCATATTTCTACACCCCACCAAATCAATCTCCTTACCACTCTTAATCTAAGGAAATAAGAGGGAAATCAAATGAGGGAAAGTGATCCCTACGTATTTTTCACAGTAGATGATTAGGTGAAGATTCGTCGGAAAAAGATTTGAGTTTCGAAACCTGTCATCGTAGTTCGATTCGCAAGAAAATCTGTCAATCAGATAATATTTATAACCAAAACTTGATGTGAGTCTCGGGTCAAACACTGGGAGGCAAATGTTTGGTTTGAAAAATCCACGCTTTGCTTTTATTTATTTTTGTCATTTTAATCTTTTATAATTTTTTTAATATTTTTATCAAGCAAGAGATTAGGTTGATGAAAACATTATCTACATGCAAAAATAATGCAGAGAGAGAGAGAGAGAGAGAGAGAGAGAGAGAGGAACAATCATATATTTATGAACAAATGTTTCTACAACTATTAAAGTGGGAAAACTGCACTACAAAAGTGAAACGATAGAGATAGGTGAGAAGAATCCCTCTCGACGGTTGCTTGGAGGACGGCTCGCTCTGACGGCGCCCCGAAGAAGGTGATGAGGAGCGGGATGAGGAAGAACGACGGTAGAGGAAGGAGGACGAGGCAGGACGTCGTCACGACGAGGATCTTCTTCTGGAAGGAGGTGAGAGGATGGCCATGGGATGCTCCACAAATGGGATGAGAGGCGGGAAAATGTTTGATTTCTACTCTAGAGGAGCATCTTGAGCTTGGGACAAGCTCTCTCTACAGCCTTGGAGGTGGTGAGAAGAAGAAAGGAAGAGATGGTGAATAATGGAGGTGTAGGGGTCCTTTTATAGTGGAGGGAAGAGGAACAAATTCATGTAGAGGGCTGTAGAGACATCAAATGAGTTGCTGAAGATCCACGCCAGCCATGTCCCCAAATGCCGCTAAAGGGCTGGCTGGAACTCGTGCATGCACGCCCTCCTCACACACAGCTGCTGTGAGGTTGAAGCATTGAGGACTGTCCATTCTAAATCTGATGGCTGACAACCGAACGAAGCTTAGACTTGAAATTGCATTGAGCGCGTGCTTAAGGATTGAACGGGCACGGGCGACAGGATCGTGGCTATTGGATGAGTGATGAGAGGCTAAGATTGCTCGAGGACCAACGCTGTGGATCACATGCTTATGATCGAGTGTGATTTATTGCGTGATCTAGCGCGTGCATGCATTACGCGAATCTGATCTTGCCACGTTGCCGCACTCTCTGCTGCTTAATGATCATCCAACGGACGTAATTCGATTGCTCCCACTCTCCACAAATCAGGCATTATGGTGGGATTCGAATGCTGGTCCTTACGTCGTGGGTGAGGGTGCTACCCAACACGCTACCGGTGTGGATTGTCGAGAAGATGAAAGCATGCACACCCTCTCCTGACCGTTGGATCTCGACCCAACAGTCGGGATTTCATCCTCGTGTTCTTCTTTGGAGTAGAGCGATGTGTTGGGGTGATTCTCAATCGTTGGATTGCGATACAACGGCTAGGATCACGTGATGATACACCTGCGATATGGAGTGGTGAGGCTTGGATGGGTTTGGGCGGCCATGATGGCACCTATGATGGCACCTTGTGGCACTATCATGGTCGTCCATTTTCTTTGCTTTGTAGGTGGTGCCACGGATGTTGGATTGGGTCTATTCTCACGTCGTTGGGCTGCGATCATCGATTTGGATCCATCCATGTAGTTGGATTTGGCATTTGAAGCTCCGAATTATGTCAACTAGTTCCTTTGCCGTTGATCTTCCTCGGAATGCATATGGTGCTATAGGACTCCAATCAAGGCGATTTCGGAGGTGTTGGATTCCGATCGTCGTCCTAATCAGATCTGTATGGTCAGATCATCAATTCGAGGCCCTTAAATAAATTTCCCTCCCTCCTGGCTATAAAAAGAACACAATTAACCTAAAATATACACAAACTACTCTAAATGCAGAATGATGCGTGCTATGCAACATTTATAATATGAAATGCATATCTAAGCCAAGAAACATGCATAAATAGGCATTTTAACCTAAATGGATGTGTCTACATCAGTAGCACATGGCAAGGAGGGGGAGGATGGTGGCTTCGACACCCTTATCTCCTTCCCTTCCTCCTACTACCAGTGGCAATAGCTGCCAAAGCAACAATGACAATTGTAGTAGCAGCGGTGCAAAAGCAGCAGCAAGTGCAGTGCAACAACAGCAGTAGCAACAATAGTTGCGCAACAGTAGCTGTAGCAGTGGTGCAACAACAATAGTAGCAACAGTTACGACAGGAGGAGGGCAGCCGGTAATGGCGACGGCTGCAGGGGTGGTCAAATGATCGGTGGTTAGCGTAGTAGGAAAAGAGAGCAAGGTCCCCCCTTCTCCCTTTCTCTTTATCTGATGGTAATACCATCATTAGCCATAACTAGCTTTAATTAGTCAGAATCAACAGACAAATGATCCTACATAATCACTTGAGAGCCATAATTCCATGTAAATCTGTTTTGAAAAGAAAACCTAAATAGGATTAATTCTGCAATTGTAACATCACATCACAAATTCAGAATAACCATGAGGTTTGTCAGGGGTTAATTGAAGGTTAAGTGAGGATTAAAGTCCAATAAGAGTGTCTGCACAGATAGAAATGAGGTTTCACGTGTTTTGTGAATCGTATCAGAACCCAAAACCCTAATTTCAGACCTGCTTGAATTAAAGAGGTTATGGATAGAATAAAATTCATCTATACCTCCTAAAATTCACATAAAAATATCTTGAGAGGTTTGTTACCCTTGGTTTAATCATTTGAACCTATTTTGACCTTAAATAGAGTCGTAGATAGAATTTTGCCCTAACTTGGGCTTCTGTGCAAATTTCCTAGTCAAACATGGTCAAAACTCAAATATGACTTCACCATAAGATTCCTTGGATCTAAATTAGGTTTGTACCAAAATTTAGACCCAATCAAAGTTCATCTTGACCTAGTTTGCATTTCAATCCATAAAAACTCTATCCCTTTCATCCAATAATTAGGCTCTCTCTCTCTCATTCTCCTTAGATTAGCTTTCACCCACTATAACTCCAATTCAATTGACGAATCACCTTCTCCCCCTCTCATATTTTCCATGACCGACGATGCTCTGGTGAGCTCGCCCAGCCAACACACGCCACCAAACTCTATGTTACCACCTCCAAAACTTCCATCGTGATCCTTAGAATAAAATCCCTCTATTTATTTGGAGCTTCATCCACTTCACACACCCACTAGAAAAACCCATCACCGTTCATCCTCTCTTGATTCCGTCTGACCGCTTCACACCTCCGCTCATTGAAAAAGCTCCACCATCACTCTCCTCACACACTGGTGACTCTTCTAGACCATTTAATCGGGGCTTTTAGGCCCGTATTCGTCATTTCAGGTCTTCGTCATCTTCGCCTGTTGCTGCCATCATCTTTAGCTCCGACCACCACTTCTTGACTACCCCAGCTTCAACTCTACCTCCAGGTGTTGTGGACTTCAACAACAACCACAGAAGTACCCCCAATTAGATGCAGAAGAGTCAGCAGCTGCGTTAATTTGGACATCGCAAATTTGCTGTTGCGTAAAGGACCGAGGCAGGACATTTAGTCCCATCTCGTAAGTGGATGAGCTGTTGACTACATATAGTAAGAAAAAGTGCTAAAGCTTTGTTGCCCAAGTACACAGGGGGTCGGGTCCATGCACTCAGCCTTCACTCCTCGCTCACTTTCACTCCCGGTGAACCTGGACTCGATACTGTGCGTACCCGACTACCTGGATTCGAATACCTGATTACGCACCCAGTTACGAGAGGAGGAATTTGTAAGGAGGAGGGGGAGGGTTTTGCTGCAGCTCTCATGGCCTCAAGGTGCGTGCTAAAGAGAGCATTGATACTTAGCAAGAATTGAGAAGAGGTTCTTGTGCCTAGTGAGGCTTGGCACCCTTGAGCGTGTTGCTATGGCTTTGTGCTTTAACACTTAAGGCGTTTAGTCATTAGATCCAATGTTTGATTTGGTTCAGAAGTACTGTGGCATTATTTGAATAATTTATTCGAGATACTGATGAATTATTGAGATGCATGCTTGATTAAAGGATTTAGGTGGTGATTCAAATCACCATTATTTTGAGATTTTATTCTTTTTATCCCATGATATTTTGAGATACAATTTGGGCTGATCTTAAATATATTTCTGTGCATAATATTCATTGAATATCTTTCTTGTACTTAATTGATTATGCTCATTTTTTCTTAATGTGATTAATGTTGTGAATTCCATATTTGCTCCCTACGAACGAGCTCGAACTCACATTATTTTCGAGCTTTATAAATTTAAATGTTGTGTTTTTGTTGACTATACTACGACGCATACATTTCTTAAATCAATGCAAAATGCATGCATCATTTTGGCATCGTTGTCGGGGAGCAATGTGCAATTCACCACTAATCGTATCTTATTTGATTGAGCTGATTACTAACTTTCCCTAGTTGTTTTGCTGTGATTTTGTGAGGTACATCACAAAGAGATCTTCCGTATAATAAACCACTCCAGGGGCAGGTAAAATTTCCTTTCTTCCCTAATCAACCTAGTAATCTTGGAAAAGAGAGAAAGGAACAAATGAAGTAGGATCCACTTGCCTTATTTTTCTAGTAATTATCATTTAAAGGAAAAAATTTTCTGATTTGCAAACTTGATTGATATCTAATTAAAGATTGAGACGATTTGTTTGGAGATCGCCATCATGATTTCCTGTACCTATTAAGGATTTATGCTTAAATTCTCAACATCTTGGACTACTCACATTCTTGTTTGAGTCCAAGGTGCCATATTTGAGATTAAATTAGACTTGGAAATAGACCTAATTAGGGTTTTCACTTTAGGGTTGTGAAGTGATAGTACACACTTGCATGCATTAAAAGGAAATTAACCCTCTCACATTTGTGTGCCACCCAAGCCCTTAGTTGAAAAGAGCTATTCAAGAAAAATCCTAAAATCAGGCTCTAAATTCACTTGAACCCAAAAGTTTTGGACCTAATAACCTGGGAGTCAATTTAGGGTGATTTTGGGTCTTACCCAAATTTTATCCTCCATCTTTAGGGTAGGATAGGTGAAGTTGGTCTACTTTGTGGACCAACTAACCTCCAAATTAGGTCACAAATTGAAACAACTTCTAATCAAGTGGAAATTCAAGGCGCAAGATAGGACTAAAATTGGTAGACTTAAGGTCTCAGTTCATACATTCCGGTCTACTTGGATCTGCAGTGACAAGGAAGGTCGGGTGGGGGAACCTTGTAACCAGTGGGGATGCTCTACCGTGTAGGGATCTTTGCAGGGCTCTCCCATCTTAGCTATAGGACTAAAATTGGTAGACTTAAGGTCTCAGTTCATACATTCCGGTCTACTTGGATCTGCAGTGACAAGGAAGGTCGGGTGGGGGAACCTTGTAACCAGTGGGGATGCTCTACCGTGTAGGGATCTTTGCAGGGCTCTCCCTTCTTAGCTACCCAAGTAATTCTCGGGTGTGTGGATTTTTGATTCAGAGGTATCATCCGCCTCGAAATAGCCTTAGTCATTGAAAAATCTTTGGGTGCCTTGATTGGGTTCAATAAGCATTCAGTCCCTTATCTATTCTCTAGAGCACAAACACAGGAAAGGTCCCTAGGTCTGACCTAGAGGCCTTCGTTAGAGTTCATCGTTTGTGGGATTTCTGATTTGATCTATTCAATTCTATCTGAATCTAAATTTGATTCTACATCTTGATCCACCACGTGATTTGAAAATGCAACCTGACAATTTAGGAAGACTGTTTAGGAAACTTGAATCCCAAATGAGCATGAAAGAGAAAATGATCGAGGATGCTCTTAAGCATCATGATGAGTATCACAAAACCTCGAATCCATTTAACAAAATTCAAGTTAATGTGTCAAAAACAACCCACATTATGAACCATGTTGCAATGATATTAACACAAATGATACATGGTTCAACCCGAGAATGATCTCTTATTAGAATATATTGAATTAGGGAAATTACATAGCAATGAGAATCTACAATGTTGGTTAAATCACCTACTTTTGGAAAAATACCAAGATCTCATGGAGAAACGTGGAAAATTGCTGTATATGGTGTATGAAGTCATCAATAAAAAATATCCATATATCCACTCAGAAATTGATGAGACATCTTGGAGCAACATTGAAGATCATATGAATTCCTAGAGCCCGAGTTAGAAAATTAAGGTTGTTGTGGACCCCCAACCCAAATGGAATCAGATTCAAACTTTGTGCAGAATGACATACCTGATCTTGACATTGGTTGGGTGGATCCAATTGCAGTTGTTCTTGATTCTTAACTAACCTTAAAGAGACATGAAGCTGGTCCATCATGCCTTTATTTCCCAAACACCTGTAGTGAGCTTGAATCAGAACCTCGCAAGGATGTAATTCCCACACCTTATCCTATTAAGGTAATCCTCGAGAGTGATTTTGACATCCCAATTGCACCGAGTCCAGATTCTAGTGATCCAATTCCTACCCTCAACCTAGAATCTAGATCTAAGCCTATTTGGGATAATCAGAAGGCCTAATATGAAGAGAATTAGATTTCATATTTGACTTGTGATCTTGGGCCCATATTTGATGGTTATACCTCTCTAGACTCCTTAGAGGTACAAATTGATCTATTGGAAGTCATGCCGATTTATGATATAGAAACAGAGGAGTTTGAAGAGTTGGGATTTAATTGGGTCTACCTTAGGAGCCAAGAACCCGAGCCTATGCCTAATATGGATACTTCTTTGAGCTCGGAACTTGAGATTAGGTTAGATCCAAGTCAGGTTGTTGATTCTATGCATCATGATTTATTCTGTAGTGGAAATCCCGATCTTGAATCAGGTTCAGAAACTAATCTTCGCAAATTCTCCGATGATTTCGAATCCTACTCTGATTTTGGAGAATCATTGTTTCCTGACGATTATGAGCCAGTTTACGACCTCAGCATCCATGACCCGTTCTTTGATTCTGATGCTGAGGTCGATGATTTAAACCTCAATATAGCCACACCTCCCATCACAGAGCTAGAGCCTTCCAAAATCTGATCCAAACCCTGACCCGCCACCAGAATCAATTTCTACTCAGATGCACCTCTCTCTGATATGGTTGCATATGATTCACCTTCATCTTTTGATTGGGAATTTGTTGAACGAGAGAAATCTACGCTAACGTGTTTGGTTTTTGGAAAAACCCGTCGTTGTAGTTCGAAAGCGAAGGATTCGTGTTCAACAAATAAAATTTATACCGAAATAAGAATTCCGGGTCGAACACAGGGAGGCGAACGTTTGATTTAAAAACTCCGCGTTTCTTTTTATTTTGTCACAAAGAAATTCAATTTAAACTATCTAAGTATCTACAACAAATAAAAGAGAGAGAGGGAGTAAGAGAGAGCGAAGGAATACTATACATGGAAATCAAAATGAGATGTAGAATAGACAAGGAATTTATCATAAAAGAGTTCTTTCATTACAACTAGAAAACATAAAACAATTACTCTAGAAAGCATTAAAAGAATGGAGGGAGAAATGTCCTCCTCGACGATTGCTCGGAGGACGAATAGACTACTCTAGAAAGCAGTAAATCTATACTAGAAAGCAGTAAAAAGAATAGGGAGAGAGAAATCCTCCTCGACGGTCGCTTGGAGGACGAGCCGGACGGGACGACGCCTGGACGAAGGAGAACGAAGCGGGACGAAGGAGGACGAAGCAGAAGAACGGGAACGAAGCAGCACGCCGTCGTCGTCGCGGGATCCACTTCCGAAGGGGGACGAAAATTTGGACTTTATCTCGCGAGAAGCATCCCGGGTGTGGGACAAGCTTCTCTTGAGCTTTGGAGAGGTAGAGAGGAGAAGGAAGGGATGAAAATTTCGTATGGAGGGGGTCTCCTTTTATAGTTGCAAGGAGTGGGGGCAAAATGGACATTACATCTTCAAAATAATAAATAAGGGGTCTTTAGTGACGGATAAAACCGTCGCTAAAGCCCCGCCGTCGCCGTCGCCGCCGCGCCACGCGCGCCCGCTCGGCTGGCCTGCGCGCGTAACGCAGACGCACGTCCGCGTCGTCTCAGCCGTCCGATCGCGAGATCGGACGGCTTAGATCGCGCCCGCGCCCGCTGCGTAGCGCGGCGCCCGCGTGCGATCGCGCGCCCACCAGGGCGTCCAATTGCGCGTCGGCGCTATCGGGCGCGCGCGGCCGTTGGATCTTCATCCGACGCTCGTGCGCGCCCGCTCGCCCGCGCCTTCGCCCCCCTTTCCGCGGCTCGAACCCGCGACCTGCGCTTCGCCCGCGGCTGCGTAGCCGCTGCGCTACGCGGCGAAATGGTCGCGCGGACGTCTTTAAACGCGCGCGACCGCAGCCGTTGGATCGAGATCCAACGGCGGAGAGGAGACGTTGCGCGATCTTCACAGGACTCCTGCGGCCGATTGGGCGGCTGGGATGGCGCCACGTGGCGCCATCTTGGCCGTCCATCTTCTGGAAGTTGTAGATGGTGCCACGGATGTCGGATTGACTTGATTTTTGTGTCGTTCGGCTGCGATCGTCGATCCGAATTCATCCGTGTGGTCGGATTTTCCATCTGAAGTGCGGATTTACACCATCCTGGCCCTTGATCTTCTAGGGTTCCCCGGTCTCTATCTGATGCTACGGATGCCTGATTAGGGCGATCTTGGAGTCGTTGAACTCCAATCGTCGCCCTGATCATATCCATACGGTTGGATCTTTGATCCGAGGCCCCGATAAAATATTTGCCCTGTCCAAGCACATAAAAGGAGACAATTAACCTCCATTTTATTCAAACTACTCTAAATGCAAGATGATGCATGTAATGCAATATTTATATCATGAAATGCAATCTTATGCTTAAGAACATGCATAAATAGACATTTTAAGTAGTGTAAATGTGTTTACATCATACCCCCATGCCTATCTTTTGCTAGTCCCTAGCAAAAACTATATGCTATTTATAAAAGAATTAGGTTAGATTATTTGGACCTGAGTTATTTTCAATCATTAAGAAATTGTCTACTTAAGAACTGAACTTTCAAAGACACAACAGTGCCCGGGTATCAGCCAAAATGCAGACCGCCTCAAGCCTCGCCTTATTCAAAGAAAAATTTCTTTTTCTGTTTTTACTCTTTTTTTTTTTTTTCAAATTTTAGGGTTTAAGAGTGGCTTTCTACGGCCATTCAACTCACCCAAGATTTGATGAGAACCCTAAGTTTTAAGCATCTTATTGTGATTGTGATAGACTCGTTGACCGGCAATTAAAACGGACTTCGGATTTCTACGCCTCTAGGTGACCTCAAAAAGAATTCTGCCTAAAGGTGTATCTTTACAACCGGTAGCTTTCTCCCTACTTTTATTTTTTTAACGGGGTCAACACAAGGGTGAATCCAGTGTATATCTCCCCGGTTTATTCTACTTCTCCGCTTCTTCCTAAGTGTTTTGGGAATTTTTAGTGCATTCTCTGAGCTGGGTTCTGGACAACCGGTCGATGAGCTGTTACCACCGACAACTTGCCAGCCATACTCGTGCGGCGAAGTGTGGCTTATTTCTTTTTGTTCTTTTCTCCTTTTTTTTTTTTTTTTTTTTTTTTTTTTTTTTAAGTAGGTGGCTTCCCTGGTCTAAGATTTACCTAAAGGCAGCAAAAAGAGAAAGGTCCAGTGACTGGGCTCTGGACAACCTACCTATGGGCTGTTACCCACGATAACTTGCCAGCCATATCACCCTAGAAGGTTCATTAGCTACCCAATTTCCGTTAAAATCGCCAAACAACGAGTCAGTGCAAAGAAAGTGTGTAGATGCTTAAGACTCAAAATTCCCTCACATCAGAGGGCGGGTTGATAAGTCGTGTACTTATCACCCAAACTTATTTACTTCAATTATAATAAAATTCAGGTTGGCGAGGACTCGAAAAACAAATCCACATTTTAGTGGATACATAGGCTGATTAAGTCCAAAGACCTGAAGGGTCTTTGTGTTCAAACCATAATATAGTATTTCTTAAGATCGAAAATTTTCTTAAACCCAAATTCTCTTTCCTAATTTCTATTTTTTTTTTTTTTTTTTTTTTTTTTTTTTTTTTTAATAATAAAACAAATCTACGGAGCTGACGAATGAATTCAAAGATAAATATCCACCCCCCCATGCCTATCTAATGCAATGTCCTCATTGTATTGAAAAGACATAAAACAGAGTGGAAAAGCGTAGAAAGCACCTGAATTACGTGGATATCGGGTCCGCTCCGAGATGAAAATGAAAAAAGAACTGTATATGTGCTGAGTTTAGTGCCTTCAGCTAGGCACACTATACAAAGAAAAGAAATGAAGAATTCACATGAGCAGGTCAGAATTAGAATAAACAGAAGAATCCTCTGACCTGTCAGCAGAGGTCCACAGATGTGGACCAGATTGTGGTGCAGACCCACACCCCATAATCGAGAATACCTTAGGTTCTGGATAAAAATTACCCAAAACCTAAAATCAGAATGCAAGCGGGGTCGGGCCTGCGATTTGTGAGGATGCAACCCAAGGCCAAAATGTCGGGTTACAGAGAATTGAAGCTCAAAAGGATAATCGTTAAATGTGTGCTTGAGTTTGACATCCTCGAAACAAATGTCGTAAGGGTTCTGATTTGATGGTTTCAGTTTAAAAGGAACCCTTCGACTCAATCTTCCATTTCCTCCAAAATTGACTTCCCAAATCAGAATTTCCCAGCTCCTATCCTCCTCATTCGGCATATCAAATTCCATGACCTCTTGTATATTCATCACCCTGTCTGAAATCTCCAAGTCTAGATGATGTGGGAAAATCAAAATTGACTTGGGTCTAATTATCTCAGAATTAGAATCATCAATAAGCTCAACAGGGTGTAACTGATAATCAGGGCATTGAATTAATTCCTCCAGAAAATGCGATTCTGGATCCGTATCGTGTGCCCTAATAAGATCAGTTTCCTCAGTTATTGGGCTATCAAATGATCTATCAGATTCCTCAGGCCCAATCGTCTCACAAAAATCGTGATCTGAAAACTCGTGTGAGACTTCGCAACTTGAATCTTCACCATTAGGATCCGTATCAATGTATGTCCCAAAATCATTTGTCACTTTGCGTTCCAAGGAGACATACGTTTTCTCATAACCCGGCTCAGGGATTTCAGGTGAAGAAATCAAATCATCCTTAATTGGTTGTTTTAATTCAATCTGGTCAGCTTCGTAACACGTGTCCCCCCCAACAGGTGCCTGAGCGGGTTCTGTCATTGGCTTTCCTGAAGAGAGTTCATCCTGGGAATTATTCCAAGATTGAATCAAAGCAACCACGAATCTCATCCTCAATTTCGCTAATTTCCCAAGTAGAAACTCACCCGGGTTCTTATCCTTAACATCCTGGAGCCAATCCAACAAAGACTTGTTTAAATCATCAATCATTTCAATCAGGGGCTCCAATCTCTCAATGCAAGGTATTGGCTGAACTTCTAAAGATTGAATGATATTCCTCAAGTTAGCCAGAACCTTATCTTGAACCTGATTAACCTGAACCAAATGAGTTGGTTCAGGGTTGGGCGGGTTTGACATCAATGTAGAGGAATTAACGAATTGAGATTCGTTATACCCATCCTGATAATAGGTCATTTCAGATTGTTCAAAAGATGGAGATGACCTAAAGGCAGTGAAATCAGAGGATGGGTAAGGATCAGTGTATCCTTCTTTATTGTAGATCGCATTAGGTTGTTCATGAAAGGAGGACGATCTATAATCGATGCAACTCTGAGAAGGATAGAATTGAGAATCAAAGTGTTCAGGGTTAGACCCTAAACACGGGGGTCCGGAATTGTATCCCCAATCCAAATTATCCCAACTAACTGATGGTCGATTACAATACGAGTTGGGATAATCGTCATGTTGAGGATAATTTACAACAGGAGGGAAAGAGCGGGAATGCGTGAAATATGTGGAAGGATTCATGAGATACGGGAGGAAGAAAGGTGCCCTGCAATACAAACAATCAAACCTGTCCTTAAATGGGTTAGCCTACAGACCTACAGACTCTCAAAACCCGTCTTGAGATAAAGGAACGATTTGATCTACTTCTGTCTGTTCAATCCAACCAGTTAGAAGGAGGGACTGGGGAGAAGGTTCTTCCTTCGGCTTGCGCCTCCGGTTCCTAGTGTACCCCCCAGCCGCGATCGTTTGACTCTGCTCCCCTAGCTAGACATCAGATTGAACAATAGAAACAGACTAATCGAAAATAATCTCGTTCTGAGTTCTGAAGAGCGAGTCCAATCCTTAAGGCCAACGTCTACTCTGTTTTATTTAGGGCTAGGTTTGAATGTGCTTTGGAATGTGATGGGCCCTTTAAATGGGTTGTGCCCTTAATGATTGATTGCTTTGTGTGTGCGTGCACAACCAGTGGTTTTCAAGCAAGATTATTTTTGATGTGGTGAATTTTAAGGTTCAAATCTTGCTTAGTAGCTTTTAGGATTCAACTTTAGGTGTTTTCAATCAAGTTTCATTGGCACACCAGGTTTTGCAAGCACAGGTGAAGATATTTTCCTTTAAAGTTTAAAAAGAATGTGGAGTGCCTGGTAGATCCCTAAGAGTTGAACCTAATTGGCAGCTACTAGATGAGTTGATTTTATTTGAAGTGGTGCGGCCCAAACAACTCAAACAACTGGCCTGATGCACCACCTAATTAGGCACACAAATGATTACCTAATCTGATTTCTTACTCAATTATGTGTTTGGATGTGTGTACCGGCTCCTAAGATTGGTTTACCGGTTGAGTTAGAAAATCAGATGAGGTTGTGTACCTCTGTGAGATTTTTTTTATTTTTTTTCTTTTTTTAATGTGGGGGTTGGAGTGAGTATGGATGTCAAACAACAAACAATCTAACCTTAGAGTTTATAAGAACACCTAGGTTGATTGATGTTTGAATTATTATGTGATGAAATGAAATCTAATGGGTGGGAGGTGGGGGGTAACTTACAAAACCTTCCACAGCACTTTACTCCGATCTACCGCTTTTGCCTGTCTCGAAAGAGTACCTGCAATTACAATAAGAAAGGAGAAAATTGAGGTAAATGATTTGTAAGTTACAAAACGCGAAGAGAAATCAAAGAGCGTTGCCTCCCCGGCAACGGCGCCAAAATGTTGAACGAGAGAAATCTACGCTAACGTGTTTGGTTTTTGGAAAAACCCGTCGTTGTAGTTCGAAAGCGAAGGATTCGTGTTCAACAAATAAAATTTATACCGAAATAAGAATTCCGGGTCGAACACAGGGAGGCGAACGTTTGATTTAAAAACTCCGCGTTTCTTTTTATTTTGTCACAAAGAAATTCAATTTAAACTATCTAAGTATCTACAACAAATAAAAGAGAGAGAGGGAGTAAGAGAGAGCGAAGGAATACTATACATGGAAATCAAAATGAGATGTAGAATAGACAAGGAATTTATCATAAAAGAGTTCTTTCATTACAACTAGAAAACATAAAACAATTACTCTAGAAAGCATTAAAAGAATGGAGGGAGAAATGTCCTCCTCGACGATTGCTCGGAGGACGAATAGACTACTCTAGAAAGCAGTAAATCTATACTAGAAAGCAGTAAAAAGAATAGGGAGAGAGAAATCCTCCTCGACGGTCGCTTGGAGGACGAGCCGGACGGGACGACGCCTGGACGAAGGAGAACGAAGCGGGACGAAGGAGGACGAAGCAGAAGAACGGGAACGAAGCAGCACGCCGTCGTCGTCGCGGGATCCACTTCCGAAGGGGGACGAAAATTTGGACTTTATCTCGCGAGAAGCATCCCGGGTGTGGGACAAGCTTCTCTTGAGCTTTGGAGAGGTAGAGAGGAGAAGGAAGGGATGAAAATTTCGTATGGAGGGGGTCTCCTTTTATAGTTGCAAGGAGTGGGGGCAAAATGGACATTACATCTTCAAAATAATAAATAAGGGGTCTTTAGTGACGGATAAAACCGTCGCTAAAGCCCCGCCGTCGCCGTCGCCGCCGCGCCACGCGCGCCCGCTCGGCTGGCCTGCGCGCGTAACGCAGACGCACGTCCGCGTCGTCTCAGCCGTCCGATCGCGAGATCGGACGGCTTAGATCGCGCCCGCGCCCGCTGCGTAGCGCGGCGCCCGCGTGCGATCGCGCGCCCACCAGGGCGTCCAATTGCGCGTCGGCGCTATCGGGCGCGCGCGGCCGTTGGATCTTCATCCGACGCTCGTGCGCGCCCGCTCGCCCGCGCCTTCGCCCCCCTTTCCGCGGCTCGAACCCGCGACCTGCGCTTCGCCCGCGGCTGCGTAGCCGCTGCGCTACGCGGCGAAATGGTCGCGCGGACGTCTTTAAACGCGCGCGACCGCAGCCGTTGGATCGAGATCCAACGGCGGAGAGGAGACGTTGCGCGATCTTCACAGGACTCCTGCGGCCGATTGGGCGGCTGGGATGGCGCCACGTGGCGCCATCTTGGCCGTCCATCTTCTGGAAGTTGTAGATGGTGCCACGGATGTCGGATTGACTTGATTTTTGTGTCGTTCGGCTGCGATCGTCGATCCGAATTCATCCGTGTGGTCGGATTTTCCATCTGAAGTGCGGATTTACACCATCCTGGCCCTTGATCTTCTAGGGTTCCCCGGTCTCTATCTGATGCTACGGATGCCTGATTAGGGCGATCTTGGAGTCGTTGAACTCCAATCGTCGCCCTGATCATATCCATACGGTTGGATCTTTGATCCGAGGCCCCGATAAAATATTTGCCCTGTCCAAGCACATAAAAGGAGACAATTAACCTCCATTTTATTCAAACTACTCTAAATGCAAGATGATGCATGTAATGCAATATTTATATCATGAAATGCAATCTTATGCTTAAGAACATGCATAAATAGACATTTTAAGTAGTGTAAATGTGTTTACATCAGAATTGAACATTGATCTGACCGAGAATCAAGTCTTATCCTTCTCTGATCTCATCTGTAAGGCTCCTACATCCTCCATAGGCCCATTTTCTTTTGAGGACCCCTACTCTGATCAGGCTAAACTGATTTAGCCAAACCCGCGATTCTCATTTCCATATCTTTTTGAGCCACAAAGTATCTGGTGGGCTCCACTCTTACTGATTCACATCATCAACCCACCAGATTGATTGGGTTTGGTCTGCATCATCAGCTCATTGATCTGAATAAGCACCTGGTTGGACCAACCAGGCTACGTATCAAGGTGCTTGTTCTAAAATATTTCTCTGATTTGACCACCCCTTCTCCTTGCTCACCTTCTACTCAGCTAAAGGCATTGAATTTAGCACTTAACAGGAGGCAACCCGTCATTCCAAAAACCTGATGCCCTTCTGATCGTCCTTTTGAGCTACACTCCTACTGCATGTTTGAGTTCAACTTTAGAATAGTCAACTCCACCTTTAATACTTGTATTAGAGCAAGAAATCATCCACAACAGTCATCCCGATCTGTTCACCCACCCTTTGACCCTATTCTAATCTTTGAACAAAGCTGAATTCATACCCTCCTAGTTTACAATGAGGACATTGCAAAACTTAGGCATGGGGGGTGTTAAAGTGCAAATCAAATGGAAATTCAATTCTCTGAGGGGTTCTCACAAAAAAATACATATTCAAAACATATATATATAATATAAAAAAGAAAAAAAAGAGAAAGGGAGGAAAATTTTGATAAAATGATTGAAAATATTTCTTGAGGAGGAAAAGAGGAGGAAATGTAGAATGCCAAAAGGTGCAAAACTCAAGAAACAAAATTGATAGTCATAGCAATTGATTATGGGATTTACTTATGTTCTCGACCATATCAAAACAAAGATTAAGTCCTAAAGTGCTAAAGACAAGGAGATTAGTAAGAGTGTTGATCTTATGCCTCTTAGGCTTATTTTAGGGCTTAAAAACTCACGTATTTGTTATGATCCATATTAGCCCTCAAGAGGTTAAGGAAAGTGCAAAGCTGATATAGTAGGTCTAAGGCTTAGGGATTATTTGTCTCCGTTCCCTACCCTTTGGTTTGCAGGACTTGGTAACCTAAGCACCCAAAATCCACACTCTAAGTCTAGCTAAGTATGCCTAATAAAGAAATCATGCCAAAAGTGTTATGTTCTGAAAAGTCGCTTCAAAGATCTAGCTTAGGAGCGGTTAGACAACACAAGTTGACTGGACGAGTTCTCGGCACGGAGAGGTGGGAAATTCCTTTCAAAGATGCGTAATAACATATCATCTCCTTGGTACTTGTCTCCTAGGGTATCCAAATATCCTAGCGGGGCATGTAAGCACCTTGTGCTGGTTCAGGTGCCATGGGTGGGATTATCCCAAAATGTTGAAAGTCAGGGCCCAAATTTGCTACAGAACGCCATGGGCAGCACTATCCCGAAGTGTCGAAAGCTAAGAGTTCTGGGGGTTGCCATGGGTGGTGTTATCCCTAAGTAGCAAAAGCTAGGGACCCTTCGAGGATTGATGGTGGGGATAAGGAATTCGATGCAGATTGTGTTTTAGGCTAATCTGAAGTTAGATTTAGGGAAATATAAAAGGAAAAGAGAGAAAACTCTCAAAATGAAAAATCATTCTCTCTCTTACCAAAAATGTACTAGCAAACTGAACCTGAACCTGAACTTACTACATTCAACGCATGGGTGCTTTAACTATTGGGGTCAACGAACCTCTAAGAAGTTTTTGCGGGCCTTAGAAACCTTCATGGCAGATTAAGGCTAAAGCTAGTTAGGTTTGGATCTTGACTGGTACTTGAGTACCTCTAGGCCTATTGTTGGCATTCTGATCTAATTTCTAGAGAGTGGCACACATCAAGCATCTGAACATCAAAAGCATGGTCTAGAGATCTAGTTCTTTTCATGAGATTTTGTTAGAGACTAACAAAAGTTAGGCAAGGGAGTATGATGGTAACACCATCTTTATCCATAACTAGCTTTAATTAGTCAGAATCAAGAGACAAATGCTCCTACATAATCGCCTAACAACCGTAATTCCATGCAAATCCATTCTAAGAAGAAAACATCACATCAAAAATGTAGAGTAACCATGGGATTTGTCAGGGGTTAATTGATGGTCAAGTGATCATTAAAGTCTAACAAGAGGGTCCACACAGACACAAATAGGTTTTCACACGTTTTAAGAACCATAATAGAACCTAAAACCCTAATTTCAGACCTGCTTGAATTAAATAGGTTCTGGTCAGGGTAAAATTCATCTAAACCTTCTAAAATTCACAAAAAAAATATCTTGAGAGGTTTGGTATCCTTGGTTTGACCATCTGAACCTATTTTGACCTTTAATAGAGTCATAGATGGAATTTTATCATAATTTGGGCTTCTATGCAAATTGCCTAATCAAACATGGTTGAAACTCAAATCTGACTTCACCATCAGATTTTTTGGGTTCAAATTAGGTTTGTGCCAAAATTTGGTCCCAATCAAAGTCCATCTTTACCTAGTTTGCATTTTAGTCCGTTAAAACTCTACTCTCAATAAGCCCAGAACTTTCGAATTAATTGCAGAAAGCCCCCTAGCTTCTTCATCTTCTTCACCGTTAGGTCCCTTCTGCCATTGTTAGGACAACCGACCTATAAACGACCTTTGATCGGACCAAAAGCACACCAAATCAACTCCAAATCCCACCAAATTTGGTGGGATTGGTGTTCACATTGTAGGGAATCTTCTGAAGGTGATCTTGGCTTCCAATTCGTGTTGATTTGCCCTAAAAAATCCACAAAAATTGTGGGTTCCTTGTGACCTAATTCCCAAGCCAATCACACCTCTTCCCTAAATCAGAGCTCAACTAGGAGCTCTATAAAAGCTCCTGGAGCTTCAAGTTGTGCTCCTTAGGTCAATTTTGGCCTCATCTCTTCAATTTCTTCTCCCTCTGGCCACCTCCACTGCAGCTCCAGTGAGCCCTCTACTCTGTCATCTTCACCCTCTGCCACAAACTATAGGCAGAGGGAAACTCCTTATTTCCTTCCGCTCCTTGCAATACCAGTAGAGGCCCTCCAACCCCTTCCTCATCATTCTCCCTCACCGGAGGATTTCCCCTTCTTTGGCGCTGGCCAATCACAGCCGATGCCAACTTCGTCCCTTTCATCCAATAATTAGGCTTTCTCTCTCTCTCATTCTCCTAGATTATTTTTCACCCACTACAACTCCAATTCGACCGACGAATCACCTTCTCTCCCTCTTATCTTTTCCACGGCCAACAATGCTCCGGTGAGCTCGCCCAGCCAACAGATGCCACCAAACTCCGTGTTACCACCTCCAAAACTGCCGACATGCTCCCTAGAATAAAAGCCCCATATTTATTTGGAGCTTCATCCACTCCACACACCCAACGGACAAACCCATCACCGTTCACCCTCTTTGACTCCATCCAACCGCTACACACCTCCGCTCATCGAAAACACTCCACCATCACTCTCCTCACACACCAACGACTCTTCTGTACCATCTAATTAGGGTTTTTAAGCCCGTATTCATCATTTCAAGTCTTCATCATCTTTGCTTGCCATCGCCATCGTCTCCAGCTTCAACCATCGCTTCTTGACTACCCCCAGCTTTGACTCTACCTCCATGTGTTGTGAACTTCAACAACAACAGCAGAAGCACCCGCAATTGGATGCAGAAGAGTTAGCAGCTGCGTTAATTTGGACGTTGCAACTCAGCTGTTGTGCGAAGGAGTAAGGTAGGACATTTAGTCCCACCTCATAAGTGGACGAGCTGTTGACTGCATGTAAGAGGAAAAAGTGCTAAAGCTTTGTCGCCTAAGTACACGGGTGGTCGGGTCCCCCACGCACTCAGCCTTCACTCCTCGCTCACTGATGTGGACGTGCTTCGCGAATTAAAATCGGGGTTTGGAGGACCTGTCGTTGTAACTCGCAAAACGCGTCTATTAGATAAAATTATAATCGAAACTCGAAAAGTGAGTCCCGGGTTGAACACTGGGAGGCAAACATTTGGTTTTATGAAATCCACGTTTCGCTTTTATTTCTCTTTGGTCATTTTTATCTTTTCTAATTTTTTTGGTATTTTAATAGAGCAAGAGATCAGATCGACAATTACTTATCTAGCTAATCTACTTGCGAAAATATAAGAGAGAGAGAGGGAGAAAGAGATAGAGAGAAACAATCATCTGTTCATAAGCAAGTGTTTGTTACAACTACGAAAGTGGAAAAATCTATACTATGAAAGCGAAAAAAGATAGAAAGAGGTGAGAGAAATTCCCCTCGACGATCACTCAGAGGACAACTGGCTCTGACGTTGCTTAGAGGAAGGTGGTGAGGAGTAGGACGAAGGAGGACAGAGCCGGAGAACGGAGGATGGGGCAAGATGGCATCACAGCGAGGATCTTCTTCCCAAAGGGTGGTGAGAGGACGACCACGGGATGCTCCACGAATGGGGATGAGAGGTGGGAAAACTATTTGATTTTCTACTCTAGCGGAGCATCCTGGGCTTGGGACAAGCTCTCTCTAGAGCCTTGAAGGTGGTGAGAGGAAGAAAGGAAGAGATGGTTTGGAATGGTGGTGGGTAGGTCCTTTTATAGTGGAGGAGGAAGAACAAATTCGCATTTGGGTCATTACTGACATCTGTAAACGTCGCTACAGATCACTACAGTTGTCGCTGAAGATCTACCCTTCAATTCCTCTTGCTGGTGCATGCAGACCATTAGCGACAGCTGCAAGTGTCACTAAAGGCCAGCATCGCTGAAGATTTACGCATACCCCCATTGGCACTTGCTCCGCTGGCGCTGCGTGCATTACTTGCCCATGCTCCTCGTGCCATGTCGTGCGCGCGCATTGGCATACACTGCGCTGCTGCTGCGCGCGGCTATGGCTGTGTGCGCATCTTGTGCACGTGCGTGGGCTGCAGTGGGTTCGCGTCAATTGATGGATTGGAACCTTCGGTGGGACTCGATCTCGCGGTAGCTGGTTGTGTGGTGAGCGCTTCACCAATGCACTACAGGAGTCAGATGGTCGTGGCTACATTTTGAGGCTCAACCGCTTCAACCATTGATGCAAATTCAATAGTGGAGATCACTCGCTTGGAGGAAGAGGAAGTTCTGCGGACGCCCAAGGGTTGTTCAGATGATGCCACGTGGCACCATCTGGGCCATCCATCTTCATTCTGTTGCAGAGGGTGCCACTGTGCTCAGATCAAGATGATTCTTGCGTTGCAGGACTGCGATCGTTGCTTCGAATCCATCCGTATAGTTGGATTTCTCATCTAAAGCCCATATGGATGTCGCATTGCCCCTTGACCGTTGATCTTCCTCAGACTTTGTATGATGTTATGGGACTCTGATCTAGACGATTTCAGAGGCGGTAGACCCCGATCATCGTCTTGATCAAATGCGTACGGTTCGATCATACATCGGAGGCCCTGAAATAAATATTCTTCTCTCCTGACCATAAAAAGGACCTAATTAACCTAAAATATATACAACTACTCTAAATGCAGAATGATGCATGCTATGCAATATTTATAACAAGAAATGCAAATCTAAGCCTAGGAACATGCATGAATAGGCATTTTAACCTAAATAGATGTGTCTACATCATACCCCTATGCCTATCTTTTGCTAGTCTCTAGCAAAATTAAACTACATGCTATGTATAAAATCAAAATTAGGATTAGATTGCTTAGGCCTAAGTCATTTACTAACAATAGAAAATTTTAACTAAGGTCCTAAACAACGAAAACTCAACAATACCTGGGTGTCTGCTAGAATGCAGACTGCCCAAGTCCTCACCTTATTTGAAAAGGGAAGATACATTTTTTTGTTTTTCTTCTTTTCTTATTTTTTTTGGACTTTTGGAGTTTGAGAGTGTCGGGATAACTTTTTACAGCTACCCGACCTGCCCAAGACTCGAAAAGAACTCTAAGTGCTAAGCATCTAGTGAAAAGAGTGAAAGACTCACTAGGCTACCTTTAAAATGGACTTCGGGTTTCTATGACCCTAGGTGACCTTGCCTAAAGGTTTATCTTTTAGAATGGTAGCTTTCTCACTACTTTTATTTATGGGGTCAACACAAGGGTGAACTCAGTGTATATCTCCCTAGTTTATTCTAGTTTCCCACTTCTTCCGTAAGTGTTTTGGGAATTATTGTGCATTTTTATGAGCTGGGCTCTGGACAACTGGCCAATGGGCTGTTACCTACGGCAACTTGCCAGCCATACTCATGCGGTGAAGTGTGGTTTTGTTTATATTTTTTATTTTCTCCTTTTTCTATTTTTTGTATTATTTTTTTCTTTTTTTTCTTTTTCTTTTTTTTATTAGGCGGCTTCCCTGATCTAAGATTTACCTAAAGGCAGTACAACAAAAATGGTCTTATGGCTGGGCTCTGGATAACCGACCGATGAATTGTTAGCACTGACAACTTGCCAACCATACCACCCTAGATAGTTCATTAGCTACCCAATTTTCGAAGAAACCATCAAAAAGTGAGTCAGTGCGAATAGTGTGTAGATGCTTAGACTTAAAATCCCCTCAAATTAGAGGGCGGGTTGATAAGTCGCGTACTTATCATCCCAAATTATTTATCCAATTAAGGTAAGATAGACATAGTGAGGACTAGAGACTAAGTCCACATTCGAGTGGATAGTCAGGCTAATTAAGCCCGAAGACCTGAAGAGTCTAAGTGTTCAGGTCCTATCGTATCGTTTCCTAATATTAATAACTTCCAAAGGCCTAAGTTTTCTTTTCCTAATTTCTTTCTTTTTTATCTTTTTCAAATTTTTAATTTTTTTTATTTTGTAAGAAACTAAGAGAAATTCTAAGGAGTTAACAAAATGATTTCAGGAATTGATTATCCACCCCCCCATGCCTAAATGATGCAATGTTCTAATTGTAAAAACAAAGACATGAAAAGGGTGGAGTAAATAGAATATCACCTGAATACCATAAGAAATCTGGTTAGCTCCGTAGATAACGTGAAATATAAACACGTGCTAAATTTAATGTCTTCCGCTAGGCATAACATACATACAAAGAAGAAATTAGAAATTCACAAGTGCAGGTCAGAATTAAAATAAAAATATTGATCACAGGACCTACCAGTAGGTGTCCACAAATGTGGACCAGATTATGGTGTAGACCCATGTCCAAGGGTCGAGTGGTTCTCAGGTTCTAGATGAAAATCACCCAGAACCGAAGGTTGTGTTTGCAGGGTTGGGCCTACGGTTTAGTGGTGTACAACCCAAGACCAAAGTGTTGGACAATGGATAAAGATGGTTCAATAGGTTCGGATGTCCACTTAACGTTCAGCTTAGAAAAATAATCAGTTATTTCGAGCTTAGGTTGCACGTGAAAGATATCGTAAGGGTCTTGGTAGAAAGTAGGTGGTTTCAGGTCAATAGGTACCCTTAGATCCAAAATCAAAGTTCCCTCATAATTAGCCTCCCAAATTTTTATTTCAACAATTCTATCATCCAACATCAAGAGCTCAGGCTCCAGGACCTCTAGCGTATCATTCACCCCATATGATTTACCCAAGTCCAGAAATTATGGCTAAATCAAGATTTGACTTGGGCATAATTATCTCAGAAGTCAGCTCTTTGCGGTGTAGATAAGGAATGGGGTCACTGATTGAATCATCAAGATTCGGATCCTCCATGTTAACCCTAACCGAATCAAAATCTTTAATAGTTGGGCTATCAAATGATTTATCAGATTCCTCAAGCCCATTTATCTCACTAAAATCATTTTCCTTATGCTCAAGTGAGACTTCACTAAGAGATTCTTCACCCTCAGAGTCAAAGAATTCATGATCCTCATTTATATATGTCTCAAAATCGATTGTCATTTCCTAGTTCAAAGAGACATATTTTTCCTCACTCCCTAGCTCAGGGATCTCGAGTGAATCAATCAGTTCATCCTCAATGGGTTGCTTTAGCCCAACCTAGTCATCCCCGGTCTCAGAAAATGTATCCCCCTCGATAGGCGCCTGAGCGAGTTCAGACATTGGCTCTCCTGAAGGGGGTTCATCTTGAGAATCATTCCAAGATTGGACTAGGGCAACCACAAATTTCATCCTCAACCTTGACAATTTCCCAAGAAGAAACTCACCCAGGTCCTATCCCTAACATTTTGGAGCAAATCCAATAGAGAACTATTAAGTTCATCAATCATTTTGATCATAGGCTCCAGTGCTTCAGTGCATGGTGTTGACTGAGCTTCTAAAGATTGTTTAGTGTTCCTCAAATTAGCCAACACCCTATCCTGGATCTGGTTCACCTGAACCGACTAGTTCGATTCAAGTTTGGGTGGGTTTGGGTTAAATCTAGGGGAGTCAAGATGTCGAGGTTCTCAGGTTCCTCCTTGATAGTAGGTCATCTTGGGTTGTTCAAAGGATGGTGGCGACTTATATTCAGTGGAATACTGGGGAGGGTAGGTGTTATAATCATTATATCCTTCCTGATTGTAGATTGGGTTGGTTTGGTCATCAAAGGATGGAGATCTATAATCATTGTAGCTCTAGGGAGGATAGTAATCATAGTCTTGTTGTCCAGGGTTAGACCCTGGACACTGAGGTCCAGATTCGTAACCCCAATCAAAGTTATCCTGGCTAGTGGATGGGTAATTACAAGTCAAGTCAGGATAGTAATCATCTTGGGGATAAGTGGTGGTAGGAGGATAGGATGTGAAATGTGTGTAGGATGTGGAAGGGTACATGGTAGAAAAGGAGGGAAAATAGAGAAGAGAAAAGGTGCCCTACAATACAATCAACCAAACATGTCCTTATGTGGGTAGCCTAAAGACCTACAGACTCCCAGGACCTGTCTTGAGATTATAAATGATTTGGTCTACTTTTATCCAATCAATCCAACTAGTTAGAAGGAGGGCTAGGGAGAAGGTTCTTCATTTGGCTTACGCCTCCGGTTCCTAGTGTACCCCCTAGCTACGGTTGTTTGATGCTACTCCCCTAGCTAGACATTAGATGGACTAGTAGAAGAAGATTAATCGAAAAAAATCTCTATCTGAGGATCGAAGAGCTAATCAATCCTTAAGGCCAACGTCTACTCAATTTTAGTTAGGCTTGGGATGATCATGCTCTTGGAATGTGATGGGCCCTTAAGAAGGGTTGTGCCCTTAATGATTAGTTAAAATGTGTGTGTGTGCACAACAATAGTTTGTAAATAAGGTTATTTGATGATGTGCCTTTTAGGGTTTAACCTTGTTTAGTAGCTTTTAGGGTTTAACCTTAAGTATATTCAATCAAGTTTAGGAGAACACTCCAAGTTTTGAAATCATGGGTGTAGATATATTCCTTTAGAAATCAGAAATAATATGTGGAGTGCCTGGTTCAGCCCTAAGAAACAACCCTAAGTGGCAAGCTACTTAATGGATCGCTTTTATCTTAAGTGGTGCGACCCAAATAGTTTAATCAATTGACCTATTGCACCACTTAGTTAAGGCACACAGAAATGTTTGACCTATTCAGATTTCTACTCACTTATGTGTATTGGGTTGAAGTGTACCAAGTCCACAGGTTAGAATCGATGTGATTGTGCGCCTTAGGGTGAGAAGTTGTGGGTGTTAAGTGTGTAGCTTTCAGAAAATCCCACAAGAGAAGAGTATTTTTTTTCTTTTTTATATATGTGGGGGTGAGATGAGTGGAGGTGGCTAACAAACAACCAAATCTATCCTATGGTTTATAAAAAGCACCTAAGTTGATTTGGGTTTGAGTTATTAGTGTGGTGAAATGAACTAATGGGTGGGGCTAGTGGGGATAAACTTACAAAACCTTCATCCACACTTTTCTCTGATCTAACCACTTTGGCCTGCCTCGAAAGAGTACTTGCAATCACAGTAAGATCAGAGAAAAAGTGAGGTAAAAGTTAGGTAAGGTGGAATAAACATGAAAAAAAACCAAAGAGTGTTGCCCCCTTGGCAATGACGCCAAAATGATGCACGTGTTTAGTGAATTTGAAATCGAGGTTTGGAGGACCCATCGTCGTAGCTCGCAAAATGCATCTATCAGATAAAATTTATAATCGAAACTCAAAAAGTGAGTCCCGGGTAGAACGCGAGGAGGAGAATGTTTGGTTTTATGGAATCTACATTTCACTTTTATTTCTTTTTGGTCATTTTTATCTTTTCTAATTTTTTTGCTATTTTAATAGAGCAAGAGATCATATCGACAATTGCTTATCTAGCTAATCTGCTTGCGAAAATATATGAGAGAGAGGGAGAAAGAGAGAGAGAGAAACAATCATCTATTCATAAGCAAGTGTTTGTTACAACTACGAAAGCAGAAAAATCTATACTATGAAAGTGAGAAAAGATAGAAAGAGGTGAGAGAAATCCCCCTCGATGGTTGCTCGGAGGATGACTCACTCTGACGTCACTTAGAGGAAGGTGGTGAGAAGCGGGATGAAGGAGGATGGAGCCGGAGGATGGAGGATGGGGCAGGATGGCGTCACGGCGAGGATCTTCTTCCCGAAGGGCAGTGAGAGGATGACCACGGGATGCTCCATGAATGGGGATGAGAGGTGGGAAAACTATTTGATTTTCTACTCTAGAGGAGCATGTCAGGCTTGGGACAAGCTCTCTCTAGAGCCTTGGAGGTGGTGAGAGGAAGAAAGGAAGAGATGGTTTGGAATGGTGGTGGTAGGTCATTTTATAGTGGAGGAAGAACAAATTCGCATTTGGGTCATTACTGACATCCTTAAACGTCGCTACAGATCCCTGCATCTGTTGCTGAAAATTCGCCCTTCAATTCCTCTTGCTGAAGAATGTAGACGATTAGTGATAGTTGCAAGCGTCAGTAAAGGCCCGTGTCGCTGAAGATTCGCGCATACCCCCGCTGGCACTTGCTTCTCTGGTGCTGCATGCATCACGTGCTCGTGCTCCTCGTGTCGTGTCGCGTGTGCATGCTGGCATGCATTGCGCTGCTGCTGCGTGCGGCTACTGTTGTGTACGCATCTTGTGCGTGCACGTGTGCTGCAGTGGGTCTGCATCAATTGATGGATTGGGAGCTTTGGTGGGACTCGATCCCGCAACAGCTGGTTGTGCGGTGAGTGCTTCAACAATGCACTACAAGAGTTAGATGGTCATGGCTATGTTTTGAGGCTCAACCGCTTCAACCATTGGATGCAAATTTAATGGTGGAGATCGCTCGCTCGGAGGAAGAGGAAGTTCTGCGGATGACCAGGGGCGGTTCAGATGGCGCCACGTGTTGCCATCTAGTCCGTCCATCTTCATTCTATTGCAAAGGGTGCCACGGTGCTCAGATTGAGATGATTCCTATGTTGCCGGACTGCGATCATTGCTTCGGATCCATCTGTATGGTCGGATTTTTTATTCGAAGCCCGTGTGGATGTCGCATTGCCCCCAAGATGTTGATCTTCCTTGGACTTCGTATGATGCTACGGGATTTCGATCTAGATGATTTCAGAGATGTTAGACCCCAATCGTCATCCTGATCAGATCCGTATGGTCCGATCGTCCATCTGACATCCTGAAATAAATCTTCTTATCTCTTGAACACTAATTAACCTAAAATATATACTACTCTAAATGCAGAATGATGCATGATATGCAATATTTATAGCATGAAATGCAAATCTAAGTCTAGGAACATACATGAATAGGCATTTTAACCTAAATAGATGTGTCTACATGACTCACCTTCACCGCCGGTGAGCCTCGACTAGATACTATGCATACTAGACTACCCGGATCTGAATACCCGATTATGCGCCTGATTGTGAGAGGAGGAATTTGTGAGGAGGGGGGAGGGTTTTGCTGAAGCTCTCATGACCTCGGGGTGCATGCTGAAGAGTGCCTTGATACTTAGTGAGAATTGAGAAGAGGCTCTTGTGCCTTGTGAGGCTTGGTGCTCTTGAGCGCCTTACTATGGCTTTGTTCTTTGACACTTAAGGTGTCTAGTCATTAGATCCGATGTGATTTGGTTTTGAAGTACTATGGCATTATTTGAATAATTGATTCGAGATACTGATGAATTATTGAGATGCATGCTTGATTAAAGGATTAAGTGGTGATTCAAATCACCATTATTTTGAGCTTTTATTCTTCTTATCCCATGATATTTTGAAATACAATTTGTGCTGATCTTGAATATATTTCTATGTATAATATTCATTGAATATCTTTCTTGTACTTAATTGATTGTGCTCATTATTTTTTAATGTAATTAGTGTTATGAATTATATATTTTCTCCCTACGAATGACCTCGGACTCGCATTATTTTCGAGCTTTATAAATTTAAATGTTGTTACGTTTTCATTGACTATACTACAACTCATACATTTCTTAAATCGATGCAAAACACATGCAACACTATCTCTCGTTCAGAATAAAAGAGGATGGCATGGCTTCCTCAACAAGCTAATTTCATATATATATAAAAAAAGCACAAAATGGGAAATAATTGTGAGGGACCCCCTCCACTCCTTTCCTAAGCTCCAGGAAAGGCCACCAAAGATAATTCTCATGCCAAAAGCCCCTCACTTTTTATCACTTAACCATTTATCAATTATTCCAATGAATTACTTGGCTCCCAAGGTTACCCTTGCCAAATTAAGGTCTCCAATACCGTTAATCCATTATTAAGAAACCAATTAGGGTTTTAACTAGCCCATCAAGTGTATTAAAATCCAGGTCCTTACAAGATCTTACTTTTTTTGTTAGTAAACAATGACGATTATTCATTGTCATTAAAAAATAATAGTAATGATTTTATTCGTTGTTACATCATACTAACGATGAATCCATACAATCGTTATTTTTAAAAAAATGACAACAAATAATGTAAATCGTTGTTATATTGATGGTAGCACCATCATGATCCCTAGACAAAATTATTTAAATTCAAATGATAAATGCTCCTAAATGATCATCTGAGGGTCGCAATTCCACACTAAGCTGTTATGATGAGAAGTAAAGAAAAGAGGTTAATTCTACTATTTTATCATTTCATCATTAATGCAGATTAATCAAGGGGTGAATCCAAGGTCAAGTGAACATAAAAGACTAAAAAGTGGGCTCACATCAACTAAATCAAGGTTTCACGCATTTCGAGGGTAAAAGGAGTATTGAAAACCCTAATTATTAGCCCCGCTTAAATTAAAGGGGTTTCAATCAAAATAAAATCAATATAAACCTAATAAAAATCATTTAAAAATATTCTAAGAGGTTTGGTACCTTCACTTTGACCATTTGAGCCCATTTTGTCCAAGAAGAGAGTTTCAAATGGGAATTTGCCATGATTTGGGCTCTTATGCAATTTACCCAGTCAAACGTGGTCAAAACTCAAATCCAAGTTCACTATTAGATTCCTTGGGTCCAAATTAGGATAACACCAAAATTTGGTCCCAATCAAAGTCCATCTTTAGCTGTTTTACGTTGTAGGCCTTAAAAACTCTATTTCTTACACTTGGACCCCTAGGTTTCAAGTTTATCACCAAGAGGCCCATAACTTTGTCGTCTCCTTCACATTTTGGTCCCTTTCACCATTGTTGTGTGAACATCCAACAGTGCCGAGTTCAAGAGAGAAGATCTCTCTCAAATTAGCACCAAATCTCTCCAATTTTGGAGGGGTTGGTGTTTAGAGCATAAGGAATCCATTACACCAGATCTTGGACTTCCACGTGAAGCCAAGAGATTAGGTGTGGTCGAGAAAATTAGGATATTTTAGCTTCTAGATACGCAACCAATTGCATGAATTACTCCAATTAAAGCCCGCAATTGAGCTCTATATAAGCTTTACATTTATCCCAAGGTCAGTCCAGCCAAGATTATACCAGGAATAACCCTCCTCCTCCTCTGGCCATCATCGTCTTCAGCTCCGGCAACCTACTCTGCCTCCCTCCTTTGGCCATCTAATTGCCAACTTAGACAGTCCGCCTTCATCTTTTCTCTCTCTTCCTTTCCTCACCAGCCACAGCAGGAGCTCCAACTCTCGTCGTCGCCACTCTTCTTCACCGTACTATGTCGTCTTCCTTGCATTCGATCGACGAAAGTTGGATGCTTCCCGCTCTCTCTCTCCTTCCTAAGTCCCTTAACCTTTCCCTTTCCCTCTCTAGACTCCTACACACTTTTTGATCTAGGTTTCACGCACTTAACCGCTTCCTCCGCCCTCATCTTCTTCGCCTCTGGCAAGGTCGCACGGCCACTACAGGCTCCCAAACCACACATCACCACCACCAAAAGCTCTACCTCTTCACATAGACCAAAAGCCCTCAAGAAATTGAGGGTTTTGGTTCATATTCTCTCTGGTCGAACATTGCACCTCACCATCTCCATCACCAACCTCGACTGGTCATTCTACACGTACGTTCACCTAATACACCACACCATTACATTCGCTGTGCTCTAGAGAAACTTTTGAACTGTTTAATTGGGACCTTCGATCCATATTCATGTACGCAGGTGTTCGTCAACCGCTTCTTCTCTGGCATCGTTCAACCACCATCGATGAGCAATCGACCACGTCACCACCTTCACTCGACGCGGGTTACCCTCCGAAGCAGTGCTACACCTCCAATTGAGTAAACAATTGTTGCAATAGTAGCAATTGCAACTCCAATCCTCACCTGCAGCTGTGCGAAGAAAGGGGGTGACTTTAGTCCCAGATCGGAAATGCCTAATTTGGTTTTTGATACTTAAGGTTTTTGGTGCATTAGCTGCTTACCTCATAACACTAGGGTGAGGTCCCTCTCATCTATACCCTCTCACTCCTTGCTCGCCACCGCATGTCAGTGGGCCTGGATCTGGATCTATTTACCTGATTAGCCTTAATCGATTTTAGAGGGAGAGAAAGTGAAGGGTTTTCTGAGAGGATTAAGGGGGTTTTACAATGTGGATTGTTGGTAAATGTGCCTACACATAGGCAAAATTTAAGGGGTTGTTTAGCTAAATATTTAAGGCATTTGAGCCTTGTTCTTGACGTCTAATCTAAGAGAGAATTGGTCCTGACTTGGCTTGACACTATTGGTTGAATTGACTTGGGATCTGTGCTTAATTGTTGGGGATATTTGGTGGTTTCAACCACCATTTTTATTCTCTTTAATTTTTATGCTAAGATACAATTCTGAGCAATAATTGATTATTCTGACATTTATGATTTATTGGCATCATTATTTGTTATTCTTGTGATTAGTGGATTGAATTGCTATACTTGCTCCCTGCGATTGACCTCGAAACTCACGATTTTTTCAAGCTTTACAAATTTAAATGTCGATTTGATTTTCGTCACTATACTACGATGTGTTTCTCTAAGCTACGATGATTTTTACAATCAATATTTTGGTGCCATTGTCGGGAAGTAATGAGCATTTCATTCGCTAATCACACTTTTTGATATGATTCTAACTTGCTATATCTAATTTGTTGTGTTGTTGCATGTAAATTTGAAGAATGACTGCACAAGCAACCACACCAAGGGCAGGTAATCACATCTACTTCTTCTTTAAGCCCCTCATCTGTTGGAAAAATTGAAAAGAAAATCAATTAGGATCAACTTGCTTTACTTACATAGTAATCATCATTCAAGTTTCCTAATTTGATTTGATTTGACTAAAGATCCCCATTCTGATACTTTCACTTATTAGGGACATAAGGTTCCTTGGGCTATTCACTTTCTTGATTAAGCTCAAGGTACCATCATTTGGGTAGAATTAGACTTGGAAATAGAGCCAATCTAGGTTTCCCACATTAGGGTTTCCAGGAGGACACACTTGCTTGTTTCAAAAGAAAATGCATTCTCGCATTGTGTGTTACCCAAGTCCTTGGTTGAATTGATGTAATCAAGTGAACCCTAGAATTAAGGTTCTAGTAATCACTTGGATCATTAAAATTTGGGACCTAATAACCTGTTTGCAAACCAATTTAGGGTGATTTGTGTTCTTGACACAAACCTCATCCTCAACTTTAGGAAAGGACAGGTGAAGTTGGTTCATTTTGTGAATCAACCAACCTCCAAATTAGGTCACAAATCAAATCAACTTCAATTTCAAGTGAAATTCAAGGCACAAGCAAGATTAAAATTGATGGACTTAGGAGTCAAGCTCACACATTCCGGTCTACTTGGAATCTCAATGACAAGGAAGGTCGGTGGGGGAAACCCTGTAACTCGTGGGGATGCTCTACCATGTAGGGGTCTTTATGTAACTCTCCCTTCTTGGCTACCCAAGTAATTCTCGGGTGGGTAAATTTCTGATCCAGAGGTACCATCTACCTCGAATCGCCATAGTCACCCAGCCTTGTTGGGTGTTTCGATTGGGTCTAATACACACTATGTCCCTCGTATGATTCCATAGTGCATGTATGGGAAGAGGTCCTTAAAACCAATCTTGAGGCCTCCATTAGCAGTTCACTCTTGTCAGGGTCAAACCCTAACCCATTTGTTTGTGTTCCCGTCTCATCAAATTGAGATCTGTTCCGATCCATCCACATCCGAGCCCAGCTTTCCATCATTTGCATCCATGGAAAATCCATAAGAAGAAGTGCCCAATGTTCATAATCAATTATAGTGCCACATTGATCTATTCCATGCATTTATGAATCCCCCACAGTGTATGCACATACAAGATCACTACAATCCCACAACGGTGGATATCGAACCCATGGTGCAAATCCTGGCTGGAAAACCTGACATTGAATTAAAGCTAAATCTGATTAACATGATCCCCAAATTCCATGACTTGAACTCTGAAGATCCTTTCCAGCACATCAAATAGTTGAAACATCTGGCCTAGACATTTGGACCACTTGTTCAGAACCTAGACATTGATGAGTGAGATTTTCATTGCGAAAAGTTTGAGTTTAGAAAACCTAAGTCGTAAAATTCGCAAGAAAATCTGCTACTGAATAAATTTATCGAAACTTTGGTGAGTCCCGGGTCGAACACAAGGAGGTGAACACTTGATTAAAAACTATGTTTAGAATTATTTTCATAAAGCGGATTGGCTGGTTGAATTTAATCTACGTGAGTTGAACTACTTAAAGAATAAATAATAGAAAAGAGAGAGAATAATATAAAGAAAAGAGAGAGGGAGAGAGTGAACAAATATTTCATAACCATATATTCATTGCACTACTTGTAAAAGTGAAAACTACACAAGAAAGTAGTAAAAAGATAAGGATGAGAAAAATCCTCCTCGACGGCTACTTGGAGGATGAGCCACGTTGACAGAGCGCTCAGAAGAGGTTGGTGAGATGCTAGACAAGGGAGAACGGGGCTGGAGGATGGAGGACGAAGCAGGGTGTCATCGTAGTGAGATCTGCTTCCTGAATGGTGGTGAGAGGACAACCACAAAATGCTCCACGAAGGGGGTAAGAAGATGGACAAAATTATTTTATTCTAACTCCAGCGGAGCATCCCAGGTATGGGATCAGCTCGTAGAGCTTTGGAGGAGGTAAGGGAAGAGAGAAAGGGATCATGAAATGTTTGGTAGGGGTGGTCCTTTTATAGGTGTAGTCATAGGGGTAGTTTGGTCGTTTGAATGCTTAGAATTTAATATAGGAGTCTTTAATGACGGATGCATGTGTCGCTGTAGGCAAGCGTTGCTGAAGGGGCATGTGAAATGTGGATCGTGCGATCGCGATCCCATTCTCCTCAAGAGGCCATGTCAGGCGACGCCTCTCCATCAGCTGTTCACTCCTTATCACGCCGCTATAATCTTGGTCGTTCGATTGTTCGATTAGATGGTCGAGAACACGCGAGCACGCTTCATCTTCCGCCGTTGCGTGCACCCACGTACGATGGCACCTACGATCACGTCTCATCGCGCTCGTGCGCGCAACCATGCATCTGGTGCACGAGAGGGAGCCACGTAGCGATGTCCGTAGCCACTCATCGCTCTTCCAACGGGCGAATTTCAATGCCCGCGCCTCTTTGTGGATTAAATCCGCTCCTCATGGTTTGAATGCGCACCGTGCACTACGTTGAAGGGCTTTCTTTGTCAAGTTCATGTTTTAAAGCTACAACACTCTAAACCATTGGATCGAGATCCAACGGTTGAGATCATGCAACCTTTGGTGAGGAGGAAGAGCGTCGGTGACTTTGGGTGACTTGGATGGCGTCATGTGGCGCCATCTGGGTCGTCCAACTTCAAATGCTTGTAGGTGGTGCCACGAATGTCGGATTGGATCAATTTTCATGTCGTTGGGCTGCAATCGTTGGTCTGAACCCAATCGTATGGTTGGATTTGTCATCTAAGGTATGGATTTGTACCACCTTGCCTCTTGACCTCTAATCTTTCTTGAACTGCATCTGATGCTACGAAAGTCCGATCGAGGCGATCTCGGAGGCGTTGGACTCCGATCATCACCTTGTTTAGATCTGTGCAGTTGGATCTTCAATCCAAGGCCTAGATAAATATCACCCTGTACCCTGACCACAGAAAGGGAAAATTAACCTATAATTTGTACAATCTATTCTAAATGCAGAATGATGCATGCTATGCAATATTTATAATGCTGAATGAAATTATATGCTTACAAACATGCATAAATAGATAGTTTATGTGAAATAGATGTGTCTATATCAGACATCCTGTTCATGAAGATGTTTGCCTTCTCTCTTATGGATAAGGCTACCCATTGGTATCAAACCCTGACTCGACCGATCAACACATGAGAGGAATCCAATTTGAATTCCTGAAGAAATTCTTTCTAGTTGGCCACACCCAATGCCTTGATGCACTAGATCACGCATTTCACGCAAAATGCAGGAGAACCACTTCATGAATCATGGGATAACTTTTTGGATCTCATGCGAAAATGCCCCCATCACAGAGTTCCTAAATGGGAACAAGTCCAGTCTTTTTACCAAGGACTCCATGAGGACATCAGATTATTTGTTAATGCAACCTGTTGTCACAACATCATGGGTCAACATGAAGATACTGTTTGGGAAATTCTCAAGAACATGTGCGAGAACTCCACAAACAATGAGTCTATGGGTGTGTTCGCTCGGACGACCACTTGCGCAATGACAAACTCACGAGGGGCACACAAGACATGAAAATTATCCGCGTTCGTCGACTTGGAGTTTGTGGCCAGTCACATAGATAAGGTTTCCATCATCGAGAAGAAGGTGGACGAATTTACTCGACATCTATAGAGAGCCACCTCTTTGCAGCAAACCACATATGCACATCCGCCCTCAGGTAGGGAGGCCATGCATAACATTCACCACCATGCATATCAGGGGATGGATATGTATCCAACCCTGTCTGATCCTAATTTCGAAGGAAACTCTTGACCATCCTACTCTAGCTTAGGGAACTCTAAACTTTTGTACTCTAATTACTCAGGAGTTCCTCGGACTTGCGAGGACCACCATGCCGTCCAGACTGATCATTTCTCCATCTCATATAACCTTGGATGGTGCAATCATCCAAATTTTGTGTGGTTGAGAAATAATCAGAACTTGAGACCTCAATTCCAACCTTGACCACAAGCTTCATGACCATATCAACCTGCTCAGCCTAGGCCTAGCACGAGTCACCAATCCGAGCCTACCAAGGAAGATAAAATGAGCTTGATTTTGTAGGCCCTGGCTGACATCCAAAAGACTAATGCAGCTATGTAGAAACAACATAAGGAAAAGATCACAGAGGTTCAAAATCAACTAACATAGATGGCTAGGACTTACTAGCCTGCTGCACTCCCTTCCCAACCTCTATCGAATCTGAATAACATGCCAAACCAGAGTGCATTATTAACCCAAATCAGGGCCATGTTCACTATGTCTAGTAGTCTCCTTCTGCACCATCACTCGGCGGGATGAAGCTTCCACATCATATCTGGGATATCAGTAGCAACCACCGCTCTTGCTAACTCTGAACCCAAACTAAGCTGGCCTAAATGTTGTTACTACACGTAGTGTCACAATGACTCAGGATCCACCTTATCCTAGCCACTCTAGCCCTAGTAGTTAAAAGCCTACCCCTAGGATGGTCATCCAGGACACATCTATCCCAGATCCAAAGCCTGAACAAATCCTAGAGGAACCAATAGAGGTTCTATTTCTCGAGGCCTTGACCAAAGGAAGTAGGAAACCTAAACCCATGGCACTTGAGGAAGACTTGGTCAAGCTCTTTGAACAAGTCCAAATAAACATCCCCTTGATGGATGCGATTCGCTACATACCGACTTACATGTGATTTCTAAAGGACTTATGTACACCAAAGCGTAAGCTGCGAAACAAAGACAGGAGTCCAATTGTGTTGTTTAAACAAGCCAACTCTATCATCTTGAGCAAACTCCCATAGAAAGTGAAAGATCCTGGCACCCCTCTGATATTTTGTAAGATAGGTAACCTAGAATTCAATCGAGCATTATTGGATTTAAGAGCCTCCATAAACCTAATCCCCACATCACATTGAGCTTAAAACGACTAAGGTGACTCTACAGCTGGTTGACAGATTAATAAAGTCACCAAGAGGAGTTCTTGACGATGTTCTAGTTAGGATATGAGATTTCCACTTCCCAGTGGACTTCATTGTATTAGACATGGATACTCCTAAAAATCTGAGAGACAGAATGATTATAGCTAGGGCAATCATTAATTACGAAGAAGGCCAAATAGAGTTGAAATTTGGGAATAAGACATTGAGGATCAATATCTTTAAGGCTCAGAAAGGAATAAACTATAGGGAAATCAAAGAAGTTTGTGATGTTAGTTCCTTGGTTGAGGACCCGATTACAGAGGAAAATCGATTCTCCCAGAGCTTCAACCACAAGAAGATTTTGACCCACAAATGGAGAAGCCTGGAGCTGATCAAGATCTATCCTTAGCTTCCACCCTATCTTCTGAGGCCCATCCCAAACCTCTGCGCGCTACTGATAACTTGATGCTTCAATTAAAGCCCCTCCTGGATCACCTGAAATACATATTTTTGGGTTCAAATCAAACATTTCCTTTGATTTTCAATTCCCGACTCACTCCTGATCACGAAACAAAGTTGATTTCTATCCTCTAGCAGCATCGAAGACCATTGGATGGACTGATGGATCATGAGCCATAACTAGCTCAATTTGATCTGATTAAGTCAGTAAATGCTCCTACATAACTACCAGAGGACTGTAATTCATTGCATAATCATTCTGAAAGAAAGATAAGAAACCAAGGTTAAAACTGTAATTTTACCATCATATCATGAATGCAGTATAACCATGGGTTTTCCCAGGGGGTAATTAAGGGTCAAATGATCCTAAAAGGCTAACAAGTGGGTTAGAACAGATAGAAAAGGGCTTTCGTGTGTTTTGAGAATTAAATGACTTCTGAAACACTAAAAATAGTCTAGCTTAATTAACTGAGGTTCTGGTCGGGATAAAATTTACTTAAACACTTTAAAATTCATAGAAAAATGTTCTCTAGGGTTTGGTACCTTCAATTAGTCCATCAGAACCTGTCTTGACCCAAAACAAAGTCTTAAACTAACATTTACCCTAATTTGGTTTTTTTGCATAAATTACCTAGTCAAACATGGTCAAAACCAAATCCAACTTCACCATTAGATTCCTTAGACCCAAATTAAGTTTGTACCAAAATTTTGGCTTAATCTAAAAGTGTCTTGACCTAGTTTGCAACTTGGTCCTATCTGATCACACATTTGCCCTTAACTTTCAAAATCCTTACAAAAAAGCCCCTAACTTTGTCATCATCTTCGCAAATAGGTCTCTGGTTCCATTAAAGGCAACTTTGAGCTTTACCGTTGAGATCGAGCGAGGATTTCTCACTCGATTCTTAATCAATCAGTTCCAAAATAGATACTCAGATTCTTGACGAAGTTGCCTTCCATTTGAGCCACATCTTGGGATCTAAGTCTTGCCCAAAGTGCCATGTGAATCAATTGAAATTTGGGTTTCTATCTTCAGTGAAGCTTTCTAAGCTTGAAAGCTTGATTCTCAAGCTTCGTTCGTGACATTGACCTCGCGGACCTGGTGCACCTGATTACCCGCCTAAGCTATCCACTCCTTGCTCACCACCCACTGCCGGTGAGCTTGGACCTAGGTGCGCTTTAGGTCCGATTACCTGTATACCCGGTACTATTGAAGGCTCTGGGAGAGCATGACCCAGAGAGAGAAAGAGAAGAGAGCGTGTGGGGGTTAGGGGGGTTTTGCTCTATGGAGAAATTGGCTAACACTTAGCCAAATCTGTAGACCCCTTCCCCCTCTGTGTGAAGAAGAGAAGCAGAGGAAAAGAAGAAGAGAAGTAGAGGAAAAGAAGAAGAGGAAGAGAAGAAGAGCAGCAGAAGGGTCTGTGAAGAAGAAGGAAAACAGTTGAAGAAGAGCCGTAGAAGAAGAGAGACAAGCACAGAGAAAGAGAAGAAGAAGAAATCAGAAGAGAGATTACTGTTCATAAGATGTTTAAGACATTTGACCATTCAATCAGATGACTGATTTGAGTTTATTTCTACATAGTTATTGAGTTTCACTTGCTATTATTGTAGGGAGTAATTGGTGATTTAAATCACCATTTTACTCCATTATTTTTGCAGTTTGACACTTGATATTATTGCTGCATTATTCTGAATCAATTTTTGATCATAATTTCTTATCTCTGTTGTTTAAAATTGCAATCTTGAGAATTGAATTTCTAGTTGCTCCCAGCGAACGACCTCAGACTTTTTGAGTATAAATTTTATCTATTTTTCGTGAGATTTTGACTATACTGCAACGCAACGTTTTTTTTTTTTGAAACTGAGAGGAAAGCTATCGTGCTACGATAGCAATCCGGAGGTCATTTTATTTCATACTATTTAAAAAGAAATATGGAGAACTATACGTTGAATCCCCATCTATATATGAGGGACCAGTACTCATTTATAATTTGCACATAGCTGGTCTCTCCTGAAATATCTTCTCATTTCTCGCCCTCCACACACACCACAAAGTCACAGCCATGCACATATGTGGTGTTCCAAGTGTCGTAAACCTCTACCATAGGGAGTCCCATGAGGGTAAAGGTTCCTGACATATTTTTCTCCATATCATATCCGTGACCAGGCATGAAGAGAATATGTGAGATAAGCTATTAGTGTGCAACCCGCATAGATAGCATTCATTTATGTTGCCTCCATTCTTTTGTGTCTAAGATCTCTCATGATCAAACCTTCCCTCTTGCACAACCATAGAAAAATTTGTACTTTGAGTGGGATCTTCAATATCCATAGCTTCCTGTCGACAATGTCACTTTCCATACTCCTGTTAGATTTGATTATTTCTCCATATGCTCGCTGGGTAGTGTAAATGCCATTCCAAACATATGTGTCCTCCATGCCAAACCTTGGATTGAAGTTTTGCAGAACTAAAATCAAATTCTGCCTTTCCTCCCATAGACAGGTACCCTCTCTGTTGGTTTAAGTTTCATCCAGAGTGCAGCAATCACTAGTTTCAGACCAGAAGCTGCTGACTCAAGTATCTTTGTCTACTATAGCCAAGTATGCTCTTGGATAGGAGTCTTTCAAAATGCCTAGTGGTGACCATTTATTCATTCCAGTGGCTAAACTCATGGCCATCTCCAAGCTTCGGCTGCACCAAATGCCAATTTCTTTTGACAGCTTGAATAACCAATCTCCAAGAAGGGGATGGTCTGACTGGGAATTGTCTCTTTAACATACTGTTAGAGCAGCCATAATAGTCCTTAACAAGTTCGGTCCATAGCTTTTCCTTGCCATCAAAAATCTTGATCGCCCATTTGATCAAAAGGGCCTCATTGAATTCTTTAAGAGCCTTGATCCCCAATCCACCCTCTTCCTTTGGCCGGCATATGTGTTCCCACTTCATAGGCTCCATGAATCTCCCCTCATGTCGAGCCCCTTTCCAAAAGAATTTCTTTCGCATTACATCTGCACGTTTCTAAATAGACTTTGGGACTTTGAAGAGAGAGAAATAGAACACTGGGATAGAAGTAATAACTGAGTTTAATAGGATCAGTCTCCCCCCTTTTGACAAAAATTTGCTGCTCCGTCCTTCCAACTTAACAGAGATCTTGTCAAAAAGAATATTCCAGTCACTCTTCCTCAGTTTCGAGCACTGTAGTGGCAGTCCCAGGTATTTAATTGGTAGTTTTGAGTGAGGCGTTCCCAATGTAGCTGATAGTGTTTCTTGCTCCTGTTCATTCAAGCCAAAGCAAATCAAAGTAGATTTCTCCCTATTTAATTTCAGATCTGATATGTCTCTGAAGATCTTCACCATGTGTCCTAGAGCATGAGCTGCAGTAGTTGTCCCCTCCACAAAGAAGACTGTGTCGTCTGCATATTGTAAAATAGGGGCCATAGCCCTCCTATTGGATAGAGAATAACCTCTTATAACACCAACCTTTGTCAGTTTACATGCATATCTAGCGAGCCCATCAACTGCAAGATTAAATATCAAAGGGGCTAATGGACACCATTGTCTATCGCCACACTGAGGTTGAATCCAAGCCCCACAGGGTTTTCCATTGGTCAGTGGAGAGAAGGAAGTGGTTGTAATACACCGCTTCATCCACTGGATCCAAAGGGGAGGGAAACCTCTTCTTTTAAATACTTCCCAGATGTAAGGCCATGAGACAAAGTCATATGCCTTTTGGAAATCCACTTTCCACATGAAGGCTTTGCACTTCCTTCTATGCCACCGACACACCATTTCTTGGGCCATAATGAATGATTCCTGAAGAGATCTGTTAGGCAGAAAGGCTGATTGGATAGGGTGGATCAAGTGCTGTAGACTAGTCCTCATTCTATTAGCCAATACCTTGCTCACCACTAAGTAAATGGAGTTTAATAGAGAAATCGGTCTAAAATCAGAAAATTTCTTAGCCCCCTGTATCTTTGGCAACAGAAAGAGAAAGGATTTATTGATCTTGTCAAAGCCTGCATTGCCCCTCTCAAACTCTCTAATAACATCCATCATCTCATTGCCAATCACACTTCACATTTCCTTATAGAAGAAAACTTGAATACCATCCGGTCCGAGGGAGCCCTCATTGTTTAATTCTTTTATGGCATCTATAGTTTCCTTTTCAGTGATAGTAGCCATTAGCTTGGAAGCCTGATCATCTGAGACTCTAGGAGCATCACTCACAGCCATCCTTCAGCAACCTCTCTCTGCTGCCCGTAATGAGTCCCTATAATACTTGACAGCCTCCGCTTTAATTTCTTGCATAGATGATAGTCTTTCCCTATCTTTGAGGATGGATGAAATAAAGTTAACCCGTCTACGAGAGCTGGCTGCGAGGTGAAAAAATTTTGTGTTGGCATCCCCCTCCTTGAGCCAGAGCTGTCTAGACCTCTCCCTCTAGTCCATCTCCTATTTGAGGCCCCCTCTACTGCCATACCTTGCCACATTCTTCTAGCATCAAGATCATCATCAGATAGTGGACCTGCTACCTCCTTAGAATCCAAGATATGGATTTTATTTAGAGCCTCGAAATGCCTCTACTGCCTTAGAGTAGCCATAGCAGCTCCATAATCTTTCAAAACTGTGCATAGAGTAGACAACTTGGAAGCAAGTCTGATAGTGGCTAAGCCGTCCATCTATTTGGTCCTCCACCACAAACCAATCATCTCACAAAAACCAGGTTCTCTCAGCCACGATCTTCTAAGCTTGAAGTAGGAGCCTATTTGAACCTCTTCCCCACTGTCCCAGACCAAAGGAGTGTGGTCTGAGAAGGGGCATTCTAGTCCAGCAACGGCAGAGAGCTGGAACCTATTGAAGAGAGTAGCATTCCCAAAGAATCTGTTAATCTTCGACATAAGGCCATTTCCATTTCGCTGAGTGAATTCAGCTCCTGAGGATGGGTACTCGTTCAAACCAAGAGATTGGATCACCAGTTGAAATACAATAGAAGTACTGTCCATGACCCCATTCGGCCTGTCATTCCCTATCTGTACACAGTTGAAGTCCCCACCTACTAGCCAAGCATCCCCTTGCACAAGCTTTGCAACTGCTGCCCAATCATCCCAAAGTTCCTGTCTCATCGAGGCAATGCATGGACCATAAACTTTGGTAATATAAATGCCATCTTGCCCTTGATTTCTTTGGAACTTTTAGGTCATCAGATGACGAGCTATGTGTACTTCCAGTAGATGTAACCAAGCCCTTCTCCACCATATAACAATGCCACCAAACCTGCCAAGCACATTGTGATGAGACACTCATCATGATCTCTAATTACCCCTAATTAACTAGTCTTCCTAGTTAATTAGCTAAGGTTGTGAATATATAAGGGTTAATTATAAAATAAGGGATATTTAGTAAAGGACCTTAAAATAAGTTTAAAATGACATTTTATCATTCAATTAACATTATTAATAATTTAGATAATAATTGGACTCGAACTCCTATTAATCATTCCGTTAATTAATAAGATAAGTAACTTAAACTTAATATATACCTAAGTATATAATAACTTAAGTGATTTTACTTAATCTAATAAATTAATATAAAAAGGTCAAAAATGTAAATTCAAGGTGTAAACATAATATTTACCTTATTTACTAACATATATAAAAAGTTGAAAAAGATCTAAATTAAAATAAACCTTCAAAACCTGAGTTTACATTTTGGTCCTTAAAATTCATTACAATCAGGTCCTCATTTCTCACACAGGTCCTTAAGTTTTATTTCATTTAAGTCCCTTTCCCTCTTCTTCTTCTTCTTCTTCAGCCGAATGAACGGCTGGCAGCAGAGAGTCACCCCACCGCGCGATTACCGCCCTGCCGACATCATCCTTCTTTATCTAAGCTCTTGCAGCTTACGCTCACCACCTCCACTTCATCCTCTAGTCTGGATTAACTAGAAATCCTATTTTTCAGTGGGAGATAACCTCATCGTCATTGGAGATGACGCTGGAGGTTAAGATCCTCGAGCTCCTTCTTCAGCCAGACCCCGCTATTCTCTTCGTCGCCAACTGCTATAAATACCCCCTCATCCCTTGGATTTTACTCAAGTTGGCTCCCTTCCCTCTTCTAACACTGTAGCCGACTTCGATAGGCTATTCGTCTAAAACTCCGACAACTTTCTATTTCAATTTCCGACTTCCTCTATCCATCTTAATCAGCCGAGGAGATCCGCCATGGTCTTCCGCGTCTCTAACACAGGCGCCGACCCAAGGAATCCTCCGCTCCACCTTAAATCCACCCGTCGGAGATCTTTCTTCCACCCTCTGATTTCGTCGTCCGCTATGAACCTTCAGCAGAACCCTATTGACCCCTTCGTCCAGGTAACAGTAGATTAGGAGTAGGAGTAGGAGTAGGCTAGCTTAGTTAGTTAGTTTAGGTAGTTATATTAGAGTAATTTTAGAATTTTAGTTTCATCTTCTCCGACTTCGGCGAGCTCCTTGAGCTCGCCAGAGACTTAATTTCATCTTTTGAAATCGCTGTCCACCTTCCTTTAACTTCCATAATCATTTCTAAATCATTTAATCGCTTAATTGATTACCTAATCGCCTAATTCATATTCCACCTTCACCGACTACTGTCACTGTCCATGGTGACAGTAGTCGAGCTAATTCCACCTCCACTGGGTTCTTCATCATTTATTCACCACTTTATGACCCTAATCGACACTATAATACATATTAATATCACATATAAATTAAATGCCCAAATATAATTAAGTTCCTGAGGTCGCTGTCAATGGTGGCTCAGGAGCAGTTCAAATCCTAAATTAAATATATATTTATGAATATAAACATCTGTTGACTTGTTGTAACCTCTCAATTGAGTGGTTAAACAAGTCTTGAGCTTAATTCAAATGAGATTTTTAAAGAAACGATTTCACTGTCAAATCTTACATTTAAAGAAATAATGAGGAATTAAATGTGATATTGAGGTTCCTTGCAACCTCAGGATCCTTTTTAGATCAAGAATGGCAAGTTTTAACAATCTATACACAGATTACATATTTTCTGGACTCACCGGAGCTCTAGCGAGCTCCAGCAAGCCAAATCTGTGCTTCAGCTTGTGAAACTTGTTGAGAAGCTCCAAAATGATGTAATAAGGTTCACTGATTGTCTTGAGGATATTTGTTTGAAAATTTAATGTCTGGAGCCAAAGATTGAACTTCATCTTCTCCAACTCCAGCAGAGTTGGAGAAGTCCGATAAAAAGATATAAGAAGAATTTAAGGAACCTAGAAGCTTCAGTGTAATGCACTGAAGCTATTCATGACCTCATTCCACTGTAACAACCTTCCATTGGCTCTGTCGAACAAACACATTTTCAACCTCAGGAGGCGAGCCTGAAACCCTAGAAATCAAGGTCAAAACACTTATTTGAAGATCTGAATAAGTTCCTGGTGTTGAGAAGACTCTATTCGAGGCTTTGATTTCCTGTGGAAAAGCTTTGAACAGAAAGTCAAACTTAAGGCCTTTATAGTCAAACTTGAGGAGGAAACTTTGTTTCTGAGTTCAATCTAAGGAATTGATGAGAGTAAGCTGTTTCTGAGAATTTGTTGAATGGTCTGAGAGAGAATAAAGTAAGCTCAGATGATTTATTTAGTGAGAATTTGAATCCTGTCAATTTGGGTTACTTTTGAACCCAAACCAACAACAGTGCCATTTTGTTGAAATTTGAACATGAATCCTACCCAGATAAGTCAATTACAACCCTTAGAATTAGTTTAAATCAATTAGAAGCATTCTTAAGTGTCTATTTACCTATTTCAGTTTGAAAGTCGAACTCTGAAGCTTTTAGAGAAGTGTAGAGCTTCTTTACTGGTCCTGAAGATCTTGAGAGCTTAAATTCTACTCTAACAGATGTGAAATTAATTGTATAACCTGTATAGCCTTTAATTAAGAAAGAAAAGTCCATCTGAGGACTCTGTAGATGTTAATTTCATTTCCAGGCATTTAATAACCCGTAGGAACCCCTGATTTTATCTTTCAAATTGAAGAGGAGAACATCTTCAAAACCTTAAATTGACCCTGCAATTGTGTAGATCTATCTTAGAGCTTTCTAACAAACTTGAAATCACTCGATTTGGAGCTCTGGGTAGAATGTTATGATCATTTGAAGTTGTGTCTGGAAGGGGTTAGATAGTCCCAAATCGCTAGTTTCTGAGCGTGCGCCTGGGAACAAAAGCAATTTGTTACCTCGGCTCTTCAGTCGTCAGCACTCGGCGCACCGGTTACCGATCTGATCTGAGCATGTGCATGTGTGTGTGTGCAGGCTTGTGTGCTTACGGGTGTGCGCCCTTGTGGGAGTGAGCAAATGTGATCTGGGAGGGCGAGAGGCCTGGGAGGCCGGGTTGAGCCGAATTGGCTCGAGACTATGAACCGAAATGAAATAAACCGAAAACAAACCTAATTGAGATTAGGCGAGTACCGAGTAGGGTTTGGTCCCACCCTGGTCTCAGGGTGCTGTGTATCCTCAAAAGGACCTCGCCGCAAATAAAATAATTTTTGGTTAAAAAGTAAAAAAACTCAGTTCAGCTGAAAGTCTAAGGGAATTGAAAGAGAAGCTGATGGTTGTTAAGCTAAGTGTTGTGCTAATGGCTAAGGAAAGAAAGGAGCACAGGCACTACTAAGGAAGGAAAAGACTAAGGAACAAAAGGAGAAGACTAAGGGAAGAGAAGAAGGCAGGAGAAGACTAAGGGAAAGAGAATAAGAGACAGGAAGAAGGCAGGAACAATAGAAGAAAGGTAAGAAAGAGAGCTCGAGAGAGAGAAGAAAATAAAAGAAAGAAAGAAGAAGAGAGAGGCTAAAGAAAATCTTTTCTTGCATCATTTTAATTACTTTTTGAATTTATTTTAATTGTAAAAAGGCATGTTTTAATAGATCAACTTTTATTGCCTTAATTGCTTTGGAATAAAATAGAAAACTAACATATTTACTTGCTAATAAAGTAAATCATTTAAGTAAATATGTTTTTCATATGGAATTTTGTATATTCTTTATAGTTTAAATATTTTGGAAAAATTCATGTTTTAAAATTAAACTAGTTATACCTCCTAAACTTATAGAGAAATAAAAGAGAATTGGTGAATTTGGAGAAAATTGTTATACCTCCCAGTGAACGACCTGGACTCAACCAGTAAAAATTTCTAAAATGTTAGGTTAATTCGACCCTATACTACATAACCGACACAATTTCGAGTTAACCTAAGTGACTTCTACTCTTAATTAAGTGAAATTAACTTAAATTCTAAGTTGAGTAAAAGCACGTGATCAAGCATCACACACTCATTCGTCCCCATAGCCTTCACATCATTCCAAACCCTATCAGATTAATTCTCCATGTGAGTCTCTTGTATTATCGCACAATCGATCTCCCACTCTCTCAAATATCTCATCAAAGAAGCCCTCCTGCTCTTGTCATGCAACCCATGCACATTCCACTTAAGGACTCTCATCTTCCTTTTTGAGAACCCTCCCTCTTTTGGTTTTGACTCTTACTAACCTGCATAATCGCAGTCACTGCATTTTCATCCAGGTTCAGGTCTGATTTTAGCCTCCTCTGTCTGAGCCTGTAGGGCGATTTGCCTACACCAACCTTGGTAGCTGGTCCAGTACCGAACTTTAGGCCTTCCACATCTTTTAAATTTGATTGGGTTCTCAAGGAATCATTCAAGATCTCTTTCAAGACTTGTACCTCAGTTTTATTAGTTGTTGGATGTGGATCACCCGCTGCCTCAATCATGGTCGTCACTGCCTCATCCATCATCTTCCCCATTTCCCCAAGGTGGTGGTTCTTACATTTTTTTGATGCCAGTGCCTCATCTGGGGAAAGCTTGCTTGGCACATGTACATTTGTCTCTTCAACAACCTGCGTATAAGATGTCTTATCCTACCCCTTCTCCACAGCATTATCACCCATTGTGAATCTCAAGATCAGCAACCAAGAGATACCCACACATCGAAGGGTCAATCTATTTAGGACCGATCTTGCCTTGAAGACATCCACCATGACATTAAGAACCTGACCATCACCCTCCATCAAACCAACATCCGCATCTTCAACCAATATAGCAAACCCAGAATCATGGTCGCCACCACCTCTCTTGATCTCAGGTGAAGCGGTAGACCTTTAATCTCTAGTCTCCCCAATCTAGAGCCTATGCTCTGGGGCGGCCTCTCTGGCAAAGTTCCAATAAAAGGAGAGACTAATCTCCATTTCACCATCAACCCCTCAAAAGAACTTGACTGAAAACATAGACGTTCGACGTCCATCATCCCCAAGCCAAAAAGCACAAATCGTGTGGGGGGTAGAAAAGCGATATTCCAACTGTCGGTCAATGGGGATAAAGAGCTTACCAGCTTTTGGAGCTTCTTTGAGGATGGGCTGCTGGTCATTACCTCTCCGATCAGAGCCCCTCTTAGCACCAATTTTGCCGTTCTAATGTCCTCTGTCATAGGGACTTCGACATCAATCGTATGACCCCCATATGTAGGAGGAGGCAGTAGTGGTGGCAGCTGTGCCCTAAAATTCGAACCTCCGGGGCACATATTAGACCCACCCTTCATCTGCCCACTATTGGCCTTACACGAGTCCTGCTTATGGCCATGTCCTCCACATGTGAGGCACACAAGGGGGAATGGCATACCACCTCCATATGACCTCGACATCGACATCTGAAGTAGATAATCTCCCTGTTGCCCCACGACCTACCCCTGTCTGTCCTCCTCATACCCGCTGATGAGCACCTCATCATGAACCCTAACTAGCACTTTTTGACCTAATAAATTGAACAAAAGCTCATACAAAACCTAAGGGAAGGCCTAAATCTAGGAATTACAAATCTGAGAATAAAATAATTCACAAGGGGTAAAACTGCAATTTTACCATTACAGTACATAAATGGGTTATCTAAGGGTCTAGACACAGGTCAAATGGGCTTACTAAGAGAAAAGTGGGATGGTTTGATCAGGAAAGGGTTATGACAAGATCCGGGAATTAAATGACATTCTGTAACCCTAAAACAAACCTACTTTAATTCACAAAGTTTCAGGCAAAATAAAAATCAATTAAACCCTTTAAAATTCATGAAAAAATATCCCCTAGGGTTTAGAACCTTTAATTTGGCCTTTGGAACCTATCTTGACCTAGATTGAGAATCATACCCAATTTTTGACCTAATTTGGGTTTTTATGCAAAATATCCAGTCAGACATGGTCAAACCTAAAATTCAACCTCACCATTGGATTCCTTAGGTCCAAATTAGGGTTATACAAAAATTTGGACCTAAGGAAAGGTCACCTTGACCCACTTTACAAAACGGTTCTCAACAAATACTTTTTGACCCTTACCTTTTTGGACTCTTGCAGATACCCCCCTACTTTCTCACCTCTTTCTTCATACAGGTCCCTCTTCCCTCATTTGCGCAGGCCATACCTCCAGCGACTTTGCGCGGAGGTTGGCGCTGCACAGACCTGGGGAGCCGACTGCAGATTTGAAAGGACCCCTTGCGTTGTCCTCTTCTGCATGGGCCGACTCCCATGCCCTGTTGGCCACCATACCTCTTGTGCGAATGCTCGAGAGGTATGAGTCTTTTTCCGGCCATGCCTCTGGCGAGGAACCCACATCTCCTCCTCGTGATTCCCTCTCGTCCAGCACCTATTTAAGGAACGGCAACCCCTGCCACTTCCTTTAAGCCTATTTTGGCTGAAGAAAACCCTCAAAATTCGTCTCCTCCTCCTTTGGCCATTCACCCGTAGTTTCTGGCGACCCTCCTCCTCCTCTCTTGTCGTCCTGCCACCATACCAGTGGCAGGGTTACCTCCGCTGTCGTCCACTGTGCCTGGCCGTACCAGCAGGCACCCTCCAGCACCTCTTCCTCGTCGCCGTCCCTTCCCCTAGACCCTTTCGTCTCCGGTGACGGCAGCGTAGCCGCTCGCCACCTCCACCCCCTCCCCCTTCGTCGAGAGATTCTTAGTTAAGTCCCCTCTTTCTGCTCTTTATTTTTCCCTCATTTATTTCTGATTTTCCGCCCCACTGCTCACACACCACCGCCATCTTCTCCATCTCCATCCAACATTCGGCGAGACGCACCCATCACTCCACGCTTCCACACGTCTCGCCACCAACCTCTTCACCTCCGCCATTGACCGCTGAACACTTTCCACCCACTTACAGACTGCCACACACACTCCACGCTTCTACCGGACAAACCCACTCGCACCGGCACAAACAGACCTAGGCATGCATGCCTAGGCCAGTCTGAGCCACACCAACCACCATCCTACCTTCGCCAAGACCCGGCGAAGCTCCTCGTGTGTTTTAATGGGGCCGCAAGGCTGTACTCAGTGCTTTCAGGTTTAGCTCTTGGCCACCATTGACGACCGCAAGTAGCTTGCTTGCTTCAGAGCTCCAGGCTACGCCAGTCCTGGGCCTCTATCTCAAGCTACACGGAAGACACTCGCGCACACTTCGGGGCTGTCAATTGGTGTCAAAGGTAGTAGCAGCTGCAGTGATCAGGGAAGCCTTCTGCTACGGGCGCAAGCGTGGAAGCGAGTGGGACTTTAGTCCCACCTCGGAAGTTTGCGTGCGAGCATGCACGCATAAATTGAAAAAGTGTCTTAGGCTAGTTGCCTCAAGACACACAGGGGTGAGGTCCCTCGGCCTCACTATGCCTCGTCCGTGACACTTCCCCTGCGAACTTGGCCCTCGGATCCGACTAACCCTTCCTGTGCACACCTTGCGCACCACCCACGCCGGTGCACCTGGTCCCGGGCGCGTCACCCGACCAGCATACCCGACTAAGGCTCTGGGAGAGCGAACCCTGGAGTGAATTTGAGAGAGAGAGATGCGGGGAGGCTAGGGGTTAGGTTTTGCCTGACCGACCACCTATGCAGGGAACAGGAGAGGAAGCTAAGGAGGAGGAGCGGCGAGGACTTAGCCGCTAGAAGAAAGCTGCGGCCAGAGGGCAAGGGAGAAGGACTTGGCGTAGCAGAGAAGAAGAGAAAAAGAAGCAGCAGAGAAGAAAGAAGAAGTCAAAAGGACTAGGTGCACAACAGAGAAGAAGAAAAGAAGAAGAAGCCAAGAGGAAGAAGAAGAACCAGCAGTAGTAGCACTATAGCAATTGGCATTTAAGGCGTCTGACCCTTGGAGTCAGACGTCTGAAAAGTGAAAGAGAGAGGTAGACAAAAGAAAAAGAAGAGAGAAGAAAAGAAGAAGACATTTTTTTCCCTTTCTTTAGTCTTTTGTAAAATAGTATATATTGTAAATTATGATTTTGTATGCTTCTAGAATCAAGTTTTGCTCCCTGAGTTCGACCTCGGAGATTTTCTATTTTCGAGTAATAAAATACAATCAAATCAGTCCTCCACGGACCACCTGCCTCCCATCTACCATTGGCCATGAAACCTCTCCTTTCTTTCCATCTCCAAGCCCTAGATCTCCACGTTGTCCATCCCTCGGTATCATGGTTCCTCCCACCTGTCGCCCCATGATCTCCCTCCATGCCCTCCACCCAAGCCACCTCGAGCTCACCACAACGCAATGATTTAAAACCCGATTTCAAGTGACGAACATTTTGGCGCCGTTGTCGGGGAGCAACACGCAATTTAGATCTCTTGATTGAAATATCGAATTTGGTACTAACTTGCTACATCTCTTTTGATTGTGATCTATTTCAGGGACTCATTGAAAGAAGATCAGTCGCATATCAACTACTCCAGGGGAAGGTAAACTCCATCTACCTTCTTCTAAGCCCTTGATTCTAGAAAAGCTAAAAAGGAAAAAATCAATTAGGGCTACTTGCATTCTATTCTTAGACAAGTCATCAAGTTGCCTGATTTGATACATTCTATTTAGACAACACTCAAACCTTGATTTGTTCACCTACTTAAGATCTTAAGGTATCTAGGGCTATCACCTTCTTGCTTGAAGCCCTAGGTATCACATTTGGACAAATAAAATTAGACCAAATCAGAGCCAATTAGGGTTTCTAGTTTATGGTTTTAAAGCCACTTGCTTAATCAAGAATTAATCTTCCCAAACAATGGGTGCCTAAGCCTTGATTGAATTGATCTATTCAAGCAAACCCTAAAATCAGGCTCTTAATTTCATTTGAACACTAAAAGAGGGACCTAAATATTTCAAAGGACTAAATAGGTGAAGTTGACCCACCTTGTTGGGTTAACCAATATTCAAATTAGGTCACTTTGCACAAAAACATCTTAAAAGTTCATGTGAAATCAGAAGCACCCTTGCTCTTAATCTAAAACTGGTAAACTTAAGAGGTCAAGTACCCATTCTGTTCTACCTGGATCATTAGTGACAAGAGAGGTCGGGTGGGGGAAACCCTGTAACTCGTGGGGGCACTCTATCGTGTAAGGATCATTGCGAGACTCTCCCTCTCTGGCTGCCTAGGTAATTCTTAGGTGGATGGCTTTCTAACTAAGGGGTATCATTCGCCCCGAACCTCTATAGTCATCCAAAATTTTTGGGTGTCTTAATTGGGTCCATCACATTCTATCTCTCATCTAATCCATCGGTGCATGTTTGGGAGGAGGTCCTTAAGACCATCCTTGAGGCCTCCATTAGATATTCACTCTCATCGAGGTCGAGCCTTGACTTCCGTGTTTGTGCAACAACCTGATCACATTGACATATCCTCTAATTCAGAACCTACTTCCCCTTCATCAGCTTTGAATTACCAAAAAAAACAACCTAATCTTGAGCAACAATTCCATGATTTCCAAAATTGAATCAATCCCATCACCAACCCACCACCGTGTCCTCAAATGCGAGATCACTATAATCCTGCAGCGGTGGAGATTGAACCCCGAATCAACATTCCCGGGGGAGGACCCGAGGTAGATGTCAAGCCTAACATGCTTCATATGACCCCAAAATTTCATGGCTTGAACTCCGAGGATCCTTTCCAGCACATCAAAAATCTAAAACATCTAGCCCACACCTTTGGGGTAGATGTACAGAATCGGGACGGATTACTCTTAAAGCTCTTCTCATTCTCCTTGGCTGACAAAGCCGCTCACTGGTTTCAAACTCAACCACACACGATCAACACATGGGAAGAACTTCAAACCACCTTCCTGTAAAAATTCTACCCCATTGGTCGTACCAACACGATGCGACACCAAATCATGCACTTCTCCTAAGGAATGGGAGAATCTCTACACGAAGCATTGGATCGCATTTTGGATCTCATGCGTAAGTGCCCCCAACATGGAGTTCCGAAGTGGGAACAAGTCCAATCCTTTTACCATGGACTCCATGAAGATATCAAGCTTTTTGTCAATGCAACCTGTGCTGGTAGCATCATGGGTCAACATGAAGACACGATCTAGGAAATTCTCGAAAACATGTGCGAGAATTCCCTGAACAATGGGTCATTGGGTGCATATGACCGGACGTCCACCCATGCATTGGAAAATAATTGGGGGGTACACGAATCCCAAGGCCTTTCCGCATCCGTTGATTTGGAGTTGGTAGCTAGTCAATTGGACAAGGTCTCCATTATCGAGAAAAAGGTGGACGACATCACTCGTCATCTACACAAATCCATTTCTGCACCTCAAAGCACATACGTGCACCCACCCATAGGAAGGGAGGCTACGCATAACATCTACCACTTCCCGGGGATGGATGCATATCCACCTCCATCTGATTATGGCTCTGAAGGCAACTCCAGGTCAGCCCACCTTAGTTGGGGGAACTCTGGACCCTCGTACCCTGATTATCTCGAAGCTCCTCAGACCTGCGAGGATCTTCACACCGTCCAGAATAATCCTTACTCCAACACTTACAACTCTGGATGGCATAATCATCCTAACTTTTCATGGTCGAGAAATAACCTGAATCTAAGACCTCAATTCCAACCCCGACCACGGGCTCTGTGACCTTATCAGTCCACCCAACCAAGGCCCACTCAAAACTTCCAACCTGGACCACCTAAAGAAGATCATACATCTCTGATTCTCCATACCTTGGTTGAATGCAAAAATAACACAAAGAGGAGATCTTTGAGTTAGGAAATCAACTGGCCCAACTGGCAAGTGCTCGCCAGCCTGGTGCACTTCCTTCTCGGCCTCTTCTAAACCAGAATAACGTGATGAACTAGAGGTGCGTTATGAACCCAAATCAGGGCCAAGCTCACTTTGTTTATCAGGCCCCTTCTGCACAATCACCTGACGGGATGGATGCTTCAACTTCATACTCGGGATTTCAGTAGCAAACACCTATTTTGCCCAACCAAAACCAAAATCAGGCAGGATTAAATTCCGTCACCACTCGTAGTGGCAAAGCAACACAAGACCCACCCTTTCCTAGCAACAACATGCTTGAGACCATACACCCTAACCCTAGATTGGTCATCCAGGACACACCCGTCCTTGATAAAGAGCCTGAGCCAATTCTAGAGGAACCATCTAAGGTTCCATTTCCCGAGGCCTTGACCAAGGGAAAAGGACAGCCAAACCCGTGGCACCTGAGGAGGATCTGGTTAAGCTCTTTGAGTAGGTCCATATAAACATCCCCTTGATGGATGTGATATGCCACATACCGGCTTACGCACGATTTCTGAAAGACTGTACACCTAAGCATAAGCCACAAACCCAATAGTACTGTTGGAGCAAGCCAGCTCCATCATTTTGAGCAAACTCCTGCCTAAGGCAAAAGACCCAGGCACCCCTCTGATCTCCTGTGCAATCGGTGATATGTAGTTCGATCGAGCCTTACTAGACCTAGGAGCTTCCATAAATTTGATACCTACATCCCTACTAGACTACTTCGAGGAATCTGAACTTAAATCGACAGAGATAACCTTGTAATTAGCTGATCGTTCGATTAAGTCACCAAAAGGAATTCTTGAGGATGTCATAGTTAGGGTACATGATTTCTATTTTCCCATATATTTTATTATCTTAGACATGGATGCTCCTGATAATGTGAAGAATACACTGATCATACTAAGGAGACCCCTTCTAGCCATTGCTAGGGCCAATATTAATTGTGAGGAGGGCCAAATTGAATTAAAATTTGGGAGCAAGACACTGAAGATCGACATCTTTAAGGCCCAACAAGGAAGTAATTATATAGTTATAAAACAAATTTGCGATATCAAGGTTGTCGTTGACGACCTATGTATCGAGGAAAACCCGACTATTTTTGATCAACCACAAGAAGATCAAAACCTGCAATTAGAGGAGTCTGAACCTAACATAGATACTCCCATAGCTCATTCCTTTACTCTCGACACCCACCCTGAACCACCTGCTGCTACTGACAACCCAGTTATGGAATTAAAGCCTCTTCCCGAACATCTAAAATGCATCTTTTTGGTTTCCAATCAGACATTTCCTGTGATTATCAACTCTCGACTCACACTTGATCAGGAAACACGCCTGATTTCTACTCTTTGGCAACATCATAGAGCCATTAGATGGACTCTCAATGATCTGACTAGTATCAGCCCTTAATATTGCACACATCACATCTATACATAAGAGGGCTTACGACCATCCCTTTAAATGTAGAGATGCCTAAATCCAAATCTGCAGGATGTCGTGAAAAAGGAGATCATCAAGTGGTTAGATGTAGGGATCATCTACCCGATCTCTGACAATCGGTGGATGAGTCCAATCCAAGTTGTGCCTAAGAAGGTAGGGCTCACAGTCATCACGATTGAAACCAAAGAAACCATATCGACCTATATAGCGAACTCATGAGAGCCTGCATTGATTACGGAAAACTCAATTCCTCCACGAAGAAGGGTCATTTCCTATTACCATTCATTGATCAGAGTCTCGAGAAACTGGCGAGAAATCGATTCTTCTACTTTTTGGATGGGTACTCTGGTTATAACCAGGTCGCAATCCATCCCGAGGACCAAGAGAAGACCATCTTCACCTGTCCCTTCAGAACATGCGCATTCTGAAGGATGCCATTCAGTCTCTGCAATGCACTCACTACTTTTCAGCGGTGCATGCTTGCCATATTCTCAGATATGGTAGGTGAATACCTTGAAGTCTTCATGGATGACTTCTCGGTATTTGGTGAATCATTTGATGATTGTCTCCTGCACTTGGTCCAAATCTTGAGGCTTTGCATCGACGTGAATTTGGTTCTTTCTTGGGAAAAGAGCTACTTCATGGTACCTGAGGGAATTGTATTGGGACATCTTATCTCTGAAAAAGGCATCCAGGTTGATCGAGACAAGGTAAATCTGATTTCAAAACTCCCTATGCCTAGAGAGGAAGGAGAGAAAAATGAGAGAGAGAGAGAGAGGAAGAGAGAGTGGTTGGCGTTGGGCGGTAGGCGACGGCGGCGTGGAAGCGGCTAGGGCTGAGGAAGGGGGTGAATGGAAGATGTGGAGGTCGAGGAACTGGAGGAGAAGGGAGAGGGTCTGGCAGGAGAGGGTTGGTAGGATAACCAACAACTACCCAAGAAGGCCTTGGAGGAAAACCAACGGTGACATCTTGTGCTTCAGATGTCGACAAAGGGGGCACTTGGCTGTGATATGTAGAAACCCTTTAATCTGCCTGGCGTGCAGGGGCGAAGGGCACAAACGTGATTCTTGCCCTAGGAGGAAGCCATGGCATACAAAGATGGCCTTTTCGTGCCCTGGTTGGCTATTGAAGAAGGAACCCCGAATGCCACCGCCGCCGGCGCTTGGCAGACATTCAATTGAAATGAAGATCCCGCTATCTAAGGAGATCTCCTCTGCGGAGATCATGTTGAGGGGCACTCTGATTGGCGAGATTATGGAAGGCAAACCCTCGATAGAAAGATTTCAAGACCTGGTATGTTCCCTACAACCTCTGTCTATGGGCTGGAAGGTGGCTATGTTGTCTCAATCTCGCTTTCTAGTCTATGGTCTGGGGATGATGGATGTGGAAAGGCTGAGATTTCGATCAAGATCTTTTGAAGATATTAATGTGATCTGGAGAATGGTGTCCCCCTTTGATGGGGCTCTCCCTGACTGACCTCCTCAAAGAGTGGGTTCCAGGAGGGTTCTTCTTGAGATCAATGGACTGCCATTGCATCTGAGATCCAAGGGAGTTGTTGCCAAGATGGTTGCAGGCTTTGCTTCCATCTATGAAGGGTCCGATGTCATGATTGGAGAAGGGGACATCCGATCACTTAGAATTGAGGCTGATGTCTTCAATGCTGGCTCGGTTCCTGACAGGGTTATGATCAGATGTGGGGGCTCCTCATGGCTTATTCAACTTACTGTGGTTGGACAAGTATCTGTGCACTTAGAGCAAGGGCAAGTTAAGACGTTTGGGGCTAGCACTGAGGAGATGCAACAGGATGAAAGGGTGGGCCGCACTTCACCAGATGAAGCCCCTGAATCCAAAAAGAGGAAGGACTGTCATCAGGGCTATGTAGAGAAGGACTTGATGCATATGGAAGATGTTAATGCATTAGGAGGTTGCAGCCAAGCCTTGGTAACCAAAGGTGATGGTTATATGGATGATGCTGATACTTTTGAGAAAGATTCAGAGGTCCCTAGCAGCAAAGAGGAGGGGAAGACAAGAATGGAACTGGTACTCAGCAATGACAGCAGAGCTCTCAAAGAGGTGAATTAGGTGCAGTTCACAATCCCTGCTGATCTGAAATTTGGTCTTGGATCTAATCAAAAAAGGGGGGTGGGTAGATACCCTTATATGCTCAGAAGGAGAAGGAAGGAGAACCTGACCCCTATTGTGGAGCAGACCATTGCAAATTTGATCATGGTTGAGTATGTGGGCTGTTTGGCTCAAGGGGATCAACCTGGCAAGGAATGAGAGTGTTAACTTGGAATGTGCGTGGGTTGTGCAATAAGGTAAGAAGGACTTCCTTGTGTAGATATCTTTTTGAATGGGAGATTGATTGTGCTCTCATCCAAGAGACACATGTGGAGGTGGAGAATGGTCAGGTATGGGATTTGTTTAAGTAGTCTGGACATACTGATGTTGTGGTAAAGGGTGCATCTGGAAGGTCTGGTGGAATGGCTATTTGGTGGAGAAAATCTTGTCTTATGGTAACTGAAGTCATTCGTAATAGGCATATGCTTACTTGCAGATGCCAGTCTCCTCAAGGAGATCTGGAATGGTATGTCTCATGCATTTATGGTCCTTGTGTGGCTGCAGACAGGGCTGGCCTTTGGGAGGAACTATTTGCAATGCATCAAAGGGTGCAAGAGGTTCCTTGCCTTATAGGGGGTGACTTTAACTGTCACCTATCAACTTCTGACAGACCTGGTGGGAGGATGGACAGTTCAATGGCTGGCTTTCAAATGGCTGTGCAGAATTTGGGAGTCACAGAATATCCTATCAGTGGAGTTGAATTCACTTGGAGAAATGGCAGTGGACAGTCATCTAGATTGGACAGATTCTTTGGCAGTCCAAGCCTGTTGGAGAGGCATCAATTATCAGCAGTCATGAGCCTTGATAGGCCATTCTCTGATCACACTCCACTAGTGTGGGACAACGGGACGAATTCTAACATTGGATCGTATTTCAAACTCAAGAGATCTTGGTTTAGGGAGGAGGGCTTTGTGCAAATGGTAGCTCATTGGTGGCAGAACAAGGCAGTGCAAGGATTTGCCACACAGCAGCTGGCTTCAAAGCTGACAGGTCTGCATGCCATGTTGAAAGAATATGGACAGGCAGTAGCACTTATCAAAGAACAAAGGAGGAGAAAGGCATTGGCAGTAACCAGAGAACTGGATTCGAAGGAGTGCAGGTAGCCTTTGAATCCCCAAGAGCAGCAGCAAAGACAGAAGATGCAGTCAGTAGTGGGGGAGGAGGATCTAAAATGAGAAGTGGACTGGCATGAAAGATCTAGAAAGCTTTGGCTCAAAGAGGGTGATGCAAACACGAAGTTTTTTCACCTTGCGGCCAATGCTAGGAGAAGATTCAATCTAATATCATCAATTAAAGTAGGCGAGATAACTATTAATTCTGTTAACAAAATCAAAAGTGAAGCAAGCAAATACTTTAAAGAACTGACCAAGGCTACACCAAAGGGCTCTTGGAGGATGGCATCGACTGATTTCCCAAGTGACAATAGTGATCAGAGAGACATGCTAGTTACTCCTATCTCTGAACAAGAAACATTGAAAGCAATTAAAGACTTAAATAACGAAGGGGCTTCTGGTCCGGATGGGATTCAGGTATTCTTTTACAGAGAATTGTGGAGTGTTGTCAAAATGGATGTAATGAAGGTTATTCATGAATTTGAACTGGGCAATTCTGGTTTTGAGAGATTGAATAAGTCCCATCTGTTCCTGCTACCAAAAAAATCAAGTGCGGAGAAATTTTCTGATTATAGACCCATTGCATTATCGAATTCTATTTATCTTATTATCAGTAAGATTATAGCCAACAGAATGCGGGAGGTATTGAAGGATTTGATAATGCCAGTCCAATCTGCCTTTCTTCCTAGGAGATCACTGCAGGAATCCTTCATTATGGTGCAAGAGATGGTAATGGGATGGCACAGGCAAAAGACTAAGGCCTTTTTATGGAAAGTAGATTTCTCCAAAGCTTATGATTCAGTCTCCTGGCCGTATCTGTGGGAAATCCTCAAAAGGAGAAAATTCCACCTCAGTTGATACAGTGGGTGAAGAGATGCATCACGACTGCCTCCTTTTCCCCATTGATAAATGGGAAACCAAGCTGAACTTGGATCCAGCCCCAATGTGGAGTTAGGCAAGGGTGTCCACTTGCCCCTCTGATTTTTAATCTTGCAGTGGATACATTGGCAAGATATGCATGAAAACTAGTAGAGGATGGACTTATACGGGGGTATTCAATGTCTAATAACAGGGCCTTACCTCCCATCCTCCAATACGTACATGACACTATTTTTTTTCGTGGAAGGGGGGAAGAGGGAAGCGCAAGTGCTTTTTCATATGGTTAAGATTTTTGGTGAGATTTCTGATCTTAGACTTAATGGAAACAAATCTTCCTTGGTTTGTTTTGGGATGAATGGAATGATCCAGAATGATATCTCTACCATCTTGGGTACGCCTATGGTCTCACTGCCTGTCAAATACCTGGGATTGCCTTTGAAATGCACTAAAATGAGGAAAGCAGATTGGTCCTTCCTATATGAAAAGGTGGCTACGAAATTGGAGGGTTGGAGTAGTCGCTACCTATCAAAGGGGGGGAGGTATATTTTACTGAATTTGGTCATTACATCTATTCCAGTTATTTTCTTCTCTGTTCTCAAAGCCTCGAAATCAATTTGGAAAAAACTTGATGTGATGTGTAAAAGATTCTTCTGGAAAGGGGCTTCTCACCAAGGGGCTTTTCTCCAACCAATAAAATGGGATTCGATTTGCAAGCCAAAAAAAATTGGTGGCATGGGCGTTAGATCCCTCAAGGAATTTAATGATGCTCTGCTGTTGAAGTGGACTGTTCGACTATTGCAGGGGGAAAAAAATGTGGATAGAGAAAGTTCAGGACAGCTATGGGGCTGCCAATGATGAGAAGAACTGCCTAAACCCCCATAAACCATCTCCCTTTTGGTCTTCGGTGGTGCGAGCCTTGATGGATAATTGGATTTTGTTCAACTCTGTGCTAAGTGATGGGAAAAGCTTCAAATTTTGGCTGGAGAATTGGTTACCTGGGGGGGTGATTAAAGACAGGTACCCCCTTGCTTTTGCAGCTGCAACTGACAAAAATGCTGTGGTTTTTTATTATTGGGATGTGGAATCTGAGCAGTGGTCTTTGAACAATGCTATGTGGAATAATCATGAAACAAGAACACGAGCAGAAATTGAGTGCCTCATGCAAAAACTTGCTACCTTCAAACCCATGCTTCATGAATACGACACATGCAAGTGGGAGGGTAAGTTTTCATCAGCAGCTACTTATGACAAGCTAATTAATTCTTCCGATATGGCGGAACTTGATGTGGAGGGGAAAAAGTTATGGAAATTAAAAACACCACTGAAGGTACAAATTTTTTTGTGGCTCTCAGAAGAGATGGTCTGATTACTGGAGATCTGAGGCACAGGAGAATGGGAACTCCTACTCAATTTTGCCATTTATGTGGGATGCATAATGATTCCAGCGCTCATATTTTTTCTTCGTGTGTGATCACAGATTATGTCTGGAGGAGAGTTTGTAAAGATTGTCTTCCCACATGGGAGAATCTTTGGAGTTATCTTGTGAGGGGGAATAAGCCATGCTTACCTATGGTGGCTGTGTTATGGTCTGTTTGGAGGGCTAGGAATGAGTGTGTTTTTCAGGAGACTCCAGTGAATGTGGATAAGATTGTAAATTGCTGCTAGAATCTCATACAGCAATGGGGTTCGAACATGTAATTGGGTTCATTTTTTTTATTAATAAAAGCTCTCCTGATTTGCTATCGGTGATTTGATAGCATTCCTTTCCTTCTCAAAAAAAAAACTCCCTATGCCTAGCTCAGACAAAGACATTCGATCCTTTCTAGGGCAAGTCAATTTTTACCGTCGATTCATTCCCGATTTTTCAAAAGTCACGCGCCCCCTGACTAATCTTCTATTTAAGGATGCCCCTTTGAAATTTCCAAGGAGTGCACTAAGGCATTTGAGATCCTGCATGATCGAGTTACCCAAGCACCTATCCTGCAGTCCCCTGATTGGTCTCAACCCTTTGAGATCATGTGCGATGCATCTGATTATGCTGTAGGTGCGGTACTTGGGCAGAAAATAGACGGGAAACCCGTGGTCATCTACTACGCTAGCAAGACACTTGACGAGGCTTAGCATAACTACACAGTTACTAAGAAAGAGCTGTTAGTCGTAGTATTTGCCCTGGAAAAATTCTGATCATATCTTTTGGGTTCCCATGTTATCATATACTCAGATCATACTGCAGTGACGCACCTCCTTGTGAAGAAGGACGTGAAACCTCGACTAATCCGCTGGATCTTGCTGTTGGAAGAATTTGATCTTGAGATTCATGATAAAGCAGGAAAGAAGAACGTGGTAACTGACCACTTATCCTGCCTTCCTTCTAATAGTATCGACCCTTCCAGACCCATCACAGAACACTTTCACGATGAGCACCTCCAACTATTAGTACGGGACTTCCTCGGTTTGCTGATTTAGTGAACTACTTAGCATCACATCAGATTCTGTCCAATTGGCCTGAAACGCTGGCGGCAACCGGGTTTTATTGTTATAGCGTTGTAGTATAGCCAGTTATTGCCATCATTTCAAATATATAAATTTTTTTTACTCGGAAAATAAAAGAGTTCCCGAGGTCGAACTCAGGGAGCAAGTTGTATTCTAGAGATATACATGTTTCTTTTACAAAAATAAAGAAAGAGAGAGAAAGAATTTGTTGTCTTTTCTTCTTTTCTCTTTGCTTCTCCTCGTCTCAGATCTTCTGTTATCTTCTTCTTCTTTATCTGCAGTGGTGATGTTCTTCTTCTTTCAGCTGTTCCTGCTCTTCCTTTTTCTTCTATAGAGCAGTCCTGTCCTTCTTCTTTTCCTTTCTTCAGATCTTCTTCTCGTGCTCTTCTTCTTTCAGTTCTTCCCTGTGTTCTCCTCTGCCTCGCCTTCTTCTGTTGTTCTTCAGATCTCCTTCTTTCTTCTTTTCTTTTTCCTGTCAGGACGTCGTCTCTCGTTCTTTCTTCTTTTCCCTTTAGGACGTCGTCTGATTTTCCAATCAGACGACTTAAACCGCTTGTTGCTACAGTGTCTCCCTCAGCTTCCTTCTTCTTCCGCGGTCCTTCTTCTTCACCTGTGCCTGCACACTTCAGAGTTTACGTCAGAGGGCAAAACCTACTCTACCCCCCGCTCCTCCGTCTCTCTCTCACAGAATCCGCTCATAGGATAGCTCTCCCAGAGCTGCCGGGTAGCCGGGTACGGGTCGCGCCCGGGTCCAGGCCCACCGGCGTGCGTGGTGGGCGAGGAGTGCAGGTCAGTCTAAGTCGGGTCGGGTCAGATCCGCGGGGCGTGAGCGCGGACGAGACCGGGTAACCGAGCGGGTGAAGGGGACCTCACCCCGTGTGCTGAGGCAGTAAGCCTCCAGCACTTTTTCGCTTTAAACCGCTGCGCCTCTTCAGACTTTTCCGAGGTGGGACTAAATGTCCCACCCTAATTGACCGCCCGCAGTGGAGAAAGCAGCGGGCGATCACGGCTTCACGCGAAGCCTTCGCCCCAGCTGCGAGCCTGATGCTTTGTCGAAATGCCTCGCAAGGCCTGGGAGTCGAATCTGGGCGTGGCACTGGGCGTGGCGCACCTGCAGCTGCAGGCGGAAGCAGCTCCTTCTGCACGGCAATGGCGGCGGAGGTCGGGTGGCCTGTTCACAGCAAAACGGCCTCTCGGCCTAATCAGAAGGTGCCGGGAGCTTCGCCAGAGTGCGGCGAAGCTCGTGTGGGTGGTGGCGAGGCGTGGGGCGACGTGCAAGGGCTGCCCTAGGTCGGACTGTGGGTCGGAGGATGGGTTTGTTCGGTGGGGTTGCAGAGGGTGATGTGGGGGAAGTGGAAGGGCGGGGATTGATCAGGGTGAGGAGGCGGAGGTTCTGCGGTGGTCGGCGAGGCGTGTGGGTTGCTGGGGTGATGGGAGCGTCTCGCCGGAGTTTGGCCGGAGACGAAGGGGGTGACGGTGGACAGGAGCGGTCGAGGGTTTAATCAAATAAAAGACAGTGAGGAAAAGAAAGAGGGGGAGATGGGGAGGAGTTCTGACCTAGCTACGGAGACGAAAGGGGCCGGGGCAGGGCGACAGTCGTATCAACTGTCGCCGGAGAAGAAGATGCCCAAGGGAAGGGGCGGCGGCGAGCAGAGGGCCGGAGATGCGCCAGCTGGGTACGGCGTGGCGTGGGAAGAGCAGGGGAAATAGTCTCTGCTGCTGGTATTGCGGCAGAGCGAAGAGGAGGAGGAGGAGGAACCGCCGGAGCTGGTGGGCGTCTGCCGGAGTGAGAGGAGAGGAAAGTTGGGGGTTTTCTCCGTCAGATCCGAGCTGGGAAGAACGGTGGAGCGACGGGGGTATTTATAGGGACCGAATCAGGGAGGAAGGCGGAGGGAGACGACGTGTCTCCCTCGCCGGAGGACGCCGGAGATGGAAACCCATACCGTCCGTGCGTTCGCACGGCCGGTATGGCGGGTTACAGCGACCAGGGGGGTGTCCCTGCGACGGCTGACGACGCAGGGCACCCCCGGTTTACTTGCCAGGCTCTCCCCCTCACCCTGCGCGGCGCCATGCTCCGCGCAAGGTCGCCGGAGCATGGTGCTGGCAGGTTTTGCAGGGGGGACCTGAACGCAAAGAACGAACGAGAGTTAGGGGCCAAAATGCGAGGGTTCAAAAGTTGAGGGCCAAAAAGTAAATATATGAGGACCAAAGTGTAAAGTTGGTCAAGGAGGTTTCTTCTTAGGCTCAAGTTTTTATACATGACTAATTAGGACCTAAGGAATCTGATGGTGAATTTCATTTCTATATTAAACCTTGTTTGACCGGTCAATTTATGCGAAAACCCAAATTAAGTTATTAATTGGGCATGGTTCTCAATGTAGGTCAAAATGGGTTCTGAAGGCCAAATTGAAGGTTCTAAACCCTAGAGATTATTTTTCTATGAATTTTAGAGGGTTTATTCTATTTTTACTTTGCCTTGAACCTCGTGAATTGAAGTGGGTTGTTTTAGGGTTACAGATTATCATTTAGTTCCTTGGAATTGCTGTAGCCCTTTCTAGATCATCTCATCCCACTTTTATTCTTATTAAGTTGCTTTGACCTATGTTTGGACCCTGAATTACCCTGTATGCAGATTATACTGGTAAAATTGCATTTTTACCCCTTATGACTTATTTTCTCCTTAAACTCAGAATTCTCTGAGTTAAGCCTTTCCTTGAGTTATGTAGGAGCTTTTATCCTTTGTATTAGGTCAAAATGAGCTAGTTATGGCTCATGATGAGGTTCTCATCATGGCCGAAGGCAAAAGAAGACAAATTGCTTTTCGATGCCAAGTACTACATCTGGGAAGACTCTTACCTCTTCTGCATTGGTGCTGATCAGATCATCAGACGGTGCATCCTGGAAGCAAAAATTTAGGACATTTTGTCCTTCCATGACAAGGCTTGCTACGGACATTTTTCCGGACATAAAATCGCAGCAAAAGTCCTCCAGTGCAGCTTTTATTGGCCCACGATTTTCAAAGACGCATACGATCATTGTAAGACATGCACTCGTTCCCAGACCTTGGGCAATATGAGCCACCACGATATGATGCCTCTACAGTCGATTCTCATATGTGAAATCTTTGACTTCTATGGGATTGATTTCATGGGACCCTTCCCTATTTCGGACGGCTTTGATTACATTCTTCTTGCTTTTGACTACGTGTCCAAATGGATCGAAGCCATTCTGACCTGAACCAACGATCATAAGGTGGTAATCAAATTCATTCCTCAGAACATCTTTTCTCTATTTAGGATTCCATGTGCCATTATCTCTGATGAAGGGACCCATTTCACAAATGCTCAGTTTAGATCACTGATGACCAAATACGGGGTGTCACATCGAATCTCTACTCCTTATCACCCTCAAACCAACGGTAAAGCTGAGCTATCGAATTGGGAGATCAAGAAAGTCCTTTAGGTCACTATTTGACCTAACAGGAAAGATTGGTCATCCCAACTTTCGGAAGCCTTGTGGGCCTATAGGATTGCCCACAAGACCCAATTTGGCATGTCCCCTTTCATATTAGTGTATGGGAAGGCATGTCACCTCCCCGTCGAGTTTGAGCACAAAGCCTATTGGGTTGTACAGAAGTGTAATCTAGATCTTTCTAAGGCAGGAACCCACAGAAAGCTTCAAATGAGCGAGATCAATGAACTACGCAATGATGCATATGAGAACTCGCAAATTTACAAAGAGAGGGTTAAGGCCTTTCACGACAATCACATATCCAGAAAAATCTTTCACCCTGGTCAGAAAGTCCTACTCTTTGATGCCAAACCCAAACTGTTCCCAGGAAAACTCAGATCAAAATGGATTGGACCATATCTTATCAGACGGAGTTTTGGAAATGGAGCTGTCGAAATCAGCCAACCCAGCCTTGATTCTGAACCCTTTATTGTGAATGGTCAGTGACTTAAGCCGTTCATTGAACTCACTGATACAAACTTGGCTGAGGTATCTTTTGATCTCCATTCTCCTTGAGCTCATTATGCCCGGCTAATGGCGTTAAACTCAGCGCTTAACGGGAGGCAACCTGTCATCTTTTCAAAAAACACCCGAAACCCTTCTTGACACATCTTATGCTGAACTCATATTGCACTTTAGGGTTCGTCCATTAGAATAGCTGACTCCACCTCTGGTACCCGTACCCAAGCTTGAAATCGTTTGCAACAGTCACCCTGGCCCATCAACCCACCCAAAACCTATTTTAATGTACGATCTAAGCTAAATTTGAACCTTCCTAATTTACAATGAGGACATTGCAAATCATAGGTATGGAGGGGTATTAAAGTGCAAAACGCTGTGAGAATCACTTCACAAGAAAGGGTTTCATAAAAAAAAATTACATATTCCAAAAACCAAAAAGAAAATTGAAAAAGAGAAAAAAAAGAAGGGAGGAAATTTTGAGTGAATCATTGCATATCATTTTTGAGGAGAAAAAGGGGAGGTGATAAAAATGTCAAGAAAAAGCACAATTTGAAAAGAAGAAAAAGAGAGATAGTCATTAGTAAAAGATTAATGAATCGACTTAGTTCTAGACCAAATCAGAAAGAAAGGAAATGAAAGACAAAAAGTGCTAAGAGACAAAAAGAGATTAGTATGAACACTGATCGTAGGCCTTTTGGGCTGTGATTTTAGGCTTAAAAAATTCAAGTATCCGTTAAGATCTGGATAGTCCTCAAAAGGTTGGGGAAAATGCAAAACTTAAGTATTAAATCTAAAGCTTAGGGATTATTCGGCCTCGTTAACTGACCTCTGGTTTACAGGCCTCGATAACCTAAGCACCCTAATCCACACACAGTCTGGTTCAGTGCCCTTAATTGTCAAAATTACGAAAATGCGTTAAGTCTGTTCTGAAAAAGCTACGTAGATTAGGAGTGATTGATCAACACAAGTTGATTTGGAAGAGTTTCCAGCACAGAGAGTGATGGGAACACCATCATGAGCCATAACTAGCTCAATATGACCTGATTAAGTCATTAAATGCTCTTGCATAACCGCCAGAGAATCCTAAGTCACTACATAATCATTTTGAGGGAAGGATAAGAAACCAGGGTTAAAACTGTAATTTTACCATCATATCATGAATGAAGTACAACCACGGGTTTTCCCAGGGGGTAATTAGGGGTTAAATGGACCTAAAAGGCTAACAAGTTGGTAGAACAGACAGAAAAGGGTTTTCGCGTGTTTTGAGAATTAAATGACTTCTTAAACCCTAAAATCAGACCTACTTAATTAATTTAGGCTTTGTTTAGGATAAAATTCACCTAAACCCTCTAAAATTAATATAAAAATATTCTCTAGGATTTGGTACCTTCAATTTGACATCAGAACCCGTCTTGACCCAAAATAGAGTCTCAGATAAACATTTGCCATAATTTAGGTTTTTATATAAATTACCCATCCAAATGTGGTCAAAACCAAAATCCAACTTTGCCATTTGATTCCTTAGGTTCAAATTAGATTTGTACCAAAATTTGGGCCCAATCTGAGGTTATCTTGACCAATTTTGTAACTTGGTCCTGTCTGATCACACATATACCCTTAACTTTCAAAATCCTTACAAAAAGGCCCCTAACTTTGTCATCATCTTCGCAAATAGGTCCCTGGTGCCATTAAAGGAAACTTTGAACTTCACCATTGATATCGAGTGAGGATTTCTTGCTCAATTCTCAATCAATCAATTCCAGGATAGATACCCAGATTCTTGACGAAGTTGCCTTCCATTTGAGCCACACCGTAGGCTCCAAGTCTTGCCCAAATCCTAATGCGAATCAATTGAAAATTGGGTTTCCAACTTCGGTGACCTTCTAAGCTTGGGAAGCTTGCTTCCCAAGCTCTAATGGCCCTCTGATTACCTATAAAAGATTCCCCAGATCAGGCTGAACTTTCTGCACTAAAATTCGGCCAGAAACACCTCCAATTCCTCTCCTCTTTCTCGGTCGAAGTGCTCCTTGACATCCGGCGACTCTCCTTGCCTCAATTTTTCCTCTATTTGCAATACTTGCGATGGAGCTATCTTCCTCATCTTCTTCCACGTTGAGCTGTCCTGCCGACGCCCCTTTCTCCGTCTTCCTCGCAGTTTCCTACCCACTAGAGCTCCTTCCTTCTCCAACATCTGCCATACCGCAACTGGTGCCATCTCCGCTCCCCGTCATCCGCTACCTCTCTTAAATGACTCCTCAGCTTCCCCTCACCACAACAGCAACTTCGACACTTCATTTCAACCCCGTCAATGCCCTCCGTGACTCCATCTTCCATCTCGCCGGCAGACCTCCAACGAGCCCTAGTGGCTTCCACACACTGCTAAACCAGCCGCTCCCACACTCCACACCTTTGTCATTCATTGTAGATCAAAAGCCCTAACTTAGTTTGGGCTATTGATCAATCCCGCAATCCCTAGAACACCACCATCTTCACAGGCATAGTCTGCCTCCGCCGGCACCCACAGACCACGCTCGCACCACGTCGACCCCCTCATCAAGTTCACCGTAGTCCGACGAAACCTCTGAGTTGTTCTGACTGAGCCATTAGGCCGTATTTGTCTTTTTAGGTGCCGACCCCCAGCGCCATTAGCAGACCTTCTTCGAAGCAAGCTTCAAGGCTCGTTCCTCGCTTGCAACTCCAGGTGTTAACTCTAGGCACAGCGGAATCTCTCCAGGGAAGCCTCCAAGTCCTCAAATGAGGATCTCCACAACTACAACTCGCTAATTTGACTTATCTCATCGCAAGCAGTGTGCACGAGGAAAGGGGGACGGATAGTCCCACATCGCAAGTTTACGAATGGCTGCGCTCGTGTAAATTGTATTTGTGATACGAGCTTATTGCCTCCTACACAAGGAGTAAGGTCCCTCACACTCCTTGTCCATGAATTTGCCCCTACGAACCTGGTGCAGACCCGATTACCCGCCTAAGCCTTGTACACTCAGCTATGACCCACGCCCACAGCCTTAGACCCGGGTGCGCTCTAGACCCGATTACCCGTATACACGGTACTGTTGAAGGCTCTAGGATAGCGTGACCCAGAGAGAGAAAGAGAGAGCTTGCACAGGGTAGGGGAGGGTTTTGCTCTCTAGAGAAAGTGACTAACACTTAGCGAAATCTGAAGACCCCTTCCCCTCTGCGTGAAGAAGAGAAGAGGAAAAGAAGAAGCAAAACAGCTGAAGAAGAAAAGCAAAGAAGAAAAAGAGAAGAAGAAGAGCTGCAGAAGAAGAAGAGAGACAAGCACAGAGAAAGAAGAAGTAGAACACTGTTCATCTAGATGTTTAAGACATCTGATACTACCATCAGACGACTGATTTGAGTTTATTTCATACATAGTTATTGAGTTCCACTTGCTATTATTGTAGGGAGTAATTGGTGATTCTAATCACCATTTTACTCCATTCTTTTTGCAGTCTAACACTTGACATTATTGCCACATTGTTCTGAGTCAATTCCTGATTATAATTTTTTACCTCTATTGTTTAAAATTGCAATCTTAAGAATTGAATTCCTACTTGCTCCCATCAAATGACCTTTGACTTTTCGAGTATAAATTTTATCTATTTTTCGCGAGATTTCGACTATACTGGAACACATCGATTTAAAACATCGATCTTGCGTGAATAACATTTTGACGTCGTTGTCGGGGAGCAACGCACAATTTAGATCTCTTGATTGCAAATCAGATTTGGTACTAACTTGCTACATCTCTTTTGATTGTGTTCTGTTTCAGGGGGACTCATTGAAAGAATATCAGTCGCACATCAATCACTCTAGGGGTAGGTAAACTCCATCTAGCTTCTTCTAAGCCCTTGATTCTGAAAAAGCTAAAAAAGGAAAAAATCAATTAGGGCTACTTGCATTATATTCTTAGATTAATCAAGTTGCCTGATTTGATACATTCTATTTAGAGAACATCCAAACCCTAATTTGTGCACCTACTTGAAGCTTAAGGTATTTTAGTGCTATCACATTCTTGTTTGAGCCTTAGGTACCACATTTAGGCAAATTAAATTGGACCAATCAGAGCCAATTAAGGATTCCAGTTTAGGATTTTAGAGACATATTTGCTTAATCAAGAATTGATCTTTCCAAACAATGTGTGCCTAAGCCTTGATTGAATTGATCTATTCAAGTAAACCCTAAAATCAGGCTCTTAATCTCATTTCAACACTAAAAGAGGGTCCTAAACTTCTCAAAGGACAAAAACAGGTGAAGTTGACCCACCTTGTTGGGTTAACCAATCTTCGAATTAGGTCACTTAGCACAAAAAAAAAAACATCTTAAAGTTCAATTGAAATCATAAGCACCCTTCCTCTTAACTTAAAACTAGTAGACTTAAGAGGTCAAGTCCCCATTTTGGTCTACCTGGATCATCAGTGACAAGAGAGGTCGGGTGAGGAAAACCCTGTAACTCGTGGGGGCGCTCTATCGTGTAGGGGTCTTTACGAGACTCTCCCTTTTTAGCTGCCCAGGTAATTCTCAGGTGGACGAGTTTCTAACTAAGGGGTATCATCTGCTTCGAACCTCTATAGTCATCCAAAATTTTTGGATGTCTTGATTGGGCCCATCACATTCTACCTCTCATCAACTCCATTGGTGCATGTTTGGGAGGAGATCTCTAAGACCATCCTTGAGGCCTCCATTAGCTACTCATTCCTGTCAAGGCCAATCCTTGACCTCCTAGTTTATGCAACGACCCAACCCAATCAATATCTCTTATGATTTATCTGAACCAAATTCTCCTTCATCCATCATCATGGAGCAACCTGCAGAAGAAAACATTCTTGAAAATCAGCTTCAGTGCCTTAATGATCTATTCCAAGCCTTTGTGAACCAACCATAGCATCCTATGATGTGAGATCACTACAACCCCACTGCGGTGGCAATCGAACCTCGAGTACAAATCCCCACTGGAGGTCCTGATACTGAACTCAACCCCAACATGATTCATGCCATTCCCAAATTCGAGGATCCTTTCCAGCATATCAAGCAACTCAAGCATCTGGCCTAGACCTTCGGGTTAGAAGCTCAAAATTGGGATGTCTTACTCATGAAAAAGTTCTTGTCTCTCATGGATAATGCTGCTCACTGGTACCAAACCTAAACGCGTCCAATCAACACTTGGGCAGAACTTCAATCCGAGTTTCTGAGAAAGTTCTTCGCTGTTGGTCAAAAAAATGCTTTACATCACCAGATCACGCATTTCACGTAGCAAGCAGGAGAACTGCTTCATGAGGCATAGGATCATTTTATGGATCTCATGCAAAAGTTCCCCCACCACGGAGTTCCTAAATGGGAACAAGCCTAGTCTTTTTACCAGGGACTCCGTGAGGATATTCGATTATTCGTTAATGTGACCTGCAGAGGAAACATCATGGGTCAACACGAAGACACCATGTGAGAGATTCTTGAGAATATGTGTGAGAACTCCATCAAAAATGAATCCATGGGCATGTTCAACTGGACGAATGCCCGTGCATTGACGAATCCAAAGGGAGTACATGAGACGTAGGGCTTGTCCTCTTCCGTCGACTTGGAACTGATGGCCAGTCATTTGGGCAAGGTCTCTATTATTGAGAAGAAGGTGGATGAGCTAACTCGACACTTGCAGCTAGCCACCTCTACTCAAAACTCGTTCGCGCAACCGCCCTCTGGTAGGGAGGCTGTGCATAACATCTATCATCGATCTTCTCAAGGGATGGACTTGTATCCACCCTAGTCTAATTTTGGTTTCAGAGGAAACTCTGGACCTACCTATTCTAGTTAGGGGAACTTTGAACCCTCGTATTCTGACTTTTCCGAGGCTCTTTAGACCTGTGAGGACCTCAACGCCATTCAGAATGATCCATTCTCAAACACCTACAACTCTGGATGGCGTAATCATCCTAATTTCATGTTGTCAGGGAATAATAAAAATCAGAGACCTCAATATTAGCCCTGACCACAAGCTCCTCGTCCATATCAGCCACCTCAGCCTCAGCCCAACCCAACTTATCAATCCGAGCTGACTCATGCAGATCAAATAACTCTTATCCTTCAGACTTTGGCTGACATTCAGAAAACGAATGCAGCTATGCAAAAACAACACAAAATTAGATCACAGAGGTTTGCAATCAACTTGCCTAGATGGCAAATCCCCGCCAACCTGGTGCACTTCCTTCACAACCTCTACCTAATTCAAATAACGTGCCAAACTAGAGGCGCATTATGAACCTGACTTAGGGCCAAGCTCACTTTGTTTATCAAGCCCCTTCTACTCCATCACCTGATGGGATGGAGGCTTCAACATCATACGCAGGTTATCAGCAGCAATCACCTCTTTTACCCACACCAAACCAAAATAGGCAGGATTGAATTCTGTTACTACTCATAGTGGCAAAGCAACACAACACCCACCTTATCCAAGTCACTCCTAGCCTAGTAGGATAGTCATCCAAGATACCTCTATCCCACATCAAGAACCTGGACCCATTCTAGAGGAACCATCTAAGGTTCCATTTCTTGAGGCTTTGACCAAGGGAAAAAGGATAGCCAAACCCTTGTCACCTGAGGAGGACCTGGTTAAGCTCTGAGTAGGTCCATATAAACATCCCCTTGATGGATGCGATACACCACGTACCGGCTTACATGCGATTCTTGAAAGATGTGTGTACACCTAAGCGTAAGCCGTGAACCCAAGGCGAGAACCCAATCGTACTGTCGGAGCAAGCCAGCTCCGTCATTTTGAGCAAACTCCCACCTAAGGCAAATGACCCATGCACCCTTCTGATCTCCTGTGCAATTGGTGGTATGTAGTTTGACCGAGCCTTACTAAACCTAGGAGCTTCCATAAATTTGATACCTACATCCATATTAGACTACATTGAGGAATTTGAGCTTAAACAGATAGAGATGACTTTACAGTTAGCAGATCGATCCATTAAGTCACCAAAAGGAATTCTCGAGGATGTTATAGTTAGGGTACATGATTTCTATTTTCCAGTGGATTTCATTGTATTAGACATGGATGCTCCTGAGAATGTGAAGAATACACCGATCATATTAGGGAGACCCTTTTTGGCCACTACTAGGGCCAATATTAATTGCGAGGAGGGCCAAATTAAACTAAAATTTGGGAGCAAGACACTGAAGATCGACATCTTTAAGGCCCAACAAGGAATCAATTGCAGAGTTATAGAACAAATTTGCGATATTGAGGCTGTGGTTGATGACCTATGCATCGAGGAAAACTTGACTATTTTTGATCAACCACAAGAGGATCAAAACTCGCAATTAGAGGAGTTTGAACCTAACCTAGATACTCCCATAACTTTTTCCTTTGCTCTCGACACCCACCCTGAACCACCTGCTATTGCTGACAACCCAGTTATGGAATTAAAGCCTCTTCCCGATCATACGAAATACATCTTTTTTGGTTCCAATCAGACGTTTCCTGTGATTATCAACTCTCGACTCACACCTGATCAAGAAACACACCTGATTTCTGTTCTCCAGCAGCATCGGAGAGCCATTGGGTGGACTCTCGATGATCTGACTAGTATCAGCCCTTCATACTGCACACATCACATCCACACTGAAGAGGGCTCACGACCATCCCGTGAAATGCAGAGACACCAAAATCCAAATTTGTAGGACAACGTGAAAAAGATCATCAAGTGGTTAGATGCAGGGATCATCTACCCGATCTCCAACAGTCCTTGGGTGAGTCCAATCCAAGTTGTGCCTAAGAAGGCAGGGCTCACTGTCATCATGACTAAAATCGGAGAAACCATATCGACCCATATAGTGAACTCGTGGAGAGTTTGCACTGATTACAGATGACTCAATTCCTCCATGAAGGATCATTTCCCACTACCGTTCATTGATCAGATCCTCGAGAAACTAGCAGGAAATCGATTCTTCTGCTTTTTGGACAGGTACTTCGGTTATAACTAGGTCGCAATCCATCCCGAGGACCAAGAGAAGACCACCTTCACCTACCCCTTCGGAACATATGCATTCTGAAGGATGCCGTTCAGTCTCTGCAATGCACCTGCTACTTTTTAGCGGTGCATGCTTGCCATATTCTCAAATATGGTAGGTGAATACCTTGAAGTCTTCATGGATGACTTCTCGATATTTGGTGAATCATTTGATGATTGCCTCCTACACTTGGTCCAAATCCTCAAGCAGTGCATCGACGTGAACTTGGTTCTTTCCTGGGAAAAGAGCCACTTCATGGTACCTGAGGGAATTGTCCTGGGACATCTCATCTCTGAAAAAGGCATTCAGGTTGATCGAGCCAAGGTGAATATGATTTCCAAACTCCCTATGCCTAGCTCTGTAAAAGACATCCGATCCTTTCTTGGGCACGTCAATTTTTACTGTCGATTCATTCCTTATTTTTAGAAAATTGTGTGCCCCCTAACTATTCTTCTATCTAAGGATGTTCCCTTTGAAATCTCCAAGTAGTGCACCTAGGCATTTGAGATCCTGCGTGATCAAGTTACCCAAGCACCTATCATGTGAAAGTGCGATCTTCGTTTTCATTGAAAACTTTAACATAAAATGACGTGTCGTATTTAATCGCATGGTAGAAAATCACCTTTCAAAACATTTTAATTCTCAGAATCTAACCACGAAAATAGTTAGGTCATCTCCACAGGGAGGAATTAGCCTATTAAAGTAGTGCGTTGTGCTTCATTTATTCGAGAATCTCAATGGGCATGCATACTAGTTATTGCACTTCATTTTCAACATAAGTTTACCATTTATGTAATTAATTAAGAATATAGGGAGGTTATATGCAAAATCACCACTATGGCATACGTGAATCGTAATCGTAGTACTAACGAATATTGTCAATATAAATCAAAATCGAACCCATTCCCTATAATTAATATCCCATACTTGATTAGTTAAGAGATAAATGCACTATTCGTCATTAAAATAAACCTGAGGGACATTCATGCAAATCCATCTTAATATAATAAGGAGGTAAATAAATGAATAGTAATTTCTAGAATGGCATTTAACGTAATTATTAATAGGAGAGGAAACAAAGCTTTTTTTTCTCTTTCTTCTTTGTGCACGGAGAGGGGCCCGACGTCAGGAGGGTTGGTTGGATGGAGGTCGGCCGGGAGGAGGGCTTCAAGACGATGGTGACGGGATGGCGAGAGGTAGTCGGCGGTGGTCGGATGGAGGAAGAGGATGCCAACGGAGGTCGAGGTGGAGGTCCTACATTCTTGGCCGTTCATGGCCTTTGTGGAACACGAGATGCTTGGTGGTGCTCGCGGTGCTCGATGTCGAGCTTGGCAGTCGGCGGAGGCTCAGAGGAGTGGCTGCATGAAGGGGGGGTGCACTTTTGGTTCTTTCGTTTGGAGTTGTAGCTGGAGCACAGGCTTACGGCTGTGCTGCTGTGGACGGGTGTGCGTGCTTCGGCTGCGCACGCATGCAGCTGGAGCGTGGGCTTGCGGCTGCGTTGCTATGGATGGGTGCGCGCGCTTCAGCTGTGCACGCACGTGGTTGGAGCGTGGGCTTTGCTTGCTTCTGGTGCGCGTGGAAAGTGCTTGGAAAGTGGTCTGCAGCGGTGGCATACGCGCAGCGCGTGCACGGCTGAAGCGTGATGGTGGCGCGATGACGCGCAAGGGAATGTGCTGCTGCACATGCATGTGGCCGGTGGTCTGCAGTGGTGGCGCGCACACGTGAAGCTAGCAGTTGGGTTCTTTTGAGGTTGAGGAAGGTGGCGGGTTGAAGACAACGATGAGCGGCTGTCACCACCCTCACTGCCACCTAGGAGGACAAAGAGGTGGCCGGTGTGGAAGCTCGCAGTGATTCACAGTGTTCACTTGTTGCACAGTGTACGCCTGGAGCACAGTGGTAGTCTAATTCATGGTGCACTTCTATTGCACGGTGGAGGCTTCGAGAGGGAGTCCCCGCCAGGGGGAGAAGATGATGCCTCCCGAGCATCCTCTAGTCTCTCTTCTTATCTGCAGTTGCTTCCACCAAAATCCTCTCCAACAGATGGGGCGGTTTGACGAGATCGCTGTTGGCCGTTGGTGGGAGCGCGAAGAGGTGCGCGCGATGCGTTGAGTTGCACATTCTGCAGGAAGGAGAAAAAAATAAATTGGGTTATTTATACAATTTATCTTAAATAATGCATGAAATGCAAGTTACTATAATGGAATGTATAAATATGCATGCAAGCCCTTATTTATAAACTAATTTATTTATATATTCAAGTATGTTATGTATATACAAATATTAATTTAATAATTAGGCATTTAAGCATTTACATAGCCCACAATTATGGTCTCATCAAATGCTCCTATGCCTAGTTGTTGCTAGTCCCTAGCAAAAGTAAAAAGTGATGGAAGTGACAAAGATTTCTTCTTTTCTTATTCTAAACATTTAGAGATCCAGAAAATTGTGAAGTAACAATAGCCTAGACAATAGATCCTAGTGAAAAGCCAATTCGCATTAGGAGTTCGTACTTCACCCTTGGTAAATATTTCTATCAGGATAGGCAACTACTTCCCTTGGGGATAAAGCAGAAGATAATATGTAATTTGACCCCGGCTTTTTGGCTTAGGTAGGAGATATTGAGTTGAATGGATTTGTATTTGGTGGCACACACTCATCTAGTGCTACATGTAATCTAGTACTATAGACTCTAGATCTCTAGACTATTAAACAAGTCAACTCGAAGAGAGGCTAAATAACTGTGCTCTCTTGATATTCCTTTGTGCTCACTCTTTTTCTTCTTTTCTTTGTGCGATCATAAATCTCACCAGATTTAGTAAATGTACTCACTGTTTGGTGGCCTGACATGGCATTCACACTTCAACTAAAGTCCTAATAACTCTACAACTAAGTTAGAGTCCTCAGCAAGTATTCGGGCGATCAGAAATACTGAAAGGTAAGTATGGGTCATATTTGGTGGATCGCGATGGGTGTTTTTGTTACTTCAGAAACATCGTCACAAAGATAAAACTATAAACTTGGACTCTTTTCTTTTTCTTTTCTTTCTCTCTTTTCTCTTTTTTTTTCTTCTTTTTCTTTCTTTATAAATCAACATAACACGATGCAGACTTTTATTTATGAGGCATTATTAGGGATGATGATGGTCAAGAGGATATTGTGTGGCTTATTTGGTAGAAGTGCCTACTCTCAGCACCGGGAAGGAATGGATAGGACAAGCATATTTCTGACCTTTGACCCTATTACCCTCCTTCAGCCGAGGACTCTATGAAGGACGATCGTAACCATCTACCAGAGTCATAGCTTTATTAAAACTCAATCTTTATGTATCTGCCTTATTTGGTAACTCTCAGAAATTCACAGAATGTATGCACACAGGAACAGAGAGCGAAAACTATGCCTAACTCTGAGGTATCATCATCTAATTATCTAGAACTTAAGAGTCCTTGCACTAGACTTACCGCACCAGTAATCTCTCTACTTTCTTCTCACAAATATGAGGTGAATCTACTAGAAGATAGTATGCCTAACTCCCTTTTAACTATCCAAGGGTTCAGTAGACTACAAATGCTTATTGGTTCTCTTCAAAGATCCATTACCTAGTCTACGTGCAAGTGAAGTAAATGTACTGGATTCTAAACTAAGAAACAATTTAAGAATAAAAATATTTAATGACACCTCCATGACAAAGATGTTTTGCTAAGGACTAACCAATTCAGCTCAAGAATTTTTTTTTTATGCTAATGCACCTAACCAAAATGCATGAATACTTCCTAAAATGCAAAATGCACCCCCCCATTCCTAAATCCTACAATGTCCACATTGTAAAATTAAAATAGGGGAGAAAGGAAGGAAATCACCTAATGATGGTGTTATTTTGGACGCTGGGTTGCCTCCCAATAAGTGTTGCATTTTCTATCAGCAACTAGACTTAGAGGGAACCTGTAAGTCTGGTTCTAGATAGAAAAAGCTAGGCCCTAAAAATATGAGTAATAGCGCGGGCCTAGAAAATAGGTAGCCACAGATGTTGGCAAACTGATGATGCAACTTTATCCCAAATGCTCGTCAGAAGACATGAAAGCAAATAACCTCGTAGGCTACTTGGGGAGGTCTAGGAATAACAAAAGGAATATAAAAAGGGACCTCCTGAAACGGAATAAGTGTAGGATAACAAGGATCCTCCAAAGCAGGAAGGGTTTTAAAAGATATAAACATAATTATTTCAAACCCTTGAATGGCGAGACTAAAAGTACAAGCATCAATCCACACTTGCCATTCTACTCGAGGATGTACTGGCCTGATATATTCTCTAGAAAGAATGTACATGAGCATAGATCTGAGCCAAGGATCGGTTAGGGAGTATAAGGATTGTTTGTGGTGTTGGAAGGTAATGATTAAGTCCAATGAGGGCTTAGTCGGTGTTAGGTCCAATTCCAACAATGATTCAGATTGTATATTCTCCCTAACAATTGGAGAAAAATTCACGTCACCCTACCTAGCATTAATGATCGGAGTCATAGTTTCACCTTCCAATATATGTGAATCAATGGTGGACTCCAAATTAAATTCCTTTGATGGCAGGGTCAAAGCAACAGAATCATTATCATTAATCTCATCCCTGAATTCTTTTGGCTCACTCAAATTTTTGTTGGGGTGTATATGTGATTCATTAGTAAAGAAAGGAGTTGCTGCAGTATCATCAATTATTTCTGAGGAAGGGTCCATCTTAATGTTTTGGAGTAATCCGATATCACACAATTCTTTGTTCTTCTCAAGGCATAAATCCTCAATTGATGTGTTTTGTCCCAGAGAGTCTCTGCTAGGTTTCTCACTATTGTGTTTGTCCTCCTCTAATATCAACTCCTAGTTTGATGGAGGATGACTCTCAAAAGAAGGGAGGAATTCGGATTTCACCAAATTATTTATATCCTTCGGGGGTAAGTCCTCAAATAACAAATAATCCCCCTATGATTCACTCCAGATTTTTAGTCCGGGTTCTTCCATTGGGTCATCCTCGTCCTCTGAAATAGGCTCTTTATATCCCTGAGACCAAAATTGATCTAATTCATCCTCCATTCCCTTAGGGTCACTTTCATTGGGTGCATTTAAATCCTCAAAATGCTGAATGGTAGGTGTTGATTCCCTAAGTGGAGGGTTAGGATTAGGCTCACTAAGGGTAGAATGGGATGCCACCAGATAATTAATAGGAGAAGTGATATGAACAATACGACCTTGACCCGGGTTATCAGGGGTAAGGAAAATACTGTCATTGGGGTCAAGGTCCTCAAGAGGTACCATCTTTCCTTTCTTTTGACTCCAATATAGCTCGGGTGGATAATTACTAGGATCGTTCTCCACTAGTGGCCGTGTCTCATTAGGAGAGTCTAAGTGATAGCTATGTAAAATGGGATCCCTGTTGGCATTGGTTTCCTCAGAATTATTTTCATGATCACGGTCGTTTGGGTAGGGATCAGAATTATTGGGAAGAGCATAGCTAAGTTGTCTTATTTCTTTGTTTAATTGTTGACTATTCCTCAACATCTCTCCCATAGTTTCCATCATTTCCTTTTGTTGTTTTTGCATTTCTATCATAAAAGAGGAGAGTCTACTACTATTAGATTGGGGAGGATAGTCAATCTCAGGATCTGGTCGCCTAGGGGTATTGGTCCAACCTCGATACGGAAAATCATGAAGGGTGGGAGGGTTGGGTGTTTGCATAGTAGTAGGGATTCCAGGGTTGGAAAATCCCGCTCCTAGGCTTTGCTCGAAAGTGGGAACTATCGGGCCAGTACTCCCAGGATAGGAATATAAATAATCCCATGAATTGTCAATGTACCCATCAAAGGATGGATACGCTCAGGGCATGGGATATTGGTTAAAATGATAAGAGTATGGATAGTCCATTTCTTTCAATTAAACAGGTTAAACCCTCTTAGGATTTAAAAGAAATCAGAAACTTCCTAGAGAGTTCTACCACTGTCAAAACAAACGCAAATACAGTGGGATCTGTTTTTAGTAGATTCTAGGTCTTAGCTGTTTAGTTGGTGGCTAAACAAGTGTTGCAAGAATTATGCTTCCTAGGTCGACCTTCGTTGGTGCCTACAACCTACTAGCAAGGGATGGAAGTCTCGAATCGAGCCCACGCACAAGGAACTGAAGTAACTTGGTGGATAGGCTTGTTGATTTCCAACTAACTTCCCTTGTGGTGCAAAGATGAGAGGTAGAAATTTATCTAGTGACCTTATGTGTGAGGTGCAAAGTATCTTAGGTGTGCAATCATATGTTCGTATTTTGAGTTTTGAAATCTCGCAAACAAGATCCTTTTGCACGTAATTTTAAGTCATAGATTTTAAGGTCCAACCTCTTAGCAGTCCCAATTTTTAAAGTGACCATTGAATTAATTCGATTCAAGCACTTTAGTGGTCTTAGATTTAGGTTCAATGCAGATGCATGATAGGTAATTGATGCTCAAGAAAAAGACGTACCTTACTCTAGCTTTCTTCAATGCAGGGATGTCTACAATGCAATTAAGATAAACTAGATGCTGCTCATTCAGTCCAAGATGATTGCCCTATTGATATGTAGCTTTTAGTAGGCAGTTCAAATTTTTTTTTTCAAATATTAAGAAATCAAACCAAATATAACTAACTAAGCTATATGCAGCTCAAATAATTCAAATAATCCTATACTCGAAATAAAATGGGAACACACTCTTGAAAATATGCTCCCGTATACAAGAGCGATAAGAAATAAAGAAACATTGGGAACACATTCCGAAAAATGCCCAAGGGTCCAAAAAATAGAAATTAAGTTCTAAAGTCTATCTAAACTAAATCTAAACTAAGATCTAATGACTAAATCAAACAAAGGCTCCTCCATACACCTATTTGCGTGGGATCAAGGCTCACAAGCACCCATTGCTGGCCTCCAGGTGGTGTCAAGGTCCACCAAAAATATTGCCTCCGTCATGCGCACCCGTCGCGTTCGTTGTGTGTTTTTGCATAGAAGAAGATGCACAGTTAGTAATTTAGAAAATCTTTCAAAACAGCATAAAAATAACATAAAGTTCCCGAAAGAATTAACAAGCGTGTTTCCTCCCCGGCAACGGCGCCATTTGAAAGAGCGATCTTTGTTTTCATTGAAAACTTTAACATAAAATGACATGTCGTATTTAATCGTGTGGTAGAAAATCGCTTTTCAGAATATTTTAATTCTCAGAATCTAACCACGAAAATAGTTAGGTCGTCTCCAAAGGGAGGAATTAGCCTATTAAAGTAGTGCATTGTGCTTCGTTTATTTGGGAATCTCAGTGGGAATGCATACCAGTTATTGCACTTCATATTCAACATAAGTTTAGCATTTATGTAATTACTTAAGAATATAGGGAGGTTATATGCAAAATCACCACTATGGCATACATGAATCGTAATTGCAGTACTGACAAATATCGTCAAAATAAATCAAAACCGAACCCATTCCCTATAATCAGTATCCCATACTTGATTAGTTAAGAGATAAATGCACTATTCGTCATTAAAATAAACCTGAGGGACATTCATGCAAATCCATCTTAATATAATGAGGTAAATAAATGAATAGTATTTTCTAGAATGGCATTTAACGTAATTATTAATAGGAGAGGAAACAGAGCTTTTTTTCTCTTTCTTCTTTGCACACGGAGAGGGACCTGACGTCTGGAGGGTTGGTCCGACAGAGGTCGGCCGGGAGGAGGGCTTTAAGATGATGGTGACGGGACGACGAGAGGCAGCCTGCAGCAGTCGGATGGAGGAAGAGGATGCTGGCAGAGCTCGAGGTGGAGGTTCTGCGTTCTTGGCCGTTCGTGGCCTCTGTGGCCCACGAGATGCTCGGTGGTGCTCGACGGTGCTCAGCGTCGAGTTTGGGGGTCGGCAGAGGCTTAGAGGAGTGGCTGCGTGGAGGGGGGGCAGCACTTTGGGTTCTTTCGTTTGGAGTTGCAGGTGGTAGTCTAAGGAAGAAAAGTAAGAAGAAGAAGAAGCCGGGCGCTGGGTGTGCGCACTTCGGCTGCGCATGCATGTAGTTGGAGCGCGGGCTTGCGACTACACTGCTGTGGATGGGTGCACGTGCTTTGGCTACGCACGCACGCGGCTGGAGTGCGGGCTTCACTTGCTGCTGGTGTGCATGGAAGCTGCTTGGAGAGTGGTCTGCAGCGGTGGCATGCATGTAGCGCGTGCGCAGCTGGAGAGTGATGGTGGCGCGATGACGTGCAAGGGAATGTGCTGCTATACACGCGCGTGGCCAGTGGTCTGTAGTGGTGGTGTGCACACGTGAAGCTGGCAGTTGGGTTCTTTTGAGGTTGAGGAAGGTGGCGGGTTGAAGACAACGGTGAGCGGCTGTCACCACGCTCCCTGCCGCTGAGGAGGATGAAGAGGTGGCCGCTGTGGAAGTTCACAGCGATTCACAGTGTTCACTCATTGCACGGTGTACGCCAGGAGCACGGTGGTAATCTAATTCATGGTGCACGCCTGTTGCACGGTGGAGGCTTCGAGAGGGAGTCCCCCCTAGGGGTAGAAGATGATGCCTCCCGAGAGTCCTCTAGTCGCTCTTCTTATCTGTAGTTGCTTCCACCAAAATCCTCTCCAATAGATGGGGCGGTTTGATGAGATCACTGTTGGCTGCTGGTGGGAGCGCGAAGAGGCGCACGCGATGCATTGAGGAGTTGCGCAATCTGCAGGAAGGAAAAAAAAATAAATTGGGTTATTTATACAATTTATTTCAAATAATGTATGAAATGCATGTTACCATAATGGAATGTATAAATATACATGCAAGCCCTTATTTATAAACTAATTTATTTATATATTCAAGTATGCTATGTATATACAAATATTAATTTAATAATTAGGCATTTAAGCATTTACTTAGCCCACAATTGTGGTCTCATCATCCTGCAGTCCCCTAATTGGTCTCAACCCACTGAGATCATATGAGATGCATCTGATTATGCTATAGGTGTGGTACCGGGGTAGAAAATAGATGGGAAACCTGTGGTCATCTACTACGCTAGCAAGATACTTGACGAGGCTTAGCGTAACTACACAATTACTAAGAAAGAGATGTTAGCCATAGTATTTGCCTTGGAAAAATTCTGATAATATCTTTTGGGTTCCCATGTTATCATATACTCAGATCACACTGCAGTGAGGCACCTCCTTGCGAAGAAGGACGTGAAACCTCAACTAATCTGCTGGATCTTACTGTTGCAAGAATTTGATCTTGAGATTCATGATAAAGCGGGAAAGCAGAATGTGGTAGCTGACCACTTATCCCGCCTTCCTCTTGACAGTATCGACCCTTCCGGACCTATCACAAAATACTTTCTCGAGGAAGCACCTCCGACTATTAGTACGGGACTTCCTTGGTTTGCTGATTTGGTGAACAACTTGGCATTACATCAGATTCTGTTTGATTGGCTAAAGGCAAAAAAGGACAAATTGCTTTCCGATGCCAAGTACTACATTTAGGAAGACCCATATCTCTTTAGCATTGGTGCTGATTAGATCAACAGACGGTTCATCTCGGAAGTGGAAATTCAGGACATTTTGTCCTGCCTTGACAAGGCCTACGACGGACATTTTTCCGGACATAAAACCGCAGCAAAAGTCATCCAGTGTGGCTTTTATTGGCCCATGATTTTCAAAGATGCATATGATCACTCTAAGACATGCACTCGTTGCCAGACGTTGGGCAATATGAGCCACCATGATATGATGCCTCTACAGTTGATTCTCATATGCGAAATCTTCGACTTCTGGGGGATTGATTTCATGGGACCCTTCTCTATTTTGGACAGCTTCGATTACATTCTTTTCGTTGTTGACTACGTGTCCAAATGGATCGAAACTATTCCGACCCGAACCAACGATCATAAGGTGGTAATCAAATTCATTCATCAAAACATCTTTTCTCGATTCGGGATTCCAAGTGCCATTATCTCTGATGGAGGGACCCATTTCACGAATGCTCAGTTCAGATCAATGATGACCAAATATGGTGTGGCACACCGAATCTCTACTCCTTATCACCCTCAAACCAATGGTCTAGTTGAGCTATCGAATCGGGAGATCAGGAAAATCCTTTAGGTCACTATATGACTTGATAGGAAAGCTTGGTCATCCCGACTTCCGGAAGCCCTGTGGGCTTATAGGATTGCCTGCAAGACCCAATTGGGAATGTCGACTTTTAGATTGGTGTACAGGAAAGCATGTCACCTCCCCGTCGAGTTGGAGCACAAAGCCTATTGGGCTATACGGAAGTGTAATCTAGATCTTTCTAAGGTAGGAACCCACAGAAAGCTTCGAATGAGCGAGATCGATGAATTACGCAATGATGCGTATGAGAACTAGCGAATTTACAAAGAGCAGGTTAAGGCCTTTCACGACAAGCACATATCCAGAAAGATCTTTCACCCTGGTCAGAAAGTCCTACTCTTTGATGCCAAACTCAAACTATTCCCAGGAAAACTTAGATCAAAATGGATTGGACCATATCTTATCAGATGGATTTTTGGAAATGAAGCCGTTGAAATCAGCCAACCTAGCCATGATTCTGAACCCTTTATCATGTATGGCCAGCGACTTAAGCCGTTCATTGAACTTACCAATACGAACATGGCTGAGGTATCTTTTGATCTCCATTCTCCCTGAGCTCATTACACCTGGCTGATGGCGTTGAACTCAGCGCTTAACGGGAGGCAACCTGTCATATTTTTTAAAAATTCGAAACCCTTCTTGACACATCTTATGCTGAACTCATATTGCACTTTACGGTTCGTCTATTAGAACAAGCAACTCCACCTCTGGTACCCGTACTCGAGCTTGAAATCATCTGCAACAGTCACCTCGACACATCCACTCACCCAAAACCTGTTCTAACGTATGATCTAAGCTGAACTCGAACCCACCTAATTTACAATGAGGACATTCCAAATTGTAGGCATGGGGGGGTATGAAAGTGCAAAACGCTGTGAGAATCACTTCACAAGAAAGGGTTTCACCAAAAAATTACATATTCCAAAAAAGCAAAAAAATAAAAATTTGGAAAAAAATGGAAAAGGGAGGAAATTTTGAGTGAATCAATTGCATATCATCTTTTAGGAGAAAAAATGGAGGTGATAAAAATGTCAAAAAGGGGCATAATTTGAAAAAGAAAAAAAAGCGATAGTCATTTGTAAAAGATTAAGGAATTGACTTAGTTCTAGACCAAATCAAAAAGAAAGAAAATGAAAGACAAAAAGTGCTAAGAGACAAAAAGAGATTAGTGTGAACACTGATCTTAGGCCTCTTGGGCTGTGATTTTAGGCTTAAAAATTCAAGTATCCGTTAACATATGGATAGTTCTCAAGAGGTTGGGGAAAATGCGAAGTTTAAGTATTAGGTCTAAGGCTTAGGGATTATTCGGCCTCGTTAGCTGACCTCTAATTTGCGAGACTTGGTAACCTAAGCACCCTAATCCACACAATCTGGTTCAATGTGCTTAATTACCAAACTCACGAAAATGTGTTAAGTTTATTCTAAAAAAGCTACCTTGATTAGGAGCGGCTCATCAACACAAGTTGATTTGGAAGAGTTCCCAACGCGGAGAGGTGAAAAATTTCCCTCGAAGATGCACAATAACATACCGTCTCCTCAGTGCTTGTCTCCTAGGATACCTAAATATCCTACCGGTGGCATGTAAGCACCTTGTGCTGGTTCAGATGCCATGGGCGACATTATCACGAAATGTCGATTGTTAGGGTCTAGATTTTGCTACAAAACACCATGGGCGGGATTATCTCGAAATCTCGAAAGCTAGGGTTCTGGGGGTTGCCACGGGTGGTGCTATCTCGAAGCATCGATTGCCAAGGACCCTGCGAGGATTGATGGTGGGAACTAGGAATCTGATACAGATCGTGTTGTAAAGTGGTCGCATGTGTTTCGCATGTTAGAAATTGGGGTTACAAGTAACCCGTTGTCGTAGTTGCAAAACACGTCGATCAAATAAAATTTATACTGAAACTCTAAAGGAGTCCCGGGTTGAACACAGGGAGGCGATGTTTACTTTAATTGAAAATTGTGCTTCGTTTTGTCTCCTTTTGGTATTTTAGGGTTTTGTTATTTTTTTTGTATTTTTGAAAGAAGACAAGCAGAATGAATCACAAGATAGAGATGGAACAAATATGATGTATATATCACTCCAATGTTGATTACAATAAACTATGAAAGCATAGAAAGAAAGGGGGTGAGAGGAAATCTCCCAAATAGATTGTTTGGTGAGATGACTGCGCTTGGCGGAAGCTTGAACTAAGGAGGTGAGGAGCGAGACGACAGAGGTGAGATGCAGGAGGACGTCGGGTTGAAGAAAGCTTCTGCGTGGCTCTGGAATGGAGGTGAGAAGACGGAGATGATCTACTACCGGAATGGAGGCGGGAGGACAGCTCCAAGGCGACCTATGAAGGGGGATGGAAAGTTGGAGTATTTGGTGGGGCAAAGGTTCGCTATACTAATAGGCGCCTTGGGAGCTTGAGAATAAGCTCTAATGGAGCATTGGTAGGCTTACTAGAGCTTGGGACTAGGTGGGAGTAGAGTAGGTATAGATGGCTTGGAAGGGAGGGGGTGTAGGTCCTTTTATAGTGGAGGAGAAGAGGCTAAAAATGGGTAAAGGACCTTTAGCGATCTTCAAACCATCGCTGGAAACGTCACTGTAGACAGCTCACATCCGCTCACACCCTTAGCTAGCTTTGTTGGCTTGCAATGAAGTAGTGACGGCTGTAAGCGTCCCTATAGGTCAGCCCAGCTGTCACTGAAAGCTAGCACTAACCGTGCATGCGCCCGCGCTGCGCTGCAGCCCATAACACACGTTGATCGCGCAGCGTCCTGCTGGTGTGCGCGATGGCGTGCACTTGCGGGTGCGCGTGCTGTGCTGCCAATGTTGCTGCATGCACTGCTGCTTTGTTGCTTTGCCCAGCTGATTTTAGAATATAGGGGGGCTGCGGGGATTCAAACCTGCGCCCCTCCCTTGCGAACCACTGCGTCGACCAATTTGCCAAGTCTGCACGTGCGTCGTGAGGAGGATTTGCAACTGCGTGGTGAAGGCGACTCTCAACCATTGGATTCTCAACCAACGGCTAAGATCACTTGATGATCGGCCTTTAGAGAAGTGGCAGGTGGTGTTGGGCACTCTAGATGGTGCCACGTGGCACCATCTGGATCGTCCACCCTTCATTGCTTGCAGAGGATGCCACGGTGCTCAGATCGAGGTGATTTCTACGTTGTCGAACTGCAATCGTCACTTCGGATCCATCCGTATGGTGAGATTTTTCATTCGAAGTCCGTAAGGATGTCGCATTGCCTCCTGGCCATATAAAATAAAGAAATTAATATACAAAACATACAACTACCCTAAATTGCATGCAATGGATGTTATGCAATATTTATAACATGATATGCAATGCTAAGCCTAGGAACTATCGTAAATACGTAATTTATCATGAATTCATGTGTGTTCATCATACCCCCATGTTTACTTTTTGTTAGTCTCTAGCAAAATTAACCTAAATGCTATGTATAAAAGTAGAATCAGGGTTCGAGTATTTAGGCAAAATTCATTGATTGCTTTAGAAAATCTCAACTCCAAGACCTATTTACAAAAGCTCAACAGTGCCTGGGTGCTTGCCAGAATGTAGACCGTCCAAGCCCTCACCTTATTTGAAAAGGGAAGATACATTTTTTTATTTTTTTTCTTTCCTATTTTTTTTTGTACTTTTGGAGTTTGAGAGTTCCAGGATAACTTTTTATGACTACCCGACCCACCCAAGACTCGAAAAGGGCTCAAAGTGCTAAGCATCTTATGAAAATAGTGAAAGGCTCACTAGACAGCCGTTAAAACGGACTTCGAGTTTCTACGACCTTAGGTGACCTTGCGTAACGGTTTATCTTTTCGATTGGTAGCTTTCTTCCTATTTCTTTTATTTGTGGGGTCAACACAAGGGCGAACCTAGTGTATATCTCCCTGATTTATTCTACTTTCTCGCTTCTTCCCTAAGTGTTTTGGGAATTATTATGCATTTTTTTGTGAGCTGGGTTCTAGACAACCAGCCGATGAGCTGTTACCACTGACAACTTGCTAGCTATACTTGTACGGTGAAGTGTGGTTTTATTTGTTTTTTATTTTCTCCTTTTCCTATTATTTTTTTTTCTCTATATTTTCTTTTCTTTTCCTTTTTTCTCCATTTTTTTTAAGTAGGTGGCTTTCCTGATCTAAGATTTACCTAAAGGAAGTACAATGAAAATGGTCTTGTGACTGGGCTCTGGACAACCGACCGATGAGCTGTTACCACCAACAACTTGCAGCCATACCACCCTAGATAGTTCATTACCTACCCAATTTCCGAAGAAACTACCAAAAAGTGAGTCAGTGCAAAAAGATGTGTGTAGATGCTTAGGCCTAAAGTTTCCCCAAATTAGAGGGTGGGTTGATAAGTCGCATACTTATCATCCCAAATTAGTTACCAAATTAAAATGAATTTTAATTGGCGAGGACTCGAGACTAAGTCCACATTCGAGTGGACACCCAGGCTAATTAAGCCCAAAGCCCTGAAGAGTCTAAGTATTCAGGTCTTAAAGTATCAATTCCTAAAGTTTGCAACTCCTAATGCCTAAGTTCTTGTCTCCTAATTCTATTTTTTTTTTCTTTTGTCTTTCTGAATTTTGAATTTTTCTTTTTTTTGTTTTAAAAAAAGAATCAAATAACAGGAAATTGCTATTACAGCTGACAAAAAGGTTATACAATATGTCCACCCCCATGCTTAGCTATTATAATGTCCTCATTGTGAAAAATGAAAGCATGTAGGAGAGTAGAAGTGGAAGAATAACACCTGATTTTTGTGAGACTTTGGTCAGCTTGGAACAGTCTTTACATGTACTGAGTTTAGTGCCTTCAGCTGGGCGATGATCGACCCATGGTGGTCAAGGCAGGTTAAGAGCAACCTTATCTGAGACGGGTTCAGGGAGCATAAGGTCAACAAAGGGTTTGAGATGCTATCCATTGACCTTGAAAATATTACCCATCTTTGGGTCGAAGATTTCAACGACCCCTTTAGGGAAAATCCACTCAATAACGAATGGGCCACCCCAGTTAGACCTAAGTTTTCCGAGGAAAAGCTTTAATCGAGAATCAAAAAGCCAGACCTTTTGGTTCGGCTCAAAGCTCTTACGTGAAATCATCTGGTCATGGAGAGCTTTGGCCCTTGCCTTATAAATTCTGGCATTTTCATAAACATCATTTCGAAGCTCCTCCAACTCAGATAGTTGGAGTTTCCTGGTTTTCCTGGCCAACTAAAGGTCCACATTACATTTCCTGATGGCCCGAAATGCCTGGTGTTCAAGTCCTATGGGTAAGTGACGCCTTACCAAACACCAGACAGAACAGAGACATACCGATAGGCATTTTGTACGTCGTACGGTAGGCCCAAAGAGCATCATCTAGCTTTTAGGTCTAGTCCTTCCTATCAGGCCTAACGGTTTTCTGCAAAATGTTCTTGACCTCCTGATTGGTGACCTCGGCCTGTTTGTTCGTTTGAGGGTGGTAAGGTGTGGAAATTCGATGGCTCACCCCATATTTCCCCAGTAAATTCCAAAGCTGGGCATGAGTGAAATGTGTGCCACCATCATTGATAATTGCCCTAGGAACCCCGAATCGACTGAAGATATTTTTCTTCACAAAATCGATGACCACCTTGTGGTCATTGGTTTGGGTGGGAATTACCTCAATCCACTTGGACACGTAATCAACAGCGACCAGAATATACTGGTGTCCAAATGAAGGAGGGAAGGGTCCCATAAAGTTGATACACCAAATGTCAAAAATTTCAATGGCAAGGATTGGGTTCAAGGGCATCATATCTCTCTTAGCCATGTTCTCGAGTGTCTGGCATCGAATGCATGACCTTGAGAATTCCTGGGCATCCTTAAATAATGACAGCCAATAGAATCTGGATTGCAAGATTTTTGCGGCTGTCTTTTTCTTAGAAAAGTGTCCAGCACATGTAGATGTGTGGCAGAACTCAAGTATGCTATGGAACTCGATTTTCGAGATGCATCGACGGATAATCTGGTCTGCACTGATGCGGTACAGCATGGGATCCTCCCAAAAATATTATTTGGCCTCAGACACAAGTCTATCCCATTGTTGCTTGGTCCTATCTTGGGGGATTTGACCAACAACCAAATAATTGACAATATCCGCAAACCAGGGGGTTTGGATACCTGAGACTGTAAGGATAGTCTCATTGGAAAAGTATCAGAGATCGGGACATCCGGATGAGGAGAATCAATTAGGATTCTCGAGAGGTGATCTGCCACTACATTTTGTGCCTCGGCATTATCCCTGATTTCAAGATCGAACTCTTGAAGCAGCAGAATCTAGCGAATAAGTTGAGGTTTGGCATCCTTTTTGGCCAAGAGATGTTTCATGGCCAAGTGGTCGATATAGATGATGACACGAGAACCTAACAGATAAGCCCTGAATTTTTCTAAAGCGAAAACTATGGCTAGCAATTCTTTTTCAGTAATGGTGTAGTTCCTCTAGGTCTCATCCAGAGTCCAGCTAGCGTAGTGGTGTCGACCTTCCTCTATAGTTTTATTATTTCGTCGTAGTATAGTATAGAGAGAGGTGATTACCAATTTAATACAATTTGTTACTCGGAAAATAAAAGAGTTCCCGAGGTCGAACTCAGGGAGCAAGTTGTATTCTAGGGGTACAAGTTTCTTTTACAAAAATAGAGAAAGAGAGAGAGAGAATTTGTTGGCTTTTCTTCTTTTCTCTTTGCTTCTCCTCTTCTTCCTTCTCAGATCTTCGCCTCTCTTCCTTTGTTCTTCTTCTGCAGTGGTGATGTTCTTCTTCTTCTTTCAGCTGTTTCTACTCTTCCTTTTTCTTCTGCAGAGCGGTCCTGTTCTTCTTCTTCCTTTCTTCAGATCTTCTTCTCGTGCTCTTCTTCTTCTGCAGAGTCTTCACTTGGCCTCTCTGTGTTCCTCCTCTGCCTCGCCTTCCTTCTCCTTCGTTGCCTTCAGGACGTCGTCTGATTTTCCAATCAGACGACTTAAACCGCAGCTGCTACAGTGCCGCTCGGTGCTCCTCCTTCCTTCAGCCTTCGTCTTCTTCCACGGTTCTTCTTCACCTGTGCCTGCACACTTACACAGCTTGATCAGGGGCAAAACCTAACTCTACCCTCCCCCGCGTCTCTCTCTCACAGAAGCCACTCTTGGGAAAGCTCTCCCAGAGCTGCCGGGTTGCCGGGTACGGGTCGCGCCCGGGTCCAGGCCCACCGGCGTGCGTGGCGGGCGAGGAGTGCAGGTCAGGCTTAGTCGTGTCGGGCCAGGTCCGCGAGGCGTGAGCGCGGACGAGACCGGGTAACCGGGCGGGTGAAGGGGACCTCACCCCGTGTGCTGAGGCAATAAGCCTCCAGCACTTTTTCACTTTATACCGCTGCGCCTCTTCAGAGTTTTCCGAGGTGGGACTAAATGTCCCACCCCGAGTTGGCGCCTGCGCGGAGGAAGCAGCTGGTAATAGCGGCTTTACGCGAGGCCTTCGCGCGAGGGCTTCGCTTCAGCTGCAGCCTGACGCTTTGTCGAAATGCCTCGCACAGCCTGGGAGTCGAATCTGGGCGTGGCGCGCCTGCAGCTGCAGGCGGAAGCAGCTCCTTCCGCACGGCAATGGCGGCGGAGGACGGGTGACCTGTTCACAGCAAAACGGCCTCTCGGCCTAATCAGAAGGTGCCGGGAGCTTCGTCAGAGTGCGGCGAAGCTCGTGCGGGTGGTGGCGAGGCGTGGGGTGGCGTGCAAGGGCTGCCCTAGGTCGGACTGTGGGTCGGAAAGTGGGTGTGTTTGGTGGACTTGCAGAGGTCGGGTGGCGGGAATTGGAAGGGCGGAAATGGATCAGGGTGAGGAGGCGGAGATTATGTGCAGGTCGGCGAGCCGTGTGGGGTGCTGGAGTGATGGGAGCGACTCGCCGGAGGATGGCCGGAGGCGGAGAAGGTGAGGGTGATTGGTCGGAATCGAGGGCGACAGTAAATGTTTAAAGTGAGGAAAAGGAAGAGGGGAGGAAGAGGAGGAGTTCTACCTACTTAGCAGGACGAGGAGGGGCCGGAGCGGGCGACAGTCGTATCGACTGTCGCCGGAGAAGAAGATGCCCGGGGGAAGGGGCGGCGGTGAGCATAGGGCCGGAGAGGCGCCAGCTGGGTGCGGCGTGGCGCGGGAAGAGCGAGGGAAAGAAGTCTCTGCTGCTGGTATTGTGGCAGAGCGAAGAGGAGGAGGAAGAACCGCCGAAGCTGGTGGGCGTCTGCCGGAGTGAGAAGAGAGGAAAGTTGGGGGTTTTCTCCGTCAGATCCGAGCTACTCAGAACGGCGGAGCGACGGGGGTATTTATAGAGGCCGAATCAGAGAGGAAGGCGGAGGGAGACGACGTGTCTCCCTCGCCGGAGGACGCCGGAGATGGAAACCCATACCGTCCGTGCGTTCGCACGGCCGGTATGGTGGGTTGCAGCGACCAGGGGGGTGTTCCTGCGACGGCTGACGACGCAGGGCACCCCCGGTTGTCTTGCCAGAACCTCCCCCATACCCTGCGCCGCGCCATGCTCCCCGCAAGGTCGCCAGAGCATGGTGCTGGTCAGGTTTTGGCAGGAGGGACCTGAATGCAAGGAACGAAGGAGAGTTAGGGGTAGAAATGCGAGGGTTCAAAAGTTGAGGGTCAAAAAGTAAATATATGAGGACCAAAGTGTAAAGTTGGTCAAGAAGGTTTCTTCTTAGGCTCAAGTTTTTATACATGACTAACTAGGACCTAAGGAATATGATGGTGAATTTTATTTCTAGATTAAACCTTGTTTGACTGGTCAATTTACGCAGAAACCCAAATTAAGTTATTAATTGGGTATGGTTCTCAATGTAGGTCAAAATGGGTTCTGAAGGCCAAATTGAAGGTTCTAAACCCTAGAGATTATTTTTATATGAATTTTAGAGGGTTTATTCTATTTTTACTTTGCCTCGAACCTCGTGAATTGAAGTGGGTTTGCTTTAGGGTTACAGATTATCATTTAGTTCCTTGGAATTGCTGTAGCCCTTATCAGATCATCCCACTTTCCTTCTTATTTGGTTTGTTTGACCTGTGTTTGGACCCTGAATTACCCTGTATGCGGATTATACTGGTAAAATTGCATTTTTACCCCTTATGACTTGTTTTCTCCTTAAACTCAGAATTCTCTGAGTTAAGCCTTTCCTTGAGTTATGTAGGAGCTTTTATCCTTTGTATTAGGTCAAAATGAGCTAGTTATGGCTCATGATGAGGTTCTCATCATACCCCCATGCCTAGCTTTTGCTAGTCCCTTAGCAAAAACTTAAGGTTTCAACCCTTGTTCTAGACCATGAAGTTCTTAATAGCTTCAGATAAGTGCTTTTTTATTTGAGCTTAGATTAGGTTAGAATGCTGACCATAGGCCTAAAAGGTACTCTAGTACCAATCAAGATCCAAATCTGTCTAGCCTTAGCCTCAGTCTTTAGCAAAGGTTTTTAAGGCCCACAAGAACTAACCTAAGATTTATTGGACTTTGTGGTTAAAGCACCCGTGCTTGAAATGATTTTAGCCCTGGCTCAGTTCGCAGTGCGTTTTATAAGAGAGAGATAGAAAGTTTTCTGTTTGGAGAGTTTTCTCTCTCTTTTTCTTTTTAGTTCTAGCCTAGGATTGGCTTTTCAACACGGTCTGTATTAGATTCCTTGTTCCCATCATCAATCCTCAAGGGTTCCTGGCGATCGATGCTTCGAGATAGCACCGCCCATGGCAACCCCCGGAACCCTGGCTATTGAGATTTCGAGATAATCCCATCCATGGTGTTCCGTGGCCGAATCCAGACCCTGGCAATTGACACTTCGAGATAATGCCATCCATGGAATCTGAACCAGCAGAGTGCTTACATGCCCCCAGTAGGATATGTGAATATCCTAAGAGACAAGCACCGAGGAGATGATATTTTGTTACGCATCTTCGAGGGGATTTCCCGCCTCTCCGCGCTGGGAACTCGTCTAAATCAACTTGTGTTGATCGGCCGCTCCTATTCTAGGTGTTCTTTTCAGAATTTTGCGACGCTTCTGCGTGATTTTGATTTTTACGCTTACTGAACCAGGCTGTGTGTGAGGTTAGGGTGCTTAGGTTACTGAGTCCCGTAAACCAAAAATTAGTTAACGAGGCCAAATACTCCCTAAGCCTTAGACCTAATACTTCAGCTTTTCATTTTCCTCAACCTCTTAAGGAATATCCAGATCTTAATGGGTACTAAGAGTCTATTCAAGAATGCCTAAGGTTTGCATTCTTACTAATCTCATTATGCACTTTTCAGTTATTTTCTTGAATGAGGTCTAGAACTTAGGTTAATTCCTTAGTTCCTTACTAATGACTATCACCTTTTCTCATAATTTTGTGCTCCTTTTTCATTTTGTTTCTTTTCTCCTTCTCCTTCACAAAATTTCCTTCTCCTCTCTTCCTCTTATTCTTTTTCAAAAATTTTTTATTTTTATGGTGTTTTTGGCATATGTGAATTTTTTGTTTGAAACCTTTTCTTACAAGTTTTGCACTTTCATACCCCCCCATGCCTAAGATTTGCAATGTCCTCATTGTAACCTAGGGGGTTTTTATTTAACTTAGTTCATTCCTTAAGACAGAAATTTGGATGAGTGAATGGGTCGGGTTGAATTTTTGCGGACGATTTCTAATCCCAGATGCAAGCATCTGAGGTGGGGTCGGCTGTCTACAAGGGTGAACCTTAAGTGCAAAAAGGTGTCAGAAAAAGTTTTGGATTTTTAGGAAAATGACGGGTTGCCTCCCGTTAAGCGCTGAGTTTTACGCCATCGGCTGGGCACAATAAGCTCAAGGGGAATGGAGGATATAAGATGCTTCAGCCAAATCAGTAGAAGTTACATCAATGAACGGCTTGAGTCTATGACCGTTCACGATGAAAGGTTCAGAATCGTGGCTGAGTGGACTGATTTCGATTGCTCCATTTCCAAAAACCTGTCGGACCAAATATGGTCCGACCCACTTGGATCTCAGTTTTCCTGGGAAGAGTTTTAGTCGGGCATCAAAGAGTAGGACCTTTTGACCAGGATGAAGGATCTTTCTCGAGATGTGTTTGTCGTGGAAGGCTTTAACCCGCTCCTTGTAGATTCGCGAGTTCTCGTACGCGTCTAGGCGTAATTCATCGATCTCGCTGATTTGGAGTTTTCTGTGGGTTCCAGCCTCGGAAAGATCTAGATTACAGTTCCGTACTGCCCAATAGGCTTTATGCTCTAGTTCGACGGGAAGGTGACATGCCTTTCCATACACCAGTCTAAAGGGAGACATACCCAATTGGGTCTTGTGGGCGGTCCTATAGGCCCACAATGCTTCCGGAAGTCGGGACGACCAGTCCTTCCTGTCAGGTCGAACAGTGACTTGCAGGATTTTCTTGATCTCCCGATTAGACAGCTCAGCTAGACCATTAGTTTGGGGGTGGTAAGGAGTAGAGATTCGGTGAGACACCCCGTATATGGTCATCAGTGACCTAAACTGAGCATTTGTGAAATGGGTCCCCCCATCAGAGATTATTGCACGAGGAATCCCGAACCTTGAGAAAATGTTTTGATGAATGAATTTGAGAACGATTTTGTGATCACAGGTCCGGGTCGGTATGGCTTCGATCCATTTGGACACGTAGTCCACAGCCAACAGAATGTATTCGAAACCATCTGAAACAGGAAAGGGGCCCATAAAATCAATCCCCCAAACATCAAAGATTTCGCATACTAGAATTGGTTGCATAGGCATCATGCCGCGATGGCTCATGTTGCCCAAAGTCTGGCAACGACTGCATGCCTTGCAGTGACTGTACGCGTCTTTGAACAGTGTGGGCCAGTAAAAGCCGCACTGGAGGACTTTTGATGCGGTTTTATGCCCGGCGAAATGGCCACCGCATGCCTGGTCATGGTAGAAAGAGAGGATATTGTTGAATTCGTCTTCCGGGACACATCTCCGGATGATCTGATCGGCACCTATGCGGAAGAGGTACGGGTCTTCCCAAATGTAATACTTGGCATCGGAGCGTAATTTGTCCTTCTTGGCCTTTGGCCAGTCGGACGGGATCTGATGAGATGCCAAGTAATTTACTACATTAGCAAACCATGGAAGGCTAGCACCAATAGTCAGCAGGTGCTCATCGGGAAAATGCTCTGTGATGGGTCCGGAAGGGTCAATTATTTCAGAAGGAAGACGGGACAAGTGATCAACTACCACATTTTGTTTTCCCACTTTGTCGCGAATCTCAAGGTCAAATTCTTGCAACAGCAAGATCCATCGGATTAATCGAGGTTTCGCGTCCTTCTTTGCAAGGAGATGCCTCACAGTTGTGTGATCCGAGTATATGATGACACGGGAACCCAGGAGGTACGATCTGAATTTTTCTAGGGCAAATACTACAGCCAGTAGCTCTTTCTCAGTAACCATATAGTTACGCTGAGCCTCATCGAGTGTTTTGCTGGCGTAGTAAATGACCACAGGTTTCCGTCAATTTTCTGCCCCAAAACTGCTCCTACAGCGAAGTCGGATGCATCGCACATGATCTCAAAGGGTTGAAACCAATCAGGGGACTGTAGGATCGGGGCTTGGGTGACTCGGTCACGCAGGATTTCAAATGCTTGAGTGCATTCCTTGGAAATTTCGAAAGGAACATCCTTGGAGAGAAGAGTGGTCAGGGGGCGCGCGATTTTTGAAAAATCAGGGATAAATCGTCGATAAAAACCGACATGCCCTAAAAAGGAACGGATGTCCCTGATCGAGCTAGGCATAGGAAGGTGAGAAATCAGATCAATCTTAGCTCGATCCACTTGGATACCTTTCTCCGAAATTGAGTGTCCCAGGACAATTCCCTCAGGCACCATGAAATGGCTCTTTTCCCAGGAAAGAACCAAGTTCACATCGATGCACCGCCTGAGTATCTGGACCAAGTGTTGGAGGCAATCGTCGAATGATGCTCCGAAAACTGAAAAGTCATCCATGAAGACTTCCAGATAATCACCTACCATATCTGAGAATATGGCAAGCATGCATCGCTGAAAAGTAGTGGGTGCATTGCAAAGACCGAAAGGCATCCTTCGGAAAGCGTATGTTCCGAAGGGGCAGGTGAACGTGGTCTTTTCTTGGTCCTCAGGATGGATTGCCACCTGGTTATAACCGGAGTACCCGTCAAGAAAGCAGAAGAACCTATTTCCCTCAAGTTTTTCGAGAATCTGATCAATGAAGGGTAGTGGGAAATGATCCTTCTTCGTGGAGGAATTGAGTCGGCGGTAATCTATACAGACTCTCCACGAGTTGGCTAATCGGGTAGGAATGATTTCTCCGATCTCAGTCGTTATAGTGGTGAGTCCTGCCTTCTTGGGCACGACCTGAATTGGGCTCACCCAACGACTATCGGAGATCGGGTAGATGATTCCGGCATCTAACCACTTGATGATCTCCTTTTTCACGACCTCCTGCAGATTGGGGTTTAAGCGTCTCTGCATTTCATGAGAAGGTCGTGTGCCCTCTTCTGAATAGATATGATGAGTACAATAAGAGGGACTTATTCCAGTCAAATCATCGAGAGTCCACCCGATGGCTCTGCGATGTTGCTGGAGGACAACAATCAGACGGGATTCCTGTTCAGGACTGAGGTTGGAATTGATAATCACAGGAAGGGCCTGATTAGAACCCAAAAAGATGTATTTCAAGTGAGCAGGAAGGGGTTTCAGTTCGAGGATGGGGTTATCAGCAGCAGCGGGTGGTTCAGTATAGATGTGAGGTTCAAGGGTGGGAGTTACTGGGTTGTTCATATCTGGATTCGACTCCTCTGTTTGCGGGTCAAGATCCTTCTGTGGTTGATGAGGCATAATCGAGTCATTCTGGAAGTGTGATTCATCAACCACAGTCCTGATGTCACAAATTTGTTCGATGACACCGCAATTAATTCCTTGTTGGGCCTTAAATATATCAATTTTCAGTGTTTGATCTCCAAACTTAAGCTCTATTTGGCCCTCCTCACAGCTGATGTTGGCTCTAGCAGTAGCCAAGAAAGGTCTCCCTAGAATGATTGGTGTATCCCTATGGTTCTCAGGTGCGTCCATATCTAAGACTATAAAGTCCACTAGGAAATAGAAATCCCGCACTCTTACGATAACATCCTCGAGAATCCCTTTTGGCGACTTTATAGATCGATCTGCTAATTGTAATGTTATCTCGGTTGGTTTTAGCTCAGATTCTTCTAGATGGTCAAGTAAGGATGTGGGTATCAGGTTTATGGATGCACCCAAGTCTAACAATGCTCTATCAAATTGGGTACCACCTATCTTGCAGGAAATCAGGGGAGTACCAGGATCTTTTGCCTTGGGTGGGAGTCTACTGAGGATTACAGAGCTGGCTTGCTCTGACAGAACAATTGGGCTCCCTCCCTTGGTTCGCGGCTTACGCTGGGGTGTACATATATTCTTTAGAAATCGTGCGTAAGCTGGTACGTGGCAGATTGCATCCATCAAGGGGATGTTTATGTGGACCTGCTCAAAGAGCTTGACCAGGTCCTCCTCAGGGGCCACGGGTTTGGTGGTCTTCTTTTCCTTGGTCAAGGCCTCGGGAAACGGGATCTTGGTTGGTTCTTCTAGGATAGGTCCAGGTTGTGGATCCGGGACAGTGGTATCTTGGATAACTATCCTAGGGTCATGGTTATCGGGCTTGGAGTGGTTTGGATAATGCGGGTCTTGAGTTGTTTTACCACTACGTGTTGTTACAGAATTTAATCCGGCCTGATTTTGGTTTGGGTTTGGTAAGAGGGGTGGCTGCTGCTGAAATCCCGCATAAGAAGTTGAAGCTTCCATCTCGTCTGGAGATGGAGCAGTAGGGGCCTGATAAATCCATTGTGCGTGGCCTAAATTTGGATTCATAACGCGCTTCTGGGTTGGCACGTTATTCGGGTTAGGAAGAGGTTGGGAAGGGAGTGTGCCTGGCTGGCGAGAATTTGCCAACTGGGCCAGTTGAGTTTTAACCTCTGTAAGTTCATCCTTGTGCTGTTTTTGAATAGCCGCATTCGTTCTTTGAATGTCAGCCAGAGTCTGAAGGATTAGGGACATTTGATCCTGATTTGGCCCTGATGGATAAGTAGGGTTGGGCCGAGGCTGAGGCGGCTGGTAATGACGAGAGGGCTGTGGGCGGGACTGAAAAGGTGGTCTTTGGGTTTGGGAATTTCCCGCCCACTGAAAATTGGGATGGTTTCGCCATCCAGGGTTGTAAGTGTTGGAGAATGGGTCGTTCTGGATGGCGTTGAGGTCCTCGCAGGTCTGAGGATCCTCTTGAGAATCAGTGAAAGGGGGAATGGAGCTCCCTGGGCTGGTGTAGAAAGGATCGGATGATCCTCCGATCCGAGAATCAGATGGGGATGGATATGGATCCATCCTAGGGGAGGATCGGTGGAGGATGTTTTGCACAGTCTCCTGTGTGGAAGGAGGCTGTGCAAAGGAGTTACGCGCAGAGGTGGCTCGCTGCAAGTGCTGAGTCAGCTCATCCACCTTCTTCTCTATGATTGAAACCTTGTCCAATGGACTGGCCATTAATTCCAGGTCGACTGATGCGGATAGGCTCTGCGTCTCATGTGCTCCCTTAAGATTCGTCGCTGCGCGGGTATTCGTCCTGTTGAATAATCCCATGGAGTCATTGTTGATGGAGTTCTCGCACATGTTTTCGAGAATCTCCCATACGGTGTCTTCATGTTGACCCATGATGTTTCCTCCGCAAGTTGCATTGACGAAAAGGCGGATGTCCTCACGGAGTCCCTGGTAAAAAGATTGGACTTGTTCCCATTTAGGAACTCCGTGATGGGGGCACTTTCTCATGAGATCCTGAAAGCGATCCCACGCCTCATGGAGAGGTTCTCCTGATTGTTGAGTGAAGTGTGTGATCTGATGGCGCAAGGCGTTGGTCCGACCAACGGGAAAAAACTTTTTCAAAAACTCGGATTGAAGTTCTTCCCAAGTGTTGATCGGTCGGGTCTGAGTTTGATACCAATGGGCGGCCTTGTCCATAAGAGAAAAGGAGAACATCTTCATGAGAAGAATATCCCGATTTTGCGCATCTGATCCAAAAGTGTGGGCCAGAAGCTTTAGCTGTTTGATGTGCTGGAAGGGATCTTCAGAATTAAGCCCATGGAATTTAGGTATAGCATGTTGGGCTTTAATTCGGAATCAGGTCCTCCAGTCGGGATTCCGACTCGAGGCTCAATGGCCACCGCAGCAGGATTGTAGTGGTCCCGCATCATAGGACGCTGTGGTGGGTGCACGAAGTTTTGGAAGAGGTCATTGAGTCGCTGGAGCTGGTGCTCCAGATTATTTTCTTCCTCAACTGGCTGAGCCATGATGGGGGAAGAAGAAGAACTTGGTTCTGAATCAGAAGAGAGAATAATGTGAGGGTGTTGCTACACAAACACGGGCGTCGAGGCTTGGCCTTGACGAGAGCGAATTTCTAAAGGAGGTCTTAAGGGTGGTCTTAAGGACCTCCTTCCGTACATGCACTGTTGGAAGAGGTAAGTTTAGAAGGTGCTGGACCCAATCAAGACACCCAAAAATGTGTTGGGTGACTATAGAGGTGCGGGGCAGATGTACCCCTTGATCAGAAAGATCGTCCACCTGAGAATTACCTGGGCAGCCAGAGAGGGAGAGTCCCGCGAAGACCCCTACATGGTAGAGCGTCCCCACGGGTTACAGGGTTTCCCCCACCCGACCTCTCTTGTCACTGCGGTTCCAGGTAGACCAGGATAGGGATCTTGACCTCTTAAGTCTACCAATTTTAGTTTAAGATCAGGGTGCTTAAAGTTACACTTGAACTCTTAGGTATTTTGAGTGAGAAAGTGACCTAATTTTAAGGTTGGTTGACCCAAGGAGTCAACTTTACCTCTTGTTCCTTTGAGAGCTTTTGGGTCCTTTCTTTTAGGGTTCAAGTGTTTAGAGAGCCAATTGTTTAGGGTTTGTCTGAATAAGTGTTTTCAGACAAGGGCTTGGGCACACTTCATTTGGTTTTCTCAATTCTTGCTTAATGAGTGTGTCGCTAAATCCCTAGTGTTGGATCCTAGGTTGGCTCTACTTGGTCCAGTTAGCTCTTTGTCGGGTAATTAGGGCTCAAGCAAGAATGTGTTAGCCCCTAAATACCCTTAATAGTGTGCAGGAATAATGGGTTGAAAACATGCAACTTTTTATGGTTACTAAGTATGGAAGACAGGTTAGCCCTATATTGCTTGTTCTTTTCTTTTCTTCCTCTTTAGAGTTTAGAGGTTAATAGCGAGAGGAAAATACCTGTCCTCGGAGTGGTTGGTTGCTTGTCTTCTTGATTTCCTGTAGCTGCACAAAAGAGAGGAGATTATCAGAAACTAAAAGAAACAGGAATGTTTACCTCTAGAATAGCCGTTGCTCCCCGGCAACGGCGCCAAAAACTGGGGTCGACCTTCCTCTATAGTTTTATTATTTCGTCGTAGTATAGTATAGAGAGAGGTGATTACCAATTTAATACAATTTGTTACTCGGAAAATAAAAGAGTTCCCGAGGTCGAACTCAGGGAGCAAGTTGTATTCTAGGGGTACAAGTTTCTTTTACAAAAATAAAGAAAGAGAGAGAGAGAATTTGTTGGCTTTTCTTCTTTTCTCTTTGCTTCTCCTCTTCTTCCTTCTTAGATCTTCTGCTCTCTTCCTTTGTTCTTCTTCTGCAGTGGTGATGTTCTTCTTCTTCTTTCAGCTGTTTCTGCTCTTCCTTTTCCTTCTGCAGAGCGGTCCTGTTCTTCTTCTTCTTCTTTCTTTCTTCAGATCTTCTTCTCGTGCTCTTCTTCTTCTGCAGAGTCTTCACTTGGCCTCTCTGTGTTCCTCCTCTGCCTCACCTTCCTTCTCCTTCGTTGCCTTCAGGACGTCGTCTGATTTTCCAATCAGACGACTTAAACTGCAGCTGCTACAGTGCCGCTCGGTGCTCCTCCTTCCTTCAGCCTTCGTCTTCTTCCACGGTTCTTCTTCACCTGTGCCTGCACACTTACACAGCTTGATCAGGGGCAAAACCAGCTCTACCTCCCCCGCGTCTCTCTCTCACAGAAGCCACTCTTGGGAAAGCTCTCCCAGAGCTGCCGGGTTGCCGGGTACGGGTCACGCCCGGGTCCAGGCCCACCGGCGTGCGTGGTGGGCGAGGAGTGCAGGTCAGGCTTAGTCGTGCCGGGCCAGGTCCGCGAGGCGTGAGCGCGGACGAGACCGGGTAACCGGGCAGGTGAAGGGGACCTCACCCCGTGTGCTGAGGCAATAAGCCTCCAGCACTTTTTCACTTTATACCGCAGCGCCTCTTCAGAGTTTTCCGAGGTGGGACTAAATGTCCCACCCCGAGTTGGCGCCTGCGCGGAGGAAGCAGCTGGTAATCGCGGCTTTACGCGAGGCCTTCGCGCGAGGGCTTCGCTTCAGCTGCAGCCTGACGCTTTGTCGAAATGCCTCGCACAGCCTGGGAGTCGAATCTGGGCGTGGCGCGCCTGCAGCTGCAGGCAGAAGCAGCTCCTTCTGCACGGCAATGGCGGCGGAGGACGGGTGACCTGTTCACAGCAAAACGGCCTCTCGGCCTAATCAGAAGGTGCCGGGAGCTTCGCCAGAGTGCGGCGAAGCTCGTGCGGGTGGTGGCGAGGCGTGGGGCGACGTGCAAGGGCTGCCCTAGGTCGGACTGTGGGTCGGAAAGTGGGTGTGTTTGGTTGAATTGCAGAGGTCGGGTGGCGGGAATTGGAAGGGCAGAAATGGATCAGGGTGAGGAGGCGGAGATTATGTGCAGGTCGGCGAGCCGTGTGGGGTGCTGGAGTGATGGGAGCGACTCGCCGGAGGATGGCCGGAGGCGGAGAAGGTGAGGGTGATTGGTCGGAATCGAGGGCGACAGTAAATGTTTAAAGTGAGGAAAAGGAAGAGGGGAGGAAGAGGAGGAGTTCTACCTACTTAGCAGGACGAGGAGGGGCCGGAGCGGGCGACAGTTGTATCGACTGTCGCCGGAGAAGAAGATGCCCGGGGGAAGGGGCGGCGGTGAGCAGAGGGCCGGAGAGGCGCCAGCTGGGTGCGGCGTGGCGCGGGAAGAGCGAGGGAAAGAAGTCTCTGCTGCTGGTATTGCGGCAGAGCGAAGAGGAGGAGGAGGAAGAACCGCCGGAGCTGGTGGGCGTCTGCCGGAGTGAGAAGAGAGGAAAGTTGGGGGTTTTCTCCGTCAGATCCGAGCTACTCAGAACGGCGGAGCGACGGGGGTATTTATAGAGGCCGAATCAGAGAGGAAGGCGGAGGGAGACGACGTGTCTCCCTCGCCGGAGGACGCCGGAGATGGAAACCCATACCGTCCGTGCGTTCGCACGGCCGGTATGGTGGGTTGCAGCGACCAGGGGGGTGTTCCTGCGACGGCTGACGACGCAGGGCACCCCCGGTTGTCTTGCCAGACCCTCCCCCTTACCCTGCGCGGCGCCATGCTCCGCGCAAGGTCGCCGGAGCATGGTGCTGGTCAGGTTTTGGCAGGAGGGACCTGAATGCAAGGAACAGAGGAGAGTTAGGGGTAGAAATGCGAGGGTTCAAAAGTTGAGGGTCAAAAAGTAAATATATGAGGACCAAAGTGTAAAGTTGGTCAAGAAGGTTTCTTCTTAGGCTCAAGTTTTTATACATGACTAACTAGGACCTAAGGAATATGATGGTGAATTTTATTTCTAGATTAAACCTTGTTTGACTGGTCAATTTACGCAGAAACCCAAATTAAGTTATTAATTGGGTATGGTTCTCAATGTAGGTCAAAATGGGTTCTGAAGGCCAAATTGAAGGTTCTAAACCCTAGAGATTATTTTTCTATGAATTTTAGAGGGTTTATTCTATTTTTACTTTGCCTCGAACCTCGTGAATTGAAGTGGGTTTGCTTTAGGGTTACAGATTATCATTTAGTTCCTTGGAATTGCTGTAGCCCTTATCAGATCATCCCACTTTCCTTCTTATTTGGTTTGTTTGACCTGTGTTTGGACCCTGAATTACCCTGTATGCGGATTATACTGGTAAAATTACATTTTTACCCCTTATGACTTGTTTTCTCCTTAAACTCAGAATTCTCTGAGTTAAGCCTTTCCTTGAGTTATGTAGGAGCTTTTATCCTTTGTATTAGGTCAAAATGAGCTAGTTATGGCTCATGATGAGGTTCTCATCATACCCCCATGCCTAGCTTTTGCTAGTCCCTTAGCAAAAACTTAAGGTTTCAACCCTTGTTCTAGACCATGAAGTTCTTAATAGCTTCAGATAAGTGCTTTTTTATTTGAGCTTAGATTAGGTTAGAATGCTGACCATAGGCCTAAAAGGTACTCTAGTACCAATCAAGATCCAAATCTGTCTAGCCTTAGCCTCAGTCTTTAGCAAAGGTTTTTAAGGCCCACAAGAACTAACCTAAGATTTATTGGACTTTGTGGTTAAAGCACCCGTGCTTGAAATGATTTTAGCCCTGGCTCAGTTCGCAGTGCGTTTTATAAGAGAGAGATAGAAAGTTTTCTATTTGGAGAGTTTTCTCTCTCTTTTTCTTTTTAGTTCTAGCCTAGGATTGGCTTTTCAACACGGTCTGTATCAGATTCCTTATTCCCATCATCAATCCTCAAGGGTTCCTGGCGATCGATGCTTCGAGATAGCACCGCCCATGGCAACCCCCGGAACCCTGGCTATTGAGATTTTGAGATAATCCCATCCATGGTGTTCCGTGGCCGAATCCAGACCCTGGCAATTGACACTTCGAGATAATGCCATCCATGGAATCTGAACCAGCAGAGTGCTTACATGCCCCCAGTAGGATATGTGAATATCCTAAGAGACAAGCACCGAGGAGATGATATTTTGTTACGCATCTTCGAGGGGATTTCCCGCCTCTCCGCGCTGGGAACTCGTCTAAATCAACTTGTGTTGATCGGCCGCTCCTATTCTAGGTGTTCTTTTCAGAATTTTGCGACGCTTCTGCGTGATTTTGATTTTTACGCTTACTGAACCAGGCTGTGTGTGAGGTTAGGGTGCTTAGGTTACTGAGTCCCGTAAACCAAAAATTAGTTAACGAGGCCAAATACTCCCTAAGCCTTAGACCTAATACTTCAGCTTTTCATTTTCCTCAACCTCTTAAGGAATATCCAGATCTTAATGGGTACTAAGAGTCTATTCAAGAATGCCTAAGGTTTGCATTCTTACTAATCTCATTATGCACTTTTCAGTTATTTTCTTGAATGAGGTCTAGAACTTAGGTTAATTCCTTAGTTCCTTACTAATGACTATCACCTTTTCTCATAATTTTGTGCTCCTTTTTCATTTTGTTTCTTTTCTCCTTCTCCTTCACAAAATTTCCTTCTCCTCTCTTCCTCTTATTCTTTTTCAAAAATTTTTTATTTTTATGGTGTTTTTGGCATATGTGAATTTTTTGTTTGAAACCTTTTCTTACAAGTTTTGCACTTTCATACCCCCCCATGCCTAAGATTTGCAATGTCCTCATTGTAACCTAGGGGGTTTTTATTTAACTTAGTTCATTCCTTAAGACAGAAATTTGGATGAGTGAATGGGTCGGGTTGAATTTTTGCGGACGATTTCTAATCCCAGATGCAAGCATCTGAGGTGGGGTCGGCTGTCTACAAGGGTGAACCTTAAGTGCAAAAAGGTGTCAGAAAAAGTTTTGGATTTTTAGGAAAATGACGGGTTGCCTCCCGTTAAGCGCTGAGTTTTACGCCATCGGCTGGGCACAATAAGCTCAAGGGGAATGGAGGATATAAGATGCTTCAGCCAAATCAGTAGAAGTTACATCAATGAACGGCTTGAGTCTATGACCGTTCACGATGAAAGGTTTAGAATCGTGGCTGAGTGGACTGATTTCGATTGCTCCATTTCCAAAAACCTGTCGGACCAAATATGGTCCGACCCACTTGGATCTCAGTTTTCCTGGGAAGAGTTTTAGTCGGGCATCAAAGAGTAGGACCTTTTGACCAGGATGAAGGATCTTTCTCGAGATGTGTTTGTCGTGGAAGGCTTTAACCCGCTCCTTGTAGATTCGCGAGTTCTCGTACGCGTCTAGGCGTAATTCATCGATCTCGCTGATTTGGAGTTTTCTGTGGGTTCCAGCCTCGGAAAGATCTAGATTACAGTTCCGTACTGCCCAATAGGCTTTATGCTCTAGTTCGACGGGAAGGTGACATGCCTTTCCATACACCAGTCTAAAGGGAGACATACCCAATTGGGTCTTGTGGGCGGTCCTATAGGCCCACAATGCTTCCGGAAGTCAGGACGACCAGTCCTTCCTGTCAGGTCGAACAGTGACTTGCAGGATTTTCTTGATCTCCCGATTAGACAGCTCAGCTAGACCATTAGTTTGGGGGTGGTAAGGAGTAGAGATTCGGTGAGACACCCCGTATATGGTCATCAGTGACCTAAACTGAGCATTTGTGAAATGGGTCCCCCCATCAGAGATTATTGCACGAGGAATCCCGAACCTTGAGAAAATGTTTTGATGAATGAATTTGAGAACGATTTTGTGATCACAGGTCCGGGTCGGTATGGCTTCGATCCATTTGGACACGTAGTCCACAGCCAACAGAATGTATTCGAAACCATCTGAAACAGGAAAGGGGCCCATAAAATCAATCCCCCAAACATCAAAGATTTCGCATACTAGAATTGGTTGCATAGGCATCATGCCGCGATGGCTCATGTTGCCCAAAGTCTGGCAACGACTACATGCCTTGCAGTGACTGTACGCGTCTTTGAACAGTGTGGGCCAGTAAAAGCCGCACTGGAGGACTTTTGATGCGGTTTTATGCCCGGCGAAATGGCCACCGCATGCCTGGTCATGGTAGAAAGAGAGGATATTGTTGAATTCGTCTTCCGGGACACATCTCCGGATGATCTGATCGGCACCTATGCGGAAGAGGTACGGGTCTTCCCAAATGTAATACTTGGCATCGGAGCGTAATTTGTCCTTCTTGGCCTTTGGCCAGTCGGACGGGATCTGATGAGATGCCAAGTAATTTACTACATTAGCAAACCATGGAAGGCTAGCACCAATAGTCAGCAGGTGCTCATCGGGAAAATGCTCTGTGATGGGTCCGGAAGGGTCAATTATTTCAGAAGGAAGACGGGACAAGTGATCAACTACCACATTTTATTTTCCCACTTTGTCGCGAATCTCAAGGTCAAATTCTTGCAACAGCAAGATCCATCGGATTAATCGAGGTTTCGCGTCCTTCTTTGCAAGGAGATGCCTCACAGTTGTGTGATCCGAGTATATGATGACACGGGAACCCAGGAGGTACGATCTGAATTTTTCTAGGGCAAATACTACAGCCAGTAGCTCTTTCTCAGTAACCATATAGTTACGCTGAGCCTCATCGAGTGTTTTGCTGGCGTAGTAAATGACCACAGGTTTCCGTCAATTTTCTGCCCCAAAACTGCTCCTACAGCGAAGTCGGATGCATCGCACATGATCTCAAAGGGTTGAAACCAATCAGGGGACTGTAGGATCGGGGCTTGGGTGACTCGGTCACGCAGGATTTCAAATGCTTGAGTGCATTCCTTGGAAATTTCGAAAGGAACATCCTTGGAGAGAAGAGTGGTCAGGGGGCGCGCGATTTTTGAAAAATCAGGGATAAATCGTCGATAAAAACCGACATGCCCTAAAAAGGAACGGATGTCCCTGATCGAGCTAGGCATAGGAAGGTGAGAAATCAGATCAATCTTAGCTCGATCCACTTGGATACCTTTCTCCGAAATTGAGTGTCCCAGGACAATTCCCTCAGGCACCATGAAATGGCTCTTTTCCCAGGAAAGAACCAAGTTCACATCGATGCACCGCCTGAGTATCTGGACCAAGTGTTGGAGGCAATCGTCGAATGATGCTCCGAAAACTGAAAAGTCATCCATGAAGACTTCCAGATAATCACCTACCATATCTGAGAATATGGCAAGCATGCATCGCTGAAAAGTAGTGGGTGCATTGCAAAGACCGAAAGGCATCCTTCGGAAAGCGTATGTTCCGAAGGGGCAGGTGAACGTGGTCTTTTCTTGGTCCTCAGGATGGATTGCCACCTGGTTATAACCGGAGTACCCGTCAAGAAAGCAGAAGAACCTATTTCCCTCAAGTTTTTCGAGAATCTGATCAATGAAGGGTAGTGGGAAATGATCCTTCTTCGTGGAGGAATTGAGTCGGCGGTAATCTATACAGACTCTCCACGAGTTGGCTAATCGGGTAGGAATGATTTCTCCGATCTCAGTCGTTATAGTGGTGAGTCCTGCCTTCTTGGGCACGACCTGAATTGGGCTCACCCAACGACTATCGGAGATCGGGTAGATGATTCCGGCATCTAACCACTTGATGATCTCCTTTTTCACGACCTCCTGCAGATTGGGGTTTAAGCGTCTCTGCATTTCATGAGAAGGTCGTGTGCCCTCTTCTGAATAGATATGATGAGTACAATAAGAGGGACTTATTCCAGTCAAATCATCGAGAGTCCACCCGATGGCTCTGCGATGTTGCTGGAGGACAACAATCAGACGGGATTCCTGTTCAGGACTGAGGTTGGAATTGATAATCACAGGAAGGGCCTGATTAGAACCCAAAAAGATGTATTTCAAGTGAGCAGGAAGGGGTTTCAGTTCGAGGATGGGGTTATCAGCAGCAGCGGGTGGTTCAGTATAGATGTGAGGTTCAAGGGTGGGAGTTACTGGGTTGTTCATATCTGGATTCGACTCCTCTGTTTGCGGGTCAAGATCCTTCTGTGGTTGATGAGGCATAATCGAGTCATTCTGGAAGTGTGATTCATCAACCACAGTCCTGATGTCACAAATTTGTTCGATGACACCGCAATTAATTCCTTGTTGGGCCTTAAATATATCAATTTTCAGTGTTTGATCTCCAAACTTAAGCTCTATTTGGCCCTCCTCACAGCTGATGTTGGCTCTAGCAGTAGCCAAGAAAGGTCTCCCTAGAATGATTGGTGTATCCCTATGGTTCTCAGGTGCGTCCATATCTAAGACTATAAAGTCCACTAGGAAATAGAAATCCCGCACTCTTACGATAACATCCTCGAGAATCCCTTTTGGCGACTTTATAGATCGATCTGCTAATTGTAATGTTATCTCGGTTGGTTTTAGCTCAGATTCTTCTAGATGGTCAAGTAAGGATGTGGGTATCAGGTTTATGGATGCACCCAAGTCTAACAATGCTCTATCAAATTGGGTACCACCTATCTTGCAGGAAATCAGGGGAGTACCAGGATCTTTTGCCTTGGGTGGGAGTCTACTGAGGATTACAGAGCTGGCTTGCTCTGACAGAACAATTGGGCTCCCTCCCTTGGTTCGCGGCTTACGCTGGGGTGTACATATATTCTTTAGAAATCGTGCGTAAGCTGGTACGTGGCAGATTGCATCCATCAAGGGGATGTTTATGTGGACCTGCTCAAAGAGCTTGACCAGGTCCTCCTCAGGGGCCACGGGTTTGGTGGTCTTCTTTTCCTTGGTCAAGGCCTCGGGAAACGGGATCTTGGTTGGTTCTTCTAGGATAGGTCCAGGTTGTGGATCCGGGACAGTGGTATCTTGGATAACTATCCTAGGGTCATGGTTATCGGGCTTGGAGTGGTTTGGATAATGCGGGTCTTGAGTTGTTTTACCACTACGTGTTGTTACAGAATTTAATCCGGCCTGATTTTGGTTTGGGTTTGGTAAGAGGGGTGGCTGCTGCTGAAATCCCGCATAAGAAGTTGAAGCTTCCATCTCGTCTGGAGATGGAGCAGTAGGGGCCTGATAAATCCATTGTGCGTGGCCTAAATTTGGATTCATAACGCGCTTCTGGGTTGGCACGTTATTCGGGTTAGGAAGAGGTTGGGAAGGGAGTGTGCCTGGCTGGCGAGAATTTGCCAACTGGGCCAGTTGAGTTTTAACCTCTGTAAGTTCATCCTTGTGCTGTTTTTGAATAGCCGCATTCGTTCTTTGAATGTCAGCCAGAGTCTGAAGGATTAGGGACATTTGATCCTGATTTGGCCCTGATGGATAAGTAGGGTTGGGCCGAGGCTGAGGCGGCTGGTAATGACGAGAGGGCTGTGGGCGGGACTGAAAAGGTGGTCTTTGGGTTTGGGAATTTCCCGCCCACTGAAAATTGGGATGGTTTCGCCATCCAGGGTTGTAAGTGTTGGAGAATGGGTCGTTCTGGATGGCGTTGAGGTCCTCGCAGGTCTGAGGATCCTCTTGAGAATCAGTGAAAGGGGGAATGGAGCTCCCCGGGCTGGTGTAGAAAGGATCGGATGATCCTCCGATCCGAGAATCAGATGGGGATGGATATGGATCCATCCTAGGGGAGGATCGGTGGAGGATGTTTTGCACAGTCTCCTGTGTGGAAGGAGGCTGTGCAAAGGAGTTACGCGCAGAGGTGGCTCGCTGCAAGTGCTGAGTCAGCTCATCCACCTTCTTCTCTATGATTGAAACCTTGTCCAATGGACTGGCCATTAATTCCAGGTCGACTGATGCGGACAGGCTCTGCGTCTCATGTGCTCCCTTAAGATTCGTCGCTGCGCGGGTATTCGTCCTGTCGAATAATCCCATGGAGTCATTGTTGATGGAGTTCTCGCACATGTTTTCGAGAATCTCCCATACGGTGTCTTCATGTTGACCCATGATGTTTCCTCCGCAAGTTGCATTGACGAAAAGGCGGATGTCCTCACGGAGTCCCTGGTAAAAAGATTGGACTTGTTCCCATTTAGGAACTCCGTGATGGGGGCACTTTCTCATGAGATCCTGAAAGCGATCCCACGCCTCATGGAGAGGTTCTCCTGATTGTTGAGTGAAGTGTGTGATCTGATGGCGCAAGGCGTTGGTCCGACCAACGGGAAAAAACTTTTTCAAAAACTCGGATTGAAGTTCTTCCCAAGTGTTGATCGGTCGGGTCTGAGTTTGATACCAATGGGCGGCCTTGTCCATAAGAGAAAAGGAGAACATCTTCATGAGAAGAATATCCCGATTTTGCGCATCTGATCCAAAAGTGTGGGCCAGAAGCTTTAGCTGTTTGATGTGCTGGAAGGGATCTTCAGAATTAAGCCCATGGAATTTAGGTATAGCATGTTGGGCTTTAATTCGGAATCAGGTCCTCCAGTCGGGATTCCGACTCGAGGCTCAATGGCCACCGCAGCAGGATTGTAGTGGTCCCGCATCATAGGACGCTGTGGTGGGTGCACGAAGTTTTGGAAGAGGTCATTGAGTCGCTGGAGCTGGTGCTCCAGATTATTTTCTTCCTCAACTGGCTGAGCCATGATGGGGGAAGAAGAAGAACTTGGTTCTGAATCAGAAGAGAGAATAATGTGAGGGTGTTGCTACACAAACACGGGCGTCGAGGCTTGGCCTTGACGAGAGCGAATTTCTAAAGGAGGTCTTAAGGGTGGTCTTAAGGACCTCCTTCCGTACATGCACTGTTGGAAGAGGTAAGTTTAGAAGGTGCTGGACCCAATCAAGACACCCAAAAATGTGTTGGGTGACTATAGAGGTGCGGGGCAGATGTACCCCTTGATCAGAAAGATCGTCCACCTGAGAATTACCTGGGCAGCCAGAGAGGGAGAGTCCCGCGAAGACCCCTACATGGTAGAGCGTCCCCACGGGTTACAGGGTTTCCCCCACCCGACCTCTCTTGTCACTGCGGTTCCAGGTAGACCAGGATAGGGATCTTGACCTCTTAAGTCTACCAATTTTAGTTTAAGATCAGGGTGCTTAAAGTTACACTTGAACTCTTAGGTATTTTGAGTGAGAAAGTGACCTAATTTTAAGGTTGGTTGACCCAAGGAGTCAACTTTACCTCTTGTTCCTTTGAGAGCTTTTGGGTCCTTTCTTTTAGGGTTCAAGTGTTTAGAGAGCCAATTGTTTAGGGTTTGTCTGAATAAGTGTTTTCAGACAAGGGCTTGGGCACACTTCATTTGGTTTTCTCAATTCTTGCTTAATGAGTGTGTCGCTAAATCCCTAGTGTTGGATCCTAGGTTGGCTCTACTTGGTCCAGTTAGCTCTTTGTCGGGTAATTAGGGCTCAAGCAAGAATGTGTTAGCCCCTAAATACCCTTAATAGTGTGCAGGAATAATGGGTTGAAAACATGCAACTTTTTATGGTTACTAAGTATGGAAGACAGGTTAGCCCTATATTGCTTGTTCTTTTCTTTTCTTCCTCTTTAGAGTTTAGAGGTTAATAGCGAGAGGAAAATACCTGTCCTCGGAGTGGTTGGTTGCTTGTCTTCTTGATTTCCTGTAGCTGCACAAAAGAGAGGAGATTATCAGAAACTAAAAGAAACAGGAATGTTTACCTCTAGAATAGCCGTTGCTCCCCGGCAACGGCGCCAAAAACTGGGGTCGACCTTCCTCTATAGTTTTATTATTTCGTCGTAGTATAGTATAGAGAGAGGTGATTACCAATTTAATACAATTTGTTACTCGGAAAATAAAAGAGTTCCCGAGGTCGAACTCAGGGAGCAAGTTGTATTCTAGGGGTACAAGTTTCTTTTACAAAAATAAAGAAAGAGAGAGAGAGAATTTGTTGGCTTTTCTTCTTTTCTCTTTGCTTCTCCTCTTCTTCCTTCTTAGATCTTCTGCTCTCTTCCTTTGTTCTTCTTCTGCAGTGGTGATGTTCTTCTTCTTCTTTCAGCTGTTTCTGCTCTTCCTTTTCCTTCTGCAGAGCGGTCCTGTTCTTCTTCTTCTTCTTTCTTTCTTCAGATCTTCTTCTCGTGCTCTTCTTCTTCTGCAGAGTCTTCACTTGGCCTCTCTGTGTTCCTCCTCTGCCTCACCTTCCTTCTCCTTCGTTGCCTTCAGGACGTCGTCTGATTTTCCAATCAGACGACTTAAACTGCAGCTGCTACAGTGCCGCTCGGTGCTCCTCCTTCCTTCAGCCTTCGTCTTCTTCCACGGTTCTTCTTCACCTGTGCCTGCACACTTACACAGCTTGATCAGGGGCAAAACCAGCTCTACCTCCCCCGCGTCTCTCTCTCACAGAAGCCACTCTTGGGAAAGCTCTCCCAGAGCTGCCGGGTTGCCGGGTACGGGTCACGCCCGGGTCCAGGCCCACCGGCGTGCGTGGTGGGCGAGGAGTGCAGGTCAGGCTTAGTCGTGCCGGGCCAGGTCCGCGAGGCGTGAGCGCGGACGAGACCGGGTAACCGGGCAGGTGAAGGGGACCTCACCCCGTGTGCTGAGGCAATAAGCCTCCAGCACTTTTTCACTTTATACCGCAGCGCCTCTTCAGAGTTTTCCGAGGTGGGACTAAATGTCCCACCCCGAGTTGGCGCCTGCGCGGAGGAAGCAGCTGGTAATCGCGGCTTTACGCGAGGCCTTCGCGCGAGGGCTTCGCTTCAGCTGCAGCCTGACGCTTTGTCGAAATGCCTCGCACAGCCTGGGAGTCGAATCTGGGCGTGGCGCGCCTGCAGCTGCAGGCAGAAGCAGCTCCTTCTGCACGGCAATGGCGGCGGAGGACGGGTGACCTGTTCACAGCAAAACGGCCTCTCGGCCTAATCAGAAGGTGCCGGGAGCTTCGCCAGAGTGCGGCGAAGCTCGTGCGGGTGGTGGCGAGGCGTGGGGCGACGTGCAAGGGCTGCCCTAGGTCGGACTGTGGGTCGGAAAGTGGGTGTGTTTGGTTGAATTGCAGAGGTCGGGTGGCGGGAATTGGAAGGGCAGAAATGGATCAGGGTGAGGAGGCGGAGATTATGTGCAGGTCGGCGAGCCGTGTGGGGTGCTGGAGTGATGGGAGCGACTCGCCGGAGGATGGCCGGAGGCGGAGAAGGTGAGGGTGATTGGTCGGAATCGAGGGCGACAGTAAATGTTTAAAGTGAGGAAAAGGAAGAGGGGAGGAAGAGGAGGAGTTCTACCTACTTAGCAGGACGAGGAGGGGCCGGAGCGGGCGACAGTTGTATCGACTGTCGCCGGAGAAGAAGATGCCCGGGGGAAGGGGCGGCGGTGAGCAGAGGGCCGGAGAGGCGCCAGCTGGGTGCGGCGTGGCGCGGGAAGAGCGAGGGAAAGAAGTCTCTGCTGCTGGTATTGCGGCAGAGCGAAGAGGAGGAGGAGGAAGAACCGCCGGAGCTGGTGGGCGTCTGCCGGAGTGAGAAGAGAGGAAAGTTGGGGGTTTTCTCCGTCAGATCCGAGCTACTCAGAACGGCGGAGCGACGGGGGTATTTATAGAGGCCGAATCAGAGAGGAAGGCGGAGGGAGACGACGTGTCTCCCTCGCCGGAGGACGCCGGAGATGGAAACCCATACCGTCCGTGCGTTCGCACGGCCGGTATGGTGGGTTGCAGCGACCAGGGGGGTGTTCCTGCGACGGCTGACGACGCAGGGCACCCCCGGTTGTCTTGCCAGACCCTCCCCCTTACCCTGCGCGGCGCCATGCTCCGCGCAAGGTCGCCGGAGCATGGTGCTGGTCAGGTTTTGGCAGGAGGGACCTGAATGCAAGGAACAGAGGAGAGTTAGGGGTAGAAATGCGAGGGTTCAAAAGTTGAGGGTCAAAAAGTAAATATATGAGGACCAAAGTGTAAAGTTGGTCAAGAAGGTTTCTTCTTAGGCTCAAGTTTTTATACATGACTAACTAGGACCTAAGGAATATGATGGTGAATTTTATTTCTAGATTAAACCTTGTTTGACTGGTCAATTTACGCAGAAACCCAAATTAAGTTATTAATTGGGTATGGTTCTCAATGTAGGTCAAAATGGGTTCTGAAGGCCAAATTGAAGGTTCTAAACCCTAGAGATTATTTTTCTATGAATTTTAGAGGGTTTATTCTATTTTTACTTTGCCTCGAACCTCGTGAATTGAAGTGGGTTTGCTTTAGGGTTACAGATTATCATTTAGTTCCTTGGAATTGCTGTAGCCCTTATCAGATCATCCCACTTTCCTTCTTATTTGGTTTGTTTGACCTGTGTTTGGACCCTGAATTACCCTGTATGCGGATTATACTGGTAAAATTACATTTTTACCCCTTATGACTTGTTTTCTCCTTAAACTCAGAATTCTCTGAGTTAAGCCTTTCCTTGAGTTATGTAGGAGCTTTTATCCTTTGTATTAGGTCAAAATGAGCTAGTTATGGCTCATGATGAGGTTCTCATCATACCCCCATGCCTAGCTTTTGCTAGTCCCTTAGCAAAAACTTAAGGTTTCAACCCTTGTTCTAGACCATGAAGTTCTTAATAGCTTCAGATAAGTGCTTTTTTATTTGAGCTTAGATTAGGTTAGAATGCTGACCATAGGCCTAAAAGGTACTCTAGTACCAATCAAGATCCAAATCTGTCTAGCCTTAGCCTCAGTCTTTAGCAAAGGTTTTTAAGGCCCACAAGAACTAACCTAAGATTTATTGGACTTTGTGGTTAAAGCACCCGTGCTTGAAATGATTTTAGCCCTGGCTCAGTTCGCAGTGCGTTTTATAAGAGAGAGATAGAAAGTTTTCTATTTGGAGAGTTTTCTCTCTCTTTTTCTTTTTAGTTCTAGCCTAGGATTGGCTTTTCAACACGGTCTGTATCAGATTCCTTATTCCCATCATCAATCCTCAAGGGTTCCTGGCGATCGATGCTTCGAGATAGCACCGCCCATGGCAACCCCCGGAACCCTGGCTATTGAGATTTTGAGATAATCCCATCCATGGTGTTCCGTGGCCGAATCCAGACCCTGGCAATTGACACTTCGAGATAATGCCATCCATGGAATCTGAACCAGCAGAGTGCTTACATGCCCCCAGTAGGATATGTGAATATCCTAAGAGACAAGCACCGAGGAGATGATATTTTGTTACGCATCTTCGAGGGGATTTCCCGCCTCTCCGCGCTGGGAACTCGTCTAAATCAACTTGTGTTGATCGGCCGCTCCTATTCTAGGTGTTCTTTTCAGAATTTTGCGACGCTTCTGCGTGATTTTGATTTTTACGCTTACTGAACCAGGCTGTGTGTGAGGTTAGGGTGCTTAGGTTACTGAGTCCCGTAAACCAAAAATTAGTTAACGAGGCCAAATACTCCCTAAGCCTTAGACCTAATACTTCAGCTTTTCATTTTCCTCAACCTCTTAAGGAATATCCAGATCTTAATGGGTACTAAGAGTCTATTCAAGAATGCCTAAGGTTTGCATTCTTACTAATCTCATTATGCACTTTTCAGTTATTTTCTTGAATGAGGTCTAGAACTTAGGTTAATTCCTTAGTTCCTTACTAATGACTATCACCTTTTCTCATAATTTTGTGCTCCTTTTTCATTTTGTTTCTTTTCTCCTTCTCCTTCACAAAATTTCCTTCTCCTCTCTTCCTCTTATTCTTTTTCAAAAATTTTTTATTTTTATGGTGTTTTTGGCATATGTGAATTTTTTGTTTGAAACCTTTTCTTACAAGTTTTGCACTTTCATACCCCCCCATGCCTAAGATTTGCAATGTCCTCATTGTAACCTAGGGGGTTTTTATTTAACTTAGTTCATTCCTTAAGACAGAAATTTGGATGAGTGAATGGGTCGGGTTGAATTTTTGCGGACGATTTCTAATCCCAGATGCAAGCATCTGAGGTGGGGTCGGCTGTCTACAAGGGTGAACCTTAAGTGCAAAAAGGTGTCAGAAAAAGTTTTGGATTTTTAGGAAAATGACGGGTTGCCTCCCGTTAAGCGCTGAGTTTTACGCCATCGGCTGGGCACAATAAGCTCAAGGGGAATGGAGGATATAAGATGCTTCAGCCAAATCAGTAGAAGTTACATCAATGAACGGCTTGAGTCTATGACCGTTCACGATGAAAGGTTCAGAATCGTGGCTGAGTGGACTGATTTCGATTGCTCCATTTCCAAAAACCTGTCGGACCAAATATGGTCCGACCCACTTGGATCTCAGTTTTCCTGGGAAGAGTTTTAGTCGGGCATCAAAGAGTAGGACCTTTTGACCAGGATGAAGGATCTTTCTCGAGATGTGTTTGTCGTGGAAGGCTTTAACCCGCTCCTTGTAGATTCGCGAGTTCTCGTACGCGTCTAGGCGTAATTCATCGATCTCGCTGATTTGGAGTTTTCTGTGGGTTCCAGCCTCGGAAAGATCTAGATTACAGTTCCGTACTGCCCAATAGGCTTTATGCTCTAGTTCGACGGGAAGGTGACATGCCTTTCCATACACCAGTCTAAAGGGAGACATACCCAATTGGGTCTTGTGGGCGGTCCTATAGGCCCACAATGCTTCCGGAAGTCAGGACGACCAGTCCTTCCTGTCAGGTCGAACAGTGACTTGCAGGATTTTCTTGATCTCCCGATTAGACAGCTCAGCTAGACCATTAGTTTGGGGGTGGTAAGGAGTAGAGATTCGGTGAGACACCCCGTATATGGTCATCAGTGACCTAAACTGAGCATTTGTGAAATGGGTCCCCCCATCAGAGATTATTGCACGAGGAATCCCGAACCTTGAGAAAATGTTTTGATGAATGAATTTGAGAACGATTTTGTGATCACAGGTCCGGGTCGGTATGGCTTCGATCCATTTGGACACGTAGTCCACAGCCAACAGAATGTATTCGAAACCATCTGAAACAGGAAAGGGGCCCATAAAATCAATCCCCCAAACATCAAAGATTTCGCATACTAGAATTGGTTGCATAGGCATCATGCCGCGATGGCTCATGTTGCCCAAAGTCTGGCAACGACTGCATGCCTTGCAGTGACTGTACGCGTCTTTGAACAGTGTGGGCCAGTAAAAGCCGCACTGGAGGACTTTTGATGCGGTTTTATGCCCGGCGAAATGGCCACCGCATGCCTGGTCATGGTAGAAAGAGAGGATATTGTTGAATTCGTCTTCCGGGACACATCTCCGGATGATCTGATCGGCACCTATGCGGAAGAGGTACGGGTCTTCCCAAATGTAATACTTGGCATCGGAGCGTAATTTGTCCTTCTTGGCCTTTGGCCAGTCGGACGGGATCTGATGAGATGCCAAGTAATTTACTACATTAGCAAACCATGGAATCTGTGATGGGTCCGGAAGGGTCAATTATTTCAGAAGGAAGACGGGACAAGTGATCAACTACCACATTTTGTTTTCCCACTTTGTCGCGAATCTCAAGGTCAAATTCTTGCAACAGCAAGATCCATCGGATTAATCGAGGTTTCGCGTCCTTCTTTGCAAGGAGATGCCTCACAGTTGTGTGATCCGAGTATATGATGACACGGGAACCCAGGAGGTACGATCTGAATTTTTCTAGGGCAAATACTACAGCCAGTAGCTCTTTCTCAGTAACCATATAGTTACGCTGAGCCTCATCGAGTGTTTTGCTGGCGTAGTAAATGACCACAGGTTTCCGTCAATTTTCTGCCCCAAAACTGCTCCTACAGCGAAGTCGGATGCATCGCACATGATCTCAAAGGGTTGAAACCAATCAGGGGACTGTAGGATCGGGGCTTGGGTGACTCGGTCACGCAGGATTTCAAATGCTTGAGTGCATTCCTTGGAAATTTCGAAAGGAACATCCTTGGAGAGAAGAGTGGTCAGGGGGCGCGCGATTTTTGAAAAATCAGGGATAAATCGTCGATAAAAACCGACATGCCCTAAAAAGGAACGGATGTCCCTGATCGAGCTAGGCATAGGAAGGTGAGAAATCAGATCAATCTTAGCTCGATCCACTTGGATACCTTTCTCCGAAATTGAGTGTCCCAGGACAATTCCCTCAGGCACCATGAAATGGCTCTTTTCCCAGGAAAGAACCAAGTTCACATCGATGCACCGCCTGAGTATCTGGACCAAGTGTTGGAGGCAATCGTCGAATGATGCTCCGAAAACTGAAAAGTCATCCATGAAGACTTCCAGATAATCACCTACCATATCTGAGAATATGGCAAGCATGCATCGCTGAAAAGTAGTGGGTGCATTGCAAAGACCGAAAGGCATCCTTCGGAAAGCGTATGTTCCGAAGGGGCAGGTGAACGTGGTCTTTTCTTGGTCCTCAGGATGGATTGCCACCTGGTTATAACCGGAGTACCCGTCAAGAAAGCAGAAGAACCTATTTCCCTCAAGTTTTTCGAGAATCTGATCAATGAAGGGTAGTGGGAAATGATCCTTCTTCGTGGAGGAATTGAGTCGGCGGTAATCTATACAGACTCTCCACGAGTTGGCTAATCGGGTAGGAATGATTTCTCCGATCTCAGTCGTTATAGTGGTGAGTCCTGCCTTCTTGGGCACGACCTGAATTGGGCTCACCCAACGACTATCGGAGATCGGGTAGATGATTCCGGCATCTAACCACTTGATGATCTCCTTTTTCACGACCTCCTGCAGATTGGGGTTTAAGCGTCTCTGCATTTCATGAGAAGGTCGTGTGCCCTCTTCTGAATAGATATGATGAGTACAATAAGAGGGACTTATTCCAGTCAAATCATCGAGAGTCCACCCGATGGCTCTGCGATGTTGCTGGAGGACAACAATCAGACGGGATTCCTGTTCAGGACTGAGGTTGGAATTGATAATCACAGGAAGGGCCTGATTAGAACCCAAAAAGATGTATTTCAAGTGAGCAGGAAGGGGTTTCAGTTCGAGGATGGGGTTATCAGCAGCAGCGGGTGGTTCAGTATAGATGTGAGGTTCAAGGGTGGGAGTTACTGGGTTGTTCATATCTGGATTCGACTCCTCTGTTTGCGGGTCAAGATCCTTCTGTGGTTGATGAGGCATAATCGAGTCATTCTGGAAGTGTGATTCATCAACCACAGTCCTGATGTCACAAATTTGTTCGATGACACCGCAATTAATTCCTTGTTGGGCCTTAAATATATCAATTTTCAGTGTTTGATCTCCAAACTTAAGCTCTATTTGGCCCTCCTCACAGCTGATGTTGGCTCTAGCAGTAGCCAAGAAAGGTCTCCCTAGAATGATTGGTGTATCCCTATGGTTCTCAGGTGCGTCCATATCTAAGACTATAAAGTCCACTAGGAAATAGAAATCCCGCACTCTTACGATAACATCCTCGAGAATCCCTTTTGGCGACTTTATAGATCGATCTGCTAATTGTAATGTTATCTCGGTTGGTTTTAGCTCAGATTCTTCTAGATGGTCAAGTAAGGATGTGGGTATCAGGTTTATGGATGCACCCAAGTCTAACAATGCTCTATCAAATTGGGTACCACCTATCTTGCAGGAAATCAGGGGAGTACCAGGATCTTTTGCCTTGGGTGGGAGTCTACTGAGGATTACAGAGCTGGCTTGCTCTGACAGAACAATTGGGCTCCCTCCCTTGGTTCGCGGCTTACGCTGGGGTGTACATATATTCTTTAGAAATCGTGCGTAAGCTGGTACGTGGCAGATTGCATCCATCAAGGGGATGTTTATGTGGACCTGCTCAAAGAGCTTGACCAGGTCCTCCTCAGGGGCCACGGGTTTGGTGGTCTTCTTTTCCTTGGTCAAGGCCTCGGGAAACGGGATCTTGGTTGGTTCTTCTAGGATAGGTCCAGGTTGTGGATCCGGGACAGTGGTATCTTGGATAACTATCCTAGGGTCATGGTTATCGGGCTTGGAGTGGTTTGGATAATGCGGGTCTTGAGTTGTTTTACCACTACGTGTTGTTACAGAATTTAATCCGGCCTGATTTTGGTTTGGGTTTGGTAAGAGGGGTGGCTGCTGCTGAAATCCCGCATAAGAAGTTGAAGCTTCCATCTCGTCTGGAGATGGAGCAGTAGGGGCCTGATAAATCCATTGTGCGTGGCCTAAATTTGGATTCATAACGCGCTTCTGGGTTGGCACGTTATTCGGGTTAGGAAGAGGTTGGGAAGGGAGTGTGCCTGGCTGGCGAGAATTTGCCAACTGGGCCAGTTGAGTTTTAACCTCTGTAAGTTCATCCTTGTGCTGTTTTTGAATAGCCGCATTCGTTCTTTGAATGTCAGCCAGAGTCTGAAGGATTAGGGACATTTGATCCTGATTTGGCCCTGATGGATAAGTAGGGTTGGGCCGAGGCTGAGGCGGCTGGTAATGACGAGAGGGCTGTGGGCGGGACTGAAAAGGTGGTCTTTGGGTTTGGGAATTTCCCGCCCACTGAAAATTGGGATGGTTTCGCCATCCAGGGTTGTAAGTGTTGGAGAATGGGTCGTTCTGGATGGCGTTGAGGTCCTCGCAGGTCTGAGGATCCTCTTGAGAATCAGTGAAAGGGGGAATGGAGCTCCCCGGGCTGGTGTAGAAAGGATCGGATGATCCTCCGATCCGAGAATCAGATGGGGATGGATATGGATCCATCCTAGGGGAGGATCGGTGGAGGATGTTTTGCACAGTCTCCTGTGTGGAAGGAGGCTGTGCAAAGGAGTTACGCGCAGAGGTGGCTCGCTGCAAGTGCTGAGTCAGCTCATCCACCTTCTTCTCTATGATTGAAACCTTGTCCAATGGACTGGCCATTAATTCCAGGTCGACTGATGCGGACAGGCTCTGCGTCTCATGTGCTCCCTTAAGATTCGTCGCTGCGCGGGTATTCGTCCTGTCGAATAATCCCATGGAGTCATTGTTGATGGAGTTCTCGCACATGTTTTCGAGAATCTCCCATACGGTGTCTTCATGTTGACCCATGATGTTTCCTCCGCAAGTTGCATTGACGAAAAGGCGGATGTCCTCACGGAGTCCCTGGTAAAAAGATTGGACTTGTTCCCATTTAGGAACTCCGTGATGGGGGCACTTTCTCATGAGATCCTGAAAGCGATCCCACGCCTCATGGAGAGGTTCTCCTGATTGTTGAGTGAAGTGTGTGATCTGATGGCGCAAGGCGTTGGTCCGACCAACGGGAAAAAACTTTTTCAAAAACTCGGATTGAAGTTCTTCCCAAGTGTTGATCGGTCGGGTCTGAGTTTGATACCAATGGGCGGCCTTGTCCATAAGAGAAAAGGAGAACATCTTCATGAGAAGAATATCCCGATTTTGCGCATCTGATCCAAAAGTGTGGGCCAGAAGCTTTAGCTGTTTGATGTGCTGGAAGGGATCTTCAGAATTAAGCCCATGGAATTTAGGTATAGCATGTTGGGCTTTAATTCGGAATCAGGTCCTCCAGTCGGGATTCCGACTCGAGGCTCAATGGCCACCGCAGCAGGATTGTAGTGGTCCCGCATCATAGGACGCTGTGGTGGGTGCACGAAGTTTTGGAAGAGGTCATTGAGTCGCTGGAGCTGGTGCTCCAGATTATTTTCTTCCTCAACTGGCTGAGCCATGATGGGGGAAGAAGAAGAACTTGGTTCTGAATCAGAAGAGAGAATAATGTGAGGGTGTTGCTACACAAACACGGGCGTCGAGGCTTGGCCTTGACGAGAGCGAATTTCTAAAGGAGGTCTTAAGGGTGGTCTTAAGGACCTCCTTCCGTACATGCACTGTTGGAAGAGGTAAGTTTAGAAGGTGCTGGACCCAATCAAGACACCCAAAAATGTGTTGGGTGACTATAGAGGTGCGGGGCAGATGTACCCCTTGATCAGAAAGATCGTCCACCTGAGAATTACCTGGGCAGCCAGAGAGGGAGAGTCCCGCGAAGACCCCTACATGGTAGAGCGTCCCCACGGGTTACAGGGTTTCCCCCACCCGACCTCTCTTGTCACTGCGGTTCCAGGTAGACCAGGATAGGGATCTTGACCTCTTAAGTCTACCAATTTTAGTTTAAGATCAGGGTGCTTAAAGTTACACTTGAACTCTTAGGTATTTTGAGTGAGAAAGTGACCTAATTTTAAGGTTGGTTGACCCAAGGAGTCAACTTTACCTCTTGTTCCTTTGAGAGCTTTTGGGTCCTTTCTTTTAGGGTTCAAGTGTTTAGAGAGCCAATTGTTTAGGGTTTGTCTGAATAAGTGTTTTCAGACAAGGGCTTGGGCACACTTCATTTGGTTTTCTCAATTCTTGCTTAATGAGTGTGTCGCTAAATCCCTAGTGTTGGATCCTAGGTTGGCTCTACTTGGTCCAGTTAGCTCTTTGTCGGGTAATTAGGGCTCAAGCAAGAATGTGTTAGCCCCTAAATACCCTTAATAGTGTGCAGGAATAATGGGTTGAAAACATGCAACTTTTTATGGTTACTAAGTATGGAAGACAGGTTAGCCCTATATTGCTTGTTCTTTTCTTTTCTTCCTCTTTAGAGTTTAGAGGTTAATAGCGAGAGGAAAATACCTGTCCTCGGAGTGGTTGGTTGCTTGTCTTCTTGATTTCCTGTAGCTGCACAAAAGAGAGGAGATTATCAGAAACTAAAAGAAACAGGAATGTTTACCTCTAGAATAGCCGTTGCTCCCCGGCAACGGCGCCAAAAACTGGGGTCGACCTTCCTCTATAGTTTTATTATTTCGTCGTAGTATAGTATAGAGAGAGGTGATTACCAATTTAATACAATTTGTTACTCGGAAAATAAAAGAGTTCCCGAGGTCGAACTCAGGGAGCAAGTTGTATTCTAGGGGTACAAGTTTCTTTTACAAAAATAAAGAAAGAGAGAGAGAGAATTTGTTGGCTTTTCTTCTTTTCTCTTTGCTTCTCCTCTTCTTCCTTCTTAGATCTTCTGCTCTCTTCCTTTGTTCTTCTTCTGCAGTGGTGATGTTCTTCTTCTTCTTTCAGCTGTTTCTGCTCTTCCTTTTCCTTCTGCAGAGCGGTCCTGTTCTTCTTCTTCTTCTTTCTTTCTTCAGATCTTCTTCTCGTGCTCTTCTTCTTCTGCAGAGTCTTCACTTGGCCTCTCTGTGTTCCTCCTCTGCCTCACCTTCCTTCTCCTTCGTTGCCTTCAGGACGTCGTCTGATTTTCCAATCAGACGACTTAAACTGCAGCTGCTACAGTGCCGCTCGGTGCTCCTCCTTCCTTCAGCCTTCGTCTTCTTCCACGGTTCTTCTTCACCTGTGCCTGCACACTTACACAGCTTGATCAGGGGCAAAACCAGCTCTACCTCCCCCGCGTCTCTCTCTCACAGAAGCCACTCTTGGGAAAGCTCTCCCAGAGCTGCCGGGTTGCCGGGTACGGGTCACGCCCGGGTCCAGGCCCACCGGCGTGCGTGGTGGGCGAGGAGTGCAGGTCAGGCTTAGTCGTGCCGGGCCAGGTCCGCGAGGCGTGAGCGCGGACGAGACCGGGTAACCGGGCAGGTGAAGGGGACCTCACCCCGTGTGCTGAGGCAATAAGCCTCCAGCACTTTTTCACTTTATACCGCAGCGCCTCTTCAGAGTTTTCCGAGGTGGGACTAAATGTCCCACCCCGAGTTGGCGCCTGCGCGGAGGAAGCAGCTGGTAATCGCGGCTTTACGCGAGGCCTTCGCGCGAGGGCTTCGCTTCAGCTGCAGCCTGACGCTTTGTCGAAATGCCTCGCACAGCCTGGGAGTCGAATCTGGGCGTGGCGCGCCTGCAGCTGCAGGCAGAAGCAGCTCCTTCTGCACGGCAATGGCGGCGGAGGACGGGTGACCTGTTCACAGCAAAACGGCCTCTCGGCCTAATCAGAAGGTGCCGGGAGCTTCGCCAGAGTGCGGCGAAGCTCGTGCGGGTGGTGGCGAGGCGTGGGGCGACGTGCAAGGGCTGCCCTAGGTCGGACTGTGGGTCGGAAAGTGGGTGTGTTTGGTTGAATTGCAGAGGTCGGGTGGCGGGAATTGGAAGGGCAGAAATGGATCAGGGTGAGGAGGCGGAGATTATGTGCAGGTCGGCGAGCCGTGTGGGGTGCTGGAGTGATGGGAGCGACTCGCCGGAGGATGGCCGGAGGCGGAGAAGGTGAGGGTGATTGGTCGGAATCGAGGGCGACAGTAAATGTTTAAAGTGAGGAAAAGGAAGAGGGGAGGAAGAGGAGGAGTTCTACCTACTTAGCAGGACGAGGAGGGGCCGGAGCGGGCGACAGTTGTATCGACTGTCGCCGGAGAAGAAGATGCCCGGGGGAAGGGGCGGCGGTGAGCAGAGGGCCGGAGAGGCGCCAGCTGGGTGCGGCGTGGCGCGGGAAGAGCGAGGGAAAGAAGTCTCTGCTGCTGGTATTGCGGCAGAGCGAAGAGGAGGAGGAGGAAGAACCGCCGGAGCTGGTGGGCGTCTGCCGGAGTGAGAAGAGAGGAAAGTTGGGGGTTTTCTCCGTCAGATCCGAGCTACTCAGAACGGCGGAGCGACGGGGGTATTTATAGAGGCCGAATCAGAGAGGAAGGCGGAGGGAGACGACGTGTCTCCCTCGCCGGAGGACGCCGGAGATGGAAACCCATACCGTCCGTGCGTTCGCACGGCCGGTATGGTGGGTTGCAGCGACCAGGGGGGTGTTCCTGCGACGGCTGACGACGCAGGGCACCCCCGGTTGTCTTGCCAGACCCTCCCCCTTACCCTGCGCGGCGCCATGCTCCGCGCAAGGTCGCCGGAGCATGGTGCTGGTCAGGTTTTGGCAGGAGGGACCTGAATGCAAGGAACAGAGGAGAGTTAGGGGTAGAAATGCGAGGGTTCAAAAGTTGAGGGTCAAAAAGTAAATATATGAGGACCAAAGTGTAAAGTTGGTCAAGAAGGTTTCTTCTTAGGCTCAAGTTTTTATACATGACTAACTAGGACCTAAGGAATATGATGGTGAATTTTATTTCTAGATTAAACCTTGTTTGACTGGTCAATTTACGCAGAAACCCAAATTAAGTTATTAATTGGGTATGGTTCTCAATGTAGGTCAAAATGGGTTCTGAAGGCCAAATTGAAGGTTCTAAACCCTAGAGATTATTTTTCTATGAATTTTAGAGGGTTTATTCTATTTTTACTTTGCCTCGAACCTCGTGAATTGAAGTGGGTTTGCTTTAGGGTTACAGATTATCATTTAGTTCCTTGGAATTGCTGTAGCCCTTATCAGATCATCCCACTTTCCTTCTTATTTGGTTTGTTTGACCTGTGTTTGGACCCTGAATTACCCTGTATGCGGATTATACTGGTAAAATTACATTTTTACCCCTTATGACTTGTTTTCTCCTTAAACTCAGAATTCTCTGAGTTAAGCCTTTCCTTGAGTTATGTAGGAGCTTTTATCCTTTGTATTAGGTCAAAATGAGCTAGTTATGGCTCATGATGAGGTTCTCATCATACCCCCATGCCTAGCTTTTGCTAGTCCCTTAGCAAAAACTTAAGGTTTCAACCCTTGTTCTAGACCATGAAGTTCTTAATAGCTTCAGATAAGTGCTTTTTTATTTGAGCTTAGATTAGGTTAGAATGCTGACCATAGGCCTAAAAGGTACTCTAGTACCAATCAAGATCCAAATCTGTCTAGCCTTAGCCTCAGTCTTTAGCAAAGGTTTTTAAGGCCCACAAGAACTAACCTAAGATTTATTGGACTTTGTGGTTAAAGCACCCGTGCTTGAAATGATTTTAGCCCTGGCTCAGTTCGCAGTGCGTTTTATAAGAGAGAGATAGAAAGTTTTCTATTTGGAGAGTTTTCTCTCTCTTTTTCTTTTTAGTTCTAGCCTAGGATTGGCTTTTCAACACGGTCTGTATCAGATTCCTTATTCCCATCATCAATCCTCAAGGGTTCCTGGCGATCGATGCTTCGAGATAGCACCGCCCATGGCAACCCCCGGAACCCTGGCTATTGAGATTTTGAGATAATCCCATCCATGGTGTTCCGTGGCCGAATCCAGACCCTGGCAATTGACACTTCGAGATAATGCCATCCATGGAATCTGAACCAGCAGAGTGCTTACATGCCCCCAGTAGGATATGTGAATATCCTAAGAGACAAGCACCGAGGAGATGATATTTTGTTACGCATCTTCGAGGGGATTTCCCGCCTCTCCGCGCTGGGAACTCGTCTAAATCAACTTGTGTTGATCGGCCGCTCCTATTCTAGGTGTTCTTTTCAGAATTTTGCGACGCTTCTGCGTGATTTTGATTTTTACGCTTACTGAACCAGGCTGTGTGTGAGGTTAGGGTGCTTAGGTTACTGAGTCCCGTAAACCAAAAATTAGTTAACGAGGCCAAATACTCCCTAAGCCTTAGACCTAATACTTCAGCTTTTCATTTTCCTCAACCTCTTAAGGAATATCCAGATCTTAATGGGTACTAAGAGTCTATTCAAGAATGCCTAAGGTTTGCATTCTTACTAATCTCATTATGCACTTTTCAGTTATTTTCTTGAATGAGGTCTAGAACTTAGGTTAATTCCTTAGTTCCTTACTAATGACTATCACCTTTTCTCATAATTTTGTGCTCCTTTTTCATTTTGTTTCTTTTCTCCTTCTCCTTCACAAAATTTCCTTCTCCTCTCTTCCTCTTATTCTTTTTCAAAAATTTTTTATTTTTATGGTGTTTTTGGCATATGTGAATTTTTTGTTTGAAACCTTTTCTTACAAGTTTTGCACTTTCATACCCCCCCATGCCTAAGATTTGCAATGTCCTCATTGTAACCTAGGGGGTTTTTATTTAACTTAGTTCATTCCTTAAGACAGAAATTTGGATGAGTGAATGGGTCGGGTTGAATTTTTGCGGACGATTTCTAATCCCAGATGCAAGCATCTGAGGTGGGGTCGGCTGTCTACAAGGGTGAACCTTAAGTGCAAAAAGGTGTCAGAAAAAGTTTTGGATTTTTAGGAAAATGACGGGTTGCCTCCCGTTAAGCGCTGAGTTTTACGCCATCGGCTGGGCACAATAAGCTCAAGGGGAATGGAGGATATAAGATGCTTCAGCCAAATCAGTAGAAGTTACATCAATGAACGGCTTGAGTCTATGACCGTTCACGATGAAAGGTTCAGAATCGTGGCTGAGTGGACTGATTTCGATTGCTCCATTTCCAAAAACCTGTCGGACCAAATATGGTCCGACCCACTTGGATCTCAGTTTTCCTGGGAAGAGTTTTAGTCGGGCATCAAAGAGTAGGACCTTTTGACCAGGATGAAGGATCTTTCTCGAGATGTGTTTGTCGTGGAAGGCTTTAACCCGCTCCTTGTAGATTCGCGAGTTCTCGTACGCGTCTAGGCGTAATTCATCGATCTCGCTGATTTGGAGTTTTCTGTGGGTTCCAGCCTCGGAAAGATCTAGATTACAGTTCCGTACTGCCCAATAGGCTTTATGCTCTAGTTCGACGGGAAGGTGACATGCCTTTCCATACACCAGTCTAAAGGGAGACATACCCAATTGGGTCTTGTGGGCGGTCCTATAGGCCCACAATGCTTCCGGAAGTCAGGACGACCAGTCCTTCCTGTCAGGTCGAACAGTGACTTGCAGGATTTTCTTGATCTCCCGATTAGACAGCTCAGCTAGACCATTAGTTTGGGGGTGGTAAGGAGTAGAGATTCGGTGAGACACCCCGTATATGGTCATCAGTGACCTAAACTGAGCATTTGTGAAATGGGTCCCCCCATCAGAGATTATTGCACGAGGAATCCCGAACCTTGAGAAAATGTTTTGATGAATGAATTTGAGAACGATTTTGTGATCACAGGTCCGGGTCGGTATGGCTTCGATCCATTTGGACACGTAGTCCACAGCCAACAGAATGTATTCGAAACCATCTGAAACAGGAAAGGGGCCCATAAAATCAATCCCCCAAACATCAAAGATTTCGCATACTAGAATTGGTTGCATAGGCATCATGCCGCGATGGCTCATGTTGCCCAAAGTCTGGCAACGACTGCATGCCTTGCAGTGACTGTACGCGTCTTTGAACAGTGTGGGCCAGTAAAAGCCGCACTGGAGGACTTTTGATGCGGTTTTATGCCCGGCGAAATGGCCACCGCATGCCTGGTCATGGTAGAAAGAGAGGATATTGTTGAATTCGTCTTCCGGGACACATCTCCGGATGATCTGATCGGCACCTATGCGGAAGAGGTACGGGTCTTCCCAAATGTAATACTTGGCATCGGAGCGTAATTTGTCCTTCTTGGCCTTTGGCCAGTCGGACGGGATCTGATGAGATGCCAAGTAATTTACTACATTAGCAAACCATGGAATCTGTGATGGGTCCGGAAGGGTCAATTATTTCAGAAGGAAGACGGGACAAGTGATCAACTACCACATTTTGTTTTCCCACTTTGTCGCGAATCTCAAGGTCAAATTCTTGCAACAGCAAGATCCATCGGATTAATCGAGGTTTCGCGTCCTTCTTTGCAAGGAGATGCCTCACAGTTGTGTGATCCGAGTATATGATGACACGGGAACCCAGGAGGTACGATCTGAATTTTTCTAGGGCAAATACTACAGCCAGTAGCTCTTTCTCAGTAACCATATAGTTACGCTGAGCCTCATCGAGTGTTTTGCTGGCGTAGTAAATGACCACAGGTTTCCGTCAATTTTCTGCCCCAAAACTGCTCCTACAGCGAAGTCGGATGCATCGCACATGATCTCAAAGGGTTGAAACCAATCAGGGGACTGTAGGATCGGGGCTTGGGTGACTCGGTCACGCAGGATTTCAAATGCTTGAGTGCATTCCTTGGAAATTTCGAAAGGAACATCCTTGGAGAGAAGAGTGGTCAGGGGGCGCGCGATTTTTGAAAAATCAGGGATAAATCGTCGATAAAAACCGACATGCCCTAAAAAGGAACGGATGTCCCTGATCGAGCTAGGCATAGGAAGGTGAGAAATCAGATCAATCTTAGCTCGATCCACTTGGATACCTTTCTCCGAAATTGAGTGTCCCAGGACAATTCCCTCAGGCACCATGAAATGGCTCTTTTCCCAGGAAAGAACCAAGTTCACATCGATGCACCGCCTGAGTATCTGGACCAAGTGTTGGAGGCAATCGTCGAATGATGCTCCGAAAACTGAAAAGTCATCCATGAAGACTTCCAGATAATCACCTACCATATCTGAGAATATGGCAAGCATGCATCGCTGAAAAGTAGTGGGTGCATTGCAAAGACCGAAAGGCATCCTTCGGAAAGCGTATGTTCCGAAGGGGCAGGTGAACGTGGTCTTTTCTTGGTCCTCAGGATGGATTGCCACCTGGTTATAACCGGAGTACCCGTCAAGAAAGCAGAAGAACCTATTTCCCTCAAGTTTTTCGAGAATCTGATCAATGAAGGGTAGTGGGAAATGATCCTTCTTCGTGGAGGAATTGAGTCGGCGGTAATCTATACAGACTCTCCACGAGTTGGCTAATCGGGTAGGAATGATTTCTCCGATCTCAGTCGTTATAGTGGTGAGTCCTGCCTTCTTGGGCACGACCTGAATTGGGCTCACCCAACGACTATCGGAGATCGGGTAGATGATTCCGGCATCTAACCACTTGATGATCTCCTTTTTCACGACCTCCTGCAGATTGGGGTTTAAGCGTCTCTGCATTTCATGAGAAGGTCGTGTGCCCTCTTCTGAATAGATATGATGAGTACAATAAGAGGGACTTATTCCAGTCAAATCATCGAGAGTCCACCCGATGGCTCTGCGATGTTGCTGGAGGACAACAATCAGACGGGATTCCTGTTCAGGACTGAGGTTGGAATTGATAATCACAGGAAGGGCCTGATTAGAACCCAAAAAGATGTATTTCAAGTGAGCAGGAAGGGGTTTCAGTTCGAGGATGGGGTTATCAGCAGCAGCGGGTGGTTCAGTATAGATGTGAGGTTCAAGGGTGGGAGTTACTGGGTTGTTCATATCTGGATTCGACTCCTCTGTTTGCGGGTCAAGATCCTTCTGTGGTTGATGAGGCATAATCGAGTCATTCTGGAAGTGTGATTCATCAACCACAGTCCTGATGTCACAAATTTGTTCGATGACACCGCAATTAATTCCTTGTTGGGCCTTAAATATATCAATTTTCAGTGTTTGATCTCCAAACTTAAGCTCTATTTGGCCCTCCTCACAGCTGATGTTGGCTCTAGCAGTAGCCAAGAAAGGTCTCCCTAGAATGATTGGTGTATCCCTATGGTTCTCAGGTGCGTCCATATCTAAGACTATAAAGTCCACTAGGAAATAGAAATCCCGCACTCTTACGATAACATCCTCGAGAATCCCTTTTGGCGACTTTATAGATCGATCTGCTAATTGTAATGTTATCTCGGTTGGTTTTAGCTCAGATTCTTCTAGATGGTCAAGTAAGGATGTGGGTATCAGGTTTATGGATGCACCCAAGTCTAACAATGCTCTATCAAATTGGGTACCACCTATCTTGCAGGAAATCAGGGGAGTACCAGGATCTTTTGCCTTGGGTGGGAGTCTACTGAGGATTACAGAGCTGGCTTGCTCTGACAGAACAATTGGGCTCCCTCCCTTGGTTCGCGGCTTACGCTGGGGTGTACATATATTCTTTAGAAATCGTGCGTAAGCTGGTACGTGGCAGATTGCATCCATCAAGGGGATGTTTATGTGGACCTGCTCAAAGAGCTTGACCAGGTCCTCCTCAGGGGCCACGGGTTTGGTGGTCTTCTTTTCCTTGGTCAAGGCCTCGGGAAACGGGATCTTGGTTGGTTCTTCTAGGATAGGTCCAGGTTGTGGATCCGGGACAGTGGTATCTTGGATAACTATCCTAGGGTCATGGTTATCGGGCTTGGAGTGGTTTGGATAATGCGGGTCTTGAGTTGTTTTACCACTACGTGTTGTTACAGAATTTAATCCGGCCTGATTTTGGTTTGGGTTTGGTAAGAGGGGTGGCTGCTGCTGAAATCCCGCATAAGAAGTTGAAGCTTCCATCTCGTCTGGAGATGGAGCAGTAGGGGCCTGATAAATCCATTGTGCGTGGCCTAAATTTGGATTCATAACGCGCTTCTGGGTTGGCACGTTATTCGGGTTAGGAAGAGGTTGGGAAGGGAGTGTGCCTGGCTGGCGAGAATTTGCCAACTGGGCCAGTTGAGTTTTAACCTCTGTAAGTTCATCCTTGTGCTGTTTTTGAATAGCCGCATTCGTTCTTTGAATGTCAGCCAGAGTCTGAAGGATTAGGGACATTTGATCCTGATTTGGCCCTGATGGATAAGTAGGGTTGGGCCGAGGCTGAGGCGGCTGGTAATGACGAGAGGGCTGTGGGCGGGACTGAAAAGGTGGTCTTTGGGTTTGGGAATTTCCCGCCCACTGAAAATTGGGATGGTTTCGCCATCCAGGGTTGTAAGTGTTGGAGAATGGGTCGTTCTGGATGGCGTTGAGGACCTCGCAGGTCTGAGGATCCTCTTGAGAATCAGTGAAAGGGGGAATGGAGCTCCCCGGGCTGGTGTAGAAAGGATCGGATGATCCTCCGATCCGAGAATCAGATGGGGATGGATATGGATCCATCCTAGGGGAGGATCGGTGGAGGATGTTTTGCACAGTCTCCTGTGTGGAAGGAGGCTGTGCAAAGGAGTTACGCGCAGAGGTGGCTCGCTGCAAGTGCTGAGTCAGCTCATCCACCTTCTTCTCTATGATTGAAACCTTGTCCAATGGACTGGCCATTAATTCCAGGTCGACTGATGCGGACAGGCTCTGCGTCTCATGTGCTCCCTTAAGATTCGTCGCTGCGCGGGTATTCGTCCTGTTGAATAATCCCATGGAGTCATTGTTGATGGAGTTCTCGCACATGTTTTCGAGAATCTCCCATACGGTGTCTTCATGTTGACCCATGATGTTTCCTCCGCAAGTTGCATTGACGAAAAGGCGGATGTCCTCACGGAGTCCCTGGTAAAAAGATTGGACTTGTTCCCATTTAGGAACTCCGTGATGGGGGCACTTTCTCATGAGATCCTGAAAGCGATCCCACGCCTCATGGAGAGGTTCTCCTGATTGTTGAGTGAAGTGTGTGATCTGATGGCGCAAGGCGTTGGTCCGACCAACGGGAAAAAACTTTTTCAAAAACTCGGATTGAAGTTCTTCCCAAGTGTTGATCGGTCGGGTCTGAGTTTGATACCAATGGGCGGCCTTGTCCATAAGAGAAAAGGAGAACATCTTCATGAGAAGAATATCCCGATTTTGCGCATCTGATCCAAAAGTGTGGGCCAGAAGCTTTAGCTGTTTGATGTGCTGGAAGGGATCTTCAGAATTAAGCCCATGGAATTTAGGTATAGCATGTTGGGCTTTAATTCGGAATCAGGTCCTCCAGTCGGGATTCCGACTCGAGGCTCAATGGCCACCGCAGCAGGATTGTAGTGGTCCCGCATCATAGGACGCTGTGGTGGGTGCACGAAGTTTTGGAAGAGGTCATTGAGTCGCTGGAGCTGGTGCTCCAGATTATTTTCTTCCTCAACTGGCTGAGCCATGATGGGGGAAGAAGAAGAACTTGGTTCTGAATCAGAAGAGAGAATAATGTGAGGGTGTTGCTACACAAACACGGGCGTCGAGGCTTGGCCTTGACGAGAGCGAATTTCTAAAGGAGGTCTTAAGGGTGGTCTTAAGGACCTCCTTCCGTACATGCACTGTTGGAAGAGGTAAGTTTAGAAGGTGCTGGACCCAATCAAGACACCCAAAAATGTGTTGGGTGACTATAGAGGTGCGGGGCAGATGTACCCCTTGATCAGAAAGATCGTCCACCTGAGAATTACCTGGGCAGCCAGAGAGGGAGAGTCCCGCGAAGACCCCTACATGGTAGAGCGTCCCCACGGGTTACAGGGTTTCCCCCACCCGACCTCTCTTGTCACTGCGGTTCCAGGTAGACCAGGATAGGGATCTTGACCTCTTAAGTCTACCAATTTTAGTTTAAGATCAGGGTGCTTAAAGTTACACTTGAACTCTTAGGTATTTTGAGTGAGAAAGTGACCTAATTTTAAGGTTGGTTGACCCAAGGAGTCAACTTTACCTCTTGTTCCTTTGAGAGCTTTTGGGTCCTTTCTTTTAGGGTTCAAGTGTTTAGAGAGCCAATTGTTTAGGGTTTGTCTGAATAAGTGTTTTCAGACAAGGGCTTGGGCACACTTCATTTGGTTTTCTCAATTCTTGCTTAATGAGTGTGTCGCTAAATCCCTAGTGTTGGATCCTAGGTTGGCTCTACTTGGTCCAGTTAGCTCTTTGTCGGGTAATTAGGGCTCAAGCAAGAATGTGTTAGCCCCTAAATACCCTTAATAGTGTGCAGGAATAATGGGTTGAAAACATGCAACTTTTTATGGTTACTAAGTATGGAAGACAGGTTAGCCCTATATTGCTTGTTCTTTTCTTTTCTTCCTCTTTAGAGTTTAGAGGTTAATAGCGAGAGGAAAATACCTGTCCTCGGAGTGGTTGGTTGCTTGTCTTCTTGATTTCCTGTAGCTGCACAAAAGAGAGGAGATTATCAGAAACTAAAAGAAACAGGAATGTTTACCTCTAGAATAGCCGTTGCTCCCCGGCAACGGCGCCAAAAACTGGGGTCGACCTTCCTCTATAGTTTTATTATTTCGTCGTAGTATAGTATAGAGAGAGGTGATTACCAATTTAATACAATTTGTTACTCGGAAAATAAAAGAGTTCCCGAGGTCGAACTCAGGGAGCAAGTTGTATTCTAGGGGTACAAGTTTCTTTTACAAAAATAAAGAAAGAGAGAGAGAGAATTTGTTGGCTTTTCTTCTTTTCTCTTTGCTTCTCCTCTTCTTCCTTCTTAGATCTTCTGCTCTCTTCCTTTGTTCTTCTTCTGCAGTGGTGATGTTCTTCTTCTTCTTTCAGCTGTTTCTGCTCTTCCTTTTCCTTCTGCAGAGCGGTCCTGTTCTTCTTCTTCTTCTTTCTTTCTTCAGATCTTCTTCTCGTGCTCTTCTTCTTCTGCAGAGTCTTCACTTGGCCTCTCTGTGTTCCTCCTCTGCCTCACCTTCCTTCTCCTTCGTTGCCTTCAGGACGTCGTCTGATTTTCCAATCAGACGACTTAAACTGCAGCTGCTACAGTGCCGCTCGGTGCTCCTCCTTCCTTCAGCCTTCGTCTTCTTCCACGGTTCTTCTTCACCTGTGCCTGCACACTTACACAGCTTGATCAGGGGCAAAACCAGCTCTACCTCCCCCGCGTCTCTCTCTCACAGAAGCCACTCTTGGGAAAGCTCTCCCAGAGCTGCCGGGTTGCCGGGTACGGGTCACGCCCGGGTCCAGGCCCACCGGCGTGCGTGGTGGGCGAGGAGTGCAGGTCAGGCTTAGTCGTGCCGGGCCAGGTCCGCGAGGCGTGAGCGCGGACGAGACCGGGTAACCGGGCAGGTGAAGGGGACCTCACCCCGTGTGCTGAGGCAATAAGCCTCCAGCACTTTTTCACTTTATACCGCAGCGCCTCTTCAGAGTTTTCCGAGGTGGGACTAAATGTCCCACCCCGAGTTGGCACCTGCGCGGAGGAAGCAGCTGGTAATCGCGGCTTTACGCGAGGCCTTCGCGCGAGGGCTTCGCTTCAGCTGCAGCCTGACGCTTTGTCGAAATGCCTCGCACAGCCTGGGAGTCGAATCTGGGCGTGGCGCGCCTGCAGCTGCAGGCAGAAGCAGCTCCTTCTGCACGGCAATGGCGGCGGAGGACGGGTGACCTGTTCACAGCAAAACGGCCTCTCGGCCTAATCAGAAGGTGCCGGGAGCTTCGCCAGAGTGCGGCGAAGCTCGTGCGGGTGGTGGCGAGGCGTGGGGCGACGTGCAAGGGCTGCCCTAGGTCGGACTGTGGGTCGGAAAGTGGGTGTGTTTGGTTGAATTGCAGAGGTCGGGTGGCGGGAATTGGAAGGGCAGAAATGGATCAGGGTGAGGAGGCGGAGATTATGTGCAGGTCGGCGAGCCGTGTGGGGTGCTGGAGTGATGGGAGCGACTCGCCGGAGGATGGCCGGAGGCGGAGAAGGTGAGGGTGATTGGTCGGAATCGAGGGCGACAGTAAATGTTTAAAGTGAGGAAAAGGAAGAGGGGAGGAAGAGGAGGAGTTCTACCTACTTAGCAGGACGAGGAGGGGCCGGAGCGGGCGACAGTTGTATCGACTGTCGCCGGAGAAGAAGATGCCCGGGGGAAGGGGCGGCGGTGAGCAGAGGGCCGGAGAGGCGCCAGCTGGGTGCGGCGTGGCGCGGGAAGAGCGAGGGAAAGAAGTCTCTGCTGCTGGTATTGCGGCAGAGCGAAGAGGAGGAGGAGGAAGAACCGCCGGAGCTGGTGGGCGTCTGCCGGAGTGAGAAGAGAGGAAAGTTGGGGGTTTTCTCCGTCAGATCCGAGCTACTCAGAACGGCGGAGCGACGGGGGTATTTATAGAGGCCGAATCAGAGAGGAAGGCGGAGGGAGACGACGTGTCTCCCTCGCCGGAGGACGCCGGAGATGGAAACCCATACCGTCCGTGCGTTCGCACGGCCGGTATGGTGGGTTGCAGCGACCAGGGGGGTGTTCCTGCGACGGCTGACGACGCAGGGCACCCCCGGTTGTCTTGCCAGACCCTCCCCCTTACCCTGCGCGGCGCCATGCTCCGCGCAAGGTCGCCGGAGCATGGTGCTGGTCAGGTTTTGGCAGGAGGGACCTGAATGCAAGGAACAGAGGAGAGTTAGGGGTAGAAATGCGAGGGTTCAAAAGTTGAGGGTCAAAAAGTAAATATATGAGGACCAAAGTGTAAAGTTGGTCAAGAAGGTTTCTTCTTAGGCTCAAGTTTTTATACATGACTAACTAGGACCTAAGGAATATGATGGTGAATTTTATTTCTAGATTAAACCTTGTTTGACTGGTCAATTTACGCAGAAACCCAAATTAAGTTATTAATTGGGTATGGTTCTCAATGTAGGTCAAAATGGGTTCTGAAGGCCAAATTGAAGGTTCTAAACCCTAGAGATTATTTTTCTATGAATTTTAGAGGGTTTATTCTATTTTTACTTTGCCTCGAACCTCGTGAATTGAAGTGGGTTTGCTTTAGGGTTACAGATTATCATTTAGTTCCTTGGAATTGCTGTAGCCCTTATCAGATCATCCCACTTTCCTTCTTATTTGGTTTGTTTGACCTGTGTTTGGACCCTGAATTACCCTGTATGCGGATTATACTGGTAAAATTACATTTTTACCCCTTATGACTTGTTTTCTCCTTAAACTCAGAATTCTCTGAGTTAAGCCTTTCCTTGAGTTATGTAGGAGCTTTTATCCTTTGTATTAGGTCAAAATGAGCTAGTTATGGCTCATGATGAGGTTCTCATCATACCCCCATGCCTAGCTTTTGCTAGTCCCTTAGCAAAAACTTAAGGTTTCAACCCTTGTTCTAGACCATGAAGTTCTTAATAGCTTCAGATAAGTGCTTTTTTATTTGAGCTTAGATTAGGTTAGAATGCTGACCATAGGCCTAAAAGGTACTCTAGTACCAATCAAGATCCAAATCTGTCTAGCCTTAGCCTCAGTCTTTAGCAAAGGTTTTTAAGGCCCACAAGAACTAACCTAAGATTTATTGGACTTTGTGGTTAAAGCACCCGTGCTTGAAATGATTTTAGCCCTGGCTCAGTTCGCAGTGCGTTTTATAAGAGAGAGATAGAAAGTTTTCTATTTGGAGAGTTTTCTCTCTCTTTTTCTTTTTAGTTCTAGCCTAGGATTGGCTTTTCAACACGGTCTGTATCAGATTCCTTATTCCCATCATCAATCCTCAAGGGTTCCTGGCGATCGATGCTTCGAGATAGCACCGCCCATGGCAACCCCCGGAACCCTGGCTATTGAGATTTTGAGATAATCCCATCCATGGTGTTCCGTGGCCGAATCCAGACCCTGGCAATTGACACTTCGAGATAATGCCATCCATGGAATCTGAACCAGCAGAGTGCTTACATGCCCCCAGTAGGATATGTGAATATCCTAAGAGACAAGCACCGAGGAGATGATATTTTGTTACGCATCTTCGAGGGGATTTCCCGCCTCTCCGCGCTGGGAACTCGTCTAAATCAACTTGTGTTGATCGGCCGCTCCTATTCTAGGTGTTCTTTTCAGAATTTTGCGACGCTTCTGCGTGATTTTGATTTTTACGCTTACTGAACCAGGCTGTGTGTGAGGTTAGGGTGCTTAGGTTACTGAGTCCCGTAAACCAAAAATTAGTTAACGAGGCCAAATACTCCCTAAGCCTTAGACCTAATACTTCAGCTTTTCATTTTCCTCAACCTCTTAAGGAATATCCAGATCTTAATGGGTACTAAGAGTCTATTCAAGAATGCCTAAGGTTTGCATTCTTACTAATCTCATTATGCACTTTTCAGTTATTTTCTTGAATGAGGTCTAGAACTTAGGTTAATTCCTTAGTTCCTTACTAATGACTATCACCTTTTCTCATAATTTTGTGCTCCTTTTTCATTTTGTTTCTTTTCTCCTTCTCCTTCACAAAATTTCCTTCTCCTCTCTTCCTCTTATTCTTTTTCAAAAATTTTTTATTTTTATGGTGTTTTTGGCATATGTGAATTTTTTGTTTGAAACCTTTTCTTACAAGTTTTGCACTTTCATACCCCCCCATGCCTAAGATTTGCAATGTCCTCATTGTAACCTAGGGGGTTTTTATTTAACTTAGTTCATTCCTTAAGACAGAAATTTGGATGAGTGAATGGGTCGGGTTGAATTTTTGCGGACGATTTCTAATCCCAGATGCAAGCATCTGAGGTGGGGTCGGCTGTCTACAAGGGTGAACCTTAAGTGCAAAAAGGTGTCAGAAAAAGTTTTGGATTTTTAGGAAAATGACGGGTTGCCTCCCGTTAAGCGCTGAGTTTTACGCCATCGGCTGGGCACAATAAGCTCAAGGGGAATGGAGGATATAAGATGCTTCAGCCAAATCAGTAGAAGTTACATCAATGAACGGCTTGAGTCTATGACCGTTCACGATGAAAGGTTCAGAATCGTGGCTGAGTGGACTGATTTCGATTGCTCCATTTCCAAAAACCTGTCGGACCAAATATGGTCCGACCCACTTGGATCTCAGTTTTCCTGGGAAGAGTTTTAGTCGGGCATCAAAGAGTAGGACCTTTTGACCAGGATGAAGGATCTTTCTCGAGATGTGTTTGTCGTGGAAGGCTTTAACCCGCTCCTTGTAGATTCGCGAGTTCTCGTACGCGTCTAGGCGTAATTCATCGATCTCGCTGATTTGGAGTTTTCTGTGGGTTCCAGCCTCGGAAAGATCTAGATTACAGTTCCGTACTGCCCAATAGGCTTTATGCTCTAGTTCGACGGGAAGGTGACATGCCTTTCCATACACCAGTCTAAAGGGAGACATACCCAATTGGGTCTTGTGGGCGGTCCTATAGGCCCACAATGCTTCCGGAAGTCGGGACGACCAGTCCTTCCTGTCAGGTCGAACAGTGACTTGCAGGATTTTCTTGATCTCCCGATTAGACAGCTCAGCTAGACCATTAGTTTGGGGGTGGTAAGGAGTAGAGATTCGGTGAGACACCCCGTATATGGTCATCAGTGACCTAAACTGAGCATTTGTGAAATGGGTCCCCCCATCAGAGATTATTGCACGAGGAATCCCGAACCTTGAGAAAATGTTTTGATGAATGAATTTGAGAACGATTTTGTGATCACAGGTCCGGGTCGGTATGGCTTCGATCCATTTGGACACGTAGTCCACAGCCAACAGAATGTATTCGAAACCATCTGAAACAGGAAAGGGGCCCATAAAATCAATCCCCCAAACATCAAAGATTTCGCATACTAGAATTGGTTGCATAGGCATCATGCCGCGATGGCTCATGTTGCCCAAAGTCTGGCAACGACTGCATGCCTTGCAGTGACTGTACGCGTCTTTGAACAGTGTGGGCCAGTAAAAGCCGCACTGGAGGACTTTTGATGCGGTTTTATGCCCGGCGAAATGGCCACCGCATGCCTGGTCATGGTAGAAAGAGAGGATATTGTTGAATTCGTCTTCCGGGACACATCTCCGGATGATCTGATCGGCACCTATGCGGAAGAGGTACGGGTCTTCCCAAATGTAATACTTGGCATCGGAGCGTAATTTGTCCTTCTTGGCCTTTGGCCAGTCGGACGGGATCTGATGAGATGCCAAGTAATTTACTACATTAGCAAACCATGGAAGGCTAGCACCAATAGTCAGCAGGTGCTCATCGGGAAAATGCTCTGTGATGGGTCCGGAAGGGTCAATTATTTCAGAAGGAAGACGGGACAAGTGATCAACTACCACATTTTGTTTTCCCACTTTGTCGCGAATCTCAAGGTCAAATTCTTGCAACAGCAAGATCCATCGGATTAATCGAGGTTTCGCGTCCTTCTTTGCAAGGAGATGCCTCACAGTTGTGTGATCCGAGTATATGATGACACGGGAACCCAGGAGGTACGATCTGAATTTTTCTAGGGCAAATACTACAGCCAGTAGCTCTTTCTCAGTAACCATATAGTTACGCTGAGCCTCATCGAGTGTTTTGCTGGCGTAGTAAATGACCACAGGTTTCCGTCAATTTTCTGCCCCAAAACTGCTCCTACAGCGAAGTCGGATGCATCGCACATGATCTCAAAGGGTTGAAACCAATCAGGGGACTGTAGGATCGGGGCTTGGGTGACTCGGTCACGCAGGATTTCAAATGCTTGAGTGCATTCCTTGGAAATTTCGAAAGGAACATCCTTGGAGAGAAGAGTGGTCAGGGGGCGCGCGATTTTTGAAAAATCAGGGATAAATCGTCGATAAAAACCGACATGCCCTAAAAAGGAACGGATGTCCCTGATCGAGCTAGGCATAGGAAGGTGAGAAATCAGATCAATCTTAGCTCGATCCACTTGGATACCTTTCTCCGAAATTGAGTGTCCCAGGACAATTCCCTCAGGCACCATGAAATGGCTCTTTTCCCAGGAAAGAACCAAGTTCACATCGATGCACCGCCTGAGTATCTGGACCAAGTGTTGGAGGCAATCGTCGAATGATGCTCCGAAAACTGAAAAGTCATCCATGAAGACTTCCAGATAATCACCTACCATATCTGAGAATATGGCAAGCATGCATCGCTGAAAAGTAGTGGGTGCATTGCAAAGACCGAAAGGCATCCTTCGGAAAGCGTATGTTCCGAAGGGGCAGGTGAACGTGGTCTTTTCTTGGTCCTCAGGATGGATTGCCACCTGGTTATAACCGGAGTACCCGTCAAGAAAGCAGAAGAACCTATTTCCCTCAAGTTTTTCGAGAATCTGATCAATGAAGGGTAGTGGGAAATGATCCTTCTTCGTGGAGGAATTGAGTCGGCGGTAATCTATACAGACTCTCCACGAGTTGGCTAATCGGGTAGGAATGATTTCTCCGATCTCAGTCGTTATAGTGGTGAGTCCTGCCTTCTTGGGCACGACCTGAATTGGGCTCACCCAACGACTATCGGAGATCGGGTAGATGATTCCGGCATCTAACCACTTGATGATCTCCTTTTTCACGACCTCCTGCAGATTGGGGTTTAAGCGTCTCTGCATTTCATGAGAAGGTCGTGTGCCCTCTTCTGAATAGATATGATGAGTACAATAAGAGGGACTTATTCCAGTCAAATCATCGAGAGTCCACCCGATGGCTCTGCGATGTTGCTGGAGGACAACAATCAGACGGGATTCCTGTTCAGGACTGAGGTTGGAATTGATAATCACAGGAAGGGCCTGATTAGAACCCAAAAAGATGTATTTCAAGTGAGCAGGAAGGGGTTTCAGTTCGAGGATGGGGTTATCAGCAGCAGCGGGTGGTTCAGTATAGATGTGAGGTTCAAGGGTGGGAGTTACTGGGTTGTTCATATCTGGATTCGACTCCTCTGTTTGCAGGTCAAGATCCTTCTGTGGTTGATGAGGCATAATCGAGTCATTCTGGAAGTGTGATTCATCAACCACAGTCCTGATGTCACAAATTTGTTCGATGACACCGCAATTAATTCCTTGTTGGGCCTTAAATATATCAATTTTCAGTGTTTGATCTCCAAACTTAAGCTCTATTTGGCCCTCCTCACAGCTGATGTTGGCTCTAGCAGTAGCCAAGAAAGGTCTCCCTAGAATGATTGGTGTATCCCTATGGTTCTCAGGTGCGTCCATATCTAAGACTATAAAGTCCACTAGGAAATAGAAATCCCGCACTCTTACGATAACATCCTCGAGAATCCCTTTTGGCGACTTTATAGATCGATCTGCTAATTGTAATGTTATCTCGGTTGGTTTTAGCTCAGATTCTTCTAGATGGTCAAGTAAGGATGTGGGTATCAGGTTTATGGATGCACCCAAGTCTAACAATGCTCTATCAAATTGGGTACCACCTATCTTGCAGGAAATCAGGGGAGTACCAGGATCTTTTGCCTTGGGTGGGAGTCTACTGAGGATTACAGAGCTGGCTTGCTCTAACAGAACAATTGGGCTCCCTCCCTTGGTTCGCGGCTTACGCTGGGGTGTACATATATTCTTTAGAAATCGTGCGTAAGCTGGTACGTGGCAGATTGCATCCATCAAGGGGATGTTTATGTGGACCTGCTCAAAGAGCTTGACCAGGTCCTCCTCAGGGGCCACGGGTTTGGTGGTCTTCTTTTCCTTGGTCAAGGCCTCGGGAAACGGGATCTTGGTTGGTTCTTCTAGGATAGGTCCAGGTTGTGGATCCGGGACAGTGGTATCTTGGATAACTATCCTAGGGTCATGGTTATCGGGCTTGGAGTGGTTTGGATAATGCGGGTCTTGAGTTGTTTTACCACTACGTGTTGTTACAGAATTTAATCCGGCCTGATTTTGGTTTGGGTTTGGTAAGAGGGGTGGCTGCTGCTGAAATCCCGCATAAGAAGTTGAAGCTTCCATCTCGTCTGGAGATGGAGCAGTAGGGGCCTGATAAATCCATTGTGCGTGGCCTAAATTTGGATTCATAACGCGCTTCTGGGTTGGCACGTTATTCGGGTTAGGAAGAGGTTGGGAAGGGAGTGTGCCTGGCTGGCGAGAATTTGCCAACTGGGCCAGTTGAGTTTTAACCTCTGTAAGTTCATCCTTGTGCTGTTTTTGAATAGCCGCATTCGTTCTTTGAATGTCAGCCAGAGTCTGAAGGATTAGGGACATTTGATCCTGATTTGGCCCTGATGGATAAGTAGGGTTGGGCCGAGGCTGAGGCGGCTGGTAATGACGAGAGGGCTGTGGGCGGGACTGAAAAGGTGGTCTTTGGGTTTGGGAATTTCCCGCCCACTGAAAATTGGGATGGTTTCGCCATCCAGGGTTGTAAGTGTTGGAGAATGGGTCGTTCTGGATGGCGTTGAGGTCCTCGCAGGTCTGAGGATCCTCTTGAGAATCAGTGAAAGGGGGAATGGAGCTCCCCGGGCTGGTGTAGAAAGGATCGGATGATCCTCCGATCCGAGAATCAGATGGGGATGGATATGGATCCATCCTAGGGGAGGATCGGTGGAGGATGTTTTGCACAGTCTCCTGTGTGGAAGGAGGCTGTGCAAAGGAGTTACGCGCAGAGGTGGCTCGCTGCAAGTGCTGAGTCAGCTCATCCACCTTCTTCTCTATGATTGAAACCTTGTCCAATGGACTGGCCATTAATTCCAGGTCGACTGATGCGGACAGGCTCTGCGTCTCATGTGCTCCCTTAAGATTCGTCGCTGCGCGGGTATTCGTCCTGTTGAATAATCCCATGGAGTCATTGTTGATGGAGTTCTCGCACATGTTTTCGAGAATCTCCCATACGGTGTCTTCATGTTGACCCATGATGTTTCCTCCGCAAGTTGCATTGACGAAAAGGCGGATGTCCTCACGGAGTCCCTAGTAAAAAGATTGGACTTGTTCCCATTTAGGAACTCCGTGATGGGGGCACTTTCTCATGAGATCCTGAAAGCGATCCCACGCCTCATGGAGAGGTTCTCCTGATTGTTGAGTGAAGTGTGTGATCTGATGGCGCAAGGCGTTGGTCCGACCAACGGGAAAAAACTTTTTCAAAAACTCGGATTGAAGTTCTTCCCAAGTGTTGATCGGTCGGGTCTGAGTTTGATACCAATGGGCGGCCTTGTCCATAAGAGAAAAGGAGAACATCTTCATGAGAAGAATATCCCGATTTTGCGCATCTGATCCAAAAGTGTGGGCCAGAAGCTTTAGCTGTTTGATGTGCTGGAAGGGATCTTCAGAATTAAGCCCATGGAATTTAGGTATAGCATGTTGGGCTTTAATTCGGAATCAGGTCCTCCAGTCGGGATTCCGACTCGAGGCTCAATGGCCACCGCAGCAGGATTGTAGTGGTCCCGCATCATAGGACGCTGTGGTGGGTGCACGAAGTTTTGGAAGAGGTCATTGAGTCGCTGGAGCTGGTGCTCCAGATTATTTTCTTCCTCAACTGGCTGAGCCATGATGGGGGAAGAAGAAGAACTTGGTTCTGAATCAGAAGAGAGAATAATGTGAGGGTGTTGCTACACAAACACGGGCGTCGAGGCTTGGCCTTGACGAGAGCGAATTTCTAAAGGAGGTCTTAAGGGTGGTCTTAAGGACCTCCTTCCGTACATGCACTGTTGGAAGAGGTAAGTTTAGAAGGTGCTGGACCCAATCAAGACACCCAAAAATGTGTTGGGTGACTATAGAGGTGCGGGGCAGATGTACCCCTTGATCAGAAAGATCGTCCACCTGAGAATTACCTGGGCAGCCAGAGAGGGAGAGTCCCGCGAAGACCCCTACATGGTAGAGCGTCCCCACGGGTTACAGGGTTTCCCCCACCCGACCTCTCTTGTCACTGCGGTTCCAGGTAGACCAGGATAGGGATCTTGACCTCTTAAGTCTACCAATTTTAGTTTAAGATCAGGGTGCTTAAAGTTACACTTGAACTCTTAGGTATTTTGAGTGAGAAAGTGACCTAATTTTAAGGTTGGTTGACCCAAGGAGTCAACTTTACCTCTTGTTCCTTTGAGAGCTTTTGGGTCCTTTCTTTTAGGGTTCAAGTGTTTAGAGAGCCAATTGTTTAGGGTTTGTCTGAATAAGTGTTTTCAGACAAGGGCTTGGGCACACTTCATTTGGTTTTCTCAATTCTTGCTTAATGAGTGTGTCGCTAAATCCCTAGTGTTGGATCCTAGGTTGGCTCTACTTGGTCCAGTTAGCTCTTTGTCGGGTAATTAGGGCTCAAGCAAGAATGTGTTAGCCCCTAAATACCCTTAATAGTGTGCAGGAATAATGGGTTGAAAACATGCAACTTTTTATGGTTACTAAGTATGGAAGACAGGTTAGCCCTATATTGCTTGTTCTTTTCTTTTCTTCCTCTTTAGAGTTTAGAGGTTAATAGCGAGAGGAAAATACCTGTCCTCGGAGTGGTTGGTTGCTTGTCTTCTTGATTTCCTGTAGCTGCACAAAAGAGAGGAGATTATCAGAAACTAAAAGAAACAGGAATGTTTACCTCTAGAATAGCCGTTGCTCCCCGGCAACGGCGCCAAAAACTGGGGTCGACCTTCCTCTATAGTTTTATTATTTCGTCGTAGTATAGTATAGAGAGAGGTGATTACCAATTTAATACAATTTGTTACTCGGAAAATAAAAGAGTTCCCGAGGTCGAACTCAGGGAGCAAGTTGTATTCTAGGGGTACAAGTTTCTTTTACAAAAATAAAGAAAGAGAGAGAGAGAATTTGTTGGCTTTTCTTCTTTTCTCTTTGCTTCTCCTCTTCTTCCTTCTTAGATCTTCTGCTCTCTTCCTTTGTTCTTCTTCTGCAGTGGTGATGTTCTTCTTCTTCTTTCAGCTGTTTCTGCTCTTCCTTTTCCTTCTGCAGAGCGGTCCTGTTCTTCTTCTTCTTCTTTCTTTCTTCAGATCTTCTTCTCGTGCTCTTCTTCTTCTGCAGAGTCTTCACTTGGCCTCTCTGTGTTCCTCCTCTGCCTCACCTTCCTTCTCCTTCGTTGCCTTCAGGACGTCGTCTGATTTTCCAATCAGACGACTTAAACTGCAGCTGCTACAGTGCCGCTCGGTGCTCCTCCTTCCTTCAGCCTTCGTCTTCTTCCACGGTTCTTCTTCACCTGTGCCTGCACACTTACACAGCTTGATCAGGGGCAAAACCAGCTCTACCTCCCCCGCGTCTCTCTCTCACAGAAGCCACTCTTGGGAAAGCTCTCCCAGAGCTGCCGGGTTGCCGGGTACGGGTCACGCCCGGGTCCAGGCCCACCGGCGTGCGTGGTGGGCGAGGAGTGCAGGTCAGGCTTAGTCGTGCCGGGCCAGGTCCGCGAGGCGTGAGCGCGGACGAGACCGGGTAACCGGGCAGGTGAAGGGGACCTCACCCCGTGTGCTGAGGCAATAAGCCTCCAGCACTTTTTCACTTTATACCGCAGCGCCTCTTCAGAGTTTTCCGAGGTGGGACTAAATGTCCCACCCCGAGTTGGCGCCTGCGCGGAGGAAGCAGCTGGTAATCGCGGCTTTACGCGAGGCCTTCGCGCGAGGGCTTCGCTTCAGCTGCAGCCTGACGCTTTGTCGAAATGCCTCGCACAGCCTGGGAGTCGAATCTGGGCGTGGCGCGCCTGCAGCTGCAGGCAGAAGCAGCTCCTTCTGCACGGCAATGGCGGCGGAGGACGGGTGACCTGTTCACAGCAAAACGGCCTCTCGGCCTAATCAGAAGGTGCCGGGAGCTTCGCCAGAGTGCGGCGAAGCTCGTGCGGGTGGTGGCGAGGCGTGGGGCGACGTGCAAGGGCTGCCCTAGGTCGGACTGTGGGTCGGAAAGTGGGTGTGTTTGGTTGAATTGCAGAGGTCGGGTGGCGGGAATTGGAAGGGCAGAAATGGATCAGGGTGAGGAGGCGGAGATTATGTGCAGGTCGGCGAGCCGTGTGGGGTGCTGGAGTGATGGGAGCGACTCGCCGGAGGATGGCCGGAGGCGGAGAAGGTGAGGGTGATTGGTCGGAATCGAGGGCGACAGTAAATGTTTAAAGTGAGGAAAAGGAAGAGGGGAGGAAGAGGAGGAGTTCTACCTACTTAGCAGGACGAGGAGGGGCCGGAGCGGGCGACAGTTGTATCGACTGTCGCCGGAGAAGAAGATGCCCGGGGGAAGGGGCGGCGGTGAGCAGAGGGCCGGAGAGGCGCCAGCTGGGTGCGGCGTGGCGCGGGAAGAGCGAGGGAAAGAAGTCTCTGCTGCTGGTATTGCGGCAGAGCGAAGAGGAGGAGGAGGAAGAACCGCCGGAGCTGGTGGGCGTCTGCCGGAGTGAGAAGAGAGGAAAGTTGGGGGTTTTCTCCGTCAGATCCGAGCTACTCAGAACGGCGGAGCGACGGGGGTATTTATAGAGGCCGAATCAGAGAGGAAGGCGGAGGGAGACGACGTGTCTCCCTCGCCGGAGGACGCCGGAGATGGAAACCCATACCGTCCGTGCGTTCGCACGGCCGGTATGGTGGGTTGCAGCGACCAGGGGGGTGTTCCTGCGACGGCTGACGACGCAGGGCACCCCCGGTTGTCTTGCCAGACCCTCCCCCTTACCCTGCGCGGCGCCATGCTCCGCGCAAGGTCGCCGGAGCATGGTGCTGGTCAGGTTTTGGCAGGAGGGACCTGAAAGCAAGGAACAGAGGAGAGTTAGGGGTAGAAATGCGAGGGTTCAAAAGTTGAGGGTCAAAAAGTAAATATATGAGGACCAAAGTGTAAAGTTGGTCAAGAAGGTTTCTTCTTAGGCTCAAGTTTTTATACATGACTAACTAGGACCTAAGGAATATGATGGTGAATTTTATTTCTAGATTAAACCTTGTTTGACTGGTCAATTTACGCAGAAACCCAAATTAAGTTATTAATTGGGTATGGTTCTCAATGTAGGTCAAAATGGGTTCTGAAGGCCAAATTGAAGGTTCTAAACCCTAGAGATTATTTTTCTATGAATTTTAGAGGGTTTATTCTATTTTTACTTTGCCTCGAACCTCGTGAATTGAAGTGGGTTTGCTTTAGGGTTACAGATTATCATTTAGTTCCTTGGAATTGCTGTAGCCCTTATCAGATCATCCCACTTTCCTTCTTATTTGGTTTGTTTGACCTGTGTTTGGACCCTGAATTACCCTGTATGCGGATTATACTGGTAAAATTACATTTTTACCCCTTATGACTTGTTTTCTCCTTAAACTCAGAATTCTCTGAGTTAAGCCTTTCCTTGAGTTATGTAGGAGCTTTTATCCTTTGTATTAGGTCAAAATGAGCTAGTTATGGCTCATGATGAGGTTCTCATCATACCCCCATGCCTAGCTTTTGCTAGTCCCTTAGCAAAAACTTAAGGTTTCAACCCTTGTTCTAGACCATGAAGTTCTTAATAGCTTCAGATAAGTGCCTTTTTATTTGAGCTTAGATTAGGTTAGAATGCTGACCATAGGCCTAAAAGGTACTCTAGTACCAATCAAGATCCAAATCTGTCTAGCCTTAGCCTCAGTCTTTAGCAAAGGTTTTTAAGGCCCACAAGAACTAACCTAAGATTTATTGGACTTTGTGGTTAAAGCACCCGTGCTTGAAATGATTTTAGCCCTGGCTCAGTTCGCAGTGCGTTTTATAAGAGAGAGATAGAAAGTTTTCTATTTGGAGAGTTTTCTCTCTCTTTTTCTTTTTAGTTCTAGCCTAGGATTGGCTTTTCAACACGGTCTGTATCAGATTCCTTATTCCCATCATCAATCCTCAAGGGTTCCTGGCGATCGATGCTTCGAGATAGCACCGCCCATGGCAACCCCCGGAACCCTGGCTATTGAGATTTTGAGATAATCCCATCCATGGTGTTCCGTGGCCGAATCCAGACCCTGGCAATTGACACTTCGAGATAATGCCATCCATGGAATCTGAACCAGCAGAGTGCTTACATGCCCCCAGTAGGATATGTGAATATCCTAAGAGACAAGCACCGAGGAGATGATATTTTGTTACGCATCTTCGAGGGGATTTCCCGCCTCTCCGCGCTGGGAACTCGTCTAAATCAACTTGTGTTGATCGGCCGCTCCTATTCTAGGTGTTCTTTTCAGAATTTTGCGACGCTTCTGCGTGATTTTGATTTTTACGCTTACTGAACCAGGCTGTGTGTGAGGTTAGGGTGCTTAGGTTACTGAGTCCCGTAAACCAAAAATTAGTTAACGAGGCCAAATACTCCCTAAGCCTTAGACCTAATACTTCAGCTTTTCATTTTCCTCAACCTCTTAAGGAATATCCAGATCTTAATGGGTACTAAGAGTCTATTCAAGAATGCCTAAGGTTTGCATTCTTACTAATCTCATTATGCACTTTTCAGTTATTTTCTTGAATGAGGTCTAGAACTTAGGTTAATTCCTTAGTTCCTTACTAATGACTATCACCTTTTCTCATAATTTTGTGCTCCTTTTTCATTTTGTTTCTTTTCTCCTTCTCCTTCACAAAATTTCCTTCTCCTCTCTTCCTCTTATTCTTTTTCGAAAATTTTTTATTTTTATGGTGTTTTTGGCATATGTGAATTTTTTGTTTGAAACCTTTTCTTACAAGTTTTGCACTTTCATACCCCCCCATGCCTAAGATTTGCAATGTCCTCATTGTAACCTAGGGGGTTTTTATTTAACTTAGTTCATTCCTTAAGACAGAAATTTGGATGAGTGAATGGGTCGGGTTGAATTTTTGCGGACGATTTCTAATCCCAGATGCAAGCATCTGAGGTGGGGTCGGCTGTCTACAAGGGTGAACCTTAAGTGCAAAAAGGTGTCAGAAAAAGTTTTGGATTTTTAGGAAAATGACGGGTTGCCTCCCGTTAAGCGCTGAGTTTTACGCCATCGGCTGGGCACAATAAGCTCAAGGGGAATGGAGGATATAAGATGCTTCAGCCAAATCAGTAGAAGTTACATCAATGAACGGCTTGAGTCTATGACCGTTCACGATGAAAGGTTCAGAATCGTGGCTGAGTGGACTGATTTCGATTGCTCCATTTCCAAAAACCTGTCGGACCAAATATGGTCCGACCCACTTGGATCTCAGTTTTCCTGGGAAGAGTTTTAGTCGGGCATCAAAGAGTAGGACCTTTTGACCAGGATGAAGGATCTTTCTCGAGATGTGTTTGTCGTGGAAGGCTTTAACCCGCTCCTTGTAGATTCGCGAGTTCTCGTACGCGTCTAGGCGTAATTCATCGATCTCGCTGATTTGGAGTTTTCTGTGGGTTCCAGCCTCGGAAAGATCTAGATTACAGTTCCGTACTGCCCAATAGGCTTTATGCTCTAGTTCGACGGGAAGGTGACATGCCTTTCCATACACCAGTCTAAAGGGAGACATACCCAATTGGGTCTTGTGGGCGGTCCTATAGGCCCACAATGCTTCCGGAAGTCGGGACGACCAGTCCTTCCTGTCAGGTCGAACAGTGACTTGCAGGATTTTCTTGATCTCCCGATTAGACAGCTCAGCTAGACCATTAGTTTGGGGGTGGTAAGGAGTAGAGATTCGGTGAGACACCCCGTATATGGTCATCAGTGACCTAAACTGAGCATTTGTGAAATGGGTCCCCCCATCAGAGATTATTGCACGAGGAATCCCGAACCTTGAGAAAATGTTTTGATGAATGAATTTGAGAACGATTTTGTGATCACAGGTCCGGGTCGGTATGGCTTCGATCCATTTGGACACGTAGTCCACAGCCAACAGAATGTATTCGAAACCATCTGAAACAGGAAAGGGGCCCATAAAATCAATCCCCCAAACATCAAAGATTTCGCATACTAGAATTGGTTGCATAGGCATCATGCCGCGATGGCTCATGTTGCCCAAAGTCTGGCAACGACTGCATGCCTTGCAGTGACTGTACGCGTCTTTGAACAGTGTGGGCCAGTAAAAGCCGCACTGGAGGACTTTTGATGCGGTTTTATGCCCGGCGAAATGGCCACCGCATGCCTGGTCATGGTAGAAAGAGAGGATATTGTTGAATTCGTCTTCCGGGACACATCTCCGGATGATCTGATCGGCACCTATGCGGAAGAGGTACGGGTCTTCCCAAATGTAATACTTGGCATCGGAGCGTAATTTGTCCTTCTTGGCCTTTGGCCAGTCGGACGGGATCTGATGAGATGCCAAGTAATTTACTACATTAGCAAACCATGGAAGGCTAGCACCAATAGTCAGCAGGTGCTCATCGGGAAAATGCTCTGTGATGGGTCCGGAAGGGTCAATTATTTCAGAAGGAAGACGGGACAAGTGATCAACTACCACATTTTGTTTTCCCACTTTGTCGCGAATCTCAAGGTCAAATTCTTGCAACAGCAAGATCCATCGGATTAATCGAGGTTTCGCGTCCTTCTTTGCAAGGAGATGCCTCACAGTTGTGTGATCCGAGTATATGATGACACGGGAACCCAGGAGGTACGATCTGAATTTTTCTAGGGCAAATACTACAGCCAGTAGCTCTTTCTCAGTAACCATATAGTTACGCTGAGCCTCATCGAGTGTTTTGCTGGCGTAGTAAATGACCACAGGTTTCCGTCAATTTTCTGCCCCAAAACTGCTCCTACAGCGAAGTCGGATGCATCGCACATGATCTCAAAGGGTTGAAACCAATCAGGGGACTGTAGGATCGGGGCTTGGGTGACTCGGTCACGCAGGATTTCAAATGCTTGAGTGCATTCCTTGGAAATTTCGAAAGGAACATCCTTGGAGAGAAGAGTGGTCAGGGGGCGCGCGATTTTTGAAAAATCAGGGATAAATCGTCGATAAAAACCGACATGCCCTAAAAAGGAACGGATGTCCCTGATCGAGCTAGGCATAGGAAGGTGAGAAATCAGATCAATCTTAGCTCGATCCACTTGGATACCTTTCTCCGAAATTGAGTGTCCCAGGACAATTCCCTCAGGCACCATGAAATGGCTCTTTTCCCAGGAAAGAACCAAGTTCACATCGATGCACCGCCTGAGTATCTGGACCAAGTGTTGGAGGCAATCGTCGAATGATGCTCCGAAAACTGAAAAGTCATCCATGAAGACTTCCAGATAATCACCTACCATATCTGAGAATATGGCAAGCATGCATCGCTGAAAAGTAGTGGGTGCATTGCAAAGACCGAAAGGCATCCTTCGGAAAGCGTATGTTCCGAAGGGGCAGGTGAACGTGGTCTTTTCTTGGTCCTCAGGATGGATTGCCACCTGGTTATAACCGGAGTACCCGTCAAGAAAGCAGAAGAACCTATTTCCCTCAAGTTTTTCGAGAATCTGATCAATGAAGGGTAGTGGGAAATGATCCTTCTTCGTGGAGGAATTGAGTCGGCGGTAATCTATACAGACTCTCCACGAGTTGGCTAATCGGGTAGGAATGATTTCTCCGATCTCAGTCGTTATAGTGGTGAGTCCTGCCTTCTTGGGCACGACCTGAATTGGGCTCACCCAACGACTATCGGAGATCGGGTAGATGATTCCGGCATCTAACCACTTGATGATCTCCTTTTTCACGACCTCCTGCAGATTGGGGTTTAAGCGTCTCTGCATTTCATGAGAAGGTCGTGTGCCCTCTTCTGAATAGATATGATGAGTACAATAAGAGGGACTTATTCCAGTCAAATCATCGAGAGTCCACCCGATGGCTCTGCGATGTTGCTGGAGGACAACAATCAGACGGGATTCCTGTTCAGGACTGAGGTTGGAATTGATAATCACAGGAAGGGCCTGATTAGAACCCAAAAAGATGTATTTCAAGTGAGCAGGAAGGGGTTTCAGTTCGAGGATGGGGTTATCAGCAGCAGCGGGTGGTTCAGTATAGATGTGAGGTTCAAGGGTGGGAGTTACTGGGTTGTTCATATCTGGATTCGACTCCTCTGTTTGCGGGTCAAGATCCTTCTGTGGTTGATGAGGCATAATCGAGTCATTCTGGAAGTGTGATTCATCAACCACAGTCCTGATGTCACAAATTTGTTCGATGACACCGCAATTAATTCCTTGTTGGGCCTTAAATATATCAATTTTCAGTGTTTGATCTCCAAACTTAAGCTCTATTTGGCCCTCCTCACAGCTGATGTTGGCTCTAGCAGTAGCCAAGAAAGGTCTCCCTAGAATGATTGGTGTATCCCTATGGTTCTCAGGTGCGTCCATATCTAAGACTATAAAGTCCACTAGGAAATAGAAATCCCGCACTCTTACGATAACATCCTCGAGAATCCCTTTTGGCGACTTTATAGATCGATCTGCTAATTGTAATGTTATCTCGGTTGGTTTTAGCTCAGATTCTTCTAGATGGTCAAGTAAGGATGTGGGTATCAGGTTTATGGATGCACCCAAGTCTAACAATGCTCTATCAAATTGGGTACCACCTATCTTGCAGGAAATCAGGGGAGTACCAGGATCTTTTGCCTTGGGTGGGAGTCTACTGAGGATTACAGAGCTGGCTTGCTCTGACAGAACAATTGGGCTCCCTCCCTTGGTTCGCGGCTTACGCTGGGGTGTACATATATTCTTTAGAAATCGTGCGTAAGCTGGTACGTGGCAGATTGCATCCATCAAGGGGATGTTTATGTGGACCTGCTCAAAGAGCTTGACCAGGTCCTCCTCAGGGGCCACGGGTTTGGTGGTCTTCTTTTCCTTGGTCAAGGCCTCGGGAAACGGGATCTTGGTTGGTTCTTCTAGGATAGGTCCAGGTTGTGGATCCGGGACAGTGGTATCTTGGATAACTATCCTAGGGTCATGGTTATCGGGCTTGGAGTGGTTTGGATAATGCGGGTCTTGAGTTGTTTTACCACTACGTGTTGTTACAGAATTTAATCCGGCCTGATTTTGGTTTGGGTTTGGTAAGAGGGGTGGCTGCTGCTGAAATCCCGCATAAGAAGTTGAAGCTTCCATCTCGTCTGGAGATGGAGCAGTAGGGGCCTGATAAATCCATTGTGCGTGGCCTAAATTTGGATTCATAACGCGCTTCTGGGTTGGCACGTTATTCGGGTTAGGAAGAGGTTGGGAAGGGAGTGTGCCTGGCTGGCGAGAATTTGCCAACTGGGCCAGTTGAGTTTTAACCTCTGTAAGTTCATCCTTGTGCTGTTTTTGAATAGCCGCATTCGTTCTTTGAATGTCAGCCAGAGTCTGAAGGATTAGGGACATTTGATCCTGATTTGGCCCTGATGGATAAGTAGGGTTGGGCCGAGGCTGAGGCGGCTGGTAATGACGAGAGGGCTGTGGGCGGGACTGAAAAGGTGGTCTTTGGGTTTGGGAATTTCCCGCCCACTGAAAATTGGGATGGTTTCGCCATCCAGGGTTGTAAGTGTTGGAGAATGGGTCGTTCTGGATGGCGTTGAGGTCCTCGCAGGTCTGAGGATCCTCTTGAGAATCAGTGAAAGGGGGAATGGAGCTCCCCGGGCTGGTGTAGAAAGGATCGGATGATCCTCCGATCCGAGAATCAGATGGGGATGGATATGGATCCATCCTAGGGGAGGATCGGTGGAGGATGTTTTGCACAGTCTCCTGTGTGGAAGGAGGCTGTGCAAAGGAGTTACGCGCAGAGGTGGCTCGCTGCAAGTGCTGAGTCAGCTCATCCACCTTCTTCTCTATGATTGAAACCTTGTCCAATGGACTGGCCATTAATTCCAGGTCGACTGATGCGGACAGGCTCTGCGTCTCATGTGCTCCCTTAAGATTCGTCGCTGCGCGGGTATTCGTCCTGTCGAATAATCCCATGGAGTCATTGTTGATGGAGTTCTCGCACATGTTTTCGAGAATCTCCCATACGGTGTCTTCATGTTGACCCATGATGTTTCCTCTGCAAGTTGCATTCACGAAAAGGCGGATGTCCTCACGGAGTCCCTGGTAAAAAGATTGGACTTGTTCCCATTTAGGAACTCCGTGATGGGGGCACTTTCTCATGAGATCCTGAAACCGATCCCACGCCTCACGGAGAGGTTCTCCTGATTGTTGAGTGAAGTGTGTGATCTGATGGCGCAAGGCGTTGGTCCGACCAACGGGAAAAAACTTTTTCAAAAACTCGGATTGAAGTTCTTCCCAAGTGTTGATCGGCCGGGTCTGAGTTTGATACCAATGGGCGGCCTTGTCCATAAGAGAAAAGGAGAACATCTTCATGAGAAGAATATCCCGATTTTGCGCATCTGATCCAAAAGTGTGGGCCAGAAGCTTTAGCTGTTTGATGTGCTGGAAGGGATCTTCAGAATTAAGCCCATGGAATTTAGGTATAGCATGTTGGGCTTTAATTCGGAATCAGGTCCTCCAGTCGGGATTCTGACTCGAGGCTCAGTGGCCACCGCAGCAGGATTGTAGTGGTCCCGCATCATAGGACGCTGTGGTGGGTGCACGAAGTTTTGGAAGAGGTCATTGAGTCGCTGGAGCTGGTGCTCCAGATTATTTTCTTCCTCAACTGGCTGAGCCATGATGGGGGAAGAAGAAGAACTTGGTTCTGAATCAGAAGAGAGAATAATGTGAGGGAGTTGCTACACAAACACGGGCGTCGAGGCTTGGCCTTGACGAGAGCGAATTTCTAAAGGAGGTCTTAAGGGTGGTCTTAAGGACCTCCTTCCGTACATGCACTGTTGGAAGAGGTAAGTTTAGAAGGTGCTGGACCCAATCAAGACACCCAAAAATGTGTTGGGTGACTATAGAGGTGCGGGGCAGATGGACCCCTTGATCAGAAAGATCGTCCACCTGAGAATTACCTGGGCAGCCAGAGAGGGAGAGTCCCGCGAAGACCCCTACACGGTAGAGCGTCCCCACGGGTTACAGGTTTCCCCCACCTGACCTCTCTTGTCACTGCGGTTCCAGGTAGACCAGGATAGGGATCTTGACCTCTTAAGTCTACCAATTTTAGTTTAAGATCAGGGTGCTTAAAGTTACACTTGAACTCTTAGGTATTTTGAGTGAGAAAGTGACCTAATTTTAAGGTTGGTTGACCCAAGGAGTCAACTTTACCTCTTGTTCCTTTGAGAGCTTTTGGGTCCTTTCTTTTAGGGTTCAAGTGTTTAGAGAGCCAATTGTTTAGGGTTTGTCTGAATAAGTGTTTTCAGACAAGGGCTTGGGCACACTTCATTTGGTTTTCTCAATTCTTGCTTAATGAGTGTGTCTCTAAATCCCTAGTGTTGGATCCTAGGTTGGCTCTACTTGGTCCAGTTAGCTCTTTGTCGGGTAATTAGGGCTCAAGCAAGAATGTGTTAGCCCCTAAATACCCTTAATAGTGTGCAGGAATAATGGGTTGAAAACATGCAACTTTTTATGGTTACTAAGTATGGAAGACAGGTTAGCCCTATATTGCTTGTTCTTTTCTTTTCTTCCTCATTAGAGTTTAGAGGTTAATAGCAAGAGGAAAATACCTGTCCTCGGAGTGGTTGGTTGCTTGTCTTCTTGATTTCCTGTAGCTGCACAAAAGAGAGGAGATTATCAGAAACTAAAAGAAACAGGAATGTTTACCTCTAGAATAGCCGTTGCTCCCCGGCAACGGCGCCAAAAACTGGGGTCGACCTTCCCCTATAGTTTTATTATTTCGTCGTAGTATAGTATAGAGAGAGGTGATTACCAATTTAATACAATTTGTTACTCGGAAAATAAAAGAGTTCCCGAGGTCGAACTCAGGGAGCAAGTTGTATTCTAGGGGTACAAGTTTCTTTTACAAAAATAAAGAAAGAGAGAGAGAGAATTTGTTGGCTTTTCTTCTTTTCTCTTTGCTTCTCCTCTTCTTCCTTCTCAGATCTTCTGCTCTCTTCCTTTGTTCTTCTTCTGCAGTGGTGATGTTCTTCTTCTTCTTTCAGCTGTTTCTGCTCTTCCTTTTCCTTCTGCAGAGCGGTCCTGTTCTTCTTCTTCTTCTTTCTTTCTTCAGATCTTCTTCTCGTGCTCTTCTTCTTCTGCAGAGTCTTCACTTGGCCTCTCTGTGCTCCTCCTCTGCCTCGCCTTCCTTCTCCTTCGTTGCCTTCAGGACGTCGTCTGATTTTCCAATCAGACGACTTAAACCGCAGCTGCTACAGTGCCGCTCGGTGCTCCTCCTTCCTTCAGCCTTCGTCTTCTTCCATGGTTCTTCTTCACCTGTGCCTGCACACTTACACAGCTTGATCAGGGGCAAAACCTAACTCTACCTCCCCCGCGTCTCTCTCTCACAGAAGCCACTCTTGGGAAAGCTCTCCCAGAGCTGCCGGGTTGCCGGGTACGGGTCGCGCCCGGGTCCAGGCCCACCGGCGTGCGTGGTGGGCGAGGAGTGCAGGTCAGGCTTAGTCGTGTCGGGCCAGGTCCGCGAGGCGTGAGCGCGGACGAGACCGGGTAACCGGGCGGGTGAAGGGGACCTCACCCCGTGTGCTGAGGCAATAAGCCTCCAGCACTTTTTCACTTTATACCGCTGCGCCTCTTCAGAGTTTTCCGAGGTGGGACTAAATGTCCCACCCCGAGTTGGCGCCTGCGCGGAGGAAGCAGCTGGTAATCGCGGCTTTACGCGAGGCCTTCGCGCGAGGACTTCGCTTCAGCTGCAGCCTGACGCTTTGTCGAAATGCCTCGCACAGCCTGGGAGTCGAATCTGGGCGTGGCGCGCCTACAGCTGCAGGCGGAAGCAGCTCCTTCTGCACGGCAATGGCGGCGGAGGACGGGTGACCTGTTCACAGCAAAACGGCCTCTTGGCCTAATCAAAAGGTGCCGGGAGCTTCGCCAGAGTGCGGCGAAGCTCGTGCGGGTGGTGGCGAGGCGTGGGGCGGCGTGCAAGGGCTGCCCTAGGTCGGACTGTGGGTCGGAAAGTGGGTGTGTTTGGTGGACTTGCAGAGGTCGGGTGGCGGGAATTGGAAGGGCGGAAATGGATCAGGGTGAGGAGGCGGAGATTATGTGCAGGTCGGCGAGCCGTGTGGGGTGCTGGAGTGATGGGAGCGACTCGCCGGAGGATGGCCGGAGGCGGAGAAGGTGAGGGTGATTGGTCGGAATCGAGGGCGACAGTAAATGTTTAAATTGAGGAAAAGGAAGAGGGGAGGAAGAGGAGGAGTTCTACCTACTTAGCAGGACGAGGAGGGGCCGGAGCGGGCGACAGTCGTATCGACTATCGCCGGAGAAGAAGATGCCCGGGGGAAGGGGCGGCGGTGAGCAGAGGGCCAGAGAGGCGCCAGCTGGGTGCGGCGTGGCGCGGGAAGAGCGAGGGAAAGAAGTCTCTGCTGCTGGTATTGCGGCAGAGCGAAGAGGAGGAGGAGGAAGAACCGCTGGAGCTGGTGGGCGTCTGCCGGAGTGAGAAGAGAGGAAAGTTGGGGGTTTTCTCCGTCAGATCCGAGCTACTCAGAACGGCGGAGCGACGGGGGTATTTATAGAGGCCGAATCAGAGAGGAAGGCGGAGGGAGACGACGTGTCTCCCTCGCCGGAGGACGCCGGAGATGGAAACCCATACCGTCCGTGCGTTCGCACGGCCGGTATGGTGGGTTGCAGCGACCAGGGGGGTGTTCCTGCGACGGCTGACGACGCAGGGCACCCCCGGTTGTCTTGCCAGACCCTCCCCCTTACCCTGCGCGGCGCCATGCTCCGCGCAAGGTCGCCGGAGCATGGTGCTGGTCAGGTTTTGGCAGGAGGGACCTGAATGCAAGGAACGAAGGAGAGTTAGGGGTAGAAATGCGAGGGTTCAAAAGTTGAGGGTCAAAAAGTAAATATATGAGGACCAAAGTGTAAAGTTGGTCAAGAAGGTTTCTTCTTAGGCTCAAGTTTTTATACATGACTAACTAGGACCTAAGGAATCTGATGGTGAATTTTATTTCTAGATTAAACCTTGTTTGACTGGTCAATTTACGCAAAAACCCAAATTAAGTTATTAATTGGGTATGGTTCTCAATGTAGGTCAAAATGGGTTTTGAAGGCCAAATTGAAGGTTCTAAACCCTAGAGATTATTTTTATATGAATTTTAGAGGGTTTATTCTATTTTTACTTTGCCTCGAACCTCGTGAATTGAAGTGGGTTTGCTTTAGGGTTACAGATTATCATTTAGTTCCTTGGAATTGCTGTAGCCCTTATCAGATCATCCCACTTTCCTTCTTATTTGATTTGTTTGACCTGTGTTTGGACCATGAATTACCCTGTATGCAGATTATACTGGTAAAATTGCATTTTTACCCCTTATGACTTGTTTTCTCCTTAAACTCATAATTCTCTGAGTTAAGCCTTTCCTTGAGTTATGTAGGAGCTTTTATCCTTTGTATTGGGTCAAAATGAGCTAGTTATGGCTCATGATGAGGTTCTCATCACGTAGTAAATCATAGAGGGCTTTTTCTCAATCTTTTGACCCAAGACAGCCCTGACGGCATAATCAGATGCGTTAGCCATAATCTCAAATGGGGCTGTCCAGACTGGTGGTTACAATACTGGGGCACAGGTGAATATCATTTTCAATAAATCAAATGCGTTACGGCATGATTCATCAAACTCGAATGGCCTGTCTTTGGCCAGAAGGTTACTCACGGGCCAAGCAACCTTCAAGAAATCTTTAATGAATCTTCTGTAAAAACCCACATGCCTAAGGAAAGAGCGAATCTATTTTACGAATGTGGGTGGAGGAAGTCTAGAGATAGCATCCAACTTTGCTCTATCAACTTCAATACCCCGACTAGAGGCCACATGACCCAGAACAATGCCTTCCTGAGTCATAAAGTGGCTCTTTTCCCAGCTAAGGACCAGCTGTATTTTGATGCATCTCTGAAGGATCAATTCTAGGTTAGCCAGAAAAGACTCAAAAGAATCTTCAAAAATGGAGAAATCATCCATGAACACCTCAAGATAATCTCCCACCATGTCAGAAAAGATGGCTAGCATGCACCTTTGAAAAGTCGCAGGCGCATTGCAAAGCTTGAATGACATTCTACGGAAAGCAAAGGTTCCGTAGGGACATGTGAAAGTTGTCTTTTCCTGGTCTTCGGGATGGATAGGGACTTCGTTATATCCCGAATAACCATCCAGGAAGCAAAAATATTTTTGAACAGCTAACCTTTCGAGGATTTGATCGATGAATGGCAAGGGAAAGTGATCCTTTTTAGTGGCTGTGTTCAACTTCCTATAGTCAATACAGACTCTCCAAGCAGAAGCTGAACGAGTAGTGAAGGTTTCCCCTTTCTCATTCGTCATAACGGTTTTCCTGCCTTCTTGGGTACAATCTAAATGGGGCTAACCCACGGTCTATCCGAACTTGGGTAAATAATCCTAGAATCGAGGCACTTGATTATCTCCTTCTTGACCACTTCTCGCCTATTCGGGTTTAGTCTCCTTTGCATTTTGCGAGAAGGGTGGGATCCATCTTCCATGAAAATATGATGATTACAATAGGATGGCTCGATCCTGCTAAGGTCATGGATGGTTCAACCAATTGCCTCCTTGTTATTCTTAAGGACCTTAATTAACCTCAATTCTTGCTCCTTAGTCAAATCAGCACTAATAATCACAGGGAGCATGTTTTCAGGTCCTAAGATCTCATATTTCAAATTTTTAGGCAATGGTTATAATTCCAGTTGGAGTGGGTTTAGAATAGAAGGTAGGGAGAATGCTGATAAAGATTCATCAGGATGATCTAGTGGAAGAGGCTGGGAGTGAACAAAATCAACAGCCTCTTTAGAATGTGGCAGGTCTTCCACAGAGGGTTGTGGGTTGGGTTCGCCAAAGTTGGTGGAGTCCTCGAGTGCACTGATTGTCATACAAGTCTCAAGATCCTGATCCTCGAGCTCCTCAATGAATCCACAATCCTCAAATCCTCTTATCGCCTTAAAAATATCCAGAGTTAATTTCTTATCCCCAAAGGTGATCTCCATACTACCGCTTTCAGAGTTTATGTTGGCCTTGGCAGTAGTTAGGAACGGATGCCCCAGAATGATGGGCGTGTTCCTCAAATCATTAGGTACATCCATGTCAAGGACAAGGAAATCTACAGGAAAATAAAAATCCTTGACCTTGATAATTACATCCTCAATAATGCCTCTCGGTGTGGTGACCGATCGATCCGCTAATTGTAGCGTTACTGAGGTTGGCTTGATTTCACCTAACCCAAACCTCTCATAAAGAGAAGTTGGGATTAGGTTGATAGATGCACCTAGGTCTAATAGTGCCCTATCAAAAGTGTATTCACCAATAACTCATGATATCAAGGGAGCAGCTAGATCTTTCTTCTTTTGAGGAAGGTGAAGCAGGATAACAGAACTTGCTTGCTCAGAGAGAATCCCCTTCCTCAGAGTGGGTTCTCTCGACTTACGCTTTTGGGTACACAGTTCTTTCAAGAATTTAGCATAAGCCGGGATATGCTTAATAGCATCAAGGAGTGGAATATTTATCTCTACACTCTTGAATAAATTCAAGAGCTCCTCGTTGCTATCCATGGTTTTCTTCTTCCTAGTTTTCAATAGGGCCTCAGGGAATGGGATATGGGTGGTATTTTCAATTTCCAGTTCATGGGCCTTATTGTCTTCTTCAACCTCCTCTTTCTCAAGCTCCCCAGGGTTTTGACTTCTAGAAGGTAATTCAGGGTTCTAGGTCTGCTTCCCACTTCTCAAGGTGACAGAGTTTGCAGAGGCATAAGGGTTTGGGTCTTGAGGTCAATTAGTAAAGATTGGAGGGCCATGGTTGGTCATGTAACCAGAAGAAGAAGAAGATAAGGGACCCTACTCAACCACCTGAGCATGTGCGTGTGGGTCCCTTTGATTCCCATACCCTTGGGCTCTATTACCTTGATTTTGCACATTACGCGGGTTGGGTACGGGTAGAGATGGTAGGGATCCGGGTTGTCAGGTGTTAGCAATTAACCCAGATTGCAAGTTCTCCAATGATGTCTTAATTTACTGCATAAGATGAAGCATGGACCCTTGCATTTCTACCATCTGCTGGTTTAACTCAACCTGCCTCGCGGATTGTTGGGCATTCCAAGATGGCTGAGTAACCGGTCTCGGGGGCAACTGGGTGTATACTTTACCCTGACCCATAGGTTTTTGAGATGCATAGTTGCTGGGTCGAGTTTGGGTCTGTTGCCCCTGATTTTTCCAAGAGAAGTAGGGTGGTTCCTCCATTTTGAGTTATAAGTGTTCGAATACGGGTTTATTCTCCTGCATTGCATAAGCATCCTCATAAGATGAGGATGGATAGAAGGAGGGATCAGAAAAACTGGGATCAAAGGCTCCAGTTTGGAACCCATAAGGTTCCACGAAATCCTAGCTCACAGGTTGAGCCGAATCAAGTTGGTTCATGAATTTCTGCCCCGTGGGAGCTCGTGAGGAATGGAATCCTGAATTTTGGGATTGAGTAGGTATAGAAGTGTTTCCTGAATTCCCAGACATCCATTCCTCCATTCTCTTAGCAACCAAGTCCATTTTATCCAGTTTATTACAAATTAATTCCATGTCAAATGAATGAGAATCCTGGATCTCATTAGCACTTGACCTAATTTGTTGGGACCGGTTGAATGAATCCATGGAGGCATGATTAATTGAGTTCTCGCTCATTTCCTCAAATAGGTCGTATGCGCTATCTGCATCCCTATTGAGGAAATTGCCTCCGCAAGAAGTATCCACGTGATTACGGAGTTGCTCAACCAACCCGTAATAGAAAATCAGCACGAGTTGCCATTTCAGCACCTCGTGGTGTGGACACTTCCTCAAAAGTTTCTGGAATCGCTCCGAGGCACCATGAAATGGTTCCCCTAGTCGCTGGGCGAAGGTGGTAATTGCCCGTTGCAAAGCATTGGTCCTTCCGATAGGGAAGAATTTCTTTAAGAAAGTCGATTTAAGAGTAGCCCAAGTTTCAATCAGCCTTCCTATAGTCCGGTACCAATGTGCGGCCTTATCACTGAGAGAGTGGGGGAAAAGCCTCATGATCATTTGCTCTTCGTTCACAATCCTTGCTCTGGTGGTCTGAACCAAAGTGGTCAGGTTCTTCAGGTGCTGGAATGGGTCTTCCGAGTCGAGCCCATGGAAATGCTTAATCAAACTTAAGACTTGGGGCTTGATTTCTATGTCTCCGATGGGAATCATGACGCCAGGATGTTCCCCATAGTTTGAAGGATCGTAAAAATCCTTCAAGGGCCGAGTGCTCTGATCATGCATACGTTGGAACCATTGCTGCATCTACTGCAATTCTTCCAACTGCCTCTAAATCAGCTCCTACTGGTTTGGAAGCAGGGGAGGTGGTTGTTGATCAGCCATGGGATCTGCTTGGCTATAGCTCAATCTCTGCCTCCTAGAATGGCCTAAAGGTCCTTCCAATCTAGGGTTCAATGACCTCCTCCCAAGCATACACTGGAAGGAAGTCGGAAGGACGGGGAAAAGAGGGAACCCTGCAGCACAAGAATACAAGCCCGTCCTTAGATGGGTAGCCTAAGGTCTACTGACTCTCAGAATCCATCCTAAGATTATGAATGATTTACTCTACTTATGTCCAGGCAATCCAACCAATTAGAAGGAGGGACTGGGGAGAAGGTTCTTCCTTTAGCTTGCACCTTCGGTGCCCAGCCACCGTCGTTTGATGCTACTCCCCTAGCTAGACATCAGATTGACTAGTATAAGTAGGTTAATCGTGAATAATCTCAATCTAGATCCCGACGAGCAAATGAATCCTTAGGGCCAACTTCTAATTGATTTTAGTTAGGTTTGGGAAATTGGTGCTCTAGAATGTGATGGGCTCTTAATGGGTGTTTACACAGCTAGATCGTGCTTTAACAGATATCTCGTTGTAATATAGATGGACTCTCCGTGAAAACAAATAAAAATTTATAACTCGAAAATCAAAGTATTCGAGGTCGAACACAGGGAACAATTTGAGTATTCCAAAACTTGAGAACACAACTTTTAATGATGACTAGTTCAATAAAAATGACAGGATAATGTTATGGAGAAAATACTCAAAAAGAATTGGACGTCTGATATTGCATCAGACGTCTTAAAATTGGCCTTCAGAATCTTCTCTTCTATCTTTGCTTTGCTCTGCTGCAGTGCTATGGTTTCTTGTTTCTCCTTTTCTTTTTCTTCCTTAGCCGCTCATGCTCCTCTTCTTTTTCCTTTGCTTTCTCTCTTCTTGATTCTCTTCCTGCAGATAAGTTCTGGCCTTATCTCCTCTTTAGTTGCCTTCTTCTTTTTCTTCCTCTTCTTCCTTTACTTTCTTACTTCTCTTTGTCTGCCCCTTGATCTCTCTCTTATTCTTCTTTCTCTTGGTCTGCTGCACCTCTGCTACAGTGTGTCTTTCTTCTTCTCTTTCGCTTGCGGCGGCTAAGTCCTGCTTCCTTCTCTTGCTGTGCTTCTTCCTTCCTTAGCATCCTCCTCCTGCACAAGCACCATGCAACAAAACCTATTCCCCTACCCTCCCCGCACATCTCACTCTCTCTGAATCTCTCTTCGGTACGCTCTCCCAGAGCCGGGTTATTGGGTCAGTCGCACGCCCGGGTCCAGGTGCACCAGCGTGGGTGTGGTGCACGAAGGGGTCAATTGGATCCGGGTGCTAGGTCCGCGTGTTATATGTCGCGGACGAGGCGTGATAGGTGAGGCGAGGGACCTTACCCCAGTGAATTCGAGGCAAACAGCTGGGAGCACAAAATCCACTTAATCCACGCAGATAGCTCACAACTTACCGAGGTGAGACTAAAAGTCCCACCCACCTCTGCTGACACCTACAGGAGAGCGACTTCACAATTGGCATAGCTGCATGTCTCGCAGCACTTGTTACCAGGTTGGACTTGTGCACACTCTCAACCCACATAGTCTGGAAGCCTGGGAGCTGATGATTGTGGCCTAGGGCTGGAGGACAATCAAGCACGAGTTGTCGCTAATGGCGGATGGGAGCTCGACCCTGCACAACACAAAAGGAGCCTTGCGACCCTATCAGACCACAGGAGGACCTTCGCCGTGTCACGGTGAAGGTGAGGTGATCGGTGGCAGGCTGCGGGGTGGCCTAGGCGTGCATGCCTAGGTCGCTCTGTGGCTGGATTTATGGGTTAGGTCGAGGGAAACGTGGAGTGCGTGTGGCGACCCGTGGATGGGTGGAAGATGTTCAGTGGACCGTGGCAGTGGTTGTGAGGTTGGTGGCGAGACGTGTGGAGGTGTGGAGTGACGGATGCATCTCGTCGGAGGGTGGCCGGAGATGGGGAAGATGTAGGCGGACAGTGGCAGTCGAGGGATGTTTTGTGAAATAGAATGAGGGAAAGGAAAGAGTGGAAGATGAGGAGCTTATCTGTAGTGCTTGGAGCGAAGGGGGTAGAGGATACAGACGGTGAGTTTGTGCCGTCGTCGGAGAACACGACCCTGAGGGAGAGATAACGGCGACAAGGAGGATGACAGGAAGGCGTGCGCTGGTGCGGCGGGACACGGAAGAACGAGGCAAAGTGAACTCTACTGTTGGTATGGCAGCAAAGCGATGAGAGGGAGGAGGAGGAATCGTTGGAGCCTGCGGGCTACTTGGCCGGAGAGAGGGGAGATGAAGTCTGGGGGAGTCTGCGGCCAAAACAAGCTTGAGAGATTCGTAGAGGATCGGGGATCCTTTTATAGTTATTGGCCGAGCTTCTGGTGCATGGAGGGAAAGACTTCTACCATTGACTTCTCACCAGAGAAGGAAGGTAGTTGGAGATCCAAATCTCTCGTGCATTCGCACGAGAGATTGGATGCAAATCAAATATTGCAATTGAGTTCAGATGGAGGGGAATTCCTCAGAGAATTTCCCTTCCAAATCTGGGGGGAGATCTCTGAGGAATCAGGGAGTATACCCCCTCTATTCCTCGCCGGAGAAGGATTCCTCCCCACTAATGGCAGAGGGACTTGTTTGTAAGAGTGGCGAGGAAGTTAGGGGGGTTTGTGTAATGATTTTCAAAAGATAGGGGCCAAAATGTAATTGGGTATACTAATTTGCAAAGTAGGTCAAGATGACCTTCCCCTAGGTCCAAATTTTGGTAAAAGCCTAATTTGGACCTAAGGAATCCAATGGTGAAGTTGGATTTTAGGTTTGACCACGTTTGACTGGACTTTTTGCATAAAAACCCAAATTAGGTTAATTAATGAGCTAGGACCCTAATCTAGGTCAAAATAGGTTCTAAAGGTCAAATTGAAGGTTTTAAACCCTAGGGGATATTTTTCCATGAATTTTAGAGGGTTTAGTTGATTTTTATCCTGACTAGAACCCTGTTGAATTAAGCGGGTCAGTTTTAGGGTTACCAGATGTCATTTAATTCCTAGATTGCACATGAACCCATTTCTGACTGAACCAACCCACTTTTTGTCTTATTCAATTCATTTGACCTATGTTTTGCCTCTGAGAAATCCCGTTTATGTACTGCATTGTTAAAATTGCAGCTTTACCCTTTATTTCATGTTTTCTTCTCAGAACACTTATTCCTTGAATTAAGCCTTTCTCTAGGTTATGTAGGAGCTCTTATTCTCTTTCTTAGGTCAAAATGAGCTAGTTAGGGCTCATGATGAGGCTCTAATCATAACCCCATGCCTAGCTTTTGCTAGTCCCTTAGCAAAATTTCAAGGTTTTAACTTCTGTTCTAAACCCTAAGTGTCTGTCATCAGTTATGATAAGTGCTTTTCTTTTTCTTTCGTGATTAGGTTAGAATGCCAACAATAGGCCTAGAGGTACTCAAGTACCAACCAAAATCTGGACCTGACCCTCTTTAGCCTCAGTCTTCCGTAAAGGTTTTTAAGGCCCGCAGAAACTATCCTAGGGTTTGTTGGAATCCACGATTAAAGCACTCGTGCTTGAGACATTTTTAGCCTAGGTTCAGTTTGCAGTGCATTTTTGTAAGAGAGAGATAAAAGATTTATTTGTTTGGAGAGTTTTCTTTCTCTTTTCTTTTTATTTCTAGCTTCGGATTGGCTTCTCAACATGGTCTGTATCGGATTCCTTGTCCCCATCTTCAATCCTCAAGGGTCCCTGGAAATCGATGCTTCGAGATAACACTGCCCATGGTAACCCCCAGAACCCTGGCTTTCAAGATTTTGAGATAATCCTGCCCATGGTGTTCCGTGGCTGAATTCAAACCCTGGTGATCGACATTTCGTGATAATGCCACCCATGATATCTGAACCAGCAGAGTGCTTACATGCCCCCGGTAGGATATTTAAATATCTTAAGAGATAAGCACCGAGGAGATGATATGTTGTTACACATCTTCGAGGGAAATTTCCCGCCTCTTTGCGCCGAGAACTCGTCCAAATCAACTTCTGTTGATCAGTCGCCCTAATCTAGGTGACTTTTTTAGAATAATGACATGCTTTTTTTTGCGTGATTTTGATATTTATGCACACTGAACCAGATTGTGTGTGAATTGGGGTGCTTAGGTTACCGAATCCCGCAAATCGAAGGTCAATTAACGAGGTCGAATACTTCCTAAGCCTTAGACCTAATACTTAAGCTTCGCATTTTCCCCAACATCTTTAGGATTATCCAGATCTTAGCGGATACGTGAATTTTTAAGCCAAAGAATCTAGCCCAAGGGGCCTAAGATCAGCGTTTCTGCTAATCTCCTTTTATGTCTCCTTAGCACTTTTCTTTTATTTTTCTCTTTTCTTGATCTAGTCTAGAACTTCATTCAATCCCTTAATCTTTTACTAATGACCCTTTTTTTTTTATTTTGTGCTCCTTTTTTGGCATTTTGCTCTTTTCCTCCTCTCATTTTATATAGGCCAAAAAATAGTCTCTCCCCCCTCCTTAGTTCTTTTTTCCTTTCCAAGATTTTTTTTTCTAGTTGAAACCTTTTCTTGATATGAATTTTTGTGACATTTTGCACTTTCATATCCCCCCATGCCTAAGATTTGCAATGTCCCCATTGTAAATTAAGTGGGTTCGATTTCAGCTTAGTTCATGCATTAGGACAGGTGTTGGGTGGGTGAACGGGTCGAAGTGACTGTTATGAACGATTTTTAATCTCCGGTAGGGGTACTTGAGGTGGAGTTGGATTTTCTAATGGATGAACCTTAAAGTGCAATATGAATTCTACGTAGAAATGTCAGAGAAGATTTCAGGTTTTTCAAAGAATGATGGGTTGCCTCCCATTAAGCACTGAGTTTTACGCCATCGGCTGGGCACAATGAGCTCAAGGAGAATGGAGGGTAAAGGATGACTCAGCCAAATTTTTATAGGTCATGTCAATGAACGGTTTGAGTCTCTGACCGTTTACAACAAAGGGTTCAGAATTGTGGTTGAGTGGGATGATTTCAATGGCTCCATTTCCAAAGATTTGTCAGACTAGGTAGGGTCCGACCCACTTAGATCGTAGCTTTTCTGGGAATAATTTGAGTCGGGCATCAAAGAGTAAAACCTTTGGACCAGGATGAAAGATCTTTCTAGAAATGTGTTTGTCATGAAATGCTTTAACCTGTTCTTTGTAAATTCGCGAGTTCTCATGCACGTCATGGCGTAATTCATCGATCTCGCTTATTTGAAGCCTTCTGTGGGTTCCATCCTTAGAAAGATTTAAATTGCAATTCCGTACTGCCCAATAGGCTTTATGCTCCAATTCGATAGGGAGGTGACATGCCTTCCAGTACACCAATCTAAAGGGAGACATACCTAATTGGGTCTTGTGGGCAGTCCTATAAGCCCACTGATGTAAACACATTTACACTACTTAAGATGTCAATTTATGCATGTTCTTAAGCATAGGATTGCATTTCATGCTATAAATAGTGCATAACATGCACCATCTTGCATTTAGAGTAGTTTGAATAAAATGGAGGTTAATTGTCTCCTTTTATGTGCTTGGACAGGGCAAACTTTTTATCAGGGTCTTGGATCGAAGATCCAACAGTACAGATGTGATTAGGGCGACGATTGGAGTTCAATGACTCCAAGATCACCCTAATCAGGGATCTGTAGCATCAAATAGTGACCGGGGAATCCTAGAAGATCAAGGGCTAAGATGGTGTAAATCCACACTTCAAACGACAAATCCGACCGCACGGATGGATTCAGATCGACAGTTGTAGCCTAACGACACAAAAATCGAGTGAATCCGACATCCGTGGCATCATTTACATCATCAAGAAGATGGACGACCAAGATGGTGCCACGTGGTGCCATCTTGGCTGCCCAATTGCCCGCACGCACCTACTGAAGCCCACGCATCTGCCCTTCTCCGCCGTTGGATCAAGATCCAACGACTACAATGCACCCACGCTGAAGTCAGGCGCTCGACACAAACGCGCCCCCAGCGTGTTGGTTGAGCGCTCTAACGCGAAGCGAGAGCGCGCGTTCGAGCCTCGCCACACAAAATCTAGAGCAGGGGGCACGCCTTCAATAGACCGTCAGATCGCGATGCAACGGTCCCGCGTGCCCGATAGCGCCGATGTGCTATTACACGCGTGGCGAGGACGCGGAATAGTACGCGGGCGGGTGCGCAGTGAGGTGGGCGAAGGCGCAATTTAAGCCGTCTGATCTTGCGATCGGACAGCTGAGATCATCTGGACCTGCGCAAGCGTTGCGCGTGCGGGTAAGCGAGCGGGTGTGCACGCGTCGCCCACTAAGCCCACGTTCAGACCTTTAGCGACGGTTTTATCCGTCACTAAATGTCCTGAATTAATGATTTTAAAGATGTAATGACCAAATTGCCCCCACTCCTTGCAATTATAAAAGGAGACCCCCTCCACATGAAATTCTCATCCTTTCCTTCTCTTCTCTCCCTCTCCCTCTCCAAAGCTCAAGAGAAGCTTGTCCCACACCTGGGATGCTTCTTGCGAGATAAAGTCAAATTTTTGTCCCTCTTCGGAAGTGGATCCCACGACGACGACGACGTGCTGCCCCGTTCCCATTCTTCTGCTTCGTCCTCCTTCATCTTGCTTCGTCCGCCTTCGTCCAGGCATCGTCCCGTCCGGCTCATCCTCCAAGCGACTGTCGAGGAGGATATTTCTCTCTCCATTCTTTTTACTACTTTCTAGAATAGATTTACTGCTTTCTAGAGTAGTTCGGCTCGTCCTCCAAGCGACCGTCGAGGAGGATATTTCTCTCTCCATTCTTTTAATGCTTTCTAGAGTAAATTTACTACTTTCTAGTATAATTGTTTTCTGCTTTCTAGTTGTAATGTTTAGTGAAACAAACAATCTCTTTAATGATGAATTCTGTTCATTCTACATCTCGTTTTGATTTCTGTTTGTAATATTCTCTCTCTCTTACTCTCTCTCTCTTCTATTTATTATAAATAGTTAGATAATTTTAATCAATTAAATTACTTCGTGACAAATAAAATCAAACGTGTAGCTTTTAAATCAAACGTCCGCCTCCCTGTGTTCCACCCGGAATTTTCATTTTGGTATAAATTTTATTTATTGAACACGAGTTCTTCACTTTCATACTATGACGACAGGTTTTCAAAACCAAACACGTTAGCATAGCAACTCGTATGTTCAACATTTTGGCACCGTTGCCGGGGAGGCGATGCTCTTTGATTTTTCTTCGTATTTTCTAACTTACAAATCATTTATCCCACTTCTCTCCTTTCTTATTGTGATTGCAGGTATTCTTTCGAGACAAGAAAAAGCGATAGATTGGAGTAAAGTGCTGTGGAAGGTTTTGTAAGTTATCCCCCACATCCCTCCCATTAGATTTCATTCCACAACATAATAACACAAACATTAATCAACCTAGGTGTTCTTATAAACTCTAGGGTTAGATTGTTGTTTGACATCCACACTCGCCCCAACCCTCACATTAAAAAAAAGAAAAATTAAAAAAAAAATCTCACAGAGGTACACAACCTCATCTGATTTTCAAACTCAACCAGTAAACCGATCTTTGGAGCCGGTACACACATTCAAACACATAATTGAGTAGAAATCAGATTAGGTGATCATTTGTGTGCCTAATTAAGTGGTGCAACAGGCCAATTGTTTAAGTTGATTGGGCCGCACCACTTCAATTAAAATTAACTCATCAAGTAGCTGCCACTTAGGTTCAACTATTAGGGATTTACCTGGCACTCCACATTCCTTTTAAGCTTCAAAGGAAAATATCTTCACCTGTGCTTCCAAAACTTGGTGTGCCAAGAAAACTTGTTTGAAAACACCTAAAGTTGAATCCTAAAAGCTACTAAGCAAGATTTGAACTCTAAAATTCACCACAACAAAAGTAATCTTGCTTGCAAACCACTGGTTGTGCACGCACACACAAATCAATCAATAATTAAGGGCACAACCCATTTAAAGGGCCCATCACATTCCAAAGCACATTCAAACCTAGCCCTAAATAAAACAGAGTAGACATTGGCCTTAAGGATTTGACTCGCTCTTCAGAGTCCAGAACGAGATTATTTTCAATTAGTCTATTTCTACTATTCAATCTGATGTCTAGATAGGGGAGTAGAATCAAATGATCGCGGCTGGGGGGTACACTAGGAACCGGAGGCGCAAGCCGAAGGAAGAACCTTCTCCCCAGTCCATCCTTCTAACTGGTTGGATTGAACAGACAGAAGTAGATCAAATCGTTCCTCTATCTCAAGATGGGTTTTGGGAGTCTGTAGGTCTGTAGGCTAACCCACTTAAGGATAGGTTTAATTGTTTGTATTGCAGGGCGCCTTTCTTTCTCCTGTCTCTCATGAATACTTCCACATATTACATGCATTCCCGCTCTTTCCCTCCTATTTTGAATTATCCTCAACATGACGATTATCCCAACTCGTACTGTCATCAACCATCAGTTAGTTGGGATTACTTGGATTGGGGATATAGTTCTGGACCTCCGTGTTTAGGGTCTAACCCTGAACACCATGATTGTGATTTCTATCCTTTTCAAAGCCACATCGATTATAGATCGTCATCCTTTCATGAACAACCTAATACGATCTATAATCAAGAAGGATACACTCATTCTTACCCATCCTCTGATTACAATGCCTTTAGGTCATCACCACCTTTTCAATAATCTGAAATGACCTATTATCAGGAAGGGTATAACGAATCTCAATTCGTTAATTCCCCTGCATTGATCCCAAACCTGCCCAACCCTGAGCTCAACGAGGTTCAAGAAAAGGTTCTGGCTAACTTGAGGAATATCATACAATCTTTAGAAGTTCAGCCAATACCTTGCATTGAGAGATTGGAGCCCCTGATTGAAATGATTGATGATTTTAACAAGTCTTTGTTGGATTGGCTCCAGGATGTTAAGGATAAGAACCTGGATGAGTTTCCACTTGGGAAATTAGTGAAATTGAGGATGAGATTCGTGGTCGCTTTGATTCAATCATGGGATGATTCCTAGGATGAACTCCCTTCAGGAAAGCCAATGACAGAACCCACTCGGGCACCTGTTGGGGGGACACATGTTACGAGGCTGACCAGACTGAATTAGAGCAACCAATTAAGGAAGATCTTATTTCTTCACCTGAGATCCCTGAGCCAGGGTACGACGAAACGTATGTCTCCATGGATCAGAAAGTGACAAATGATTTTGGGACATACATTAATACGTATCTTGATTTCCTTGATTTTGATGGTGAAGATTCAAATTGCGAAGTCTCACGCGAGTTTACAGAACATGATTTTTGTAAGACGATTGGGCTTAAGGAATCTGAAAAATCATTTGATAGCCCAAGAACTGAGGAAACTGATCTTATTAGGGCACACATTACGGATCCAGAATCGCATTTTCTAGAGGATTTAATTCAATGCCCTGATTGTCAGTTACACCCCGTTGAGCTTATTGATGATTCTATTTCTGAGATAATTAGACCCAAGTCAATTTTGATTCAGCCACATAATTTAGACTTGGAGATTTCAGATGGAGTGATTAACATGCAAGAGGTCTCGGAATTTAACATTCTAAATGAGGAGGATAGGAGTTGGGAAGTTCTGATTTGGGAAGTTAACTTTAGAGGAAATAGAAGATTGAGTCGAAGAGTTCCTTTTAAGCTGAAACCATCAAATCAAAACCCTTATGACATCTGTTCTGAGGATGTCCAGCCCAAGCACGCATTCAATGATTATCCTTTTGAGCTTCAATCCTCTATAACTTGACTTTTTGGTCTTGGGTTGCATCCTCATAAATTGTAGGCCTGACCCTGCTTGCATACAGATTTTAGGTTTTGGGTAATTTTTATCCAGAACCTAAGATATTCTCGATTATGGGGTATGGGTCTGCACCATAATCTGGTCCACATCTGTGGACCTCTGCTAACAGGTCGGAGGATTCTTCTGTTTATTCTGATTCTGACCTGCACCTGTGAATTCTTCATTTCTCTTCTTTGTATAGTGTGCCTAGCGGAGGCACTAAACTCAACATTTATACAGTTCTTTTTAGTTTCTATCTCGGAGCAGACCTGACATTCACACAATTTAGGTGCTTTCTACGTTATTCCACTCTATTTTATGTCTTTTTAATACAATGAGGACTTGCATTAGATAGGCATGGGGGGGTAGATATTCATCTCTGAATTTATTCGTTAGCTCCGTATATTTGTTTAATTTTATTAAAAAAAATGGGGAATTAGGAAGGAAAACTTGGGTTTAAGAAAATTTTCAATCTTATGAAATACTACATTATGATCTGAACACAAAGACCCTTCAAGTCTTTGGACTTAATTAGCCCGTGTATCCACTAAAATGTGGATTTGTTTTCGAGTCCTCGCCATCTTAATTCTATCATAATTGGAATAAATAAGTTTGGGTGATAAGTACACGACTTATCAACCCACCCTCTGATTTGAGGGAATTTTTAAGTTTTGAGCATTTACACACTTTCTTTGCACTAACTCGTTGTTTGACGATTTTAACGGAAATTAGGTAGCTAATAAACCTTCTAGGGTGATATGGCTGGCAAGTTATCATGGGTAACAGCCCATAGGTAGGTTGTCCATAGTTCAGTTACTGGACCTTTCTCTTTTTGCTGCCTTTAGGTAAATCTTAGACCAGGGAAGCCACCTACTTAAAACAAAAAAATATCAAAAAGAAAAGGAGAAAAGAAAAAAAAGAAATAAACCACACTTCCCGCACGAGTATGGCTGACAAGTTGTCGGTGGTAACAACTCATCGACCGGTTGTCTAGAACCCAGCTCAATAAATGCACTGAAAATTCTCAAAACACTTAGGAAGAAGCGGAGAAGTAGAATTAACCAGGGACATATACACTGGATTCACCCTTGTGTTGACCCTGTAAAAAAATAAAAGTAAAGAGAAAGCTACCGGCTGTAAAGATACACCTTTAGGCAGAATTCTTTTTGAGGTCACCTAGAGGCGTAGAAATCCGAAGTCTATTTTAACTGTCGGTCAACGAGTCTATCATATTCACAATAAGATGCTTAAAAGTTAGGATTCTCATCAAATCTTGGGTGAGTTGAATGACCGTAGAAAGTCACTCTTAAACCCTAAAACTTAAAAATCCAAAAAAATTAGAAAAGAGGAAAAAGAGAAAAAGAAATTTTTCTTTGAATAAGGCGAGGGCATGAGGCGGTCTGCATTTTGGCAGATACTCGGGCACTGTTGTGCCTTTGAAAGTTTAGATCCTAGGTAGACATTTTCTTAATGATTGAAAATAACTCTTAATCCAACCTGATTCTTTTATAAATAGCATACAGTTTTTGCTAGGGACTAGCAAAAGATAGGCATGGGGGTATGATGTAAACATGTTTACACTACTTAAGATGTCTATTTATGCATGTTCTTAAGCATAGGATTGCATTGCATGCTACAAATAGTGCATAACATGCATCATCTTGCATTTAGAGTAGTTTGAATAAAATGGAGGTTAATTGTCTCCTTTTATGTGCTTGGATAGGGAAAATTTTTATCAGGGTCTCGGATCGAAGATCCAACAGTACAGATGTGATTAGGGCGACGATTGGAGTACAACGACTCTAAGATCGCCCTAATCAGGCATCTGTAGCATCAGATAGTGACCGGGGAACCCTAGAAGATCAAGGGATAAGATGGTGTAAATCCGCACTTCAAACGACAAATCCGACCGCACGGATGGAATTGGATCGACGATTGCAGCCTAACGACACAAAAATCGAGTCAATTTGACATCCGTGGCACCATCTACATCATCTAGACGATGGATGGCCAAGATGGCGCCATGTGGCACCATCTCGGCCGCCCAATCGCCCGTACGCACATGTTGAAGCCCACGCATCCGCCCTTCTCTGCCGTTGGATCAAGATCCAACAGCTACGATGCACCCGTGCTAAAGTCAGGAGCTCGACACAAATGCGCCCCCAACGCATTGGTCGAGTGCTCTAACGCGAAGCGAGAGCGCGTGCTCGAGCCTTGCCACGCGAAATCTGGAGCGAGGGGTGCGCCTTCAATCGACCGTCAGATCGTGATCCAACGACCGCGCACGCCCGATAGCATAGTCGCGCTATTGCACGCGTGGCGAGGACGCGGCATCGCACGCGAGCGGGCGCTCAACGAGGCAGGCTTAGGCGCGATTTAAGCCATCCAATCGTCTAGACATACGCAAGTGTTGCACGCGTGGGCAAGCGAGCGAGCACACGTGCGCCGCCCACTACGCCCATGTTCAAACGTTTAACGATAGTTTTATCCGTCACTAAAGGTCTTGAATTTATGATTTTAAAGATGTAATGACCAAATTTCCCCCACTCCTTGCAACTATAACCCCCTCCACACGAAATTCTCATCCCTTCCTTCTCTTCTCTCCCTCTCCAAAGCTCAAGAGAAGCTTGTCCCACACTCGGGATGCTTCTCACGAGATAAAGTCAAATTTTCGTCCCCCTTTGGAAGTGGATCTCGTGACGACGATGACGTGCTGCCCCGTTCCAGTTCTTCTGCTTCATCCTCCTTCGTCCTGCTTCATCCTCCTTTGTCCAGGCGTTGTCCCGTCCGACACATCCTCCAATCGACCGTCGAGGAGGATATTTCTCTCTCCATTCTTTTCACTACCTTCTAGAATAGATTTACTGCTTTCTAGAGTAGTTCGGCTCGTCCTCCAAGCGACCGTCGAGGAGGATATTTCTCTCTCCATTCTTTTAATGCTTTCTAGAGTAAATTTACTGCTCTCTAATGTAATTATTTTCTGCTTTCTAGTTGTAATGTTTAGTGAAACAAACAATCTCTTTAATGATGAATTCCCTGTTCATTCTACATCTCGTTTTGATTTCTATTTGTAATATTCTCTCTCTTACTCTCTCTCTCTTCTATTTATTGTAAATAGTTAGATAGTTTTAATCAATTGAATTACTTCGTGACAAATAAAATCAAACGCATAGTTTTTAAATCAAATGTTCGCTGATGAGAACCTCATCATGAGCCATAACTAGCCCATTTTGACCCAATACAAAGGATAAAAGCTCCTACATAACTCAAGGAAAGGCTTAACTCAGAGAATTCTGAGTTTAAGGAGAAAACAAGTCATAGGGGGTAAAAATGCAATTTTACCAGTATAATCTGCATACAGGGTAATTCAGGGTCCAAACATAGGTCAAAGCAACTTAATAAGAATAAAAGTGGGATGAGATGATCTAGCAAGGGCTACAGCAATTCCAAGGAACTAAATGATAATCTGTAACCCTAAAACAAACCCACTTCAATTCACGAGGTTCAAGGCAAAGCAAAAATGGAATAAACCCTCTAAAATTCATAGAAAAATAATCTCTAGGGTTTAGAACCTTCAATTTGACCTTAGGAACCCAGCTTGACCTACATTGAGAACCATACCCAATTAATAACTTAATTTGGGTTTTTGCATAAATTGACCAGTCAAACAAGGTTTAATCTAGAAATAAAATTCACCATCAGATTCCTTAGGTCCTCATTAGTCATGTATAAAAACTTGAGCCTAAGAAGAAACCTTCTTGACCAACTTTACACTTTGGTCCTCATATATTTACTTTTTGGCCCTCAACTTTTGAACCCTTGCATTTTGGCCCCTAACTCTCCTTCGTTCTTTGCGTTCAGGTCCCCCCTGCAAAACCTACCAGCACCATGCTCCGGCGACCTTGCGCGGAGCATGGCGCCGCGCAGGGTGAGGGGGAGAGCCTGGCAAGTAAACCGGGGGTGCCCTGCGTCGTCAGCCGTCGCAGGGACACCCCCCTGGTCGCTGTAACCCACCATACCGGCCGTGCGAACGCACGGACGGTATGGGTTTCCATCTCCGGCGTCCTCCGGCGAGGGAGACACGTCGTCTCCCTCCGCCTTCCTCCCTGATTCGGTCCCTATAAATACCCCCGTCGCTCCACCGTTCTTCCCAGCTCGGATCTGACGGAGAAAACCCCCAACTTTCCTCTCTTCTCACTCCGGCAGACGCCCACCAGCTCCGGCGGTTCTTCCTCCTCCTCCTCTTCGCTTTGCCGCAATACCAGCAGCAGAGACTTCTTCCCCTGCTCTTCCCGCGCCACGCCGCACCCAGCTGGCGCCTCTCCGGCCCTCTGCTCGCCGCCGCCCCTTCCCCCGGGCATCTTCTTCTCCGGCGACAGTCGATACGACTGTCGCCCGCTCCGGCCCCTCTTTGTCCTGCTAAGTAGGTAGAACTCCTCCTCTTCCTCCCCTCTTCCTTTTCCTCACTTTAAACATTTACTGTCGCCCTCGATTCTGACCAATCACCCTCACCTTCTCCGCCTCCGGCCATCCTCCGGCGAGCCGCTCCCATCACTCCAGCAACCCACACGACTCGCCGACCACCACAGAACCTCCGCCTCCTTACCCTGATCAACCTCCGCCCTTCCACTTCCCCCACAGCACCCTCTGCAACTCCACCGAACAAACCCATCTTCCGACCCACAGTCCGACCTAGGGCAGCTCTTGGGCTCCGCCCCGCCGCCTGCACACCCCCCGACCACCTTCGCCGTGCCACGGCGAAGGTCCTCAGCGTTTCTGATTGGGCCGAGAGGCCGTTTTTCTGTGGACAGGTACCTGCGCTCGTCGCCGCCATTGTTGAAGCGAAGCAGCTTCTTCACCTGCTGCCCCAGGTGCGCCGCGCCCAGGTCACCCTCCCAGACAGTGCGAGGCATCGTTGCGAAGTACCAGGCTGTAGTTGAGGCGAAGCTCTCGCGCGAAGCCCCCGCGCTTCGCCTCGGCTGCTGCTGCTTCCCCGCGCACGCACCCAATTTGGGGTGGGACATTTAGTCCCACCTCGTAACCTTTCAGAGGAGAGCGCCCGCATAAAGGCTAAAAGTGCCTTATGCTCGTTGCCTCCTGAGCACGGGGTGAGGTCCCTCACTCACTCGCTCGCTCAACCCGGTCTCGTCCGCGCTCACGCCTCGCGGACCTGGCCCGACCCGACTTAGACTGACCTGCACTCCTCGCCCACCACGCACGCCGGTGGGCCTGGACCCGGGCGCGACCCGTAACCGGCAACCCGGCAGCTCTGGGAGAGCTATCCTAAGAGCGGTTTCTGTGAGAGAGAGACGCGGGGGAGGGTAGAGATAGGTTTTGCCCCTCTGATCAAGCTGTGTAAGTGTGCAGGCACAGGTGAAGAAGAACCGTGGAAGAAGACGAAGGCTGAAGGAAGGAGGATCACCGAGCGGCACTGTAGCAGTGGCGGTTTAAGTCGTCTGATTGAAAAATAAGACGACGTCCTGAAGGCAAATACGGCAGAAGGAAGGCGAGGCAGAGGAGAACACAGAGAGGCCAAGGGAAGAACTGAAAGAAGAAGAGCACGAGAAGAAGATCTGAAGAAAGGAAAAGAAGAAGAACAGGACCGCTCTGCAGAAGAAAAAGGAAGAGCAGGAACAGCTGAAAGAAGAAGAAGAACATCACCACTGCAGATAAAGAAGAAGAAGATAACAGAAGATCTGAGAAGAGAAGCAAAGAGAAAAGAAGAAAAGACAACAAATTCTCTCTTTCTCTTTCTTTATTTTTGTAAAAGAAACTTGTACCCCTAGAATATAACTTGCTCCCTGAGTTCGACCTCGGGAACTCTTTATTTCCGAGTAACAAATTGTATTAAACTGGTAATCACCTCTCTATACTATACTACGACGGAATAATAAAACTATAGAGGAAGGTCGCCACCATTCGCCTCCCTGTATTCGACCTAGAATTTTCATTTCGGTATAAATTTTATTTGTTGAACATGAGTTTTTCACTTTTATACTACGACGATAGGTTTTCAAAACCAAACACGTTAACGTAGCAACTCGTACGTTCAACACCCACAATGCTTCCGGAAGCTGAGAAGACCAATCCTTCTTATCAGGTCAAACAGTAACCTGAAGGATTTTCTTGATCTCTCGGTTTGATAGCTCAGCTAGACCATTAGTTTGGGGGTGGTAGGGAGTAGAGATTCGATGCGACACCCCGTATTTGGTCATCAGTGACCTGAACTAAGCATTTGTAAAATGGGTCCCTCCGTCGAAAATTATTGCTCGTGGAATCCCGAACCTTGAGAAGATGTTTTGATGAATGAATCTGATAACAACCTTATGATTATTGGTTCAGGTCAGAATGGCTTCTATCCACTTGGACACGTAGTCAACGATGAGTAAGATGTATTCGAAGCCATCCGAGATAGGGAAGGGTCCCATAAAATCGATCCCCTAAATGTCAAAAATTTCGCATACCAGGATCGGTTGTAGAGGCATCATGTCTCGATGGCTCATGTTGCCCAAGGTCTGGCAACGGGTACATGCCTTACAGTGATCGTATGCATCCTTGAAAATTGTGGGCCAGTAAAAGCCACACTAGAGGACTTTTGATGCGGTTTTGTGTCCTGAGAAATCTCCACCGCATGCCTGGTCATGGCAAAAGGAGAGTATGTCTTTGATTTCTACTTCCGCGACACACCGTTAAATTATTGATCAGCACCAATGCGGAATAGATACGGGTCTTCCCACAGGTAATACTTGGCATTGGAACGCAATTTGTCCTTCTTGGCCTTTGGCCAATCGGACGGGATCTGATGTGATGCCAGGTAGTTCACTATATCTGCGAACCATGGAAGCCCTGTATTGATAGTCAGGAGGTGCTCATCAGGAAAGTGCTCTGTGATGGGTCCGAAAGGGTTAATTATTTCAGAAGGAAAGGCGGGACAAGTGATTAGCTACCACTTTTTTCTTTCCCACTTTGTCACAAATCTAGAGGTCAAATTCTTGCAACAGTAAGATCCATCAGATTAATCAAGGTTTTGCATCCTTCTTTGCAAGGAGATGCCTCACAGCTATGTGATCCGAGTATATGATAACACGGGAACCTAGAAGGTATGATCTGAATTTTTCTAGGGCAAATACTATAGCTAGCAGCTCTTTCTCAGTAACCGTGTAGTTACGCTGAGCCTCGTCCAGTGTTTTGCTAGAGTAGTAAATGACCACGGGTTTCCCGTTAATTTTCTACCCCAAAACCGCACCTACAGCAAAGTCAGATGTATCGCACATGATCTCAAAGGGTTGAGACCAATCAGGGGATTGTAGGATCGGGGCTTGGGTGACTCAATCATGAAGGATCTCAAATGCTTGAGTGCATTCCTCGAAAATTTTGAAAGGCACATCCTTGGAGAGAAGAGTAGTCAGGGGGCGTGCGATTTTTGAAAAATCAGGGATAAATCGATGGTAAAAATCAACGTGCCCTAAAAAAGATCGGATGCCCTTAATCGAGCTACGCATAGGGAGCTTGGAAATCAGGTTAACCTTAGCTCGATCGACTTGGATGCCTTTCTCCGAGATTAGATGTCCCAGGACAATTCCCTCAGGCACCATGAAATGGCTCTTTTCCCAAGAAAGAACCAAATTCACATTGATGCATCGCTTGAGTATTTGGACCAAGTGTTGGAGGCAATCATCAAATGATGCTCCAAAAACTAAAAAGTCATCCATGAAGACTTCCAGATAATCACCTACCATATCTGAGAATATGGCAAGCATGCACCGCTAAAAGGTTGCGGGTGCATTGCAGAGACCGAAAGGCATCCTTCAAAACGCACACGTCCCGACGGGGCAAGTGAACGTGGTCTTCTGGATGGGTTGCCACCTAGTTGTAATTGGAGTACTCATCAAGAAAGCAGAAGAACCTATTTCCCGCTAGTTTCTCGAGGATCTGATCAATAAACGGTAGTAGGAAATGGTCCTTTGTGGAGGAATTGAGTCTTCTGTAATCAATGTAGACTCTCCACGAGTTAGCTATTCGGGTAGGAATGACCTCTCCGATTTCAGTCGTGATGATGGTGAGTTCGACCTTCTTAGGCATAACCTGTATTGGACTCACCCAATGACTGTCGGAGATCGGGTAGATGATCCCTGCATCTAACCATTTGATGATCTCGCTTTTCACGACCTCCTACAGGTTAGGGTTTAAACATCTCTACATGTCTCGTGAAGGTCGTGTGCCCTCTTCTGTGTAGATTCGATGTGTGCAGTACGAGGGGCTTATGCCAGTCAATTCATCAAGAGTCCATCCAATGGCTCTACGATGTTGCTGGAGAACAGTAATCAGACGGGATTCCTGGTTAGGTGTGAGTTGGGAGTTGATAATCACAGGAAACGTCTGATTGTACTTCAGATGCTCGGGAAGGGGCCTGAGCTCCATGATAGGATTATCAGCAGTGGCGGGTGATTCGGGGTTTGTATCAGGAACAAGGGTCGGAGTCATGGGTGTGTCTAGATCAGATTCACACTCCTCTATTTGCGGGTTTTGATCTTTTAGTGGTTGATCCGGGATAATCAGGTTATCCTCTGTATGTGATTCATCAACCACGGCTCTGATATCACATATTTGCTCCATAACCCTGCAATTAATCCCTTGTTGGGCCTTAAAGATGTTAATCTTCAGAGTTTGATTCCCAAATTTTAATTCTATTTGGCCCTCTTCACAGTTTATGTTGGCCCTAGCAGTGGCCAAGAAAGGTCTCCCTAATATGATTGGTGTGTCCCTTAGGTTTTCAGGTGCGTCCATATCCAGAACTATGAAATCCACCGGGAAGTAGAAATCTCGTACCCTGACAATGAAATCCTTGAGTATTCCTTTAAGTGACTTGATGGATCGATCGGCTAACTGCAACGTCACCTCAGTCGGTTTAAGTTTGGATTCTTCAAGGTGGTCAAGGAGGGATGTAGGTATTAGATTTATGGAGGCACCTAGATCTAGCAAGGCTCTATCAAATTGGGTTTCACCAATTTTACAAGAAATCAGGGGAGTTCCTGGGTCTTTAGCCTTGGGTGGGAGTTTACTCAAGATTACAGAGCTGGCTTGCTCTGACAGTACGATCGGATTCCCACTCTTGGTTCGCGGCTTACATTTAGGTGTACATACGTCTTTCAGGAATCTTGCGTAAGCCGGTACGTGGCGAATTGCATCCATCAAGGGAATGTTTATCTGGACCTGTTCAAAGAGCTTGACCAGATCCTCCTTGGGAGCCACGGGTTTGGTTATCCTTTTTCCTTTGGTCAAGGCCTCAGGAAATGGAATCCTAGTTGGTTCCTCTAGAATAGGTCCAGGTTCTTGATTTGGGATAGGGGTATCCTGGATAACTATCCTAGGGTTTTGGCTACTACCAGGCTTGGAGTGGTTCGGAGAATGTGTGTCTTGGGTTGCTTTACCACTACATGTTGTTACATAGTTTAATCCTACCTGGTTTTGGTTTGGGTTTGGTAAGAGGGGTGGCTGCTGCTGAAATGCTACATAAGATGTCGAAGCTTCCATCCCGTCTGGTGATGGAGCAGCAGGGGCCTGATAAATCAAATGTGCGTGGCCTGAATTTGGGTTCATAACGTGCTTCTGGGTCGGCACGTTATTTGGGTTTGGTAGAGGTTGCGAAGGAAGGGTGCCTGGTTGGCGGGAATTTGCCATCTGGGCTAGTTGATTGCGAACCTCTGTGATCTCGTCCTTGTGCTATTTTTGCATTACCGCATTCACCTTTTGAATGTCAGCTAGTGCTTGAAGGATAAGAGTCATTTGATCCTGGTTTGGCCGGGATTCATAGGTGGGATTGGGTCGAGGCTAAGGCGGCTGATATGGACGAGGAGCTTGTGGATAGGGCTGATAAGGTGGTCTTTGAGTCTGAGAATTTCCCGTCCACTTAAAGTTGGGATGATTTCGCCATCCAAGGTTGTAGGTATTGGAGAATGGTTCATTCTGGATGGCATTGAGGTCCTCGCAGGTCTGAGGAACCTTAGGAAAGTCAGAATACGAGGGTTCAGAGTACCCCCAACTCTAATAGAATGGATCGGAGGTCACTCCGATCTGAGAGTCAGACGGTGGTGGATACGGGTCCATCCCCTGAGGAGATTGGTGATAGATGTTTTGCACAGTTTCCCTCACTAGAGGTGGCCGTGCAAAAGAGTTTTGTGCAGAGGTGGCTTGCTGCAAATGCCGAGTTAGCTCGTCCACCTTCTCTATGATAGAAACCTTGTCCAACCGACTGACCATCAATTCCAAGTCGACGGATGTGGACAGGTCCTGCGTCTCATGTGCCCCTCTCAGATTCGTCGATGCGTAGGCATTCGTCCTGTCGAATAAGCCCATGGTGTCATTATTGATGGAGTTCTCGCACATGTTTTCGAGAATCTCCCACACCATGTCCTCATGTTGACCCATGATGTTTCCTCCACATGTTTCTTTAACAAATAATCGAATGTCTTCACGGAGTCCCTGGTAAAAAGACTGGACTTGTTCCCATTTAGGAACTCCGTGATGGGGGCACTTTCGCATGAGATCTAGGAATCAGTTCCATGCTTCGTGAAGAGGTTCTCCCGTTTGTTGAGTGAAATGGGTGATCTGGTGGCGCAAGGCATTCGCCCGTCCAACGGGAAAGAACTTTTTCAAAAATTCAGACTGAAGTTCATCCCATGTGTTGATTGGACGAGTTTGAGTTTGATACCAATGGGCAGCCTTGTCCAGGAGGGAGAAAGGGAACATTTTCATGAGCAGAATATCCCAGTTTTGTGGGTCTGACCCGAAGGTCTGGGCCAGATGCTTGAGTTGTTTAATGTGTTGGAATGGATCCTCAGAGTTAAGCCCATGAAACTTTGGTATGGCGTGAATCATATTGGGCTTGAGTTCAGAATCAGGACCTCCAACTGGGATTCGGACTCGAGGCTCGATCGCCACCACAGTGGGATTATAGTGTTCTCGCATCATTGGTCGCTGTGGTGGGTTTACAAAGTTTTGGAAGAGATCAGTCAGGTGCTGAAGCTCGTGCTCAAGGTTGTTCTCTTCTTCAATGGGTTGTGCCATGATGGAAGAAGAAGGAGAACTTGGTTCTGAATCAGATGAAAGGTTTATGTGGTGATGTTGCTACACAAACAAGGGCATCGAGGCTTGGCCTCGGCGAAAGTGGATTTCTAAAGGAGGTCATAAGGATGGTCATAAGGACCTCCTACTGAACATACACCGAAGGATGTGATGAGATTAGAAGGTACTGGACCCAATCGAGACACCCAAAAATTGTTGGGTGACTATAGAGGTTCAGGGCGGATGATACCCCTTAGTCAGAAAGGTCGTCCACTTGAGAAGTACCTGGGTAGCCAGAGAGGGAGAGTCCCGCAAAGACCCCTACACGGTAGAGCGTCCCCATGAGTTACAGGGTTTCCCCCACTTGACCTCTCTTGTCACTGAGATTCCAGGTAGACCAGAATGGGGACCTTGACCTCTTAAGTCAACCTTTTTTACTTTAAGATCAAGGAGCTTAGGGTTCCACTTGAACTTTTAGGTCTTTTGAGTGAAAAAAGTGACCTAATTTTACGGTTGGTTAACCCAAAGGATCAACTTCACCTCTTGTTCCTTTGAGAGCTTTTAGATCCTTTCTTTTAGGGCTCAAATGGATTAAGAGCCTGATTTGCTTAGGGTTTCTCTTGTATAGATCTTTTCAAACAAGGCTTAAGCACACCTCTTTTTGAATTTTTTTTGCTTCTTTATTCAAGAGAAGATGTGTCTCTAAAAATCCTAGCTTTGCAATCCTTAGGTTGGCTCTAGTTGGTCCAATTTAGTTGCCTCAAAAATTGGTATCTAGAGCTCAGTCAGGAAAGTTTTAGCCCTAGTTACCTGATAGACGACTTTTCGCTTAGCGTTATAATATTTAAGTGGTGGAAAAATCGACTAATAAAAAATAATGAAAATAACCACTCACAGAAGAGCGGATCGTGCCCACAGGGAGGTAATGATGCAATTAATACTTAATTATTTAATGTTATTTCGGATAGTGCGAAATCCCTATTCAAATCTGACTTAAAATGTGAAGGAAAGTAGATTTGCAATAACTTAAAAAGATAAGGGTATAATTGTAGTTTCTCCTCACAGAAATCCTCAATAAATTTAGGATGAATTCATGCCATTTTCACGTGATGTGTACTAAAGACAATTAGTACTTAAATTAAGCCCCAAAATCAATCTTTAAACTAGTTAATATCAATACCATGTAATTATAAAGAACTATGAGTGTTTGAACGCAATTCTGCCATAATATAATAATAAAAAAATAAAATTAGGTGGCAATGGCATTGAATGTAAATTTTAATTGAGAGCAATGCAGGGCTTTTTTCCTCTCTCCTCCTTGCGAGAGAGGGAGAGCACCGCGGGGGTTGTTGTGAGGCTCAAGAGAACGGCGAGGTCGAGAGCTCTCCGGTGGTGGCAGCGGCGGCGACGTAGGTGGCTGGAGGTGGTCGGCGGCGGTGGCCGGAGCTCCGACCTGTTGAACAAGCAGACGGAGGTGCTGCTGCAGGGCTTGCGCGCGCTGGTGTGCGGGCGTGCGCACGCTGGTGTGCCTGCAGATGGGTGTTGGAGCGCACTTCCAGGCGTGCGGTTTGCAGGAAGGTGGAGCGGTGCGCTTGCAAATGGCGCTGAAGGGAGAGGCACGTGGGCGGAGAGGGCAGAGAGCGCCTGCAGTAGGGAGGCGTTGGAGATGGCGTGCGGTTGAGAGCGCTTGTAGTAGGGCGCTGGAGATGGCGTGCGGTTGAGAGTGCCTATAGCAGGGCACTGGAGATGGCGTGCGGTTGAGAGGATGCGCCTGCTGTGGCGTGGGTGGAAGGTGATGAGGGGCACAGCTTGGTGCGTGCGGACAGGCAGATGGTGCTTGCAGATGAACGGTACACACGCTGCGGTGTGCTGGAGGCGAGGGGAGCGCCAGGTGCTGGCTTGAGCGGCTCTGAAGAACTTGGCGTGCGGTGCCTACTGGGATGATCGAGTCACTGAAGGGAGGCGGATCTGTAGGCAGAGGTGGAGTGAGCGCTAGCAGTAGGGGGTGCTGGAAGACTTGATGTGCTGGAAAGGCAGGGAGGCGCGCGGTTGCACGCTGTGTGGCTGCAGGGGCGCGTATGTGCACGTGGGCTGGAGAACTGCCTGCAGTGGTGTGGGAGTAGCCCTGCGGTTGTGCAAGGGCAGAGAACCTGCGGGGGGGGCGGTGCTGCACCTGCGGACTCTTGGGAGGGCGATGGCTCGGTGGCGTGGCTAGGGCAGGAGGGGGTGGTGTGCCTTCTCCACAGTGGAGAGGAAGGATATCCCCCCAGGGGGAGGAAGAAGGACCCGTCGATCAAGTCGCCCTTTCCTTTGCTCCCCTCCTCTTCCTTTTAACTTCTCCGTTGCATCTCCGAGAGTTAAGGGATTTTCAAATCCCTTAACTATCTCTGGCCGGCGGTTGTTGAGGGTCCCCCGGAGAATGGGGAAAAGAACTACCGTCGGTGATTTGAAAAAGGATAATTTATGCTTTTCCCCTCATTCTTTTGCCAATTATTTTTCCTGCACATAAAATGAGCATATTAAGTTATAGAATAAATGTAAACCTAAATCATGATGAATGTAAACCTTCTATAACTTAATATAGTTATTAACAAACTTAAAAGACATAATTAAAGTTACTTAGGTGTAATATTAGTCTATTAAAATGGACTCATCAAATACCCCCATGCCTAAGATTTGCTAGTCCCTAGCAAAAATGAAAAATAATAGAAGTAATCAGAAGATTTCTTCTTTTCTTACTTCAAAACTTTAGAAATCCAAACAAATGTGAAGTGCTGATGGCCTAGGTAACAGATCCAAGTGAAAGAGCCGATTTGCATTAGGAGTTCGTACATCACCCTTGGCAAAAATTTCTGTTGAGATAGGCAACTACCTCCCTCGGGGATAAAGCAAATGATAATCTGTAATTTGACCCCGGTGTTTAGCTTAGGTAGGAGATATTGAGTTGAATGGATTTCTATTTGGTGGCACACACTCATCTGGTGCTACATATAGTCTAGTACTACAGACTCTAGCTTTCTAGACTATTAGACAATTCAACTCTGAGAGAGGCTACACAATTGTGCTCTCTTGATGTTCCTGGGCACTCTCTCTTTTCTTTCTTTCTGAGATCACGGATCTCGCCAGATTTAGAAATTGTACTCACTATTTGGTGGCCTCACATGGCATCCACACTTCAATTAAAGTCCTAATAACTCTACAACTATGTTAGAGTTCTCAACCAGTATTCAGGAGATCAGAAATATTAGAAGGTAGGTATGGGTCATATTTGGTGGAATGTGATAGGTGTTTTGCTGCCTCAGAAACAGTGTTACATCATACACTTTGACTTTTTCTTTTTGTAATATAACTTTTTCTTCTTTTTCTTCTTTCTATTTCTTCTTTTTCTCTCTTTTTTAATTTATTTCTTCTTGTTTTTGTTGCTTTTTCAATCAACACAACACGATACGGACTTTTATTTATGAGGCATTATTAGGGATGATGATGGTCAAGAGGAAGTTATGTGGCTTATTTGGTGGAAGTGCCTATTCTCGACATCGGGGAGGAATGGATATGACAAATGTATTTCTGACCTTTGACACTATTACCCTCCTTCAGCTGAGGACTCTATGAAGGACGGTCGTAACCATCCACCATAGTTATAGCTTTATTAAGACTCAATCTCTGTGTATCTGTCTTATTTGGTGACTCTCAGGAATTCACTCAAAGTACGTACACAGGAACAGAGAGTGAAAACTACGCCTAACTCTGAAGTATTATTATCTAATTATCCAAAACTTAAGAGTCCTTGCACTAGACTTAGCGCACCAGTAATCTCTCTACTTCTTCTCACAAATATGAGGTGGATCTACTAGAAGATAGTATGCCTGACTCCCTATGAACTGTCCAAGGGTTCAGTAGACTTACAAATGCTCATTGGTTTTTCCTCAAGGGTCCATTACCAAATATACGTGCACGTGAAATAAATGCACTGGATTCTAAACTTAAGAAATAATTCCAGAAGAAGAACCTCCAATAACAAAGGTATTTTGCTTGGGACTAACCCATTCAGCTCAATTTTTTTTTTTTTATACTAACCTAAATGCATGAATACTTCCTAAAATGCAAATGCACTCCCCCATGCCTAAATCCTACAATGTCCCCATTGTAAAATTAAAATAGGAGGAGAAAGGAAAAATATTATCTGACACAGTTTGCTGGGTTGCCTCCCAACAAGCGCTGCATTTTCTGTTAGCAGCCAGACTTATAAGGAACCTATAAGTCTGGTTCCAACCAAACAAAGTTAGGCCCTAAAAATATTCATAACAGTGCAGGCCTAGAAAACCGGTAACCACGGATGTTGGCGAGCTGATGATGCAATGTAATTCCAAATGCTCGCCAGAAGAAATGAAAATAGAAAATCTCATTGGCTACCTTGGGAGGTCTTGGAATGATAAACGGAATATGAAAAGAGGCCTCTCGAAACGGAATAAGTGGAGGATAACAAGGATCCTCCAAAGCAGGATGGGTTTTAAAAGATATACACATAATTAGTTCAAACCCTTGAATGGCGAGAGTAAAAGTACAAGAATCAATCCATACTCGCCATTCTACCCTAGGATGTATTGGCCTGATATATTCTCCAGAAAGAATGTACATGAGCAGAGATTTGAGCCAAGGATCGGTTAGGGAGTATAAGGGTTGTTTGTAGTGTTGGAAGGTAATGGTTAAGTCCAATGAGGGCTTAGTTGGTGTTAGGTCTAATTCCAACAATGATTCAGATTGTGTACACTCGCTAATAGTAGTAGACAACTTCAAGTTATCCTGCCTAGCATTAATGATGGGAGTCATTTGAATCAAGGGTAGACTCCAAATTACAACTTTTTGATGGCAGGGTCAAAATGTAAGAATCATTATCATTCAGCTCATCCCCAGATTCGTTTGGTTCATTGAAATATTTGTCGAGGTGTATATGTGATTCATTAGGAGTTGGATCAGTATCCTCAATTATTTCTAAAGGAGGATCAGTCTTAATATTTTGGAGGAAGCCTATATCATTGAATTCATCATTCTTCCCGGGGTATAAATCCTGAATTGACGTGTTTTGTTCTCGAGAGTCTCCCATAGACTTCTCATTATTTTGTTTGTCCTCCTCTAATATCAACTCCTGTTTTGATGGAGGATGGCTCTCAAAAGAAATGAGGAAGCTGGATTTAATCATATTATTTCTACCCTCAGGAGGTAAATCCTCAAATGATAAATAATTCTCCTGTGATTCACTCCAGATTTTCAATCCAGGTTTTTCTATTGGGGCATCCTCATCCTCTGAATTAGACTCTTCATATCCCTGAGACCAGAATTGATCATCCTCTATTCCCTTAGGGTCAACTTCATTAGGTGCATTTGAATCCTTAGAATATTGAATGGTAGGTGTTGATTCCCTAAGTGGAGGGTCAAGAGTAGGCTCATTAAGAGTAGAATGGGATTCCACCAAATAATCAAGAGAGGAAGTGATAGGAATAATACAACCTTGACCCAGGTTGGTAGGGGTAAGGAGAATACCGTTATTGGCGTCAAGGTCCTCAAGAGATACCATTGGAGAGTCTGAGTGATAGCTACCTAAAATTGGATCCCTATTGTCATTAGGTTCCTCAGAATTATTTTCATGATCATGGTTTATTGGGTAGGGATCAGGATTATTGGGAAGCGTGTAGCTAAGTTGTCTTATTTCTTCATTTAAGTGTTGACTATTCCTCAACATCTCTCCCATTGATTCCGTTATTTCCTTTTGTTGTTTTTGCATTTCTATCATAAAAGAGGAGAGGTTACTATTACCAGGTTGGGGAGGATAGTCAATTTCAGGCTTTAGTTGCGTAGGGGTATTGGTCCAACCTCGATACGGAAAATCATGAAGGGTGGGAGGGTTGGGTGTTTGCATGGAAGTAGGGATTTCAGGATTGGAAAATCCCGCTCATAGGCTCTGCTCAAAAGTGGGAGTTATCAAGCCAGTACTCCCAGGGTAAGAATGAGAATGATCCCATGAATTATCAATGTACTCATCAAAGGATGGATACGCTCGGAGCATGGGATCTTGATTAAAAGATGGGACGTATTGACTCTGATAATCTGAATGATAGGAGCAAGAGTAATCCATTTCTTTAAGCAAAATAATTTTAACTTTCTTAGGATTCAGCAGAAAACTTCCTAAAGAGTCCTATTGTCATAGCAAACGCAAATTCAACGGGATCTGTTTTTAGTAGATTGCAGGTCTTAGAGTTATATGTTTAGTTGGTGGCCACACAAGTTTTGCAAAAATTACGCTTCCTAGGCCAACCTTCTCTAGTGCCTATAACCTACTCGCAAGGGATGGAAGTCTCGAATCGAGCCCACACACGAGGAACCGAAGTAACTTGGTGGATAGGCTTGTTGATTTTCGACTAACTTCCCTTGTGGTGCAAAAGAGGAGAGTTAGAAATTTATCTAGTGACCTTATGTGTGAGGTGCACAGTGTCTTAAGTGTGCAAGCATGCGATCGTGTTTTGATTTTTTTTGAAATTCCACAAACAGGATCCTTTTGCACACAATTTCAGTCACATATTTTAAAGTCCAACCTCTTAACAGTCCCAATTTTTTAAAGTGACCACTGAATTGATTTGATTCAAGCACTTTAGTGGTCTTAGATTTAGGTTCAATGCATATGCATGACAAGTAATTAATGCTCAAGAGAAGACGTACCTTACTCCAGCTTTCTTCGTGCAATAATGAATGCAGTGCAATAAAAGTAAACTAGATACTACTCATTCAGTCCTAGATGGTCGTCCTACAGATATGCAGCTTCTAGCAGGAAGTTGAAAATTTTTTCTTTTATACTAAACAAATAGACTTAATCTAACTAACTAATCGAAATTCAGTTCAAACAGTTCAAATAATCCTATAATCTAAATAAATGGGAACACGTTCCCATAAATACATAACAAGGGCCCAAAAGACAGTAATTTAAATTCTAATGTCTATCTAACTAAATCTAACTAAGACCTACTACCTAAATCAGAAATAGGCTTCTCTATAAGCCTATATGCATGGGATCAAGGCCCACATGTTCTTGTTCCTGTTCTCCAGGTGGCGTCAAGGTCCACCAAAAAGATTGTCTCCACCATGCACGTTGTTCACGTTCAAAGTCGTCGCTTTGCTGCGCCTCGTCGCCGTGTCGGATTCCTCGAACAATAATTAAAATGATTAGATAATTTTGCAACTCAAAAGATTTAAAAATAATAAATTAAATCTATTGCGTCTGTTGCCTCCCCGGCAACAGTGCCAATTTTGATAGACGACTTTTCGCTTAGCGTTATAGTATTCAAGTGGTGGAAAAATTGACTAATAAAAAATAATGAAAATAACCACTCGCAGAAGAGCGGCTCGTATCCACAGGGAGGCAATGATGCAATCAATAATTAATTATTTAATGTTATTTTGGATAGTGCGAAATCCCTATTCAAATCTGACTTAAAATGTGAAGGAAAGTAGATTTGCAATAACTTAAAAAGATAAGGGTATAAGTGCAGTTTTCCCTCACAGAAATCCTCAATAAATTTAGGATGAATTCATGCAATTTTCACGTGATGTGTACTAAAGAAAATTAGTACTTAAATTAAGCCCCAAAATCAATCTTTAAACTAGTTAATATCAATACCATGCAATTATAAAAAACTATGAGTGTTTGAACGCAATTCTGCCACAATATAATAATAAAAAAATCAAATTAGGTGGAAATGGCATTGAATGTAAATTTTAATTGAGAGCAAAACAGGGCTTTTTTCCTCTCTCCTCCTTGCGAGAGAGGGAGAGCACCGCGGGGGTTGTTGCGAGGCTCAAGAGGACGGCGAGGTCGAGAGCTCTGCGGTGGTGGCAACGGCGGCGACGGCGACGCAGGTGGCCGGTGGCGGTGGCCAGAGCTCCAGCCTATTGAACAAGCAGGCGGAGGTGCTGCTACAGGGCTTGCACGCACTGGTGTGCGGGCGTGCGCGCGCTGGTGCGCCTGCAGATGGGTGGCGGAGCACGCTTGCAGGCGTGCGGTCTGCAGGAAAGTGGAGCGATGCGCCTGCAAATGGCGCTGAAGGGAGAGGCGCGTGGGTGGAGAGGGCAGAGAGTGCCTGCAGCAGGGCATGCTGTTGAGAGCGCCTGCAGTAGGGAGGCACTGGAGATGGTGTGCGGTTGAGAGCACCTGCAGCAGGGCGCTGGAGATGGCATGCGGTTGAGAGCGCCTGCAGCAGGGCACTGGAGATGGCGTGCGGTTGAGAGGATGCGCCTGCTATGGCGTGGGCGGAAGGTGATGAGGGGCGTGGCTTGGTGCGTGCGGGCAGGAAAATGGTGCTTGCAGACGAACGGTGCGCACGCTACGATGCACTGGAGGCGAGGGGAGCACCAGGCGCTGGCTTGAGGCGGCTCTGAAGAACTTGGCATGCGGTGCTTGCTGGGACGATGGAGGCGTTGAAGGGAGGAAGATCTGTGGGCAGAGGTGGAGTGAGTGCCTACAGCAGGGGGCGCTAGAGGACTTGGTGTGCTGGAAAGGCAGGGAGGCGCGCAGTTGCCGCTGCGTGTGGCTGCAGGGGCGCGTATGCGCGCGTGGGCTGGAGAACTGCCAGCAGTGGTGTGGGAGTAGCCCTGCGGTCGTGCAAGGGTAGAGAGCCTGCAGTTGGGGGGCGGTGCTGCGCCTGTGGACTCTTGGGAGGGCGATGGCGCGGTGGCATGGCTAGGGTAGGAGGGGGTGGTGCACCTTCTCCACAATGTATACTATCTCCACAGTGGAGAGGAAGGATATCCCCCTAGGGGGAGGAAGAAGGATCTATTGATCAAGCCGCCCTTTCCTTTGCTCCCCTCCTCTTCCTTTTAACTTCTCCGTTGCACCTTCGAGAGTTAAGGGATTTTCAAATCCCTTAACTATCTCTGGCCGGCGGCTATTGAGGGTCCCCCGGAGAATGGGGAAAAGAACAGCCGCCGATGATTTGAAAAAGGATAATTTATGCTTTGCCCCTCATTCTTTTGCCAATTATTTTTCCTGCACATAAAATGAGCATATTAAGTTATAGAATAAATGTAAACCTAAATCATGATGCATGCAAACCTTCTATAACTTAATATAATTATTAAAAAACCTAAAAGACATAATTAAAGTTACTTAGGCATAATATTAGTCCATTAAAATGGACTCGTCATTACCTTAGTTGGATGTGCAGTTCAAGATGTGTTGAAATGAAAATCAGGCAACTTCGATGAATTACTAAGTATGAAACAGGTAGCCCTAGGTTGATTTTTCTTTGTTCCTTTTCAGACTTTGAGGGGGTTAAGAGAGAGGGCTAATGAAAGTTACTTGTTCCTTGGTGTGGTTGTTGTGCAGCTGCTCTTCTTTTCTCTGCTTTCCCTGAGACAAGAACAACAAAGGAGAGGAATTAAGTCAGTATTGGGTCAGAAGTTGTGATCAAAAGCTTCAGAAGTGCCCATTACTCCTTGGCAACGACGCCAAAATGTTTATGCGGCTAGATCGTGTTTTAACAGATATCTCGTTGTAATATAGATGGACTCTTTGCGAAAACAAATAAAAATTTATAACTTGAAAATCAAAGTATCCGAGGTCGAACACAGGAAGCAATTTGAGCATTCCAAAACTTGAGAACACAACTTTTAATGAAAAGCGATGACTAGTTCAATAAAAATGACAGGATAATGTTATGGAGAAAATGCTCAAAAAGAATTGGACATCTGATATTGCATCAGACGTCTTAAAATTGGCCTTCAGAATCTTCTATTCTATCTTTGCTTCGCTCTACTGCAGCGTTATGGTTTCTTGTTTCTCCTTTTCTTTTTCTTCCTTAGCTGCTCCTGCTCCTCTTCTTTTTCCTTTGCTTTCTCTCTTCTTGATTCTCTTCCTGCAGATATGTCCTGGCCTTGTCTCCTCTTTAGTTGCCTTCTTCTTTTTCTTCCTCTTCTCCCTTTGCTTTCTTGCTTCTCCTCTTTGTCTGCCCCTTGATCTCTCTCTTCTTCTTCTTTCTCTTGGTCTGCCGCACCTCTGCTACAGTGTGTCTTTCTTCTTCTTCTCCTTCGCTTGCGGTGGCTAAGTCCTGCTTCCTTCTCTTGCTGTGCTTCTTCCTTCCTTAGCATCCTCCTCCTGCACAAGCACCACGCAACAAAACCTATTCCCCTACCCTCCCCGCACATCTCACTCTCTCTGAATCTCTCTTCGGTACGCTCTCCCAGAGCCAGGTTATCGGGTCAGTCGCACACCCGGGTCCAGGTACACCAGCGTGGGTGTGGTGCACGAAGGGGTCAATTGGATCCGGGTGCTAGGTCCGCGTGTTATATGTCGCGGACGAGGCGTGATAGGTGAGGTGAGGGACCTTACCCTAGTGAATTCGAGGCAAACAGCTGGGAGCACAAAATCCACTTAAACCACGCTGACAGCTCACAACTTACCGAGGTGAGACTAAAAGTCCCACCCACCTCTACTGACACCTGCAGGAGAGAGACTTCACAATTGGCGCAGCTGCATGTCTCGCAGCACTTGTTACCAGGCTAGACTTGCGCACACTCTCAACCCGCATAGTCTGGAAGCCTGGGAGCTGATGATTGTGGCCTGGGGCTGGAGGACAATCAAGCACGAGTTGTCGCTAATGGCGGATGGGAGCTCGACCCTGCACAACACAAAAGGAGCCTTGCGACCCTATCAGACCACAGGAGGACCTTCGCCGTGTCACGGTGAAGGTGAGGTGATCGGTGGCAAGCTACGGGGTGGCCTAGGCGTGCATGCCTAGGTCGCTCTGTGGCTGGATTTATGGGTTAGGTCGGGGGAAGCGTGGAGTGCGTGTGGCGACCCGTGGATGGGTGGAAGATGTTCAGTGGACCGTGGCGGTGGTTGTGAGGTTGGTGGCGAGACGTGTGGAGGTGTGGAGTGACGGATGCGTCTCGCCGGAGGGTGGCCGGAGATGGGGAAGATGTGGGCGAACAGTGGCAGTCGAGGGATGTTTTGTGAAATATAATGAGGGAAAGGAAAGAGTGGAAGATGAGGAGCTTATCTGTAGTGCTTGGAGCGAAGGGGGCAGAGGAGACAGATGGCACGTTTGTGCCGTTGTCGGAGAAGACGGCCCTGAGGGAGAGATAACGGTGACGAGGAGGATGCCAAGAAGGCGTGCGCTGGTGCGGCGCGACGCGGAGGAACGAGACGAAGTAAACTCTGTTGCTGGTATGGTAGCAAAGCGATGAGAGGGAGGAGGAAGAATAGTCGGAGCCTGTGGGCTACTTGACCAGAGAGAGGGGAGATGAAGTCTGGGGGAGTCTGCGGCCAAAACAAGCTTGAGAGATTCGCAGAGGACCGGGGATCCTTTTATATTTGTTGGCCGAGCTTCTGGTGCGTGGAGGGCAAGCCTTCTACCACCGACTTTTCACCGAAGAAGGAAGGTAGTTGGAGATCCAAATCTCTCGTGCATTTGCATGAGAGATTGGTTGCAAATCAAATATTGCAATTGAGTTCAGATGGAAGGGAATTCCTCGGAGAATTTCCCATCCAAATCTGGGGGAGATCTCTGAGGAATCAAAGAGTATACCCCCTCCATTCCTCGTCGGAGAAGGATTCCTCCCCATTAATGGTGAAGGGACCTGTTTGTAAGGGTGGCGAGGAAGTTAGGGGGTTTGTGTAATGATTTTCAAAAGATAGGGGTTAAAATGTAATTGGGTGTACTAATTTGCAAAGTAGGTCAAGATGACCTTCCCTTAGGTCTAAATTTTGGTACAAGCCTAATTTGGACCTAAAGAATCTAATGGTGAAGTTGGATTTTAGGTTTGACCACGTTTGACTAGATTTTTTGTATAAAAACCCAAATTAGGTCAATTAATGAGCTAGGACCCTATCTAGGTCAAAATAGGTTCCAAAGGTCAAATTGAAGGTTCTAAACCATAGAAGATATTTTCCCATAAATTTTATAAGATTTATTTGATTTTTATTTTGACCAGAACCCTGTTGAATTAAGTGGATCTGTTTTAGGGTTACCAGATGTCATTTAATTCTTAGATTGCACATGAACCCATTTCTGACTGAACCAACCAACTTTTTTTCTTATTCAGACCATTTGACCTATGTTTTGCCTCTGAGAAATCCTATTTATGTACTGCAATGGTAAAATTACAATTTTACCCTTTATTTCATGTTTTCTTCTCAGAACAGTTATTCCTTGAATTAAGCCCTTCTCTAGGTTATGTAGGAGCTCTTATTCTCTTTCTTAGGTAAAAATGATCTTGTTAGGGCTCATGATAAGGCTCTCATCAATGGGTTGTGCCCTTAATGATTTGTTTGAGAACGTGTGAATGTGCACAACCAAGAGGTTTTGAAGCAAGATTATTAATGATGAGTGAGTTTTAGGGTTCGATCTTGCTTAATAGCTTTTAGGATTCAAATATTAGGTGTTTTCAACCAAGTTTTGTGAGGCAAACCAAGTTTGTTTTTGAAAGCATGTGTTCAAGTATTTTCCTTTAGAAATCAAGAAAAATATGGAGTGCCTAGCTTGACCTAGTTATTGAATCCTATGGGGCAGCTACAAAATGAACCTCTTTTAGATTAGGTGGTGCAACCTAAATAATTCAATCAATCGGCTCAAATGCACCACTGATTACGGCACACAAAAAGGTGGTTAACCTAATATGATTTCTACTCTTTTATGTGTTGAATTCATGTACCGGGTCCACAGGTTGAAAGGTCGGTTGAGTAGATGAAAATCAGGTCCGATTATGTGCCTCAAATGTGGGTGTATAGAGTGTGTATATTGCGGGGGTGGGGTGATTGAAGGTGGCGAACAAGACAAATAATTCTATCCTAGGGTTTATGCAAACACCTAAGTAGATTAGGACTTGGTTATGAGTGTGGCGAAATGAACTAGTGGGGGGGAATGTGGGGGACACGTACAGAGTACTCTACCCACACTTTAGTCCGATCTATCGCACTTAGACCACCATGCTAGGGTACCTGCAAGACAGTAGATCAAAGACAAGTAGGGTAAGTGCTATGTAAATGCAAAGAAATGCAATAAATAATAAAGTAAATTCCGTTGCCACCCTGGCAACGATGCTAAAATGGTCGCACGTATTTCACGTGTTAGAAATCGAGGTTACAAGTAACCCATAGTCGTAGTTGCAAAAGACATTGATCAAATAAACTTTATATTGAAACTCCAAGAGAGTCTCGGGTCGAACACAAGGAGGCGATGTTTACTTTAATTGAAAATCACGCTTCACTTTGTTTCTTTTTAGTATTTAGGGTTTTGTTATTCTTTTTTGTATTTTTGAAAGAAGAAGACATGCAGAATGAATCATAAGATAGAGATAGAACAAATATGATGTATATATCACTCCAATGTTGATTACAATAAACTATGAAAGCATAAAAAGAGAGGAGCATGAGAGGAAATCTCCCGAATCGGCTGTTCGATGAGACGACGATGCTTGGTGGAAGCTCGAACAAAGAAGGTGAAGAGTGGGACGATGGAGGTGAGATGTAGGAGGACGTCGGGTTGAGGAAAGCTTCTACGTGGCTCCGGAATGGAGGTGAGAAGATAGAGATGATCTGCTATCGGAATGGAGGCGGGAGGACGGCTCTAAGGCGACCTATGAAGGGGGATGGGAGTTGGAGGAATATTTGGTATGGTAGGGGTTCTCTATACTAATAGGCACCTTGCGAGCTTGAGAATAAGCTCTAACGGAGCGTTGGTAGGCTTGCTAGAGCTTGGGAGTAGGTGGGAGTAGAGTAGGTAAAGATGGCTTGGAAGGGAGGGGGTGTAGGTCCTTTTATAGTGGAGGAGAAGAGGCTAAAAATGGGTAAAGGAACTTTAGCGACCTCTAGACCATCGCTGGAAATGTCGTTGTAGACAGCTCACATTGGCTCACGTCCTTAGCTGGCTTTGCTGGCTTGCAATGAAGTAGCGACGGCTGTAAGCGTCGCTGTAGGTCAGCCCAGTTGTCAATGAAAGTTGGCACCAACTGCACACACGCCTGCACTACGCTACCACCCATCATGCAAGCTGATCGCGCGGCGTTCTGCTGGTGTGCGCGCGCGTGCTGCACTACCACTGCTGCTGCATGAGTTGCTACTTTACAACTTTTCTTGGCTGATTTGAGAATTGGGGAGGGCTGCGGGGATTCAAACCCATGCCCCTCCCTTGCGAACTGCTGTGTTGACCAATGTGCCAAGTCTGCAAGTGCGTCGTGAGGAGGATTTGCAGCCACGTGGTGAGGGCGACTCTTAGCCTTTGGATTCTCATCCAACAGTTGAGATCACTTGATGATCGGCCTTTGGAAAAGTGGCGGGTGGTGTTGGGCGCTCCAGATGGTGCCATGTGGCACCATCTGGACCGTTCATCCTTCATTGCTTGCAGAGGATGCCACGATGTTTGGATCAAGGTGATTTCTACGTTGTCGGGCTGCAATCGTCACTCCGGATCCATCCGTATGGTCGGATTTTTATCCAAAGTCCGTAAGGATGTCGCATTACCTCCTGGCCATATAAAATGAAGGAATTAATATATAAAACATACAACTATCCTAAATGCCACGCAATGGATGTTATGCAATATTTATAACATGATATGCAATGCTAAGCCTCGGAACTATCATAAATAAGCAATTTATCATGAATTCATGTGTGTTCATCTTAAAGCCAATCCGAAGCTAGAAATAAAAAGAAAAGAGAGAGAAAACTCTCCAAAAACAAAGAAAAAAAATCCTCTATCTCTCTCTTACAAAAACGCACTACAAACTGAACCTGGGCTAAAATATGTTACAAGCACGGGTGCTTTAACCTCAGAGTTCAACGAACCTTAGGTTAGTTCCTGTGGGCCTTAGAAAACCTTCGCGGCAGAGTGAGGCTAGAGCTAGTCAGATCCGGATCTTGGTTGGTACTTGAGTACCTCTAGGCCTACTATCGACATTCTGACCTAATCTACAAAAGGAAGCACTCATCAGAGATCTGAACATGTAGTCTAGAATTTGAGTTAGTTCCATGAGATTTTGTTAAGGAACTAGCAAAAGCTAGGCATGGGGGTATGATGGGAACACCATCATGAGCCATAACTAGCTCAATATTACCTGATTAAGTCATTAAATGCTCCTACATAATCGCCAGAGAACCCTAAGTCACTGCATAATCATTCTGAGGGAAGGGCAAGAAACCAAGGTCAAAATTGTAATTTTACCATCTTATCATGAATACAGTACAACCACGGGTTTTCCAAGGGGGTAATTAGGGGTTAAATGGTCCTAAAAGGCTAACAAGTGGGTAGAACAGATAGAAAAGGGTTTTCGCATGTTTTGAGAATTAAATGACTTCTAAAACCCTAAAAATAGACTCGCTTAATTAATTGAGGTTATGGTCAGGATAAATTTACCTAAACCCTCTAAAATTCATAGAAAAATATTTTCTAGGATTTGGTACCTTCAATTTGACCATCAGAACCCGTCTTGACCCAAAACATAGTCTCAGACAGATATTTGCCCAAATTTGGGTTTTCGCATAAATTACCCAGTCAAATGCAATCAAACCAAAATCCAACTTCACCATTGAATTCCTTAGGCCCAAATTAGTTTGTACCAAAATTTGGGTCCAATCTGAGATTGTCTTCACTTAGTTTGTAACTTGGTTCTATCTGATCACATATATGCCTTTAACTTTCAAAATCCTTACAAAAGGCCCCTACCTTTGTCGTCTTCTTCGCAAATAGGTGTCTGGTTCCATTAAAGGCAACTTTGAGCTTCACCAATGAGATCAAGTGAGGATTTCTTGCTCAATTCTAAATCAATCAATCCCAAAATAGAAACCCAGATTCTTAATGAAGCTGCCTTCCATTTGAGCCACATCGTGGGCTCTAAGTCTTGCCCAAATTTTAATGCGAATTAATTGAAAATTGGGTTTCCAACTTTAGCAACCTTCAAAGCTTGGGAAGCTTGCTTCATAAGCTCTAATCGTCCTCTGATGACATATAAAATACTCCCCAGATCAGGCCAAACTTTCTACGCTCGAATTCGGCCAGAAACACCTCTAATTCCTCTCCTCTTTCTCAGCCAAAGTGCTCCTCGATGTCCGGTGACTCTCCTTGCCTCCGTTCTTCCTCTGTTCGCAATAACGGCAATGGAGCTATCTTCCTCATCTTCTTTCGCATCGAGCCGTACTTGCCGATGCCCCTTTCACCGTCTTCCCTATCATTTCCTACCCACTAGAGCTCCTTCCTTCTCCGGCACTGGCCATACCGCAACTGGCGCCATCTTCGCTCCCCATCCTTCACTACCTCTCTCAAATGACTCCTTAGCTTCCCCTCATCACAACAGCAACTTCAACACTTCATTTTGACCCTGGCAACACCCTCTGCAACTCCATCTTCCATCTCATTGGCAGACCTGGTGGGCCCTAGCGACTTCCACACACTACTTAGCCGGCTGCTCCCGCACTCCACACCTTCGTCGTTACTGTAGATCAAAAGCCCTAACTTAGTTAAGGCTATTGATCAATCCCGCAATCCCCCGAACACCACCACCTTCACATGCACAGTCCGCCTCCACCAGCACCCACAGACCACGCTTGCACCACGCCGATCCCCTCATCAAGTTCGCTGTAGTCCGACAAAACCTCTGAATTGTTCTGACTGGGCCATTAGGTCATATTTGTCTTTTCAGGTGCCGGCCCCCAGTGCCATTAGCGGACCTCCTTCGAAACAAGCTTCAAGGCTTGTTCCTTACCTGCAGCTCCATGTCTTAACTCGAGGTGCAGCAAATTCTCTCTACGGAAGCCTCTAAGTCCTCAATTGAGGATATCCACAGCTGCAGCTTGCCAATTTGGCAGATCTCATCAGCAGGCAACGTGCGCAAGGAAAGGGGGATGGATAGTCCCACATCAGAAGTTTACGAACGGCTGCGCTCGCATAAATTGTATTTGTGATACGGGCTTATCACCTTGCACACAAGGGGTGAGGTCCCTCAGACCCATCATGCTCCTCGTCCGTGACATTGCCCCTGCAGACCTGTCGTAGACCCGATTACCCGCCTAAGCCCTGTGCCCTGTACACTCCTCGGCTACGACCCACGCTCGTTACCTTGGACCCAGGTGAGCTCTAGTCCCAATTACCCATATACTCAGTACTGTTGAAGGCTCTGGGAGAGTGTGACACAGAGAGAGAAAGAGAGAGAGCTTCTGTGGGGCAGGGGAGGGTTTTGCTCTCTGGAGAAATTGGCTAACGCTTAGCCAAATCTGAAGATCCCTTCCCCTCTTCATGAAGAAGAGAAGTAAAGGAAAAGAAGAAGGAAAATAATTGAAGAAGAAAAGCTGAGAAGAGAAGGAGAAGAAGAAGAGCCACAGAAGAAGAAGAGAGACAAGCACAGAGAAAGAGAAGAAGAAATCAATGAAAGAAGCAGAGCACTGCTCATCCAGATGTTTAAGACATCTGTTCCCACCATCAAATGACTGATTTGAGTTTATTTCATACATAGTTATTGAGTTCCACTTGCTATTATTGTAGGGAGTAATTGGTGATTCAAATCACCATTTTACTCCATTTTTTTTGCAGTCTGACACTTGACATTATTGCCACATTATTTTGAGTCAATTTCTGATTATAATTTCTTATCTCGATTGTTTAAAATTGCAATCTTGAGAATTGAATTCCTACTTGCTCCCAGCGAACGACCTCGAACTTTTTGAGGATAAATTTTATCTAATTTTCGCGAGATTTCAACTATACTAGAATGCAATGATTTAAAACATCGATCTCACATGAATAACAGAGAGGCGAGAAATTTCCCTTGAAGATGTGCAATGACATACCGTCTCCTCGGTGCATGTCTCCTAGGATATCTAAATATCCTAACGGAGGCATGTAAGCACCTTGTGCTGGTCCAGATGCCATGGGCGGCTAATGTAAACACATTTACACTACATAAAATGTCTATTTATGCATGTTCTTAAGCATAGGATTGCATTTCATGATATAAATATTGCATAACATGCATCATCTTGAATTTAGAGTAGTTTAAATAAAATGGAGGTTAATTGTCTCCTTTTATGTGCTTGGATAGGGCAAACATTTTATCGAGGCCTCGGATCAAAGATCCAACCATATGGATGTGATCAAGATGACGATTGGAGTTCAACGGCTCCAAGGTCGCCCTAATCAGGCATCCGTAGCATCAGATAGTGACCGAGGAACCATAGAAGATCAAGGGCTAGGATGGTATAAATTCGCACTTCAAATGACAAATCCAACACCACGGATGAATTCAGATCGACGATCGCAGCCCAACGATGCAAAAATCGAGCCAATCCGACATCCGTGGCACCATCTACAACTTCCAGAAGATGGACGGCCAAGATGGAGCCATGTGGTGCCATCTCGGCCGCCCAAATGGCCACTTACATTCTATGAAGACCACGCACCTGCTCCCTCTCTGCCGTTGGATCTCGATCCAACGGCTGTGATCAGTCGCGCCTAAAAGCGTCCGCTCGACCATCCGCGCCTCGTAGTGTAGCAGTCGAGCGCGCTTACGCAAGCTGCGGGCGCAGGTTCGAGCCGCAGCGAAGGGGAGGAAGGTGCGGGCGTGCAGGCGATGGTGGGCATTGGATCGTCATCCGACAGCCGTCTGCACTCAATCGAGATCACGCGCGATTGAACGCGCAGCGTCACGCGGCATCACACGCGCTAGGCGGGCACGCAGCAGCGGGCGATCACGCATCTTAAGCCGTCCGATCTCACGATCGGACGGCTGAGAATCAAAGAACGTGCATAGGCGTTTAGGAAGTGAGCAGCTGAGGAGCCACACGTGGGCGTGGAAGCTACGCCCACGTTGGGGGCTTTAGTGACAGATTTATCTGTCACTAAAGACCCCTCATTTATTATTTTAAATTTGTAATGACCATTTTGCCCCCACTCCTTGCAACTATAAAAGGAGACCCCCTCCATACGAAATTCTCATCCCTTCCTTCTCCTCTCTACCTCTCCAAAGCTCAAGAGAAGCTTATCCCACACCCGGGATGCTCCTCGTGAGATAAAGTCTAAATTTTCATCCCCCTTTGGAAGTGGATCCCAGACGATGACGGCGTGCTGCTCCGTTCCCGCTTTTCTGCTTCGTCCTCCCTCGTCCTACTCCGTTCTCCTTCGTCCAGACGTCGTCTCGTCCGACTCGTCCTCCAAGCAATCGTCGAGGAGGATAACTTCTCTCTCCCATTCTTATTTACAGCTTTTCTAGTATAGAATTTTCCTACTTTATAGTGTAATTGATTTCCCGCTTTCTAGTATAACTTTTATTTAGTTTGATTGCATAAATAGTTGAAATATTGAATGCATGTTCTCTTTCTCTCTCTCTCTCTCTTTCTTTTAGTTTGATAGCTCCATTGTAATTATATCGCCTTGCTTATCAAAAATCCTAAAAAAAAAATATAATTGCGAATATAGATCAACGTAGCCTCCCTGTGTTTGACCCGGAATTTTCATTTCGGTATAAATTTTATTTGTTGAACACGAATTCTTCGCTTTTAAACTACAACGACAGGTTTTCCAAAACCAAACACGTTAACGTAGCGATTCATGCACTCAACAGCGGCATTATCACAAAATGTCGATTGCCAGGGTCTAGATTTAGCTACAGAACACCATGGGTGGGTTTATCCCAAAATCTTGAAAGCCAGGGTTCTGGGGGTTTCCATGGGCGACGCTATCTTGAAGCATCGATTGCAAGGGACCCTGCGAGGATTGATGGTGGGAACTAGGAATCCAATACAAATCGTGTTGTAAAGCCAATCCGAAGCTAGAAATAAAAAGAAAAGAGAGAGAAAATTCTCCAAAAATAAAGAAAAAATTCTTCTGTCTCTCTCTTACGGAAACACACTGTAAACTGAACCTGAGCTAAAACATGTTACAAGCACGAGTGCTTTAATCGCAGAGTTTAACGAACCTTAGGTTAGTTCTTGTGGGCCTTAGAAACCTTCGCGGTGGACTGAGGCTAAAGCTGGTCAAGTCCAGATCTTGGTTGATACTTGAGTACCTCTAGGCCTACTATCGGCATTCTAACCTATTCTACAAAAGAAAGCATACATCAGAGTTCTGAGCATAAAAACATATGGTCTAAAATTTAAGTTAATTCCATGAGATTTTACTAAGGGACAAGCAAAAGCTATGAATGGGGGTATGATGGGAACACCGTCATGAGCCATAACTAGCTCAATTTGATCTAATTAAGTCAGTAAATGCTCCTACATAACCGCTAGAGGACTGTAATTCATTGCATAATCATTTTGAGAGAAAGACAAGAAACTAGGGTTAAAACTATAATTTTACCATCATATCATGAATGCAGCACAACCACGGGTTTTCCCAAGAGGTAATTAAGGGTCAAATGATCCTAAAAGGCTAACAAGTTGGTTAGAACAGACAGAAAAGGGTTTTCGCATGTTTTGAGAATTAAATGACTTCTGAAACCTTAAAAATAGATATGCTTAATTAATTGAGGCTCTGGTCAGGATAAAATTTCCCTAAACCCTCTAAAATTCATAGAAAAATATTCTCTAGGGTTTGGTATCTTCAATTCGACCATCAGAGCCCATCTTGACCCAAAGTAGAGTCTCAACTGATATTTACCCTAATTTAGGTTTTTTGCATAAATTACCTAGTCAAACATGGTCAACACTAAAATCCAACATCACCATTGGATTCCTTAGGTCCAAATTAGGTTTCTACCAAAATTTGGGCCCAATCTAAGATTGTCTTGACCTAGTTTGCAACTTGGTCCTATCTGATCAAACATATGCCCTTAACTTTCAAAATTCCTTACAAAAAGGCTCCTAAGTTGGTCATCATTTTCCCAAATAGGTCTCCAGCCCCATTAAAGGCAACTTTGGGCTTCACTGTTGAGATTGAGGGAGGATTTCTTGCTCGATTCTCATTCAATCAATCCCAAAATAGATACTCAGATTCTTAACGAAGTTGCTTTCCATTTGAGCCACATCTTGGGCTCCAAGTCTTGCCCAAAGTGACATGCGAATCAATTGAAATTTGGGTTTCTATCTCTGACAAAGCTTTCCAAGCTTAAAATATTATTTCTCAAGCTTCGTTTGCCTCCTGATGACCTATAAAATACTCCTCAGATCAGATCGAAGATCCCATGCTCGAATTCAGCCTGGAACACCTCCAATTCCTCTCCTCTTTCTCGGCCGAAGTGCTCCTCGACGTCCAGGGACTCTCCCTGCCTTCTCTTGTCATCTGTTCGTAATACCAGTGATGGATTTATCCTTCCCTCTCTCCTTCGTGTCATGCAGTACCAGCCGACGTCTCTATCTTCCTCGTCCTCTCCTTCCAAACCCTACGGGAGCTCCTTCCTTCTCCGGCGCTGACCATACCACAACTAGCACCATCTCCACTCCTATTGTCCGCTACCTTCCCACATCGCCTCTTCAGCTTCCCCTCATCACGACAATATCCTCAACACTCCGATTCGACCTCGTGACGCCCTCCGCAACTCCATCTTCCAACTCGCAGCAGACCTCTGACAAGCCCTAATAGCCACCACACATGCCTAAACGAGTTGCTACCACCTCCTACACCTCCATTGTATCCACGTGAGTACAACCCCTCAAGAAATTGAGGGGATTACTTGCCCAAATTCTCCACCAAACACACCCACCTCCACCTTCATTTTCTACATCCGCTAGCACTCATCACACACGCACATGCCACGCAACCACCACCGTTGAACTCACCGTGCTCCGCCGATCGTTCCTGAGCTCTCTAACGCGTCCAAAAGGCCTTATTGTTGTTTTCAACTGCCAAGCATCTCTACCATTGACGTACAGCTCCGAAGCAAGCTTCAAAGCTTGTTCTTCACCTACAGCTCCTGGCGACATGCTTAGATAGTGCAGATTCAGCAGCTGTAGGTTCCCAGGTTCTCAATTGGAAGGAAGTAGCACAACCGTGACCCAATTAGAGCCACCTGCTGCTGCGTGCTTTGCGTGAGGAACGGGGGACGGATAGTCCCACATCGTGAGATTTGGAAGCACTGAGGCCACATAAATTGAATTTGTGTTTAGGCCTTCTTGCCTTAGACACAAGGGGTGAGGTCCCTCACACCCCTCACGTGCCTTGTCCACGACACTGCCCCCGCTGACCTGGTGCACCCGATTATCCTCCTACGCTATCCACTCCTTGCTCACCACCCACTGCCGGTGAGCCTGGACCTGGGTGTGCTCTAGGTCTGATTACCCGTATACCCAGTACTGTTGAAGGCTTTGGAAGAGCGTGACCCAGAGAGAGAAAGAGAAGAGAGCGTGTGGGGATTAAGGGGGTTTTGCTCTCTGGAAAAATTGGCAACACTTAGCCAAATCTGAAGACCCCTTCCCCCTCTGCGTGAAGAAGAGAAGCAGAGGAAAATAAGAAGAGGAAGAGAAGAGAAGTAGAGGAAAAGAAAGGAAGAGAAGAGCAATAGAAGGGTCTGTGAAGAAGAAGGAAAATAGTTGAAGAAGAGCCGTCAAAGAAGAAGAGAGACAAGAACAAAGAAATAGAAGAAGACAAAATAAGAAGAGAGATTACTGTTCATCAGACGTTTAAGACGTCTGATCATTCAATCTGATGGCTGATTTAAGTTTATTTCAACATAGTTATTGAGTTCCACTTGCTATTATTGTAAGGAGAAATTGGTGATTCAAATCATCATTTTACTCCATTCTTTTTGCAGTTTGACACTTAATATTATTGCCGCATTATTCTGAATCAATTTCTGATTATAATTTCTTATCTCTGTTGTTTAAAATTGCAATCTTGAGAATTAAATTCTTACTTACTCTCAGCGAACGACCTCGGACTTTTCAAGTATAAATTTTATTTGTTTTTCGACTATACTACAATGCAATAATTTAAAACTCGATTTCAAGTGACGAACATGGACTTTAGATGACCTGACTAGAATAAGTTCCTCGTATTACACCTACCATTTCTATACCGAAGAGGGCTCATGACCATCTCAAGAAATGTAGAGAAGACTGTACCTGAATCTACAGTAGGTCGTGAAAATGGACGTTATCAAGTGGCTCGACGCAAGAATCATTTACGTGATCTCTGACAGCCGTTGGGTGAGCCCGTCTAAGTTGTGCCTAAAAAGGCTAGGCTCACCGTGATTATGACTGAATCTGGAGAAACCATCCCGACTCGAATTGCGAACTCGTGGAGAGTCTGCATAAACTATCAAAAATTGAATGCCTCCATGAAGAAAGACCACTTCCTGCTCCCATTCATTGATCAAATTCCCGAGAAATCGATGGGAAATCGATTTTTCTATTTTCTTGATGGGTACTCCGGATATAAGCAGGTGGCAATCCATCTCAAAGATTAGGAAAAGGCCACCTATACCTACCCCTATGGTACATACGCGTTCCGCAAGATGTCATTCAGACTTTACAACGCACCTACCACCTTTCAGCGGTGCATGCTAGCCATATTTCTTGATATGGTAGGTAAGTACCTTGAAGTCTTCATGGGAGACTTCTCGATTTTTAGTGAATCTTTTGATGATTGGCTCCTGCACTTGGTCCAAATCCTCTAAAGATGCATTGAAGTGAACCTAGTTCTCTCTTGGGAAAAGAGGCACTTTATGGTTCCTGAGGGCATTGTGCTTGGACTCCTTGTCTTTGAGAGAGGTATCTAAGTTGACCAAGCTAAGGTGAATTTGATTTCCAAATTACATGTGCATTCCTCAGTCAAAGACATTAGGTCATCTTTAGGGTACGATGGATTCTATCGACGATTCATATCTGATTTCTCAAAGATCACACGCCCCTTAATGAATTTTATCTCAAAGGACACGCCTTTCGAGATGATAAGCAAGTGCGTTCACACATTTGAAATCTTGCATAACTGAGTTACCCAAGCTCCAATCCTACAATCCCCTAACTAGTCTCAACCCTTCAAGATCATGTGCGATGCATCTGACCACGCAGTAGGAGTGGTGTTAGGGTAGAAAATCAATGGGAAATCAATGGTAATATATTATGCTAGCAAGACATTGGACGAGGTTCAACGTAATTACATGATTATGGAGAAAGAGTTCCTGGCTGTAGTATTTAGCTTGGAGAAATTCAGATCATACCTCATTTGATCCCATGTCATCATCTACTAGGATCACACTATGGTGAGGCATTTGCTTATGAAGAAGGATGTGAAACCTATATTAACCTATTGGATCTTACTGTTGCAAGAATTCTATCTCGAAATTTGTGACAAGGTGGGAAAGTAGAATGTGGTAGCTGACCATTTTGTCTCGCCTTCCTTCTTCTATCGCTGACCCATCCGAACCTATCACTGAGCATTTTTTAGATGATCTCTTGGCCATTAATGGACTTCCCTACTTTGCTGATATCGTGAATTACTTGGTTACAGGGAAGGTTTCACCTGATTGGGCGACCTCCCAGCGAGACAAACTAATTTTCGATGCCAAGTACTATGTCTAGGAAGATCCTTACCTATTTCACATTGGTAATGACCAAGTAATCCAAAGATGTATTCTGGACGATGAGGTCAATGATGTCATCTCATTCTGCCATGACCAGGCCTGTGGTAGCCATTACACTGGGCATAAAACTGCAGCGAAGAACCTCCAATGTGGGTTCTTTTAGCCCACTATGTTCAAAGATGCACAATCCTACTGTAGGGCATGTGCCCATTGTCAAACCCTCGGCAACATGGGCCCACACGATATGATGCCCTTGAATCTGATTATCATGTGTGAGATCTTTAACATATGGGGAATTAATTTTGTGGGACCCCTTCTCAGATCTAACGGCTTGGGGTACATCTTACTTGCTGTTGACTGTATCGAAATGGATTGAAGCCGTACCCATAAGAACAAATGATCATAAAGTTCTCTGATTCATTCAGGAGAACATCTTTTCTAGATTTGGGGTTCCTAAAGCCATCATCATGTAAGCACCTCTGTTTTGATGCACCAAAATTATGTTTATTGCTATATTAATATTTCAGGACCATCCCAGATTAACACTTCTCTTTTGAATCAAGTTCAGATGGTTGCTGATGAGTGTTATTTTCCTTTTTATTTAAGTCTAGGATATCATTGTAAGGAACCTAAAAAATAAAACAATTAGATAGTTTTTCACACTTCTTTGAAAACCAACTTTTAGGGTTATTGGTCGACCAATATTTCTTTTTGATCGACCAACCAAGTTTGCTAATCGATCAAACCAATCATTTTCAGAAAGTTGATTAAAATCCTATTGATTGAACAACCAAACTAATTAATCGACCAACCTTTGATCGATCAAACAACTTAATTGACTGACCAAATGTCTTTTTGTTCAATCAAAATACCTTAATTGATCGACCAATATCACTTCCTTTTCAAGCGGACTTTTTAGTATAAATAGAGGTCGTACGCAGCCCTTTCAATTCATAACTTTCAATAGAAATACACTAAACAATCAGAGCTTCTCGTGCTTCTTTTAAAGTGTTCTACGCCTCGCTATTCACGTCTTTTCAAAGCACATCATTTCGAACCTCTGCCAAAATCCTGGTTTGATCCTTTATTGAGGTTCCATAGATATATTTATTTGTTGTTCAACTTTGTTGTCTTTGATTAATGGATTACAAGGTGTTGGAAAGATGCATGTTTTTGTTGTTCTTCTCTTTAGGACAAAAAGAGAAGTGATTGTAAAGAGGTTCTGCCACCCTCATTCAATTTGTATTATAGTGGATTGACTAATCTTGACTAGTCGGGAAAATCTTAAGTCGAGAGGCTTAGGTAGTAGTTTTCACTCGGTTTGGGTTTCCACTCTAAATCTAGGTGTAATTTGTGCTTGACTTTTGGTCTGAATTTATTTTTACCCTGCACCATTTAAAGAAGCGATACTATTCACCCCTCCCCTCTAGTATTCGTTCAATTTGCAGGTGCAATTCTCATTTGGTATCAGAGCCTCGTTGTCTAGAACATGTCAAAGTCATTTGTCGACACATATGCTAAGGAGCAATCAACCATTCAACCTCCTCTCTTTGACGGAACAAACTAGGGATATTTTAAGACTAGGATACAGATCTTCCTAGAATCCATGGATTTTGAGGTGTGGGATCTCATCGCCTCCAAGTACACAGGTCCTGAAATAAAGGAAGGAGTGGCGATGACACCAGATCAAAAGAAGATGGCAACACACAATGCTAAAGTAATGAATGCAATCTTTTGTAGGCTTTCAAGAGTAGAATTTAACCTCATTTTTGCTTGCAAGATAGCCTATGAGATTTAGAGCAACCTCGAAGTCATCCACGAGGGGACATCCAAGGTAAAAGAAACTAGGGTAAATTTACTAACATAGAATTATGAGCTTTTCAGGATGAAGAAGGGAGAATCAATTAAGGAGATGTTCACAAGATTCGTGGACATCATAAACTCCTTAAGAAATCTAGATCAAGAGATCAAGAATGAAGCCTTGGTGAGAAAGATTCTTCAATCACTCACCAGTGATTGGGAGACTAAGACTATCACTATATAGGAGTCGAAAGATCTGTCTACCCTAAAACTTCATGATCTTATCGAAAGTTTTATGGCCTATGAAGTTCAACTCCAACACATGAAGGAGCATGAAGGTGAAGGAATCAATAAGAAAATTGTGGCTCTTGATGCCACTCAACAAACAAAAGATTCCTCGAGTTTAGATGAAGAGGAAGATATAGCCATCCTTTCAAGGAAATTCATAAAGTTTCTCAAGAACATAAGAAGTCGGAGAAGGAAGAAAGAAGATGCCAAAGCTGATGCAATTATCTACTACAACTGCAAGAGAAAGGGACACATCAAGAAGGATTGCCCAAGTCTCAAAAAGGAGTCAGAAAAGAAGAAGTTTCCTAGAAGAGAAGGAAAGAAAAAGGCATTTGCAGCAACTTGGGATGAATCATACTCCAGTTCAGAAGAAGAAGAAACCTCCGGAGAAGAAGCACTCCTAGGACTAATGGCACTAAAAGACGAGGTAACCTCTTTTTCACAAGATAAACTATTAGAAGCATTTTTGAGATGCATGACATAGCTAAGTCACTAAAACTAGAAAATAAAAACCTAGTAAAAGCATTAGGGGAAGAAAAAGCACAAAAAGATATGCTTTCTCAACAAAATAAAGAGCTATATGGAGAAATCACCTCATCAAACTCACATGCAGATAATTTAAAGATGGATATAGATAAATTAAAAGAAAATTCTATGATTCTCTTGAATGATTTGGCTAAGTTTACTAAGGGAAGTATAAACTTGCATAAACTATTAGGAACACAAACCTAGAGCATCACAAAATTTGGGCTAGGCTGCATACCTAAAAATGATCGTGAAGCATCTAGTTCTAGCCAAAATAAAAAGAAGGGTAGCTTGCCTAAACAGCCAGCATCCAACTACCATGGACCCAGACAAAAATGGGTACCAAAAACATTATTGCAATCCTATTTTGTAGGTCAAGTAGACTATAAGAAGTGGACATATCAACAAATCAATGGAAAATTGAATCCACTCTATAGATCAGCCAAATCAGGACCTCACAAACGCAAACCAATGACAGGAACGAGAAGAAAAGAGATGGATCATGGAGAGTGGATGTTCAAAGAACATGACTAGGGAGGAAGACCTATTCCTGCAACTTCACCGCTAAGATGGTGGCACTATCACGTTCGGGAACAACCACACGAGCCATATTATTGGTCCTGGTCAAATTGGTAACTCTTTTACCCTTTTTGATAATGTATACTTAGTTAGTGGATTAAAACATAACCTTTTAAGTTTTAGTCAAATATGTGATAAAGGATACAAAATCACTTTCACTTCAAATGATTTTAAAATATGAGATAAAGAAATAAAACAAACTCTTCTCAAAGAAAATCTACACAAAGATATCTACACTGTCAACTTCAACAAATGTGATAATCTTCCTTTAAAAAAAAAACAAATGTGACAATCTTAAACATCTTGTCATATCTGATGAATAGGCAACACTTTGGCACAAACGACTAGGTCATGTCCACATGAGAAATATTAATAAACTCATGAAACATAAACTTGTCAAGGGTCTGTCAAATATCAACTTCAAGAAAAGTAAAGCTTGCGATTCTTGTCAAGTTGGTAAACAAACTAAAAATCCCTTCAAACCAAAAAGGATGGTTAGCACTTCACAACCTCTAAAGCTACTTCACTTAGACTTATTCAGACCAACCAAATCCAAAAGCCTAAGTAGGTGCAGATATTGTCTAGTGATAATTGATGACTTTTCTAGATTTACTTGGGTATCTTTCCTAAAAAATAAGGACTTAACCTTTGATACCTTTGGCAAACTAGTTATAAGACTACAGAATGAAAAAGGATCTGAAGTAATTAGGATTAGGAGTGATCACGGTGGAGAATTTGAGAATGAATCCTTTACAAATTTCTATGATCAATATGGGATAAAACATGAATTTGCTTTCCTTAGAACTGCACCTCAGAATGGTGTAGTAGAAAGGAAAAATAGAACCTTGCAAGAGTGTGCCCATACAATACTGTGCGAGTCAAAGTTGCCTCGATATTTTTGTGCAGAGGCTGTAAACACTACTTGCTATATCCAAAATAGATCACTGGTTAGACCAATCCTAAATAAAATACCTTTTGAACTCTATCATGGAAGAACACCTAGAATTTCCTATTTTAATATATTTGGTTGTCGATGTTTTATATTCAATACTAAGGACAATCTTGATAAGTTTGGTGCTAAAAGTTCAGAAGGAATATTCCTAGGATACACAACCAGAAGCAAAGCCTATAGAGTCTTTAATAAGAAGAATTCAGTTGTGGAGGAAACTATGCATGCATCATTTAATGAAGCTTTAGCTCAACCTAAATATTCATTAAACAATGATGACGATGAACTAGTAGGTGACCCATCAAACATTCCAGAAGAAAATATTTCTGATGAACTTCCTAGAGATATTTCTTATGTAAAAGATCATCCAAAAGAATTGGTGATAGGTGAATTGTCTAAAGGAGTTCAAACTAAATCTTCTTTTAATAGTTTAGCTTTCATTGTATTTGTTTCACAATTAGAACCTAAAAATGTCAAGGAAGCCGTTTTTGACAATTACTAGATCATTGCAATGGAAGATGAATTGAATCAATTCAAGAAAAATAATGTATGGGAACTTGTCCCAAAGCTTGACTCTCAAACTATTATAGGAACCAAGTGGGTCTTTAGGAACAAACTTAATGAATCAGGAGAAGTAGTTAGAAATAAAGCTAGACTTGTAGCCCAAGGGTATAATCAAGAAGAATGAATGGATTTTGATGAAACATATGCTCCCATAGCTCGCCTATAATCCGTTATGATGCTGCTAGCCTTTGCCACCCATATGAAATTCAAACTTTTTCAAATTGATGTCAAAAGGGCCTTCCTAAACGGATTCATCAAGGAAGAAGTCTATGTTAAACAACCTCCAGGTCTTGAAGATGTTAAATATCCAAACTATGTTTATAAATTGAACAAAGCTTTTTATGGTGTTAAACAAGCTTCATGAGCTTGGTACAACAGATTAAAATCCTACCTAATTGAAAAAGAGTTTAAAATTGGAAAAATAGATCCAACTTTATTTACTAAAAGAAAAAAAGATAATCTCTTAATAATACAAATACATGTTGATGATATTGTTTTCGGTGCTACTAATGATCTGTTATGCCAAGAATTTGCAAAAGTAATGCAGGATCAATTTGAAATGAGCATGATAGGAGAACTTTGGTTCTTTCTTGGACTTCAAATTGACCAGCTATCCTCTGGAATCTTCATATCTCAAACCAAATATACAATGGAGACCTTGAAGAAATTCTCGATGGACAAAGTAAAGGATAAAGACACTCCAATGGCAACATCTACTCAATTAAAAATCGATGAAATAGGTAAATCCATAAATCAGAAATTATATAGAAGTATGATAGGATCACTGTTATACCTGACTGCAAGTAGACCTGATATTCTCTTTTGTACTTGTTTGTGTTCTCGCTTTCAAGTAAATCCTAAAGAAATATATTTAAATGTTGTCAGAAGAATACTTAGATATTTAAATAATACACATGACCTAGGACTTTTCTATCCGAAGTCATACACATTGGAATTATATTCCTTTTGTGATGCTAATTATGTAGGTAGCTTTACAAATAGAAAGAGTACTAGTGGAACTTGTCAATTTCTCGGAGATTCTCTAGTCTCTTGGTTATCTAGAAAACAAATACTATTTCACTCTCCACAATAGAGGCATAATACGCAGTTGCATCTTTAGCTTGTTCACAACTATTGTGGATGAAACAAACCTTACAAGACTTTGGCCTATCCTATAAAAATAATAAATTACTATGTGACAACACTAGTGCAATCAACTTATCTAAGAATCTAGTACACACTCTAAGACTAAACATATTGATGTGAGACATCACTTTCTTAGAGACTATGTTTTAAAAGGAGAGATTAACCTAGAATTTATTAAAACATAAAATCAATTAGCCGATATATTCATAAAACCTTTGCCAAAAGAAAGATTCAACCAAATTTGTCATTCACTAGGATTATCAAGACTGAAAGAACTTAATTAACATACTTGATTGGTTTGCTTTCTTCACTGTTGATCGATCAATTTTTTAAATTGATTGACCAAACCCTTTTGATCGATCAAAATCATTGATTGATCGACCAAATTCTTTGGTGGGAAATTTCCCTCCAAAAATTTGAGTTTTGATCGATCAATTTAGTTATTTGATCGACTAATTCAGTTGGGCGGGAATTTTCCCTCCAATCGTTCAAACTTTGATCGACCAAGTAACGTATTTGATCGATGATTTTGAGTTTTGATTGACCAAAAATAAGTTTCGATCGACCAAAATTGGGCATTTCCATTTTCGAGATTAAGATCTTTCCACCTCGAATCTTGCTCCAAATCAATCCAAATGACTTCGTTAATCGTGATTAGCCACCTAATATGCTCTTACCCATTTTACTAATCATGTGTTCTATCAAAACACTTGTTTTTTATCTTCAAACCTATTCTTTTTACTACCCTATCTCGCATACTTGACCCCATATACTATCCAACCTAAGAACAACACACCCATCCAACCCCACCTCTCCTCCTTCGGCGACTTTGTCCGACCAACTAGCCATCTCCGACCAACACCGCAATGACGCTACGCCTTCATCGTGCATCCTCTGTGCACTTACAAACCTCCGGCCGCTCTCCTCCTTTGATCGATCAATCCTTGATTGGTCTCGGTACACTCTAAAACTTAGTGAAATTCAACCCTTGTTGGATTTTTACTTAAGTGTTAGATGTGCTATATTGTTATCTAATGATTTCTTGGTTCTTGTTTTGATTACTTGTGAAATCGTGTAGTATAAGTGAGCATAACATCGGTTCTCCTCTCATTTTTGTTGAGTCTGACTACTTTTGGTCGACCAAATTCCTTGGTTGATCAACCAAAAGTTAGATTTTCCAGAATTTCAGTCGGGCCGTTTTTTGATCAACCAATCAAAAATTTTTGATCGACCAACGTATTTTTACGAATTCTTAATGGCTCCCAAATGCACACGTGCCTCCTCTTCATCTCATCGTGATGACACTTTTTATTGTTTCTTCACCACTGAGGCTGCACGTGACCGTTTTTCTTTATTTGCAAAATTTTCAGCACATGTTGGTAGACCTGTCAACTTTACATACTTTAAGTCTATATTCCCTGGGATCCGCAAAAAATTTGCTTACCACCAGATATTACGTATTTTTGAGTGGAACTTTTACGTAGGTTCCACGAGCAGCCGCATACCCAATCTTGACCCTATGGCTTGTCACCTATTCTATGCCAATTTGAAAAATATAGGTGAGGGTTTCAACATTGAGTTGACCTCGAACATCTGTGGCATAGAAGCTCTAGTTAATGTAGATGTTCTTTCTGAGATTCTTGGATGTTCATCTGTTGGTCCCACATTTCTTGAGCTCCACCAGTAGACATAGACAGATACCATTAGGGAGACCTTGCTCACTCCCTCTCATTTTGACTTGGGTCGTCCAGCCAAGTCACCTTATTTTCGTTGTCTTCCATAATTTCTTAATCGAGTTTTTTTATAGAATTTTATGTCCAAATCTACTTCATTTGAAAACTGCCCTAGTATTATGCTCATCACCCTTTATGCATTCCTTAAGAACAAGCAGTTTAACTGGAACCACTTGATTCTGTATCTCATGAGCAAGCCTCCCACCAGCACCTTCCAGTTTGGGACACTTCTCTCCCATATCTTCCTACACTTTAGTGTTCCCATGGATATAAACTATAAAAAATTTATCACTAGAGTCTCTATTTTTGATAAGCTCACTTATACGAAGATGGAGCAAGCATAGGGAGCCCATGGTGAGGAAGCAGCCTAGGAGTAGCAACAGCAGCAGGAACCATCAGCAGTTCCTCCTACTTTCCTGCCTTATGAGCACTTTATAGTAACATGTCCTCCTCTAGTGCGACCATCTCCATCCTTCTACGACTAGGACTGGAGCCTCTTGGACCAACCGCTCTCAGGTAGGGACTTTGTAAGCATTTAGGATGTGACAAATGGTATCTCATTGATGATGCATCGGCAGAGGGAGACAGATTTGATGATGATGCGCCATGGGCATCAGGTATTAGACTACCTGAATGCTCAGAGTCAGTTCTTGGACAGACTTAGACAGTCTATTCATGACATTTAGCAGCAACTTCACTGATGTAGGCACATCCATTTAGGTTAAAATGCCTATTTATGCATGTTCCTAGGCTTAGATTTACATTCCATGTTATAACTATTGCATACCATGCATCATTCTGCATTTAGAGTAGTTGTGTATATTTTAGGTTAATTACGTCCTTTTTGTGGTCAGAGAGAAGGAGAATTATTTCGGAGCCTCAGATTAACGATCTGACTGTACGGATCTGAACATGACGACGATCGGAGTCCAATGCCTCCGAAATTGCCTGGATCGAAGTCCCGTAGCACCATATGCAGTCTGAGGATGATCAACGACCAAGGGACTAGGTGACGCAATTCGGAGTTTCAAACGATAAATCCGATTGCGCAGATGGATTCAGGTTGACTATCGCAGTCAACAGTACAAAAATCGACTCAATCCAACCTTTGTAGCAGCACCTATAAAGGAAGGAAGATGGACGGCCCAGGTCATGCCACGTGGTGCAACCCAGGCTGCCCATGCACATGCACGCGCGTAGGCACAACGGCACATGCAAGGCAGTTGTAGCAACAGCAGCATGTGCGAGCAAGAGGCACTTAGGAGTGTAATGCACGCTACAAAGGCGCGTGGAGCACGTGCCAGCGGTGCGGCAGCAGGTGTGCGTGAGCGGAATCTCCGGTGATGTTTGTAGCGGATCTTCAGCTACGTTTATGACCGTCACTAAATGTCCTGTATACGAATTTGATTCTTTCATCCACTATAAAAGGACCTCTACCCCTCCCATTTTTCTTCATCTCTTTCTTTCTTCTCTTCACTACCTCCAAGGCTCTAGAGAGAGCTTGTCCCAAGCTCGAGATGCTCCTCTAGAGTAGAATCAAATATTTTTCCCTCCCCTCATCACCATTTGTGGAGCATCCCGCGGTCGTCTTCTCACCTACTTCTGGAAGTAGATCCTCGCCGCAACGCCGTCCTACCCCACCCTCCGTCCTTCAGCTCTGTCCTCATTTGTCCCACTCCTCACCATCTTCCTCCAGGTGATGTCAGAGCGAGTTGTCCTCTAAGCAACCATCGAGGGGGATTTCTCTCACCTATCTCTATCTTTATTGCTTTCGTAGTATAGTTTTCCCACTTTCCTAGTTGTAATAAACATTTGATTATAAAAATACATGATTGCTTCTCTCTTTCTCTCTGTCTCTCTTTATTTTTCAAGTAGATTAGCTAGAATTCATCGACCTGATCTCTTGCCTATTAAAATACCAAAAAAAAAAGATCAAAATGACAAAAACAAATAAAAAACAAAATGCGAATTTTCAAAACCAAACGTTCGCCTCCTCGTGTTCGACCTGGGACTCACCTTTCAAGTTTCAGTTAAAAATTTTATTTGATAACGCTTTTTGCAAACTACGATGACGGGTTACTAATTTTACTTCGCCAAAACCCGTTCATCATTTTGGCGCTGTTGCCGAGGAGGCAACGGAATTTACTTTCTTGTCTTCTATGTTTCTTGGTATTTACTTATTATTAACCCTGCTTGCCTCTGATTTACTATCTTGCAGGTACCATAGCAATGAGATTCAAGTGTGGTAGACCAGAGTAAAGTGCGGGTAGAGTAATTTGTAAGTGCCCCCCACATTCCCCCCCCCCCCCCCACCAGTTCACTTTTGCCACATTCATAACCAAGACCTAATCTACTTAGGTGTTTGCATAAACCCTAGGATAGAATTTGTTTGTCTTGTTTGTCACCTCCACTCATCTCACCCTCGCATATTAAGGAAAAAAAAACAAAAAGATACTTCTCGTGGGACAAATCAACATACACACTACATACACCCACATTTGAGGTACATAACCTTTTGTGATTTTATCTACTCAACTGGGATTTCGACCTGTGGAATCGGTACACATACAAATCAACATATAACGGAGTAGAAATCAGACTAGGTTAATCATCTTTGCATGCCTAATTGGTGGTGCATCTGGGTCACTTGTTTGAGCTATTTGGACCACACCACCCAATTTAAAAAGAATTCATTCTGTAGCTGCCTCATAGGATTCAATATTTAGGTCAAGCCAGGCACTCCATATTTCTTTTTGATTTGTAAAGGAAAATACTCGAACTCGTGATTTCAAACTTGGTTTGCCTCCTAAAAATTTGGTTGAAACTACCTAATATTTGAACCCTAAAAGCTACTAAGCAAGATTAAAACCCTAAAACGCACTTCATCATCAATAATCTTGCTTGAAAATTTTTTTGGTTGTGCACATACACACATTTTCAACAAATCATTAAGGGCACATCCCATTAAGGGCCCATTACATTTCGAAAGCACTAAATATCCTAAGCCTAACTAAAATAGATTAGACGTTGGCCAAGACTGATTCGCTCTTCGGGGCCCAAATTGAGATTGTTCACAATTAACCTGCTTATACTAGTCAATCTGATGTCTAGCAAGGGGAGTAGCATTAAACGACCACGGTTGGGGGGTACTCTAGGAATCGAAGGCACAAGCCAAAGGAAGAACCTTCTCCCCAGCCCCATCCTCTAATTGGTTGGATTGATCGTATAAAAGTAGACTAAATTGTTTATAATCTTAAGATGGGTCCTGGGAGTCTATAGGTCTTTAGGCTACCCACATAAGGATAGGTTTGGTTGATTGTATTACAGGGCACCTTTTCTCTTCGGATTTCCCTCCTACTTCACAATGTATCCTTCCACATCTTGCACACATTTCCAATCCTACCCTCCTGCCAGCACGTATCCTCAAGATGATTACTATCCTAACTCGACTTATGATTACCCATTTCCTAGCCGGGATAACTTTGATTGGGGATATGAATCCGAACCTCAGTGTCCAAGGCCAAACCCTGGACAACAAGACTATGATTACTATACTTCCCAGAGATACAATGATTATAGATCTCCACCCTTTGATGATCAACCTAACCAGATCTACAATCAAGAAGGATATGTTGACTATAACACCTACCCTCCCTAATATTCCACTGAATATAGGTCACCACCATTCTTTGAACAACTCGAGATGACCTACTATCAGGGAGGACCCCAAGAACCTCAATATCTTGACTCTCCTAGAATAAACCCAAACCCACCCATCCCTGAACCGAACCATTCGGTTCAGGTGAACTAGATCCAAGATAGGGTGTTAGCTAACTTGAGGAACACCATCAAATCTTTAGAAGCTCAGCCAATACAATGCACTGAAGCATTGGAGCCTATGATAAAAATGATTGATGAGCTGAATATCTCTTTATTGGATTTGCTCCAACATGTTAGGGATAGGGGCCTAGGTGAGTTTCTACTTGGCAAATTTGTCGAGGTTGAGGATAAAATTTGTGGTTTCTCTAGTCTAATCTTGGGATGATTCTCAAGATGAACCCCCTTCAAGAGAGACAATGTTTGAACTTGCTCGGCACCTGTCGAGGGGGATACATTTTTTGAGACCGGAGATGACCAGGTTAGTCTAAATCAACCGATTCAAGATGAACCGATTACCTCACCTGAGATCCCCAAGCTAGGGAACGATGAAAATTATGTCTCCATGGACCATGAAATGACATATGATCTTTAGACATATATAAATAAGGATCAAGAATTCTTTAATTTTGAGGATGAGGAATCTTTAGGTGAAGTCTCACTTCAGCATAAGGAAGATGATTTTAGTGAGACAAACGAGCTTAAGGAATCTGATGAACCATTTGATTGCTTGATAATAGAGGAATTTGATTCGGTTGGATTTAACTTGGAGGATCCGAATCTTGATGATTCAATTAGTGACCCCATTCCTCATCTGCACCCCGAAGAGCTGACTTTTGAAATCATTATGCCCAAGTCAATCCTGATTCAGCAACAATTGTTGGACTTGTGTATTTTAGATCGGGTACACAATGACCTAGAAGTCCCAGAAACCTTGATCTTGGAGGATAGGAAGTTGGAAATAAAAATTTGGGAAGCCACTTCTGAGGGAACTACGATTTTGGATCTAAGGGTTCCATTTGACATGAAACCACATATTTTCTACCAGGACCCTTATGATATCTTTCACGTGCAACCCAAGCTCAGAATCATTGATTATCTTTTTGAGTTGAAATCTAAAAGGACATCTGAACCTATTGAACCATCTCTACCCATTGTTCGACAATTTGGTCTTGGGTTGCATATTACAAAATCATAGGCCCGACCCCGTAAGCTCAACAATCTTCAGTTCTAGATGATTTTCATCCATAACTTGAGAACCACTCGACCCTGGGCATGGGTTTACACCACAACTTGGACCACATCTATTGACATCTTCTGTTGGCAGGTCTGAGAATTAATCTTTTGATTTTGATTCTAACATGCACTTGTGAATTCTCCATTTCTTCCTTGTATGTATTTTATGCCTAGCTAAAGGCATTAAACTTAGCACGTGTGTATACTCTCTTCTCTCTGCAGAACTGACCAGATTTTCATGAAATTCAGGTGATATTCTATTTACTCTGCCCTTTTCATGTCTTTGTTTTTACAATGAGGACATTGCATCATTTTGACATGGGGGGTGGATACTTAATCCTGAAAATATTTTAATTAGCTTCGTGGAATTTCTTTTATTTTCTTAGAAAAGAAAGAATGAAAGAAAGAAAGAAATTAGGAGAAGAGAACTTAGGCATTTGAAAGTTATTAACTTTAGGAAATGATACTTTAGGACCTGAACACTTAGACTCTTCAGGTCTTCAGGATTAATCAGCTTGGGTGTCCACTCGAATGTGGACTTAGTCTCGAGTCCTCGCCAAGTCAATTTCATTTTAATTTGGTAAAATAAATTGGGATGATAAGTACACGACTTATCAACCTGCCCTCTGATTTGAGGGGATTCTAAGTCTAAGCATCTACACACTATTCGCACTAACTCACTTTCCTGTGATTTTTATAGAAATTGGGTAGTTAATGAACTATCTAGGGTGGTATAGCTAGCAAGTTGTCGGTGGTAACAGCTCATCGACTGGTTGTCCAAAGCCCAACCACATGACCATTCTCTTCATACTGCCTTTAGGTAAATCTTAAATCAGGGAAGCCACCTACTTAGAAAAAAAAGTACCCAAAAAAATGAAGAAAAAGAAAAAAATACAAAAAGGAGAAAAAATAAAACAAAAAATAAAGCTACACTTCACAGCACGAGTATGGCTGACAAGTGGGCGATGGTAATAGCTCATCGGTCGATTGTCTAGAGCCCAACTCACAAAAATGCATAAATAATTCCTAAACACTTAGGAAGAAGCAGAGAAGTAGAATAAATCAGGGAGATGTACACTAGGCTCGCCCTTATGTTAACCCCATAAAAATAAAAAGAAAATTGGGGAGATATAGACTAGGTTTGCCCTTGTGTTGACCCCATAAAAAAAGTAGGAAGAAAGCTACCATCGGAAAGATAAACCTCCAGGCAGAAATCTTTAAGGTCACCTAAAGTTGTAGAAACGTGAAGTCCATCTTAACGACAGTTTAGCGAGTCTATCACCCTTTCACAAGATGATTAGCACTTAGAGTTCTTTCCTAGTCTTGGGCGGGTCAGGTAGCTGTAAAAAGTTATTCCAAAACTCTCAAACTCCAAAAGTCCAAAGAAATTAGAAAAGAAGAAAAAGCAAAAAAATGTATCTTCCCTTTCCAAATATGGTGAGAACTTGGGCGGTCTGCATTCTGGCAGACACCTGGGTACTATTGAGTTTTCATAGATTAGGACCTTAGTTGGAATTTTCTACTGTTAATAAACAACTTAGGCCTAGGTAATCGAATCCTAATTCTATTTTTATACATAGCATGTAGTTTAACTTTGCTAGGGACTAGCAAAAGATAGGCATGGAGGTATAATGTAGAAACATCCATTTAGGTTAAAATGCCTCTTTATGCATGTTCCTAGGCTTAGATTTGCATTCCATATTATAAATATTGCATAGCATGCATCATTCTGCATTTAGAATAGTTGTGTATATTTTAGGTTAATTGCATCCTTTTTGTGGTCAGGAGAGAAGGAGATTTATTTTGGAGCTTTGGATTAACGATCTGACCGTATGGATCTAATCAGAATGACGATCGGAGTCCAATGCCTCTAAAATCGCCTTGATCGGAGCCTCGTAGCACCATATGCAGTTCGAAGAAGATGAACAGCCAAGGAACTAGGTGACGCAATCCAAAGCTTCAAACAATAAATCTGACCACATTGATGGATTCAAGTCGACGATCGTAGCCCAACGACGTGAAAATCTACTCAATCCGACCTCTATAGTAGCCCCTCAAAAGAAAGAAGATGGACGGCCCAGGTAGCGCCACATGGCGTAACCCAGGCTGCCCATGCCCAAGCACACGTGCAAGCGCAGCGGCACGTGTAAGGCGACAATAGTAATAACAATGCGCACAGGCGCGAGGCGCGTGGGTGCATAACACGCGTGCACTTGCGACAAGGGCGCATGGAGCACATGCCAGCAGTACGTTAGCAGGGGTACGTGAGCGGGATCTTCAATGGCGTTTGTGGTAGATCTTCAGCGACGTTTATGACAGTCATTAAATGTCCTATATACGAATTTGATTCTTTCCTCCACTATAAAAGGACCCCTGCCCCTCCCATTTTTCTTGATCTCTTCCTTTCTTCCCCTAACCACCTCCAAGGCTCTAGAGAGAGCTTGTCCCAAGCCCAGGATGCTCCTCTAGAGTTGAATCAAATATTTTTCCCTCCCCTCATCCCCATTTGTGGAGCATCCCATAGCTGTCCTCTCACCTACTTTGGGAAGTAGATCCTCACCGCGATGCTGTCTTACCCTGCCCTCCGTCCTCTGGCTCCGTCCTCATTCGTCCTACTCCTCACCACCTTCGTCCAGGCAACGTCAGAGTGAGTCATCATCCAAGCAATCGTCGAGGGGGATTTCTCTCACCTATCTCTATCTTTATTACTTTCATAGTATAGTTTTCCCGCTTTTCTAGTTGTAATAAACATTTGATTATAAAAATATATGATTGTTTCTCTCATTCTCTCTGTCTCTCTCTCTTTATTTTGCAAGTAGATTAGCTAGAATTCATCAGCCTGATCTCTTTCCCTATTAAAATACCCAAAAAAAAGTAAGAGAAGATAAAAATTACAAAAAAAAAATAAAAAGCGAAATGCAAATTTTCAAAACCAAATGTTTGCCTCCTCGTGTTCGACCCGGGACTCACCTTTCGAGTTCTGGTTAAAAATTGTATCTGATAACGTGTTTTGCAAACTACGACAACAGGTTCTCGAAACCCTAATTTTACTTCGCCAAAACCCATTCATCATTCACCGACCTCCTCAACCTCGCCAATCTACTACCATGCCTCCATCCTCTGCAGTACCTCCTCCTCCACCTACTACTTCAGTAGCAGCACTAGCAGATCAGCAGGTTACACCACCACGCAAGACATTTAGGCAGCCGACACCCAGGTCATCAGCTCATCACCGCCTTTGTCTTGGCCAACCTGCATCTTTTGAGAGATCAGATTTGCTGGATCTTGAGTTAGACATTGATCTTCAGAGCACGATGGATGCCTTCATGGCATCATTGGATGATTAGATTATCTTTATTTAGTTCATTTTGTTGGCATGTAGAACATAATTTTTCTCAGAACAATTTTATTTTTATGCAATGCTTATTTAGACACTTCATGCATGAATGATTATCTCCCTCTGTTAAATGTTACTCTCTTTGTTAGTGCATGTTTAAATTTATCTTACTTTATTTACATGTTTAAGGGGGAGTTAAATGAAAAACAAAGCAATGTGTTTTATTTTTTGCTGAAACAAAAAGGGGGAGATATTATGCATAACTATTTAAATTTTATAATTATAATTTTGTTACCATCAAAAAGGGGGAGAATGTAAGAATCTCTGTTTTGATACACCAAAATTATGTTTATTGCTACACTAATATTTCAGGACCATCCCGGATTAAAACTTCTCTTTTGAATCAAGTTTAGATGGTTGCTGAAGAGTGTTATTTTCCTATTTATTTGAGTCTAGGATATCATTGTAAAGAACCTCAAAAATAAAGCAATCAAATAGTTTTTCATGCTTCTTTAAAACCCAACTTTTAGGGTTATTGGTTGGCCAATATTTCTTTTTGATCGACCAAAACATGTTGATCGACCAACCAAGTTTGCTAATCGATCAAACCAATCATTTTTAGGAAGTTGATTAAAATCTTATCGATCGACCAACCAAGCTAATTAATCAACCAACCTATGATCGATCAAACAACTTAATTGACCGACCAAATATCTTTTTGATCAACCAAAATACCTTAATTGATCGACCAATATCAGTTCCTTTTCAAGCTGACTTTTTAGTATAAATAGAGGCCGTATGCAACCCTTTCAGTTCATAACTTTCAATAGAAATACACTAAAAAATCAGAGCTTCTCTTGCTTCTTTCAAAGTGTTCTGCGCTTCACTATTCATGTAGTTTCAAAGCAGGTCATTTCAAACCTCTGCTGAAATCCTGGTTTGATCCTTTCTTGAGGTTCCACAGGTATATTTATTTGTTCAACTTGGTTGTCTTTGATTAATGGATTCCAAGGTGTTGGAAAGATCCATATTTTTATTGTTGTTCTTCTCTTCAAGATAAAAAGAGAAGTGGTTGTAAAGAGGTTGTGCCACCCTCATTCAAGTGGTACTATAGTGGATTGACCAATCTTGACTAGTCAAAAATATCCTAAGTCGAGAGGACTAGGTAGTGGTTTCCACCCGGTTTGGGTTTCCACTCTAAATCCAAGTGTAATTTGTGCTTGACTTTTGTTGTGGATTTATTTTTACCTTGTATTATTTAAAGAAGCGATACTATTCACCCCTCCCCTCTAGTATTTGTTCGATCCACAGGAGAAATTCTTACATCAGCATTGACGAGTCTCATTTGCAAATGTACACTTCCAGTCCTTGTTGAAAAAGTATGAGGTGTCGCATAGTATCTCGACTCCTTATCACTCCTAGACCAATGGATTGATTGAGCTATCCAATCAGGAGATCAAGAAAATCCTTCAGGTCACTGTTCGGCCTGACAGGAAAGATTGGTCCACCTGACTTCCGGAAGCCTTGTGGGCTTATAGGACCGCCTATAAGACCTAACTAGCGATGTCTCCATTTAGACTTCTGTATGGGAAGGCATGTCACCTCCCGATAGAGATGGAGCATAAGACCTACTGGGCAGTACGGAAGTGCAATCTAGATCTCATGAAGGCTGGAAACCACTGCCAGATGCAAATGAGCGAGTTTGAGGAGTTACGAATGATCAGTACGAGAACCTGCATATCTATAAAGAGCAAGTCAAGGCCTTCCATGATTGGCACATCTCGTGAAAATCATTCCATTGTGGTAAAAAAGTACTCCTTTTTGATGCCAAGCTCAAGCTCTTCCCAGTAAAGCTAAGATCAAAATGGGTCAGACCCTTTCTAATTCGAAGAATCTTCAGAAATGGAGCTGTCAAAATCAGTGAACTTAGCCATGACTCAGAACCATTTGTTGTGAATGGTCAGAGACTGAAATCGTTCCTTGAACTTACTAATTCAAATCTTGCTATGGTATCTTTTGATATCCATTCTCCTTGAGCCACATTACGCCTAGTTGATGGCATTAAACTTAGAACTTAACGGAAGGCAACACGTCATTTTGAAAAACCCGAGACCCTTTTGACCTATCTTTGAGCTGAAGTCATATTGTACTTTAGGATTTGTCCATTAGAATGGCTGATTTCACCTTTGATACTTGTATCAGAGCTTGAAATAATCCCCAACAATCATCTCGACTCGGTTGCCACCTACCCAAGCCTATTCTAATATATGATCTCAGCTGAACTCGAACCCACCTAATTTGCAATAAGGACATTGCAAATCTTAGTCATGGGAGGTATTAAAGTGCAAAATGCTGTGAAATTCGATTCATGGAGGGGTTTCATTAAAAAAAATGGAGAAAAGGGGACGACAATTTTGTGCGCTGAATTGAAAAATCTGAATTGAGGAGAAAAGGAAAAAATAGAGAACAAGAAAAATTGTGATAGTCCCTGTAATTGAGTATGTAACTTACCTAAGTTCTAAGATGGATCGGATGATGAATTAAGACCTGAAGGGCTAAATCCTAGAAGATAAGTGACAGATACCGACCTTAGGCCTCTTGGGCCTATTCTAGGGCTTAAACACTCACGTATTTGTTAAGATCTAGATTAATCCTCAAGAGGTTGAGGAAAGTACGAAGTTGACTTAGTAACCTAAGCACCCAAGTCTAAGGCTTAGGGATTATTCGGCCCCATTGCTTGCCCTTTGGTTTGTAGGACTTGGTAACCTAGGCACCCAAAAATCACACACCAGTCTGGTTAAGTGCGCTTAATGAAGAATAACGGCAAAAGTGTTCTATTCTGAAAATGTTTTCCCGAAGATCTGGCTTAGGAGCGGCTTAAAGACATAAGTTGATTGGATGAGTTCCTAACGTTGAGAGGTGGAATGAAAAATACTCCCCTCAAAGAAGCATAATAGGAGAGGTGGAATGAAAAATACTCCTGTTAAAGAAGCATAATAACAAATCGTCTCCTCGGTGCTTGTCACTTAGGATATCTAAATATCCTATCAGGGGCATGTAAACACCTTGTGCTAGTTCAGGTGCCATGGGCGGTATTATCCTGAAATATCAATTGCCAGAGCTTGAATTTAGCTACAGAACGTTATGGGCGGCACTGTCACAAAGTATCCAATGCCATGGGTGGCACTATTTTGAAGTTTCCCCTGTTTATTAGATATTTTCCCAAAATCGGTACCTACAACCTGCACTTGAGCATGTATACCACAAATTATATAGGCGGGTACTTCCCACCATCACACCACAACGGCAGAGAACAGCAACAAACACAAGTGGGCACACCCCGCATCTAAAAGCAGTAAAAACATGAGAAAAACAAGAAACAAGGCCATGTTACTGCTAACACAATACCATAAGCATCCTTAATTAACTACAAGATTCTCAAACAATCCACAGTTTAAGGCATCACAAGTATTACCACCCACAATCAACACTAAACCACAACACGGTCAAACACGAATCCACATATTTGCAAGCACCAACAAAGCACATGTATCAAGGTAAATCAATAAAACACTCTCCCCTTTCATTAAAATTGTTTGTGCCCGATATCCTCAATATCCTTGGGAATGCATTCACGTGACTAGATGATTAATAAGCAATGGCCTCATAGTTCATATTCCACTAATATATATATATATATATATATATATTGCAGAATCCCTAATAAATTTCAATTGCATTAATTTTCCATTCATGCTTAGGGACTCTTTACTTGTTAATACTCACTAAAAATAATATTTATATGTTATAAAGGTATCAACTATACATGTGGGCACACCCTAGAGAGAACTTGTGTAACCTTGGCTACAAGCATTATCTTATCTTTTATATGTTTGCATAATTATTTTCATGTACAACAAGTTCTCAATCGATTTTACATATATAAGTGGTGGTGTCTCAACCATTCATATTTAAAAGTCAAGAAAAAGCATCAGTGGTGGGAGACCATGCAACTTTCCCCCTAGTAGGTCAACCAAACCTATTGTAAGCTTACTATAGTGGACCTAACATGGAAGCAGCATGCAAAAAGGTCATCATATACCCCATCAAACTGGCCAGACACTTAAGGTAGACTGCAACTTCTCATTAAGCATCATATGTAGACCTAAAAGCACAAGCTAGACCACAAGGCTTCCATTTAAAGTTTCATTGATATTAGGACCTGTGCTGTTAGAGCCCTTTAAGACGTCTGGGACTTGGGTTAGACGTCTGGTCAGACGTCTGGACACCTTCCCAGATTTCTGGAAAACAAATTTTTCGTGTACGTCCTTGCGTCTGCGCGTGTGCTGCGTGTAGACAGTACGCAGCCTCATTTTCTTCTCTCCTTCTCTCTCCTCTCACCGACGCAGCCCTAACCCAGCGCCTACTTAAACCCCCCTCCTCTCCCTCATTCACCTCACCTTCAGCCACCCTTCTTCCTCCAAAGAGAGCGGTGAGCGGGCGTGAGCGGCGTGGGAGGAGAGGAGGAGCAACGAGGGGAACGGAGGAGAGCATGTGCGCGAGCTCATGTGGGAGCTCGCCGGAGAGCCCACAGCCGGTCGGCACGTGCACGAGGCGGAGAGGTGCGTTGGGGAGGTCCTCCCCGACACTGCTGCAGCCGGAGTAGCAGGCAAGCGGGCGCAATGCGGCTGCGTGCGGCACGAGAAGGCGAAGGTGCTTCTGGTTCTGGGATTTTCCCAGAATCAGATGTCTGGATCGACATCCAGATGACGTAGATGACATCTGGAGGAGGTTCCAGACGACTGAGAGGTAAATCCTGTGACATACACCTTCCTTGCGGACACGGCCATGCAGGCTATTCTGCCGAGGTACTGTTCCGTGCCATATTAAGGAGATTTACGTCGCTGCGTGCAAGATTCACCTCAGGAAGGTGCGAGACACACCCTCCCACGCAGTTCAGATGTCTGGGAGAGGCACCAAATGGCGGGAAGTGTTTCCAAACGTCCGGAGAGGTTGTCGGACGTCTGGAACTGGGTCCAGATGGTCCAACAGAGTTCTTGGATGTCTGAGGAGTGGAGCAGGAGTTGAGGTATGGTTCTGGACTCTTTTAAGACGTCTGGAAGGTGTCCCAGACGTCTGATATGAATCAGAATTATTATTTTTGATCCGTTTAGGGTCCGTTTGAGGTCCGATTTTGATAATTAAGATTCCGTTGTTCTCCGTATAAGTTCCTCTACTTGTTGGAATGCTCTTATCCTATTCTGAGTAGACTCTTGTGATTGATCCTTGTGATAGGACCTCATTCTCTTGCGGATTTAGGGTTTGCCGAGGCACGTGGACTTGCCGATCAAGCCCCCATTACTCCTGGGTTTACTGGTAGAATGGCTTCCCCTAGTTTAATTACAAACATGAATGCATATGTAGAATGAATGTTAGATCCTAGGGCTAGAAATACTGGAATATTTGTATTGAACGTATGGATTGCAGTCTGGATGAGTAGATAGGAAAATAACAATTGCCTGTAAATGAATAATAGCTGCTTGTGAAATGTAAAGTACTTGTGCTAGCAAACTGTTGCATGTAAATTCCTGTTGTTTGCGTTAAATGTCATAATATGAGCTGCATGTATATGAACTATAAATGAAAGATTGAATGTTGGAAACACGAGCTACCTGCGAATAAACATGGAATGTGAACAATAAAGCTACATGTTACATGTGTAGGACCTGAGAAATGGAACTAGAAATGATGAAACCTAGTATGGCTTGGCCTGAGAAACATGAGCATGAACCCTACGGGGAATTAGGAGCAGAGCTCCTGGAAATAAATGGAATGAAACTGGAAATGTGAATGGGGAGGTGAGCTGGCCCTTGAGTACGTAGTACCAAGGAGAGCGACTGTCCCCTTGTTTTGTGCAGAGCGGAGCTAGCCGCCCAAGGGTTGGGACCCGGGGTTAGGATTGGCCACTTTGTACCAACTTTTTGGCCCTTGTGTATACAGTACCGGAGTGAGCTACTAGTGTAGGGAGAGAGCTAGACACCCCACGAGGCCATTGGTTCAGCTAGCCACTCTACACCGACTTGTTAGGCCCACTGGGCAAACCAGGGTAGTCAGGCAAGGGTGCATGGACTGTGGAGGGGCGAGACCCCAGTTTGGTTCTTAGGGGCTAGACCCTGGTTACTGAGATTGCTATGCCCTATACTGGTTCTGTGCTGTCCTTTGGGCGCACTCGTTAACGGAAACAACTGACTGCGTGCCAGTGCGGGGTTGCTACCCGTGCATTTATCTTGCATGCCGTAGTCACCGTTACATCTGTCAGAGAACTTGGGGTGGTTGACTGAGTGTCGGACCACCACGGGGGACTCTCCTGGCCAAGAGAGTACCACGTGATACTTCTACTCTTCGAAAAAGATTGCAATCAAAATCGTTCCCACGATGAACATTCGAGGTCAAGAAAGAGACCTAATAAATAAACAAAGTGATGAAAGAAAGAATAATTAGTTAAAGAAAGAAAGAAATTGAAAAACAACAGCTACCTGTCCACTTTTACTATTTTAGTTAGTTGGTTGCCACTCTACTCAGCATTCACTGATTTTGTGTACTCATAACCTTTTTCAGGTCCAGGTGTAGAGCAACCAGAGCCTACGGCTACAGAGAGTGCTGGGCCCAATAGAGCCCAGTAGTTGTAGCTTTCTGCTATACTCCGTTTCCTTTTGTAGTGACTAGTTGTTACACTTCTGTACTCTTTTATTGTGAACTTTATATTCCTGTACCCGTTTAATTTTCTACTGTTGTGGTGGTGTGTACTGTAGTAGTTTACTTCTTTACTGCTGTACTTTTGTTACTGTTAATTGCTTTCATGGTAAATGTGATTTATTTTACTGCTTTTTGGTTACTTTCTCATTGGACGACTAGGTCTTGGGATCTGTCAAGTCGGTCCGGTCTCGTGTCCTATAGGGATTCGGGAACTGGGTCGTAACAAGATGGTATCAGAGCAAGGTCTTCCCGAGAAGTGAACCAACTAGCTGAAAAATAACCAATTCACGTGCTTGTGACTAGAGTAACCACCACAACGTACCTTTTGACACCTATTCTGAGTTCCACTTGTTGAATGCCTGTGGAATTGACGTCTTTTCTGTTCTGTGTTTGCGTCTCCTTGCAGGAGATGCCTTGACGTGGAGTCAGCGAGGTGGGCTGCAGACACGACCGAGGACGAAGTCAGAGGGGCGAGCCCATTGAGCCCAACGTGTCAGTGGACCAGCCACTACTTCCGAGCGTTCTGGCCAAGGACCTTGCCCAGCTGATACGGGAGATCGTACGAGAGGTGCTTCACCTGCCTCCACGGGTGCCTCTTCCTGGGTCTGCGGAGGGGGAGTCCTCTGTGGGATCGCGAGACAGACACAACGCTAGACGTGGGGGAGGGGGTGGCCCTCCACTGCTCCCACTTTCCTCTGACACTTCCGAGCTCGAGCCCACCTTGCCTGGAGGCATACCAGTTTCCCCACTTCAGCGCCATTACGAGCTTTTCAGATAGTTCCGAAAGCTGAAGCCCCCCTCCTTCAAGGGGGATGAGGACCCGACCAAGGCGGAGGACTGGCTCAAGCAGATCGAGAAGGTGTTTGACACCCTTCACACCCTGCAGAATGCCGCGTGGCCTTTGCCACATACCAACTGGAGAGCGTGGCACACAGGTAGTGGAGAGCAGTCAGAGGTCAGGAGAGGACCGAGCCGACTTGGGACCAGTTTGTCACCCACTTCTGCAAGCAGTACTTTCCCCAGACGTGGCAGGACCAGAGGAGGCGGGAGTTCCACACACTCCGCCAGGGGACGATGACCGTGAGCGCATATCGCATGCATTTTCTAGAGCTATCTCGTTTCGTCGCGACAGCTGTGGCTATGACATATGAGGAGACCAACCCGGCCGCACGTGACAATGACAGCGGACGGAAGAGGTCCTACCATCCAGAATACTCACAGGGCCGGCGAGAGAGGAGGCACGTGGCACCCGCAGGAGAGCCGTCACGCTTTGCAGGGCCATCAGTGGCCTTTGGGGGCCCCGACAGGGGTCAGCTGCCAGTACCGGACCCCCGCCCAGCCGTCAGCAGGGACCTACTGAGGGCGGGAGTCGAGTTCCCCTTCGCTACTAGTGTGGCCAGCCGGGCCACATCAGGAGGGACTGCCCATCTGGGGCTGGAGGTCAGCAAATTCTCCCCGCACCGAGCACTGGAGGATGAGTAGGAGGACAAGGTTCCCAGGCGCGTAGGGGAGGATAGCAGTCGCGGGGAGGGTACCGGCCAGTGGCTACCTGTCTGACGCAGAGTGTGGTTACTTCATCCACACCTAGGGTTGAGGGGCATATCAACGCCCTGACACACAGAGACGCCATAGCTTCAAGATCTGTGGTGGCAAGTATGGTTATAGTTTCCGACAGACTAGTTTACACACTTTTTGATTCCGGTACCATGTACTCATTTGTCGCTGCTAGTTTTGCTGTCAGTTTGGGGCTAGACTGTGTGTTGTTAGAGGATCCGTTTGTGATCAGAAGTCTGGGTGGTCAACTGTTTGTAGCTGAGGAGGTTTACACAGGATGTGAGGTCAGTGTTGGGGGACACAGCCTCCCCGCTAATTTGATTGTGATACTGATGGAGGACTTTGGCGTGATTCTGGGGATGGACTGGCTATTCGCTTACCACGCCTTGGTGGATTATTTTGAGAGGAAGATTCACTTCTCCATACTGGAGTTGCCTTCTTTCAAGTTTCATGGATAGCCTGTGGACGGAGGCTTCAGGTGCATTTCTGCACTTCGGGCAGCGAGACTTTTGGGCCAGGGGTGTGAGGGCTTCATGGCTTGTGTGGTGGTGGAGCCCAACCCTGTGGCAGACTTTCAGAGTATCCCGGTGGTCAGAGAGTACCTCGACGTGTTCCCAGATGAGTTGCCAGGACTATCGCCCGAGCGTGAGATCGAGTTTAAGATCTCACTAGTACCGGGGACCGGCCCCATTTCTACAACGCCTCATAGGATAGCACCACTTGAGCTGCAGAGCTCAAGTCCCAGTTGAAGGACCTTCTGGAGAAGGGCTTTGTGAGGCCCAGTGCGTCTCCGTGGGGAGCCCCGGTATTGTTTGTGAAGAAAAAGAATGGTACCCTACGTCTTTATGTGGACTACAAACAACTGAATAGGGTTACCATCAAGAACAGGTATCCGCTATCGAGGATTGATGACTTGTTTGACCAATTGCGAGGTGCCAAGGTATTCTCCAAGATAGACTTGAGGTCTGGCTACCACCAGTTGAGGATCAAGGAGACCGACGTCTCCAAGATAGCTTTCCGCACCTGGTACGGACACTATGAGTTTTTGGTCATGCCCTTTGGGCTGACCAACACCCCCGCTGCCTTCATGGATTTGATGAACCAAGTGTTCAGACCGTATCTGGATCAGTTCATGGTGGTATTTATTGATGATGTGCTCATCTACTCTCAGAATCAGGTGTAGCATGGACAACACTTGCGGATGGTTTTGGACACACTGATACAACGTAGGCTGTACGCCAAATACAGCAAGTGCGAGTTCTGGTTGAGGGAGGTGACCTTCTTAGGTCATGTGATTTCCAGGGATGGCTTGGCTGTGGACCTAGCCAAGGTTGAAGCAATGCTCAGGTGGGAGAGACCGCGTACAGTGATAGAAATTCGTAGTTTCTTGGGACTGGTAAGCTATTACAGGCAGTTTATTAGGGGTTTCTCGCAGATTGCACATCCTATGACACAGTTGACCCAGAAGGATGTGCCCTTTTCTTGGACAGATGCTTGTGAGGCATGTTTTCAGGAGCTGAAGGAGAGGCTGCCTTTGTTTCCCGTGCTTACCATCCCAAACAACAGTGGCGGTTTTGTTGTGTACACGAATGCCTCTTTGCTGGGATTAGGGGGTGTGCTCATGCAGCGGGGTCCCGTTGTTGCTTATGCTTCGTGACAACTGAAGCCCCATGAGCATAGCTACCCTACCCATGACCTAGAGTTGGCAACTGTCGTCTTCACGCTGAAGACTTGGAGGCACTACCTGTATAGTGAGACGTTTGAGATTTTCACAGATCATAAAAGCCTCAGATACTTGTTTGATCAGAAAGAGTTCAACATGAGAAATAGACGTTGGTTAGAGCTCCTGAAGGACTATGACTACAGCATTTCCTACCATCCGGGGAAGGCCAACGTGGTGGCTGACGCCTTGAGCCGGAAGGCACCCGACCACTTGGCCAATTTATAGGCACAGAGTTGGAGACTATGGAGGAGTGGTCAGTTGGCGACCCCTAGAGTTATTGGGGCACTGTGGGGCAGTGACTGTGACACGACAGACGAGGCCAGAGCTGATAGACCGCATCATCACAGGACAGATGGTCGATCCATACTTGCAGTCATTGCGTGACAGAGTACTGTCAGGAGAGCCTGGAGACTTCTCCTTTACAGATGTGGTGCTGTGCATGAGGGGACGTTTGTGTGTTCCTAGGGACGAGGAGATGTTGAGAGAGCTCCTAACTAAGGCACACGGTTCCAGGTTCACCATACATCCCGGGAACACAAAGATTTATCATGATCTGAGACGTGACTTTTGGTGGAGGGGAATGAAGCGGGATGTAGGTGAATTCGTGCAGCAGTGTTTAGTGTGCCAGCAGGTGAAGGTCAAGCATCAGAGGCCTGCAGGGCCATTGCAGCCACTTCCAGTGCCATAGTGGAAGTGGGAGAGCATCACCATGGACTTGGTGGTGGGCTTGCCCGTTACCCAACGAGGACACGACATAGTCTGGGTGATTGTTGACATATTGATGAAGACGGCACGTTTCTTGCCGATCCAAGTCACCTTGGGACTAGCACAGTTAGCAAAGAGGTATATCTGCGACGTGGTACGTCTGCACGGAGTTCTGCGGGAGATTGTATCCGGTCAGGATACTCGCTTCACGTCATAGTTTTGGGCTGAGTTTCAGCAGGCCTTGGGGACACGATTGAGGTTCAGTACAGCATACCACCCTCAGACGGACAGACAGTCAGAGCGCACGATACAGATGCTTGAGAACCTTTTACGTGCCTGTGTACTGGACTGGAGGGGCTCTTGGGAGGAGCACTTGCCCCTGGCGGAGTTTGCATATAATAACAGCTATCACTCGAGCATCGGCATCGCACCCTACGAGGCTCTATATGGACAGAGGTGTACTGCACCCTTGAGTTGGGTTGAGGTGGGGACCAAGTGGGAGGTTGGCCCCAGGCTGATCCGGCAGAGTCAGGAGGTGATCGAGCAGATTCACAGGCGACTCCGCATTGTCAGGAGTAGGTAGAAGAGCTATGCAGATTAGAAACGTAGAGAGGTGCAGTTTGAGGTTGGGGATCACGTCTTCCTTCGTGTTTCGCCCATGAAGGGCCTGCAGCGGTTTGGGGTAAAAGGAAACTCACGCCGAGGTTTGTGGGACCCTTTGAGGTCCTAGAGTGGATTGGACCCGTTGCTTACAGGCTTGCCCTTCCTCCCTAGCTTTCTGGTGTGCACGACGTGTTCCACGTGCCCAACCTCAGGAAGTACGTCACCGATCCCAGTCACATTCTGAGCCACGAGAGCATCGAGGTGGGTGACGACCTAATCTACCCCGAGCGACCAGTGCAGATACTAGATAAAGCCGTCCGGAGTCTGAGACAGAAGCAGGTACCCCTAGTGAAGGTCTTGTGGAGGAGCCAGTGGTACGAGGAGGCTACCTGGGAGCCTGAGGCGGCGATGCGAGAGCGGTACCCGGAGCTCTTTGAGGGTACGACTTTTCGGACTGACTTCGGTCCTCTTTGAGTTTTTTATGCGTATGTTGTTCTTTTCTGCACCCTAGCCAGCTCAAGTTTCAGGGACGAAACTTCCTTTGAGTTTGTTATGTTATTAGGACCCGTGCTGTTAGAGCCCTTTAAGACGTCTGGGACTTGGGTCAGACGTCTGGACACCTTCCTAGACGTTTGGAAATCAAATTTTTCGTGTACATTCTCGTGTTTGCGCGTGTGTTGCACGCAGATAGTACACAGCCTCATTTTCTTCTCTCCTTCTCTCTCCTCTCGCCAATGCAGCCCTAACCCAGCGCCTACTTAACCCCCCCTCCTCTCCCTCATTCACCTCACATTCAGCCACCCTTCTTTTTCCTCCAGCGAGAGCAGTGAGCAGCAAGTAGCTAGGAGCGGGGGTGAGCGACGTGGGAGGAGGGGAGGAGCAATAAGGGGAAGGGAGGAGAGCACGTGTGTGAGCTCGTGTGGGAGCTCACCGGAGAGCTCACGGCCGGTCGGCGCGTGCGCGAGGCGGAGAGCTGCATCGGGGAGGTCCTCCCCGACACTGCTGCAACCGAAGCAGCAGGTGAGCGGACGTGGCGCAGCCATGCGCGGCACGAGAAGGTGAAGGCATCTTCTGGTTCTGGGATTTTCCTAGAATCAGACGTCTGGATCGACATCCAAACGACGCAAACGACATCTAGAGGAGGTTCCAGACAACTGAGGGGTAAATCCTGCGACGTACACCTTCCTTGCGGATACGGCCATGCAGGCCATTCCGCCGAGGTACTGTTCCATGCCATATTAAGGAGATTTTCGTCTCTATGTGTAGGATTCACTTCGGGAAGGTGCGGGACATGCCCTCCCACGTAGTTCAGATGTTTGGGAGACGCACCAGACGGCAAGAAGTGTTTCCAAACGTCTGGAGAGGTTGTTGGACATTTGGAACTAGGTTCAGACGGTCCAACAGAGTTCCTGGATGTCTAAGGAGTGGCACAGGAGTTGAGGTATGGTTCTAGACTCTTTAAAGACGTTTGGAAAGTGTCGCAGACGACTGATATGAATCAGAATTACTATTTTTGACACCTTTAGGGTCCGTTTGAGGTCTGATTTCCACAATTAAGAATTCGTTGTTCTCCGTATAAGTTCCCCTAATTGTTGGAATACTCTTATCCTATTCTGAGTGGTCTCTTGTGATTGATCCTTGTGATAAGACCTCATTCCGTTGCGGATTTGGGGTTTGCCGAGGCACATGGACCTACCGATCAAGCCCCCATTACTCCTGGGCTTACTGGTAGAGTGGCTTCCCCTAGTTTAATTACAAACATGAATGCATATGTAGAACGAATGTTAGATGAAACGCTGACGGCTTCGTTGAGATAACCGGGTTTTATTGTTATAGCGTTGTAGTATAGCCAGTTATTGCCATCATTTCAAATATATAAATTTTTTACTCGGAAAATAAAAGAGTTCCCGAGGTCGAACTCAGGGAGCAAGTTGTATTCTAGAGATATACATGTTTCTTTTACAAAAATAAAGAAAGAGAGAGAAGGAATTTGTTGTCTTTTCTTCTTTTCTCTTTGCTTCTCCTCGTCTCAGATCTTCTGTTATCTTCTTCTTCTTTATCTGCAGTGGTGATGTTCTTCTTCTGCAGTGGTGATGTTCTTCTTCTTCTCCTTTCTTCAGATCTTCTTCTCGTGCTCTTCTTCTTTCAAATCTTCCCTGTGTTCTCCTCTGCCTCGCCTTCTTCTGTTGTTCTTCAGATCTCCTTCTTTCTTCTTTTCCCTTCAGGACGTCGTCTGATTTTCCAATCAGACGACTTAAACCACTTGTTGCTACAGTGTCTCCCTCAGCTTCCTTCTTCTTCCGCGGTCCTTCTTCTTCACCTGTGCCTGCACACTTCAGAGTTTACGTCAGAGGGCAAAACCTACTCTACCCCCCTCCCCTCCGTCTCTCTCTCTCACAGAATCCGCTCATAGGATAGCTCTCCCAGAGCTGCCGGGTAGCCGGGTACGGGTCGTGCCCGGGTCCAGGCCCACCGGCGTGAGTGGTGGGCGAGGAGTGCAGGTCAGTCTAAGTCAGGTCGGGTCAGGTCCGCGGGGTGTGAGCGCGGACGAGACCGGGTAACCGGGCGGGTGAAGGGGACCTCACCCCGTGTGCTGAGGCAGTAAGCCTCCAGCACTTTTTCGCTTTATACCGCTGTGCCTCTTCAGACTTTTCCGAGGTGGGACTAAATGTCCCACCCTAATTGAGCGCCCGCAGCGGAGAAAGCAGCGGGCGATCGCGGCTTCACGCGAAGCCTTCGCCCCAGCTGCGAGCCTGATGTTTTGTCGAAATGCCTCGCAAGGCCTGGGAGTCGAATCTGGGCGTGGCGCGCCTGCAGCTGCAGGCGGAAGCAGCTCCTTCTGCAAGGCAATGGCGGCGGAGGTCGGGTGACCTGTTCACAGCAAAACGGCCTCTCGGCCTAATCAGAAGGTGCTGGGAGCTTCGCCAGAGTGCGGCGAAGCTCGTGTGGGTGGTGGCGAGGCGTGGGGCGGCGTGCAAGGGCTGCCCTAGGTCAGACTGTGGGTCGGAGGATGGGTTTGTTCGGTGGGGTTGCAGAGGGTGATGTGGGGGAAGTGGAAGGGCGGGGGTTGATCAGGGTGAGGAGGCGGAGGTTCTGCGGTGGTCGGCGAGCCGTGTGGGTTGCTGGGGTGATGGGAGCGGCTCGCCGGAGGATGGCCGGAGACGAAGGGGGTGACGGTGGACAGGAGCGGTCGAGGGTTTAATCAAATAAAAGACAGTGAGGAAAAGAAAGAGGGGGAGATGGGGAGGAGTTTTGACCTAGCTATGGAGACGAAAGGGGCCGGGGCAGGGCGACAGTCGTATCGACTGTCGCCGGAGAAGAAGATGCCCAGGGGAAGGGGCGGCGGCGAGCAGAGGGTCGGAGATGCGCCAGCTGGGTGCGGCGTGGCGCGGGAAGAGCAGGGGAAGAAGTCTCTGCTGCTGGTATTGCGGCAGAGCGAAGAGGAGGAGGAGGAGGAACCGCCGGAGCTGGTGGGCGTCTGTCGGAGTGAGAGGAGAGGAAAGTTGGGGGTTTTCTCCGTCAGATCCGAGCTGGGAAGAACGGTGGAGCGACGGGGGTATTTATAGGGACCGAATCAGGGAGGAAGGCGGAGGGAGACGACGTGTCTCCCTCGCCGGAGGACGCCGAAGATGGAAACCCATACCGTCCGTGCGTTCGCACGGCCGGTATGGTGGGTTACAGCGACCAGGGGGGTGTCCCTGCGACGGCTGACGACGCAGGGCACCCCCGGTTTACTTGCCAGGCTCTCCCCCTCACCCTGCGCGGCGCCATGCTCCGCGCAAGGTCGCCGGAGCATGGTGCTGGCAGGTTTTGCAGGGGGGACCTGAACGCAAAGAACGAAGAAGAGTTAGGGGCCAAAATGCGAGGGTTCAAAAGTTGAGGGCCAAAAAGTAAATATATGAGGACCAAAGTGTAAAGTTGGTCAAGGAGGTTTCTTCTTAGGCTCAAGTTTTTATACATGACTAATTAGGACCTAAGGAATCTGATGGTAAATTTCATTTCTATATTAAACCTTGTTTTACCGGTCAATTTATGCGAAAACCCAAATTAAGTTATTAATTGGGCATGGTTCTCAATGTAGGTCAAAATGGGTTCTGAAGGCTAAATTGAAGGTTCTAAACCCTAGAGATTATTTTTCTATGAATTTTAGAGGGTTTATTATATTTTTACTTTGCCTTGAACCTCGTGAATTGAAGTGGGTTGTTTTAGGGTTACAGATTATCATTTAGTTCCTTGGAATTGCTGTAGCCCTTTCTAGATCATCTCATCCCACTTTTATTCTTATTAAGTTGCTTTGACCTATGTTTGGACCCTGAATTACCCTGTATGCAGATTATACTGGTAAAATTGCATTTTTACCCCTTATGACTTGTTTTCTCCTTAAACTCAGAATTCTCTGAGTTAAGCCTTTCCTTGAGTTATGTAGGAGCTTTTATCCTTTGTATTAGGTCAAAATGAGCTAGTTATGGCTCATGATGAGGTTCTCATCATTAGATCTTAGGGTATGGCATGAATCCTAGGGCTAAAAATACTGGAATATTTGTATTGAACGTATGGATTACAGTCTGGATGAGTAGAAAGGAAAATAACAATTGCCTGTAAGTGAATAACAGCTGCCTGTGAAATGTAAAGTACTTGTGTTAGCAAGCTGTTGGATGTAAATTCATATTGTTTACGTTAAATGTCATAATATGAGCTGCATGTATATGAACTACAAATGAAAGATTGAATATTGGAAACACGAGCTACCTGCGAATAAACCTGGAATGTGAACAATAAAGCTACATGTTATATGTGTAGGACCTGAGAAATGGAACTAGAAATGATGAAACCTAGTATGGCTTGGCCTGAGAAACATGAGCATGAACCCTATGGGGAATTAGGAGTAGAGCTCCTAGAAATAAATTTAATGGAACTGGAAATGTGAATGGGGAAGTGAGCTGGCCCTTGAGTACGTAGTACCAAGGAGAGCGGCTGTCCCCTTGTTTAGTGTATAGAGGAGCTAGCCACCCTAGGGTTGGGACCCGGGGTTAGGATTGGCCACTTTGTACCGACTTTTTGGCCCTCGCGTACACAGTACCGGGGAGAGCTACTAGTGTAGGGAGAGAGCTAGCCACCCCACAGGGCTCGGGGTTCAGCTAGTCGCTCTACACCGACTTGTTAGGCCCACTGGGCAAACCAGGGTAGTCAGGCGGACTGTGGAGGGGCGAGACCACAGTTTGGTTCTTAGAGGCTAGACCCTTGTTACTGAGAGGGCCATGCCCTATACTGGTTCCGTGCTGTGCTTTGGGTGCACCCGTTAATGGAAACGACTGACCGCGTTCCAGTGCGGGGTAGCTACCCGTGCGTTTATTGCGCGTGCCGTAGTCAGTGACCTTGGGGTGGTTGACTGAGTGTAGGACCACCACGGGGGACTCTCCCGGCTAGGAGAGCACCACGTGCTACTTCTACTATTCGGAAAAGACTACAATCAAGATCATTCCCACGAGGAACATTCGAGATCAAGAAAGAGACCTGATAAATAAACCAAGTGATGAAAGAAAGAATAATTAGTTAAAGAAAGAAAGAAATTGAAAAATAACTACTACCTGTCTGACATGCTTTCGTGCGTGTGTGTTAAGAAGTGTCGTTATAGTTCTCACTTGCAATGCCGATTTTAAAGTAAAGAAACGGATGTGAGTTCAAGTGTCGGTCTCAGGGAGGCGTGAAAACTGGATTTTTCTTGTCACTTATTGTCACGGAAATCGTGGAGTTTTGCTTGCAAAAAGATGCGGGAGAAAAGCGAGTGCGAGAGAGAGAGAGAGAGATTAAGGTTAGAGTTGTTTCTTTCTTGAACATGCAACTTGGATAGGAAATAAAGTAGACAACTAAATGGAAAATAACTTCATTAATCAAGCAGCTTTAGTTCATAAATTACAACATTAGATACATGCTTAAACATAAATAAAGTAAAGATTAAAAGAGAGGAAGAAAGGGAGAGAGAGGGAGGGCGGCGAGGCAGCCACGATGGTGGAGAAGGCTCCGTCGGTGGCTCATCGTCTCCGACGATTACAAGAGGGCCTAAAGCTAGCTAAGAGAGGGGTAGAGTAGTTGCAAGGGAAGTGAATGCCTTGAATGAGTGGTTGGATGGGGTTTAAATAGGGAGGTCTTTCCAAAGGAAGAAGGGGTTTTAGCAACATCCGGGACGTCGCTAAAACCCTTCCAAAAGCGTCGGTGAAATCCCTAGCTCGTCTGTCGCTCACCCATGCCGTTCTTCTTCACACTCGATCCGTGGGCACGGCAAGAGAGTCATCCGATCGAATATCAGACGGCTGAGATCTTTGCTCGGGCGCGCTTGGATCGGGCCTTGAGTGTGCGTGCGCACGGGAGTTGTCGTCTGGCATGCGCGTGCGCGTGGCCGATCGTTGCCTGAGGGCGCACCGCGTGGCACTATCCCGGCGGCCCACTACTGATCGGGCGACCCAATTTTGCCCGAGCGCAAAGTCTTCTTCTGATTTCCTCACCGCGCGGCTCAAACCCATGTCTCGTGGGTGCGGGCGTGCATGTTAACCGCTACTTTGTCGCGGCGACCACAGGCGTGCACGCGGTTCTTGGTCGTCTGATCAGAGATCGACGGCTGAGATCTGATCTAGGTTGAACGTGGAAACGGGCGAGCGGTGAGCAGGCGCCACGTGGTGCATCGAGGGCTGTTGATCATCAAATCAACGGTCAGAACTTCTTGGGCCCATTGTGGGAGCTCCGAATGTCGGATTTGGCCGATTTTGTGTCCGTTGGACTCCGTTCATCGTTCTAAATCCATCCGTGCGGTCCGATTACTCATTTGAGGTCTGCTTTGACAAATGCTTATACAAATGGCCGTTAATATTATTTTATAAGCAGTCTTGGCATATGATGCATGCAATGCTCCCATTCTACTTATGTTGTGCCTTTTATTCTTAAGATGGGCCCTATTTAACAGAATTATCATCCCCATATGCAATGTTATCATACCCACATGCTTGCTCCTTGCTAGTCCCTAGCAAGGTTTATTCTAGCCTTTATTTTCTGTCAGAATTTAAGAAGTAATTGCCTAGACACTTCGTCACTTGTTAATAGGAGGAAATATACTAAGATCTTAATCTACAAAGACAAAGCAACGCCTGGGTGTCTGCCAAAGTATAAATCACCTGAATCCTTGCTTTAATGTACATATATATATATATTTAAATCTTTTTGGAATTCAGAGTGGGTTGGTAACTTTTTACGGCTACCCAACCCACCCAAAACTCGGTCAAAACCGTAAGTGCTAAGCATCTTTGTGTGAAGATTGTGATAGACTCACTCAATGGTAATTCATACAGACTTCAGGTTTCTACGCCCCTAGGTGACCGGAAGAGGAAGTATTTTGGCTGAAGGTGTATTTGTTCAATCGGTAGCTTTCTCCCTGCGTTTGTTTTAATTGGGGTCAACACAAGGATTTTTCTAGTGTATATCTCCCCGGCTTGTACTACTTCCATGCTTCTTCCTTAAGTGTTTTGGTTCTTTTTGTGTAATTACTAAGCTAGGCTCTAGACAACCGACCAATGGGCTGTTACCCATGATCACTTGCCAGTCATGCTCGTGTGGTGAAGTGTGGTTTATTTTGTTTTCTTTTCTTCTCCTTTTTTTTTTTTTAGGTGGCTTCCCTGATCTCAAATGTACCAAAAGACAATGAAGAAGTGGTCCCGTGGCTGGGCTCTAGCCAACCTGCCAATGGGCTGTTACCCACGACAACTTGCCAGCCATACCACCCTAGAATGTTTATTAGCTACCCAATTTCTGTCAAAATCTCCAAGGAGTGAGTCTGTGCGAGAATGTGTGCAGATGCTTAGACTCAAAGTTCTTCTAAGTTAGAGGGTAAGTTGATAAGTCGTATACTTATCACCTTATTTAGTAGGTGGATTAGAGTAGCTTAAGATTGCAAGGATTCGAAGTTAAATCCATATTTTAACGGACACCAGGGCTGATTAAGCCAAAAGGGATGAAAAGTCTAAGTGTTCAAGTTCTTTTTGTATTATTTCCCACTATTGACAAGTTTCTAATGCCTAAGTTTCTTCCTAAATTCAATTTTTTTTTTTAATTTTATTTTATTGAGACTGATTAAATGAGCTCAGGATCGTATAATGCCTAAGGAGCTCAGACGTCTGGAAATCAAATTTTTTGTGTATGTCCTCACGTCTGCGCGCGTGCTGTGCGCAGACAGTACGCAGCCTCGTTTTCTTCTCTCCTTCTCTCTCCTCTCACCGACGTATCCCTAACTCAGTGCCTACTTAAACCCCCCTCCTCTCCCTCGTTCACCTCACCTTCAGCCACCCTTCTTCCTCCGGCGAGAGCGGTGAGCGGCGAGTAGCGAGGAGCGAGCGTGAGCGGCGTGGGAGGAGAGGAGGAACAGCGAGGGGAAGGGAGGAGAGCATGTGCGCGAGCTCGTGTGGGAGCTCGCTGGAGAGCTCACGGCCAGTCGGCACGTGTGCGAGGCGGAGAGGTGTGTCGGGGAGGTCCTCCCCAACACTGCTGCAGCCGCAGCAGCAGGCAAGCGGGCACAGCGCAGCCGAGCGCGGCACGAGAAGGCGAAGGCAACTTCTAGTTCTGAGATTTTCCCAGAATCAGACGTCTGGATTGACATCCAGACGACGCAGATGATGTCTGGAGGATGTTCCAGATGACTGAGAGGTAAATCCTGCGACTTACACCTTCCTTGCGGATACTGCCATGTAGGCCGTTCCGTCGAGGTACTGTTCCATGCCATATTAAGGAGATTTGCGTCGCTGCGTGTAGGATTTGCTTCGGGAAGGCACGGGACACGCCCTCCTACGCAGTTCAGACGTTTGGAAGAGGCACCAGACGGTGGGAAGTGTTTCTAGACATCCGGAGAGGTTGTCGAACATCTGGAACTGGGTCCAGATGGTCTAGCAGAGTTCCTGGACGTCTGAGGAGTGGCGCAGGAGTTGAAGTATGGTTCTGGACTCTTTTAAGATGTCTGAAAGGTGTCCCAGACGTCTGATATGAATCAGAATTACAGTTTTTGACCCATTTAGGTCCGTTTGAGGTCCGATTTCCGCAATTAAGATTCTATTGTTCTCCGTATAAGTTCCTCTACTTGTTGGAATACTCTCATCTTGTTCTGAGTGGTCTCTTGTGACTGATCCTTGTGATAGGACCTCGTTCCATTGCGGATTTGGGGTTTACTGAGGCACGTGGACCTGCCGATCAAGCCCCCATTACTCCTGGGTTTACTGGTTGAGTGGCTTCCCCTAGTTTAATTACAAACATGAATGCATATGTAGAATGAATGTTAGATCTTAGGGTATGGCATGAATCCTAGGGCTAGAAATACTGAAATATTTGTATTGAACGTATGGATTGCAGTCTGGATAAGAAGATAGGAAAATAACAATTGCCTGTGAAATGTAAAGTACTTGTGTTAGCAAACTGTTGCATGTAAATTCCTGTTGTTTACGTTAAATGTCATAATATGAGCTGCATGTAAATGAACTATAAATGAAATATTGAATGTTGGAAATATGAGCTACCTGCGAATAAACCTGGAATGTGAACAATAAAGCTGCATGTTACATGTGTAGGACCTGAGAAATGGAACTAGAAATGATGAAACCTAGTATGGCTTGCTTGAGAAACATGAGCATGAACCCTAGAAGTATAGATCCTAGAAATAAATGGAATGGAACTGGAAATGTGAATAGGGAAGTGAGCTGGCCCTTGAGTATGTAGTACCAAGGAGACCGACTGTCCCCTTGTTTAGTGTAAAGCAGAGCTAGCCGCCCTAGCATTGCGACCAGGGGTTAGGATTGGCCACTTTTTACCAACTTTTTGGCCCTTGCGTACACAATACTGGCGAGAGCTACTTGTGTAGGGAGAGAGCTAGCCACCCTACGGGGCCCGGGGTTCAGCTAGCCGCTCTACACCAACTTGTTAGGCCCACTGGGCAAACCAAGATAGTCAGGCAAGGGTGCGTGGACTGTGGAGGACGAGACCCTAGTTTGGTTCTTAGGGACTAGACCCTTGTTACTGAGAGGGCTATGCCCTATACTGATTCCGTGCTGTGCTTTGGGTGCACCCGTTAACGGAAATGACTGACCGCGTGCCAATGTAGGATAGCTACCCGTGCATTTATCATGCGTGCCTTTGTCACCATTACATTTGTTAGTGACCTGAGGGTGGTTAACTGAGTGTAGCACCACCATGGGGGATTCTTCCGATCAGGAGAGCACCATGTGCTACTTCTACTTTTCAGAAAAGACAGCAATCAAGATCATTCCTACGAGAAACATTCTAGATCAAGAAAAAGACCTGATAAATAAATCAAGTGATGAAAGAAAGAATAATTAGTTAAAGAAAGAAGAAAATTGAAAAACAACAACTACCTATCCACTTTTACTATTTTAGTTAGTTGGTTACCACTCTACTCAACGTTCGCTGATTTCATGTACTCATAACCTTTTTCAGGTCCAGGTGTAGAGCAACCAGAGCCTACGGCAGCAGAGGGTGCTGGACCCAGTAGAGCCTAGTAGTTGTAGCTTTCTGTTGTACTCCGTTTCCTATTGTAGTGAGTAGTTGTTACACTTCTGTACTCTTTTATTGTGAACTTTATATTTATGTACCTATTTAATTTTCTACTGTTGTGGTGGTGTGTACTGTAGTAGTTTACTTCTTTACTACTATACTTTTGTTACTGTTAATTACTTGCATGGTGAATGTAATTTATTTTATTACTTTTTTGTTACTTTCTCGTTGGACGACTGTATCTTGGAATCAGCCGAATCGATCCGATCTCGTATCCTATAGGGGGTTCAGGAACTGGGTTGTAACAATTACTCATATTTATTACTTATTATTCCTCTGCTTACCAATTCATTTCTACCCATAATTTAATTTTAATTCTCATTTGGCTTACATCCCTTTCATGATTTGTAATTTTAAATTATCTCCTAAAATTTTGAAAATCTTGATGTGATGCCCAACTGATCTCATGATGGCGGGAAGTTCTTCTTCTATCAAAATAATGCATTCTAACCTTGGGGTTACAAGTTGGGATGGGAGGAGCTACCCTTAACCCCCTTTTCAAGCAAAATCCAACCATGAGTTCCTTTGTACGGGACTTACACTCTTAGTCACCTAAACGAAAGATATGCAAATCACAGACTTGTTAGTAATTGACTATCATGTTTACTTAGGTGAATCGCATTATGACTATGGTAAATGCACATTGATCGACACTAAACATTCAATATATTAAGACATAAATAGAACAAGCCACAACCAACCACACATACATTCCCCAAATCTCACATTTCAAATATTGGTTTGGTCCAAATTAATCCCTTTTTGAAACTCCTAACCGTGGAAAACAAAAGAAGATATAATAATAGAGGAAATCCCCACCTATTTCCAATTAATTCCATGACCCCTTTTATTCAACCGCAAAGGTCGGAATAGGATTTTCATCAAGTACTTTACCACATAACCCTATCTAGCCTTTTTATTTAACCGTCTAAGTGGGTTAAAGTTAACTTAGCATTTCTTTTTGGCCACCATCTGTCAAGAACCCAACATGTAGGCCCTTAGACCCCTTTAATCCGATGACAACACCTCATTTTTTCTTTTTAAGATAGAATGAAAAAGATTCCACTGCGAAGGTGCTCAGAAGGTGGCAACCAATTGAACCGTCAAAGCAAACAAGCAAACCAATTTCAACAAATACAACTTTTTCCCACCAGTGACCAACCTAGTTACTTCCATTTCCCCCCAGAGACACATGCACATAGAGACAATCACCATGAGAAGAAATTGGGAGACCTCTCTCTCTTTTATGAAATGATTTGTCCATGTTGAGGGAAGGATTAAGTCAACCCCCTCACTCCCGTCAGCTCCGCCCCCTTCCTCTTCTCCTTCCAGTCGGTGTGTGAGAGCGAGCGCAAGTGAGCGGCGGCGGCGACAGCAGCGGCGGGTGCGGGAGGAGGTACTGCGCGGGGGAGGAGGCGTCGGCCGTGAGGGCTCGAGCCTGCCGGGGCAGCGGGAGCCGGCCGGCGGGGGCGCAGCAGACGCAGGGTGGCATGGGAGGCCTGCTGCAGCTCGAGCAGCAGGCGGGGCACTCGCAGCGTGGCCGTGCGTCGCGAGCGGAGGGCGAGTGGCGCCTTGATTCTGGAAAATTTTCCAGAATCAGACGTCTAGGATTCCAACCAGACGATGGGGAAGACATCTGGAGGACTGTCCAGACGTCTGAAAGGTGAGTTATTTTCATACGTTCTTCCTTTCCTACGACCGTCCGTACTGAGAGAAAGAAATGGTTATGCGCAGGTTCGGGGATTCGCATCCAACGTGAATCAGACGTCTGGCTACAGTGCCAGACGACGGGAACGACTTCCAGACATCCTGGGTGACCATCGGACGTCTGGGAACTAGGCCAGATGCCCCCGCAGGCTTCTAGACATCTGAGAGACCACGCAGAGAAAAGGTAACCCCTGATCCACTTTTTAAGACGTCTGGAATAAGTTCCAGACATCTGATTTTGCACTGTTTCGTCGTTTTCGACCCATTTAGGGCCCGTTCGGGTTCCGTTTTCCGCATTTCGAGTTGTGTTCTTTTCGGAATTAAATCCTCTACCTGTCTACAGTAGTTGTATACTATTTTTAGAAATTCCTTGTGTTTGATCCTTCTGATAGGACCCCGTTCCGTTGCAGTCTCGGGGGTTGCGGAGGCACGCGGGATTCCCGACCACACCCCCAGTTCGCCTGTTGTAACCGGTAGAGTGGCTTTTAAGTTTATTGGTATAATCTGTTAAATTATGGAACCAGAAATAGCACCTAGGACATTGCATGAATCCTAGGAATGAGAAAATAGAATGAATGGTAGATCCTAGGGTGTTGTACGAATCCTAGGGATGGAAAACTAGATTGTATGATAGATCCTAGGGTATGGCATGAATCCTATGATGGGAAGAACTAGTGGAATATATGAATACTGCAGTCTTGGAAAATGTGGAAAAGAAACAATAGCTGCCTGTGAATTGAATTAACAGCTGCCTGTTATGAATAAATGAACATGATTAAGAATATGGGATGTATGAACGTGAAACTGGAAAGGTGAAACCGGAATGCGCTGAGTTAAAGAGCTGGAACCCTACGGGGAATTAGGAGTAGAACTCTTGGAAAGTGAATGGAATAGAATTGGGAAGTGAGTTGGCCCTTGAGTACGGAGTACCAAGGAGAGCGACTGTCCCCCTGTTTAGTGCAGAGCGGAGCCAGCCGCCACAGGGACCCGGGGTTAGGACTGGCCACTCTGTACCGACTTGCTGGCCCTCATGTACATAGTACCGAGGAGAGCTACTAGTGTAGGGAGGTACTAGCTACCCCACAGGCCCCGGGGTTCTGCTAGCCTCCTACACCGACTTGTTAGGCCCACTGGGGCAAACCAGGGTAGTCAGGCGAGGGTGTGTGGACTGTGGAGGGGCAAGGCCCCTGTTTGGTTACTGTGGAGGGGTTGGACCCCTGTTACTAAGAGGGCTCTGCCCTGTACTGGTTCTGTGCTATGCTTTGGACGCACCCGTTAATGGAAACGACTGACCGCGTGCCAGTGTGGGTTAGCTACCCGTGTGTTTACCGCGCGTGCCGTAGTCACCGTTACATCTGTCAGTGACCTTGGGGTGGTTGACTGAGAGTAGGATCACCACGGGGGACTCTCCCGGCCAGGAGAGCACCACGTGCTACTTCTTCTGTTCAGAAAAAACTGCAATCAAGATCGTTCCCACGAGGAACATTCGAGATCAAGTGAAGGATCTGAGAATTAGATAAATTGTGAAACAACAGAAAGACGTAAATAAAGGAAGAGAGAAAAATTAAAACAACTACTATACACTTTACTGTTTCTTTAGTTTAGCTGCCACTCTACTCAGCATTTTACTGATGTGTTGCACTCGTTACTTTTCAGGACTAGGCGTTGAGTGATGAGAACCTCATCATGAGCCATAACTAGCTCATTTTGACCCAATACAAAGGATAAAAGCTCCTACATAACTCAAGGAAAGACTTAACTCAGAGAATTCTGAGTTTAAGGAGAAAAACAAGTCATAAGGGGTAAAAATGCAATTTTACCAGCATAATCTGCATACAGGGTAATTCAGGATCCAAACATAGGTCAAAGCAACTTAATAAGAATAAAAGTGGGATGAGATGATCTAGCAAGGGCTACAGCAATTCCAAGGAACTAAATGATAATCTGTAACCCTAAAACAAACCCACTTCAATTCACGAGGTTCAAGGCAAAGCAAAAATGGAATAAACCCTCTAAAATTCATAGAAAAATAATCTCTAGGGTTTAGAACCTTCAATTTGACCTTAGGAACCCATCTTGACCTACATTGAGAACCATACCCAATTAATAACTTAATTTGGGTTTTTGCGTAAATTGACCAGTCAAACAAGGTTTAATCTAGAAATAAAATTCACCATTAGATTCCTTAGGTCCTAATTAGTCATGTATAAAAGGTTGAGCCTAAGAAGAAACCTTCTTAACCAACTTTACACTTTGGTCCTCATATATTTACTTTTTGGCCCTCAACTTTTGAACCCTCGCATTTTGGCCCCTAACTCTCCTTCGTTCTTTGCGTTCTGGTCCCCCCTACAAAACCTGCCAGCGCCATGCTCCGACGACCTTGCGCGGAGCATGGCGCCGCGCAGGGTGAGGGGGAGAGTCTGGCAAGTAAACCGGGGGTGCCCTGCGTCGTCAGCCGTCGCAGGGACACCCCCCTGGTCGCTGTAACCCACCATACCGGCCGTGCGAACGCACGGACGGTATGGGTTTCCATCTCCGGCGTCCTCCGGCGAGGGAGACACGTTGTCTCCCTCCGCCTTCCTCCTTGATTCGGTCCCTATAAATACCCCCGTCGCTCCACCGTTCTTCCCAGCTCGGATCTGACGGAGAAAACCCCCAACTTTCCTCTCTTCTCACTCCGGCAGACGCCCACCAGCTCCGGTGGTTCTTCCTCCTCCTCCTCTTCGCTCTGCCGCAATACTAGCAGCAGAGACTTCTTCCCCTGCTCTTCCCGCGCCACGCCGCACCCAGCTGGCGCCTCTCCGGCCCTCTGCTCGCCGCCGCCCCTTCCCCCGGGCATTTTCTTCTCCGGAGACAGTCGATACGACTGTCGCCCGCTCCGACCCCTCCTCCTCCTGCTAAGTAGGTAGAACTCCTCCTCTTTCTCCCCTCTTCCTTTTTTCTCACTTTAAACATCTACTGTCGCCCTCGATTCCGACCACTCACCCTCACCTTCTCCGCCTCCGGCCATCCTCCGGCGAGCCGCTCCCATCACTCCAGCAACCCACACGGCTCGCCGACCACCGCAGAACCTCCGCCTCCTCACCCTGATCAACCTCCGCCCTTCCACTTCCCCCACATCACCCTCTGCAACTCCACCGAACAAACCCATCTTCCGACCCATAGTCCGACCTAGGCAGCTCTTGGGCTCCGCCCCGCCGCCTGCACACCCCCTGACCACCTTCGCCGTGCCACGGCGAAGGTCCTCCGCGTTTCTGATTGGGCCGAGAGGCCATTTTTCTGTGGGCAGGTACCTGCGCTCGTCGCCGCCATTGTTGAAGCTAAGCAGCTTCTTCACCTGCTGCCCCAGGTGCGAAGCGCCCAGGTCACCCTCCCAGGCTGTGCGGGGGCACTTCGGCAAAACGTTAGGCTGCAGTTGAGGCGAAGCTCCCGCGCGAAGCCCCCGCGTTTCGCCTCGACTGCCGCTGCTTCCTCCGCGCAGGCACCCAAATTGGGGTGGGACATTTAGTCCCACCTCGTAACCTTTCAGAGGAGAGCGCCTGCATAAAGGCAAAAAGCGCCTTATGCTCGTTGCCTCCTGAGCACGGGGTGAGGTCCCTCTCACTCGCTCGCTCGCTCGACCCGGTCTCGTCCGCGCTCACGCCTCGCGGACCTGGCCCGACCCGACTTAGACTGACCTGCACTCCTCGCCCACCACGCACGCCGGTGGGCCTGGACCCGGGCGCGACTCGTACCCGGCTACCCGGCAGCTCTGGGAGAGCTATCCTATGAGCGGATTCTATGAGAGAGAGAGACGCAGGGGGAGGGTAGAGATAGGTTTTGCCCCTCTCTGATCAAGCTGTGTAAGTGTGCAGGCACAGGTGAAGAAGAACCGTGGAAGAAGACGAAGGCTGAAGGAAGGAGGATCACCGAGCGGCACTGTAGCAGCGGCGGTTTAAGTCGTCTGATTGGAAAATCAGACGACGTCCTGAAGGCAAGGAAGGAGAGGCAGAGGAGAACGCAGAGAGGCCAAGACAAGAACTGAAAGAAGAAAAAGAGCACGAGAAGAAGATCTGAAGAAAGGAAAAGAAGAAAGAAAGAAGAAGAAGAAGAATAGGACCGCTCTGCAGAAGAAAAGAAAGAAAGAAGAAGAAGAACAGGACCGCTCTGCAGAAAAGAAGAAAGAAAGAAGAAGAAGAAGAAGAACAGGACCGCTCTGCAGAAGAAAGGAAACGAAGAAAAAGAAGAAGAACAAAAGAAGAGAGCAGAAGATCTGAGAAGGAAGAAGAGGAGAAGCAAAGAGAAAAGAAGAAAAGCCAACAAATTCTCTCTCTCTCTCTCTTTCTTTATTTTTGTAAAAGAAACTTGTACCCCTAGAATACAACTTGCTCCCTGAGTTCGACCTCGGGAACTCTTTATTTCCGAGTAACAAATTGTATTAAACTGGTAATCACCTCCCTCTATACTATACTACGACGAAATAATAAAACTATAAAGGAAGACAGCCCACCAGTTTTTGGTGCCGTTGCCGGGGAGCAACGGCTATTCTAGAGGTAAACATTCCTGTTTCTTTTTATTTTCTGATAATCTCCTCTCTTTTGTGCAGCTACAGGAAATCAAGAAAACAAGCAACCGCACGACAACCACTCCGAGGACAGGTAAAATTTTTTCCTCTTGCTATTAACCCCTAAACTCTAAAGAGGAAGAAAAGAAAAGAACAAGCAATATAGGGCTAACCTGTCTTCCATACTTAGTAACCATAAAGAGTTGCATGTTTTCAACTCATTACTCCTGCACACTATTAAGGGTATTTAAGGGCTAACACATTCTTGCTTGAGCCCTAATTACCCAACAAAGAATTAACTGGACCAAGTAGAGCCAACCTAGGATCCAACACTAGGGATTTAGAGACACACTCCTTAAGCAAGAATTGAGAAAACCAAATGAAGTGTGCCCAAGCCCTTGTCTGAAAATACCTATTCAAAGAAAACCTAAAACAATTGGCTCTCTAAACACTTGAACCCTAAAAGACAGGACCTAAAAGCTCTCAAAGAAAACAAGAGGTAAAGTTGACCCCTTGGGTCAACCAACCTTAAATTAGGTCACTCTTTGCACTTAAAAGACTAAAGTTCAAGTGAAACCTTAAGCACCCTGATCTTAAAATTGGTAGACTTAAGAGGTCAAGATCCCCATTCTGGTCTACCTGGAACCACAGTGACATGAGAGGTCGGGTGGGGGAAACCCTGTAACCCGTGGGGACGCTCTATCGTGTATGGGTCTTCGCGGGACTCTCCCTCTCTGGCTGCCCAGGTAATTCTCAGGTGGACGATCTTTCTGATCAAGGGGTCCATCTGCCCCGCACCTCTATAGTCACCCAACACATTTTTGGGTGTCTTGATTGGGTCCAGCACCTTCTAAACTTACCTCTTCCAACAGTGCATGTACGGAAGGAGGACCTTAAGACCACCCTTAAGACCTCCTTTAGAAATTCGCTCCCGTCAAGGCCAAGCCTCGACGCCCATGTTTGTGCAACAACACCCTCACATTATTCTCTCTTCTGATTCAGAACCAAGTTCTTCTTCTTCCCCCATCATGGCTCAGCCAGTTGAGGAAGAAAATAATCTGGAGCACCAGCTCCAGCGACTCAATGACCTCTTCCAAAACTTCGTGCACCCACCACAGCGTCCTATGATGCGGGACCACTACAATCCTGCTGCGGTGGCCATTGAGCCTCGAGTCAGAATCCCGACTGGAGGACCTGATTCCGAATTAAAGCCCAACATGATTCATGCTATACCTAAATTCCATGGGCTTAATTCTGAAGATCCCTTCCAGCACATCAAACAGCTAAAGCATCTGGCCCACACTTTTGGATCAGATGCGCAAAATCGGGATATTCTTCTCATGAAGATGTTCTCCTTTTCTCTTATGGACAAGGCCGCCCATTGGTATCAAACTCAGACCCGGTCGATCAACACTTGGGAAGAACTTCAATCCGAGTTTTTGAAAAAGTTTTTTCCCGTTGGTCGGACCAACGCCTTGCGCCATCAGATTACACACTTCACTCAACAATCAGGAGAACCTCTCCATGAGGCATGGGATCGTTTTCAGGATCTCATGAGAAAGTGCCCCCATCACGGAGTTCCTAAATGGGAACAAGTCCAATCTTTTTACCAGGGACTCCGTGAGGACATCCGCCTTTTCGTCAATGCAACTTGCGGAGGAAACATCATGGGTCAACATGAAGACACCGTATGGGAGATTCTCGAAAACATGTGCGAGAACTCCATCAACAATGACTCCATGGGATTACTCGACAGGACGAATACCCGCACAGTGACGAATCTTAAGGGAGGACATGAGACGCAGGGCCTGTCCGCATCAGTCGACCTGGAATTAATGGCCAGTCGATTGGACAAGGTCTCAATCATTGAGAAGAAGGTGGATGAGCTGACTCAGCACTTGCAGCGAGCCACCTTCGCGCGTAACTCCTTTGCACAACCTCCTTCCACACAGGAGACTGTGCAAAACATCCTCCACCGATATTCCCCTAGGATGGATCCATATCCATCCCCATCTGATTCTCGGATCGGAGGATCATCCGATCCTTTCTACACCAGCCCGGGGAACTCCATTCCCCCTTTCCCTGATTCTCAGGAGGTTCCTCAGACCTGCGAGGACCTCAACGCCATCCAGAACGACCCATTCTCCAACACTTACAACCCTGGATGGCGAAACCATCCCAATTTTCAGTGGGCGGGAAATTCCCAAACCCAAAGACCACCTTTTCAGTCCCGCCCACAGCCCTCTCGTCATTTCCAGCCGCCTCAGCCTCGGCCCAACCCTACTTATCCATCAGGGCCAAATCAGGATCAAATGTCCCTAATCATTCAGACTCTGGCTGACATTCAAAGAACAAATGCGGCTATTCAAAAACAGCACAAGGACGAACTTACAGAGGTTAAAACTCAACTGGCCCAGTTGGCAAATTCTCGCCAGCCAGGCACACTCCCTTCCCAACCTCTTCCTAACCCAAATAACGTGCCAACCCAGAAGCGCGTTATGAATCCAAATTTAGGCCACGCACAATGGATTTATCAGGCCCCTACTGCTCCATCTCCAGACGAGATGGAAGCCTCAACTTCTTATGCGGGATTTCAGCAGCAGCCACCCCTTTTACCAAACCCAAACCAAAATCAGGCCGGATTAAATTCTGTAACAACACGTAGTGGTAAAACAACTCAAGACCCGCATTATCCAAACCACTCCAAGCCTGATAACCATGACCCTAGGATAGTTATCCAAGAAACCGCTGTTCCGGATCCACAACCTGGACCTATCCTAGAAGAACCAACCAAGATCCCGTTTCCCGAGGCCTTGACCAAGGGAAAGAAGACCACCAAACCCGTGGCCCCTGAGGAGGACCTGGTCAAGCTCTTTAAGCAGGTCCACATAAACATCCCCTTGATGGATGCAATCCGCCACGTACCAGCTTACGCACGATTTCTAAAGAATATATGTACACCCCAGCGTAAGCCGCGAACCAAGGGAGGGAGCCCAATTGTTCTGTCAGAGCAAGCCAGCTCTGTAATCCTCAGTAGACTCCCACCCAAGGCAAAAGATCCTGGTACTCCCCTGATTTCCTGCAAGATAGGTGGTACCCAATTTGATAGAGCATTGTTAGACTTGGGTGCATCCATAAACCTGATACCCACATCCTTACTTGACCATCTAGAAGAATCTGAGCTAAAACCAACCGAGGTGACATTACAATTAGCAGATCGATCTATAAAGTCACCAAAAGGGATTCTCGAGGATGTTATCGTAAGAGTGCGGGATTTCTATTTTCCAGTGGACTTTATAGTCTTAGATATGGACGCACCTGAGAACCCTAGGGATACACCAATCATTCTAGGGAGACCTTTCTTGGCTACTGCTAGAGCCAACATCAGCTGTGAGGAGGGCCAAATAGAGCTTAAGTTTGGAGATCAAACACTGAAAATTGATATATTTAAGGCCCAACAAGGAATTAATTGCGGCGTCATCGAACAAATTTGTGACATCAGGACCTTGGTTGATGAATCACACTTCCAGAATGATGCGATTATGCCTCATCAACCACAGAAGGACCTTGACCCGCAAACAGAGGAGTCGAATCCAGATATGAATAACCCAGTAACTCCCACCCTCGAACCTCACATCTATACTGAACCACCCGCTGCTGCTGATAACCCCATCCTCGAACTGAAACCCCTTCCTGCTCACTTGAAATACATCTTTCTGGGTTCTAATCAGACCCTTCCTGTGATTATCAATTCCAACCTCAGTCCTGAACAGGAATCCCGTCTGATTGTTGTCCTCCAGCAACATCGCAGAGCCATCGGGTGGACTCTCGATGATTTGACTTGAATAAGTCCCTCTTATTGTACTCATCATATCTATTCAGAAGAGGGCACACGACCTTCTCGTGAAATGCAGAGACGCTTAAGCCCCAATCTGCAGGAGGTCGTGAAAAAGGAGATCATCAAGTGGTTAGATGCCGGAATCATCTACCCGATCTCCGATAGTCGTTGGGTGAGCCCAATTCAGGTCGTGCCCAAGAAGGCAGGACTCACCACTATAACGACTGAGACCGGAGAAATCATTCCTACCCGATTAGCCAACTCGTGGAGAGTCTGTATAGATTACCGCCGACTCAATTCCTCCACGAAGAAGGATCATTTCCCACTACCCTTCATTGATCAAATTCTCGAAAAACTTGCGGGAAATAGGTTCTTCTGCTTTCTTGACGGGTACTCCGGTTATAACCAGGTGGCAATCCATCCTGAGGACCAAGAAAAGACCACGTTCACCTGCCCCTTCGGAACATACGCTTTCCAAAGGATGCCTTTCGATCTTTGCAATGCACCCGCTACTTTTCAGCGATGCATGCTTGCCATATTCTCAGATATGGTAGGTGATTATCTGGAAGTCTTCATGGATGACTTTTCAATTTTTGGAGCATCGTTCGACGATTGCCTCCAACACTTGGTCCAGATACTCAGGCGGTGCATCGATGTGAATTTGGTTCTTTCCTGGGAAAAGAGCCATTTCATGGTGCCTGAGGGAATTGTCCTGGGACACTCAATTTCGGAGAAAGGTATCCAAGTGGATCGAGCTAAGGTTAATCTGATTTCTCACCTTCCTATGCCTAGCTCGATCAAGGACATCCGTTCCTTTTTAGGGCATGTCGATTTTTATCGACGATTTATCCCTGATTTTTCAAAAATCGCGCGCCCCCTGACCACTCTTCTCTCCAAGGATGTTCCTTTCGAAATTTCCAAGGAATGCACTCAAGCATTTGAAATCCTGCGTGACCGAGTCACCCAAGCCCCGATCCTACAGTCCCCTGATTGGTCTCAACCCTTTGAGATCATGTGCGATGCATCCGACTTCGCTGTAGGAGTGGTTTTGGGGCAGAAAGTTGACGGGAAACCTGTGGTCATTTACTACGCCAGCAAAACACTCGATGAGGCTCAGCGTAACTATACGGTTACTGAGAAAGAGCTGCTAGCTGTAGTATTTGCCCTAGAAAAATTTAGATCGTACCTTCTGGGTTCCCGTGTCATCATATACTCGGATCACACAGCTGTGAGGCATCTCCTTGCAAAGAAGGACGCGAAACCTCGATTAATCCGATGGATCTTGCTGTTGCAAGAATTTGACCTTGAGATTCACGACAAAGCGGGAAAGCAAAATGTGGTAGCTGATCACTTGTCCCGTCTTCCTTCTGAAATAATTGACCCTCCCGCACCCATCACTGAGCATTTTCCCGATGAGCACCTGCTGACTATTGGTACTAGCCTTCCATGGTTTGCTAATGTAGTAAATTACTTGGCATCTCATCAGATCCCGTCCGATTGGCCGAAGGCCAAGAAGGACAAATTATGCTCCGATGCCAAGTATTACATTTGGGAAGACCCGTACCTCTTCCGCATAGGTGCCGATCAGATCATCCGGAGATGTGTCCCAGAAGGGGAATTCAACAATATCCTCTCTTTCTGCCATGACCAGGCATGCGGTGGCCATTTCGCCGGGCATAAAACCGCATCAAAAGTCCTCCAGTGTGGCTTTTACTGGCCCACACTGTTCAAAGACGCATACAATCACTGCAAGGCATGCAGTCGTTGCCATACTTTGGGCAACATGAGCCATCGCGACATGATGCCTATGCAACCGATTCTAGTATGTGAAATCTTTGATGTTTGGGGGATTGATTTTATGGGCCCCTTTCCTGTTTCGGATGGTTTCGAATACATTCTGTTGGCTGTGGACTACGTGTCCAAATGGATCGAAGCCATACCGACCCGAACCTGTGATCACAAAATCGTTCTCAAATTCATTCATCAAAACATTTTCTCAAGGTTCGGGATTCCTCGTGCAATGATCTCTGATGGGGGGGCCCATTTCACAAATGCTCAGTTTAGGTCACTGATGACCAAATACGGGGTGTCTCACCGAATCTCTACTCCTTACCACCCCCAAACTAATGGTCTAGCTGAGCTGTCTAATCGGGAGATCAAGAAAATCCTGCAAGTCACTGTTCGACCTGACAGGAAGGACTGGTCGTCCCGACTTCCGGAAGCATTGTGGGCCTATAGGACCGCCCACAAGACCCAATTGGGCATGTCTCCCTTTAGACTGGTGTACGGAAAGGCATGCCACCTTCCCGTAGAACTAGAGCATAAAGCCTATTGGGCAGTACGGAACTGTAATCTAGATCTTTCCAAGGCTGGGACCCACAGAAAACTCCAAATCAGCGAGATCGATGAATTACGCCTAGACGCGTACGAGAACTCGCAAATCTACAAGGAGCGGGTTAAAGCCTTCCACGACAAACACATCTCGAGAAAGATCTTTCATCCTGGTCAGAAGGTCCTACTCTTTGATGCCCGACTAAAACTCTTCCCAGGAAAACTGAGATCCAAGTGGGTCGGACCATATTTGGTCCGACAGGTTTTTGGAAATGGAGCAATCGAATTCAGTCCACTCAGCCACGATTCTGAACCTTTCATCGTGAACGGTCAGAGACTCAAGCCGTTCATTGATGTAACTTCTACTGATTTGGTTGAAACATCTTATGTCCTCCATTCCCCTTGAGCTTATTGCGCCCAGCCGATGGCGTAAAACTCAGCGCTTAACGGGAGGCAACCCGTCATTTTCCTAAAAATCCAAAACTTTTTCTGACACCTTTTTGCACTTAAGGTTCACCCTTATAGACAGCCGACCCCACCTCAGATGCTTGCATCTGGGATTAGAAATCGTCCGCAAAAATTCAACCCGACCCATTCACTCATCCAAATTTCTGTCTTAAGGAATGAACTAAGTTAAATAAAAACCCCTAGGTTACAATGAGGACATTGCAAATCTTAGGCATGGGGGGGGGGTATGAAAGTGCAAAACTTGTAAGAAAAGGTTTCAAACAAAAAATTCACATATGCCAAAAACACCATAAAAATTAAAAATTTTTCAAAAAAAAAAATAATAATAATAAAAGGAAAAGAGGAGAAGGAAATTTTCTGAAGGAGAAGGAGAAAAGAAACAAAATGAAAAAGGAGCACAAAATTATGAGAAAAGGTGATAGTCATTAGTAAGGAACTAAGGAATTAACCTAAGTTCTAGACCTCATTCAAGAAAATAACTGAAAAGTGCACATTGAGATTAGTAAGAATGCAAACCATAGGCATTCTTGAATTGACTCTTAGTACCCATTAAGATCTGGACACTCCTCAAGAGGTTGAGGAAAATGAAAAGCTGAAGTATTAGGTCTAAGGCTTAGGAAGTATTTGGCCTCGTTAACTAATTTTTGGTTTAAGGGACTCAGTAACCTAAGCACCCTAACCTCACACACAGCCTGGTTCAGTAAGCATAAAAATCAGAATCACGCAGAAGCGTCGCAAAATTCTGAAAAGAACACCTAGAATAGGAGCGGCCGATCAACACAAGTTGATTTGGACGAGTTCCCAGCGCGGAGAGGCGGGAAATCCCCTCGAAGATGCGTAACAAAATATCATCTCCTCGGTGCTTGTCTCTTAGGATATTTACATATCCTACTGGGGGCATGTAAGCACTCTGCTGGTTCAGATTCCATGGATGGCATTATCTCGAAGTGTCAATTGCCAGGGTCTGGATTCGGCCACGGAACACCATGGATGGGATTATCTCGAAATCTCAATAGCCAGGGTTCCGGGGGTTGCCATGGGCGGTGCTATCTCGAAGCATCGATCGCCAGGAACCCTTGAGGATTGATGATGGGAGCAAGGAATCTGATACAGACCGTGTTGAAAAGCCAATCCTAGGCTAGAACTAAAAAGAAAAAGAGAGAGAAAACTCTCCAAACAAAATAACTTTCTATCTCTCTCTTACAAAATGCACAGCGAACTGAGCCAGGGCTAAAATCATTTCAAGCACGGGTGCTTTAACCACAAAGTCCAATAAACCTTAGGTTAGTTCTTGTGGGCCTTAAAAACCTTTGCTAAAGACTGAGGCTAAGGCTAGACAGATTTGGATCTTGATTGGTACTAGAGTACCTTTTAGGCCTATGGTCAGCATTCTAACCTAATCTATGCTCAAATAAAAAAGCACTTATCTAAAGCTATTAAAAACTTCATGGTCTAGAATAAGGGTTGAAACCTTAAGTTTTTGCTAAGGGACTAGCAAAAGCTAGGCATGGGGGTATGATGAGAACCTCATCATGAGCCATAACTAGCTCATTTTGACCCAATACAAAGGATAAAAGCTCCTACATAACTCAAGGAAAGACTTAACTCAGAGAATTCTGAGTTTAAGGAGAAAAACAAGTCATAAGGGGTAAAAATGCAATTTTACCAGCATAATCTGCATACAGGGTAATTCAGGATCCAAACATAGGTCAAAGCAACTTAATAAGAATAAAAGTGGGATGAGATGATCTAGCAAGGGCTACAGCAATTCCAAGGAACTAAATGATAATCTGTAACCCTAAAACAAACCCACTTCAATTCACGAGGTTCAAGGCAAAGCAAAAATGGAATAAACCCTCTAAAATTCATAGAAAAATAATCTCTAGGGTTTAGAACCTTCAATTTGACCTTAGGAACCCATCTTGACCTACATTGAGAACCATACCCAATTAATAACTTAATTTGGGTTTTTGCGTAAATTGACCAGTCAAACAAGATTTAATCTAGAAATAAAATTCACCATCAGATTCCTTAGGTCCTAATTAGTCATGTATAAAAACTTGAGCCTAAGAAGAAACCTTCTTGACCAACTTTACACTTTGGTCCTCATATATTTACTTTTTGGCCCTCAACTTTTGAACCCTTACATTTTGGCCCCTAACTCTCCTTCGTTCTTTGCGTTCAGGTTCCCCTGCAAAACCTGCCAGCGCCATGCTCCGGCGACCTTGCGCGGAGCATGGCGCCGCGCAGGGTGAGGGGGAGAGTCTGGCAAGTAAACCGGGGGTGCCCTGCGTCGTCAGCCGTCGCAGGGACACCCCCCTGGTCGCTGTAACCCACCATACCGGCCATGCGAACGCACAGACGGTATGGGTTTCCATCTCCGGCGTCCTCCGGCGAGGGAGACACGTCGTCTCCCTCCGCCTTCCTCCTTGATTCGGTCCCTATAAATACCCCCGTCGCTCCACCGTTCTTCCCAACTCGAATCTGACGGAGAAAACCCCCAACTTTCCTCTCTTCTCACTCCGGCAGACGCCCACCAGCTCCGGCGGTTCTTCCTCCTCCTCCTCTTCGCTCTGCCGCAATACCAGCAGCAGAGACTTCTTCCCCTGCTCTTCCCGCGCCACGCCGCACCCAGCTGGCGCCTCTCCGGCCCTCTGCTCGCCGCCGCCCCTTCCCCTAGGCATTTTCTTCTCCGGCGACAGTCGATACGACTGTCGCCCGCTCCGGCCCCTCCTCCTCCTGCTAAGTAGGTAGAACTCCTCCTCTTTCTCCCCTCTTCCTTTTTTCTCACTTTAAACATCTACTGTCGCCCTCGATTCCGACCACTCACCCTCACCTTCTCCGCCTCCGGCCATCCTCCGGCGAGCCGCTCCCATCACTCCAGCAACCCACACGGCTCGCCGACCATCGCAGAACCTCCGCCTCCTCACCCTGATCAACCTCTGCCCTTCCACTTCCCCCACATCACCCTCTGCAACTCCACCGAACAAACCCATCTTCCGACCCACAGTCCGACCTAGGGCAGCTCTTGGGCTCCGCCCCACCGCCTGCACACCCCCCGACCACCTTCGCCGTGCCACGGCGAAGGTCCTCCACGTTTCTGATTGGGCCGAGAGGCCATTTTTCTGTGGGCAGGTACCTGCGCTCGTCGCCGCCATTGTTGAAGCTAAGCAGCTTCTTCACCTGCTGCCCCAGGTGCGAAGCGCCCAGGTCACCCTCCCAGGCTGTGTGGGGGCACTTCGGCAAAACGTTAGGCTGCAGTTGAGGCGAAGCTCTCGCGCGAAGCCCCTGCGTTTCGCCTCGACTGCCGCTGCTTCCTCCGCGCAGGCACCCAAATTGGGGTGGGACATTTAGTCCCACCTCGTAACCTTTCAGAGGAGAGCGCCTGCATAAAGGCAAAAAGCGCCTTATGCTCGTTGCCTCCTGAGCACGGGGTGAGGTCCCTCTCACTCGCTCGCTCGCTCGACCCGGTCTCGTCCGCGCTCACGCCTCGCGGACCTAGCCCGACCCGACTTAGACTGACCTGCACTCCTCGCCCACCACGCACGCCGGTGGGCCTGGACCCGGGCGCGACTCGTACCCGGCTACCCGGCAGCTCTGGGAGAGCTATCCTATGAGCGGATTCTGTGAGAGAGAGAGACGCGGGGGGAGGGTAGAGATAGGTTTTTCCCCTCTCTGATCAAGCTGTGTAAGTGTGCAGGCACAGGTGAAGAAGAACCGTGGAAGAAGACGAAGGCTGAAGGAAGGAGGATCACCGAGCGGCACTGTAGCAGCGGCGGTTTAAGTCGTCTGATTGGAAAATCAGACGACGTCCTGAAGGCAAGGAAGGAGAGGCAGAGGAGAACGCAGAGAGGCCAAGACAAGAACTGAAAGAAGAAAAAGAGCACGAGAAGAAGATCTGAAGAAAGGAAAAGAAGAAAGAAAGAAGAAGAAGAAGAACAGGACCGCTCTGCAGAAGAAAAGAAAGAAAGAAGAAGAAGAAGAACAGGACCGCTCTGCAGAAAAGAAGAAAGAAAGAAGAAGAAGAAGAACAGGACCGCTCTGCAGAAGAAAGGAAACGAAGAAAAAGAAGAAGAACAAAAGAAGAGAGCAGAAGATCTGAGAAGGAAGAAGAGGAGAAGCAAAGAGAAAAGAAGAAAAGCCAACAAATTCTCTCTCTCTCTCTTTCTTTATTTTTGTAAAAGAAACTTGTACCCCTAGAATACAACTTGCTCCCTGAGTTCGACCTCGGGAACTCTTTATTTCCGAGTAACAAATTGTATTAAACTGGTAATCACCTCCCTCTATACTATACTACGACGAAATAATAAAACTATAGAGGAAGACAGCCCACCATTGAGCAGCCAGGGTCAGTGGCTGCAGAGGACGCTAGGCCGAGTAGGGTCCAGTAGAGTTACCACTATTCTCTTGTACCACTTTCTTTTTGGTTCCACTGTAGTGAGTAGTTCTTGTTTCTGCTGTACTTTTCTTTACCTGCAGTTCATGTTATGTTATGAATGTTGTTCTACTGTTGTGGTGGTACATACTGTAGTGGTTTCTTTCCTTACTGCTGTATTTTCTTACTGTTAGTTATATTCATGTTGAATGTGGTTTATTTTACTGCTCTTTTGGTTACTTCCTCGTTGGATGACCAGGTCTTGGGTTTAGTCGAGTCGGTCCGGTTCTCGTGTCTCGTAGGGACTCGGGAATCGGGTCGTTACAAGATGGTATCAGAGCAAGGTCGTCCTAAGAAGTGAATCAACTGACTGGAAAATAACCAATTCACATGTCTATAACTAGAGTAGCCACCACAACATATCTTTTGACATGAGCTCTTAGACGTTTCCGTTCGGTATCGTTCCGTAGTGACGTGTTCCGTTTTGTTTCGCGTCTCCTTGCAGGAGATGACTCGTCGTGGGACTAGTGAGGCGAGCCGCGAGCGCGGCCGAGGACGAGGTCGGCGAGGTGGGTGTGCCGTTGCCGACGCCCCAGTGGACCAGCCACTACTCCCGGGCGTCCAGGCCCAGGACCTCACCCGGCTGATACGAGACATTGTACGAGAGGAGCTCCACTTACCGCCCCGAGCGCCTCACCCTGGGGCTACGGAGGGGGAGTCCTCTGTGGGACCACCCGACGGACGTGGCCCTGGACACGGGGGAGGGGATGGGCTGCTGCTGCCCCCACCTTCCTCCGATACTTCTGTGCACGAGGCACCATTGCCCAGGGGTGGACCAGCATCCCCACTGCAGCGCCACTCTGAGCTCTTCGGGCAATTCCGGAAGCTGAGGCCCCCCTCCTTCAAGGGGGATGAGGACCCGACCGAGGTAGAGGACTGGATCGAGCAGCTGGAGAAGATTTTCGACACCCTTCGCCCCCCGATGGAGTGCCGTGTGGCCTTTGCCACGTACCAGCTGGAGAGTGCGGCACACAGGTGGTGGAGGGCGGTCCGGGGACAGGAGAGGGATGAGCCGACCTGGGACCGGTTCGTCGCCCTCTTCTGCGAGCAGTACTTTCCCCAGACGTGGCAAGACCATAGGAGGCGGGAGTTCCACACTCTCCGCCAAGGAATGATGACTGTGAGCGCGTACCGCACGCGTTTCTTGGAGATGTCCCGCTTTGCAGCGACAGCGGTGGCTACTGAGGAGGAGCGCCTTTGGAGGTTCACCGAGGGGCTCCGCCCTGCTATTCGGGGGTATGTCAAACCCCTGAAGCTGCCTACGTTTTCGAGGGTGGTGGAGGTAGCCATGACTTACGAGGAGACCAACCCGTCCGCGCGAGACGCTAACGGCGGGCGGAAGAGGCCCTTTCAGCCAGACTTTTCACAGGGCCGGCGAGAGAGGAGATACGTGGCGTCCGCAGGAGAGCCGTCACGTTTTACAGGGCCATCAGTGGCCTTTGGGGGCCCTCGACAGGGGCCAGTCGCCAGCACCGGACCCCCGCCCAGCCGACAGCAGGGACCCACTGAGGGCGGGAGCCGGGTTCCCCTCTGTTACCAGTGTGGCCAGCCGGGCCACATCAGGAGGGACTGCCCGTCTAGGGCAGGAGGTCAGCAGATACTTCCCACGCAAAGCACTGGAGGGCGTGCAGGAGGCCGCGGTTCCAGGCACGAGGAGGAGGACAGCAGTCGCGAGGAGGGTACCGGCCGCACCTACCCATCCGATGCAGAGTGTGGCTGCTTCGTCCACACCGAGAGCTGAGGGGCGTATCAATGCCCTGACACACAGGGATGCTAGAGCTTCGGGCTCAGTAGTGGCAGGTATGGTTTCAGTTTCCGGCAGACTCGTTTACATGCTTTTCGATTCCGACGCTACGCACTCGTTTGTCGCAGCCAGTTTCGTAGTTAGTTTGGACTAGGATTATACACTGTTAGAGAATCCGTTCGTAATCAGAGGTCCAAGTGGTCAGCTGTTTGTAGCTGAGGTGGTGTACATGGATTGCGAGGTCAGCGTCAGGGGACATAGCCTGCCAGCTGACCTGATTATGATACAGATGGAGGACCTTGGAGTGATTCTGGGGATGGATTGGCTGTCTGCTTACCACGCCTTGGTGGACTGTTTTGAGAGGAAGATCGTCTTCTCCATTCCAGAGTTGCCTTCTTTCGAGTTTCACGGATAGCCAGTGGACGGAGTTTTCAGGTGCATTTCGGCACTTCGGGCGGCGAGACTTTTGAGCCAGGGGTGTGAGGGCTTCCTAGCTTGTGTGGTGGCAGAGCCCAGCCCTGTGGCAGACTTCCAAAGCATCCCGGTGGTTAGAGAGTACCCTGACGTGTTTCCAGACGAGTTACCAGGACTACCGCCCGAGCGTGAGATCGAGTTTGAGATCTCACTAGTACCAGGGACCAGCCCCATCTCCACCGAGCCATACAGGATGGCACCGCTTGAGCTGCGAGAGCTCAAGTCCCAGTTGCAGGACCTTTTGGAGAAAGGTTTCGTGAGGCCCAGTGCGTCTCCCTGGGGAGCCCCGGTACTATTTGTGAAGAGGAAGGATGGTACCCTACGCCTTTGTGTGGACTACCGACGGCTGAATAGGGTCACCATCAAGAACGGATATCCACTGCCGAGGATCGACGACTTGTTTGACCAATTGTGGGGTGCCACGGTGTTTTCCAAGATCGACTTGAGGTATGGATACCACCAGTTGAGGATCAGGGAGACCGACGTCTCCAAGACAGCTTTCCGCACCCGATACGGACACTACGAGTTTTTGGTCATGCTATTTGGGCTGACCAATGCCCCCGCTGCTTTCATGGACCTGATGAACCGGGTGTTTAGACCGTACTTGGACCAGTTCGTGGTGGTTTTCATAGATGATGTACTCATCTTTTCTCGAGATCAGACGTAGCACGGACAGCACTTGCGGATGGTTCTGGACACTCTGAGACGACGTAGGCTGTACGCCAAATACAGCAAGTACGAGTTCTAGTTGAGGGAGGTGACCTTCTTAGGTCATGTGATCTCTGGAGACAGCTTGGCGGTGGACCCAGCCAAGGTCGAGGCAGTGCTCAGATGGGAGAGACCGCGTTCAGTCACCGAGATTCGTAGTTTCCCGGGACTGGCAGGCTACTACAGACGATTCATCAGAGGATTTTCACAGATTGCGTGTCCTATGACACAGTTTACCCGGAAGGATGTGCCCTTCGCTTGGACAGACGCCTGTGAGGCATGTTTTCTGGAGCTGAAGGAGAGGTTGACCTCGGCTCCCATGCTCACCATCCCTGACAGTAGTGGCGGGTTTGTTGTGTACACGGACGCCTCCTTGCAGGGGTTAGGAGGTGTGCTCATGCAGAGGGGTCACGTTGTCACTTACGCTTCGCGGCAACTGAAGCCCCATGAGCATACCTACCCTACCCACGACCTAGAGTTGGCAGCTGTTGTCTTCGCGCTGAAGACCTGGAGGCACTACTTGTACGGTGAGACCTTCAAGATTTTCACAGATCACAAGGCCTCAGATACCTTTTTGATCAGAAGGAGCTCAACATGAGACAGAGACGTTGGTTGGAGCTCCTGAAGGACTACAACTGCAGCATCTCCTACCACCCGGGAAAGGCCAATGTGGTGGCTGACGCCTTGAGCCGTAAGGCGCCCGCACACTTGGCCAGTTTACAGTTACAGAGTTGGAGCCTTTTGGAGGAGGTGGGCAGCTGGCGACCTCTAGAGTTACGGGGGTACTGTGGGGCAGTGACTGTGACACGGCAGACTAGGGCAGAGCTGATAGACCGCATCATCACAGGACAGATGGCCGATCCGTACTTGCAGTCCTTGCACGACAGAGTACTGTCGGGGGAGCCGGGGGACTTCTCTTTCATAGACCAGGTGCTGCGCTTGAGGGGACGGTTGTGCGTTCCCAGAGACGAGGAGCTGTTGAGAGAGCTCCTGACTGAGGCACACGGTTCCAGATTCACCATACATCCCGGAAACACGAAGATGTACCACGACTTGAGACGCGAGTTTTGGTGGAGGGGGATGAAGAGGGATGTGGGTGAGTTCATGCAGCAGTGCTTAGTGTGTCAGTAGGTGAAAGCCGAGCATCAGAGGCCTGCAGGGTCGCTACAGCCACTTCCAGTGCCAGAGTGGAAGTGGGAGAGCATCACCATGGACTTGGTGGTGGGCTTACCTGTTACCCAGCGAGGACACGACGTAGTCTGGGTAATAGTGGATAGACTTACGAAGACGGCACGTTTCCTGCCGATCCGAGTCACTTTGGGACCAGCACAGTTGGCAGAGAGGTATATCCATGATGTGGTACGACTACACGGAGTTCCGCCGGAGATTGTATCCGACCGGGATACCCACTTTACGTCCCAGTTTTGGGCTGAGTTTCAGCAGGCCTTGGGGACGCGGTTGAGGTTTAGTACGGCTTACCACCCCCAGACGGACGGACAGTCTGAGCGCACGATACAGACACTTGAGGACCTTTTGAGTGCTTGTGTACTGGACTAGAGGGGGCTCTTGGGAGGAGCACCTACCCCTAGCGGAGTTTGCATACAACAACAGCTATCACTCGAGTATCGGCATGGCTCCCTACAAGGCACGGTACGGACGGAGGTGTATGGCACCCTTGAGTTCGGTTGAGGTGGGGACCAAGTGGGAGGTTGGCCCCAGGTTGATCCGGCAGAGTCAGGAGGTAGTTGAGCAGATCCATAGGCGACTCCGCACTGTTAGGAGCAGACAGAAGAGCTACACGGATCGGAGACGCAGAGAGGTGCAGTTTGAGGTTGGGGACCACGTCTTTCTTTGTATTTCGCCCATGAAGGGCCTGCAGCGGTTTGGGGTGAGAGGGAAGCTCGCGCTGAGTTTTGTGGGGCCCTTTGGGGTCCTGGAGCGGGTTGGACCCGTTGCTTACAGGTTTGCCCTCCCCCCGCAGCTTTCTGGTGTGCACGGCGTGTTCCACGTGTCCAACCTCAGGAAGTACGTAGCCGATCCTAGTCACGTACTGAGTCACGAGAGCGTCGAGGTGGGCGACGACCTGACCTACCCCGAGCGGCCAGTGCAGATTCTAGACCGAGCCGTCCGTAGTTTGAGACGAAAGCAAGTACTCCTGGTAAATGTTTTGTGGAGGAGCCAGCGGTACGAGGAGGTTGCCTGGGAGCCTGAGGCGACAATGCGAGAGCGGTACTCGGAACTCTTCGCGGGTATGTCTTTTCGGATCGGCTTCGGTCCTCTTTGAGTTTGTTATGGTATTTATGACATTTTCCCGCACCCTAGTTAGCGCAAGTTTCGGGGACGAAACTTCCATTGAGTTTGTTATATTGTAACGAATGCGCGCTTCAGACGTCTTTTAAGACGTCTGGGAAGTGGCCCAGACGTCTGACCAGACATCTGGAACCACTTCCAGACGTCTGGGAATCGGTTATTTTTGGCACGCGCGATTCGTCTGCGCGCCTGAGCGCGCAGACCTGCGTACGCTCTCTCTCCCTCTTTTTCCCTCTCTCCTGCGGCTGCAGACCCACCCTGTCCCGCTCTCTCTCTCCTCCTCGCGCGGCCTTAAAAGGCCACGCCCTCCCCCTCACTCCCGTCACCTCTGCCCCCTTCCTCTTCTCCTTCCAGTTGGTGCGTGAGAGCGAGCGCGAGTGAGAGGCGGTGGTGACAGCCGCGGCGGGTGCGGGAGGAGGTGTTGCGCGGGGGAGGAGGCGTCGACCGTGAGGGCTCGAGCCTGCCGGGGCAGCGGGAGCCGGCCGGCGGGGGCGCAGCAGACGTGGGGTGGCACGGGAGGCCTGCTGCAGCTCGAGCAGCAGGCGGAGCACTCGCAGCACGGCCGTGCGTCGCAAGCGGAGGGTGAGTAGCACCCTGATTCGGGAAAATTTTCCAGAATCAAATGTCTGGGATTCCAACCAGACGACGGGGAAGATGTCTGGAAGACTGTCCAGACGTCTGAAAGGTGAGTTATTTTCATACCTTCTTCCTTTCCTACGACCGTCCGTACTGAGAGAGAGAAATGGGTACACGCAGGTTCGGGGATTCGCATCCAATGCGAATTAGACGTCTGGCTACAGTGCCAGACGACGGGAACGACTTCCAGACGTCCTGGGTGACCATCGGACGTCTGAGAACTAGGCCAGACGCCCCCGCAGGCTTCTGGACGTCTGAGAGTCCACGTAGAGCAAAGGTAACCCCTAATCCACTTTTTAAGACGTCTGGAATAAGTTCCAGACGTCTGATTTTGCACTGTTTCGTCGTTTTCGACCCATTTAGGGCCAGTTCGAGTTCCATTTTTCGCGTTTCGAGTTGTGTTCTTTTCGAAATTAAATCCTCTACCTGTCTACAGTAGCTGTATACTATTTTGAGAAATTCCTTGTGTTTGATCCTTGTGATAGGACCCCGTTCCGTTGCAGTCTCAGGGGTTGCGGAGGCACGCGGGATTCCTGACCATGCCCCCAGTTCGCCTGTTGTAACCGGTAGAGTGGCTTTTAAGTTTATTGGTATAATCTGTTAAATTATGGAACTAGAAATAGCACCTAGGACATTGCATGAATCCTAGGAATGAGAAACTAGAATGAATGGTAGATCTTAGGGTGTTGCACGAATCCTAGGGCTGGAAAACTAGATTGTATGATAGATCCTAGGGTATGGCATGAATCCTAGGATGGGAAGAACTAGTGGAATATATGAATACTGCAGTCTTGGAAAATGTTTAAAAGAAACAATAGCTGCCTGTGAATTGAATTAACAGCTGCCTGTTATGAATAAATGAACATGATTAAGAATATGGGATGTATGAACGTGAAACTGGAAAGGTGAAACCGGAATGCGCTGAGTTAAAGAGCTGGAACCCTACGGGGAATTAGGAGTAGAACTCCGGGAAAGTGAATGGAATAGAATTGGGGAAGTGAGCTGGCCCTTGAGCACGGAGTACCAAGGAGAGCGACTGTCCCCCTGTTTAGTGCAGAGCAGAGACAGCCGCCCCAGGGACCCGGGGTTAGGACTGGCCACTCTGTACCGACTTGCTGGCCCTTGTGTACGTAGTACCGAGGAGAGCTACTAGTGTAGGGAGGTACTAGCTACCCCACGGGCCCCGGGGTTCTGTTAGCCTCCTACACCGACTTGTTAGGCCCACTGGGGCAAACCAGGGAAGCCAGGCGAGGGTGCGCGGACAGTGGAGGGGCAAGGCCCCTGTTTGGTTACTGTGGAGGGGTTGGACCCCTGTTACTGGGAGGGCTCTGCCCTGTACTGGTTCCGTGCTGTGCTTTGGGCGCACTCGTTAACGGAAACGACTGACCGCGTGCCATTGCGGGTTAGCTACCCGTGCGTTTACCGTGTGTGCCGGAGTCACCGTTACGTCTGTCAGTGACCTTGGGGTGGTTGACTGAGAGTGGGATCACCATGGGGGACTCTCCCGGCCAGGAGAGCACCACGTGCTACTTCTACTGTTCGGAAAAGACTGCAATCAAGATCGTTGCCACGAGGAACATTCGAGATCAAGTGAAGGATCTGAGAATTAGATAAATTGTGAAACAACAGAAAGACGTAAATAAAGGAAGAGAGAAAAATTAAAATAGCTATTGTACACTTTACTGTTTCTTTAGTTTAGCTGCCACTCTACTCAGTGTTTTGCTGACGTGTTACACTCGTTACCTTTCAGGACCAGGTGTTGAGCAGCCAGGGTCAGTGGCTGCAGAGGACGCTGGCTGAGTAGGGTCTAGTAGAGTTACCACTGTTCTCTTGTACCACTTTCTTTTTGGTTCCACTGTAGTGAGTAGTTCTTGTTTCCGCTGTACTTTTCTTTACCTGCAGTTCATATTATGTTATGAATGTTGTTCTACTGTTGTGGTGGTACATACTGTAGTGGTTTCTTTCCTTACTGCTGTATTTTCTTATTGTTAGTTATATTCATGTTGAAAGTGGTTTATTTTACTGCTCTTTTGGTTACTTCCTCGTTGGACAACCAGGTCTTGGGTTTAGTCGAGTCGGTCCGATTGTCGTGTCTCGTAGGGACTCGGGAATCGGGTCGTTACAACTTAACTCGATCCATTCAATTGATACCTAATAGATATGATTTGTAACTGTGTTAAATTGGGTTATGGATACCTGTTGGTACCCAGTTGACTAATTTAACTAAAATATAAAAATATAAAGACATGAAATATAATTTAAAGAAAATTATAGAAACATATGAAAATATTCACTAAAATGATAAAATACTTTTATAAATGTATAAAAAATAATTATTTAAAAAATAAATTTACATAAAATATAAAATTAACAAGAAAAATATTATTCAATAAAAATAATTTTAGAAATTTAAAATACTAAAAAATTAAAATAATTTATTGAAACTTTAAGTATGTAATAATGTCTTTAAAATCATTGACTTTAGCCATAGAAACACCAATCAAAAAATATAATAAATTAGTTTCACATGCGAAAATAATTAGGAGTACTCCAAATTAAAAAGATTCTTGGATACATTGTTTTGTTTCTCATAATCAATGCTTCAATTATTGCCTAAATGGTGGTAAATCATTCTAGTAATTTTTTAGATAGTAGCAATATGAAAACTAACTAGGAATGGTGAAGTAAAATCTTTTCTACTGTTAACCCCTTACCTTATCAATTATCACCTATTCTTCTGTATGCTATACAATTAGGCAAAAGAAAAAGCCATTGGAAAATGTATATATTGTTGAAGTTCATAAGCCAAGTGGTAAGATAATTAGGTCTGTGCAAGTGAGTAGATTTAATTAATTTGAATTTATCATCACCTTGTTTTCTTTTTTCTGGATTAATGAAATTTTTCGTTTGTCACTACTCCTAAAAAAAAAAAACCATAACTTCACTCGTTCAAGGAACACAAAGGGCAAGCCCCTGCCACTAGCTTCAGTTGCTACAACAAGAAATGCTACACAACCAAGATCAATGTCACCAAGCAAGAAAGCTATTGCAAGATTAAAATGAACATAACAATGTTCCCATAACAATAAAGTGTACAATAATGCCTTTATCTATAAAACTGTAAATCAAGTATTGTGTACTCATGACTCAAATTCAAGATCTGTCAACCTGCGTACATAATAATAACTAACCTTAGATCTAACATACATCATACATACATCTAATTATAAAATGCCATTTTTATAAGGAACAAATCTATTGATACCCACTGCCTATTTGAAGACCCAAATAGTCTTACTCTTATGGTCAAAGCTTCAATTTATTATATAGACTGCCAATGTAAAAGCAGCAAACAGGAGCATAACCAACAATGCCATATCTTTCATTAAAGAATACATGAAAAGGTATCCCTAAATTTCCTTACTTGAAGGTTCTTCCACGAAACTTGGGAACCAGTCTGGTCAGATTATTATGTGACAAATCCCTAGAGGCAAAATTAAGATGTCCATGAGGAGCAAAGCATCTACCAAGTAAAGAAAAAAAGATAGTTACATATAGAATAAACTTGCAGAAAAAACAAAGTGGTGTTGTTAGCCAGGAAGTGAGGGAAAGGTCCAGTGAGATTGTTGCTGCCAAGCCTCCTGTGTTCAATCCCACAAGAATTAAATGAACAAGGAAGATGGTAGTCAATTACCGAACAATATTATATTTCTTTTTTGTAAAAGAAAAATCAAATCCTGTGTAATAATATCCATCAATAATATTTTCCTTTTCATTGCATTGGATTACCCTCTGCATTGCATTTTGTTAAATACATTCAAAGTTTTTGAAAATAAACATATGTATTTTGATTATGAAAATAAGCAGATGTACTTTGAACCTTAGCCAAAAGCAAGTTAATTGAAAACAAGCAGCAAGGATGGACTTACCTCTATAAGTTCTTGTGATTAATCATCGAGGTCTAAAGGGGCATTTTCTTCACTTACGTTTGTTAATTCTACAAGAATACAATCGATATAAAAGTGTATACAAAACGTAATAAATGATTAGAGGAAAATAAAAGAAATTACCTAATTCTAGTAATTCAAGTTCTTCCAAGTTTTCCTTAATTGTAAGGAGAACATTTGATTTCCGCAACCAATCTTGCCTGCAAATAAGTCTCTCAACCATCTTAGGAGTTAAAGAGCTTCAAAATGAGTCAAGTGTGTGTCCACCAGTACTAAAAGCAAATTCAGATGCAATAGTTGATGTTGGAATTGCAAACAAGTCACGAGCCATTGATGACAGAAAATGAAATCTAGAGCCATTCAATCTCCACCAAACTAATATTTCAAAGGACTTATTATTGCGATCTTCACATTCTTCATCTAAATATTTGTCAAGCTCACTTTCTCTATTAGCTCCACCTTGACTTGTATGTTATTGATCATACAACATAGTCATAAGATCTTCAATATTCTCTACATCATCAACATCCAATTCATTTACTTCGTGTGCCTGACTAGATGCTTGGACATTTGAATTGGAGAAGCTTGAAGAATATAATTCGAACATAGATGACAAAACATGTTACACCTTCACTTTCAAAACTTTTCCTTTATCATTGTCATATGATTGATTAATCAACCAATTTACATATCCCAATTTATATCGGGGATCAAAAACAATAACAACAAATAATAAGACATTTATGTTCTCAAATTTGACAAGTACTTATCATATTTCACCTTCATTTTAGAAGCCATGAATTGAATGTGTTGATCACAACTTTTACACCTTCTTGAAGGAACCAACCCGATTCCCAACATGACTTGCATATATTCATTACCTGTAACATATTGTGATCCAGAAAGTTTTACGGTAGCATCGTAGATCACCTTTAAAAGAGGCAATAGAGTTTGAGCATTCTCCCAATCGTAGCTTCCAGGAAAGCCTCTATTTTTAGAAGATGTGAGATCGTCAACATATTTTAAATCCACGGTCTCTAACAAATCAAATGCCTTCTCAAACTTAACAACAGATTCAAGCATTAAGTAGGTCGAGTTCCATCTAGTTTCCACATCCAAGGAAACTAAACTCTTATAAGATATCTTCTCTTTTTCAATGCAAGATTTAAATTTTTGAGATCGGCTATTGGAAGACCTAACATACTTCACAGTAGAGTGAATTCTAAAAATTGAGTCATCAACATATGTTAAGCCTTCTTTCATAACAAGATTCAATATGTGCATGACACATCTCATATGCAAATGCTTACCATTGAGGATAGTTCATTTCCAGCTATATCTTTAGATATTGAATGCTCACAACATTAGAACTCGCATTATCCACTGTCACAGTTAGAACCCTTTCTATCCCCCATTCAAGTAAACAATTCTTAACTACTTTCCCTAAAGCTTCACCAGAATGTGCAAATATCCGATGAAAGTTGATAATTTTCTTATGCAAGTTCCAATCAGAATCGATGAAATGTGCGGTAAGGCACATATAGATCAAATTCTGACAAGAAGTCCATGTGTCAGTAGTAAGACAGACTCTAGAAGCTAATTTTCCAAAGAACTTCATGAGCTGCTTCTTTTCTTCCACAAATAGGTAAAAGCAATTACGGGTAATTGTAGAGCAAGAAGGTACTTGAAACTTTGGCATAACAACACTATAAAAGTGAAGAAATCCTTCATGCTCAATGCTTTTAAGCAGCATCTTATCAACAATTACCATCTTCACAAGACCTTTTCAGCACTCTTCTTGATCCAATTTATGAGATACAAGTGACTGCATCTCCATTATCGTTTGCTTTCTTCCATCAAACTTCTCACATCTTAAAAAGTGATTTTTCAAGCAATTGGTTCCATAAGTTGGTGGACATTTGAGAACATCACCACAATATTTGTAGGTTCCTTGTCTCTTATTTAAATCTTCACAATCATCATTAACAATATAATGTGCCCACACCCAAGATTTTCATGAAGATGAATTTCCACTAGCCCTTTTGCGATACTTGGAAGGGAAGAGAGGCTTTTCAGAGGGAACCTCCTTGATCAATGGTACAACACCATGACCAGAATCCAAATGTACAGACATACTTTCTATGGTGGAATAATTTGTGTCATCCATGCTCGACATCTAATACCAAAGCCAAAGGCCATATGTCTCAAATGAAGATATTAAAAAATGAAAATAATTAAATTGGCTATGCAAACACAAATTATCAACCCATGATCCAAACATGCAACATCTGATCTCTGCAATCCAAAATCTTATCAAAAGATGATCTCCGTAAAAAATTAACAAAATTAAAATTCGACAATGACCCAATTCAAAAGATGAGATTTTTAAAGTATCCATCGACATAAATACAAGAACTAACAACATAGGTATGGGATTAATTTAAAAAAAATCAACAATAACATTCAGTAAATAATTCTAACAATATTGTGATTTGTTGAGCTATAATATTTATTTAAAGTGGATTAGGTATCTCCTTTGCAAGGGAGGGGATCATTACAGCAAAATAATGGATATGCTAGTTTAGATTCATGCTAGTTTAAATTTTTTGCTACCAAAGGAAAAAAAAACACCCAACACAACAAGATCAGGCATGCAAACTGACAAAAGTCACAAAATTGAACCCAATAAGATGTGGACATTAAGGAGATACCATAGACTACAGGCCTACCACTGTTGATAGGGCACACTAGACCCTCCCCATCGCTGTCTTAGACGTTGCACAACGTTGGCATCGCCACCTGATTGCGGCGAATATTCTAGCGAATGGGATTCAAGTTTGGAAAATCGGTCATTGTAGTTCGATTTATGAGAAAATCTGTTGATCAGATAAAATTTATAACCGAAACTCGAAAGGTGAGTCCTGGGTCGAACACGAGAGGTGAACGTTTGGTTTTTAAAATCCGCATTTTGCTTTTTATTTGTTTTTATCATTTTTATCTTTTGTTATTTTTTTTTGGTATTTTAATAGGGCAAGAGATTTGGTTGATGAATTCTAGCAATCTACTTGCAAAATAAAGAGAGAGACAGAGAGAAACAATCACATTTATCTCAACAAGTGTTTCTACAACTATGAAAGCGGGAAAAACTACACTAGAAAGCAATAAAGATAGATGGAGATGAGAGAAATCCCCCTCGACGGTCACTCGGAGGACAACTCACTCTGACGTCGCCTGAAGGAAAGTGGTGAGGAGTGGGATGAACGAGGATGGAGGGTGGGGCCGGATGGTGTTGCAGCGAGGATCTTCTTCTTGAAGGGAGGTGAGAGGACAGTCATGGGATGCTCCATGAATGGGGATGAGGGGAGGGAAAAATATTTGAGTCTACTCTAGAGGAGCATCCCGGGCTTGGGATAAGCTCCCTCTAGAGCCTTGGAGGTGGTGAGAGGAAGAAAAGAAGAGATGGTGAAGAATGGAGGTGTTGGGGTCCTTTTACAGTGGAGGGAAGAGGAAGAAATTCATGTAGAGGGCTGTAGTGATAGCTGCAAGCGTCGTTGAAGATCCGCCCAACTATCGTTGAAGATCCATGCCAACCCCTGCCCCGTTGGTGTGTGCATCAGGTGCCCATGCCTCATGCTCCTTATCACGTGCACGTGCGCTAGCATGCGCTACGCTCGTTGCATGTGGCTGTGGATGCGCACTTGCTTGTGCACGTGGTTGATGCGCCACCAATCCTCAATTTGTGGGGGCTGCAGGGATTCAAACCCGTGCCCCTCCCTTGGAGGCCAATGTCCCAACCATTATGCCAAGTCGATGAGTTTGTCGAGAAGACATCTTATAGCATGCAGTGGACGATGCTTCTTAGCCATTGGATCGAGATCCAACAACTGGGAATGAAGGTGCAGATGATGAAGGGTTGGGCGGTGGCTACTGGCCAATGTTGGGAGACCCAGATGGCCCCACATGGTGACATCTAGGTCCTCCATCTTCTTTTTGATGCAGAGGGTGCCGTGATGCTTATATTGAGATGATTTCCACGCTACAGGACTGCGATCGTTGCTCTGGATCCATCTGTACGGTTTGATTTTTCATTCAAAGCTTGTAAGGATGTCGCATTGCCCCCTGGCCATTGATCTTCCTCAGATCACATGAGGTGATATGAGATTCCGATTAGGACGATCTTGGAGGCGTTGGACTCCAATCATCATCTTGATTAGATCCATACATTTGGATCATCAGTCTGAAGCCCTAAAATAAATCTCCTTCCTTCCTGGATATAAAAGGATGTAATTAACATAAAATATACACAACTACTCTAAATGCAGGATGATGCATGCTATGCACTATTTATAACATGAAATGCAAATCTAAGACTAGGAACATGCATGAATAGGCTTTTTTTTTTTGAAATAGTGAGGAATGCTATCGTGAGACGATAGTAATCCAGAGGGCAATATATTTCATATCAAACAAAATATTACAAAAAAGATCCCCAGCTGTGTATGAGGGACCAGCATTCATTTACAATGTTCTGACATCTAACCGGTTGCTCCCGAAAAAATTTATCGTTACACGCCCTCCACACACACCACAAAATGGTAGCCATACCCCCATACGGCCGTCCAGGAGAAATGAACCTCTTGCAAAGGGAATCCCAGGTGGGAAGAGGTTCTAAGCAAATCATCCTCCAAATCTTGTCTGTGACCAGGCAAGAGGGAAAAATATGTGATGTATTGTTAGTATGTAACCCACAAAGGTGGCAAGCATTCAAAGTAGTCCCCATTCTTCTATGTCTAAGATCACTAGTGATCAGGCCTTCCTGTCTGCAAAGCCACAAGAATATTTGAACCTTCAAGGGGATTTTCAATAACCATATTTTCCTGTCAATTAGGTCACTCTCCATCTCAATGTTAGATTTGATGATCTTCTCATATGCCTGCTGCACTGAAAATACACCATTCCAGCCATAAGTATCAACCACATTCACCCTAGGACACGCCTGCTGTAGTACAGCCTTCAGGTTCTGCCTATTCTCCCATAATCGAGTGCCAGATCTGCAATGTTCCAGCCCTTCCAGCCACTGGTTTCGGACCCGAATAGGTTGTTAGTATGATGATTTTATCGTTGAAGTGTGTATAGTGGTTAACCTAAAGATCTAAGTTACCTGCTATCATGGACTACGGAACCAAATGCGAGCACCACGGAACCACCGGGCCAAATTGAAAGGCCGTTTGCCCCAATCTTAGACACCCGATAGCACGCGGGAACTCTTACCAGCACGTAGACACTACACGCAGGTAGTTGACCTCCAATCCTTAGTAAAGGTCAAGTTACTACCAATTTTAGTTAGAGGCTTAGGGTCAAGTGCTTTTGGAATGTGAAGGGCATTGTTTACGGGTAATGCCCAAGTGATTGATTTTCAGAGTGTGTAAAACAAGCATGCAACGGGGAAATCTCCCCGAATTGAAGTTTTTATTGGTGAATGATTTTTAGAGTTCAGCCTTAAGTAGTATGGATTTTAGGATTTCACTGAAATACCAATTCAACCAATCTTCGGATTTTTGTGAGAATACAAGTTTTCTTTCTAAGCCCAACAAACCCTTCTTTAATATCAGTTAGTTAATGCATGCTAAAATGCAATGGGCTTCCCTAATTGGAGATTTCTATGTGTGGATGCACGAATCAATTTTATATTAGTGTGAAAGGGAGAAAAGCACTTCAATATAAGTGCTCCCAATCACCAAAAAGATGTCCACACAAGGCTCAACCAAAAGATAAAGAAAATCAAATTGTTGGGGTTGAAATATTCGGGATCGAATCTTAGGCAAGTTGAAAAGTCGTGGTGGGGTTGGAATTAACTCAATTCCAAGTCTCCTCACCAAAAAGGTGATCCTGAATTGTAGATAAGTGAGGCAAAGAGGGGTGCAATCAATCTTTTTATGTTTGCCTCAAGGAATACTTCCCACGGTGAGAAATTCAAGAATCAAGATTCTTGGATTTCCACTATCCGAAGTAAGGTGGGGAATCCCGAGGCAGTGGGAGTGAAGACAATCAATCAAACAAGTGAATTTTAATCCACTTGTCCCAAGAGATCCCAAGAAGTTTTTCTAGTTTTTTAGTTTTTAGTTTTTTTTTTATTATTAAGGTGACAAGTTAACCCTAGTTGCTAAGAAAAGAAGACCTACTTGTTCGGCAACGTGTGCGAAGCTCCAATGCAGTGTCAGTGTCTTCACGCTCTCGTTCCCGCCTTGGATCTGCTCACGTCTTCGACTTTGTCTGCCTCTCTTCTCCTTGCAACAGGTTTACCTGCACATCAAAAACAAAAACACCCGTGAAGAGATGGGTGTAAGAAGAGAAAAAAATTACAGGAATGGAGTAAAAACTTACTTGAAGGCGCACTTCCCCAACAACGGCGCCAGAAAAGATGTGGTGTCGAACCCGAATAGGTTGTTAATATGATGATTTTATCGTTGAAGTGTGTATAGTGGTTAACCTAAATCGGACCTAACCATCTCTTTACAAAAATTTTTTTTACCTGGCCTATTTGATTTTATCTTGGTCACTTTTAGGCTCAGGGTCGAACTCAGGGAAGTGGGGTTACAAGTCAAGTTTCTACGCCTTTCCTACAACGAGTCTCTTCCATTCGTTTATTGTGTTTCTGGTGTTTTTTTCTATTTAGATTTTTTTCTGGTAATCTTTGCCCTTGAGACACACCCTCAAAATTGGATTCTTGGCTTTAAGCCAAAATAGGGTTCCAAAACTGGTCTTGCTATTCGCAAGATGGAGTACCTGCAAGTTAAGGATTATCTTTTCTCTTTTATATATTTTTTATCTTTTTACTAATAGGAAAGCGAAACAGAAATAAAGTAAACATAGTGTATATATATATGTATATATTATATATGTATAAAGGGGTGGGGTTGGAGGCGGAATTGGAATGTAGCACGGTGTCGAGTTGGTTGCCGTCTAGAGAGACGCAACCCATAAGACTAGGTGCCGTGTGGAGTGTGGGATGGATGGTGGAAGATGTATGTAACCACGCTTTTTGTACGCGTGTATCGAGGAATATCCGCAACTGGTGCAGATATTCCCGTGATACAGTGTATGGTAAATAATGTGAAAAAATATATATATATATGTATATATGTAAATATATCTATATGTATGTATGGTTGTAAATATATAGGTATATATATATATGTATATATATATTTATAAGTATATGTAGATATGTATGTAGCTATATATGTATATATGTATATGTATATATATGGGTATGTGTATGTATATATAACTATATAGAGGTATATATGTATGTATAAGTATATAGTAATATATGTTTATATAGATATATGTAGCTAGATATATATATATATATGTATAGTTATATAGATATATATATGTATATATGTATGCATATATAAGTAGGTGTGTATATATGTATATATATATATATATATTTATACATACATATATATATATATATACATATATATATATATGTATCTATACTTAGTTATATAGGTAATAGTATATATATAGATATATGTATATTTATATATATATATATACGTATATAAATATATGTATATATATCAGTATATATATGTGTGTGTGTATATATATATATATATGTATGTATGTATATGTATGTATATAGACTAATACATAGTTATATAAGTACTAATATATGTATAGATATATGTATAAATATATATATATATAAGTATATAAATATATGTATATATATGTATATGTATATGTATATATATAAGTATATATATATATAGATGAATATATATATGTGTACGTATATATATATATATATATGTATATAATAGTGTATAGGTGTGTGTGTGTGTGTGTGGAAGTGTGAGTGCATGTGTGTGTGAGCATCGGTAAAGAGAGTGTTCTGAGAGAGAATGAGAGAGAGAGAGAGAGTGAGAGAGAGAGGTCAGGACAGATGGTGCTGTTGGAGTTAAGGCATCTAGAGCTTCCACACAACGTTTGATGGCTTCACACGCCCACAGGCGTGTATGCACGTGGAGAGGCATGCACTCGAGGGAGTGGCCGCACGCAAAGGAGGCCGCAGTGCACTGCGCTGCGTGGAGAGCAGGCGCTAGCGCTCGCAGGTGCACGCGGTGAAGGATGCGGGCAAAGGCAGGCGCTGGGAGAGGGCTGGCGCACGCAGACGTACATGGGCGGGTGCGGGCGACGTGGGCGGAGACGCGCAGGCGGGCGCGTGCATGGGCGAACTACGGTAGCGGCGCTCCAGGTGACCGGTAATGTGAGAAGCTCACCGGTCACCCCACTGTAGCCACAGTGTCGCGCAGACCGCGTGAACAGTGGCTACAGTGTAAGGCCGCACCTCGTGACCGGGAGCTGCAGGTGTTGTGAGTGTGGCTGGCTCGCGGCTGGTGCGTAAGGAAGGAGGTTTGAGCCGGCCGGTTGCAGGCGCGGAGAAGTTCGCGATAGGGCAGAGAAGCATGGGGCAATGGTGTCTGCAGGCGCACGCAGAAGCTTGCGGGTGCTGTTGGGGTGCGCTGGGGTGCTTGGCCGGCCGCTGCAGAGGAGCACAATTGCCAGTTGCGGGCGGAAGAGAGCGTACGACATAGCGAAGAAGCAGGAGGTGGAGAGGCCTGCAGGCATGCGCGGAGGGCGAGGGCGCCTGCAGGTGCGCGTGGAAGGGGATGGGGCTGTTGCTGTGTGCTGCTGCTGCCTTCTTGCCACTGCTGTAGGGCGTGCGAAGCTTTGAGCTTCAAGGTTGAAGCTACCGCTCCAATGGCTGGAATGGCTGGAAACGAAGAAATCAGGGAAGAGCCACCATGCCCACCGGCTCTATGGTGAGCTGGGCGGTGGTGGACTCACGATGGTGGTTGTGCACCACCGTGAGTTGCTCCTGTCCATCGGGTGTCTCCAAGGAGGGTCGGCGTATGGAGGGAGTGGGAGGAGAGGATGGCATGGAAGGAGATGGAGCTGTGGGTTCTTTTCGTGGAGGACCAGGTTACTGATGAAGGAGAAGTCGTGGTCTTTTTATAGAAGAAGAAAGCCATGCATAGCCATGCCCTGGCTGTGCATAGCTTGCGCATGGAGTGGCAGGGAGTGGGCTGCTGCAACTGGTAGGGAGAGGGCTGCTGCAGGGAAGCATGGCGCGAGGAGAAGAAGATGCATGCAGCCGCAGGAAAGATTTAAAAATCAAGTGAAATAAAACAATAAACAGATGGTGAATTAGCAGAGATGTACTTGAGGAAAAATGTTAATTGCAAGGCCACTTATTTATTCTCCTCTCCTCTCAATTAAATGCATGCATGCGTGTATTTTTACATATGCGATTATGGAACCCTAATATGCATAGGTAATGCTAGGAAATAGCACAAGAAGGCACTATTGCAGGTGTATTTTTGCGGTGCAATCATAACCCCCATGCCTATCTTTTTCTATTCCCTAGCAAAACATTTTTTTGTAGTATTTAGAAATGATCTTTATGCTAAAGATTTTCTTCTGAGGCGACATAGGTGTGTTTATTGTTGGATATTGTGAGAGCCAATTGTAGAGAAGACTACTAGTACTTTAAGTCTCACATGACAAAGATCATCTCTCGACTAACTAGGACTCTTGATATTTAGACCTTAAGTACGATTTCTAGGACCCAGGAGGTTTTTCCCGTACATGAGAGCTCAAGAGATTATGGCTTGTGCCTAGTAAAGGATCAAGATTGACCAGATGAACATTAATACTCAAGCCCAGGGTTTCATGAATTTTTAAGTACTGGTTGGTCCCAGCTTCAGCTTGTGTTTTCGGATTGACCCTTAAGAAGATGACGGAAAACTCAACTCCCATTTTCTGACTTTTGTGGCTCAGAGGAAAACAAGGTATTTGTAACCTGCCCTGAAGAACTTCTTGTAGGACGAAGACTTTACAGACATTTGTGAGATATACTGACTTATTTACAACTTTTTTTTTTTTGAAACACGTGTCAGTATATCTCTTACAATTTTTTTTTTGAAAGAGCACACTTTTCTTTTTGGTGGAAAGAGTCACTCCTAAACACAAGACTAAAGCCTAGGATAAAAAGTATACCTGCACGCATAGGTAAGGACTCCACCTTCCCTAATGAACACTAGGGTTGGATCTTATGTTCACCTGGTCTTTCCTAATATGTGTAGTGTGAACCAAGTTTACTTAAGCTTTCAAGTAAAAGCAAACCAACGGATCCTGTACTGGTGTCTCAGGTACAAGAATACGTCCTTAGTTAAGAGAGATTCTGATCTATTTTGTCAATGCTCAAGTGAATTAAGCCCGAGCCTGAGCGAATCAAGCTTCTGTGGCCTGGAAAGTCTTCAAAACAGAGGTTGAATATCCATAAGTACTTATTGTATTTTTGTTTCAGCTTTCAGATCATTACTAAACACCATTTTATTATTATTATATATTTTATATATATTTTTTTTCTTTCTCTTTTTCTTGCATATTTATAAATAGGTGGGAACTGCATGATACCATAAAATACCCAGATCCTATGGATGCCTATCCACCCCTTCATGCCAAAAGATGCTATGTCCTCATATGCATGCAGGCAGAGGTAGAGAAAGGACGAAAGATCGGGTAACGAGAGCTGAGGCGCAGGGTATATAGCAGGGTGGTAGGGTGGGTGGATGGTGGGTGGTGAAGTGAAAAGTGAAGTGATCGTGATAGTGGCGTGAGAAGTGATGGCGGATGGTGAAAGGTTTGGCATTTTCTGGGACGAGAGTGTCCTAGGCAGATCAGAGAACAAGTCGGGAAGAAGAAGTTGGCCTTCAGATTGGCCAAGAAGAGGGGCTCTTTGGATAGATGGATCCAAAAAAGAATAGCCCCAGTGAGTAGGATATGGGCTCAAGGTCCTAGTGTGGAGTTGCAAATCCGCCTGATTTGGCAGGAAAGAAAGGGTAATCCAGTCTTCAGGAGTGTGGACCGGCGGTGAGTAGCCCGAATATGACTCAGACCATGATGTATGGGAGGTGGAGAAAACCTTGTCAGAAGTCTTGCCAGGAGAAGGTACGGGACAAGGGAGGGATGGGGGAACGTCACAGTATGTGTTGATCAGGCAGTCGTCAAGTAATCCGCAGCAGTTTGAATAGGTCCCAATTAGTCCGATACACGCACTGACGGTCATGTCCTCGTCAAACGTGTCATCCTCGATGCAATCGCAATCAAATTTCTTGGCTGCCTTGAAGATGTTAAGCTTGATCTTTTCAGATCCAACTGCAATCTCAATACAGCCCGACTCGCAGTTGATAAGAGCGTGGGCTGTGGCCAAGAAAGGTCGACCAAGGATGATCGGACAATCAGAAAGTGAGCTAGGAACTTCCATATCTAAAATGAGAAAGTTAATAGGAAAACAGAGACTGTTGACCCTAATCACCACTTCTTCCACCACACCCTTTGGGATTTTGATAGAACGATCTGCCAACTGTAACGTGACAGGGGCAGGTTTCAGATTTCCCAAGGAAAATTTTTCGAGCATGATGGTCGGTATGAGATTTATGGAAGATCTTAGATCAAGCAGGGCACGATTAAAACTGCAGCCTTGGATGCTATAGGAAATGAGTGGTGTGCCTGGATCTTTCTGCTTCGGTGGTAGGTTTGACATATAGCACAACTCGAATGAGGCGAGAGAACCACCGGATTCTTAGTTTTCTTTGACTGTCGCCTGGGTGTTGTGTAGTCTTTGAAAAATCGAGCGACAGTAGGTATGTGGTCGATAGCCTCGAGTAGGGATACCTTGATTTCTACATCCCTGAATAAATTACGCAGGTTATCAAAGGCCTGCGTGTCTTTCTTCTTGCCTTTTGGCTCCCTTAGTAGAGCCTCAGGGAGCGTGACTAATTCTGGCAACAATTTAGGTGTATCATCCTCTCGTGAATGCGGTGCGCATCCTGAATGAGAGGGCGATGAAGAAGACGGGCCAGGATCAGGTCGAGGCGGATTGACGGTCTGCTTACCGCTCCTTGTAGTGATAGCATTGGACGATGCAGGTCCAGTGGGATCATATGGTGGAGGAGGGTTCGCAATAGGGACATAAGAGTGTGGTGCTGCAGCGGGATTAGCCTGAAATCCCGGTGGAATGCTTGGAGCTTGCAGAATTTGATGAACCTGTCCCTGAGAAGGTTGTACCTGTGGTTGTGGACCATGGGGTACGAAGTTTCGTGTGTTTGGAACAGGTTGGGCGGGAAGAGTGCCCTGAGATCGAGTCTCCATGCGTAGTTGACTGATCTCAGCATTCTGCTGCGCCAATTGGTACAGAAGAGAGGTCATGTTCTCTTCATGGCGCTTTGACATATCCGTCATCATTCGCATCAATTTATCAAGAGGACTTGATGTGTGTTCTACTTGCGGTACGCAAGGGCCTGATGGCGGATTCGGCATAGGATTAGACTGGGCCCTTGGGATGACGGGTGCGGACGGTCGCTTTGGTCCACCTGCGGGGTTTTGGCACTGCGAGTTGTTGGACCATGCGAAGTTTGGATGATTGCGCCACCCTGGGTTATACGTGGTAGAGAACGGGTTGTTCGCCAAGGCGCAAGCGTCTTCTATGCCAGAAGACGCGTCCGCATGTAAGTATGCATCCGAGCACAGGAGGCTTGGTCCTCCGTGACGAAATACTGGCTTGCAGAAGCCAGTTCCACATGACTTACCGAGTCGCTCGGCGCGACACTCAGTAAGGATGGTCTTACGGGGTTTCTCGGGATAAGCCTGGTGTTGGAAGAATTTGGATTGTGACGAAGTGGTGAAGAGGTGGTGTTTGCCATAGATCGGGCGGGGTTGGCCAGAAGCTCGTCCATCTTCTTGTGCACGACGGAGACTTCATCCAGTTTTTGTGCAATAAGGCTTAGATCAGTGGATGAATGGGAGGGTCCCGTGTCAACTTCGTGGACATTTCGGGGCTGGCTGGTATGATTAAAGGTGACAATGGAAGCATTGTTCATCGAGTTTTCACTCATATTTTCAAACAATTCAAATGCTCCATTCTTGTCTTTATTCATAAAGTTCCCTTCGCAAGAAGCATCTGTAATCTGCTTCAAAGTCTCATTTAGCCCATAGTAGAAAATCTGGGCTATATGCCACTTAGGCAGACTGTGCGGACACTTCCTGAGGAGGTCGTTATACCTCTCCCATGCCTCATGAAATTGTTCGCCGTTTTGTTGCGTAAAAGAGGTGATAGCACGGTGAAGCGCATTGGTTCGCCCGATTGGGAAGAACTTCTTGAGAAACGTTGTTCGCATCTCTTCCCAAGAGTGGATGGTTCTCCCAAGGGTGCGTAACCACTACGAAGCTTTGTCCCGCAATGAAAATGGGAACATTTTCATGAGGACTGTAGGTAACCCGACATTTCTTGGTTTAACCGTTTCAGCCAGTCGGGTTAGGTCTTCCAAGTGGAGAAAAGGATCTTCACTTGCAAGACCATGGAAGTGAAAATTTATTAGGCCAATAATGTTAGGTTTCAGTTCAAAGTCGTCCCTGCCCATGGGGACCCGAATTTGTCCTATGGTCTCTGTAGCAGCGGAATTCTGATAGGAGCTAGGAGACCTAGGCTCCTCCCGTTCGGGAGGGTTCTGCATTTCCTCCAATGTTTCCTGAATGGCCTCAATTCGTTCATTATACATTTCCATTTGGGCTTGGAGGCGGGTTATGGGATCTAAGGCTCCACCACCTGGTGGGTTCTGAGGGCAGTTTCCTCCCTCGGGATTTGGGGGTGGGCGTGCAGCCATGTTTCTGGAGGATCAGGATGATTCGGCTTCTTTTCTAAATTTATCAGGTAATTCAATCAGTTCAGGGTTTTGTGACCTCCTCCCAAACATGCACTACCGCAGGAAGAATTGGGGCGATAAGAAGGGAAAACAGATGAGAGAGAAATGACGCCACAATAGTACACTTGATGACAAATCAATTCAATCAAATTCCTAACCTCTACAGTGTGCCCTTAGACCTAAAGATCTAAGTTACCTACTATCACGGACTATGGAACCGAATGCGAGCACCGCGGAACCACCGGGCCAGATTGAAAGGCCGTTTGCCCCAGTCCTAGACACCCGATAGCAATCGGGAACTCTCACTAGCACGTAGACGCTACACGCAGGTAGTTAGTCCTCCAATCCTTAGTAAGGGTCAAGTTACTACCAATTTTAGTCAGAGGCTTAGGGTCAAGTGCTTTTGGAATGTGAAGGGCATTGTTTACGGGTAATGCCCAAGTGATTGATTTTCAGAGTGTGTAAAATAAGCATGCAACGGGGAAATCTCCCCGAATTGAAGTTTTTATTGGTGAATGGTTTTTAGAGTTCAGCCTTAAGTAGTATGGATTTTAGGATTTCACTGAAATACCAATTCAACCAATCTTCGGATTTTTGTGAGAATACAAGTTTTCTTTCTACGCCCAACAAACCCTTCTTCAATATCAGTTAGTTATGCATGCTAAAATGCAATGGGCTTCCCTAATTGAAGATTTCTATGTGTTGATGCACGAATCAGTTTTATATTAGTGTGAAAGGAAGAAAAGCACTTCAATTCAAGTGCTCCCAATCACCAAAAAGATGTCCACACAAGGCTCAACCAAAAGATAAATAAAATCAAATTGTTGGGGTTGAAATATTCGGGATCGAATCTTACGCAAGTTGAAAAGTCGTGGTGGGGTTGGAATTAACTCAATTCCAAGTCTCCCCACCAAAAAGGTTATCCCGAATTGTAGTTAAGTGAGGCAAAGAGGGGTGCAATCAATCTTTTTATGTTTGCCTCAAGGAATACTTCCCATGACGAGAAATTCAAGAATCAAGATTCTTGGATTTTCGCTCTGCGAAGTAAGGCGGGAAATCCCAGGGCAGTGGGAGTGAAGACAATCAATCAAACAAGTGAATTTTAATCCAGTTGCCCCAAGAGATCCCAAGAAGTTTTTCTAACTTTTTAGTTTTTTATTTTTTTTTATTATTAAGGTGACAAGTTAACCCTAGTTGCTAAGAAAAGAAGACCTACTTGTTCGGCAACGTGTGCACAGCTCCAATGCGGTGTCAGCGTCTTCACGCTCTCATTCCCGCCTTGGATCTGCTCACATCTTCGACTTCGTCTGCCTCTCTTCTCCTTGCAACAGGTTTACCTGCACATCAAAAACAAAAACACCCTTGAAGAGAAGGGTGTAAGAAGAGAAACAAATTACAGGAATGGATTAAAAACTTACTTGAAGGCGCACTTCCCCGGGAACGGTGCCAGAAAAGATGTGGTGTTGGACCCGAATAGGTTGTTAATATGATGATTTTATCGTTGAAGTGTGTATAGTGGTTAACCTAAATCGGACCTAACCATCTCTTTACAAAAAATTTTTTTACCTGGCCTATTTGATTTTATCTTGGTCACTTTTCGGCCCAGGGTCGAACTCAGGGAAGTGGGGTTACAAGTCAAGTTTCTATGCCTTTCCTACAACGAGTCTCTTCCGTTCGTTTATTGTGTTTCTGGTTTTTTTTCTATTTAGATTTTTTTTCTGGTAATCTTTGTCCTTAAGACACACCCTCAAAATTGGATTCTTGGCTTTGAGCCAAAACAGGGTTCCAAAACTGGTCTTGCTATTTGCAAGACGTAGTACCTTCAAGTCAAGGATTATCTTTTCTCTTCTATGTATTTTTTATCTTTTTACTAGTAGGAAAGCGAAATAGAAATAAAGTAAACATAGTGTATATATATATGTATATATTATATATGTATAAAGGGGTGGGGGTGGAGGCGGAGATGGAATGTAGCACGATGTTGAGTCGGTCGTCATCTAGAGAGACGCAACCAACAGGACTAGGTGCCGCGTGGAGTGTGGGATGGATGGTGGAAGATGTATGTAACCATGCATTTTGTACGCATGTATCGGGGAATATCCGCAACTGGTGCAGATATTCCCGTGATACAGCGTTTGGTAAATAATGTGAAAAAAAAAATATATATATATGTATATATATATTTATAAGTATATGTATATATGTATGTAGCTATATATGTATATATGTATATGTATATATATAGGTATGTGTACGTATATATAACTATATAGGTGTATATGTATGTATAAGTATATAGTAATATATGTTTATATAGATATATGTTGCTAGATATATATATGTATATATGTATGTATATATAAGTAGGTGTGTATATATGTGTATATATATATATATATACATATATATATATATATATATATATATATATGTATCTATACTTAGTTATGTAGGTAATAGTATATAGATAGATATATGTATATTTATATATATATATACGTATATAAATATATGTATATATATCAGTATATATATGTGTGTATATATATATATATAAGTATATATATATATATATAAGTATATATATATATATATATGTATATGTATGAATATAGACTAATACATAGTTATATAAGTACTAATATATGTATAAATATATGTATAAATATATATATATATTTATCTCTATATATATATAAGTATATAGATATATGTATATATATGTATATGTATATGTATATATATAAGTATATATATATGTGTATACAAATTTATGTATATAGATATGTATACGTATATATATATATGTGTATATAATAGTGTATAGGTGTGTGTGTGTGTGAGTCGGTAAAGAGAGTGTTGTGAGAGAGAGTGAGAGAGAGATAGAGAGCGAGAGAGAGAGGTCAGGAGAGATGGCGCTACTGGAGTTAAGGCATCTGGAGCTTCCATGCAACGTCTGATGGCTTCACCCATGTGCAGGCGCGTATGCGCACGGAGAGGCGCATGGTCGAGGGAGTGGCCGCACGCAGAGGAGGCCGCAGCACACCGCGCTGCGTGGAGAGCAGGCGCTGGCGCTCGCAGGTGCACGCGGTGAAGGAAGCGGGCAAAGGCAGGCGCTGGGAGAGGGTTGGTGCATGCAGACGTACGCCAGCGGGTGCGGGCGACGCGAGTGGAGACATGCAGGCGGGCGCGCGCACGGGCAAACTGCAGTAGCGACGCGCCGGGTGATCGGTAAAGTGAGAAGCTCATCGGTCACCCCACTGTAGCCACAATGTCGCGCAGACTGCATGAACAGTGGCTACAGTGTAAGGCCTCGCCGCATGACCGGGAGCTGCAGGTGCCGTGAGTGCGGCTGGCTCACTACTGGCGCGCCAGGAAGGAGGTTTGTGCCGGCCGGTTGTGGGCGTGGAGAAGTTCGCGACAGGGCTGAGAAGCGAGCGGCAATGGCGTCTGCAGGCACGCGCGGATGCTTGCAGGTGCTGTTGGGATGCACTGGGGTGCTTGGTCGGCCGCTGCAGAGGAGCACAATGGGCGGTTGCGGGCAGAAGAGAGCATGCGATAGAGCGAAGAAGCAGGAGGCGGAGAGGCCTGTAGGTGCGCGCGGAGGGCGAGGGCGCCTGCAAGCGCGCGCGGAAGGGGCTAGGGCTGTTGCTGCTGCCTTCTTGCCGCTGCTGTAGGGCGTGCAAAGCTTTGAGCTTCAAGCTTGAAGCTACCGCTCCAATGGCTGGAATGGCTGGAAACGAAGAAATCAGGGAAGAACCACCACGCCCATCGGCTCTATGGTGAGCTGGGCGGTGGTGGACTCACGATGGTGGTTGTGTACCACCGTGAGTTGCTTCTGTCCGTCGGGTGTCGCCGAGGAGGGCCGGCGCATGGAGGGAGAGGGAGGAGAGGATGGCCTGGAAGGAGATGGAGCTGCGGGTTCTTTTCGTGGAGGACCAGGTTGCTGATGAAGGAGAAGTCATGGTCTTTTCATAGAAGAAGAAAGCCATGCACAGCCATGCCCTGGCTGTGCATAGCTTGCGCATGGAGTGGCAGGGAGTGGGCTGTTGCGGCTGGTAGGGAGAGTGCTGCTGCAGGGAAGCATGGCACGAGGAGAAGAAGAAGATGCATGCAGCCGCGGCAATGATTTAAAAATCAAGTGAAATAAAAAATAAAAAGATGGTGAATTAGCAGAGATGCACTTGAGAAAAAATGTTAATTGCAAGGCCACTTATTTATTCTCCTCTCCTCTCAATTAAATGCATGATGCATGTATTTTTACAAATGCGATTATGGAACCCTAATATGCATAGGTAATGCTAGGAAATAGCACAAGAAGGCACTATTGCAGGTGTATTTTTGCGGTGCAATCAGCCGCCAACATCCCTCTACAGCAGACCACAGCCTGCTGACTTTAGCCTCCTTATCTGCAGCAGTAGCATAAGCCCTCGGATTTGCCTCTTTCAGAATCCCCAGACATGACCACTGTTCATTCCACAGACTAAAGTCCCTGCCATCTCCGAGCCTAGGTTGTAGTAGGTGCCAATAGTTGCTGATTGCACTGATAACTAATAGCCAAAAAGGGGAAGGTTTCACCGGTTATAGCCTCTGCAGAGCACTATTAGATCCACCATAACTGTCCCTGATCAAATCTGCCACCAAATCCTCCTTGCAATCCAGAATCTTGATGGCCCATTTAATCAGTAAGGCCTCATTGAACTCCTTGAGTGCCTTAATCCCCATACCACCTGTCTCCTTTGGCCTACAGATCTTATTCCATATGATGGGCTGCATAAAACCACCCTCATGGCCAGCTCCTTTCCAAAAGAATCTTTTCCCCATAACATCCAATCGTTTCCAAATAGACTTCGGGGCCTTGAAAATGCTAAAGTAAAAGACCAGGATGGATGTTATGACCGAGTTAAGAAGGATTAATCTCCCACCCTTAGACAAAAACTTACTACTCCATCCTTTCAACTTGCTAGAGACCTTATCAAACAAGATATTCCAATCAGTTTTCTTTAGCTTTGCAGCCCTCAATGGCAGTCCTAGGTACCTCATTGGTAGTTTAGCTCGAGGTGATCCCAATGTATTCTCCAAATCCATCTGCTCTTGCTCATTCATGCCAAAACATATCAAGGAAGACTTTTCCTTGTTTAATTTCAGGCTTGAAATATCCCGAAAGATCTTTACCAGTAACCCCAGAGCATGTGCAGCAGGCTTGGTCCCTTCCACAAAGAAGACTGTGTCATCTACATATTGCAAAATGGGGGCCAGATTTCTCCTATTGGATAGTGAATACCCTCTGATTAGACCCACCCTTGCCAATCTGCATGCATAACTTGCAAGCACATCCACCGCAAGATTAAAGACCAGGGGGGCTAAAGGACATCCTTGTCTAACCCCATGCTGAGGTTGAATCCAAACACCGCATGGCTTCCCATTGATCAGTGGAGAGAAGGAGGTAGTTGTGATACAACATTTCATCCATTGGATCCATAAAGGAGGAAAACCTCACCTTTTAAATACCTCCCAGAGATACGGCCAAGAGATCGAATCATATGCCTTCTGAAAATCAACTTTCCACATGAATGCCTTGCACTTGCTTCTATGCCATCCACTCACCATTTCCTGAGCCCAAATGAAGGATTCTTGGAGTGATCTACTAGGTAGAAATGCAGATTGCACTGGATGGATTATGCTCTGCAGAACAGTTCCCAGCCGGTTAGCTAAAATCTTGCTGACAACAAGGTAGATGGAATTTGAAAGTGAGATAGGCCTAAAGTTTGAGAACTTCTCTGCTCCCATTGACTTAGGCAATAAAAAGAGATATGACTTGTTGATCTTTTCAAAAACAGCATTTCCCTTCTCAAACTCTCTGATGACATCCATCACTTCCTTGCCCACCACATTCCACATCTCTCTATAAAAGAAGACTTGTATCTCATCAGGGCCTAGGGAACCTTCCATATTGAGCTCTTTAATTGCCTGCAGGGTCTCATGTTCAGTGATGGTTGTTGTCAGTTGAGAGGCTTGTTCACTTGTCACACTAGGAGCATCACTTCCTGCCATTCTCCATTCCCCCCTCTTAACTGCTCGAGAAGCATCTCTATTGTATCTGATGGCTTCTAATCTTATCTCCTGAATGGATGACATCCTGTGTCCATCTCTGAGAATAGAAGATATAAAATTAGCACGCCTCCGAGAGCTAGCCGCAAGATGGAAGAATTGTGTTGGCATCTCCCTCCTTAAGCCATAATTGCCTTGATCTCTCCCTCCAATCAATTTCTTGTTTAAGATCTTCATCCAATATCACACCTTGCCACACCTTCCTATCTACAAGTTCTTCCTCTAATAAAGGGCCAACTGCTTCCTTAGAATCCAGCTCCTGAATGTTACTCAAAGACTCCATCCTCCTTTGCTGCCTTATCATGTTTACAGTAATGCCATACTCTTTTAAGACAATGCGCAAAGCAGTCAGCTTGGATGCCAATCTGATAGTAGCAGAGCCCTCCACCCTTTTAGCCTGCCACCATGAACTGACCATCTGATAGAAACCCGGTTCATTCAGTCATGAGCTTCTAAGCTTGAAGTATGAGCCAACTTGGGTTTCTTCCCCACTGTCCCACACCAAAGGGTGTGATCAGAGAATGGTCGGTCCAAGCCACTAACAGTCGACAGCTGAAATCTTTTAAGAATGTTCACATTCCCAAAAAATCTGTCTAATTTGGATGCCAGCCCATTTCCATTGAGCCATGTAAATTCCACACCAGAAGACGGATACTCACTCAGTTTAAGAGATTGAACCACCATCTGGAAGCCAACAGCTGAGCTATCTGTGCCACCAGTAGGCCTGTCTGCCCCTATTAGCACACAGTTGAAGTCACCACCTGTCAACCATGCACCCCCTACACTAGTTCAGCCGCAACAGCCCATTCCTCCCACAACTCCTGCCTAGCAGAGGCAACACAAGGGACATATACCCCAGTAACCCAAATACATTCATGCCCCTGGTGAGTTTGGAATTTGCAAGTCAACATGTGCCTAGCTTTGTGAACTTCCAGACATTGTGCCCACACCTTCCTCCACCAGATAGCAATACCCCCCGATCTCCCCTGTGCATCAATCTTCACACATTCATTCATCCCCGTAGCCAACAGGTCATACCATAGCTTATTGGAGTTATTCTCAATGTGCACCTCTTGAATGATCGCACATTCAATCCCCCATTCTCTTAAATATCTCATCATAGAAGCCCTCCGGCTTTTGTCGCGCAGCCCATGCACATTCCAAGCGAGGATTCTCATCTATCCTCACGAGATCCCTCCCCCTTGAGGTTTTGGCACTTGCATACCTACATAACCTCTTCAATCTCGTCTTCATCCATCAATATGTCAACCTTTGACTTCCTCTGTCTGAGGCTATAAGGTGATCTGCCCTTACCAGTTTTAGCACAAGAACCACCATCAAATTTAAGACCCTCCATCTCGTGCAGATCCTATTTATCCTTCAGGGAGTCAAGCTGAGTTCTTGAGCCCCCTGCCCCTCAGCCTCCTCATCGATTGGCAACTCATCCCCTGCCACCACAGGCGTTGGTCTTGATGCTTCCACCCAACCCGATTCCTCCTTCTCTTCAGTCGATACCTCCCCCCTTTCTCCCACATGATGGTCCTTACTTTTTTTGATAGATTGGGGTTCTTCAGATGGAGCTGTGCACATGTCCTACGTAGCTGCCTCTTCACCAGCTTCAGATCCAGATGACTTATCTTGCTTCGCTACAGTGTCACCCACCAAGAACCTCAGCCGCAGCAACCATGAACTCCCACCACACCTCAGAATCAATCTATCAGGTACTGAGCCAGCTTTAAACACATTGACCAACACATTCAACGAGCGCCCATCGCCCTCCAGCAATCCAACAATCGCATCTTCTGCCACTGAGGCAAATCCTGATATCATGGATGTCACAACCTCCGTCGACCTCAGATGCAAAGGTAATCCCTTGATCTCAAGTTTTCCTGATCTGGAACCCACTCTCTGGGGTGGCCTCTCCGGCAGGGCTCCATCAAAGGGAGAAACCAGTCTCCAGATCACCGTGAGGCCATCATCGCAAGACGTTTGAAATCGTAGCCTCTCAACATCCATCATCCCCAACCCAAAGAGGACAAATTGTGTAGGTGACAAAAAGGCAGACTGCCAGGAGTTGGTCGAAAGGGAAAGAGAGCTTACTAGGTTGCGCACATTCTCCATTGTCGGTCTTCCAGAAATAACCTCTCCGACCAGCGCTCCACGCAAAGCCATCTCTGCCACTTTGATGTTCTCTGTCATAGGTACCTCCACATCAATCGTATGCCCCCCAGAGCTGCATAAAGAAGGGGGTGACGTGCGCTTGTGCGTGTGTTAAGAAGTGCCATTATAGTCACACTTGCAACGTCGGTTTTAAAGTAAATAAATGGAGGTGAGTCCGAGTGTCGGTCTCAGGGAGGTGTGAAAATCGGATTTTTCTTATCACTTGTTGTCACGGAAAGCACAGAGTTTTGCTTGTGAAAGGTGTGGTTTCAAAAGCGAGAGAGAGATAGAGAGAGAGAGATTAGGGTTAGAGTTGTTTCTGGCTTGATCATGCAACTTAAACAGAAATTAAAGTAAACAACTAAATAGAAAGTAACTTCATTAATCATGCACTTTTAGTTCATAGCTTACAACATTAGATACATGCTCAAACAAAAGTAATGGAAAGCTTAAAAGAGAGGAAGAGAGAGAGAGAGGAGGGAGAGCAGTGAGGCAGCCATGGCGGTGGAGGAGGCTCTGTTGGCAGCTTGTCATCTTCGGTGATTACAAGAGGGCCTAAAGCTAGCTAAGAGAGGGGTGGAGTGGTTGCAAGGGAAGTGAATGCCTTGAATGAGTGGTTGGAGGGGTTTAAATAGGGTTAAGGGATTCCTAAAAGAAGAAGGAGCTTTAGCGACGTCCGGGATGTCGCTAAAACCACTCCAAAAGTGTCGGTGAAGCCCTCCAGCCTGCCGGTCAACCACCCGCGTTGTTCTTCTTCACGCTCGATCTGCGGCCGCTGCGTGAGAGCCGTCTAATCGAAGATCGGATGGCTAAGATCTTCCTTGGATGCACTTGGATCGTGCCTCGGGCGCGCGTGTGCGTGGGAGTCGTCGCTCAGCGTGTGCGTGCGCATGAGCGCTCACGATCTAAGGGCGCACCACTTGGCACAATCACGGCCGCCCGCTGTTGATCAGGCGGCCCAATTTCGCCATGCGCTTCCTTCGTCTTCAATTTCACGCATCGCATGGCTCGAACCTGCGTCGCGTGCGTGCGGGCGTGCTGCTAACCGTTGCGCCATGCCCGTGCTTTGTCGCGTCGAATGCGTGGTTCTCGGCCAGTCGATCGAAGATCGATGGCCGAGATTTGATCTCAACTGATGGATGAAGTGGCGAGTGGTGGAGCAGGGGCGACGTGGTGCAATGAGGGTCGTTGATCACCAGATCAACTGTCAGAACTTCTTGGGCCCATTGTAGGAGCTCCGGATGTCGGATTTGGCCGATCTTCAGTCTGTTGGACTCCGTTCGTTGTTCTGAATCCATTTGTATGGTCCGATTGCTCATCTGAGGCCTGCTTTGACAAGTACTTACACAAATGTCCATTAATACAATTTTATAAGCAATCTTGGTACATGATGCATGCAATGCTCCCATTCTACTTATGTTGTGCCTTTTATTCTTAAGATGGGCCCTATTTAACAGAATTATCACTCCCTTATGCAGTGTTATCATACCCCCATGCTTACTCCTTGCTAGTCCCTAGCAAGGTTTATTCTAGCCTTTATTATTATTAGTTTTTTAGAATTTAAGAAGTAATTGCTTAGACACTTCGTTACTTGTCAATAGGAGGAAATATACCAAGATCTTAATCTACAAAGACTATGCAGCGCTCGGGTGTCTGCCAAAATATGAATCGCCTGAATCCTTGCTTTAATGTATATAACTATGCATATGTATATGTATATATATATTTTTAGAATTTTTTCGAAATTCAGTGTGGGTTGGTAACTTTTTACGGCTATCCAACCCACCCAAAACTTATTCAAAACCCTAAGTGCTAAGCATCTTGGTGTGAAGATTGTGATAGACTCACTTAATGGTAATTCAGACAGACTTCGGGTTTCTACGCCCCTAGGTGACCGGAAAAAGAAATATATTTTCCTAAAGGTGCATTTGTTCGATTGGTAGCTTTCTCCCAACGTTCGTTTTAATTTGAGGTCAACACAAGGATTTTTCCAGTGTATATCTCCCTAGCTTGTACTACTTCCCCGCTTCTTCCTTAGGTGTTTTGGTTCTTTTTGTGCAGTTATTGAGCTGGGCTCTGGACAACCGACCAATGAGCTGTTACCCACGATCACTTGCCAGCCATACTCGTGCGGTGAAGTGTGGTTTATTTTCTTTTCTTCTCCTTTTTTTTTTTCATAGGTGGCTTCCCTGATCTCAAATGTACCTAGAGGCAATGAAGAAGAAATGGTCCGTGGCTGGGTTCTGGACAACCTGCCAATGGGCTGTTACCCACGACAACTTGCCAGCCATACCACCCTAGAGAGTTCATTAGCTACCCCATTTCTGTCAAAATCTCCGAGGAGTGAGTCTGTGCAAAAATGTGTGCAGATGCTTAGACTCAAAGTTTTTCTGAGTTAGAGGGTGAGTTGATAAGTCGTATACTTATCACCTTATTTAGTAGGTGGATTAGAATAGCTTAAGGTTTCAAGGATTTGAAGCTAAATCCATATTTTAACGGACACCAGGGCTGATTAAGCCTAAAGGCCTGAAAAGTCTAAGTGTTTACGTTCCTTTTGTATTATTTCCTACTATTGACAAGTTTCTAATGCCTAAGTTTTCTTCCTAAATTCAATTTTTTTTTAATTTTATTTTTATTTTTATTTAGACTGATTAAATGAGCTTAGGATTATGCAATTTACCACCCCCCCATGCTTAAGTTGGACAATGTCCTCATTGGCAAGTACATGGACGCATAAGGGTTCAAAAAGATAGTACCTGAGTGACGTAAAATACCGGATCAGTTTGAATCCTCTGGGTTGCCTCCCAGGAAGCGCTGAGTTTAATGCCTCCAGCTGGGCGGTGCTCCGTGTCAGCCCTCAACGAGGGTGACATCTCCTTTGGGGGAACCTGGGCCAGGAAATGCTTCAGTCTTTGACCATTAACTATAAAAGTGTGCCCAGTGTTAGGATCAGCGACTTCAACCGCCCCATTAGAGTAGGGATTAACCACCCGAAATGGTCCTGTCCATTTGAACCTGAGTTTCCCCAGGAAGAGTTTTAGGCGGGCGTCAAACAGCCAGACTTGCTGGTTAGGCTCAAAGGTTTTTCTATGAAAGAGTTAGTCGTGGATAGCTTTCATTTTCTCCTTATACAGTTTACTATTGTCAAAGGCATCCCAACGAATTTCTTTAAGCTTAGATAATTGGAGCGTCCTCTACGCACTGGCTAACTAGGGATCCATGTTACATTGCTTGACAGCCCAGTAAGCCTGGTGTTCCAATTTGACAGGAAGATGGCAGGCTTTGCCAAAGACCAGGCGATAAGGCGACATGCCTATCGGGGTCTTGAAAGCGGTCTTGTATGCCCACAGGGCATCGTCAAGTCGTGTGGACCTGTCTTTCCTGTCAGGTCTCACAGTCTTCTGTAAAATGTTCTTGATTTGTCTATTTGAGACCTCGGTCTGCCCATTTGTTTGCGGATGATATGAAGTAGCAATGCAGTGGTTCACTCCATATTTTCTAAGTAGGGCACGGAATTGGGAATGAATAAAATGGCTTCCACCATCACTGATCATGGCCTTGGGTATTCCAAACCGGGAAAAGATGTTCTTCTTAACAAAGTCCATGACAGTCCTGTGATCACATCGGCGGGTGGCGACGGCTTCAATCCATTTGGAAACATAGTCTACCGAGACCAGGATGTACTCGAAGCCGTTGGATGGTGGAAAGGGGCCCATAAAATCGATACCCCAAACGTCGAAGATTTCGACAATCAAAATGGGTTGGAGGGGCATCATATCTTTCTTGGTCATGGTCCCCAGCATTTGGCAGCGTGAGCAAGTCTTGGCAAAGTTGTGTGCATCCTTAAATAGGGACGGCCAATAAAATCCGGACTGCAGAACCTTTGTAGCCATTTTCTTTCCAGAGAAGTGGCCACCACAAGCCTGGTCATGACAAAAGGAAAGCACACTTTGAACTTTGTCTTCGGGGATACACCTCCGGATGATCTGGTCAGCACAGAGGCGAAACAGCATGGGATCATCCCAGAAATAGTGCTTGGCCTCAGCCAAGAACCTGTCCCGTTACTGTCTTGACCAACTGTGCGGGGTTTGTCCTATAACCAGGTAGTTGACGTAGTCAGCATACCATGGCATTTTCTTGTCTTGCACAGCCAGGATGTGTTCATCAGGGAAGGCATCAAATATAGGTAGGGAGGGTCCAATGTGGTTTGGATGAAGTTTGGACAAGTGGTCAGCCACCACATTCTTTGATTCGGCCTTGTCTCGGATTTCCAGGTCAAATTCCTGCAAAAGCAGGATCCATCTGATGAGCCTGGGCTTTGCGTTCTTCTTGGCCAACAGGTGTCGGATGGCTGAATGGTCAGTGTAAATCGTCATGTGGGTTCCCAGCTAGTACGATCGAAACTTTTCAAGTCTAAAGACTACAGCGAGCAACTCTTTCTCTGTGACCGTATAATTTCATTGGGCCTCGTCCAACGTTTTGCTCACGTAGTAGATCACCACGGGCTTCTTATCTTCCCTTTGTCCCAGGATAGCGCCTATGACAAAATCTGATGCATCACACATAATCTCAAAGTCCTGGGACTAGTCTGGGGGTTGAAGTACAGGTGCGGTGGAGACTAAGTCCCGGAGGGTGTGATAAGCCTGGATGCAATCAGAAGACATGTGGAATATGGCGTCGTTGGCTAGAAGGTCGGTCAAGGGTTTGGAAAGCTTGGAAAAGTCAACCTTAGCCCGATCTACCTCGATGCCCCTATGCGATATGATGTGCCCAAGGACAATTCCTTCTTGAACCATAAAATGGCTCTTTTCCCAACTTAACACTAGATTAACCTCGATACATCGTTTCAGGATTTTCTCCAAGTTGCTCAGACAATGGTCAAATGAATTCCCGAATACAGAGAAATCATCCATAAAGACCTCTAAGTATTAACCCACCATTTCTGAAAAAATGGCTAGCATGCAACGCTGGAATGTCGCAGGTGAGTTGCATAACTCGAACGGCATTCGACGGAATGCAAGTGTGCCATACGAGCAAGTGAATGTGGTCTTTTCTTGATCCTTCGGAGCAATTGCGACTTGGTTATATCCTGAATATCCATCCAAGAAGCAAAAATACTTCTGCCCTGCCAATCTTTCAAGGATTTGGTCAATGAATGGCAAGGGGAAATGATCCTTCTTAGTGGCTTCATTGAGCTTCCTATAATCAATACACACTCGCCATGCGGTGGTGGTGCGGGTGGGGATGGATTCGCCATGATTATTGGTGACAACGGTGAGCCCAGCATTCTTGGGAACCACTTGGGTGGGGCTCACCCAGGGGCTATCGGAGATAGGATAGATGATGTCGGCGTCAAGCCACTTGATAATTTCTTTCTTAATGACCACCCGCATGTTTGGGTTTAAATGTCTCTGCATCTGGTGGGAGGGTCGTGCCCCGTCTTCCAAGTAAATCTTATGGGTGTAATAGGTGGGGTTAATTCCTCTTAAGTCAGAAATGGTCCAACCAATGGCGGCCCAATGTTCTGAAAGGGTCACAGTCAACCTGAGTTCCTGATCCTTGGTTAGATGAGAATTAATAATCACTGGGAAGGTCTGGACTGGTCCTAAGAAGACATACTTGAGATTCTCGGGCAATGGCTTAAGTTCAGGTGCGAGTGGAACCACAGTCGATGGGAAGGGCGGGAGTTGATCAACATCAATCTCCTCAAATGGTGTCGTGTGATGGTACTCAGCCTTATAGTGGTCCACGGGTATTGATGGTGACGGGTCAGAAGAGTCATTACGGGTTTGGTGGTCTGATACAGAATTGAGGGTGAGGCATTCCTCGATCAAAGTTTCCATGGGATCATGTTCTTCAATGTAATCGCAATCAAAAGACTTTGTCACTCGGAAGATATCCAATTGCATTTTCCTGTCCCCGAAGGCGATTTCCATACATCCCATGTCACAATCAATGTTTACCTTAGCCGTAGCTAAGAAAGGTCTGCCTAAGATTATGGGTGCATTCTGTAATTTTTCAGGGACTTCCATGTTGAGCACCAAAAAGTTGACTGGGAAATAGAAGTCCTTGACCCGTACAATCACGTCCTCGACAACCCCCTTCGGGGTTTTCACTGATCTATCAGCCAGCTGGATGGTGACAGGGGTTGGTGTCAGCTCTCCAAAACCAAATTGGTGGTACAGGGTCGTTGGAATCAGATTTATAGAAGCACCTAAGTCCAGGAGCGCTCTATTAAACGTCATGTCCCTGATATTGCAGGAAATCAGGGGTGCTCTTGGGTCAGTTCGCTTGAGTGGAAGGTTGCTTGATATTAAGGAACTTGCTTATTCAGAGAGCACAACCTTCCTAGGTGCTTGAGGTCTCAACTTACGCTTGGGTGTACAGGCATCCTTTAAAAACTTGGCGTAAGCAGGGATGTGTTTGACGGCTTCAAGGAGCGGAATATTAATCTGTACTTGCTTAAGGATTTCCAATAGCTCCTCAATTTCCACAACATTCTTCTTTTTCTTGATTGTTTCCAAGGACTCAGGGCAGGGTGTCTGAATGTGGATTGGTTCTATTTCTGGGTCCTTGGTTGGTGCCTCTTCTGAGTCTGGTATTTCCGCGGGTGAAGTCTCGGGGAGAGTCGGCCATTTGGGATCCTGGGTCTTGGTGCCGCTTCTCAAGGTCACCGCATTTTCAGAGGCATTGGGGCCATGGGTTGATCCTTGAGAAGACGAGGACGAAAAAGCACCAAACCCAGGAGGTGTTTGCGGGGCTGGCTGGACCATGTGAGCCTGCCCGGGGTTGCCTTGGAACCCTTGCGAATTGGGGCCTTTGTTAATTATGTTTCGCAAGTTCGGTTGTGGCTGGGAAGGTAGGGATCCTTGTTGTTTACAGTCCAAGAGTTGGCTTAACTGTCCCTTTACTAAGGCCATTTCCTCCTGATGTTTTTGGTTCATGTCAACCATCATCTTTATTAGGGTATCCATTTGGTTTTGTCGGGGAGGGGTTGCCCTATTCTGATTATATTAGGGTCTAACTGGTGGTCCTTGCTGATAGGGGGGCAAGTGTGGCTGCTGGTTTGGCCTGGGCTGGTTTTGAAATTGCAGTGGTTTCTGGTTTGTCCAACCAAAGTTGGGGTGGTTACGCCAGCCAGTGTTGTAAGTGTTAGAGAAAGGGTTCAGTTTCGCATAACCTTGGACAGCTTGCACATCTTCAAGGATAGCCAATGTCGATGGCGAGGGAAGGGAGTAATCAAGGGTTGAGGGAGCAAAGGTCCCTCCCTGGAACGTGGTCAGGGGTTGTTCCAGGTTCAATTGGGTTAAGGGATGGACCAGGTCAACATTATGCACTCCCTTTGCTAGGGAGAAAGTCTGTAAGGGGTTCATGGTCTGGTTTAGTAGCTCATCAATCTTTTTGTCCACCAATTCCACTCAATCCAATTTCTTGGCAATGATGTCCATGTCAACCATTCCAGAATTTACTTGTACCTCATAAATCCCACCACGAGGTTGACTGGACCTGTTGAACTGGGTCATTGAGGCATTGTTGAGCGAATTCTTGCTCATAGACTCAAAGAGCTCAAACGTTCTCTCCTCATCCTTGTTTAGGAAGTTCCCCCCACATGAGGCATCGACGAAGTTTCGCAGGTTGCTGTCCAGACCGTGGTAGAAAATCTAGACCAATTGCCATCTTGGTACTTCGTGGTGTGGGCATTTCCTCTAGAGTTCATTAAATCTTTCCCACGCCTCATGAAATTGTTCCCCACCCTAGAGTGTAAACGTAGTGATAGCTCTTCTGATGGCATTGGTCTTTCCTATGGGGAAGATTTTCTTTAAAAATGCTTGCCTCAGTTCTTCCTAGGTGGTGATGGGTCTACCTGGGGTTCTAAGCCAATGAGAAGCCTTGTCTCTTAATGAGAAGGGAAACATCTTGATTAGAACAATGTCAAGGCTAATCTCCTAGGTTTCACGGTTCGTGCTATGCGGTCGAGATCCTGTAGATGCTGGAAGGGGTCCTCATTTGAGCTTCCATGAAAGTGGCTCTGGATCAAACTTAAGACATTCGGTTTCAGCTCAAAATCATCTCCCCCTTCGAGGATCCTAAGGTGTGGCTCAACGCTAATAGCGGATGGATTATAGAAATCACCGAGGGGCCTCGGCTGATCCTGAAATGGTGGTATATCAAGTGGTGGTTGCCCTGGTATGTCTTGGAAAGGTGGTGGTGGTTGTTCTTGTGGGTTATGTAACCGTTGTTCAGCTTACATGATGGTGTGAATTTGTTGTTGCTTAAACCGGTGGTTTGCATTAATTTGGGCTTGGATGATGGCCATAGCGTCTAGTGGGGGTTGATCCTCATCCTCATCTACCCTAGGATCCACCATGTTCCTAACAGAATCGTGTCGCCTAGATTCCTGCCCCAAAACACACAACTTGGGATGCAGTGAGCGTCTCCCGTGCATACACAAGAGAAGAACAGGAGGGGATGCGGAGGGCGACAGATGCGAGAAATGTGTTTCAATCAAGCACACAAGACTAGTCCTTACGGTGTATTCCTTAAGAGACCTAGAAATCTCACAAAGGGTGATTAAGTCCGTAAGCACTGGACTCCCCTTCCCAAGGCTAATCTGGCCAGGTTGATTACGAGGGGATTGCAGGGAAGGTTCTTCCTTTGGCTTGCGCCTCCGATTCCGTAGACCCCACAACTGCGGTCGTTTGACATTGCCCCGCAGCCTAGTCACCAGATTCTACCAAGGGAATGAAAGCCAAGTGCCTAGCGAACAAAATCTCGCCTTTCGAGACTTAACTCAGTCCTGCCTAGGGCACGTCTACTCAATTTTAGAGGGCTAGGATGGTGCTTGTGCTAGGGTTATGTGATGAGGCGTTGATTGGGGTGGTGCCTCTTAATTTTCCAATTTCAAAGTGTGCTTCTGTCAAAACATGGTTTTCAAGCAAGGATTTTTAAGATATGGTGTCTTTTAGTGTTTCATTCTTACTTTAGTGCTTTTTAGGGTTGACGTGTCTTAATGTTTTTAGACAAGTTTCAGTGGGCACATCAAGTTCTGCATACAATTCGGTGAAAGTAGATTTCCTTTTATTCTACAAAGGCTGTAAAACCCTAATGTACTCATCCTAATGATCATGCAGCTTCTATTAGATGAGTTGGTTTTAGGGTTGAGTGGTGTGGCCCAGGTCAACTCATGGTGGCTTCGCAAACACCACTCAAGAAAATGAAAAGAACGCTCCAAGAATTTATTCAGAATGTTAGAGTGTACATTTTTATGTAGGGTGATGTGTTAAGTATGTGGGTCAAGCAATCATACACCACACCAATTTTTTTTCAACTTTTACAATTTTTTTTTAGTTTTTTCACGTAAGCAAACAATCATGAGTGAAGAATTACTCACTATCGATCCTTGTTGTGCCTACTCCCTTGTTACCGTCGTGTGATGCGTCGCTTCGCCGTCCAAGCGCCGAATTCTTGCAACCATCAAGTAAAAAGGAAACAAGGCATTAGACAATGTGAGAATGGATGTGGAATGGAGGTGACAAAACAAATTCGTTGCCTCCCCGGCAACGGCGCCAAAAACTGACGTGCGCTTGTGCGTGTGTGTTAAGAAGTGTCGTTATAGTCGCACTTGCAATGCTGATTTTAAAGTAAATAAATGGAGGTGATCCGAGTGTCGGTCTCAAGGAGGCATGAAAATCAGATTTTGATTATCACTTGTTGTCACGGAAAGCATGGAGTTTTGCTTGCGAAAGGTGTGGTTTGAAAAGCAAGAGAGAGATAGAGAGAGAAAGATTAGGGTTAGAGTTGTTTCTTGCTTGATCATGCAACTTAAATAGAAATTAAAGTAAACAACTAAATAGAAAGTAACTTCATTAATCATGCACTTTTAGTTCATAGCTTACAACATTAAATACATGCTCGAACAAAAGTAATGGAAAGCTTGAAAGAAAGGAAGAGAGAGAGAGAGGAGGGAGAGCGGTGAGGCAGCCACGACAGTGGAGGAGGCTCCGTCGGCGGCTCGTCGTCTCCGGCGATTACAAGAGGGCCTAAAGCTAGCTAAGAGAGGGGTGGAGTGGTTGCAAGGGAAGTGAATGCCTTGAATGAGTGGTTGGAGGGGGTTTAAATAGGGTTAAGGGCTTTCTAAAAGAAGAAGGGGCTTTAGCGACATTCGGGACGTCGCTAAAACCACTCCAAAAGTGTCGGTGAAGCCCTCTAGCTCGTCGGTCAATCGCCCGCGCCGTTCTTCTTCGTGCTCGATCTGCAGCCGCTGCGTGAGAGCCGTCCGATCAAAGATTGGATGGCTGAGATCTTCCTTGGATGTGCTTGGATCGCTCCTCGAGTGCGCATGTGCGCGGGCATCGTTGCCCGGTGTGCGTGCGTGCGTGAGCGCTCGCGATTTTAGGGCACGTCGCATGGTACGATCATGGCTACCCGCTGCTGATCGGATGACCCAATTTTGCCGCGTGCTTCCTTCGTCATCAATTTCACGCACCGCACGGCTCGAACCCGCGTCGCGTGCGTGCGGGCGTGCGCGCTAACCATTGCGCCACGCCTACGCTTTGTCGCGTCGACTGCGTGGTTCTCTGCCGTCCGATTGAAGATCGACGGCCGAGATTTGATCTCAGCTGATGGATGAAGTGGCGAGCGATGGAGCGGGGGCGACGTGGCACAATGAGGGCCGTTGATCACCAGATCAACCGTCAGAACTTCTTGGGCCCATTGTAGGAGCTCCGGATGTCGGATTTGGCCGATCTTGAGTCCGTTGGACTCCGTTCGTCGTTCTGAATCCATCCGTGTGGTCCGATTGCTTATCTGAGGCTTGCTTTGAAAGTACTTACACAAATGGCCATTAATACAGTTTTATAGGCAATCTTGGTACATGATGCATGCAATGCTCCCGTTCTACTTATGTTGTTCCTTTTATTCTTAAGATGGGCCCTATTTAACAGAATTATCACTCCCTTGTGCAGTGTTATCAGGGGATGAAGGAGGTGCCTGCAAAGCCCTAGAATTCAAAATTCCAGAGCACGGGAAAAGACGTTCTTTCATCTGCCCCCCAAGACCCCTGCATGAATCCCTCTTGTGACCAAATCCCCCGCACTCTAAACACACCATGGGAGATCGGAAAGTAGCCGCCATATGTCCTCGCTGTTGGCAACGGAAACACAAGATCTTGCCGTTCTCCTTTGTGCCCCTTCTATCAGTCCACCATGCCTCCATCACCCTTTTACCATGCATATCAGAGTCTCTCCGCTCCTTCCGCCTCCATGCCCTCGACCTCCAAGTAGTCCATCCTTCCCCTTCCATGATTCCACTAGTCACTGCCCTGGCATCGCTTGCTGTCTCCCCGAGCCCGCCAGACATCCCTACGGTTCTCTCGGTCCTCATTTAGCATGAATAGGCATTTTAACCTAATTAAATGTGTCTACATCATCGTCGCTGCCAATAGAGATGCCGCACAACTTGTGCTGCCACTGTGCACACCTTGCCGTCAATGTGCTTCCGTTGTGGTCTATGAAGAAGTAGTGGAGCTGCTCAATAGTTGAGGTGGGCCGAAGGGGATGGGATCGAGAAGCATATGTGGAGGAGGGTTGGAGGGGAAGGGATCGAGCGTCGAGCGATGCTGCTCACTACTCAGCCATGGATGAGGACCAGAGGGGAAGGGATTCAGCGATGCCACTCGTCACTCACTGCTCACTCACTCAGCTATAGAGGAGGGCTAGAGGGGAAGGGATCGAGCGATGCTGCTCACTGCTTAGCCATGGATGAGGATCAGAGGGGAAGGGATCGAGCGATGCCCCTCGCCGCTCGCCGCTGACTTGCTCAGCTGTGGAGGAGGACTGGAGGGGAAGGGATTGAGCATCGAGCGATGCCACTCATTGCTTAGCTATGGATGAGGACTGGAGGGGAAGGGATCGAGGGATGCTACTCGCCGCTCGCCACTGACTCGCTCAGCTGTGGAGGAGGGTTGGAGGGGAAGGGATCGAGCATCGAGCGATGCCACTCACTCCTCAAGCGATGCCTCTTAGCACTCACCACTCGCCCCTCACTCGCTCTACTGTGGAGGAGGGTTGGAGGGGAAGGGATCGAGCGATGGGGATTGGGGTGGAGTTACTTAATGGCAATGGGTTAGGGTTGTCATGGACTCACGGCTATGCACTCAGCACAGTGAGGAGTCTTGCAAGTCCGGTCAGCATTCGGGTCATGACGGGATGCAAGTTGGGTCACGGACTCAGTCACGGGATAGGCCCTGATGGGTCAGCTAATGGGTACCCGTGGCTGCCTTGGTGGGTACCTAAACAAAGACTCGATAAGTAACGGGTCATATTTAATGGGTACCTAACCCATATTTGATAAATGGGCACCCAACCCAATAGGGTCAAATATGATGGGTTGAGTTGGGTACCCAATATTAACGGGTTATTTGAACAACCCTAGATACAAGATGCTGAAAATATTCGATGTGTTTTTCTTTGGGCAATTTGCTAGCCATTATAATGTGATGCTCAAAAGTCAAGCTCAATGATGTTTCTTTGATGTCTTGTAATGCTTCTATGAAGTTTGGTGTACAAAAAGTTTTATCAGAGGATTAGGATTAAGTGGCATGCTGAAACACTAAATGATGGGCAACTAAACTACACATGACCAATGATAATCGAGAAAATGCATGCGAAGAATAATAGTTAGGGTTTTCGAAAAGAGAAACACATGTATTTTTGTAGAAAATTCCAACTTATCAAATAATTTTAATCAAGACCGAATGAGTCCTAAGTCGAACATGGAGAAGTGAGGTTTGATTTAGAAAATTTGTGTTTGTTTTTATTGTTTTTGGTATTTAAGTGCTTTTCTTTTTTTGTAATTTTTTTTAGCAAGAGATCAAATCAGAATAATTTCTATGCTACTCTACTCTACTTGCAGAAAATTAAAGAGAGAGAGAGAGTAGAGATAAAGGGAGAGAGTAAGAGAGAGAGAGCAACAGATATTATATAGGTAATTCAAATGTTTATTACATCTAAATGCAGAAATTAAACTCTTCTCTAGAAAGCAGTAGAAAGGAGAAGAGAGACAATCTCCCTCAATGGTTGCTTAGGGGACAACTCGCATTATCGTGACACCCGAAAGAAGGTGGTAAGGAGCTATCGAAGGGAGGATGAAGTCTGAGGGAGGACGAGGCAGGATAGCGTCATAGTGAGAATCCACTTCCGGAATGGACGTGAGAGGATGGCCACGGGTGCTCCATGAATAGGAATGAGAGAGAGGAAATACGAATTAATTTTCTACTCTAAGGGAGCATCTTGGGATTGGGACTAGCTAAAGAGTAGGTCTTGGAGCTTTGGACAAGGGTAGAGTGAAGAAGGAAGGGATGAAGAGGAAGGAGAGGGGTAAGAATAAGGGCATGGAAAATCATTTGGCACATGAAGGGCTTTAATGCTGCATGCAACGCACGAGCTGCGCATGTACGCACCTTTGGCAACACTACGCATCAGCTATCGTAGGTGAAGAGGAGTGAGAGCCACTAGATAGTTGATGGATAACCACGATCACGTGCTGATTGTGCTTAAGATCGTGCTAACACTGCACGTGTGACCGTACGTACGATGCACGCTTGATCAGTGTCACCACATGGAGCCACTCGCACCACCTAATCTCAATTGGATAGCGCTAATCACGTGTAGCGCATGCTCTACTCTGTTGCTTAGGTTGCGTGGCCGGTCGATCACGATAGAGTTATTAGATTTCAATTTGGTGCACACTAGAAATGAGGTCTAGTGGGGATTCGATCGTGCGTCTTTAGTTTGAGAATGTTGTGCCTCTTCGCTGCGCTATCATTTGATCTTGGTCGTCCATCACAGATCTGATGGTGGAGATGGCACACTATTTGCACATTGCGAGTGTGTGGGCATGAGGCGGGTACATGCACGTACGATCGCACGTTAGAAGTTTAAAGGCATTGATGGTTCAACGTGGCTTGCTCATAGGCATTGGATGAGCATCCAACGGTTGAGAGTGCGTGTTGGGTGCATGTTCAACTAGTGCGAGCAGCCTTAGGCAACTCTGATGGTACCACATGGCACCATGTGAGCCATCCATCTTCTTTTCTTCGTAGGTGATGCTGTAGATGTTGGATTTGGTCGATTTTTTCACCATCATATTGCGATCGTCGACCCAAACCCATCTGTGCAGTTGGATTTGCCGTTTGAGTTCCAGATGCTCATCACCCTGCCCCTTGGCCTTTGATCTTCTTTGAACTGCATATGATGCTATGGAGGTCCTATCAGGGAAATTTCAGAGGCATTGAACTTCGATCGTCACTCTAATTAGATCTGTATGGTTGGATCTTCAATCCAAGGCCCCTAAATGTATTGCCTTCTCCCCTAGCAAGAAAAATAAGCTAATTAACATATAATTTATAGAATCTAGTCTAAATGCGATATGATGCATGTTGTGTAATATTTACAGGGTGAAATGCATCTACAATCCTGGGAATAGGCATAATAGGCATTTTATGACAAATAATTGTGTATCTATCAACCAACATGAACAAGCATGTGGATATTATTGCGGTGTCACATATTCTTTCTCATTGTGGAACAATGATCGATAGCAAGTCCTTCAAAAGAACTTAGTAAATTGTCTAAATAATTTTGATCATGATATGAAACAACTATAGAACTATTAGCACAACCTCTGTAAAGACTCGGTCCTCCTTCAATGATCGGATAAAATCAAGCAACAATGGCACTTCGAGTGACTTGCAGATAAACACACGAAGGAGCAATCAAAATGTTGTAACCAAATCTGAGATATAAGGATTACTTCTGTTACACAAAATTTGCGAGCTTGAGATATTCTCGATCTTAAACACCTGTAATCGAAGTTTATAAATACAATGAGATACTCGCTCGTCTGAGTTGAGAAAGCACAAACTTCTTTCTCCATTACCTCCTTTAGCATGGTATCTAGAGCCAAACGAGACCTTCTCATCACATCGACATCCTTCATTCCTCGATCCCTTGTCATTCAATGAGTTCGCAACTCAACTGCTATTAACGACCAACTGGGCTCATCGTCACCTACCCAGCTTTGCTTTGCTCGACACCCCTGAGCCCTTCCTCTACCTTATCTCCCTCGCATGACACCCTCCCCACCACCCCTTGTCGAAGTTTCCTCACCTCGCCATTCATTTGTTGTCATTCCAACCTTAATAGTACCCCTCCACCATCACATCGGCCTCACTCCCCAATCCACCATCTCTCTCGTCGCCATCCATTCCCCATACGAACCATTGTTCCTTTCCCCTATTCCTATGCCACTGCCCTATCCTCAGCCAAACCCTACCACGAACACTTACCCAGTGCCCTTTACACCCCCTATACACCCACGGACCCCACTCACCCATTTAAACAACCCAAACCCATATACCCAACTACCCGACTGATATTCCCATCCCTCCCACCACGCCACTGACCTCCTTTATGGTCTTATATGAGCACCACCATCCTCTCTACCACCTGCAAGCCACCTTTAGCGATCCATCACCACCACTCGCTTACATTGCTCCCTACGGGAGTCCACCCATCGATACTTTCCCCTGCCAACAATCGGCCACCGTAGGTCTCTATCTCCCTACTTAACCAACCACAGCTGCCTCGTCTACGTGACTCCCTCAATGCCAACCCTTCCCTAGATGGTCCAACAATTCTAGACACTACCCTAACCTCCATTGTACTTGCATCACTCCAACTTCTTCTACTGAGTCATAATCCTATAGGATATTTACAATCCTCCCTTTGGCTAACCACATCTATCTTGCACACCACCACTACGAATGTTGTTTCTTAACAACTCGCTCCAACTCACGTCATCGTAAGTTGTTGCTTGTATTCTCCTCCACAGCTAACTAGTTTGTCCAGGGTGCTACCAGCCTTGCCTTTTGTGTGCATTGTTCGAATGCTAGATCGATGTTTTAAAATTGTCGCATTGTAGTATAGCCAAAATAGCGCGCAAACAAATAAATTTATTACTCGAAAAAGTTCCGAGGTCGAACATAGGAAGCAATATGGAATTCAGTTCTCAAGAATTGCTATTTAAGACAAGAAAGCTATGAAATTGTAAATAAAAACTTCTTTAGAATAAAGTAGCACGAGGATCAAGTGTCAGAATTAAAAAATAATAGAGTAAAATGGTGATTTAGATCACCAAATACTCCTTACAATGATAGCTAATGAACTCAATGTATATATGAAATGAAATTCAACCAAACCAATCATCTGATTTGTAAATCAGACAGCTTAAACTGTTTAAGCCTCTCTATTCTTCTTCTTATTTTCTCTTTCTATCTCTCTTCTTCTTTAGTTACGGCCCTTCCTCTTTTTGTTCTTCTCTGTCTCTTCTCTACCTTTCTTCTTCTGCTGTTGTTCTTCCTTTCTTTCTCTCTTCTCCATCTTCACACAGAGGGGGAAGGTCCTTCAAATGGCTAAGTGTCAGCCGTTTCTCTCTGTAGCAAAACACCCTCCTACCCACGCAGACTCTCCTCTCTTTCTCTATTTAGGATCCACTCTCCTAGAGCCACAGGGTAATCAGGTTATCAGACCTAGCGTACTCGGGTCCAGGCTCACTGGCATTGGGTGATGAGAGAGGAGTGAGGTTTAGGCGGGCTAATGGGTTAGGCCAGGTCCGCAAGCGGAGGTCACGGACGAGGCGTGCATGGGTGAGAGAGACCTCAGTCTGTGTTTGGAGGTAGTAAGCCCTATTGACAAATTCAGTTTATGTGTATGCTCCGCTTTAGTGGCTTCCATTGTGGGACTATCTGGCCCCACTTCGGTCGTGTACGCTGCTGCTGCTTTCTTCACTGAATTCGTGCGTAAGGAGTGGTCAATGTCTCCAATTGACCGCGCGAGTATGTTCCTGGACCAACTCTGCACTGTCTGGAGTCGAGGACCTTTCAGGTCTGGATTGAGCTTCAAGCAAGCTCAAGGCATGCTGCATCAATGGCGGAGGGGGCGACTACCTGAAATCAATAATACAGCCTTTCGACCACGTCAGAAGGTTCAGGAAGGATCGTCGGACCACGGAGAGTGTGACGGTGGTGGTTGTGAGTCATGACAAGGTCCGTGCGCACGTGGTAGAATCAGATGGTGTGTGTGAGAGTGGGTGTATTCAGGGGTGAGTTTGGATGAGCGATAGGTGGAATTAGGTTAGGGATTTTGTGCATGGAGTGATGGCGGAGTTTATGGGGGTGGTAGCGGCACGATTCGTGTAGTGGCATGATGGATAGATGTTGCCAGAGCATTGCCGAAGCGGAAGGAGGTGACAGTGTTGAGGGCGAATTTATGGGTGTGTGTGTGTTGTGAGATTGGGAAAAGAAAATATAGTGAGAGAGAGAGGGATAGAGGAACTTAGGGATGTGGTAAAGAGACGGAGGGCACCGATGTTGGTTGTCCGGAGCCGGAGAAGGAGGATGGTGCAACGAGGTGGCGACGTCGACTGAGGGAGAGGCATGACCTCTTGTTGGTAGGAGAGGTTCGTGAAGGCGAGGGGAGGAGTGTCAGCCATCCAATTTGATGGTTGGATGGCCGGAGGAGGAGGGTCGAGAGGGGTCGCTGGAGCTAATTCTGAAGGTTGCCGGTGATGGAGAACAAGAGGGTTCATCAGGCCAAAAACTAGCTGAAGAGCACGGCTGTGCCCTATGGTTTCTTTTATAGGGCTCAGGAAGGGTCTTAAGCTTGGAAGCCAAGCTTCCAAGCTTGGAAATATTGCTGGAGTAGGAAACCCATTTGTTCCATGAGTTCCTATTAGGATTTGTGCGAGAATTGTGGCCTAAGATGCGGTTCAAAAGGAATGAGAATTCCTTGACGAACTTCCCTTTCAATTTTGAAAGGGATTCGTCAAGAAATCAAGGAGTTCTTTGCAAATTAAGGTCGCTGGAGCAAGTAGGAATATGTTTAATGGCGGCAGGGGGCTTTTTTTAAGAACGATGACAAAGTTAGGGGTCTGTTTGAAAAGATTTTGAAAGTTAAGGGTAGAAATGTAATCAGATAGGATCAAGTTGCAGACTAGGTCAAGACAAACTCATCTTGGGTCCAAATTTTGGTACAAACCTAATTTGGCCCTAAGGAATCCAATGGTGAAGTTGGATTTTGGTTTTGACCACGTTTGACTGGGCAATTTATGAAAAGACCCAAATTAGGGCAAATGTCTGTCTGAGACTCTATTCTGGGTCAAAATGGGTTCTGATAGTCAAATTGAAGGTTCCAAACCCTACAGAATATTTCTTTATGAATTTTAGAAGGCTTAGGTGAATTTTTTCTTGACCAGAACCTCAGTTAATTAAGCAGGTTTGTTTTTAAGTTTTCAAAAGTTATTTAATTCTTAGAACACGTGCAAACCCTTTTCTGATTGTTTTAACCCACTTGTTAGCTTTTTAGGACCAGTTGACCCTTAATTAACCCCTAGGAAAACCCATGGTTGTACTGCATTCATGATATGCTGGTAAAATTGCAGTTTTAACCCTAGTTTCTTATTTTTCCCTCAGAATAATTATGTAGTGACTTATGACTCTCTAGCGGTTATGTAGGAGCATTTACTGACTTAGTTGGGTCAAAATGAGCTAGTTATGGCTCATTATGGTGTTCCCATCATGCATATCACTTAGCTGAGCCCTACGGTTAGCCACACTATACTCCTTGCTCGCCTTCGACACTTTGCTTCTTCGCGACAGGCAACCCCTAGCAATCTGAAGACTCCGTATCCAACAGGCCAGTAAGACGCTTTATCTTTACATAGGAATTTCATCAATGTTATCACTCTTACCAATAGGCATTTGTTGGATCCTACTAATGGCATCATTAAGTGGTTCCTCTCCTCCCTTTGTGCTCCCAGTTGGGGTTCATCACGTCCTTTCTATTAAGTTAACCACGACAAATTATCTTCTATGGAAGACATAGTTGCTACCATTGTTATGCTCTCATAGTCTACTTAGGCTAGTTCAAGGAATAAACAACCCATCGACTAGAGCACCATTTGCCTCATTCGATTCTATAGCTTCTCTCACCTCCACTACTGACACTGCTACCATTCAGGCCTGGCAAGCTTGGCATCAAATGCTTCTTAGCTGTTTGGTAAGCTCTCCCTTTGAGGACATTGTCCCTATGGTCATTGGTCTTAAAACCAACTTTGAAGTCTGGGATGCATTACATAAAGCTAATGGAGCGCCATCTCATACCTATATCCTATAACTATGGATGCAACACTACTAGAAAAAGGTGATATGCCGTCAGTTTAGGAAGCGATGGAAAAAATATTTTTGTCGTTGCTTCTTGATATAAGCGACGGCGAATACCACACTAGATTAATCACCTAAACCTTGTCCAAAAAGTAATATGTAATTAATATTTGTCGTCGGTTATTATAAAAAGTGATGGCAAATGTCAAGTTAAAATTTCGCCCCAAATTTTGAGAGTGAGATTTAGGATTAAATTAGATATTTGTTGATGGTTATTATAAAAAGTGACGGAAAATGTCGGGTTAAAATTTTACCCCAAATTTTGGGTGCGAAATTTGAGATTAAATTAAACATTTGTAGTCGCTTATTAATTAAATTGATGGCAAAGGTCAGACCATCTATACCTTTGCAGTGTCCTCTCCTCCCACACACTGCCACAACTCCCCTACAGAGCTCCTCCTCCTCCTCATCAGCGGAACTCATCGTCACCACCCCTCCTCCACCTCCTCATCAGGTAAGTCCTCCTCGTTGCCCTCCTCCCTTCCTCCACGTCCGACCCTTCATCTCCTTCTCCTCCTCCTCGTCTCCCTCCTCCTCAAACCTCTCCTCTTCTTACTCCTCCTTTTCCTCGCCACCCTACCCCCTCCTCCTCCTCCTGTTGAGCCAACACCTCCTCACCGCCAACTCCTCCTCTCCTCCTCCTCGTCTCCTACTACCCTCCTCCTACCCTCCTCACTAACAATGTTCCTTAAGATAAATGTCTTATTACACTTTGTGTTAATCAGATTTTAAAAATCAATGTGTTGTAGTATAGATGGAATCAGCGCAAAAAACAAATAGAATTTATACTTAAATGGAAGTTCGAGGTTGAACATAGGGAGCAATTAGCAAAATGATTCTCAAGATTGCAATTCAAGCAAATATATGAGCAATTTATAATAGAAATCTAAGTAGTAATGATATATAAATGAAAGAAAATGTCAAATAGTGCAAAAAGAATGGGGTAAAATGGTGATTTGAATCACCAATTACCCCTCGCAATAATATCAAATATTTCAATAGTATCAATCAATCTAAATCCATGTAGGATAAGTTTACAATGCACTTCTGCTGCTCTTCTTCTTCTGTTACTCCATTTCTTCCTCCTTTTGTGCCTTCTTCACTTCTCTCTCTTCTCTGGCTTCCTCTCCTTCTTCCTTCTCTTCTCTCACAAGGGGAAGGGTTTCCTTCTTCAAATGGCTAAGTGCCAGTAGTTGGTCTTCAGAGCAAAACCCCCTTGCCCCTGCGTGCTTTCTCTTTTTCTCTCTCTGGGATCCGCTCTCCCAGAGCCTCGGGCAATCAGATTAGAATCTAAGCATACCTGGGACCAGGGCTGCGAGCGTGATATCGCAGCTAAGGTGTGGACAGGGCTTAGGGGGGTTTGGGTCAACGCTAGGTCCACAGGGGACAGGTCACGGGAGAGGCATGTGTGAAGGGTAAGCGGGGACCTCACCCCCTGTGCGTGCTGAGGCGATAAGCCGTAAGCACAAAAATAATTTGTATTGCACAAGTGGTCCAGCGGTTTCCGAGGTGGGACTATCCCATCTAAGCCTTAGCGTAAGCACCGACAGATGGGCTCCCCGCTAATTCCAGCTACAGCTGAGGGTTTGACGGTGAATTGCAGGCTTGGAGACTTGCCTGGAGCTTCTCTATGCGACCTGGAGGTGTTGTCAATGAAGAGCACGGCGAGAATATGATGAATGAAGCTGGAGAAGTCGTTGTGGCAGCGGGGCTCCGGTGAAGCACCTGAAATCACAAGAACGGCCTCGCGGCCTTGTCAAAATAGCTTAGAAGGTTTTCCTTGGAGTGGCGAGTGCGGTGGTGGGTGCAGCATGTGGTGCGAGTATGGGTGGAGGCCTGGCGACCTCAAGAAGGTGGTGCATAGGTGGTGGTGTTCGGTGGCACTGAGGAGAGGCTAATAGCCACAATAACCAGAGGGCTTTTGCTCTCTGGGACATGGTGGAGCTTTTGGAGTCGGTGGCAAAGCAGATGGAGGTGTGGAGCGGTTGAGGTGCTTCGCTAGAGATGTGGCCGGAGTGGAAGAAGGTGAAGGTGGTCGGGTGATACGATGGTCGAAAAGAAGTGTGGTTGGTATGTAAATGAAGTAGAGGAGCTAGGGAACTTATCAAGGTGGTTGGCTGACGAAGTGGGGCAGATGCGACGCCATTTGCGTTGTGGTCAGCGTCGGAGAAGAAGGCACTCTGCTGAGGGTAGGACAGCGAGGATGGAGATAGAGGCACCCGCTGGTATGGTGCGATGCGGAGGAGGGTAGGGAAGGAGGATCTACCGTGGGTATTGCCGTCAGACGAAGGAAGGAGTTGGAGGAGGTCACCAAATGTTAAGGAGCTTCAACTGGAAGAGGAGATATGAAATCAGAGAGGAATCTGGTCGAATTCGAGCATCGGATCTTCGGCCTGATCTGGGGCATCTTTTATAGGTCCCTGGAGGATGTTCTAAGCTTGGGAAGCAAGCTTCCCAAGCTTGGAAGGTTCGCTGGAGATAGAAGTTGAAATATACCCGAATCTCTTATGTGTTCGCATGAGAGATTGGGAAGGTTTTAGGGCATAGGATCTAGCTCAAATGCAAGGGAATTCCTTGACGAACTTCCCTTTCAAATCTAAGAGGGATTCGTCAAAGAATCAAGGAGAGCATGCCAAAACAACCTCACCGGAGTTGCAGTATTAGCATTTCATGGTGGTAGGGACCTATTTGATAAAATGATGATAAAGATAGGGGCATATATGTAATAAATTCAAAAGGTAAGGGGCCATGTGAAATAAAGAAAATCAGACTTGGACCAAATTGCAAACTAGGTTGAAACAATCTCAGATTGGGCCCAAATTTTTTTGCAAACCTAATTTGGACCTAAAGAATCCAATGGTGAAGTAAGATTTTGGTTTTGACCTAGTATGACTGGGTAATTTGCACAATTACCTAAATTAGGGCAAATGTCTGTCTCGGACTTTATTTTTGGTCAAGATGGGTTCCAATGGTCAAATTGAAGGTACAAAACCCTAGAGAATATTTTTATATAATTTTTAGAGGGTTTAGTTCAATTTTATTTTAACCAGGACCTTAGTAGATTAAGTAAGTCTATTTTTAGGGTTTCAGATGTCCATTAATTCTTATAATGCATGAAAACACTTTTCTATCTATTCTAACTCACTTATTTGACTCTTAAAATCATTTGACCTTTGTTCAACCCCTAAGAGAACACATGGTTATTACATTTTTGTGATAGAATGGCAAATTTGCAGAAATAACCCTATATTATTATATTCTTCTCAAATCAATATTTTGTGCCCTTAAGACCTTCTGATAGATATGTAAGAGCTTTTATTGACTTAATCAGACCAAATTGAGCTAGTTATGGCTCATGATGATGTTCCCTTCATACCCCATGCCTAGTTTTTGCTAGTCCCTTAGCAAAACCATTTGAATCGAACCAGTTATCCAGGTCGGATTTTAACCATTAGGATGCCTTAGTAAGTCATATCTCTAGGAATCAGATCTTAATACCAACAATAGGACTAGAGGTACTCAAGTACCAGCCCAGATCTAGACTTGACTAGCTTTCACCTCGATCCACTGCGAAGGTTTCTAAGTCAACTATCCTAAGGTTCATTGGACCCAGTGGTTAAAGCACTCGTGCTTGAAACAGGGTTGGTCCGGTTCAGTTTGCCAGTGCATTTTGAGAGTCATAAAAGGAGAATTTGATTTGTGGAGAGCTTTCACTCTCTTTTCTTTTAATTATATTTTTCCTTAGATCCATCCTCGGATTAGCCCTCAACAAGGTCTGTATCAGATTCCTTGCTCCCACCATCAATCCTCATAGGTCCCTGGCAATCGATGCTTCGAGATAGCACCACCCATGGAAACCCCTAGAACCTTGGCTTTGAAGATTTCAAGATAATCCCGCCCATGGCGTTCTATACCTAAATCTAGACCCTGGCAATCAACATTTCGTGATAATGTCGCCCATGGCATCTGAACTAGCACATGGTGCTTACATGCCTCCAATAGGATATTTAGATATCCTAGGAGATAAGCACCGATGAGACGGTATGTTATTGCACATCTTCGAGGGAAATTTCTCACCTCTCCGCATCGAGAACTCATCCAAATCAACTTGTGTTTTCAAGCTGCTCCTAATCTAGATCTTAAGACCTTTTTCAGAATATATTAAATGCCTGTTGGCATGGTTTCATCTTTAGAGTGCACTGAACCGGACTGTGTGTGATTTAGGGTGCTTAACTTATCGAGTCTCGCAAATCAGAGGTCAGTTAATGGGGTCGAATAATACCTAAGCCTTAGACCTAATACATAAGCTTTGCATTTTCCCCAACCTCTTGAGGATTAATCCAGATGTTAACAAGTACATGAATGTTTAAATCCAACACAGATACAAGAGGCCTAAGGTCAGTATTCGCCACTAATCCCTTAAGTTTTCGCCTTTCAAGTCTTAGTTCATCATTCGATCTAACCACGAAGGTAAGTAGGTTCCAAATTGTTTCTATGGGACTCAATTTTTTTTCTTTTTCTTTGTGCTCCCTTCTTGTCTTTTCAATTTTCATTCCTCCTTTTCAAAAATGGCTCTTCCTTTTCCTCAACCTCCTCTTTTTTCTGAATAAAATGTAATTTTTTTATGAAACCCTTTCTTGTGAAGTGATTCTCACAGCATTTTGCACTTTAATACCCCCCCATGCCTACGATTTGCAATGTCCTTGTTATAAATTAGGTGGATTCGAATTCAGCTTAGATCATACATTAGAACAGGTTTTGGGTGGGTGGATGGGTCGGGATAACTGTTGCGGATGATTTCAAGCTCTGGTATGGGTACCAGAGGTAGAGTCGACTATTCTAATGGATGAACTCTAAAATGCAATATGAGTTTAGCATGGGATGTGTTAAGAAGGGTTTCAATTTTTTCAAAAAGATGACGGGTTGCCTCCTGTTAAGAACTGATTTTAACTCCATCAACCGGGCGCAATATGCTTAGGGAGAATGGAGATCAAAAGATACCTCAGCCAAGTTTGTATCGGTGAGTTCAATGAACGGCTTAAGTTGCTGGCCATTCACAATAAAAGGTTTAGAATTAAGGCTGGGTTGACTGATTTCAACAGCTCCATTTTCGAAAATCCATTGAATGGTCCAATCCATTTTGATCTGAGTTTGCCTGGGAAGAGTTTTAGTTTGGTATCAAAGAGTAAGACTTTCTTACCAGGGTGAAAGATCTTTCTGGATATGTGCTTTTCGCGAAAGGCCTTAACCCACTCTTTGTAAATTCGCTAGTTCTCGTATGCATCATTGCGCAGTTCATCGATCCCGCTCATTTGAAGCTTTCTGTGGGTTCCTGGCTTGGAAAGATCAAGATTACACTTCTGTACAGCCAAATAGGCTTTGTGCTCCAACTCGACGGGGAGGTGACATGCCTTCCCATACACCAATCTGAAGGGAAACATGCATAATTAGGTCTTGTGGGCAGTCCTATAAGCCCACAAGGCTTCTGAAAGTTGGGACGACCAATCTTTCCTATCAAGTCGGACAGTGACCTGAAGGATTTTCTTGATCTCCTGATTTGATATCTCAGCTAGACCATTGGTTTGGGGGTGATAAGGAGTAGAAATTCGGTGTGGCACCCCGTACTTGGTCATCAGTGATCTGAACCGAGCATTCATGAAATGGGTCCCTCCATCAGAGATAATGGCACATGGGATATTGAATCGAGAAAAGATGTTTTGATGAATGAATTTGATTACCACTTTATTATCATTGGTTCGGGTAGGGATGGATTTGATCCATTTGGACACGTAGTCAATAGCAAGAAGAATGTACTCGAAGCCATTCGAGATAGGGAAGGGTCCCATGAAATCAATCCCCCAAATATCGAAGATTTCACATACGAGAATCGACTGTAAAGGCATCATATCACAGTGGCTCATGTTGCCCAAGGTTTGGCAACAAGTGCATGCCTTACAGTGATCGTATGTGTCCTTGAAAATCGTGGGCCAGTAAAAGCTGCACTGGAGAACTTTGCTGCAATTTTATGTCCCAAGAAGAGGCCTGGTCATGGCAGGACAAAATGTCCTGAATTTCCACTTCTGGGATGCACCGTCTGATGATCTGATCAGCACCAATGCAGAAGAGGTATGGGTCTTCCTAGATGTAGTACTTGGCATCGGAAAGCAATTTGTCTTTCTTGGCCTTCGGCCAATCGGATGGGATCTTGTGTGATGCTAAGTAGTTCACCAAATTAGTAAACCAAGGAAGTTTCGTACTAATAGTCAGGAGGTGCTCATTAGGAAAGTGTTCTGTGATGGGTCCGAAAGGGTCAATAATGTCAGAAGGAAGGTGAGATAAGTGGTTAGCTACTATGTTATGCTTTCCCACTTTTTCACGAATCTCTAGATCGAATTCTTGCAACAGTAAGATCTAACAGATTAGTCGTGGTTTCGCATCCTTCTTTGTGAGGAGGTGCCTTACTACAGTATGATCCAAGTATATGATAACAAGGGAACCAAAAAGATATGATCTAAATTTCTCCAGGGCAAATACTATGGCTAGCAGCTCTTTCTCAGTAATTGTAGTTACACTAAGCCTCGTCAAGTGTCTTGCTAGCGTAGTAGTTGACCATGGATTTCCCATCTATTTTTTGCCCAAGGACCACACCCACAACATAATCAGATGCATCGCACATAATCTCAAAGGGCTGAGACCAATCAAGGGACTGCAGGATAGGTGCTTGGGTAACTTGATCACGTAGGATCTCAAACGTCTGAGTGCACTCCTCAGTAATTTCGAAGGGGACATCCTTGGAGAGAAGATTAGTCAAGGGGCACATGATTTTCGAGAAATCAAGAATGAATCGATGGTAAAAATCGACGTGCCCCAGAAAGGATCGGATGTCCTTGACCGTGCTAGGCATAGGGAGCTTAGAAATCAGATTCACCTTGGCTTGACAACCTGGATGCCTTTTTCAGAGACAAGGTGCCCCAGGACAATTCCCTCAGGTACCATGAAGTGGCTCTTTTCCCAGGAAAGAACCAAATTCATGTCAATGCACCGCTTGAGGATTTGGACCAAGTGCAGGAGGCAATCATCAAAAGATTCTCCAAATACTGAGAAGTCATCCATGAAGACCTCAAGGTATTCACCTACAATATCTGAGAATATGGCAGGCATGCATTGCTGAAAAGTAGCGGGTGCATTGTAGAGACCGAATGGCATCCTCTAGAATGCGTACGTCCCAAAGAGGCAGGTGAAGGTGGTTTTCTCTTTGTCCCTAGGATGGCTTGCAACTTGGTTATAACTGGAGTACCCATCCAAGAAGCAGAAGAATCAATTTCCCACTAGTTTCTTGAGGATCTGAACAACGAACAGTAGTGGGAAATGATCCTTCTTCATGGAGGAATTGAGTCTTCTGTAATCAATGCAGACTCTCCATGAGTTCGCTATACAGGTTGGTATGGTTTCTCCGGTTTCAGTCGTGATCACAGTGAGTCCAGCCTTCTTAGGCACCACTTGGATTGGACTCACGCACCGACTATCAGAGATTGGGTAGATTATCCCTACATCTAACCACTTGATGATCTCCTTTTTCATGACTTCCTGTAGATTTGGATTTAGGCATCTCTGCATTTCACGGGATGGTCGTGAGCCCTCTTCAGTATAGATGTGATGTGTGCAGTATGAGGGGCAGATGCCAGTCAGATCATCAAGAGTCCAACCAATGGCTCTTCGATGTTGCTGGAGGATAGTAATCAGGCGTGTTTCCTGATTAGATGTGAGTCGAGAGTTGATAATCACAGGAAATGTCTGATTAGAACTCAAAAAGATGTATTTGAGAAGGTCAGAGAGGGGTTTCAATTCCATAACAGGATTATCAGTAGTAGCAAGTGGTTTAGGGTGGATGTTGGGAGCAAAGGAAGGAGCTATGGGTGTGTTTAGGTTAGCTTCAGGCTCCTCTAATTGCGAGTTTTGATCTTCATGAGGTTGATAAAAAATAATCGAGTTTTCCTTGATACATGGGTCATCGACCACGGCCTCGATATCACAAATTTGTTCTATAACTCTACAATTAATTCCTTGTTGGGCATTAAAGATGTTGATCTTCAATGTCTTGCTCCCAAATTTTAACTCAATTTGGCCCTCCTCACAATTAATATTGGCCCTAATTGTGGCCAGAAAGAGTCTCCCTAATATGATCGATGTATTCTTCAAGTTCTCAGGAGCATCTATGTCTAAGATGATGAAATCTACGGGAAAGTAGAAATCATGTACCTTAACTACGACATCCTTGAGTACTCCTTTTGGTGATATAATAGATCAAGTAGCTAACTGCAAAGTCATCTATGTCGATTTAAGCTCAGATTCCTCAAAGTGGTCTGTAGGGATGTGGGTATCAAATTGATGGAAGCTCCTAGGTCTGATAAGGCTCGATCAAAATGTATATCACCAATAGCATAGGAAATTAGTGGGGTGCCTGGGTCTTTTGCCTTAGGCAGGAGTCTGCTCAAAATGATGGAGCTGGCTTGCTCTGATAGTACGATTGGGTTCCCGCCTTTAGTTCACGGCTTACACTTAGGTGTACACATATCTTTTAGGAATCGTGTGTAAGCCGAAACGTGGCGTATTGCATCCATCAAGGGGATGTTTATATGGAATTGCTCAAAGAGCTTAACTAGGTCCTCCTTAGGTGCCACGGGTTTGGTTGTCTTCTTTCCCTTGGTCAAGGCCTCAGGAAATGGAATTTTAGATGGTTCCTCTAGAATTGGCTCAGGCTCTTTATCAGGGATGGGTGTGTCTTGGATGACCAATTTAGGGTTTACAGTCTCAGGCATGTTGTGGCTAGGGAAAGGTGGGTCTTGTGTTGCTTTGCCACTACGAGTGGTGACGGAATTTAATCCTGCCTGATTTTGGGTTGGATTGGGCAAAATAGGTGTTTGCTACTGAAATCCCGAGTATGAAGTTGAAGCATCCATCTCGTCAGGTAATGGAGTAGAAGGGGCCTGATAAACAAAGTGAGCTTAGCCCTGATTTGGGTTCATAATGCACCTGTAGTTTGGCAAGTTATTTAGGTTTGGAAGAGGTTGAGAAGGCACTGCACCAGGCTGGCGAGCACTTGCCAGCTGGGCCAATTGATTTTGTAACTCAGAGATCTCTTCTTTGTGCTATTTTTGCATGTCAACCAAGGTTTGGAGAATCAAAGATGTTTGATCTTCTTTAGGTGGTCCAGATTGGAAATTTTGATTAGGCCTTGGTTGAGTGGGTTGATATGGTTGCTAGTTTTGTGGTCGGGGTTGGAATTGGGGTCTCAGATTCGAGTTATTTCCCGACCATGCAAAGTTAGGATGATTCCGCCATCCAAGGTTATAGGTGCTGCAGAAAGGATTATTCTGGACGGTGTGGAGATCCTCGTAGGTCTGAGGAGCTCCGAGATAATCAGGGTACGGGGGTTCAGAGTTCCCCCAACTGTTGTGGACTGACCCGGAGTTGGCTCCGAAGACATAAGCAGATGGGGGTGGATATGCATCCATCCTCGGGGAGTGGTAGATGTTGTGCGTAGCCTCCCTTCCCATGGGTGGGTGCGCGTATGTGCTTTGAGGTGTAGAGGTGGATTTGTGTAGATGACGAGTGATGTCGTCCACCTTTTCTTCGATAATGGAGACCTTATCCAATTGATTGGCTACCAACTCCAGATCAACGGATGCAGAAAGGTCTCAGGATTCGTGTACCACCCGATTGTTTGTCAATGCATGGGTGGACATCCGGTCGTATGTACCCAATGACTAATTGTTCGGGGAGTTCTCTCACATGTTCTTGAGAATTTCCTAGATCGTGTCCTCATGTTGACCCATGATGCTACCACCACAAGTTACATTGACAAAGAGCTTGATGTCTTCATAAAGTATGTGGTAAAAGGATTGAACTTGTTCCCACTTCGGAACTTCGTTATGGAGGTACTTACGCATGAGATCCAGAAAACGATCCCATGCCTCTTGTAGAGATTCTTTCGCTCCTTGGGAGAAGTGCGTGATTTGGTGCTGCATCATATTTGTACGACCAATGGGGTATAACTTTTGTAGGTAGGTAGTCTGAAGTTCTCCCCATGTGTTGATTGTGTGTGGTTGAGTTTGAAACCAGTGAGCAGCTTTGTCAGCTAGAGAGAATGAGAAGAGCTTTAAGAGTAATCCATCCCGATTTTGTACATTTGCCCCAAAGTGTGGGCTAGATGTTTTAGGTTTTTGATATGCTAGAAAGGATCCTTGGAGTTCAAGCCATGAAATTTTGGGGTCATATGAATCATGCTAGGCTTGAGATCTACCTCGGGTCCTCTTGCGGGAATGTTGATTCAGGGTTCGATCTCCACCATTGCAGGATTATAGTGATCTCGAATTTGAGAACGTGGTGGTGGGTTGATGATGGCATTGATTTGATTTTGGAAATCATTTAATTGTTGCTCAAGGTTAGGTTGATCTTCTTGGTGATCCATAGCTGATAAAGGGGAAATAGGTTCTGAATCAGACGATATGTCAATGTGATCAGGTTGTTGCACAAACACAAAGATCGAAGCTCGACCTTGACGAGAGTGAATAGCTAATGGAGGTCTTAAGGATGGTCTTAAGGACCTCCTCCCGAACATGCAATGATGCAATAGATGAGGGATAGCAGGTGATGAACCCAATCAAGACACCCAAAAAAATTTTAGATGACTATAGAGGTTCGGATTGGATGATACCCCTAAGTCAAAAAGTTGTCCACCTAAGAATTACTTGAGCAGCCAGAAAGGGAGAGTCCCGCAAAGACCCCTACACGGTAGCGAAAGAGCGATATTCATTTTCGTTGAAAACTTTAACATAAAATGATGTGTCGTTGTATGTAATCGCATGGTAGAAAATCGCTTTTCAAAACATTTTAATTCTCAAAACAAACCACGAAGGGTTAGATCGTCTCCACAGGAAGGAATTAGCCTATTTAAACTAGTGCGTTGTGCTTCGTTTATTCGGGAATCTCAATGTGTATGCATACTAACTGGTGCACATGTTTCCAACATAAATTCCTGATTTAAATATTTAATCAATAATGTGAGGGTGCACATGCAAAATCATCACAATGAAAACACGTGAATCATGATCTTAGTACTGACAAGCATCGTCTATCTTAATCAAAATGGAACTCATTTCCCATAACCAATATTCAATACTCTAACATGTATGAAAAGAGTTCAGTTATCTGTAATTCTGATAGAAAGGAGGGCTATTCACGTAAATCTTTCATAATATGACAATTCAATGAATAAATGAATAGTGTATTTGACAATGGCATACCTTGTAAATTTTAATGGGAGAGAAAACAATGCATTTTCCTTCTCTCTTGCTCGTGTGCGTGGAGAGGCGATCGTCGGTTGGCTGGAGTTCGGTGGAAGTGCGCCGAAGGCTAGGCATTGTAACGGAGGTGATGCGGCGGCTGGAGGTGGCCGGCGGCGACCGGACAGTGGAGGAGAAGAACGTCGGAGACGGGTGTTGTGCACACGATTGTGGCTGCCGTGGGTGTGGCTTGCAGGTACGTGGCTGTGTGCGGGTTCGTGGCTGCCTGCGGGTGTGGTGAGAGTGGTGAGAGGACGCATGTGGTGTGCTGCATGAAGGGGGGGCACTGCGTGCTTTGGGTTCCTCTTGCTGGTTGACAAAGAAGACGAAGAGGAAGCACGGTCTGCACACATGCGCACAAAACTGCGCAGGAAGTACGCCTGGTGGCAGGTGCAACTGCAAGCGCTGTCCATGCGCGTGGACGTGGTGGGGGCGCTGTGCGTGCATGAGGGCGCTGCACGCTACAGAAGGCAGCGGCTGCCGGTGTTGGGTCCTTTGCGTGCGGTAGGGGCACGCTTGCAGGGCTGCGGGCATGCGATGCAGGCTGTGGCAATGCGCTTGCAGGGCTACGAGTGCACGGTGGGAGAAGATGGAAGCGTCGCTACTGCGTGGAGAGGGTGGTGGAGGCATGCGCTGGTTGGAGAGGGTGAAAGGGTCCATAGTGCATGCCTTCTTCACGATGCACGCAGGATCATTTCCAGTGGTGCTTGTTGGTTCCATAGTGCATGCCCTCTCCATGGTGGGGAAAGTGGAGATGATCCCCACAGGGGGGAAGGAAGACGACCCCTCCTCTCGCCAAGAACACATACATTTATCTCCTCCCCCCCATCCGCAAGTCAAGGGATTTCAAATCCCTTACTGAACTTGGCCGATGACTGTTTTGGATTTGTTGAAGCTGGCCAGAGGTTGAGGGAGGCTTTGTTGAGGCCGGTCGACTGTTGGGGAAGGAGAAATTTCTTTTTACCACCCTTTTCTTTGCAAAAATTATTCCTACAATATTGAAAGATAAAATAATTACATAATAAGTTATAGAATGTGGTAGAATAGATGTAAACTTAAGTAATGATGCATGCAATCATTTTATGACCTAATGTAGTTATTAACAAACATAAAATGTAAGAATAAAGTTAACTTAGGTGTAACAATAGTCCATTAAAATGGACTCATCAAATACCCCCATGCCTAAGATTTGCTAGTCCCTAGTAGAAATGAAAAATAATAAAAGTAATTAGAAGATTTCTTCTTTTCTTATTTCAAACATTTAGTGATCCATATAACTGTGAAGTTATAATAGCCTAGATAATAGATCCAAGTGAAACGCCAATTCACATTGGGAGTTCGTACTTCACCCTTGGTAAATATTTCTATCGGGATAGGCAACTACTTCCCTTGGGGATAAAGCAGAAGATAATTTGTAATTTGACCCCGGCTTTTGGCTTAAGTAGGAGATATCGAGTTGAATGGATTTGTATTTGGTGGCACACACACATCTGGTGCTACATGTAATCTAGTACTACAGACTCTAGATCTCTATACTATTAAACAAGTCAACTCGAAGAAAGGCTAAACAACTGTGCTCTCTTGATGTTCCTTGGTGCTCACTCTTTTCTTTCCTTTCTTTCTAAGATCCCAAATCTCGCCAGATTTAGTAAGTGTACTCACTGTTTGGTGGCCTCACATGGCATTCACACTTCAATTAAAGTCCTAATAACTCTACAAATAAGTTAGAGTCCTCAGCCAGTATTCGGGCGATCAGAAATATTAAAAAGTAGGTATGGGTCATATTTGGTGGATCGTGATAGGTGTTTTTGTTACCTCAGAAATAATGTTACAAAGATAAAATTATAAACTTGGACTCTTTTCCTTTTCTTTTCTCTCTCTCTCTCTTTTAATATAATTGTTTATTCTTTTATTTTTCTTTTTTTCTTTCTTTATAAATCAACATAACATGACACAGACTTTTATTTATGAGGCATTATTAAGGATGATGATGGTCAAGAGGATATTATGTGGCTTATTTGGTGGAAGTGCCTATTCTCGACATCAGGAAGGAATGGATAGGACAGGCATATTTCTGACCTTTGACACTATTACCCTCCTTCAACCGAGGACTCTATGAAGGACAGTCGTAACCATCCACCATAGTCATAGCTTTATTAAGACTCAATCTCTGTGTATCTGCCTTAGTTGGTGACTCTCAGGAATTCACACAAAGTACGCACACAGGAACAGAGAGCGAAGACTATGCCTAACTTTGAGGTATCATCATCTAATTGTCCAAAATTTAAGAGTCCTTGCACTAGACTTAGCACACCAGTAATCTCTCTACTTTCTTCTCACAAATATGGGGTGAATCTACTAGATGATAGCATGCCTAACTCCCTATTAACTGTCCAAGGGTTCAGTAGACTAAAAATGCTTATTGGTTTTCTTCAAAGATCCATTACTCAGTCTACGTGCAAGTGAAGTAAATGTATTGGATTCTAAACTTAAGAAATAACTTAAGAAGAAAAATCTTTAATAACACCTCCATGACCAAGATGTTTTGCTAGGGACTAACCCATTCAGCTCAAATTTTTTTTTTATATGCTATCCTAAATGCATGAATACTTCCTAAAATGCAAAATGCACCCCCTATGCCTAAATCTTACAATGTCCTCATTGTAAAATTAAAACCAGGGGAGAAAGGAAGGAAGTCACCTGATGACGGTAAGTCTGGGTTGCCTCCCAACAAGCATTGCATTTTCTGTCAGTAGCCAGACTTATAAGGAACCTATAAGTCAGGTTCCAGACAGAAAAAGCTAGGCCTTAAAAATATGCGTAACAGTGTGGGCCTAGAAAATAGATAGCCATGGATGTTGGCGAGGTGATGATGCAACGTAATCCCAAATTCTCGCCAGAAGGTATGAAAGCAGAAAACCTTGTTAGCTATGTGGGGAGGTTTAGGAACAACAAAAGGAATATGTAAAGGGACTTCCCAAAACGGAATAAGTGGAGGATAACAAGGATCCTCCAAAGCAGGATGGGTTTTAAATGATATAAACATTATTATTTCAAACCCTTGAATGGCGAGACTAAAAGTACAAGCATCAATCCACACTCGCCATTCTACCCGAGAATGTATTGGCCTGATATGTTCTCCAGAATGAATGTACATGAGCAGAGATCTGATCCAAGGATTGGTTAGGGAGTGTAAGGGTTGTTTGTAGTGTTGGAAGGTAATGATTAAGTCCAATGAGGGCTTAGTTGGTGTTAGGCCCAATTCCAAAAATGATTCAGATTGTGTATTCTCCCTAACAATTGTAGATAACTTCACGTTACCCTACCTAACATTAATGATCGAAGTCATATTTTCACCTTCCTGTATAAGTGAATCAATGTTGGACTCCAAATTATATTCCTTTGATGGCAGGGTCGAAACAACAGAATCATTTTCATTAATCTCATCCCCGAATTCTTTTGGTTCACTTAAATTTTTGTCGGGGTGTATATGTGATTCACCAGTAATGGGAAGAGTTGGATTAGTATCCTCAATTATTCCTAAAGGAGGATCAATCTTAATGTTTTGGAGAAGGCCTATATCACTCCATTCTTGGTTCTTCTCGGGGCATAAATCCTCAATTGACATGTTTTGTGCCCGAGAGTCTCCCCTAGGCTTCTCACTATTGTGCAACTCCTGGTTTGATGGAGGATGACTCTCAAAAGAAGTGAGGAATCTGGATTTCACCATATTATTTATATCCTTTGCAAGTAAGTCCTCAAATAACAAATAATCCCCTTGTAATTCACTCCAAATTTCAGTTCGGGTTCCTCCATTGGGGCATCCTCGTCCTCTGAAATAGACTCTTTATATCCCTGAGACCAAAATTGATCTAATTCATCCTCCATTCCCTTAGGGTCGCCTTCATTGGGTGCATTTAAATTCTCAGGATGCTGAATGGTAGGTGTTGATTCCCTAAGTGGAGGGTCAATATTAGGCTCACTAAGGGTAGAATGGGATTCCGCCAGATAATCAATAGGGGATGTGATAGGAACAATACAACCTTGACCTGGGTTAGTAGGGGTAAGGAAAATATTATCATTGGGGTCAAGGTCCTCAAGAGGTACCATCTTCCCTTTCTTTTGGCTCTAATATAGTTTGGGTGGATAATCACTAGGATCGTTCTCCTCTAGTGGCCGCGTCTCATTGGGAGAGTCTAAGTGATAGCTACGTAAAACTGGATCCCTATTGTCATTGGTTTCCTCATAATTATTTTCATGATCACAGTTGTATGGGTAGGGATCAAGATTACTGGGAAGAGCGTAGCTAAGCTGTCTTATTTCTTTGTTTAATTGTTGACTATTCCTCAACATCTCTCCCATAGATTCCATCATTTCCTTTTGTTGTTTTTGCATTTCTATCATAAAAGAGGAGAGGCTACTACTATCAGGTTGGGGAGGATAGTCAATTTCAGGCTCTGGTTGCCTAGGGGTATCGGTCCAACCTCGATACGAAAAATTGAGAAGGGTGGGAGGGTTGGTGTTTGTATAGAAGTAGGGATTCCAGGGTTGGAAAATCCCACTCCTAGGCTCTACTCAAAAGTGGGAGTTATCGGGCCAGTACTCTCAGGATATGAATAAGAATGATCCCATGAATTGTCAATGTACCCATCAAAGGATGAATATGCTCTGGGCATGGGATCCTGGTTAAAATGATAGGAGTAAGGATAGTCCATTTCTTTCAATTAAACAGGTTAAACTCTCTTAGGATTTAAAAGAATTCAGAACATAAGCAGAAACTTCCTAGAGAGTTCTATCGCTATCAAAACAAATGCAAATTCAGTGGGATCTATTTTTAGTAGATTGTAGGTCTTAGAATTAAATGTTCAGTTGGTGGCCAAACAAGTTTTGCAAGAATTACGCTTCTTAGGCTAACCTTCGTTGGTTCTTATAACCTACTCGCAAAGGATGCAAGTCTTGAATTAAGCCCACGCATGAGGAACCGAAGTAACTTGGTGGATAGGCTTGTTGATTTCCGACTAACTTCCCTTGTGGTGCAAAGACGAGAGGTAGAAATTTATCTAGTGACCTTATGTGTGAGGTGCACAGTGTCTCAGGTGTGCAATCATACGTTCGTGTTTTGAGTTTTGAAATCTCGCAAACAAGATCCTTTTGCACACAATTTTAAGTCGCAGATTTTAATATCCAACCTCTTTGTAGTCCCAATTTTTAAAGTGACCACTGAATTAATTCGATTCAAGCACTTTAGTGGTCTTAGATTTAGGTTCAATGCAGATGCATGACAGGTAATTGATGCTTAAGAAAAAGACGTACCTTGCTCCAGCTTTCTTCAATGCATGAATGTATGCAATGCAGTAAAGATAAATTAGATGTTGTTCATTCAGTCCTAGATGGTCGTCCTATAGTTATGCAGCTTCTAGCAGGCAATTCCAATATATATATATTTTAATAATAATAAACAAACAAACCTAATCTAACTAACTAACCAACATGCAGTTCAAACAATTCGAATAATCCTATAATCTAAATAAATGGGAACACGCTTCCGAAAATATGCTCCCACATACAAGAGCGATAAGAAATAAAGAAACATTGGGAACACGTTCCCAAAAATACCCGACAAGGGTCCAAAAGATAGAAATTAAGTTCTAATGTCTATCTAAACTAAATCTAAACTAAGACCTAATGACTAAATTAGAAACAGGCTCCTCCATAAGCCTACGTGCATGGGATCAAGGCCCACGTGCTCCTATTACTGGCCCCCAGGTGGCGTCAAAGTCTGCCAAAAAGATCATCTCCACCATGCGCGCCCACCGTGTTCGTTGTTTGATTCGTGCACACAAAGAGAACCAATGTCAATAATTCAGAAAAGATTTTAAAATAGCATAAAATTCCTGAAAAAATTAATAGGCATGTTTCCTCCCCAGCAATGGTGCCATTTGAAAGAGCAATCTTCGTTTTCGTTGAAAACTTTAACATAAAATGATGTGTCGTTGTATGTAATCGCATGGTAGAAAATCGCTTTTCAAAACATTTTAATTCTCAAAACAAACCACGAAGAGTTAGGTCATCTTCATAAGGGGGAATTAGCCTATTTAAACTAATGCGTTGTGCTTTATTTATTCGAGAATCTCAATGTGTATGCATACTAACTAGTGCACATGTTTCCAACATAAATTCCTGATTTTAATAATTAATTAATAATGTGAGGGTGCACACGCAAAATCACCACAATGGAAACACGTGAATCATGATCTTAGTACTGACAAGCATCGTCTTTCTTAATCAAAACAGAACTCGTTTCCCATAACCAATATTCAATAGTCTAACATGTATGAGAAGAGTTCAGTTATTCGTAATTCTGATAGAAAGGAGGGCTATTCACACAAATCTTTTAGAATATGATAATTCAATAAATAAATGAATAGTGTATTTGACAATGGCGTACCCTATAAATTTTAATAGGAGAGAAAATAATGGATTTTCCTTCTCTCTTGCTCGTGCGCGTGGAGAGGCGATCGTCGGCTGGCTGGAGTTCGATGGAGGTGTGTCGGAGGCCGGGCGTCGTAATGGAGGTGACGCGGCGGCCGGAGGTGGTCGGCGTTGGCCAAACAGTGGAGGAGAAGAATGCCAGAGATGGGTGTTGTGCGCACGGTAGTGGCTGCCTGTGGGCATGGCCTGCGGGTACGTGGCCGTGAACGGGTTCGTGGCTGCCTGCGGGTGCGGTGACGGCGGTCAGACGACACGCATGGTGTGCTGCACGAAGGGGGAGGTGCTGCGCGCTTTAGGTTCTTCCTACCGGCTGACGGAGAAGATGAAGAGGAAGCATGATCTGTACACATGCACACAAGGGCACCTGAGAAGTACGCGTGGTGGCAGGTGCTACTGCAAGCGTTGTGCACGCGCGTGGCCGCAGTGAGGGCACTGCACGCTGCAAAAGGCAGCAGCTGGTGGTGTTGGGTCCTTTGCGCGTGGTGGGGGCGCGCTTGCAGGGCTGCGGACTTGTGATGGAGGCTGTGGCAGTGTGCTTGCAGGGCTACGAGAGCACGGTGGGAAAAGATGGAAGCACCGCTGCTGCGTGGAGAGGGTGGTGGAGGCGCGTGCTGGTTGGAGAGGGTGAAAGGGTTCACAGTGCATGCCTTGTTCACGATTCATGCAGGATCTTTTCCAGTGGTGCTTGCTGGTTCCACGGTACATGCCCTCTCCATAATGGGGAAAGTGGAGATGATCCCCGCTAGGGGAAGGAAGACGGCCCCCTCCTCTCGCCAAGAGCACATTCTTTTATCTCCTCCCCCCATCCGCAAGTCAAGGGATTTTCAAATCCCTTACTAAACTTGGCCGGTGGCTATTTTGGATTTGTTGAAGTTGGCTGGAGGTTGAGGGAGGCTTTGTTGAGACCGGCTGGCTGTTGGGGGAGGAGAAATTTCTTTTTACCACCCTTTTCTTTGCAAAAAATATTCCTACAATAATGAAACAAAATAATTACATAATAAGTTATAGAATGCGGTAGAATAGATGCAAACTTAAGTAATGATGCATGCAATCATTTTATGACCTAATGTAGTTATTAACAAACATAAAATGTAGGAATAAAGTTAACTTAGGCGTAATAATAGTCCATTAAAACGGACTCATTAGGTAGAGCACCCCCACGGGTTACAGGGTTTCCCCCACTCGACCTTTCTTGTTACTGAGGATCCAGGTAGACCAGAATGGGGACTTGACCTCTTAATTCTACCAGTTTTAGATTAAGAGCAGAGGTGCTTATGATTTCACTTGAACTTTAAGATGTTTTTGTGCAAGGTGATCCAATTTGAAGATTGGTTAACCCAACAAGGTGGGTCAACTTCACCTGTTTTGTCCTTTGAGAAATTTAGGTCCCTCTTTTAGTGTTCAAATGAAATTAAGAGCTTGATTTTAGGGTTTGCTTGAATAGATCAATTCAACCAAGGCTTAGGCACACTGTTTGGGAAGGTTAATTCTTGATTAGGCAAGTGTGTCTCTAAAACCCTAAACTGGAAACCCTAATTGGCTCTTGATTGGTACAATCTAATATGTCAAAATATGGTACCTAAGGCTCAAGCAAGAAGGTGATAGTCCTAGATACCTTAAACCCTAAGTAGGTGCACAAATCAGGGTTTGGATGTTCTCTAAACAGAATGTATCAAATCAGGCAACTTGATGATTAATCTAATAATAGAATGCAAGTTGAACCTAATTGAGTTCTTCCCTCTTTTATCTTTTTTTCAGAATCAGGGGCTTACAAGAGATTGGATTTGTGGTTTACCTACCCTAGAGTGGCTGGTGTGCGGCTGATCTTCCTCCAATGAATCCCCCTTGCACAAATCACAATCAAAAGAGATAGAGTGAGTTAGTATCAAATCAGATATTACAATCAAGAGATCAAAGTGGCCGTTGCTCCTTGGCAATGGTGCCAAAATATTAATCGCTCTGAATTAGAGTTTAAAAATCAATGCATTGCAGTATACATGGAATTAGCACGAAAAACAAATAGAATTTATACTCGAATGGAAGTTCGAGGTCGAACATAGGGAGCAATTAGCAAAATGATTCTCAAGATTGCAATTCAAGCAAATATATGACCAATTTATAATAGAATTCCAAGCAGTAATGATATATAAATGAAAGCGAATGTCAAATAGTGCAAAAAGAATGGGGTAAAATGGTGATTTGAATCACCAATTACCCCTCGCAATAATATCAAATATTTCAATAGTATCAATCAATCTAAATCCATGTAGGATAAGTGCATAGTGCACTTCTGCTGCTCTTCTTCTATTGCTTCAGTTCTTCTTCTCTTCTTCTTCTGTGCCTTCTTCACTTCTCTCTCTTCTCTGGCTTCCTCTCCTTCTTCCTTCTCTTCTCGCACAAGGGGAAGGGCTTCCTTCTTCAAATGGCTAAGTGTCAGTCGTTGGTCTTTAGAGCAAAACTCCCTGCCCTCTCGTACTCTCTCTCTCTTTCTCTCTCTGGGATCCGCTGTCCCAGAGCCTTAGGCAATCGTATTCAGATCTAAGCGTACCAGAGACCAGGGGTGTGGGTGTGATATCATAGCCAAGGTGTGGACAGGGCTTTGGCGGGTTGAGTCAGCGCAAGGCTCATTGGGGACAGGTCACGGGCTAGGCGTGTGTGAAGGGTCAGCGGGGACCTCACCCCCTATGCGTGCTGAGGTGATAAGCCGTAAGCGCAAAAATAATTTGTATTGCACCAGCGGTCCATCGATTTCTGAGGTGGGACTATCCCACCTAAGCCTCAGTGTAAGCTCCCACAAATGGGCTCCCCATCAATTGTAATTGCAGCTGAGGGTTTGACACTCAATTACAAGCCTGGAGACTTGCCTGGAGCTTCTCCACGTGACCTAGAGGTGTTGTCGATGAAGAACATGGCTAGAACATGATGGATGAAGCCAGAGAAGTCATCGCAGCGGCAAAGCTCCGGTGAAGCACTTGGGATCACAAGAACGAACTAGCGACCTTGTCAAAATAGCATAGAAGGTTCGCCGTGGAGTGGCGAGTGCGATGGTGGGTGCAACGTGTGGTGTGAGTGAGGGTGGAGGCCTGACAACCTCGAGAAGGTGGTGCGTAGGTGGTGGTGTTCGGTGGCACTAAGGAGAGGCCAATAGCCTCAATAACCAGAGGGATTTTGCTCTCTAGGATGTGGCAAAGCTTTTGGAGTCGGTGGCGAAGTGGATGGAGGTGTCGAGCGATGGAGGTGCTTCGTTGGAGATGTGGCCGGAGTGGAAGAAGGTGAAGGTGGTCGGGGCGATATGATGGTTGAAACGAAGTGTGGTTAGTGTGTAAATGAAGTAGAGGAGTTAGGGAACTTATCTAGGTGGTTGGTGAATGAAGAGGGGTAGAGGTGACACCGGTTGCGGTGTGGTTGGCGTCGGAGAAGAAGGTACTTTGGTGAGGGTAGGACGATGAGGATGGAGATAGAGGCTCCTACTGGTATGTTGCGATGAGGAGGGCAAGGAAGGAGGATCTACCTCCCTGTATTGTGGTTAGATGAAGGAAGGAGTCGGAGGAGCTTGTCGGATGTCGAGGAGCTTCAACCGGATGAGGAGAGTTGAAATTAATGGGGAATCTAGCCGAATTCGAGTGTCAGATCTTCAGTTTGATCTACGACGTCTTTTATAGGTCTCTAGAGGATGTTTTGAGCTTGGGAAGCAAGCTTCCCGAGCTTGGAAGGTTTGCTGGAGATAGAAGTTGAAATATACCCGAATCTCTCATGCATTCACATGAGGGATTGGGAAGGTTTTAGGGCTTAGGATCTAGCTCAAAAGGAAGGGAATTCCTTAACGAACTTCCCTTTCAAATCTGAGAGGAATTCGTCAAGGAATCAAGGAAAACATGCCAAAATAAGCTCATCAGAGTTATAGGATTAGGATTTCATGGTGGCAGGAACTTATTCGAAAAAAATGATGAAAAAGATAGGGACCTTTTTATAAGAAATTTAAAAGCAAGGGGCCATGTGAAATAAAGAAAATTAAACATGGACCAAAGTGCAAAGTAGGTTGGAACAATCTCAGATTGGGCCTAAATTTTGGTACAAACCTAATTTGGACCTAAGGAATCCAATGTTGAAGTTATATTTTTGTTTTGACCTAGTTTGACTCGGTAATTTGCATAATTACCCAAATTAGAGCAAATATCTGTCTAAGACTGTTTTACATCAAGATGGGTTCCAATGGTCAAATTGAAGGTACCAAACCCTAGAAAATATTTTTATATGATTTTTAAAGGGTTTTGGTGAATTTATCCTAACCAGAACCTCAATAGATTAAGCGAGTCTATTTTTAGGGTTTCAGATGTCCATTAATTCATGTAATGCATGGAAACCCTTTTCTGTCTATTCTAACCCACTTTTTAGACTCTTAAAACCATTTGACCTTTGTTCAACCCTTGAGAGAACCTGTGGTTATTCTATTTCTGTGATAGAATGGTAAATTTGCATAAATAACCCTGTATTATTATCTTCTTCTCAAATCAATGTTTTGTGCCCTTAAGACCTTCTGATAGATATGTAGGAGCTCTTATTGACTTAATAAGACCAAACTGAGCTAGTTATGGCTCATGATGGTGTTTCCATCACTTTGTATTATTTTGAATTTGATATCTGAATCTTTACCTCTTTATTTGGATTTTATTTTAGTGGCTTTGACTAGTACAACAAATTTAGCATAAGGAATTGTAAAGCTATATGCATTTAGTCTTCATATCACAAGAGCATCTATCAAAATTGATTAGGAAATTTCCTTGGTGAAAGTTGATTTAAGGTCCATGTCTCCATTGATACCTTTTGTGATATTATTGCTAATACTTAGTCTTTGTAAAATCCAAGATGAAAGGGAAAACTAAAGTTACAAACTTCAGCAAGAATAGGTTTGGGTTTCTAAATAATCTCCTGCACTTTCTCCAACAAAAATCATGCCACATGACATAATGTGCTCTCCGTTCTCCAATTTTTGTTGTCATTGGATGGTAACAAAATGGATATCTTTAAATTATATGTACAAATTAAGCAAAATTAACCAATGATTATACAACCTGTCTTCGTATAATCAAGGTTGAATACATCTGTCAGATAATCAAGGTTTGGCAACCACTTTTGTGATGTTCCTAGAGGATCCATGTCTTGCAGATATGGCCCTTGGATGGATACCAATCTAGTCATCCCACTTGGACCCCACCGATGTCAAGTAACATTTGACTATTTTCTCAAGCCTTCTCTAATGGTAATGCAACTATCATACTTGCCTTACTGAATATGATGGTCTGATATCATGCAACATGGTTCAAGCTACTGGATGATATGCATAGCTTTGTGATATGATCTCTCTGGTGATGCTGTAGGGGGATGGTGACTTCATTGCAAAAAGTTTATAGGAGAGCGCAAGGGTATAGGTAGATTTCAATTTTTTTTTACTAAACTTTAAAAAGGTCATATTTCTTAGTAGAATATACAATCTTGTATGAATGTTGTTCATTACATAAAAAAATGCTAGGTTTCTACAGCCAAGAAAGAAAAAGGATTGAAGTACTTAAGATCCAGTAGGTTTCACCACTAACCATCTCATCCTATTTTAAGTTTATACCATCGAAATCTATTTACATAAAAGTCCCTAAGCATATGCTCATATCTCAATATGTTCCCCAAACTGTTGGATGTCTCAACATTGTCCCTAATCTCTCTAATTCTATCAAGGTCGTCCCTTTGATGTTATAATAATAACATTTGAAGTTGATCTAGACAGCACAATGCATTTTGAAGTTGGTATTAACCCAAATTCAGATTACAAATTTAGACTTTTTTAGTCATTCTTCGTTATACCTATGCATTCTTATCATCTTGTCATTATACTTCTCTCTTAGCTAATTATTTACATTCCCATCAACCAGTTTAGAATGAGGGCATAGTGCATGACAAACAAATAGCCAACAAGGCATGCATCTGCCCATTTTTCTTGAGAATTTGATCGTACTGTGGACTGTTCTAGTGATATTGTTTGACCTTCAGAATATAAATAAGGATCTTATTGAATTCATGCATTGTGTCAGAGTACCTTTACAGAATCACACACACAAATAGCTGAAATTAATTAACCCTTGTGAAAACCCAGAGAAAATCTTTTACGTCGATGATTCTTTGTATGCACTGTACATATGTAATGTGAGCTTCTTGTATACCAATCATGAAGAAGGTTCAATGCAAGAGTATCTAGCAACATTGAAAGGTCTTACTTCAAAAGGTTCTTCTTTGAGGTACATCTTTTTTAGTGTAAACTAAGGCCCCTAAAGTTGTTCTTGTAGATAAATCTCTATTGCATTTTTTTGGTAATGTTTCTTTCTAAACATGGAATGTGTTGAATTAAATGAATCTTTATCAAGAATATTAAATATCTAAGTTGATTTCTTTTCTTAAGTGTTTATTTCCACTTAGTGATATGGAATATTCTTGTAATTATCATGGGCCTTGGAGATGGTGTGTACGAGACCCAAATGCCTGTGTTAGGGTGAGTTAAAAGCATTGATTTTTTTGCTTTGTGTGTTTGGAATGGGGGTGTACCCACTAATTGTTGTGGTATGAATGCACAGGTCTTCATTTCAGGTACAGGATTTTGGAAAATATTGTGAAAACAAGGGAAACATTGCCAGATTTTAGGCAAGTTTTGGTCCCTTAGTTTTATGCATTTTCCCTCTTGTATCCTTTGTTTCTTTGATGCAAGATAACTGGTCATCAATCTTATTCTCAATGGCAGGAGGAGTGGTGGTGAGCCTTGGAAAGCTGAAAGCCTTGGAGTGGCTTATGTTTTTTGGGGTCCCGCGAGGAATGCTAAAAACTTATTATGACTATAAAATGATTCATTCTAGCTGGTTTGGGGAGCATGGTGTTTGTTAAGAATGGAAACGGCATTTTGATGGGCTAACCAACTGATTGGTTATAGATTGTTCATTGTTGTTGCCGGATGCAACCTTTCTTAGTGTTGAGTTATTCGCCACCCCTTGGACTGTGAAGAGGAACTAGCTAGCTAGCCTATAAGTAAAACCAATCTTTCCTCCATGTTAAGTAGAGTAGGGTGGATGCACTCTTTTGCCTTCATCTTATATCTACTGGGGGGTCATAGCTGGACTAGCTCAAAATGCCCTAAGGGCCAAATAATTAAAAATTGAATAAATAATTTCGACTAAAGGTTTAAACGGTTACTTTCGACTAATCACCTTTCTTTTCTTTTTTTTGAGAAGGTAAATATGGTGGATATGAGATTTGATCCCATGACTTCTTAGATATTAATGAGGGGCTTTACCATTGAGCCATCCCTTGGTGGCGACTAGTTATCCCTTTTGCTTTCTATAAAATGTGTTGCATTTGATTCACATGAATATTAGCTTCTAATTTACAACTTGTTATTTTTTCTTGTGACATTGACAAATCCATTTTTATTGCTTTTGGTAGGAAAGTGGTCTCCTTTATGTCCCCAAAGGGTAGGGCTAGAATCCCTAGGCATAAATGTTTTCTGATCCAAATATGACTATGGATATGATGAAGAATAATCTATCAACGGTTATACCACAAGCTAGTAAATTGCTTTACTAAGTCAATTTTTATCCTTTTCTAAATGTGATTACTCATCATATTTGTTCTTTCCCCGAAACACTTACTTTTGCTTGGGTGAACTTTTTCTTTTCAGGCTTCGTGGCAGGCAAGTAGAAATCTTATTTCTTCTTCTTCTTTTTCTTTGCTTTCGTTTCTTTTCATTTCTTATCTTTTTTATAAAGAAAAGCTTCATCTTACAAGCTTCTACATATCCATTTATATTCTCAAAATATATGTATCTAGGAGTTGAGATGTGTGACATTGTTCTGATAGTTAAATATAGTAGAGTCATCCAAGTTTATTTCATTTCCAATGTTCTAATTGTCTTCTCCTTTTGTGAAAATTGCTAAACAACTTGTCCACTTATTAGGGTGACTTTTCAAAAGAAAGGGGGTTTGAGAGGTTGCATCTTTTGAACCTTGGGATGTCTAGCTTGAAAGAAGTAGTATCTCTCTCTAGATGTCCAACCCAAGGGAGAAATTGTTATGCAGAGTTCATTCTTCTTCTGATTGTGAATGGGCACCTTGTAATATTTTCATTTTCTAGTTTAAATAAATTGGGATACGTGTAAGGGATCTTTTATTAGATCGATTTTTCAAAAAAAAATACCCCCCCTTTGCCATTGGTTTTTGAAATAATTGACGACATTGAAAGGTAATTTTTTTAATAATGGTGACTATTTGCCATCGTTTATTATAGAAGCGATGACAAAAATATTAACGTCGTCGCTTATAAAGCGATGACAAATAATAATAAATGACAACATTTAAGTTTTCATTACATAAAAAAATATTATTTACCATCGCTTATTTCGTAAAGTGACAACAAAAATCTTTTACTGTCACTTGTCAAAAGGATGACGTTGTCATTTAAACGATGACAAAACTTAAAAGACGATGCTCTAATGTGGGAAAAAGTGACATACAAACGTTGTCGCTTAATTTACAAATGACGATAAATACAATTACTGTCAGTTTAAGATCTTATCCATCCATTGGGTGAACGATATTTTGACGGCAAATGTTCGTTGTAGCTAATGACAAAAAGAAATAGTGACGCTACTTACGTCATCGCTTTTTGGCGTCTGTTAAAAAGTAAACCAACAACAAAAGTGGAAATTGTTGTAGTGCAACTTCAGACATTAAAGAAAGGTGATGACCCTATCTCCACCTTCTTATGAAAAGCCAAGTATATCACCGATGAACTTACTGTGGCTGGGCAACGAGTCGACAATGTAGAGTTTAGTGTAATCATTTTTAATAACATTGGTATAGACTACAATGATATAGTCACTACAACAAAATACATCTTTGGCAACCATATTTTAAGGATAGATTTATTTTTGGTGACCAAAAAGAGGTGGGTGACAAGAAAATTCATCTAAAAAAAATAGTTACTATTTTTAAGACACATATTTGGTCACTAAAATTGTCTCCAACCTTTTTAATTTACTATCCTCTCAAGACTTGTCTACCCAATTCCCTCATATAATTTTTGTTTCCCTCTTATAAGTTTCATTTCCCTTTGAAATCCCTACCTGCATGCATACCCCAGACCATCCCCTCTCCCTTTCCCTCCCCCGACCATCTGTGGCCCTCCTCGACAGTGGCAGTGATGCCTCCCCTCCCTGTTCAGTCACTGCTAGATGCGCTAGAAAGATTAAATCTTATCATTGCAGTGTGAATCATGACGGAACAAATGAATTTATAAAAATCAAGAATACTAGGTTGTTCATAGGGAGGCAATCATGATTTCATGTAGAAGCTTTTCAAAAAATTTGCTCTAAACAAATATTTATATATGTATATATGTATATATGAACATTAGATATCAGATAATCAAAATCGTATTGCATCATAAATAGTTTTTCAAACTAGACATTGTTATGCTAGATAGAGAGAGAGAGAGAAGGTAGATAGATGATGATGCCACTTGTGGGATGCTTGTGCGATGATGAGAGCCCCATCATGAGCCATAACTAGCTCATTTTGACCTAATAAAGAAGATAAAAGCTCCTACATAACCTAGAAGACGGCTTAACTGAAGGAACAAGTGCTCTGAGAAGAAAACTTGAAATAAAGGTTAAAACTACAATTTTACCATTGCAGTACATAAACGGGATTTCTCAGAGGCAAAACATAGGTCAAATGGTCTAAATGGGATAAAAAGTGGGTTGAGTCAATCAGAAATGGGTTTATGTGCAATCTAAGAATTAAATGACACTTGGTAACCCTAAAACAGACCTGCTTAAATTAACAAGGTTCCGGTCAGGATAAAAATCAAGTAAACCCTCTAAGAATCATGGAAAAACATCCTCTAGGGTTGAGAACACTTAATTTGGCCTTTGGAACCCAGTTTGACCTAAAATAGGGTCCTAGCCCTTCAATTAACCTAATTTGGGTTTTTACGCAAAATGTCCAGTCAAACGAGGTCAAACCTAAAATCCAACTTTACCAATGGATTCATTAGGTCAAAATTAGGTTTGTACCAAAATTTGGACCTAAGGGGAGGTATCTTGACCTACTTTGCAATTCAGTACACCCAAATCACAATTTGGTCCCTATCTTTTGAATATCTTTGCAGAGAGCCCCCTAAGTTCTTCGCCCCCTTTGCAATCCGATCCTACCGCCATTGTTAGGGCAGAACCAAGCTCCGGCGAAGTTTAGAGAGGGATTCCTCTCCGATTCCTCAGAGATTCTCTCCCAGAAATGGAAGGGAGATTCTCTGAGGAATTCCCTTCCATTTAAGGTCGATCACAACTGCTAGTGTGAACCCAATCTCTCATGTGAACGCACAAGAGATTTGGGTATCTTAACTTCTTTCCATCTCCGGCGACCAACCTCAGACGCTGGTGTGCCCTCCACGCTCTGTACACCCGGCCCAGCGTCTATAAAAGAGACTACACCTCCGGTCGCTCGATCTAAGCTTGATTTTGATGGAGATCCCCTCCAAATTCTCTCTCTCCCATCTCCGGCCAAACGACCCGCAAGCTCCGGCGACCTCCTCCCCTCCTTCTCGTCACTCTGCTGCCATACCAGCAGCAGAGTCAACTCCGCCACTTCCACCCACGTCGCGCTGTACCACGCGTGTGTGCCCCTGACCTCATCTTCGTCGCCGCTTCCTCCCTCAGGGTCCTTCTTCCCCGACGAAGGCAGTTACGCGCCATCCTCTCTGCCGCCTCCCTTCCTTCCAGACCACTCCAGATACCTTCTCCCTCCTCTCCTCTCTCTTTTCCCCCTGCTATTTTATCTAATTACCCCTCGACTGTGCCTAACACCTCCATCGTTCTCGCCTCCGACTGCCCTCCGGCGAGCTGCCCACACCACTCCGCCCCTCCACATGGCTCGCCAACCCCCTCGTGAGCTCCGCCTCACCACCAGGAACTCACTTCACCCCACCACTGCCACTCCAAACCTCCACAATCACCCCCCGAACAACCCAACATCTCCGGCCACAGGTTGACCTATGCACGCATGCCTAGGCCGACCTGCAGCCTGCAGCACCGCCCACCGCCTTCGCCGTGCCACGGCGAAGGTTTCTAGCCAATCTGATTGGGCCAATAGGCCATTCTTGTGTGTGACAGGTTTAAGCTCCGGCCGCCATTATCAGCCGAAGCAGCAAGGAGCTTGCAGCAGCTTCAGGTACCAGGACTCCCAGGCTGCAGGTGCAGCAGATTCTCGCGAGTGTCGAGAAGTGAGTGAGGCTCAAGTCGCAAAGAGAGGCCAGCAGCTGGAGCAATCACGCGACGAAAGCTCTACGGGTGCGAAAGCAGGACCGACCAGATAGTCCCACATCGTGGGATTGCAAAACACAGGTATCATATAAGTTGTTTTTGTGTTTTAAGCCCATTGCTTCCGTAAGCACAGGGGTGAGGTCCCTCACCTGCCCTCACACCCACCTCGTCCGCAGCTTGACCTTGCGGATCTGGTGGGATCCGACCCGACCTAAACCTACGCACTCCTCGTGCATCACCACTTGCCGGTGCGCCTGGTCCGGGGTGCGAATCCGACCCGACTACCCGTGTGGCTCTGGGAGAGCGTCCTTGAGCGAATTGCTGGTGAGAGAGAGAGACGCTTGGGTAGAGGGACGGGGGTAGGTTTTGCTTCGGCTGTGGTGTGTGCAGGAAGGAAGAAGCAAAGGAAGTAGCTGCAGAATAGGAAGAGAAGAAAGAAGAGGCTGTGTAGCAGTGAAAGGAGAAGTTTTCGCAGAGAAGAAGAAAGACAAGGCAGAAGAGAGAGAAGAACGAAGAGAGGCCAAGTGAAGAAGAAGAAAGGCAAGGCGGAAGAAGAAATAAGAGAAAAGAAACAAAGGCAGGAAGAAGCCTGCACAAGACAAGAAGCAAAAGCAGAAAGAGAGAAGAGCAATGAAGAAGAAGAGAGAAAGGAGATTACATTTAAGACGTCTGATATAGAAATCAGACATCCAATTCTATTTTTATTTCATAAATCCTTTTTAAAATTCTCTCTTTGAATCAATCCTTTTCATTTAACAGTTGTATTCTTTGGTTTTAAAAAGTACTGAGCTTGCTCCCTGTGTTCGACCTCGGATACTTTAGTTTCTCGAGTAATAAAATTCCTTATATTTGTTTAAACGTTTTGTCGGTTATACTACAACGTGATATACTTTAAACCCGCACAAAAACGTGAGAACATGCGAGTTGCGACAGCACCTTAGATCTAGAAAGCTAGGACGAAGGTCGAAGTTGCAAAGAGAGACGGAAGACTGTGGAAGAAGGTGGATGAGAGAGATAGCTCTCCAATAGGGGGCCTTGGGTCTTCTTTTTTAGCTTTGATGGAGGGAAAAGAGGGTATTTTGGCCCTCCAACTCGTGCAACAACCTTAGGTTAATCAAATCCATCGATCGGGAGATCAACGGCTTTGATTTGGCCCCAAAACACCCTCAAATGTGCCTTCTACGTGCGGAGTAAGCCTCTGGCTGACATGTGGCAGCCTCTTGCTTATTGGATCTCCATCGGATGCTCTAGCACTTGCCGCGCCAGCACCCACTGCTTCTTTCTTTCTCCTACGCGTGCCCTTGTGAATTCAAATCGTACCTTAAGCCTCAACCGTCCGAATGTTAAAATAACTTGCCCGCACTGCCTTTTGGAAAGTGCATGAGATCGCATGTTACACGCATGTTGGTTCACGTGTGCAGCCACTGAACACTTTGATCGCTCCACTCATTTGCTCATCCGCCCTCCGAACACCATCCATCGGTCAATAGCGCCTGCGCCCATCAATTTTCCCAAATTCGCGCTGAGCGTGAGTTGATGCTACATCGATTGCTTGTGGGCAAAGGTGCTAACCGCTGCGTTGAGCCACCTTCTTTGTTGAGTTTCCCATTCGTGTGCAGCTACTCTCAGCCATTGGATGGAAATCCAACGGTTGTGATCTTCTTTACTTTTGTTGAAGCTCGGTGAGGCATGCGACGTGGAGGTTCCTCGACTGGTGGATGTTGATCCAACGATCCATAATGCATGGGGAAGATGCCTTTAGAGAGTCTGGCGTAGTGAGGGGCAGCTGCGATGGCACGACATGGCGCCATCGTGGCTGTCCATCTTATTTTCTTTGTATCTGGTGATGTAGACATCCAATTGGGTTGATTTTTACGTCGTTGGATTGCGATCATTGATCTAGATCCATTCGTGATCTTTATCCTCAGGCTCCATGGTGTCTCTTCTTCTATGGACGACACATGGTGCTACGGTTGTCTGATCAAGATGATTCTAGAAGCGTTGGATTCCCGAGGTCATTTTTATCAGATCTATATGGTTTGATCTGTCATCCGCAACTTCGAATCATTTGCAATTGATTTCATCTCTGTTTTAGTGCATAAAATGATAATATTATCTATGCAACTAACAAACTAACTATTATGCAAATTACGATGCTTATGCATGCATTGTTCCTAACTTATGCTAGAATCTAACTTAAGTCAAGTAATTTTGGTCGCATGATTACTGTGCAATCACACCCCCATGCCTAAATCTTGCTAGTCCCTAGTAAATGCATGACTAAATGCAAGGTGGTCCTACATGACAGATTTCTATCAAGAGTTTGACTAGAGATTTATTTCTTTTGTTTTCATCCAAGACCTCAGAAATCCAGATAATCACGAAAGTGTTTGTTGTAGCCTATGCAATGGATCCAAGTGAAAATCCAATCCACATCTAAAGCTTGTACTTGATTGAAAGCGAGATCTTCATTTTCGATAAAAACTTTAACATAAAATGACGTGTCGTTATAGTTCGTTGCATGGTAGAAAATCACTTTTCAAAATATTTAATATTCAAAATCTAACCACAAAAATAGTTAGGTCATCTTCACAGGGAGGAATTAGCCTATTGGACTAGTGCGTAGTGCTTCGTTTATTCGAGAATCTCAACGGGTGTGCACATTACTTAGTGCAACTCATTTTCTCACATAAATGCTCATTTTAATCAATTAGTCATGAATGTAGGTATTATATGCAAACTTACCATAATATAATATTCTATTAAATAATGATCTTGGTAATGGTAATCAATGTAAATACTAATTTCCAATAAAACATTCCTTATTTACGATAACATGCTCTTATCTAATTCATGAGATACTCAACCAGAGGCAATTTATCAAGAATCGAGAGATATGCATGCAAATTCACCTTAATATATTAATTTGGTAAATAAATGAATAGGAAAGCTTGCAATGGAATTTTTTGTAAATACTAAGTGGATGGAAAATAGAGGTTTTCGCCTCTCTCTTCCGTGTGCACGCATGGGTCGACGGCGGCACGAACCGCTTGCGGCAGAGGTGCGTTGCGACAAGGGCTTCAAGATGGCAGTGACGGGGCATCGAGAGGTTGCCGGAGTTGGCCGGCCAGCAGAGGAGAAGCTCGCTAGTGGCAGGTTGTGCGTGCATGCACGTGGACTGCTGTGGCTCGCATGGAGGTGTGGAAGGGGTTGGCGTGTTGTGTGGAGATCCCTGATGGTGTTGTCATAGAGAACGGGTGGCCGGAGGTGGTTGCAAGCCTTGGGTTCCTTCGGCTGTGCAGGGAGGAGGAGGAAGAAGAAGAAGAAGGAATGCGCACGGGTTGGCGGCGCCGGCTGCTTTGGCTGTGGGTGTGAGCGTGCACGTGCATGCAAGGAGGAAGCACTGCAGTGCACGCGCAGTGAGGAGGCAGGCTGCACGCAAGGGTGGTACACTAGGGAGGTGGTCTGAGGCGGGGGAGTTTTTTTTGTTTGGTGGAGAAGATGAAGGTGGTGATGGTGGACAGAGTGGCTGATGTTGGTGCTGAGTTTGTTAGGGAAGAGTGGGAAAGGGTGTGGTGCTTGCTGTCACTACTGTTGGGTACGAAAAAATATGCCATCGAAGTTGGTTTCGAAAAACCCATCGTTGTAGTTCAATTTGCGAAGAAATCCGTCAACAGATAAATTTTTACTGAAACTCTAAGAATTCTGAGTCGAACATAGGGGGTAGACGTTCGATTTAAAACTTTGTTTGTTGAATTGCCATGAAGCAGATTAGCTAGTCGAAATAAATCTAACTATCTACTTAAAGACTAAAGAATAGAATATAGCGAGAGAATATTACAAATAAAGACAAAAGAGAGATAGAATAAACATAGAATTCATTATCACAAGTTGATGTTCATTACGATTACAACTATCCATTACACTAGAAAGTAGAAAATCTACACTAGAAAGCAAGAAATCTATTCTAGAAAGCAGTAAAAGAGAAGATAGAGAGAGGTTATCCTCCTCGACGACTGCTTGGAGGACGAGTCGAAGGAGATGGCGCCTGGAAGATGGGGGACGGAGCGGGAAGGAGGATGAAGGAGGAAGAAGCGGGAATGAGGCATCATGTCGTCATCGTCGCGGGATGCACTTCCGGAATGGGGGTGAGAAAATTTGATTTTGGCTCTAGAATAGCATCCCAGGTGTGGGACAAGCTTTTCTTGAGCTTTGGAGAGGAAGAGAGGTGAAGGAAGGGGTGAGGAAGAAGTGGAGGTCGGGTCTCCTTTTATAGTTGTAGGAATTGAGGGTAAATATGTCATTTCAAGCTTAAAGCAATAAAATCAGGTCCTTAGTGATAGATTTATTTGTCACTAAAGGTTTGATGTGGCCGACGTGCGTGCGCCACACATGCCTCCTTGTCTGCCGTGCACAAAATGCACGCTCACGTCCTTCTCGTGATCGGACGGCTCAGGTTTCTCCTCGCGCGCGCCTTCATTTGTGCTTAACCGCATGCCTGCGTGCGATCGAGCATGTGCAAACGTGTTTGATCGTGCGTGCGCACGATTGGATGATTCGAGCCACCCACAGCAGATCATGCAGTCGCGATTAAACTCTCGCATGCCATGGATGGCGAGTCCAACGCGTGTCGCGTGCTCGCACAACGTCGCTCGACCGCTGTGCTAGCGGCAACTCTTTGTCATGCTTACGATTTAAGCGTGCATGCTTCACGGCCGTTGGATCAAGATCCAACAGCCTAGATCCCTCCTCACCGTGCCTTCAGAAGGTGGTGAGCAGTGCTTTGGCGGATTTGGGTGGCTGTGATGGTGCCACGTGGGGCCATTATGGCCGTCGATCTTCTGTGGCATGTAGAAGGTGCGACGGATGTCGGATTGAGTCAATTTTCACGCTGTTAGGCTGCGATCATCAATCCGAACCCATCCGTGCGGTTGGATTTGTCATCTGAAGTGAGGATAGTGCCATCTTGGCCCTTAATCTTTAGGCTTCCTCGGTCTCTATCTAGTGCTACGGATGTCCGATCAGGGCAATCTTGGAGTCGTTGAACTCCAATCGTCACCCTGATCAGATCTGTCTGGTTGGATCTTCGATCTGAGGCCCCAATTAAAAATCACCCTATCCCTGACCATAAAAGGTGACAATTACTATAGAATTTATACAATTTTTCCTAAATGCGTAGTTATGCATGTTATGCAATATTTACAATGCATGATTCTACTATGACACTAAGAACATGCATTAATAGATATTTTTGTCTATTTAGATGTATGCACATCACACCCCCATGCTTATCTTTTGCTAGTCCCTAGCACAAACTACATGCTATTTATAAAGGAATTAGGGTTGGATTGCTTGGGCAAAAGTCATTCTCAACATTAAGAAATTTTTACTTAGGAGCTAAACTTTCAAAGACACAAAAGCACCCGGGTATCTGCCAAAATGTAGACCTCCTCAAGCCCTCGCGTTATTCAAAGAAAGATCTCTTTTTCTCCTTTTTCTTCTTTTCTAATTTTTTTTGGATTTTTGAGTTTAGGGTTACAGAGTGGTTTTCTACGGCCACTCAACCCACCCAAGACTTGATGAGAACCCTAAATTCTAAGTATCTTTTTGTGAAAGTGATAGACTCGTTGATTGGCAATCAGAACGGACTTTGGATTTCTACTCCCCTAGGTGACCTTAAAAAGAATTCTTCCTAAAGGTGTATCTATACGACAGGTAGCTTTTTCCCTACTTTTTCTTTTTATGGGGTCAACACAAGGGTGAATTCAGTGTATAACTCCCTGACTTATTCTACTTCTCTGCTTCTTCCTAAGTGTTTTAGGAATTTTTACGTGCATTTCTTGAGCTGGGTTCTGGACAACCTACTAATGGGTTCTTACCCACGATAACTTGCTAGCCATACTCGTGTGGTGAAGTGTGGTTTATTTCTTTTATTTTCTTTTTCTCCTTTCTTTTTCTTTTTCTTTTCTCTTTTTGGACTTTTTTTTCTTTTCTTTTTAAGTAGGTGGCTTCCTTAGTCTAGGATTTACCTATAGGCAGTAGGAAAAGATTGGTCTAGCGGCTGGGCTCTGGACAACCTACCTATGGGCTATTACCCATGATAACTTGCTAGCCATACCACCCTAGAAGTTTCGTTAGCTACCCAATTTCTGTTAAAACTGCCAAACAACGAGTCAGTGATGAATAGTGTGTAGATGCTTAGACTTAAAGTTTCCTCAAATCAGAGGGTGGGTTGATAAGTCATGTACTTATCACCCAAACTTATTTAATAAAATTAAAATAGAATTCAGGATGGCGAGGACTCGATAAACAAATCCACATTTTAGTGGATACCTGGGCTGATTAAGCCCAAAAACCTGAAGGGTCTTAGTGTTTAGATCCTACTGTAATATTTCCTAAGATTGAGAAGTCCTAATGCCCAAGTATTCTTTCTTAATTTAATTTTTTTAAATAAATCAAAAGAAAATAAAAAGAATTCAGTGATGAATATCCACACCCTCATGCCTATCTAATGCAATGTCATTGTATTAAAAAGACATGAGACAGAGTGGAGTAAAAAGCACCTGAATTGCATGAATAACAGGTTCGCTCTGAGATGAAAAGAACCTATACATGTGTTGAAGTTAGTGCCTTTAGCTAGGCACCTATGCAAATAAAGAAGAAATAGATTATTCATAGGTGCAGGTCAGAATCAGAATAAAAAGATTCACCTCAAGACCTGCCAACAGATGTCCACAGATGTGGACTAGATTGTGGTGCAGACCCATACCCCATAGTCAAGTATATCTAAGGTTCTGGATGAAAATTACCTAGAACCTAAGATCAGTATACAAGTAGAGTCGAGCCTGCGATTTGTGAGGATGCAACCCAAGACAAAAAGATTGAATAATAGAGAGATCAAGCTCAAAAGGATAATCAATGAATGTTTGCTTGGGTTGAACATCCTCTGAAAAGATGTCATAAGGGTCTCGATAGAAAGGTGGTTTTAGACAAATTGGAACCCTTAGACTCGATCATTTGCTTCCTCCAGAATTTACTTCCCATATCATCATTTTCCAGTTTCTATCCTCCGCAATTAGGATTTGAAATTTTAGGACCTCATGCATATTAATTACCCCGTCTGAATTTTCCAAGTCTAAAAGATGTGACTGAATCAGAATGAATTTAGGTTTAGTGATTTCAAAATCAAAATCATCAATAAACTCTATGTGGTGTGATTGAGGATCAGGGCTATGAATTGAATCCTTCAAAACAGAATCTCAATCTACCATGCGAGCCTCAACAGGATTAAATTCCTCAATGTTAGGGCCATCAAATGATTTATCGAATTCCTCTAGCCCAGTTGTCTCACTAAAATCGTGTTATGTAAACTCATGTGAGATTTCGCATAATGATTCTTCACCTTTAGTATCAAAGAAATCTGAATCCGTATTAATGTATCTCTCAAAATTATCAATCACTTTCTGGTCCATAGAGACATACATTTCCTCGTAGCCTGGCTCAAGGATCTCCGGTGAAGAAATCAAATCATCTTTATTTGATTACTTTAGAATAACTTGGTTAAACCTGGTGTCGTAACACGTGCCCCCCCAACAGGTGCCTAAGCAGGTTTTGACATTAGCTCTACGTAAGGGGGTTCATCGTGGGAATCATCCCAAGATTAAACTAAAGAAAGCACAAATCTCATCCTCAATTTCAATAATTTCTCAAGTAAAAACTCACCCGGGCCCTTATCCTTAACATCCTGGAGCCAATCCAATAGATACTTATTCAAATCATTAATCATTTCAATTAGGGGCTCCAATTCTTCAGTGCAAGGTGTTGGCTGAGCTTCTAAAGATTGTATGGTGTTCCTCAAGTTAGCCAACACCTTTTCTTGGACCTGGTTAACCTGAACCACATGGTTTGGTTCAGGGTGGGGTGGGTTTGGGTTCAATGCAGGGGAGTTAACAAATTGAGGATCTTGATACCCTCTGTGATAATAGGTCATTTCAGGTTGTTCATAAGGTGGTGATGACCTAAGGTAGTATATTCAGGGGAGGGGTAAGGATCAGTATATCCTTCTTGATTGTAGATCATATTAGGTTGTTCAAATGTGGGTGATGAGCTCACATCATTGTAGCTTAAAGAAGGATAAGAATCAAGATCGTGGTGTCTAGGGTTAAACCCTGAACATGGAGGTCTGAAACTGTATTCCCAATCAGGATTATCCCAACTAGAAGATGGATGAGAAAAAGTCTGGTTGGAATAATAATCATTTTGGGAATAAGATGTATTAGGATGATAAGAATGGGAAAACGTGTAGAATGTGGAAGGATCCATGACAAAATGGGAGGAAGAAAGGTGACCTGCAGTACAAACAAACAAACCTGTCCTTAAGTGGGCTAGCCTAATAACCTACAGACTCCTAGAACCTGTCTTGAGATAAAGAATCAATTTGATCTACTTCTTTTCGGTCAATCCAACTAGTTAGAGGGAGGGACTGGGGAGAAGGTTCTTCCTTTTGCTAGCGCCTCAAGTTCCTAGTGTAACCTCTAGCTGCAATCGTTTGATTCTGTTCCCCTAGCTAGACATCGATTGAATGGTAGAAACAGACTAATTGAAAATAATCTCGATCTGGGCTCCGAAGAGCGAGTCCAATCCTTAAGGTCAACGTCTACTTCTGTTTTAATTAAGGTTAGGTTTGAATGTGCTTTGGAATGTGATGGGCCCTTTATCTGGGTTGTGCCTTTAATGATTGATTGATATGTGTGTGCATGCACAACCAGTGGTTTTCAAGCAAGTTTATTTTTGGATGCAGTGAATTTTAGGGTTCAAATCTTGCTTAGTAGCTTTTAGGATTCAACTTTAGGTATATTCAATCAAGTTCAGTTGGCACACCAGGTTTTAAAAGCACAGGTGAAGATGTTTTCCTTTGAAACTTAAAAGAATGTGGAGTGCCTGGTAAATCTCTAAAAGTTGAACCTATGTGGCAGCTACTTGATGAGTTGATTTTAGTTGAAGTGGTGTGGCCCAAACAACTCAAACAATTGGCGTCAATTGCACCACTGAGTTAGGCACACAAAATGGTTAACCTAGACTGATTTCTACTCTTTTATATGTTGATTTGCGTGTATCGGTTCCACAGATCAAAATCCGGTTAAGTAGATGAAAATCAATTAGGTTAAGTGCCTTGAATGTGGGTGTATGTAGTGTGTATGTTGAATTACCCCACAAGAAATATCTTTTTGTTGATTTTTTATATGCGGGTGAAATGAATGTGAGTGGGAATCCAAGCAACCAAAATAACCCTAGGATTTATGCAAACACCTAAGTTAATTAGAGTTTGAATTAATACGGTGAAAAAGAATGTATGGAGGGGGAAGGATGGGGAGCACTTATAGTTATCTTCAACTGCACTTTACTTCGATCTACCACTTGAAGAATCCCTATTAAGGTACCTACAAAACAATAGATGAAAAATAAAGCATGTTAGAAAATAATCAAGTGCACGAAATGCGGAAAGAAAATCGAAAATCATTGCCTCCCTGGTAGTGGCACCAAAATGTTGAACGCGGAAAACTATGCGATCGAAGTTGGTTTCGAAAAACCCGTCATTGTAGTTCGAATTGAGAAGAAATTCGTCAATAGATAAATTTATGTTGAAACTCTAAGAATTCCAGGTCGAACATAGGGAGGCAGATGTTCGATTTATAATCACATTTGTTAAATTGTCACGAAGCAGATTAGCTAGTCGAATTAAATCTAAACTATCTACTTAAAGAATAAAGAATAGAAGACAGAGAGAGAATATTACAAATAAAGACAAAAGAGAGATAGAATAAACATGGAATTCATTATCACAAGTTGATGTTCATTATGGTTACAACTATCCATTACACTAGAAAGCAGGAAATCTACACTAGAAAGTGGGAAATATATTCTAGAAAGCAGTAAAAGAGAAGATAGAGATAGGTTATCCACCTCGACGACTACTTGGAGGACGAGCTAGATGGGACGATGCCTGGAAGACAGGGATGGAGCGAGAAGAAGGAGGACGAAGCAGGAAGAAGTGGGAATGAGGCAGCACATCGTCGTCGTCACGGGATCCACTTCAGGAATGCAGGTGAGAAAATTGGATTTTGGCTCTAGAATAGCATCCCGGGTGTGGGACAAGCTTTGGAGAGGGAGAGAGGTGAAGGGATGTGGAAGAAGTGGAGGTCGGGTCTCCTTTTATTGTTGTAGGAATTGAGGGCAAATTTGTCATTTCAAGCTTAAAGCATTAAAATCAGGTCTTTAGTGACGGATTTATCCGTCACTATAGGTCTGATCGTAGCCGATGTGCGCGCGCCATGCACACCTCCTTGCCTGCCGTGCGTAAAACTCATGCTCACGTCCTTCAAATCTTAGACGTCCGATCGTGAGATCGGACAACTCAGATTTCTCCTCGCGTGCACCTTCATCTACTCTTAACCGTGCGCCCCCATGCGATCGGGCGTGCCCAAATGCATTTGATCGTGTGTGCGTGCGATTGGATGATTCGAACTGGCCACATTTGATCGCACAGTCGTGATTAAATGCTCACGTGTTGCGGATGGCGAGTCGAATGCGCATCGCGCGCTCGCGCAACGCCGCTCGACCGCTGTGCTAGCGACGGCTCTTTGTCGCGCTTACGATTTAAGTACATGCACTTCACGGCCATTGGATCAAGATCCAACGGCCCAAATCATGCCTCACCGAGCCTTTAGAAGATGGGGAGCAGTGCTGCGGCTGATTTGGGCGTCTGTGATGGCACCACGTGGCGCCATCGTGGCCATCCATCTTCTGTGACATGTAGAAGGTGCCACAGATGTCGAATTGAGTTGATTTTTGTGCAGTTAGATTGCGATCATCAATCTGAACCCATCCATGTGGTTGGATTTGTCGTCTGAAGTGCAGATTAGCACCATCTTGGCCCTTGATCTTTTGACTTCCTCGATCTCTATCAGGTGCTATGGATGTCAGATCAGGGCTATCTTGGAGTCGTTGAACTCCATTCGTTGCCCTGATCAAATCTGTATGGTTGGATCTTCGATTCGAGGCCTCGATTAAAAATCTCCCTGTCCCTGACTATAAATGGAGACAATTACTATACAATTTATATAATTTATCCTAAATGTGTAATTATGCATGTTATGCAATATTTATAATGCATGATGTTACTATGACACTAAGAACATGCATTAATTGGCATTTTTGGCTATTTAGATGTATGCACATCAGCTACGCACCACTTCATCGGAGATGAACGATGATGTTGGAGCAAGCTGTGGCCACGGTGCGTGCTTGGTTCACAAGGTGCGTTTGTTCCACGGTGATGGAGGAAGGAGGAGATCCCCGTAGTGGGGGTAGGGTGGCCTCTGCGGATGGCCAGCCGTGCCTTCTTAAAAACCTCTTCGTCTATTGCTTTCTTCAACCACAAGCCTCTCCAACCACTCATGAAGATCACGAGTGGTTGGAACGAAAGGATAAGTCGGGCGGTGACACATCAGACGTTTGATCTGAGCTTCAGACGTCTTAAAAAAATGTAAAGCCAATGAGTTTGTGATAGTGGTTCCAGACATCCAATCTAAGCTCAGGATGTTTTATATAGGCAAAAATGTGCGTCTGACTTTTGCACCTAGCTTGCATTCATCATACAAATAATGTTATCATATCATATGTGTTAAATGTAAAATCAACACATAAAATTATATGCAGACTAAGGTGAATAATCGTATAACTCTTAATCAATTAACTGTTAAGAATAACTAATTAAAGAGTACTTAGATCGAATAATGATCTACTAAAGTGGACTTATCATTGACCCTTAGTAAAACTTTATTGGGATAGGTAGACTTCTCCCCTCGGGGTTATAAGATAATATGTAAATTCAGCCCCAATTTTTTTGGCTTAGGTAGAAGATAACTGAGTCAAGTAGATTTGTATTTGGTGGCTTACACTCATCTGGTGCTGCATATAGACTAGTACTTTAGAATCTAGATTTTCAGACTATTAAATAATTCAACTCAAAGAGAGGTAGAGAAACGGTGCTCTCTTTAGCTTCTTTGTACTCATTCTCTCTCTCTTTCTTTCTTTTTCTTTTTCTTCTTTCTTCTCTTTTCTTTTCTTTCTTTTAGAGCTCACAATCTCACCAGATTTGTCAATCTATTTGGTGGTCTCTCCTGGCATTATCACTTTGATTAGGTTCTGATAACTCTGCGACTAAGTCAGAATTCCTCAGCTCGTATTTAGGCAGCCAAAAATATAGAAAAGTAGCTCAAGGCTACATTTAGTGGATCATGATGGTGATAGGTGTTGTTGCCTCAATGTACTTGTAATAAATTCTAAACTCATAAACTCATTTTTTTTTGCTTTTTCTCCTTTTTTTTTCTATGTATATATATATATTTCTTTTCTTTTTCTTTTTCCTTTCTTTTTTTTCCTGTATATGTATATATATATTTTTTTTCTTTTCTCTTTTTTTTTTCTTTCACATCCATATATCTAATAACACAATGGGACATATGATGAGAGGCTCATCATGGATTCTAATTACCCCTAATTAACTAATTTCCCTAGTTAATTAGCTAGGAATATGCATAATAAGGTTTAATTATGTAATAAGGGACAAATTAGTAAAAGGCCTTAAAATAAGTTAAAAATGCTAAATTATCAGCCAATTAATATTATTAATAATTTAATTAATAAATGGACTCGAAATACCATTAATTAGTTACCTAATTAATATCTTATTTAACTTAAGTATAACTTAAGACCTAAGTCTTTAATAACTTAAGTAAATAAGTAAATAAATATAAATAAATGGGTCAAAAAAAATGTGAATACATGGCTTTAATATAATATTTAGCTAAATTATAATTATATATAAAAATGTTGGAAAAGAATTAAATTAAAATTAACTTAAATGGCCTTCTGTTTAAATTTTAGTCCGTAGAATTCTTTGCAATCGAGTCCTTTTCTTTTCACCTAGGTCCTTAGCTTTCCTTGCACATAGGTCCCTATGTACATTGTCTTTCTCTTCATTTCTTCTTCAGCCACTTCAATGGTTGACGAGCGGTGGTGAAGACACTTCATGATCACCTCACATTTGGCATCCTTCCTTCTTTGCCAAGCTTCTGAAGCTTGCACTCACCCTCTTCATTTCATCCCATGGTCTAGATGATTTCTTAATCCTAATTAGGGCTTGGCGGTAACTTCACTGGTGTCGGAGATGACGCTGATGGTTACCTTGAACCTAGGCCCTCTACTGTCTAGATTCAGCCACCTTCACAGCCACTACAACCTATAAATACCTCTCGACCTCTCTGATTTCAAGGGTCGGCCCCCTATCCTTCTTACCCAATTGCGGCTGACAATGGGCTATTCCTCCACTACCTCTAGTGACTTCTCACCTCTCCTTTAGAGCTCCTCCACGTGAGGGACTCATCTCTCTCACCTCCCCTTCCTCTCTGGGCGGCTATGATAGAGCCTTGGAGCACTGCATCTCCTTTCTCACTGCCTTCAACTTCTTGTTGGAGTTCTATCCCCTACCTTCGGATTTCATCCTCCGTTCTGAGACTTCGACGGAGCTTCTCGCCTCCCTTTCATCCAGGTAAGTAGCCTTAACTCATAGGAGTAGGATTAGCTTAGTTTTAATGTAGATTAGCTTCATCTCCCTCAACTCCGGTGAGGCCAAGTCCGACCTCGTTAGGCCTTCGTTCGCACTTCTAGGTAATGTTCCACTTTTCTTATCTCTCCATGATCCATTTCCACTTCCGTCCACTCACTATTATCACCTATACCGCCTAAACCACCTCACCGTCACCGGCAACCTCCACTGTCCATGGAGGAGGTCCCTGAGTTTGTTACACACCCATTCAGGGTCCCTCACCACCAGACCATCATATTAGGACCCTAATTAATCTCAGATCCATCCTAAGTACTCACCTATTCGCCTAATCCCAGTCACACTCACCTGGACACCTCACTGTCCATGATGAGGTGTCTAGAACTTATTCCACCTTCAATTGAGGTTCTACATCACCTGGACATCCCCATAGGAACCTCGCCAACCGCTTAATTGCTCCTATAGAGCAACAAATAGTAAATGCCTAATTCACCCCCTTCCTGAGCACGCTATCAATGGTACCTCAGAAGAGGGTTATCCACCTAATTAAGTAGTCGTACACTGTTGCCTCTATCTCCTGAGTGTTTCCCCTCACTCAATTGTTTGAGGGAAGAAGTTCTGAGTTCTAATGAACTCAAAATGGGATCCTCCTGAATTTGAAGCTAATCTCCTAATTTAATTTTCATTTGAGTTAATTGGCGAGCTCCTGAAATTCCTTGTGACCTCAGGAAGCTCTTGAGATTTCTAATGGTCTTTTTCACAGAGTTTTGAGCTCTAGCAAATGTTTCTTGGACTCATCGGAGCTCGCTGGAGCTCCGGTAAGGTGATTTAGAGCTTTAGCCCTAGTTAAGATTTAAGGAGCTCTAGACTATCTATTTAGAATCTAATGAACAAGATTACGTACATAAAATCATGTTTTGATGTCTGGAGTTCATAGTCGACATCTGTCTTCTCTAACTCTAGTGGAGTTGGAGAAGCTAACCCGTTAGGTTTTAGGCTTTGGAAATAGGTCTATAAGCTCAAGTAGAACCTATAGGGGTCATATTTGATCTTTGATTGCTCTGAAATTCCCTAGATTATTCCACTGAACACCCCCACTTTTGATCTCAGGCGACAGTGTTTGAGAGGGCCTTTAGGAGCTTCAAAACTTAGTTTTAAGGTCTAGAAATGATTTCTAAGGTGAATTAGAGTCCCTCCAAGTCTTTAATTTGTTCTGAGAAGCTATAATACAAAAAGTCAACTCTGAGTTCATCTTGGTCAACTCTAGGTCCAATTTGAGGATTTAATGATTAATTCTGTGATTTAAGGGGTGCAATGGAATTCTGAGATAATTTGAAGTGTAATAGAGTTGTATTAAGGATTTAATGTGATTTTACCTACTATCCAGTGTGGGTTCTTTAGAACCAATTACTGAGATTCTTGAGTTTCTGGCAAGATTTGGATGCCAAAGCTGGTCAGTTCACTACGTAACAACCTGCAAAGCTTGTTCAATCCTCTTTGTAAGGTTGTTAGCCTTCTGTCGAGCTATTTAGGGTTCAATTTGGAGCTCTGTAGCTCATGAACAAAGCTCAGAGCCTCTTCTCTCTTTTTGAAGTGTCTCATAGCTTCACTCTTCATCCATTAGAAGTGGAAACACCTTCTGAACCTAGCCAAGACCTCATTTGGAGGTCAAAAGCTCTCCCTCAGGTCCTTAGACCTAATTCCATCATCTGCTGACCATGATTGGCCGTGCGAACCTCCCAGCTTTGCCCTTTAAATTGAAGGGCTAGACCTAATCTGAACACCAAATTGATGTTACATATTGATAGAGCATATGAAGAACTTTCGATTGAGCCTTTGCTCGATCGAAACCATCCTGTGAGTCGGTGGGAATCGCCGGCTGAAGATCGGCCTGGAATGGGTTTTAAAGGTGCCACATCGTGAAGTCTAGCATGCGCACCATGGTATAATATGTAAATGCATTATGACCCTCTCGGTCATCAGCGCAGGGTGCACAATAACGAGCATATGTGTGTATGGGTGTGTGCATTTGCATGTGCCCGTGTGTGTGTGTGTGCATGCACCTGTGGGCGTGTGCGTATGGGCCCGTGAGTGGGCATGTGGGCCTGGGAGGTCGGAGACTATGCACTGATGAACATATGAAAAAATCCACCAATTAAGAACTAAGCCCTAGCTCAAGTAGGGTCTGGTCTTGCCCAATTGGGTGTTGGGTATCCCCGAACGAGCTTGGGTCGTCCATTAAACATTAATTTTTATAAATTGAAGATCAAATGGGTTAAGTGTTGGCGTGAAAATGGCTAAGTGTGGCATAAGGCATAGTGAAGAGGATAAGGAAAAGTTTAAGGAGAATTAAAAGAAGAACAAAAGAATGAGAGAAGAAAAAGAGAATTAAGGAGGGATAAAGACTAAAGCAACTTAAGAAGAGAGAGGAACTTAAAGAAGAAGCACATAAGGCTTAAGGCTTAAGAAGAAGAGCTTGATAGAGAGAGAAAGTGTAATAGCAGAAAGGAAATAAGAAAGAAGAAAGAGAGGGCTGAAGAAGCTTAAGAAAAGAATGAGAGAAGAAAAGGAAGAAGAAATCAGATGTCATGCTTTATTTTTAGCCTTCTAATTGCCATTTTTTTTGTAAGACATCCATTGCTATTTTCTTAGATGTCTAATTGTAATATCATTGATATATCTTGTTCTCCTTTATTATTTTGAGCTTTAAAAGATGTAATAAGGCATTTGAAATCATTTGTTTAGCATTTCCTTGCCTTAATCTTTTGTAATTAGCCATATTTGATGTAATAAACATGTTTACTTGGTTTTTAATGACAAATCACATGTGTAAATATGTTCTCTATTCATGGAATGTTGCATGTGCTAATTTGACAAATTCTTGTACAATGTTCACAGGCTTAAAGTATTTTATTTTAATATTTAGTCAATTAATTAGTTCTTAATTATTCCTTAGCAATTAATGGTGAATTAAGATTAAGTTATGCCTCCCAGTGAATGAGCTGGACTCAACCAGTTAAAAAAAAATTTTAAATCTAAAATGTTAGGTTAACTTGACCCTATACTACACAACCGACATAAATTTGAGTTAATCTAAGTTACTTTCTCATGTAATTAATTAAGCTTAAATAACTTAACTATGTTGAGGATCTAACCGATCATTTTAATGGTGCATACGAACTTTTATTTACGAGGCATTATTTAGGATTGAGGATGTTAAAGAGGATATTGGGTGACTTATTTGGTGGAAGTGGCTATTCTTATTATCAAGAAAGGAATGGATATGACAACGCATTTCTAACCTTGACATTAATGCCCTCCTTCAGCCGAGGATTCTATAAAGGACGGTCGTGACCATCCACCTTCGCCCTAATTTTATCAGAACCAGCTCTTTGTGTATTTGCCTTATTTGGTGGCTCTCAAAATATTCTCACTAGGAATTTATACGCAGAAATCGAGAGCGAGAACTTATGCCTAACTCCAAGTATCATTATTTAATTATCCTGAAGTTAAAATTCCTCATACTAGCCTTAGAGCACTAGTAGACTTTCTACTCTCACCTCACACTTGTTTGGTGGATCTGTTAGAAGATAGTTTTCCTAACTCCCTAATTACTGTCCAAGGGCTCAAGAGAAGAAGCATTGCTTCTTCATGACAAATTAAAGATGTTTATCGGTCTTCATAGAGGATCAATTGCAAATTCTATGTGTAAGTGTGAAATTGTACTGGATTTTAAACTCAGGAATCAACTTAAGAATAAATCCCTAATAAAACCTTCTTAATAAAAATTCATTATGCTTAACTGCATTTTTTTCTCTTTTTTTTTTTTTGGACATAAAAATAAAACATGCAATGTCCAGCTCCCCATACCTATTCATTACAATGTCCTCATTGAAATGTATGCAGGAAAATCAAAATATAATAAGTAAGAGGAGGGGATATCACCTAAGTATGCTTGTTAATCCAAGCCAGCATGGATGTAGAGATGTAAAACTACTTGTATTGAATATTGGGTTGCGTCATAGTCAATGCTAAGTTTAACGTCATTAGTCAGACCTAAACCCAAAATGAATGATCAAATTAATGGGTTGAGTCAGGATTACAATGAAGATATGATCGTTTGGTCCAAGAATCAGTGATCCACAAATGCAGACCAGCTGATGATGAATACCAAGCCCAAAAGGTCAGGAAAATAAAGTGAATGAGCTTGAAACTATTTGCAGCCAGATGCTACAAAAGAGAGAAACATTAGTGCTGGTGCCAAAGTGGAAAGTAGATAGTAGCAACCTTAAGAAGTGATGCATAAGGAAGGCATATGAGGTGGATACAGGGTGGTTCCTGGGGAATAAATCATATGGGTCCTGAAAGTGATGGGAAATGAAAGGAGGAACCTGAGTGGTGTAATCTGAAATGGTATAGGAAACCACTTTGCAAGTCAAGTTATGTAAGGATGGATGTCGAGTAGGTGAGTCAGATAAGATCCAGTTGACCATCTCACTAGTTCTGGACTTATCAGAATCCTCAATCTTATCCTTGGGGTGATCAAAAATCTTATTTGAGTCACCCAAATCTTGTTTTAATTCATGATGCAAGTCTTCAACTGTAATGGATGGATATTCATTATTCCTCAGAATCACAACCCCAGGGGTAGTAAGATTAGAATCTAGATTAGTCAAAATCTCAAATTCTTTTAGTTTTGTGGACTTCTGAATTTGATCCCAATTGTCTTTCTTTTCAATTACATCTTTGAGGGAATGTTTTTCTATTCCTCATTAGTCAAATCAAACTCCTCCAGATTCCATGCTTCAGCTAAATTCTTTGATTCCTCAGATAGATCCTTATAGGTCATCCCCAGTAATTTTGCAATTTCTTGAATATATTTTTCATAAGGGGATTGTCTATTGTATTCAATCTCGAGATGTTGGGGATAAGAATTAGGGTTTTCCTCAAGACTCTGGTGGATGGGAAGAGAAGGGTGCGAATTAGCTGAAACAGAAGTGAAAATAGATTCAGCTTTAATATGGGATATCTTAGAATGATTAGTATCGCCAAATCCAGATATCAAATCGTTCAAGCAGATTTGATTATGGTAATCCTCAGACAAGATGACATTAGAGTCATCTGAAGCGTCGGTTTTGTTTTGTTATAACGTTGTAGTAAAGCCAGTTATGACCAACACTTCAAATATAAATTTTTTTTACTCGGAAAATAAAAGAGTTCCCGAGGTCGAACTCAGGGAGCAAGTTGTATTCTAGAGATATACATGTTTCTTTTACAAAATAAAGACAGAGAGAGGGAAAGAATTTGTTGTTTTCTCTTTGTTCTGCAGAGGGGATGCTCTTCTTTCTCTCTTTCTTTAGATCTCTTTCTTTCTTTTTGTTCTGCAGAGGTGCTTCTTCCTGCTGTTCCTGCTTTGGTGGTTTTCTTCTTTCTTCAGAGCTCCTTGTTCTTCTTCTTCGTTCTGCAGAGGTGATGCTCCTCTTCAGATCTCTTTCTTCTTCTTCCTTGGTTTCTGTCTTGACCTCTCTTCTTCTTTTTCTGCAATTGTGGTGACCCTTTCTCTGTTCCCTTTTCCTCTTTATGGCTGCAGAGCTTCTGCCTTCAGCTACTAAGTCTTCCTTTCTTCTTCTTCTGCTTTGGCCGTTGCTCTTCTTTTCTTTCTTTCTTCAGCCTGCCTTCTTTCCTGCTCTGGCAGCTGACCTTCCGTCGTCTGACCCGGTGCTTCGACGACTTAACTATGCATTTGCTACAGTGCAGCTCCTTCTTCTTCCGCGGGTCTTCTTCTTCTTCGCCTGTGCCTGCACACTTCAGAGTTTTTTTCGTCAGAGGCAAAACCTACTCTACCCCCCTCCCCCGCGTCTCTCGTTCTCTCTGAAACCACTCTTAGGAAAGCTCTCCCAGAGCTACCGGGTAATCGGGTTCGGGTCACGCCCGGGTCCAGGCCCACCAGCGTGCGTGGTGGGCGAGGAGTGCAGGTCAGTCAAAGTCGGGTCGGGTCAGGTCCGCGGGGCGTGAGCGCGGACGAGACCGGGTAACCGGGCGGGTGTAAGGGGACCTCACCCCGTGTACTGAGGCAATAAGGCCAGTGCACGAAATCAATTTAAACAGTGGAACGGGTGTGAGGCTTACCGATGTGGGACTAAACGCAGACCGTTCCTCGCGTGCGCCTGCTGGGAGACCGCGGCCTGGCTTCTGCAGCTGCGGCTTCTATTTGCATAGGTTGCTGGCTGGCTGCCTTCGCAATACTCCCTGTACTCCGCAGCAGCTGGAGACCTGGAGTCCTCAAGCCTGGAGCGCGGGAGAAGCTGCTTCAATGTGCGTTAATGGCGGTCGAACCTCAAAACCTGTCGGACACGAATATGGCCTCGCGGCCTGATCAAACCACTGGGGAACCTTCGCCGTGGCACGGCGAAGGTGAGGAGCTGCGCGGCAGGCCGCAAGGAGGTGTCTGGCGGCAGCCCTGGGTCGGACTGCAACCGGAGGAATGGGTTTGTTCGGGGGAATGTTACGGAGGTGTGGAGTGGTAGTGGAGGGGTGGGGGGTGCTCAGTGTGATGAGGTGGAGGTTCGGTGAGGGTCGGCGAGCCGTGTGGGTTGCTGAGGTGATGGCAGCGGCTCGCCGGAGGGTGGTCGGAGGCGAAGGGGGTGAAGGTGGTCAGGGTCGGTAGAGGGCTTAATTGAATAAATTGAAAGCGGGGAAAGAAAGAGGAGGAGAAGGGGAGTGGCTCTAGCTTACTTGCAGGGACGAAGGGGGAGGAACAGGGCGACAGTCGTATCGACTGTCGCCGGAGAAGACGATGCTCAGGGAAAGGGGCGTCGGCGAGCAGAGAGCCGGAGAGGCGCCAGCTGGGTGCGGCGTGGCGCGGGAAGAGCAGGGGAGGAAATCTCTGCTGCTGGTATTGCGGCAGAGCGAAGAGGTGGAGGGGGAGGAAACCGCCGGAGCTGGTGAGCGTCTGCCGGAGAAAGAAGAGAAGGAAGTTGGGGATTTTCTCCGTCAGATCCAGGCTGCTCTGGTCGGTGGAGCAGCGGGGGGTATTTATAGGGATGAAACAGGGAGGAAGGCGGAGGGAGACGACGTGTCTCCCTCGCCGGAGAATGGTCGGAAACACGAACCCATACCGTCCGTGCGTTCGCACGGCCGGTATGGTGGGCTACAATGACCAGGGGGGTGCCCCTGCGACGGCTGACGACGCAGGGCACCCCCGGTTTACTTGCTAGGTCTCCCACCTCACCCTGCGCGGCGCCATGCTCCGCGCAAGGTCGCCGGAGCATGGTGCTGGCAGGTTTTTGCAGGAGGGACCTGATTGCAAAGAACGAAGGAGAGTTAGGGGCCAAAATGCGAGGGTTCAAAAGTTGAGGGCCAAAGAGTAAATATATGAGGACCAAAGTGTAAAGTCGGTCAAGGAGGTTTCTTCTTAGGCTCAAGTTTTTATACATGACTAATTAGGACCTAAGGAATCTGATGGTGAATTTCATTTTCATATTAAACCTTGTTTGACCGGTCAATTTGCGCAAAAACCCAAATTAAGTTATTAATTGGGCATGGTTCTCAATGTAGGTCAAAATGGGTTCTAAAGGCCAAATTGAAGGTTCTAAACCCTAGAGATTATTTTTCTATGAATTTTAGAGGGTTTATTCTATTTTTACTTTGCCTCGAACCTTGTGAATTGAAGTGGGTTGTTCTAGGGTTACAGATTTATCATTTAGTTTCTTGGAATTGCTGTAGCCCTTGCTAGATCATTTCATCCCACTTTTATTCTTATTAAGCTGCTTTGACCTATGTTTGGTCCCTGAATTACCCTGTATGCAGATTATACTGGTGAAATTGCATTTTTACCCCTTATGACTTATTTTCTCCTTAAACTCAGAATTCTCTGAGTTAAGCCTTTCCTTGAGTTATGTAGGAGCTTTTATCCTTTGTATTGGGTCAAAATGAGCTAGTTATGGCTCCTGATGAGGTTCTCATCATCATCCAATCGTGCTTGGCTAGAAGTGTCACTGTCCCCAATCTTTCTAGCTTCTGATTCTCCCAAATCATCCATGTAGTCCAATTGTGTGTCCTTAAACATAAAAGACTTAGACTCCAGCCCACCACGGATTGGCTCCTCAAAATAAAATGATTTCAATTTGGGGCCTAAATCAGGATATAATTCCTCAACTGAGTCTTCCTCCTCAAAGTCAGTTTTTGGGATATCAAAATTATTTATTAGTTTAGCTGTAGGCTTAAGTAGGATCTGTTTAGTAAAATCACAGGGCTGGTGGGTGGGCTCGGTGTATGTAGAGATTGGGATTGGATAAGATGTCATACTTAAGGTTGGATCCTCAACCTTGAGTGGCTTACCACCAACTTGTGGCATATTTAGACCAGGTTTATCACCTTGTGCTTTCCGGATTCTGTTGAACGCGAGAGTTCGATGTTTAAGATTGATACGTTGTAGTATAGACCAAAGTCGCTTGTCAACAAATACAATTTATAACTCGAATTTAAGTCTGAGGTTTAACACAGGGAGCAAATATGGAATTCACGCGCTAATCTCAACAAATAATATATATGAGCACAAATAATTATTCAAAACTAATATTCAATGTAGCACATGAGTATATCAAGAATCTATTGAGGAAAAAAGATATCTAAGGAAAAATCATGGTGCTTTGGATCACCAATTATTAGCCTAACACATATGTAACAAATATCAAAATAGTATCAATTAAGCAAACCAAGCGCACAGTGCACTATCACAACTCTTTGTCAGACGGCTTAAGTGCTTAGATGCTACAGTGTTCAATGAGTGTTCTCTCTTCTTCTACAGTCCTCCTTTTCTTCTTCCTCTTTTGCCTTACCTCTTTTCTTCTTCCTCTTCCTCTTCCTCCTTTCCTTCCTTGTTCTCTTGATGCATAGGGGGAACTCACCTTTGAAATAGACTAAGTGTCGAAAGCACTGAAGAACAAAACCCTCCCCTGCCTCGCACACTCTCTCTTTCTCTTCCTTCTCTTCCAAACCAGGATCAATCGGGTATTCGGGTGAACGCGTACTCGAGACCAGGGTTGCGGGCATGGTTGCAGCCGAGGTGTGAGTGTAGCTTAGGCAGATTATTGAGTTCAGAAACAAGCCTGCGTGGAGGTGTCACGGGCAAGGTGTGAAGGGGTAAGGGGGACCTCACCCCCCAAGTGTCTTGAGGCAACAAGCACAATGCAGAAAAACCACTTAAATGCTATCAGCTGCTTTGCTGCGACCGATGTGGGGCTATCTAGTCCCCTTGTTCCTTGCATGCACTATTGTAGGTGAAGGCACCTTTGATTGAAGTAGCAGTAGTGGTTCTCTTGCCAAATTGAAGTCCTGGCCGTGTCCTCAGGATGTTTCCGCAATGTTTGAAGCCAACACCTGGAGCGAGGACCTCAAGAACAGGGTCTGGATCTTCGCGAAGAAGCTCCAACAATGACACAAACAGTTCCTGTACTTGAAATCAAGAAGATGGTCTTTTGACCACATTAAACCAGTTCAAAAGGTTCACTGGAGCATGGCGAACGTGGTAGTGGTGGTTTCATGGTGGATGGTCGTGCATGGTGGCTGGATGGTGAAAGAGTTGGGCGGAGAACTGTGGGTTGTCCAGGGGTGTGTTTGGGTGAGTAAAACAGTGAATAGGGAGAGGGGTTTGGTTGGTGGAGTCAAGGTGGAGGTAACGAGCATGTCGGCGAGGCAGATGAAGTTGTGTAGCAGTGGAAAAGCCTTGCTAGAGTGGTCACCAGAGTGGAGGAAGAAGGTGGTTGGCGACGGCGTCGAGGGTTTATTTTTGGTTTTTGGTAGAGGAAAGGTGTGTAGAGGAGGAGAGGAACCTAACTAACTAAACTAACCAGACAAAAGGGGTAGGAGGACGTCGGCTTTGATTGGTTGGCGCCGTGGAAGAGAACTTCTCCGAAGGAGGACAGTGGCGAAGACAGGGAGAGGACGACCCTCTCTTTGATGGGTGAGATGCGGAGGAAGATGAAGAAGAGGATGGGTAGGCCAATTTGGTTGTTGGCTGCCCCTAGGGAGACGGGGAAGGAGGCCATTGGAGCTTGGTCGGAGAGGGGCCAGAGGTAGGGTTTGGAAGAGGTTTTTTCCCCCAAACCTTCCTAAGGAGCTAGGGTTCTTGCCCCTGTTCCTTTTATAGGCAATTGGTAGAGGTTTAAAATTAGGAAGCCAAGCTTTCAGGCTTGGAAGGCTCGCCGGAGTTGGAAACCTAAGAGATACCCAAATCTCTCATGCATTCGCATGAGAAATTGGGAAGGTTCTAGGATTCAAGATCAAGTGTGTTGGAAAGAGAACTTCTCAAGGAATTTCCCTTCCAATTTTGGAAGGGATTTGTTGATCAGAGGAGTTCTCTTCAATCAAAGGTCGTTGGAGAAGGATTCTTTGTGATAATGTTGGAGGTACCTATTTGCAAAGAGTGACGACAAACATAGGGGTCTATTTGTAAAGAATTCAAAAGTTAGGGGCATGTATGTGTGAGTAAAGACTCAAACAGGACCAAATTGTAAACTACGTCAAGATGATCTCATATTGGGTCCAAATTTTGGTACAAACCTAATTTTGACTTAAGGAACCCAATGGTGAAGTTGGATTTAGGTTTTGACCAAGTTTGATTGGGTAATTTATGCAAAAACCAAAATTAGGGCAAGTGTCTGTCTGAGACTTTATTTTAGGTCAAATTGGGTTCCAATGGTCAAATCAAGCATACCAAACCGTAGATAATATTTTTCTATGATTTTTAAAGGGTTTTTGCAAATTTTATCTTGACCAGAACCTCAGTAGATTAAGCAGGTTTGTTTTTAAGGCTTTAAATGCCATTTAATTCTCGAAATGCCTGAAAACCCATTTCTATCAGCATGGACCTACTTGTTAGACATTTAAGACCATTTGACCTTTAATTAACCCTTGAGAAATCCTATGATTGTTCTGTAATTGAGATATGCTGTTAAAATAGTAGTTTTACCCTTGTTTTCTTATTATTCTCTCAGAATAGATTTGCAGTGAATTAGGGTTCTTTGGTGGTTATGTAGGAGCATTTATTCCTTGATTATGACTAATTAAAGCTAGATATGGTTGATGATGACATTATCATCATATTTTATTGAGTTGTTTTGTCATATTAGGATTGTTTTTGGGCAATTTTGACGATCAATTTTGAGTAATTAAAAATGCATGTTTTTACGTAACGCATGCCAATGCATGTGCGTGCATCACAACACGGAAGGCACAGATGCATGATGCATGCACCAGCAGTGGAGCGGATATTTAGCCACAACTTGCATGGGTCTTTAGTGACGATTGCAGCTGTCACTAAAACCCTTGGACAGATTTTTTCCTCTTCCTTCCACTATAAAAGGACCTACCCCCTTCCATTCCTCACCATCTCTTCCTTTCTTCCTCTCACCACCTCCAAGGCTCTAGAGAGATCTTGTGCCAAGCTCAGGATGCTCCTCTAGAGTAGAATCAACTATTTTTCCCTCCCCTCATCCCCATTCGTGGAGCATCCTACTATCATCTTCTCAGCTACTTCGGGAAGTAGATCCTTGCCGTGACACCGTCCTACCCCGCCCTCCGTCCTCTAGCTCCATCCTCGTTCCTTCCGCTCCTCACCACCTTCCTCTAAGCAACGTCAGAGCAAGTCATCCTCCAAGCGACCATTGAGGGGGATTTCTCTCACCTATCTCTATCTTTATTACTTTCGTAGTACAGTTTTCCTGCTTTCCTAGTAATAAACATTTGATTATAAAAATACATGATTGTTTCTCTCTTTATATATATATTATTTTTGTAAGTAGATTAGTTAGTGTTGAAGCGCGAGTGAGGAGATTTAAATATGCGTTCATTGTAGTATCCTCTAAATCGCTCAATGAACAAATATAATTTATAGCTCGAAAGAAATCCAAGGTCGAACATAGGGAGTAAATATGGAATTCATACGCTAATCTCAATAATAAGCACAATTAATGATAACAATTACTCAAAACTATTATTCAATTGTAGCACATGAGTATGTTAGGAATCTAATGAGGCAAAAAGACATCTAAGGAAAAATAATGGTGATTTGAATCACCAATTATTAGCTTAGATACATATATAATAATTACTTAATGATCTAAATAAATGAACAGAATCAACCACTTTAAATCCACACACGCTTTAGTGCACAGTGCACTCCCTATCAAGCAAATCAGACGATAAAGCTCTTAATCAGACGGCTTAACCATCCACTGCTACAGTGCCAACGAGTCTTCTTCTATGTTGCCTTTCTCTTTCTCTTCTTCTTCAGGCCTTCATCTTCAACATCCTCTTCTTCTTCACTTTACGCACAAAGGAAACAACTCCTCAAACGGCTAAGTGTTAGCCAATGCATAGAAGAACAAAACCCCCCTACACCGCACTCTCTCTCTCTCCCTCTCTCTTTCCCTTCTCTTCTTCCAAACTAGGCCCAATCGGGTAATCGGGCATAAGTGCACCTGGGACTAGGGCTATGTGCGTGAGTGTCACAGCCGAGGTGTGCTCGAGTTAGGCAGGATGGGTGAGAAGGGTAAGGAGGACCTCACCCTCTTGTTAGGAGGCGAAGAGGTTGTGCGACAAAATCATAATAAGGCACTCCAGTGGCTCCTATGTTTCCCAGGTGGGACTAAATGTCCCACCTTTCTTTTGCGAGTAGCAGCAGGTGAAAGCATCTCCAATTGAAGCAGCTGCTGGGTTTTACACTCTCAATCAAGGGCTCGGGCATATTCTTGGACGGATTCCGCACCACCTGGAGCAATGACCTGGGGTTTTCTTGGCCTCGAACACGAAGAACGAAGGTGGCAAGGACAACAGTGGCGGAGCTCCAATTGAAGACCTGAAAAGCATGAATACGACCTTGCTACCAAGTTAAAATATTTCAGGACCTTCGCCGGACCATGGCGAATGTGTGGGTGGTGGTGGCATGCCATTAGAGGGCGTATGGTGGTGTGCAGAGGTTGAAGATAGTGATGCGACAGTGGGTCGGTCGTCGGGGTGTTAAGATGAGTAATAGGAGGGGAGATGTTAGGGCTTTTGTGCTGGTGGATGTGGCGAAGGTCACAGGCTTGTTGGTGAGATGGATGGCAGTGCATAGCGGTGGAAACACCTCACCGAAGTGGTCGCCGGCGATGGAGAAGATGAGGGTGATTCATGGTGTCGAGGGGTCTTTTTGGGTTTTTGGGGTGTAAAACTAACCTAAGATCCTAAACTAACCCTAATCTAATAGATGAAAGGGTAGAATTGGCACTGGCATTGGCAGGCTAGTGCCGTGGAAGAAGGTGCTTCAATGAGTGTAAGGCGGCGAGGACGACGGAGGGAGATGCGTCAGCTAGTACGGCATGATGTAGAGGAAGATGAGGAAGATGAATCTGCCACCGGTATTGCAGGTGGACAACGAGAGAGGTCGGAGAAGATCATCAGACGTCGAGGAGCTATTTGGCCAAAGAGAAGGGAGGAATTGAGGGTTTTTTGGCCAAATTCGAGCATAGGGAAAAGCGGTTTGCCATGGGGATCCTTATATAGGCCTCAGGGAGTCAGTTTAGCTTGGGAATCAAGCTTAAGCTCACCAGAGTTGGAAACTCATAAGATACCCGAATCTCTCATGTGTTCGCATGAGAGATTGGGAAGGTTATGGAGATTGAAACTTCATCCGTTGGAGAGAGAACTTCTCAAGGAATCTCCCTTCTAATTTTGGAAGGGATTCATTGATCAGAGAAGGAGTTTTCTTTAATCAAAGGTCGCTGGAGAAGGATTCCTCAGTGATAATGGTGGAGGGACCTATTTGCAAATAGTGACGAGAAAGATAGGCTCCTGTTTGTAAGGAATTCAAAAGTTAGGGGCATGTGTGTAAGAGAAAAGGCTTAGATTGAACCAAATTGCAAACTAGGTCAGGAGAATCTCAGATTTGGCCCAAATTTTGGTACAAACCTAATTTGGACCAAAAAAATCCAATGGTGAAGTTAGATTTAGGTTTTGACCAAGTTTGGTTGGATAATTTATGCAAAAGCCCAAATTAGGGCAATTATCTATCTAAGACTCTATTTTAGGTTAAATTGGGTTCCAATGGTCAAATCAAGCATACCAAACCCTAGAGAATATTTTTCTATGATTTTTAGAGGGTTTGGGTGAATTTTATCCTGACTAGAACCTCAGTGAATCAAGCGACTCTATTTTTAGGATTTTAGATGTCATTTAATTCTCAAAATGCACGAAAACCCATTTCTTTCTGAACGGAACTTGTTGTTAGACATTCAAGATCATTTGACCTTTAATTAACCCTTAAGAAATCCTGTTATTGTTTTGCAATTGAGATATGCTGCTAAAATTGTAGTTTTGCCCCTATTTTCTTGTTATTCTCTCAGAATGATTATGCAATGAATTATGATCCTCTAGTTGTTATGTAGGAGCATTTATTCCTTGATTATGACTTATTAAAGCTAGATATGGCTGATGATGACGTTATCATCATACCCCCATGCCTAACTTTTGCCATTCCCTTAGCAAAATTTCATGGAATTAACTCAAATTCTAGACCATGCCTTTTTATGCTCAAAACTTTGATGTGTGCTTTCTTTTGCAGATTAGTTTAGAATGGCAATAACAGGCCTAGAGGTACTCAAGTACCAACCAAGATCTGGACTTGACCAGCTTTAGCCTCAGTCTGCCGCGAAGGTTTCTAAGGCCCACAAGAACTACCTTAAGGTTCATTGAACTCCACGGTTAAAGCACCCGTGCTTAAAACATGGTTAGTCTAGGTTCAGTTTGCAGAGCGTTTTTGTAAGAGAGAGATAGAAGAATTTTTTTCATTTTTTTGGAGAATTTTCTCTCTCTCTTTCTTCTTTATTTCTAACTTCGGATTGGCTTTACAACATGGTCTGTATCGGATTCCTAGCTCCCACCATCAATCCTCGCAGGGTCCCTGGCTTTTGATGCTTTGAGATAGCACCGCCCATGGCAACCCCCAGAACCCTAGCTTTCGACACTTCGAGATAGTGTCGCCCATGACATTCTGTAGCTAAATTCAGGCCCTGGCATTCGACATTTCTGGATAACCCCACCCATGGCACCTGAACTAGCACAAGGTGCTTATGTGCCCCTAGTAGGATATTTAGATATCCTAGGAGGAAAACACCGACGAGATGGTATGTTATTGTGCATATTTGAGGGGAATTTCCCGCCTCTCCGCGTCGGGAACTCATCTAAATCAACTTGAGTTGATGAGCCACTCCTAATCTAGGTAGCTTTTTCAGAATAGAATTAACGCATTTGCGTGATTTTGATAATTAAGCGCACTCATCCAGACTATGTGTGGATTAGGGTGCTTAGGTTACCGAGTCCCGTAAACCAGAGGTCAGTTAACGAGGTCGAATAATCCCTAAGCCTTAGGTCTAGTACTTAAACTTTGCATTTTCCTCAACCACTTGAGAACTATCCAGATCTTAACGGATGCGTGAATTTTTAAGCCCAAACAAGCCCAAGAGGCCTAAGATCAGCATTCATACTAATCTTCGTATCTTTTAGCACTTTTTTTTATTTCTTTATTTCTTTTGATTTGGTCTAGAACTTAAATAGATTCCATAATCTTTTACTAATGACTATCTCCTTTTATTTCAAATTGTTTCTCCTTTTTGACATTTAAATCACCTCCTTTATTCCTCAAGAATGATATGCAATTAATTCTTAAAGTTTCCTCCCCTTTCTCCATTTTTTTGTTCTTTTTCTATTTTATTTTTTTGCTTTTTCGGAATATGTATTTTTTTGTGAGAATCCTTTAGAACATTGAATTTTTGTATGTTTGCACTTTAACACCCCCCATGCCTAAGCTTTGCAATGTCCTCATTATAAACTAGAGGGTATGAAATTAGTTTGGGTTTAGGGATTAGAATAGGATAATTGAGTGGGTGAACGGGTCGGGTTGACTGTTGCGAACGATTTTAAACTCTAGTTCAAGTGCCAAAGGTGGAGTCGACTGTTCTAAAACTAAATCAGAAGGACCTTGGGTTTTTAGAATGATGGTTTGCCTCCTGTTAAGCGCTAAATTCAATGGCTTCATTCGAGTAGAAAAGGGTATGGAGTGGTCAAATCAGACGAATTTTGTTGAACAAGCACCTTGATCAATAGCCTGGTTGGTCAAACCAGGTGCTTGCTCAAGTCAATAGGTTGATGATGCAACCCAAACCCAATCAATCTGGTGGGTTGATAGATGTGAATCAGTAGATGTGGAACCCACCATATGCTGTGGAGCTCAAGTAGATGTGGAAGTGTGAAACTAGGGTTTGGCTGAGTCCAATCAGCCGAGTCAGAGTAGATATCCTCGAAAGAGAATGGGTTTGTGGAGGAAGTGTGACCTTGCGTTAACCTAATGCACACTGAACCACCACCACTGCGCACTAGAAGAAAATGTCGTAATGCTGCACCAGCATTGCAGATTCTAAACAATCTCCAATGCTATTTTGAGTAATTTTGATGATCGATTTAGGATTTTCAAAACCTAAAAGGATGCATTTTCTTTTGACATTTTGATTTCTTGCATGCATACCCAAAAAGATGAAAAAGTGGAAAACTTTTGAGGAAAAATTTCAAATCGAGACTAAGGTTGAAAACTCACTTTTGGTACATTGGGATTTAATCTTTAACAAACTAGGGATTTGGATACGGATTTGATCATTAGAATTTCAGGGTCTATTTTTAGACTAGATCAGATATCCTTCTCTAAAATTTCACCTGAACTCGTGATAGTTCAGGTGACTTGTTCTTCTTTTGTAATATGGAAAGTATCTGGCTTAGTTTCTGATTAAAAAACATGCATTTCATGCAAAACTTCCTGTGTCAAATTTCACACACAAGCCAACACCTAAAATCTACTAAAAATTAGTAAAGCCCCTTGTTTGGCCTTAGTAAAAGTCTGAAGCAGATCATTGGTTTGAGTTCCCACTGCTAAGAAGGAGGAAAATGCCTCCTTTGAGAATGCGATGTCAACATGTTACCGCCTCGGTGCTTCTCCATATCTATATTACATATCTTTACATGGAGCATTAAAGTGCATTTCTGCAACTCAAGTGTCTTGGATGGTGCTCTACCTATAGTGTCGGAGAAAGAGCTTGAGTTTGCTTAGAGCACCCCTTTACACCGCATTGTGTTTTGGGTTATGAGCTCCTGGGTGGTGTCATGGATGGTGCTATCTCGAAGTACTGGTGCCAGAGCCCCCCTCAAGGATTGGTAACGGGAATGATGATCCCGACGCATCTGTTGTAAGACTAAGCTAAAAATAAGCATGGGAGAGAAAAAAAACTTTTAAACCAAAAACACGCCCTTATAAATGTTGGTTTTTCCCAAGCATAGACACAAGGTTTTAAATGTCATTACAAGTTGCGAATCATATTCAAGAGCTAGAAAAATACTAAAAACAAAAGTTTCAAGTCATCTGACTTAACAAGTGGTTAATCTGTGAATTTTTTGGAGGATATATTGATCCCATTTTTGTTTAATTTTTGGATCCAAAAACAAATCCTGATGTTTATCCTTAACAAATCTCGTACCTCCTATGTTTGGACCATCCTATGTTCTATAATCTCTTTCTCCTCAAAAGTCGAAAAAATTAGATTTCCCAAAAAATTTCATTTTGTAAAAATTAAAGTTTTGCTAAGAGACTAGCAAAAGATAAGAATAAGGGTGTGATAAACACTGTTTATCATCATTCTTATGCATTAAAATGAACCTAACTCTTAGAATTTTGCTCCACAAACGGGTTTTTGGGTTGCATTTAGGAATTAATTAGGTTAGGGATGCATTGCATATTTTATTGTGTTTTTGATATGTTTTTGTCAATGTTAAGGATAAGCAGATTGCCAGATCCCTAAAACCCTAGCACTCAGGAAGGCAACTGGTGAAGGAGAAGCTCAAACCAACTAGAACTCAGCTTGATTCAGCTCACCATAGTTGGAATCCAACTCACCTAAACTAGGGTTAGCTCATCCTAGCACCATTCAGCTCATCTTAACTAAATGGCAGCTCAAGAGGGCTCATCTTATCTCACCCTAGCTCATGTCAGCTTAGATCCAACTCCACTTAGCTTAGTCTAGCTCGTCTTACCTCAAATTAGTTAACAGGGTGCTCTAGTTTGCTTAACTGAGTTGACTAGAGTTCACCTCAGCTTAGGACTAGTATGATCTAGCTCCACTCAACTCTAGCCAGCTGAAGATGGCTTCATTTCAGCTCAGGAAGCTCCAGTCCAGCTCCCGAGGACTCAACTTAGCTCAACTTAGTTGAGCTAAGCTACCTTAGTTGCCTCAACCTGCTTGATTTTCCCTGGGAGCACCAGACCCAGCTCACCTCAGCTCCTTGTGGTAGAAGCCAACTTACTACAGCTTGGCTTAGCAGCTAGCAAAGAACTAGCAAGCTAAGCCAGCTAAAGTAGCTCCATTCCATTCCCTTCAGTAGCTACCAGCTTCAGTTCAGCTCCATGCTTCTTCTGTCTAGCTCCTCTCCTCAAACCCTAGCTCCCATTGCTTACCCCTCTACTCCATTACTAGCTAAGGTATCTTAGCCTAGCTTAGCTATGCTCCAGATCCCTTGGCATTTACCACCTTAAAACCCCACCTAACTAGCTCCACAAATTAACCCTAACCCTAAGTCCACCTAGGTAACCTAGTCCACCCTAAGTTGGCACCAACCTTAGCCACCTTTTCACTCCTCACCTCCTTCCAAGAGATGCCTATTTTGGTGCAACTAACCCTATTAGAACCCCCTCCTTTTGGTGCCAAAATGACCTCCTATCTACAACCTACACCTACCCCTTCCAAGCCCTATCCACCCTATACCTCACCTTCCTTCCAGAAGCCTTCAAGTTGGCACCAACCCATGGCACCCTTCCATGGTTGGCACCACTTTTAGGTGACCCTTGGCCAACCCTAACTACCCCAATTATCACCCCTTATGTGGAGCCAGTTAACCCTAGCCCTAGGATTAACTTAATCACCCATAACCACCACCAAACTCCATCCTAGCCCTCCACCTATTCATGCCAACCCTACCCCCATCCCACTCTATAAAAACCCATCACCTAACACCATTTTCATCATCCTCCCTTTTGTATTATTTTACCTATACCCACCTCATACCTACAGCCAGGAAGGAGTAGAGAAGATTAAGGGGGCACATCACCTACCCCTTTAGTGCCTTCTTCTCCCCATTCCTTCTCCTTGTGCCACGCTAAGAAGGAGGAGCATTCCACATCAAGGAGGATGGCCAGGCATTGGAGGAGAAAGGGTTTTGCACACCCACCCTTGGGAGAAGCCAAGGCATGCCCCCCTCTAGGGCTTGCCTTGGAGGACACCATCTTGGAGGAGCATAGCAAGGAAGGAGAAGAAGGATCTTCTTTTCAAATCAAGGAGCTACTAGGCTTTGAGCAAGAAGCCCCTTTTCTTCACCAACATCATTAGGATTAGTGTTTTATTTATTTGTATTTTTGTTGCTAGTACTAGAAAAATTCCTCTACTAGGGCTTTTGTAAAACACTTCTGCATTAATCAAGTTGCCTTCTTCTGAATTTTCGTTGCAATTTCTTTCTTTATCTCTAGCACTCTTCACTCCCTCCCTAATTGCTCTAAGCCTCCACATGCCTAGGGTGAGCTTAAGGAGAGGAATTATTTGTCATTTAGGTTTTAACTTAGTAATTGTAGGTGCTAGTTGCTTTTCCGTCAACAATTCGTATTTCGCCTTCCTTATTTCAAAACATAAAAATTATATATTGAAAAAGACCAAAAAGAAAATTGATTTCCATTTCCAAGAAAGGAATTTGATTTGCAAACAATTTTTCCTCCTTGGTCAACCCTAGATACCCCATTATCTAGGTTATAAATTTAAGAGTTGATCAGTTTTACGTGTTACAATGACATACTTTTACAAATCACATAAAATCTGCATCACTTTTTGGTGCCATTGCTGGGGAGGCACAGCTTTGCTTTTATCACTTTTCTCTTGCATGAAGAGGCTCTTTTCTTCTATCTTGTGTGTGTAGGAACTAAAGGAAGCAAGTGGGAATTTTGGAAAGAACTCAAATACCTTGTCTTCCCGTGGATTCAGGTTGGTTCCCTTTTTCTTGTCACATAAAGCATTAAAAGACAACCAAAATATACTAAACTTGGCTTTCAGGACCTTAAACAACTTAATTAAGTGGAGTGGTGCAATTTAAAACTGATTGTTTGCTTGTTTGCACCATTAAACACCACTCCATTTCAAGTGTTGGTATTCTATTTTTTGGGTCCAAACTTCTGTCCGAATTTGAAAAATCAATTCTAAACACCGTAGGTCTCCTAAAATCTTGAAATTTCACAAAAAGATTCCAAATCAAGTTGGGAACATCCATTCCAAATTTCATATTGATTGGATTTGTATTTAATTTTTAAAAATTCATGTACTGTAGAGTGGTCACACCCTGTAATCGTCCTATTGTGCTACTATCCGCGAATTTTGAAAATTTTTATACTCAGCTAATTTCTATGAAATTTAGCTTTCTAAAATCCTTGTGAAATTATACACATCTGAAGGCTGGTGGTGGTATAGAAAGCCCAAAATGCCCACAGGTATCATTTCTGGACTTTGACACCAGTGCGAAGAAAAACTCAAAACAAATATCAAACAAATTCCTAAAATCTTAAAAAAAATCTTTTCTGGAATCCTTGTTTGATTTTCCATAAGGTAGTGGTGTTGTTTGATCTGTTTGAACCATTACTTAATATAGAAAGCCTAAAAAAGATCTATTGGTGATTAAATTTCTATCCTAAGATCAATTGAATTGGGGTTTTTTTCTTTTTTAGAGACAAACAATTAAAAGGAAATTGATCTAAATACATACAACTTGATTTCTTTTTTATTGTGAATCTCAAAAGCTTGTTTGAAAACTTAAAAAGAAAACCCTAAAAATACACTAAGTTGAAACCAATCCTAAAAGCAAAATGCAAAAAAATTTTTGTGTGACAACTCGTTTGAATTGGAACCACTTTCCAATCTTGCACACACAATAAAAATTGAAATAACAGGGTAATAACTCAATCAACACCTTCACATTCTGTGTGCACTTTAGTATCCTAGACCTAATTAAAATCTATAGCAATTTGACCTTTAAGTTTTCATCAACTTAGGCTTGTGTTTACGCGGCTAGATCATGTTTTAACAAATATCTCTTTGTAATATAGATGAACTCTCCGCGAAAACAAATAAAAATTTATTACTCGAACACAGGGAGCAATTTGAGTATTCCAAAACTTGAGAACACAACTTTTAAAAAGAAGTAATAACTAGTTCAATAAAAATGACAGGATAATGTTATGGAGAAAATGCTCAAAAAGAATTAGACATCTGATGTTGTATCAGAAGTCTTAAAATTGGCCTTCAATATCTTCTCTTCTTTTGTTTTCTTTGCTCTGTTGCATCTATGGTTTCTTGTTTCTCCTTTTCCTTTTCTTCCTTAGCCACTCCTACTCCTCTTCTTTTTCCTTTGCTTTCTCTCTTCTCGATTCTCTTCCTGTAGCTAAGTCCTGGCCTTGTCTCCTCTTTAGTTTCCTTCTTTTTCTTCCTCTTCTTCCTTTGCTTTCTTGCTTCTCCTCTTTGTCTGCCCTTGATCTTTCTCTTCTTCTTCTTTCTCTTGGTCTACCGCACCTCTACTACAATGCGTCTTTCTTCTTCTCCTTCGCTTGCGATGGCTATGTCCTACTTCCTTCTCTAGTTGCGCTTCTTCCTCCCTTAGCATCCTCTTCCTGCATAAGCACCACACAACAAAACCTATTCCCCTACCCTTCTCGCACGTCTCTCTCTCTCTATGTATCTCTCTTCATTATGCTCTCCCATAGCTGGGTTATCGAGTCGGTCGCGCCCCCGGGTCCAGGCACACCGGCGTGGGTGTGGTGCACGAGGAGTGCATGGAGGGGTTAATCGGATTCGGGTGCCAGGTCCGCAAGTTATATGTCACGGACGAGGCGTGACAGGTGAGGCGAGGGACCTCACCCCAGTGATTTCGAGGCAGACAACAGAGAACACAAAATCCACTTAAACCACTCAGAAAGCTTACGACTTACAGAGGTGGGACTAAAAGTCCCACCTGCTTCTGCTGACACCTGCAGGAGAGTGACTTCACAATCGACGCAGCTGCAGGTATCGTGACACTTGCTATTAGGCTTGTCTCACTCTCGCCCTCAATCTGCGTAGTTTGGAAGCCTGGAACCTGACGCTTGTGGCCTGGAGTTAGAGAACAAGCGAGCTCGTGTGCTTGTTAATGGCGGACGGGAGATCGACCTTGCACGACACAAAAGGAGCCTGGCAGCTCTATCAGACCACAAGAGGATCTTCGCCATGTCACGGCGAAGGTGAGGCGGTAGGTGGCAGGCTGTGGGGCGACCTAGGAATGCGTGCCTAGGTCGCTCTGTGGTCGGATTTATGGGTTAGGTCGGGGGAAGTGTGGAGTGCGTGTGGCGACCTGTGGATGGGTGGAAGATGTTAAGTGGACTGTGGTGGTGGTTGTGAGGTTGGTGGTGAGACATGTGGAGGTGTGGAGTGACGGATGCATCTCGCCGGAGGTTGGCCGGAGACGGGGAAGATGCGGGCGGACAGTGGTAGTCGAGGGGTGTTTTGTGAAATAGAATGAGGGAAAGGAAAGAGTGGAAGACGAGGAGCTTATTTGGAGTACTTGGAGCAAAGGGGAGGCAGAGGAGACTGATGGTGCGTTTGTGCCATCGTCGGAGAAGACAGCCCTGCAGGGGAGATAACGGTGACGAGGAGGAGGATAGGAAGGCATGCACTAGTGCGGCGTGATGCGGAAGAACGAGGTGAAGTGAACCCTGCTGCTAGTATGGCAGCAGAGTGACGAGAGGGAGGAGAAAAAATTGCCGGAGCTTGCGGGCTACTTGGTCGGAGGGGAGATGAATTATGAGGGAGTTTGCGGCCAAATCAAGCTTGAGAGATTCGCAGAGGGCCGGGGATCCTTTTATAGTTGCTGGCCAAGCTTCTGGTGCATGGAGGACAAGCCTTCTACCACCGACTTCTCACCGGAGAAGGAAGGTAATTGGAGATCCAAATCTCTCATGCATTCGCATGAGAGATTGGATGCAAATCAAAGATTGCAATTGGGCTCAGATGGAAGGGAATCCCTCAGAGAGCCTCCCTTCCAAATCTGGGAGGAGATCTCTGAGGAATCAGGGAGTATTCCCCCTCCATTCCTTGCCGAAGAAGGATTCCTCCCCATTAATGGTGGAGGGACCTATTTGTAAGAGTGGAGAGGAAGTTAGGGGGGTTTGTGTAATGGTTTTCAAAAGATAGGGGTCAAAATGTAATTGGGTGTACTAATTTGCAAAGTAGGTCAAGATGACCTTCCCTTAGGTCCAAATTTTGGTACAAACCTAATTTGGACCTAAGGAATCCAATGGTGAAGTTGGATTTTAGGTTTGATCTCGTTTGACTGGACATTTTGGACACAAACCCAAATTAGGTCAATTAATGAGCTCGGACCCTAATCTAGGTCAAAATAGGTTCCAAAGGTCAAATTGAAGGTTCTAAGCCTTAAGGGATATTTTTCCATGAATTTTAGAGGGTTTGGTTGATTTTTAACCTGACCAGAACCTTGTTGAATTAAGTGGGTCTTTTTTAGGGTTATAGAATGTCATTTAATTCCTAGGCTGCACATTAACCCATTTCTGATTGAACCAACCCACTTTCTATCTTATTCAGACCATTTGACCTATGTTTTGCCTCTGAGAAATCCTGTTTATGTACTGCAATGGTAAAATTACAGTTTTAACCTTTATTTCTTATTTTCTTCTCAGAACACTTATTCCTTGAATTAAGCCCTTCTCTAGTTTATGTTGGAGCTCTTATTCACTTTCTTAAGTCAAAATGAGCTAGTTAGGGCTCATGATGAGGCTCTCATCAGCTTGCTATCTAGGCCATAAGTTTTCTTTAATTAATATCAATTCTATCATCTATATTTGGTGTTCAGGCTGAGGGGCTGTGTCAAATGATCAGGCGTGGGTTTATACAAGCGCTTGGGGATTTTCCTGGGAAACGCTTGGGCCTAAACCTCCCCTTAAACAACTTGGCTAGATTTGTTGACAGAATGGGTATTCACTATTGATTACTTATTTCCTAGGTAGATCAAGTCTTAGGTTATTTTTAGGGAGTCACATTTAAGTTAGGTCTAGAATTTTGATTGCTTGTGTGCACACTTCTCTCATCTCCATCTCTTCTCCCCTCCCATTCTTCCATTTTATGCATGGGCGGCGGTCTCAAAATCCACACTTGGAGGGACCATTTGATTTCGCCGTACACGCAAAAAGATCATTTTTTCTATCTTTTCCTTCTCAAAAAATGGAAAATCAACAAAATAGGTCCACTAACCCTTCAACTTCCACCTCTAATCCCACCTCAAACCCTACTACTAACCCTAATTCTGACCCTTCCACCCAAAACCCCCCCACCTTTGACTTCTTGCACTTGGAGCTCCTTAATAGTGATTTGCCTCAATCACAACATCAAGCTCCCCCGCCTGATCACTTAACAATGATGGCTGAGCAAATTGCTCAACTGAATACTAATCAACAAACATTGACCAGGGACATCCAAAACCTAGCCTATCAAAGGCCAAACCCACCACCTCGTCAGTAGCCTGTTATTCCTCTAAAAGATTTTTATGATTCTTCTTATTATGAGGAACGACCAAGGGTGGTCATACCAAAAGGGGACTTCGAGATCAAGCCAGTGGTTCTTAACCTGATTAACATTTTCATGGCCTTCCTAGGGAAGACCCGTTCAGCTACCTTGAAGAGCTGACTCTTCTTGCACAAACAACCCGTTCCTGAAATGTGCAAGAATACCTATGGCTGATGCGGCTATTTCCATTATCTCTTAAAGATAAGGCCGCTTACTAGTTCAGGACCATTAGTCGACCCATCACAACTTGGCCTTAGCTCAAGAGCGCCTTCCTCAAGAAATTCATTCTCATAAATCATACTAATTCCCTACGAAGATCAATTATGACCTCAACAAAAATCTGGTGAGACTTTCCATGACTCTTGGGAAAGATTTCAAGATCTCCTAAGAAGTTGCTTGCACCACGAGA